>CM048752.1:34053202-35348202 GCA_026315105.1 Locusta migratoria | reverse complement strand
CTCATATCCGACCTCGGGATATCCGAGTTACAGTAGAAGCCCGCATATCCGACCTCGGGATATCCGAGTTACAGTAGAAGCCCTCATATCCGACCTCGGGATATCCGAGTTACAGTAGAAGCCCTCATATCCGACCTCGGGATATCCGAGTTATAGTAGAAGCTCTCATATCCGACCTCCGGATATCCGAGTTACAGTAGAAGCCCTCATATCATACCTCAGGATATCCGAGTTACAGTTGAAGCCCTCATATCCGACCTCGGGATATCCGAGTTACAGTAGAAGCCTCATATCCGACCTCGGGATATCCGAGTTACAGTAGAAGCCCTCATATCCGACCTCGGGATATCCGAGTTACAGTAGAAGCCCTCATATCCGACCTCGGGATATCCGAGTTACAGTAGAAGCCTCATATCCGACCTCGGGATATCCGAGTTACAGTAGAAGCCCTCATATCCGACCTCGGGATATCCGAGTTACAGTAGAAGCACTCATATCCGACCTCGGGATATCCGAGTTACAGTAGAAGCCCTCATATCCGACCTCGGGATATCCGAGTTATAGTAGAAGCTCTCATATCCGACCTCCGGATATCCGAGTTACAGTAGAATCCCTCATATCATACCTCAGGATATCCGAGTTACAGTTGAAGCCCTCATTTCCGACCTCGGGATATCCGAGTTACAGTAGAAGCCTCATATCCGACCTCGGGATATCCGAGTTACAGTAGAAGCCCTCATATCCGACCTCGGGATATCCGAGTTACAGTAGAAGCCCTCATATCCGACCTCGGGATATCCGAGTTACAGTAGAAGCCCTCATATCCGACCTCGGGATATCCGAGTTACAGCAGAAGCCCATCATATCCGACCTCGGGATATCAGAGTTACAGTAGAAGCCCTCATATCCGACCTCGGGATATCCGAGTTACAGTAGAAGCCCTCATATCCGACCTCGGGATATCCGAGTTACAGTAGAAGCCCTCATATCCGACCTCGGGATATCCGAGTTACAGTAGAAGCCCGCATATCCGACCTCGGGATATCCGAGTTACAGTAGAAGCCCTCATATCCGACCTCGGGATATCCGAGTTACAGTAGAAGCCCTCATATCCGACCTCGGGATATCCGAGTTATAGTAGAAGCTCTCATATCCGACCTCCGGATATCCGAGTTACAGTAGAAGCCCTCATATCATACCTCAGGATATCCGAGTTACAGTTGAAGCCCTCATATCCGACCTCGGGATATCCGAGTTACAGTAGAAACCTCATATCCGACCTCGGGATATCCGAGTTACAGTAGAAGCCCTCATATCCGACCTCGGGATATCCGAGTTACAGTAGAAGCCCTCATATCCGACCTCGGGATATCCGAGTTACAGTAGAAGCCTCATATCCGACCTCGAATATCCGAGTTACAGTAGAAGCCCTCATATCCGACCTCGGGATATCCGAGTTACAGTAGAAGCACTCATATCCGACCTCGGGATATCCGAGTTACAGTAGAAGCCCTCAAATCCGACCTCGGGATATCCGAGTTATAGTAGAAGCTCTCATATCCGACCTCCGGATATCCGAGTTACAGTAGAATCCCTCATATCATACCTCAGGATATCCGAGTTACAGTTGAAGCCCTCATATCCGACCTCGGGATAACCGAGTTACAGTAGAAGCCTCATATCCGACCTCGGGATATCCGAGTTACAGTAGAAGCCCTCATATCCGACCTCGGGATATCCGAGTTACAGTAGAAGCCCTCATATCCGACCTCGGGATATCCGAGTTACAGTAGAAGCCTCATATCCGACCTCGGGATATCCGAGTTACAGTAGAAGCCCTCATATCCGACCTCGGGATATCCGAGTTACAGTAGAAGCCCTCATATCCGACCTTAGGATATCCGAGTTATAGTAGAAGCTCTCATATCCGACCTCCGGATATCCGAGTTACAGTAGAAGCCCTCATATCATACCTCAGGATATCCGAGTTACAGTAGAAGCCCTCATATCCGACCTCGGGATATCCGAGTTACAGTAGAAGCCCTCATATCCGACCTCGGGATATCCGAGTTACAGTAGAAGCCCTCATATCCGACCTCGGGATATCCGAGTTACAGTAGAAGCCCTCATATCCGACCTCGGGATATCCGAGTTACAGTGGAAGCCCTCATATCCGACCTCGGGATAACCGAGTTACAGTAGAAGCCCTCATATCCGACCTCGGGATATCCGAGTTATAGTAGAAGCTCTCATATCCGACCTCCGGATATCCGAGTTACAGTAGAAGCCCTCATATCATACCTCAGGATATCCGAGATACAGTAGAAGCCCTCATATCCGACCTCGGGATATCCGAGTTACAGTAGAAGCCCTCATATCCGACCTCAAGATATCCGAGTTACTGTAGAAGCCCTCATATCCGAACTCAGGATATCCGAGTTACAGTAGAAGCCCTCATATCCGACCTCAGGATATCCGAGTTACAGTAGAAGCCCTCATATCCAACTTCGGGATATCCGAATTACAGTAGAAGCCCTCATATCCGACCTCGGGATATCCGAGTTACAGTAGAAGCCCTCATATCCGACCTCGGGATATCCGAGTTACAGTAGAAGCCCTCATATCCGACCTCGGGATATCCGAGTTACAGTAGAAGCCCTCATATCCGACCACGGGATATCCGAGTTATAGTAGAAGCTCTCATATCCGACCTCCGGATATCCGAGTTACAGTAGAAACCCTCATATCATACCTCAGGATATCCGAATTACAGTAGAAGCCCTCATATCCGACCTCGGGATATCCGAGTTACAGTAGAAGCCCTAATATCCAACCTCGGGATATCCGAGTTATAGTAGAAGCCCTCATATCCGACCTCGGGATATCTGAGTTACAGTAGAAGCCCTCATATCCGACCTCGGGATATCCGAGTTACAGTAGAAGCCCTCATATCCGACCTCAGGATATCCGAGTTACAGTAGAAGCCCTCATATCCGACCTCGGGATATCCGAGTTACAGTAGAAGCCCTCATATCCGACCTCGGGATATCCGTGTTACAGTAGAAGCCCTCATATCCGACACGGGATATCCGAGTTACAGTGGAAGCCCTCATATCCGACCTCGGGATATCCGAGTTACAGCAGAAGCCCTCATATCCTACCTCGGGATATCAGAGTTACAGTAGAAGTCCTCAAATCCGACCTCGGGATATCCGAGTTACAGTAGAAGCCCTCATATCCAACTTCGGGATATCCGAAATACAGTAGAAGCCCTCATATCCGACCTCGGGATATCCGAGTTACAGTAGAAGCCCTCATATCCGACCTCGGGATATCCGAGTTACAGTAGAAGCCCTCATATCCGACCTCGGGATATCCGAGTTACAGTAGAAGCCCTCATATCCGACCTCGGGATATCCGAGATATAGTAGAAGCTCTCATATCCGACCTCCGGATATCCGAGTTACAGTAGAAACCCTCATATCATACCTCAGGATATCCGAATTACAGTAGAAGCCCTCATATCCGACCTCGGGATATCCGAGTTACAGTAGAAGCCCTCATATCCGACCTCAGGATATCCGAGTTACAGTAGAAGCCCTCATATCCGACCTCATGGTATCCAAGTTACAGTAGAAGCCCTCATATCCGTCCTCGGGATACCCGAGTTACAGTAGAAGCCCTCATATCCGACCTCGGGATATCCGAGTTACAGTAGAAGCCCTCATATCCGACCTCGGGATATCCGAGTTACAGTAGAAGCCCTCATATCCGACCTCGGGATATCCGAGTTACAGTAGAAACCCTCATATCCGACCTCAGGATATCCGAGTTACAGTAGAAGCCCTCATATCCGACCTCGGGTTATCCGAGTTACAGTAGAAGCCCTCATATCCGACCTCGGGATATCCGAGTTACAGTAGAAGCCCCCATATCCGACCTCGGGATATCCGAGTTACAGTAGAAGCCCTCATATCCGACCTCGGGATAACCGAGTTACAGTAGAAGGTCTCATATCCGACCTCCGGATATCCGAGTTACAGTAGAAGCCCTCATATCATACCTCGGGATATCCGAGTTACAGTAGAAGCCCTCATATCCGACCTCGGGACATCCGAGTTACAGTAGAAGCTCTCATATCCGACCTCCGGATATCCGAGTTACAGTAGAAGCCCTCATATCCGACCTCGGGATATCCGAGTTACAGTAGAAACCCTCATATCCGACCTCGGGATATCCGAGTTACAGTAGAAGCCCTCATATCCGACCTCGGGAAATCCGAGTTACAGTAGAAGCCCTCATATCCGACCTAGGGATATCCGAGTTACAGTAGAAGCTCTCATATCCGACCTCGGGATATCCGAGTTACAGTAGAAGCTCTCATATCCGAACTCCAGATATCCGAGTTACAGTAGAAGCCCTCATATCATACCTCGGGATATCCGAGTTACAGTAGAAACCCTCATATCCGACCTCGGGATATCCGAGTTACAGTAGACACCCTCATATCATACCTCGGGATATCCGAGTTACAGTAGAAGCCCTCATATCCGACCTCGGGATATCCGAGTTACAGTAGAAGCTCTCATATCCGACCTCGGGATATCCGAGTTACAGTAGAAGCTCTCATATACGACCTCCGGATATCCGAGTTACAGTAGAAGCCCTCATATCATACCTCAGGATATCCGAGTTACAGTAGAAGCCCTCATATCCGACCTCGGGATATCCGAGTTACAGGAGAAGCTCTCATATCCGACCTCGGGATATCCGAGTTACAGTAGAAGCTCTCATATCCGAACTCCAGATATCCGAGTTACAGTAGAAGCCCTCATTTTATACCTCGGGATATCCGAGTTACAGTAGAAACCCTCATATCCGACCTCGGGATATCCGAGTTACAGTAGAAGCTCTCATATCCGACCTCCGGATATCCGAGTTACAGTAGAAGCCTTCATTTCATACCTCAGGATATCTGAGTTACAGTAGAAGCCCTCATATCCGACCTCGGGATATCCGAGTTACAGTAGACACCCTCATATCATACCTCGGGATATCCGAGTTACAGTAGAAGCCCTCATATCCGACCTCGGGATATCCGAGTTACAGTAGAAGCTCTCATATCCGACATCGGGATATCCGAGTTACAGTAAAAGCTCTCATATCCGACCTCCGGATATCCGAGTTACAGTAGAAGCCCTCATATCATACCTCGGGATATCCGAGTTACAGTAGAAGCCCTCATATCCGACCTCGGGATATCCGAGTTACAGTAGAAGCTCTCATATCCGACCTCCGGATATCCGAGTTACAGTAGAAGCCCTCATATCGTACCTCCCGATATCCGAGTTACAGTAGAAGCCCTCAAATCCGACCTCGGGATATCCGAGTTACAGTAGAAGCCCTCATATCCGACCTCAGGATATCCGAGTTACAGTAGAAGCCCTCATATCCGACCTCATGGTATCCAAGTTACAGTAGAAGCCCTCATATCCGTCCTCGGGATATCCGAGTTACAGTAGAAGCCCTCATATCCGACCTCGGGATATCCGAGTTACAGTAGAAGCCCTCATATCCGACCTCGGGATATCCGAGTTACAGTAGAAGCCCTCATATCCGACCTTGGGATATCCGAGTTACAGTAGAAACCCTCATATCCGACCTCAGGATATCCGAGTTACAGTAGAAGCCCTCATATCCGACCTCGGGATATCCGAGTTACAGTAGAAGCCCTCATATCCGACCTAGGGATATCCGAGTTACAGTAGAAGCCCTCATATCCGACCTCGGGATATCCGAGTTACAGTAGAAGCCCTCATATCCGACCTCGGGATAACCGAGTTACAGTAGAAGCTCTCATATCCGACCTCCGGATATCCGAGTTACAGTAGAAGCCCTCATATCATACCTCGGGATATCCGAGATACAGTAGAAGCCCTCATATCCGACCTCGGGACATCCGAGTTACAGTAGAAGCTCTCATATCCGACCTCCGGATATCCGAGTTACAGTAGAAGCCCTCATATCATACCTCAGGATATCCGAGTTACAGTAGAAGCCCTCATATCCGACCTCGGGATATCCGAGTTACAGTAGAAGCCCTCATATCCGACCTCGGGATATCCGAGTTACAGTAGAAGAACTCATGTCCGACCTCGGGTTATCCGAGTTACAGTAGAAGCCCTCATATCATACCTCAGGATATCCGAGTTACAGTAGAAGCCCTCATATTCGACCTCAAAATATCCGAGTTACAGTAGAAGCCCTCATATCCGACCTCAGGATATCCGAGTTACAGTAGAAGCCCTCATATCCGACCTCAGGATATCCAAGTTACAGTAGAAGCCCTCATATCCGACCTCGGGATATCCGAGTTACAGTAGAAGCCCTCATATCATACCTCAGGATATCCGAGTTACAGTAGAAGCCCTCATATCCGACCTCAGGATATCCGAGTTACAGTAGAAGCCCTCATATCCGACCTCAGGATATCCAAGTTACAGTAGAAGCCCTCATATCCGACCTCGGGATATCCGAGTTACAGTAGAACCCCTCATATCCGACCTCGGGATATCCGAGTTACAGTAGAAGCCCTCATATCCGACCTCGGGATATCCGAGTTACAGTAGAAATCCTCATATCCGACCTCAGGATATCCGAGTTACAGTAGAAGCCCTCATATCCGACCTCGGGGTATCCGAGTTACAGTAGAAGCCCTCATATCCGACCTCGGGATATCCGAGTTACAGTAGAAATCCTCATATCCGACCTCAGGATACCCGAGTTACAGTAGAAGCCCTCATATCCGACCTCGGGATATCCGAGTTACAGTAGAAGCCCTCATATCATACCTCAGGATATCCGAGTTACAGTAGAAGCCCCCATATCCGACCTCGGGATATCCGAGTTACAGTAGAAGCCCTCATATCATACCTCAGGATATCCGAGTTACAGTAGAAGCCCTCATATCCGACCTCGGGATATCCGAGTTACAGTAGAAGAACTCATGTCCGACCTCGGGATATCCGAGTTACAGTAGAAGCCCTCATATCATACCTCAGGATATCCGAGTTACAGTAGAAGCCCTCATATTCGACCTCAAAATATCCGAGTTACAGTAGAAGCCCTCATATCCGACCTCAGGATATCCGAGTTACAGTAGAAGCCCTCATATCCGACCTCAGGATATCCAAGTTACAGTAGAAGCCCTCATATCCGACCTCGGGATATCCGAGTTACAGTAGAAGCCCTCATATCCGACCTCGGATATCCGATTTACAGTAGAAACCCTCATATCTGACCTCAGGATATCCGAGTTACAGTAGACGCCCTCATATCCGACCTCGGGATATCCGAGTTACAGTAGAAGCCCTCATATCCGACCTCGGGATATCCGAGTTACAGTAGAAGCTCTCATATCCGACATCGGGATATCCGAGTTACAGTAAAAGCTCTCATATCCGACCTCCGGATATCCGAGTTACAGTAGAAGCCCTCATATCATACCTCGGGATATCCGAGTTACAGTAGAAGCCCTCATATCCGACCTCGGGATATCCGAGTTACAGTAGAAGCTCTCATATCCGACCTCCGGATATCCGAGTTACAGTAGAAGCCCTCGTATCGTACCTCCCGATATCCGAGTTACAGTAGAAGCCCTCAAATCCGACCTCGGGATATCCGAGTTACAGTAGAAGCCCTCATATCCGACCTCGGGATATCCGAGTTACAGTAGAAGCCCTCATATCCGACCTCATGGTATCCAAGTTACAGTAGAAGCCCTCATATCCGTCCTCGGGATATCCGAGTTACAGTAGAAGCCCTCATATCCGACCTCGGGATATCCGAGTTACAGTAGAAGCCCTCATATCCGACCTCGGGATATCCGAGTTACAGTAGAAGCCCTCATATCCGACCTTGGGATATCCGAGTTACAGTAGAAACCCTCATATCCGACCTCAGGATATCCGAGTTACAGTAGAAGCCCTCATATCCGACCTCGGGATATCCGAGTTACAGTAGAAGCCCTCATATCCGACCTAGGGATATCCGAGTTACAGTAGAAGCCCTCATATCCGACCTCGGGATATCCGAGTTACAGTAGAAGCCCTCATATCCGACCTCGGGATAACCGAGTTACAGTAGAAGCTCTCATATCCGACCTCCGGATATCCGAGTTACAGTAGAAGCCCTCATATCATACCTCGGGATATCCGAGATACAGTAGAAGCCCTCATATCCGACCTCGGGACATCCGAGTTACAGTAGAAGCTCTCATATCCGACCTCCGGATATCCGAGTTACAGTAGAAGCCCTCATATCATACCTCAGGATATCCGAGTTACAGTAGAAGCCCTCATATCCGACCTCGGGATATCCGAGTTACAGTAGAAGCCCTCATATCCGACCTCGGGATATCCGAGTTACAGTAGAAGAACTCATGTCCGACCTCGGGTTATCCGAGTTACAGTAGAAGCCCTCATATCATACCTCAGGATATCCGAGTTACAGTAGAAGCCCTCATATTCGACCTCAAAATATCCGAGTTACAGTAGAAGCCCTCATATCCGACCTCAGGATATCCGAGTTACAGTAGAAGCCCTCATATCCGACCTCAGGATATCCAAGTTACAGTAGAAGCCCTCATATCCGACCTCGGGATATCCGAGTTACAGTAGAAGCCCTCATATCATACCTCAGGATATCCGAGTTACAGTAGAAGCCCTCATATCCGACCTCAGGATATCCGAGTTACAGTAGAAGCCCTCATATCCGACCTCAGGATATCCAAGTTACAGTAGAAGCCCTCATATCCGACCTCGGGATATCCGAGTTACAGTAGAACCCCTCATATCCGACCTCGGGATATCCGAGTTACAGTAGAAGCCCTCATATCCGACCTCGGGATATCCGAGTTACAGTAGAAATCCTCATATCCGACCTCAGGATATCCGAGTTACAGTAGAAGCCCTCATATCCGACCTCGGGGTATCCGAGTTACAGTAGAAGCCCTCATATCCGACCTCGGGATATCCGAGTTACAGTAGAAATCCTCATATCCGACCTCAGGATACCCGAGTTACAGTAGAAGCCCTCATATCCGACCTCGGGATATCCGAGTTACAGTAGAAGCCCTCATATCATACCTCAGGATATCCGAGTTACAGTAGAAGCCCCCATATCCGACCTCGGGATATCCGAGTTACAGTAGAAGCCCTCATATCATACCTCAGGATATCCGAGTTACAGTAGAAGCCCTCATATCCGACCTCGGGATATCCGAGTTACAGTAGAAGAACTCATGTCCGACCTCGGGATATCCGAGTTACAGTAGAAGCCCTCATATCATACCTCAGGATATCCGAGTTACAGTAGAAGCCCTCATATTCGACCTCAAAATATCCGAGTTACAGTAGAAGCCCTCATATCCGACCTCAGGATATCCGAGTTACAGTAGAAGCCCTCATATCCGACCTCAGGATATCCAAGTTACAGTAGAAGCCCTCATATCCGACCTCGGGATATCCGAGTTACAGTAGAAGCCCTCATATCCGACCTCGGATATCCGATTTACAGTAGAAACCCTCATATCTGACCTCAGGATATCCGAGTTACAGTAGACGCCCTCATATCCGACCTCGGGATATCCGAGTTACAGTAGAAGCCCTCATATCCGATCTCGGGATATCCGAGTTACAGTAGAAGCCTTCATATCCGATCTCGGAATATCCGAGTTACAGTAGAAACACTCATATCCGACCTCAGGATATCCGAGTTACAGTAGAAGCCCTCATATCCGACCTCGGGATATCCGAGTTACAGTAGAAGCCCTCATATCCGACCTCGGGATATCCGAGTTACAGTAGAAGCCCTCATATCCGACTTCAGGATATCCGAGTTACAGTAGAAGCCCTCATATCCGACCTCAGGATATCCAAGTTACAGTAGAAGCCCTCATATCGGACCTCAAGATATCCGAGTTACAGTAGAAGCCCTCATATCCGACCTCGGGATATCCGAGTTACTGTAGAAGCCCTCATATCCGACCTCAGGATATCCGAGTTACAGTAGAAGCCCTCATATCCGACCTCAGGATATCCGAGTTACAGTAGAAGCCCTGATTTCCGACCTCGGGATATCCGAGTTTCAGTAGAAACCCTCATATCCGACCTCAGGATATCCGAGTTACAGTAGAAGCCCTCATATCCGACATCAGGATATCCGAGTTACAGTAGAAGCCCTCATATCCGACCTCAGGATATCCAAGTTACAGTAGAAGCCCTCATATCGGACCTCAAAATATCCGAGTTACAGTAGAAGCCCTCATATCCGACCTCGGGATATCCGAGTTACAGTAGAAATCCTCATATCCGACCTCAGGATATCCGAGTTACAGTAGAAGCCCTCATATCCGACCTCGGGGTATCCGAGTTACAGTAGAAGCCCTCATATCCGACCTCGGGATATCCGAGTTACAGTAGAAATCCTCATATCCGACCTCAGGATACCCGAGTTACAGTAGAAGCCCTCATATCCGACCTCGGGATATCCGAGTTACAGTAGAAGCCCTCATATCATACCTCAGGATATCCGAGTTACAGTAGAAGCCCCCATATCCGACCTCGGGATATCCGAGTTACAGTAGAAGCCCTCATATCATACCTCAGGATATCCGAGTTACAGTAGAAGCCCTCATATCCGACCTCGGGATATCCGAGTTACAGTAGAAGAACTCATGTCCGACCTCGGGATATCCGAGTTACAGTAGAAGCCCTCATATCATACCTCAGGATATCCGAGTTACAGTAGAAGCCCTCATATTCGACCTCAAAATATCCGAGTTACAGTAGAAGCCCTCATATCCGACCTCAGGATATCCGAGTTACAGTAGAAGCCCTCATATCCGACCTCAGGATATCCAAGTTACAGTAGAAGCCCTCATATCCGACCTCGGGATATCCGAGTTACAGTAGAAGCCCTCATATCCGACCTCGGATATCCGATTTACAGTAGAAACCCTCATATCTGACCTCAGGATATCCGAGTTACAGTAGACGCCCTCATATCCGACCTCGGGATATCCGAGTTACAGTAGAAGCCCTCATATCCGATCTCGGGATATCCGAGTTACAGTAGAAGCCTTCATATCCGATCTCGGAATATCCGAGTTACAGTAGAAACACTCATATCCGACCTCAGGATATCCGAGTTACAGTAGAAGCCCTCATATCCGACCTCGGGATATCCGAGTTACAGTAGAAGCCCTCATATCCGACCTCGGGATATCCGAGTTACAGTAGAAGCCCTCATATCCGACATCAGGATATCCGAGTTACAGTAGAAGCCCTCATATCCGAACTCAGGATATCCAAGTTACAGTAGAAGCCCTCATATCGGACCTCAAGATATCCGAGTTACAGTAGAAGCCCTCATATCCGACCTCGGGATATCCGAGTTACTGTAGAAGCCCTCATATCCGACCTCAGGATATCCGAGTTACAGTAGAAGCCCTCATATCCGACCTCAGGATATCCGAGTTACAGTAGAAGCCCTGATTTCCGACCTCGGGATATCCGAGTTTCAGTAGAAACCCTCATATCCGACCTCAGGATATCCGAGTTACAGTAGAAGCCCTCATATCCGACCTCGGGATATCCGAGTTACAGTAGAAGCCCTCATATCATACCTCAGGATATCCGAGTTACAGTAGAAGCCCTCATATCCGACCTCGGGATATCCGAGTTACAGTAGAAGCCCTCATATCCGACCTCAGGATATCCGAGTTACAGTAGAAGCCCTCATATCCGACCTCAGGATATCCAAGTTACAGTAGAAGCCCTCATATCCGACATCGGGATATCCGAGTTACAGTAGAAGCCCTCATATCCGACCTCGGGATATCCGAGTTACAGTAGAAGCCCTCATATCCGACCTCGGGATATCCGAGTTACAGTAGAAACCCTCATATCCGACCTCAGGATATCGGAGTTACAGTAGAAGCCCTCATATCTGACCTCGGGATATCCGAGTTACAGTAGAAGCCCTCATATCCGATCTCAGGATATCCGAGTTACAGTAGAAGCCCTCACATCCGACCTCGGGATATCCGAGTTACAGTAGAAACCCTTATATCCGACATCAGGATATCCGAGTTACAGTAGAAACCCTCATATCCGACCTCGGGATATCCGAGTTACAGTAGAAGCCCTCATATCATACCTCAGGATATCCGAGTTACAGTAGAAGCCTTCATATCCGACCTCGGGATATCCGAGTTACAGTAGAAGCCCTCATATCATACCTCAGGATATCCGAGTTACAGTAGAAGCCCTCATATCCGACCTCGGGATATCCGAGTTACAGTAGAAGCCATCATATCATACCTCAGGATAACCGAGTTACAGTAGAAGCCCTCATATCCGACCTCGGGATATCCGAGTTACAGTAGAAGAACTCATGTCCGACCTCGGGATATCCGAGTTACAGTAGAAGCCCTTATATCCAACTTCGGGACATCCGAATTACAGTAGAAGCCCTCATATCCGACCTCGGGATATCCGAGTTACAGTAGAAGCCCTCATATCCGACCTCGGGATATCCGAGTTACAGTAGAAGCCCTCATATCCGACCTCGGGATATCCGAGTTACAGTAGAAGCCCTCATATCCGACCTCGGGATATCCGAGTTATAGTAGAAGCTCTCATATCCGACCTCGGGATATCCGAGTTACAGTAGAAGCCCTCATATCCGACCTCGGGATATCCGAGTTATAGTAGAAGCCCTCATATCCGACCTCGGGATATCTGAGTTACAGTAGAAGCCCTCATATCCGACCTCGGGATATCCGAGTTACAGTAGAAGCCCTCATATCCGACCTCGGGATATCCGAGTTACAGTAGAAGCCCTCATACCCGACCTCGGGATATCCGAGTTACAGTAGAAGCCCTCATATCCGACCTCGGGATATCCGTGTTACAGTAGAAGCCCTCATATCCGACACGGGATATCCGAGTTACAGTTGAAGCCCTCATATCCGACCTCGGAATATCTGAGTTACAGTAGAAGCCCTCATATCCGACCTCGGGATATCCGAGTTACAGTAGAAGCCCTCATATCCGACCTCGGGATATCCGAGTTACAGTAGAAGCCCTCATATCCGACCTCAGTATTTCCGAGTTACAGTAGAAGCCCTCATATCCAACATCGGGATATCCGAGTTACAGTAGAAGCCCTCATATCCGACCTCCGGATATCCGAGTTACAGTAGAAGCCCTCATATCCGACCTCGGGATATCCGAGTTACAGTAGAAGCCCTCAAATCCGACCTCGGGATATCCGAGTTACAGTAGAAGCCCTCATATCCGACCTCGGGATATCCGAGTTACAGTAGAAACCCTCATATCCGACCTCAGGATATCCGAGATACAGTAGAACCAATCATATCCGACCTCGGGATATCCGAGTTACAGCAGAAGCCCTCATATCCGACCTCGGGATATCCGAGTTACAGTAAAGCCCTCATATCCGACCTCGGGATATCCGAGTTACAGTAGAAGCCCTGATATCCGACCTCGGGATATCCGAGTTACAGTAGAAGCCCTCATATCCGACCTCGGGATATCCGAGTTACAGTAGAAGCCCTCATATCCGACCTCGGGATATCAGAGTTACAGTAGTAGCCCTCATATCCGACCTCGGGATATCCGAGTTACAGTAGAAGCCCTCATATCCGACATCGGGATATCCGAGTTACAGTAGAAGCCCTCATATCCGACCTCGGGATATACGAGTTACAGTAGAAGCCCTCATATCCGACCTCAGGATATCCGAGTTACAGTAGAAGCCCTCATATCCGACCTCGGGATATCCGAGTTACAGTAGAAGCCCTCATATCCGACCTCGGGATATCCGAGTTACAGTAGAAGCCCTCATATCCGACCTCGGGATATCAGAGTTACAGTAGAAGCCCTCATATCCGACCTCGGGATATCAGAGTTACAGTAGAAGCCCTCATATCCGACCTCGGGATATCTGAGTTACAGTAGAAGCCCTCATATCCGACCTCGGGATATCCGAGTTACAGTAGAAGCCCTCATATCCGACCTCGGGATATCCGAGTTACAGTAGAAGCCCTCATATCCGACCTCGGGATATCCGAGTTACAGTAGAAGCCCTCATATCCGACCTCGGGATATCTGAGTTACAGTAGAAGCCCTCATATCCGACCTCGGGATATCCGAGTTACAGTAGAAGCCCTCATATCCGACCTCGGGATATCCGAGTTACAGTAGAAGCCCTCATATCCGACCTCGGGATATCCGAGTTACAGCAGAAGCCCATCATATCCGACCTCGGGATATCAGAGTTACAGTAGAAGCCCTCATATCCGACCTCGGGATATCCGAGTTACAGTAGAAGCCCTCATATCCGACCTCGGGATATCCGAGTTACAGTAGAAGCCCTCATATCCGACCTCGGGATATCCGAGTTACAGTAGAAGCCCGCATATCCGACCTCGGGATATCCGAGTTACAGTAGAAGCCCTCATATCCGACCTCCGGATATCCGAGTTACAGTAGAATCCCTCATATCATACCTCAGGATATCCGAGTTACAGTTGAAGCCCTCATATCCGACCTCGGGATATCCGAGTTACAGTAGAAGCCTCATATCCGACCTCGGGATATCCGAGTTACAGTAGAAGCCCTCATATCCGACCTCGGGATATCCGAGTTACAGTAGAAGCCCTCATATCCGACCTCGGGATATCCGAGTTACAGTAGAAGCCTCATATCCGACCTCGGGATATCCGAGTTACAGTAGAAGCCCTCATATCCGACCTCGGGATATCCGAGTTACAGTAGAAGCCCTCATATCCGACCTCGGGATATCCGAGTTACAGTAGAAGCCCTCATATCCGACCTCGGGATATCCGAGTTACAGTAGAAGCCCTCATATCCGACCTCGGGATATCCGAGTTACAGCAGAAGCCCATCATATCCGACCTCGGGATATCAGAGTTACAGTAGAAGCCCTCATATCCGACCTCGGGATATCCGAGTTACAGTAGAAGCCCTCATATCCGACCTCGGGATATCCGAGTTACAGTAGAAGCCCTCATATCCGACCTCGGGATATCTGAGTTACAGTAGAAGCCCGCATATCCGACCTCGGGATATCCGAGTTACAGTAGAAGCCCTCATATTGACCTCGGGATATCCGAGTTACAGTAGAAGCCCTCATATCCGACCTCGGGATATCCGAGTTATAGTAGAAGCTCTCATATCCGACCTCCGGATATCCGAGTTACAGTAGAAGCCCTCATATCATACCTCAGGATATCCGAGTTACAGTTGAAGCCCTCATATCCGACCTCGGGATATCCGAGTTACAGTAGAAGCCTCATATCCGACCTCGGGATATCCGAGTTACAGTAGAAGCCCTCATATCCGACCTCGGGATATCCGAGTTACAGTAGAAGCCCTCATATCCGACCTCGGGATATCCGAGTTACAGTAGAAGCCTCATATCCGACCTCGGGATATCCGAGTTACAGTAGAAGCCCTCATATCCGACCTCGGGATATCCGAGTTACAGTAGAAGCACTCATATCCGACCTCGGGATATCCGAGTTACAGTAGAAGCCCTCATATCCGACCTCGGGATATCCGAGTTATAGTAGAAGCTCTCATATCCGACCTCCGGATATCCGAGTTACAGTAGAATCCCTCATATCATACCTCAGGATATCCGAGTTACAGTTGAAGCCCTCATTTCCGACCTCGGGATATCCGAGTTACAGTAGAAGCCTCATATCCGACCTCGGGATATCCGAGTTACAGTAGAAGCCCTCATATCCGACCTCGGGATATCCGAGTTACAGTAGAAGCCCTCATATCCGACCTCGGGATATCCGAGTTACAGTAGAAGCCCTCATATCCGACCTCGGGATATCCGAGTTATAGTAGAAGCTCTCATATCCGACCTCCGGATATCCGAGTTACAGTAGAATCCCTCATATCATACCTCAGGATATCCGAGTTACAGTTGAAGCCCTCATATCCGACCTCGGGATAACCGAGTTACAGTAGAAGCCTCATATCCGACCTCGGGATATCCGAGTTACAGTAGAAGCCCTCATATCCGACCTCGGGATATCCGAGTTACAGTAGAAGCCCTCATATCCGACCTCGGGATATCCGAGTTACAGTAGAAGCCTCATATCCGACCTCGGGATATCCGAGTTACAGTAGAAGCCCTCATATCCGACCTCGGGATATCCGAGTTACAGTAGAAGCCCTCATATCCGACCTTAGGATATCCGAGTTATAGTAGAAGCTCTCATATCCGACCTCCGGATATCCGAGTTACAGTAGAAGCCCTCATATCATACCTCAGGATATCCGAGTTACAGTAGAAGCCCTCATATCCGACCTCGGGATATCCGAGTTACAGTAGAAGCCCTCATATCCGACCTCGGGATATCCGAGTTACAGTAGAAGCCCTCATATCCGACCTCGGGATATCCGAGTTACAGTAGAAGCCCTCATATCCGACCTCGGGATATCCGAGTTACAGTGGAAGCCCTCATATCCGACCTCGGGATAACCGAGTTACAGTAGAAGCCCTCATATCCGACCTCGGGATATCCGAGTTATAGTAGAAGCTCTCATATCCGACCTCCGGATATCCGAGTTACAGTAGAAGCCCTCATATCATACCTCAGGATATCCGAGATACAGTAGAAGCCCTCATATCCGACCTCGGGATATCCGAGTTACAGTAGAAGCCCTCATATCCGACCACAAGATATCCGAGTTACTGTAGAAGCCCTCATATCCGAACTCAGGATATCCGAGTTACAGTAGAAGCCCTCATATCCGACCTCAGGATATCCGAGTTACAGTAGAAGCCCTCATATCCAACTTCGGGATATCCGAATTACAGTAGAAGCCCTCATATCCGACCACGGGATATCCGAGTTATAGTAGAAGCTCTCATATCCGACCTCCGGATATCCGAGTTACAGTAGAAACCCTCATATCATACCTCAGGATATCCGAATTACAGTAGAAGCCCTCATATCCGACCTCGGGATATCCGAGTTACAGTAGAAGCCCTCATATCCAACCTCGGGATATCCGAGTTATAGTAGAAGCCCTCATATCCGACCTCGGGATATCTGAGTTACAGTAGAAGCCCTCATATCCGACCTCGGGATATCCGAGTTACAGTAGAAGCCCTCATATCCGACCTCAGGATATCCGAGTTACAGTAGAAGCCCTCATATCCGACCTCGGGATATCCGAGTTACAGTAGAAGCCCTCATATCCGACCTCGGGATATCCGTGTTACAGTAGAAGCCCTCATATCCGACACGGGATATCCGAGTTACAGTGGAAGCCCTCATATCCGACCTCGGGATATCCGAGTTACAGCAGAAGCCCTCATATCCTACCTCGGGATATCAGAGTTACAGTAGAAGTCCTCAAATCCGACCTCGGGATATCCGAGTTACAGTAGAAGCCCTCATATCCAACTTCGGGATATCCGAATTACAGTAGAAGCCCTCATATCCGACCTCGGGATATCCGAGTTACAGTAGAAGCCCTCATATCCGACCTCGGGATATCCGAGTTACAGTAGAAGCCCTCATATCCGACCTCGGGATATCCGAGTTACAGTAGAAGCCCTCATATCCGACCTCGGGATATCCGAGTTATAGTAGAAGCTCTCATATCCGACCTCCGGATATCCGAGTTACAGTAGAAACCCTCATATCATACCTCAGGATATCCGAATTACAGTAGAAGCCCTCATATCCGACCTCGGGATATCCGAGTTACAGTAGAAGCCCTCATATCCGACCTCGGGATATACGAGTTACAGTAGAAGCCCTCGTATCCGACCTCAGGATATCCGATTTACAGTAGAAGCCCTCATATCCGACCTCGGGATATCCGAGTTACAGTAGAAGCCCTCATATCCGACCTCGAGATATCCGAGTTACAGTAGAAGCCCTCATATCCGACCTCGGGATATCCGAGTTACAGTAGAAGCCCTCATATCCGACCTCGGGATATCCGAGTTACAGTAGAAGCCCTCATATCCGACCTCGGGATATCCGAGTTACAGTAGAAGCCCTCATATCCGACCTCGGGATATCCGAGTTACAGCAGAAGCCCATCATATCCGACCTCGGGATATCAGAGTTACAGTAGAAGACCTCATATCCGACCTCGGGATATCCGAGTTACAGTAGAAGCCCTCATATCCGACCTCGGGATATCCGAGTTACAGTAGAAGCCCTCATATCCGACCTCGGGATATCCGAGTTACAGTAGAAGCCCTTATATCCGACCTCGGGATATCCGAGTTACAGTAGAAGCCCTCATATCCGACCTCGGGATATCCGAGTTACAGTAGAAGCCCTCATATCCGACCTCGGGATATCCGAGTTATAGTAGAAGCTCTCATATCCGACCTCCGGATATCCGAGTTACAGTAGAAGCCCTCATATCATACCTCAGGATATCCGAGTTACAGTTGTAGCCCTCATATCCGACCTCGTGATATCCGAGTTACAGTAGAAGCCTCATATCCGACCTCGGGATATCCGAGTTACAGTAGAAGCCCTCATATCCGACCTCGGGATATCCGAGTTACAGTAGAAGCCCTCATATCCGACCTCGGGATATCCGAGTTACAGTAGAAGCCTCATATCCGACCTCGGGATATCCGAGTTACAGTAGAAGCCCTCATATCCGACCTCGGGATATCCGAGTTACAGTAGAAGCCCTCATATCCGACCTCGGGATATCCGAGTTACAGTAGAAGCCCTCATATCCGACCTCGGGATATCCGAGTTATAGTAGAAGCTCTCATATCCGACCTCCGGATATCCGAGTTACAGTAGAAGCCCTCATATCATACCTCAGGATATCCGAGTTACAGTTGAAGCCCTCATATCCGACCTCGGGATATCCGAGTTAGAGTAGAAGCCTCATATCCGACCTCGGGATATCCGAGTTACAGTAGAAGCCCTCATATCCGACCTCGGGATATCCGAGTTACAGTAGAAGCCCTCATATCCGACCTCGGGATATCCGAGTTACAGTAGAAGCCTCATATCCGACCTCGGGATATCCGAGTTACAGTAGAAGCCCTCATATCCGACCTCGGGATATCCGAGTTACAGTAGAAGCCCTTATATCCGACCTTAGGATATCCGAGTTATAGTAGAAGCTCTCATATCCGACCTCCGGATATCCGAGTTACAGTAGAAGCCCTCATATCATGCCTCAGGATTTCCGAGTTACAGTAGAAGCCCTCATATCCGACCTCGGCATATCCGAGTTACAGTAGAAGCCCTCATATCCGACCTCGGGATATCCGAGTTACAGTAGAAGCCCTCATATCCGACCTCGGGATATCCGAGTTACAGTAGAAGCCCTCATATCCGACCTCGGGATATCCGAGTTACAGTGGAAGCCCTCATATCCGACCTCGGGATAACCGAGTTACAGTAGAAGCCCTCATATCCGACCTCGGGATATCCGAGTTATAGTAGAAGCTCTCATATCCGACCTCCGGATATCCGAGTTACAGTAGAAGCCCTCATATCATACCTCAGGATATCCGAGATACAGTAGAAGCCCTCATATCCGACCTCGGGATATCCGAGTTACAGTAGAAGCTCTCATATCCGACCTCAAGATATCCGAGTTACTGTAGAAGCCCTCATATCCGAACTCAGGATATCCGAGTTACAGTAGAAGCCCTCATATCCGACCTCAGGATATCCGAGTTACAGTAGAAGCCCTCATATCCAACTTCGGGATATCCGAATTACAGTAGAAGCCCTCATATCCGACCTCGGGATATCCGAATTACAGTAGAAGCCCTCATATCCGACCTCGGGATATCCGAGTTACAGTAGAAGCCCTCATATCCGACCTCGGGATATCCGAGTTACAGTAGAAGCCCTCATATCCGACCTCGGGATATCCGAGTTATAGTAGAAGCTCTCATATCCGACCTCCGGATATCCGAGTTACAGTAGAAACCCTCATATCATACCTCAGGATATCCGAATTACAGTAGAAGCCCTCATATCCGACCTCGGGATATCCGAGTTACAGTAGAAGCCCTCATATCCGACCTCGGGATATCCGAGTTATAGTAGAAGCCCTCATATCCGACCTCGGGATATCTGAGTTACAGTAGAAGCCCTCATATCCGACCTCGGGATATCCGAGTTACAGTAGAAGCCCTCATATCCGACCTCGGGATATCCGAGTTACAGTAGAAGCCCTCATATCCGACCTCGGGATATCCGAGTTACAGTAGAAGCCCTCATATCCGACCTCGGGATATCCGTGTTACAGTAGAAGCCCTCATATCCGACACGGGATATCCGAGTTACAGTGGAAGCCCTCATATCCGACCTCGGGATATCCGAGTTACAGCAGAAGCCCTCATATCCTACCTCGGGATATCAGAGTTACAGTAGAAGTCCTCAAATCCGACCTCGGGATATCCGAGTTACAGTAGAAGCCCTCATATCCAACTTCGGGATATCCGAATTACAGTAGAAGCCCTCATATCCGACCTCGGGATATCCGAGTTACAGTAGAAGCCCTCATATCCGACCTCGGGATATCCGAGTTACAGTAGAAGCCCTCATATCCGACCTCGGGATATCCGAGTTACAGTAGAAGCCCTCATATCCGACCTCGGGATATCCGAGTTATAGTAGAAGCTCTCATATCCGACCTCCGGATATCCGAGTTACAGTAGAAACCCTCATATCATACCTCAGGATATCCGAATTACAGTAGAAGCCCTCATATCCGACCTCGGGATATCCGAGTTACAGTAGAAGCCCTCATATCCGACCTCGGGATATCCGAGTTATAGTAGAAGCCCTCATATCCGACCTCGGGATATCTGAGTTACAGTAGAAGCCCTCATGTCCGACCTCGGGATATCCGAGTTACAGTAGAAGCCCTCATATCCGACTTCGGGATATCCGAGTTACAGTAGAAGCCCTCATATCCGACCTCGGGATATCCGAGTTACAGTAGAAGCCCTCATATCCGACCTCGGGATATCCGAGTTACAGTAGAAGCCCTCATATCCGACCTCGGTATTTCCGAGTTACAGTAGAAGCCCTCATATCCAACATCGGGATATCCGAGTTACAGTAGAAGCCCTCATATCCGACCTCCGGATATCCGAGTTACAGTAGAAGCCCTCATATCCGACCTCGGGATATCCGAGTTACAGTAGAAGCCCTCATATCCGACCTCGGGAAATCCGAGTTACAGTAGAAGCCCTCATATCCGACCTCGGGATATCCGAGTTACAGTAGAAACCCTCATATCCGACCTCAGGATATCCGAGATACAGTAGAACCAATCATATCCGACCTCGGGATATCCGAGTTACAGCAGAAGCCCTCATATCCGACCTCGGGATATCCGAGTTACAGTAAAGCCCTCATATCCGACCTCGGGATATCCGAGTTACAGTAGAAGCCCTGATATCCGACCTCGGGATATCCGAGTTACAGTAGAAGCCCTCATATCCGACCTCGGGATATCCGAGTTACAGTAGAAGCCCTCATATCCGACCTCGGGATATCAGAGTTACAGTAGTAACCCTCATATCCGACCTCGGGATATCCGAGTTACAGTAGAAGCCCTCATATCCGACGTCGGGATATCCGAGTTACAGTAGAAGCCCTCATATCCGACCTCAGGATATACGAGTTACAGTAGAAGCCCTCATATCCGACCTCAGGATATCCGAGTTACAGTAGAAGCCCTCATATCCGACCTCGGGATATCCGAGTTACAGTAGAAGCCCTCATATCCGACCTCGGGATATCCGAGTTACAGTAGAAGCCCTCATATCCGACCTCGGGATATCAGAGTTACAGTAGAAGCCCTCATATCCGACCTCGGGATATCAGAGTTACAGTAGAAGCCCTCATATCCGACCTCGGGATATCCGAGTTACAGTAGAAGCCCTCATATCCGACCTCGGGATATCCGAGTTACAGTAGAAGCCCTCATATCCGACCTCGGGATATCCGAGTTACAGTAGAAACCCTCATATCCGACCTCGGGATATCCGAGTTACAGTAGAAGCCCTCATATCCGACCTCGGGATATCCGAGTTACAGCAGAAGCCCATCATATCCGACCTCGGGATATCAGAGTTACAGTAGAAGCCCTCATATCCGACCTCGGGATATCCGAGTTACAGTAGAAGCCCTCATATCCGACCTCGGGATATCCGAGTTACAGTAGAAGCCCTCATATCCGACCTCGGGATATCCGAGTTACAGTAGAAGCCCTCATATCCGACCTCGGGATATCCGAGTTACAGTAGAAGCCCTCAAATCCGACCTCGGGATATCCGAGTTATAGTAGAAGATCTCATATGCGACCTCCGGATATCCAGGTTACAGTAGAAGCCCTCATATCATACCTCAGGATATCCGAGTTACAGTTGAAGCCCTCATATCCGACCTCGGGATATCCGAGTTACAGTAGAAGCCTCATATCCGACCTCGGGATATCCGAGTTACAGTAGAAGCCCTCATATCCGACCTCGGGATATCCGAGTTACAGTAGAAGCCCTCATATCCGACCTCGGGATATCCGAGTTACAGTAGAAGCCTCATATCCGACCTCGGGATATCCGAGTTACAGTAGAAGCCCTCATATCCGACCTCGGGATATCCGAGTTACAGTAGAAGCCCTCATATCCGACCTTAGGATATCCGAGTGATAGTAGAAGCTCTCATATCCGACCTCCGGATATCCGAGTTACAGTAGAAGCCCTCATATCATACCTCAGGATATCCGAGTTACAGTAGAAGCCCTCATATCCGACCTCGGGATATCCGAGTTACAGTAGAAGCCCTCATATCCGACCTCGGGATATCCGAGTTACAGTAGAAGCCCTCATATCCGACCTCGGGATATCCGAGTTACAGTAGAAGCCCTCATATCCGACCTCGGGATATCCGAGTTACAGTGGAAGCCCTCATATCCGACCTCGGGATAACCGAGTTACAGTAGAAGCCCTCATATCCGACCTCGGGATATCCGAGTTATAGTAGAAGCTCTCATATCCGACCTCCGGATATCCGAGTTACAGTAGAAGCCCTCATATCATACCTCAGGATATCCGAGATACAGTAGAAGCCCTCATATCCGACCTCGGGATATCCGAGTTACAGTAGAAGCCCTCATATCCGACCTCAAGATATCCGAGTTACTGTAGAAGCCCTCATATCCGAACTCAGGATATCCGAGTTACAGTAGAAGCCCTCATATCCGACCTCAGGATATCCGAGTTACAGTAGAAGCCCTGATATCCGACCTCGGGATATCCGACTTACAGTAGAAACCCTCATATCCAACCTCAGGATATCCGAGTTACAGTAGAAGCACTCATATCCGACCTCGGGATATCCGAGTTACAGTAGAAGCCCTCATATCATACCTCAGGATATCCGAGTTACAGTAGAAGCCCTCATATCCGACCTCGGGATATCCGAGTTACAGTAGAAGCCCTCATATCCGACCTCAGGATATCCGAGTTACAGTAGAAGCCCTCATATCCGACCTCAGGATATCCAAGTTACAGTAGAAGCCCTCATATCCGACATCGGGATATCCGAGTTACAGTAGAAGCCCTCATATCCGACCTCGGGATATCCGAGTTACAGTAGAAGCCCTCATATCCGACCTCGGGATATCCGAGTTACAGTAGAAACCCTCATATCCGACCTCAGGATATCGGAGTTACAGTAGAAGCCCTCATATCTGACCTCGGGATATCCGAGTTACAGTAGAAGCCCTCATATCCGATCTCAGGATATCCGAGTTACAGTAGAAGCCCTCACATCCGACCTCGGGATATCCGAGTTACAGTAGAAACCCTCATATCCGACCTCAGGATATCCGAGTTACAGTAGAAACCCTCATATCCGACCTCGGGATATCCGAGTTACAGTAGAAGCCCTCATATCATACCTCAGGATATCCGAGTTACAGTAGAAGCCTTCATATCCGACCTCGGGATATCCGAGTTACAGTAGAAGCCCTCATATCATACCTCAGGATATCCGAGTTACAGTAGAAGCCCTCATATCCGACCTCGGGATATCCGAGTTACAGTAGAAGCCATCATATCATACCTCAGGATATCCGAGTTACAGTAGAAGCCCTCATATCCGACCTCGGGATATCCGAGTTACAGTAGAAGAACTCATGTCCGACCTCGGGATATCCGAGTTACAGTAGAAGCCCTCATATCATACCTCAGGATATCCGAGTTACAGTAGAAGCCCTCATATTCGACCTCAAAATATCCGAGTTACAGTAGAAGCCCTCATATCCGACCTCAGGATATCCGAGTTACAGTAGAAGCCCTCATATCCGACCTCAGGATATCCAAGTTACAGTAGAAGCCCTCATATCCGACCTCGGGATATCCGAGTTACAGTAGAAGCCCTCATATCATACCTCAGGATATCCGAGTTACAGTAGAAGCCCTCATATCCGACCTCAGGATATCCGAGTTACAGTAGAAGCCCTCATATCCGACCTCAGGATATACAAGTTACAGTAGAAGCCCTCATATCCGACCTCGGGATATCCGAGTTACAGTAGAAGCCCTCATATCCGACCTCGGGATATCCGAGTTACAGTAGAAGCCCTCAAATCCGACCTCGGGATATCCGAGTTACAGTAGAAATCCTCATATCCGACCTCAGGATATCCGAGTTACAGTAGAAGCCCTCATATCCGACCTCGGGATATCCGAGTTACAGTAGAAACCCTCATATCCGACCTCGGGATATCCGAGTTACAGTAGAAGCCCTCATATCCGACCTCGGGATATCCGAGTTACAGCAGAAGCCCATCATATCCGACCTCGGGATATCAGAGTTACAGTAGAAGCCCTCATATCCGACCTCGGGATATCCGAGTTACAGTAGAAGCCCTCATATCCGACCTCGGGATATCCGAGTTACAGTAGAAGCCCTCATATCCGACCTCGGGATATCCGAGTTACAGTAGAAGCCCTCATATCCGACCTCGGGATATCCGAGTTACAGTAGAAGCCCTCAAATCCGACCTCGGGATATCCGAGTTATAGTAGAAGATCTCATATCCGACCTCCGGATATCCAGGTTACAGTAGAAGCCCTCATATCATACCTCAGGATATCCGAGTTACAGTTGAAGCCCTCATATCCGACCTCGGGATATCCGAGTTACAGTAGAAGCCTCATATCCGACCACGGGATATCCGAGTTACAGTAGAAGCCCTCATATCCGACCTCGGGATATCCGAGTTACAGTAGAAGCCCTCATATCCGACCTCGGGATATCCGAGTTACAGTAGAAGCCTCATATCCGACCTCGGGATATCCGAGTTACAGTAGAAGCCCTCATATCCGACCTCGGGATATCCGAGTTACAGTAGAAGCCCTCATATCCGACCTTAGGATATCCGAGTTATAGTAGAAGCTCTCATATCCGACCTCCGGATATCCGAGTTACAGTAGAAGCCCTCATATCATACCTCAGGATATCCGAGTTACAGTAGAAGCCCTCATATCCGACCTCGGGATATCCGAGTTACAGTAGAAGCCCTCATATCCGACCTCGGGATATCCGAGTTACAGTAGAAGCCCTCATATCCGACCTCGGGATATCCGAGTTACAGTAGAAGCCCTCATATCCGACCTCGGGATATCCGAGTTACAGTGGAAGCCCTCATATCCGACCTCGGGATAACCGAGTTACAGTAGAAGCCCTCATATCCGACCTCGGGATATCCGAGTTATAGTAGAAGCTCTCATATCCGACCTCCGGATATCCGAGTTACAGTAGAAGCCCTCATATCATACCTCAGGATATCCGAGATACAGTAGAAGCCCTCATATCCGACCTCGGGATATCCGAGTTACAGTAGAAGCCCTCATATCCGACCTCAAGATATCCGAGTTACTGTAGAAGCCCTCATATCCGAACTCAGGATATCCGAGTTACAGTAGAAGCCCTCATATCCGACCTCAGGATATCCGAGTTACAGTAGAAGCCCTGATATCCGACCTCGGGATATCCGAGTTACAGTAGAAACCCTCATATCCAACCTCAGGATATCCGAGTTACAGTAGAAGCACTCATATCCGACCTCGGGATATCCGAGTTACAGTAGAAGCCCTCATATCATACCTCAGGATATCCGAGTTACAGTAGAAGCCCTCATATCCGACCTCGGGATATCCGAGTTACAGTAGAAGCCCTCATATCCGACCTCAGGATATCCGAGTTACAGTAGAAGCCCTCATATCCGACCTCAGGATATCCAAGTTACAGTAGAAGCCCTCATATCCGACATCGGGATATCCGAGTTACAGTAGAAGCCCTCATATCCGACCTCGGGATATCCGAGTTACAGTAGAAGCCCTCATATCCGACCTCGGGATATCCGAGTTACAGTAGAAACCCTCATATCCGACCTCAGGATATCGGAGTTACAGTAGAAGCCCTCATATCTGACCTCGGGATATCCGAGTTACAGTAGAAGCCCTCATATCCGATCTCAGGATATCCGAGTTACAGTAGAAGCCCTCACATCCGACCTCGGGATATCCGAGTTACAGTAGAAACCCTCATATCCGACCTCAGGATATCCGAGTTACAGTAGAAACCCTCATATCCGACCTCGGGATATCCGAGTTACAGTAGAAGCCCTCATATCATACCTCAGGATATCCGAGTTACAGTAGAAGCCTTCATATCCGACCTCGGGATATCCGAGTTACAGTAGAAGCCCTCATATCATACCTCAGGATATCCGAGTTACAGTAGAAGCCCTCATATCCGACCTCGGGATATCCGAGTTACAGTAGAAGCCATCATATCATACCTCAGGATATCCGAGTTACAGTAGAAGCCCTCATATCCGACCTCGGGATATCCGAGTTACAGTAGAAGAACTCATGTCCGACCTCGGGATATCCGAGTTACAGTAGAAGCCCTCATATCATACCTCAGGATATCCGAGTTACAGTAGAAGCCCTCATATTCGACCTCAAAATATCCGAGTTACAGTAGAAGCCCTCATATCCGACCTCAGGATATCCGAGTTACAGTAGAAGCCCTCATATCCGACCTCAGGATATCCAAGTTACAGTAGAAGCCCTCATATCCGACCTCGGGATATCCGAGTTACAGTAGAAGCCCTCATATCATACCTCAGGATATCCGAGTTACAGTAGAAGCCCTCATATCCGACCTCAGGATATCCGAGTTACAGTAGAAGCCCTCATATCCGACCTCAGGATATACAAGTTACAGTAGAAGCCCTCATATCCGACCTCGGGATATCCGAGTTACAGTAGAAGCCCTCATATCCGACCTCGGGATATCCGAGTTACAGTAGAAGCCCTCAAATCCGACCTCGGGATATCCGAGTTACAGTAGAAATCCTCATATCCGACCTCAGGATATCCGAGTTACAGTAGAAGCCCTCATATCCGACCTCGGGGTATCCGAGTTACAGTAGAAGCCCTCATATCCGACCTCGGGATATCCGAGTTACAGTAGAAACCCTCATATCCGACCTCAGGATACCCGAGTTACAGTAGAAGCCCTCATATCCGACCTCGGGATATCCGAGTTACAGTAGAAGCCCTCATTTCATACCTCAGGATATCCGAGTTACAGTAGAAGCCCCCATATCCGACCTCAGGATATCCGAGTTACAGTAGAAGCCATCATATCCGACCTCGGGATATCTGAGTTACAGTAGAAGCCCTCATATCCGACCTCGGGATATCCGAGTTACAGTAGAAGCCCTCTTATCCGACATCGGGATATCCGAGTTACAGTAGAAACCCTCATATCCGACCTCAGGATATCCGAGTTACAGTAGAAGCCCTCATATCCGACCTCGGGATATCCGAGTTACAGCAGAAGCCCTCATATCCTACCTCGGGATATCAGAGTTACAGTAGAAGTCCTCAAATCCGACCTCAGGATATCCGAGTTACAGTAGAAGCCCTCATATCCAACTTCGGGATATCCGAATTACAGTAGAAGCCCTCATATCCGACCTCGGGATATCCGAGTTACAGTAGAAGCCCTCATATCCGACCTCGGGATATCCGAGTTACAGTAGAAGCCCTCATATCCGACCTCGGGATATCCGAGTTACAGTAGAAGCCCTCATATCCGACCTCGGGATATCCGAGTTATAGTAGAAGCTCTCATATCCGACCTCCGGATATCCGAGTTACAGTAGAAACCCTCATATCATACCTCAGGATATCCGAATTACAGTAGAAGCCCTCATATCCGACCTCGGGATATTCGAGTTACAGTAGAAGCCCTCATATCCGACCTCGGGATATCCGAGTTATAGTAGAAGCCCTCATATCCGACCTCGGGATATCTGAGTTACAGTAGAAGCCCTCATATCCGACCTCGGGATATCCGAGTTACAGTAGAAGCCCTCATATCCGACCTCGGGATATCCGAGTTACAGTAGAAGCCCTCATATCCGACCTCGGGATATCCGAGTTACAGTAGAAGCCCTCATATCCGACCTCGGGATATCCGTGTTACAGTAGAAGCCCTCATATCCGACACGGGATATCCGAGTTACAGTTGAAGCCCTCATATCCGACCTCGGAATATCTGAGTTACAGTAGAAGCCCTCATATCCGACCTCGGGATATCCGAGTTACAGTAGAAGCCCTCATATCCGACCTCGGGATATCCGAGTTACAGTAGAAGCCCTCATATCCGACTTCGGTATTTCCGAGTTAACAGTAGAAGCCCTCATATCCAACATCGGGATATCCGAGTTACAGTAGAAGCCCTCATATCCGACCTCCGGATATCCGAGTTACAGTAGAAGCCCTCATATCCGACCTCGGGATATCCGATTTACAGTAGAAGCCCTCATATCCGACCTCGGGATATCCGAGTTACAGTAGAAGCCCTCATATCCGACCTCGGGATATCCGAGTTACAGTAGAAACCCTCATATCCGACCTCAGGATATCCGAGATACAGTAGAACCAATCATATCCGACCTCGGGATATCCGAGTTACAGCAGAAGCCCTCATATCCGACCTCGGGATATCCGAGTTACAGTAAAGCCCTCATATCCGACCTCGGGATATCCGAGTTACAGTAGAAGCCCTGATATCCGACCTCGGGATATCCGAGTTACAGTAGAAGCCCTCATATCCGACCTCGGGATATCCGAGTTACAGTAGAAGCCCTCATATCCGACCTCGGGATATCAGAGTTACAGTAGTAGCCCTCATATCCGACCTCGGGATATCCGAGTTACAGTAGAAGCCCTCATACCTGACGTCGGGATATCCGAGTTACAGTAGAAGCCCTCATATCCGACCTCGGGATATACGAGTTACAGTAGAAGCCCTCATATCCGACCTCAGGATATCCGAGTTACAGTAGAAGCCCTCATATCCGACCTCGGGATATCCGAGTTACAGTAGAAGCCCTCATATCCGACCTCGGGATATCCGAGTTACAGTAGAAGCCCTCATATCCGACCTCGGGATATCAGAGTTACAGTAGAAGCCCTCATATCCGACCTCGGGATATCAGAGTTACAGTAGAAGCCCTCATATCCGACCTCGGGATATCCGAGTTACAGTAGAAGCCCTCATATCCGACCTCGGGATATCCGAGTTACAGTAGAAGCCCTCATATCCGACCTCGGGATATCCGAGTTACAGTAGAAGCCCTCATATCCGACCTCGGGATATCCGAGTTACAGTAGAAGCCCTCATATCCGACCTCGGGATATCCGAGTTACAGCAGAAGCCCATCATATCCGACCTCGGGATATCAGAGTTACAGTAGAAGCCCTCATATCCGACCTCGGGATATCCGAGTTACAGTAGAAGCCCTCATATCCGACCTCGGGATATCCGAGTTACAGTAGAAGCCCTCATATCCGACCTCGGGATATCCGAGTTACAGTAGAAGCCCGCATATCCGACCTCGGGATATCCGAGTTACAGTAGAAGCCCTCATATCCGACCTCGGGATATCCGAGTTACAGTAGAAGCCCTCATATCCGACCTCGGGATATCCGAGTTATAGTACAAGCTCTCATATCCGACCTCCGGATATCCGAGTTACAGTAGAAGCCCTCATATCATACCTCAGGATATCCGAGTTACAGTTGAAGCCCTCATATCCGACCTCGGGATATCCGAGTTACAGTAGAAGCCTCATATCCGACCTCGGGATATCCGAGTTACAGTAGAAGCCCTCATATCCGACCTCGGGATATCCGAGTTACAGTAGAAGCCCTCATATCCGACCTCGGGATATCCGAGTTACAGTAGAAGCCTCATATCCGACCTCGGGATATCCGAGTTACAGTAGAAGCCCTCATATCCGACCTCGGGATATCCGAGTTACAGTAGAAGCCCTCATATCCGACCTCGGGATATCCGAGTTACAGTAGAAGCCCTCATATCCGACCTCGGGATATCCGAGTTATAGTAGAAGCTCTCATATCCGACCTCCGGATATCCGAGTTACAGTAGAAGCCCTCATATCATACCTCAGGATATCCGAGTTACAGTAGAAGCCCTCATATCCGACCTCGGGATATCCGAGTTACAGTAGAAGCCCTCATATCCGACCTCGGGATATCCGAGTTACAGTAGAAGCCTCATATCCGACCTCGAGATATCCGAGTTACAGTAGAAGCCCTCATATCCGACCTCGGGATATCCGAGTTACAGTAGAAGCCCTCATATCCGACCTTAGGATATCCGAGTTATAGTAGAAGCTCTCATATCCGACCTCCGGATATCCGAGTTACAGTAGAAGCCCTAATATCATACCTCAGGATATCCGAGTTACAATAGAAGCCCTCATATCCGACCTCGGGATGTCCGAGTTACAGTAGAAGCCCTCATATCCGACCTCGGGATATCCGAGTTACAGTAGAAGCCCTCATATCCGACCTCGGGATATCCGAGTTACAGTAGAAGCCCTCATATCCGACCTCGGGATATCCGAGTTACAGTGGAAGCCCTCATATCCGACCTCGGGATAACCGAGTTACAGTAGAAGCCCTCATATCCGACCTCGGGATATCCGAGTTATAGTAGAAGCTCTCATATCCGACCTCCGGACATCCGAGTTACAGTAGAAGCCCTCATATCATACCTCAGGATATCCGAGATACAGTAGAAGCCCTCATATCCGACCTCGGGATATCCGAGTTACAGTAGAAGCCCTCATATCCGACCTCAAGATATCCGAGTTACTGTAGAAGCCCTCATATCCGAACTCAGGATATCCGAGTTACAGTAGAAGCCCTCATATCCGACCTCAGGATATCCGAGTTACAGTAGAAGCCCTCATATCCAACTTCGGGATATCCGAATTACAGTAGAAGCCCTCATATCCGACCTCGGGATATCCGAGTTACAGTAGAAGCCCTCATATCCGACCTCGGGATATCCGAGTTACAGTAGAAGCCCTCATATCCGACCTCGGAATTTCCGAGTTACAGTAGAAGCCCTCATATCCAACATCGGGATATCCGAGTTACAGTAGAAGCCCTCATATCCGACCTCCGGATATCCGAGTTACAGTAGAAGCCCTCATATCCGACCTCGGGATATCCGAGTTACAGTAGAAGCCCTCATATCAGACCTCGGGATATCCGAGTTACAGTAGAAGCCCTCATATCCGACCTCGGGATATCCGAGTTACAGTAGAAACCCTCATATCCGACCTCAGGATATCCGAGATACAGTAGAACCAATCATATCCGACCTCGGGATATCCGAGTTACAGCAGAAGCCCTCATATACGACCTCGGGATATCCGAGTTACAGTAAAGCCCTCATATCCGACCTCGGGATATCCGAGTTACAGTAGAAGCCCTGATATCCGACCTCGGGATATCCGAGTTACAGTAGAAGCCCTCATATCCGACCTCGGGATATCCGAGTTACAGTAGAAGCCCTCATATCCGACCTCGGGATATCAGAGTTACAGTAGTAGCCCTCATATCCGACCTCGGGATATCCGAGTTACAGTAGAAGCCCTCATATCCGACGTCGGGATATCCGAGTTACAGTAGAAGCCCTCATATCCGACCTCGGGATATACGAGTTACAGTAGAAGCCCTCATATCCGACCTCAGGATATCCGAGTTACAGTAGAAGCCCTCATATCCGACCTCGGGATATCCGAGTTACAGTAGAAGCCCTCATATCCGACCTCGGGATATCCGAGTTACAGTAGAAGCCCTCATATCCGACCTCGGGATATCAGAGTTACAGTAGAAGCCCTCATATCCGACCTCCGGATATCAGAGTTACAGTAGAAGCCCTCATATCCGACCTCGGGATATCCGAGTTACAGTAGAAGCCCTCATATCCGACCTCGGGATATCCGAGTTACAGTAGAAGCCCTCATATCCGACCTCGGGATATCCGAGTTACAGTAGAAGCCCTCATATCCGACCTCGGGATATCCGAGTTACAGCAGAAGCCCATCATATCCGACCTCGGGATATCAGAGTTACAGTAGAAGCCCTCATATCCGACCTCGGGATATCCGAGTTACAGTAGAAGCCCTCATATCCGACCTCGGGATATCCGAGTTACAGTAGAAGCCCTCATATCCGACCTCGGGATATCCGAGTTACAGTAGAAGCCCGCATATCCGACCTCGGGATATCCGAGTTACAGTAGAAGCCCTCATATCCGACCTCGGGATATCCGAGTTACAGTAGAAGCCCTCATATCCGACCTCGGGATATCCGAGTTATAGTACAAGCTCTCATATCCGACCTCCGGATATCCGAGTTACAGTAGAAGCCCTCATATCATACCTCAGGATATCCGAGTTACAGTTGAAGCCCTCATATCCGACCTCGGGATATCCGAGTTACAGTAGAAGCCTCATATCCGACCTCGGGATATCCGAGTTACAGTAGAAGCCCTCATATCCGACCTCGGGATATCCGAGTTACAGTAGAAGCCCTCATATCCGACCTCGGGATATCCGAGTTACAGTAGAAGCCCTCATATCCGACCTCGGGATATCCGAGTTACAGTAGAAACCCTCATATCCGACCTCAGGATATCCGAGATACAGTAGAACCAATCATATCCGACCTCGGGATATCCGAGTTACAGCAGAAGCCCTCATATCCGACCTCGGGATATCCGAGTTACAGTAAAGCCCTCATATCCGACCTCGGGATATCCGAGTTACAGTAGAAGCCCTGATATCCGACCTCCGGATATCCGAGTTACAGTAGAAGCCCTCATATCCGACCTCGGGATATCCGAGTTACAGTAGAAGCCCTCATATCCGACCTCGGGATATCAGAGTTACAGTAGTAGCCCTCATATCCGACCTCGGGATATCCGAGTTACAGTAGAAGCCCTCATATCCGACGTCGGGATATCCGAGTTACAGTAGAAGCCCTCATATCCGACCTCGGGATATACGAGTTACAGTAGAAGCCCTCATATCCGACCTCAGGATATCCGAGTTACAGTAGAAGCCCTCATATCCGACCTCGGGATATCCGAGTTACAGTAGAAGCCCTCATATCCGACCTCGGGATATCCGAGTTACAGTAGAAGCCCTCATATCCGACCTCGGGATATCAGAGTTACAGTAGAAGCCCTCATATCCGACCTCGGGATATCAGAGTTACAGTAGAAGCCCTCATATCCGACCTCGGGATATCCGAGTTACAGTAGAAGCCCTCATATCCGACCTCGGGATATCCGAGTTACAGTAGAAGCCCTCATATCCGACCTCGGGATATCCGAGTTACAGTAGAAGCCCTCATATCCGACCTCGGGATATCCGAGTTACAGTAGAAGCCCTCATATCCGACCTCGGGATATCCGAGTTACAGCAGAAGCCCATCATATCCGACCTCGGGATATCAGAGTTACAGTAGAAGCCCTCATATCCGACCTCGGGATATCCGAGTTACAGTAGAAGCCCTCATATCCGACCTCGGGATATCCGAGTTACAGTAGAAGCCCTCATATCCGACCTCGGGATATCCGAGTTACAGTAGAAGCCCGCATATCCGACCTCGGGATATCCGAGTTACAGTAGAAGCCCTCATATCCGACCTCGGGATATCCGAGTTACAGTAGAAGCCCTCATATCCGACCTCGGGATATCCGAGTTATAGTACAAGCTCTCATATCCGACCTCCGGATATCCGAGTTACAGTAGAAGCCCTCATATCATACCTCAGGATATCCGAGTTACAGTTGAAGCCCTCATATCCGACCTCGGGATATCCGAGTTACAGTAGAAGCCTCATATCCGACCTCGGGATATCCGAGTTACAGTAGAAGCCCTCATATCCGACCTCGGGATATCCGAGTTACAGTAGAAGCCCTCATATCCGACCTCGGGATATCCGAGTTACAGTAGAAGCCTCATATCCGACCTCGGGATATCCGAGTTACAGTAGAAGCCCTCATATCCGACCTCGGGATATCCGAGTTACAGTAGAAGCCCTCATATCCGACCTCGGGATATCCGAGTTACAGTAGAAGCCCTCATATCCGACCTCGGGATATCCGAGTTATAGTAGAAGCTCTCATATCCGACCTCCGGATATCCGAGTTACAGTAGAAGCCCTCATATCATACCTCAGGATATCCGAGTTACAGTTGAAGCCCTCATATCCGACCTCGGGATATCAGAGTTACAGTAGAAGCCCTCATATCCGACCTCGGGATATCCGAGTTACAGTAGAAGCCCTCATATCCGACCTCGGGATATCCGAGTTACAGTAGAAGCCCTCATATCCGACCTCGGGATATCCGAGTTACAGTAGAAGCCCTCATATCCGACCTCGGGATATCCGAGTTACAGTAGAAGCCCTCATATCCGACCTCGGGATATCCGAGTTACAGCAGAAGCCCATCATATCCGACCTCGGGATATCCGAGTTACAGTAGAAGCCCTCATATCCGACCTCGGGATATCCGAGTTACAGTAGAAGCCCTCATATCCGACCTCGGGATATCCGAGTTACAGTAGAAGCCCTCATATCCGACCTCGGGATATCCGAGTTACAGTAGAAGCCCGCATATCCGACCTCGGGATATCCGAGTTACAGTAGAAGCCCTCATATCCGACCTCGGGATATCCGAGTTACAGTAGAAGCCCTCATATCCGACCTCGGGATATCCGAGTTATAGTACAAGCTCTCATATCCGACCTCCGGATATCCGAGTTACAGTAGAAGCCCTCATATCATACCTCAGGATATCCGAGTTACAGTTGAAGCCCTCATATCCGACCTCGGGATATCCGAGTTACAGTAGAAGCCTCATATCCGACCTCGGGATATCCGAGTTACAGTAGAAGCCCTCATATCCGACCTCGGGATATCCGAGTTACAGTAGAAGCCCTCATATCCGACCTCGGGATATCCGAGTTACAGTAGAAGCCTCATATCCGACCTCGGGATATCCGAGTTACAGTAGAAGCCCTCATATCCGACCTCGGGATATCCGAGTTACAGTAGAAGCCCTCATATCCGACCTCGGGATATCCGAGTTACAGTAGAAGCCCTCATATCCGACCTCGGGATATCCGAGTTATAGTAGAAGCTCTCATATCCGACCTCCGGATATCCGAGTTACAGTAGAAGCCCTCATATCATACCTCAGGATATCCGAGTTACAGTAGAAGCCCTCATATCCGACCTCGGGATATCCGAGTTACAGTAGAAGCCCTCATATCCGACCTCGGGATATCCGAGTTACAGTAGAAGCCTCATATCCGACCTCGAGATATCCGAGTTACAGTAGAAGCCCTCATATCCGACCTCGGGATATCCGAGTTACAGTAGAAGCCCTCATATCCGACCTTAGGATATCCGAGTTATAGTAGAAGCTCTCATATCCGACCTCCGGATATCCGAGTTACAGTAGAAGCCCTAATATCATACCTCAGGATATCCGAGTTACAATAGAAGCCCTCATATCCGACCTCGGGATATCCGAGTTACAGTAGAAGCCCTCATATCCGACCTCGGGATATCCGAGTTACAGTAGAAGCCCTCATATCCGACCTCGGGATATCCGAGTTACAGTAGAAGCCCTCATATCCGACCTCGGGATATCCGAGTTACAGTGGAAGCCCTCATATCCGACCTCGGGATAACCGAGTTACAGTAGAAGCCCTCATATCCGACCTCGGGATATCCGAGTTATAGTAGAAGCTCTCATATCCGACCTCCGGATATCCGAGTTACAGTAGAAGCCCTCATATCATACCTCAGGATATCCGAGATACAGTAGAAGCCCTCATATCCGACCTCGGGATATCCGAGTTACAGTAGAAGCCCTCATATCCGACCTCAAGATATCCGAGTTACTGTAGAAGCCCTCATATCCGAACTCAGGATATCCGAGTTACAGTAGAAGCCCTCATATCCGACCTCAGGATATCCGAGTTACAGTAGAAGCCCTCATATCCAACTTCGGGATATCCGAATTACAGTAGAAGCCCTCATATCCGACCTCGGGATATCCGAGTTACAGTAGAAGCCCTCATATCCGACCTCGGGATATCCGAGTTACAGTAGAAGCCCTCATATCCGACCTCGGAATTTCCGAGTTACAGTAGAAGCCCTCATATCCAACATCGGGATATCCGAGTTACAGTAGAAGCCCTCATATCCGACCTCCGGATATCCGAGTTACAGTAGAAGCCCTCATATCCGACCTCGGGATATCCGAGTTACAGTAGAAGCCCTCATATCCGACCTCGGGATATCCGAGTTACAGTAGAAGCCCTCATATCCGACCTCGGGATATCCGAGTTACAGTAGAAACCCTCATATCCGACCTCAGGATATCCGAGATACAGTAGAACCAATCATATCCGACCTCGGGATATCCGAGTTACAGCAGAAGCCCTCATATCCGACCTCGGGATATCCGAGTTACAGTAAAGCCCTCATATCCGACCTCGGGATATCCGAGTTACAGTAGAAGCCCTGATATCCGACCTCGGGATATCCGAGTTACAGTAGAAGCCCTCATATCCGACCTCGGGATATCCGAGTTACAGTAGAAGCCCTCATATCCGACCTCGGGATATCAGAGTTACAGTAGTAGCCCTCATATCCGACCTCGGGATATCCGAGTTACAGTAGAAGCCCTCATATCCGACGTCGGGATATCCGAGTTACAGTAGAAGCCCTCATATCCGACCTCGGGATATACGAGTTACAGTAGAAGCCCTCATATCCGACCTCAGGATATCCGAGTTACAGTAGAAGCCCTCATATCCGACCTCGGGATATCCGAGTTACAGTAGAAGCCCTCATATCCGACCTCGGGATATCCGAGTTACAGTAGAAGCCCTCATATCCGACCTCGGGATATCAGAGTTACAGTAGAAGCCCTCATATCCGACCTCGGGATATCAGAGTTACAGTAGAAGCCCTCATATCCGACCTCGGGATATCCGAGTTACAGTAGAAGCCCTCATATCCGACCTCGGGATATCCGAGTTACAGTAGAAGCCCTCATATCCGACCTCGGGATATCCGAGTTACAGTAGAAGCCCTCATATCCGACCTCGGGATATCCGAGTTACAGTAGAAGCCCTCATATCCGACCTCGGGATATCCGAGTTACAGCAGAAGCCCATCATATCCGACCTCGGGATATCAGAGTTACAGTAGAAGCCCTCATATCCGACCTCGGGATATCCGAGTTACAGTAGAAGCCCTCATATCCGACCTCGGGATATCCGAGTTACAGTAGAAGCCCTCATATCCGACCTCGGGATATCCGAGTTACAGTAGAAGCCCGCATATCCGACCTCGGGATATCCGAGTTACAGTAGAAGCCCTCATATCCGACCTCGGGATATCCGAGTTACAGTAGAAGCCCTCATATCCGACCTCGGGATATCCGAGTTATAGTACAAGCTCTCATATCCGACCTCCGGATATCCGAGTTACAGTAGAAGCCCTCATATCATACCTCAGGATATCCGAGTTACAGTTGAAGCCCTCATATCCGACCTCGGGATATCCGAGTTACAGTAGAAGCCTCATATCCGACCTCGGGATATCCGAGTTACAGTAGAAGCCCTCATATCCGACCTCGGCATATCCGAGTTACAGTAGAAGCCCTCATATCCGACCTCGGGATATCCGAGTTACAGTAGAAGCCTCATATCCGACCTCGGGATATCCGAGTTACAGTAGAAGCCCTCATATCCGACCTCGGGATATCCGAGTTACAGTAGAAGCCCTCATATCCGACCTCGGGATATCCGAGTTACAGTAGAAGCCCTCATATCCGACCTCGGGATATCCGAGTTATAGTAGAAGCTCTCATATCCGACCTCCGGATATCCGAGTTACAGTAGAAGCCCTCATATCATACCTCAGGATATCCGAGTTACAGTTGAAGCCCTCATATCCGACCTCGGGATATCCGAGTTACAGTAGAAGCCTCATATCCGACCTCGGGATATCCGAGTTACAGTAGAAGCCCTCATATCCGACCTCGGGATATCCGAGTTACAGTAGAAGCCCTCATATCCGACCTCGGGATATCCGAGTTACAGTAGAAGCCTCATATCCGACCTCGGGATATCCGAGTTACAGTAGAAGCCCTCATATCCGACCTCGGGATATCCGAGTTACAGTAGAAGCCCTCATATCCGACCTTAGGATATCCGAGTTATAGTAGAAGCTCTCATATCCGACCTCCGGATATCCGAGTTACAGTAGAAGCCCTCATATCATACCTCAGGATATCCGAGTTACAGTAGAAGCCCTCATATCCGACCTCGGGATATCCGAGTTACAGTAGAAGCCCTCATATCCGACCTCGGGATATCCGAGTTACAGTAGAAGCCCTCATATCCGACCTCGGGATATCCGAGTTACAGTAGAAGCCCTCATATCCGACCTCGGGATATCCGAGTTACAGTGGAAGCCCTCATATCCGACCTCGGGATAACCGAGTTACAGTAGAAGCCCTCATATCCGACGTCGGGATATCCGAGTTATAGTAGAAGCTCTCATATCCGACCTCCGGATATCCGAGTTACAGTAGAAGCCCTCATATCATACCTCAGGGTATCCGAGATACAGTAGAAGCCCTCATATCCGACCTCGGGATATCCGAGTTGCAGTAGAAGCCCTCATATCCGACCTCAGGATATCCGAGATACAGTAGAACCAATCATATCCGACCTCAGGATATCCGAGTTACAGCAGAAGCCCTCATATCCGACCTCGGGATATCCGAGTTACAGTAAAGCCCTCATATCCGACCTCGGGATATCCGAGTTACAGTAGAAGCCCTGATATCCGACCTCGGGATATCCGAGTTACAGTAGAAGCCCTCATATCCGACCTCGGGATATCCGAGTTACAGTAGAAGCCCTCATATCCGACCTCGGGATATCAGAGTTACAGTAGTAGCCCTCATATCCGACCTCGGGATATCCGAGTTACAGTAGAAGCCCTCATATCCGACGTCGGGATATCCGAGTTACAGTAGAAGCCCTCATATCCGACCTCGGGATATACGAGTTACAGTAGAAGCCCTCATATCCGACCTCAGGATATCCGAGTTACAGTAGAAGCCCTCATATCCGACCTCGGGATATCCGAGTTACAGTAGAAGCCCTCATATCCGACCTCGGGATATCCGAGTTACAGTAGAAGCCCTCATATCCGACCTCGGGATATCAGAGTTACAGTAGAAGCCCTCATATCCGACCTCGGGATATCAGAGTTACAGTAGAAGCCCTCATATCCGACCTCGGGATATCCGAGTTACAGTAGAAGCCCTCATATCCGACCTCGGGATATCCGAGTTACAGTAGAAGCCCTCATATCCGACCTCGGGATATCCGAGTTACAGTAGAAGCCCTCATATCCGACCTTAGGATATCCGAGTTACAGTAGAAGCCCTACTATCCGACCTCGGGATATCCGAGTTACAGCAGAAGCCCATCATATCCGACCTCGGGATATCAGAGTTACAGTAGAAGCCCTCATATCCGACCTCGGGATATCCGAGTTACAGTAGAAGCCCTCATATCCGACCTCGGGATATCCGAGTTACAGTAGAAGCCCTCATATCCGACCTCGGGATATCCGAGTTACAGTAGAAGCCCGCATATCCGACCTCGGGATATCCGAGTTACAGTAGAAACCCTCATATCCGACCTCGGGATATCCGAGTTACAGTAGAAGCCCTCATATCCGACCTCGGGATATCCGAGTTATAGTACAAGCTCTCATATCCGACCTCCGGATATCCGAGTTACAGTAGAAGCCCTCATATCATACCTCAGGATATCCGAGTTACAGTTGAAGCCCTCATATCCTACCTCGGGATATCCGAGTTACAGTAGAAGCCTCATATCCGACCTCGGGATATCCGAGTTACAGTAGAAGCCCTCATATCCGACCTCGGGATATCCGAGTTACAGTAGAAGCCCTCATATCCGACCTCGGGATATCCGAGTTACAGTAGAAGCCTCATATCCGACCTCGGGATATCCGAGTTACAGTAGAAGCCCTCATATCCGACCTCGGGATATCCGAGTTACAGTAGAAGCCCTCATATCCGACCTCGGGATATCCGAGTTACAGTAGAAGCCCTCATATCCGACCTCGGGATATCCGAGTTATAGTAGAAGCTCTCATATCCGACATCCGGATATCCGAGTTACAGTAGAAGCCCTCATATCATACCTCAGGATATCCGAGTTACAGTTGAAGCCCTCATATCCGACCTCGGGATATCCGAGTTACAGTAGAAGCCTCATATCCGACCTCGGGATATCCGAGTTACAGTAGAAGCCCTCATATCCGACCTCGGGATATCCGAGTTACAGTAGAAGCCCTCATATCCGACCTCGGGATATCCGAGTTACAGTAGAAGCCTCATATCCGACCTCGGGATATCCGAGTTACAGTAGAAGCCCTCATATCCGACCTCGGGATATCCGAGTTACAGTAGAAGCCCTCATATCCGACCTTAGGATATCCGAGTTATAGTAGAAGCTCTCATATCCGACCTCCGGATATCCGAGTTACAGTAGAAGCCCTCATATCATACCTCAGGATATCCGAGTTACAGTAGAAGCCCTCATATCCGACCTCGGGATATCCGAGTTACAGTAGAAGCCCTCATATCCGACCTCGGGATATCCGAGTTACATTAGAAGCCCTCATATCCGACCTCGGGATATCCGAGTTACAGTAGAAGCCCTCATATCCGACCTCGGGATATCCGAGTTACAGTGGAAGCCCTCATATCCGACCTCGGGATAACCGAGTTACAGTAGAAGCCCTCATATCCGACCTCGGGATATCCGAGTTATAGTAGAAGCTCTCATATCCGACCTCCGGATATCCGAGTTACAGTAGAAGCCCTCATATCATACCTCAGGATATCCGAGATACAGTAGAAGCCCTCATATCCGACCTCGGGATATCCGAGTTACAGTAGAAGCCCTCATATCCGACCTCAAGATATCCGAGTTACTGTAGAAGCCCTCATATCCGAACTCAGGATATCCGAGTTACAGTAGAAGCCCTCATATCCGACCTCAGGATATCCGAGTTACAGTAGAAGCCCTCATATCCAACTTCGGGATATCCGAATTACAGTAGAAGCCCTCATATCCGACCTCGGGATATCCGAGTTACAGTAGAAGCCCTCATATCCGACCTCGGGATATCCGAGTTACAGTAGAAGCCCTCATATCCGACCTCGGGATATCCGAGTTACAGTAGAAGCCCTCATATCCGACCTCGGGATATCCGAGTTATAGTAGAAGCTCTCATATCCGACCTCCGGATATCCGAGTTACAGTAGAAACCCTCATATCATACCTCAGGATATCCGAATTACAGTAGAAGCCCTCATATCCGACCTCGGGATATCCGAGTTACAGTAGAAGCCCTCATATCCGACCTCGGGATATCCGAGTTATAGTAGAAGCCCTCATATCCGACCTCGGGATATCTGAGTTACAGTAGAAGCCCTCATATCCGACCTCGGGATATCCGAGTTACAGTAGAAGCCCTCATATCCGACCTCGGGATATCCGAGTTACAGTAGAAGCCCTCATATCCGACCTCGGGATATCCGAGTTACAGTAGAAGCCCTCATATCCGACCTCGGGATATCCGTGTTACAGTAGAAGCCCTCATATCCGACACGGGATATCCGAGTTACAGTGGAAGCCCTCATATCCGACCTCGGGATATCCGAGTTACAGCAGAAGCCCTCATATCCTACCTCGGGATATCAGAGTTACAGTAGAAGTCCTCAAATCCGACCTCGGGATATCCGAGTTACAGTAGAAGCCCTCATATCCAACTTCGGGATATCCGAATTACAGTAGAAGCCCTCATATCCGACCTCGGGATATCCGAGTTACAGTAGAAGCCCTCATATCCGACCTCGGGATATCCGAGTTACAGTAGAAGCCCTCATATCCGACCTCGGGATATCCGAGTTACAGTAGAAGCCCTCATATCCGACCTCGGGATATCCGAGTTATAGTAGAAGCTCTCATATCCGACCTCCGGATATCCGAGTTACAGTAGAAACCCTCATATCATACCTCAGGATATCCGAATTACAGTAGAAGCCCTCATATCCGACCTCGGGATATCCGAGTTACAGTAGAAGCCCTCATATCCGACCTCGGGATATCCGAGTTATAGTAGAAGCCCTCATATCCGACCTCGGGATATCTGAGTTACAGTAGAAGCCCTCATATCCGACCTCGGGATATCCGAGTTACAGTAGAAGCCCTCATATCCGACCTCGGGATATCCGAGTTACAGTAGAAGCCCTCATATCCGACCTCGGGATATCCGAGTTACAGTAGAAGCCCTCATATCCGACCTCGGGATATCCGTGTTACAGTAGAAGCCCTCATATCCGACACGGGATATCCGAGTTACAGTTGAAGCCCTCATATCCGACCTCGGAATATCTGAGTTACAGTAGAAGCCCTCATATCCGACCTCGGGATATCCGAGTTACAGTAGAAGCCCTCATATCCGACCTCGGGATATCCGAGTTACAGTAGAAGCCCTCATATCCGACCTCGGTATTTCCGAGTTACAGTAGAAGCCCTCATATCCAACATCGGGATATCCGAGTTACAGTAGAAGCCCTCATATCCGACCTCCGGATATCCGAGATACAGTAGAACCAATCATATCCGACCTCGGGATATCCGAGTTACAGCAGAAGCCCTCATATCCGACCTCGGGATATCCGAGTTACAGTAAAGCCCTCATATCCGACCTCGGGATATCCGAGTTACAGTAGAAGCCCTGATATCCGACCTCGGGATATCCGAGTTACAGTAGAAGCCCTCATATCCGACCTCGGGATATCCGAGTTACAGTAGAAGCCCTCATATCCGACCTCGGGATATCAGAGTTACAGTAGTAACCCTCATATCCGACCTCGGGATATCCGAGTTACAGTAGAAGCCCTCATATCCGACGTCGGGATATCCGAGTTACAGTAGAAGCCCTCATATCCGACCTCGGGATATACGAGTTACAGTAGAAGCCCTCATATCCGACCTCAGGATATCCGAGTTACAGTAGAAGCCCTCATATCCGACCTCGGGATATCCGAGTTACAGTAGAAGCCCTCATATCCGACCTCGGGATATCCGAGTTACAGTAGAAGCCCTCATATCCGACCTCGGGATATCAGAGTTACAGTAGAAGCCCTCATATCCGACCTCGGGATATCACAGTTACAGTAGAAGCCCTCATATCCGACCTCGGGATATCCGAGTTACAGTAGAAGCCCTCATATCCGACCTCGGGATATCCGAGTTACAGTAGAAGCCCTCATATCCGACCTCGGGATATCCGAGTTACAGTAGAAGCCCTCATATCCGACCTCGGGATATCCGAGTTACAGTAGAAGCCCTCATATCCGACCTCGGGATATCCGAGTTACAGCAGAAGCCCATCATATCCGACCTCGGGATATCAGAGTTACAGTAGAAGCCCTCATATCCGACCTCGGGATATCCGAGTTACAGTAGAAGCCCTCATATCCGACCTCGGGATATCCGAGTTACAGTAGAAGCCCTCATATCCGACCTCGGGATATCCGAGTTACAGTAGAAGCCCTCAAATCCGACCTCGGGATATCCGAGTTATAGTAGAAGCTCTCATATCCGACCTCCGGATATCCAGGTTACAGTAGAAGCCCTCATATCATACCTCAGGATATCCGAGTTACAGTTGAAGCCCTCATATCCGACCTCGGGATATCCGAGTTACAGTAGAAGCCTCATATCCGACCTCGGGATATCCGAGTTACAGTAGAAGCCCTCATATCCGACCTCGGGATATTCGAGTTACAGTAGAAGCCCTCATATCCGACCTCGGGATATCCGAGTTACAGTAGAAGCCTCATATCCGACCTCAGGATATCCGAGTTACAGTAGAAGCCCTCATATCCGACCTCGGGATATCCGAGTTACAGTAGAAGCCCTCATATCCGACCTCGGGATATCCGAGTTACAGTAGAACCCTTCATATCAGACCTCAGGATATCCGAGTTACAGTAGAAGCCTCATATCATATCTCGGGATATCCAAGTTACAGTAGAAGTCCTCATATCCGACCTCGGGATATCCGAGTTACAGTAGAAGCCCTCATATCCGACCTCGGGATATCCGAGTTACAGTAGAAGCCCTCATATCCGACCTCGGGATATCCGAGTTATAGGATAAGCTCTCATATCCGACCTCCGGATATCCGAGTTACAGTAGAAGCCCTCATATCATACCTCAGGATATCCGAGTTACAGCAGAAGCCCTCATATCCGACCTCGGGATATCCGAGTTACAGTAGAAGCCCTCATATCCGATCTCAGGATATCAGAGTTACAGTAGAAGCCCTCATATCCGACCTCAGGATATCCGAGTTACAGTAGAAGCCCTCATATCCGACCTCGTGATATCCGAGTTACAGTAGAAGCCCTCATATCCGACCTCGGGATATCAGAGTTACAGTAGAAGCCCTCATATCCGACCTCAGGATATCCGAGTTACACTAGAAGCCCTCATATCTGACCTCAGGATATCCGAGTTACAGTAGAAGCCCTCATATCCGACCTCGGGATATCTGAGTTACTGTAGAACCCCTCATATCCGACCTCAGGATATCCGAGTTACAGTAGAAGCCCTCATATCCGACCTCGGGATATCAGAGTTACTGTAGAAGCCCTCATATCCGACCCCAGGATATCCGAGTTACAGTAGAAGCCCTCATATCCGACCTCGGGATATCCGAGTTACAGTAGAAGCCCTCATATCCGACCTCGGGATATCCGAGTTACAGTAGAAGCCCTCATATCTGACCTCGGGATATCCGAGTTATAGGAGAAGCTCTCATATCCGACCTCCGGATATCCGAGTTACAGTAGAAGCCCTCATATCATACCTCAGGATATCCGAGTTACAGTAGAAGCCCTCATATCCGACCTCGGGATATCCGAGTTACAGTAGAAGCCCTCATATCCGATCTCAGGATATCAGAGTTACAGTTGAAGCCCTCATATCCGACCTCAGGATATCCGAGTTACAGTAGAAGCCCTCATATCCGACCTCGGGATATCCGAGTTACAGTAGAAGCCCTCATATCCGACCTCGGGATATCAGAGTTACAGTAGAAGCCATCATATCTGACCTCAGGATATCCGAGTTACAGTAGAAGCCCTCATATCCGACCTCAGGATATCCGAGTTACAGTAGAAGCCCTCATATCTGACCTCAGGATATCCGAGTTACAGTAGAAGCCCTCATATCCGACCTCGGGATATCTGAGTTACAGTAGAACCCCTCATATCCGACATCAGGATATCAGAGTTACAATAGAACCCCTCATATCCGACCTCAGGATATCCGAGTTACAGTAGAAGCCCTCATATCCGACCTCGGGATATCCGAGTTACAGTAGAAGCCCTCATATCCGACCTCGGGATATCCGAGTTACAATTGAAGCCCTCATATCCGACCTCAGGATATCCGAGTTACAGTAGAAGCCCTCATATCCGACCTCGGGATATCAGAGTTACAGTAGAAGCCCTCATATCCAACCTCAGGATATCCGAGTTACAGTAGAACCCCTCATATCCGACGTCGGGATATCCGAGTTACAATAGAAGCCCTCATATCCGACCTCAGGATATCCGAGTTACAGTAGAAGCCCTCATATCCGACCTCGGGATATCAGAGTTACAGTAGAAGCCCTCATATCCGACCTCAGGATATCCGAGTTACAGTAGAAGCCCTCATATCCGACCTCGGTATATCCGAGTTACAGTAGAAGCCCTCATATCTGACCTCAGGATATCCGAGTTACAGTAGAAGCCCTCATATCCGACCTCGGGATATCTGAGTTACAGTAGAACCCATCATATCCGACCTCAGGATATCCGAGTTACAGTACAAGCCCTCATATCCGACCTCGGGATATCCGATTTACAATAGAAGCCCTCATATCCGACCTCAGGATATCCGAGTTACAGTAGAAGCCCTCATATCCGACCTCGGGATATCCGAGTTACAGTAGAACCCTTCATATCCGACCTCAGGATATCCGAGTTACAGTAGAAGCCTCATATCATATCGCAGGATATCCGAGTTACAGTAGAAGTCCTCATATCCGACCTCGGGATATCCGAGTTACAGTACAAGCCCTCATATCCGACCTCGGGAAATCCGAGTTATAGGAGAAGCCCTCATATCCGTCCTCGGGATATCCGAGTTACAGTAGAAGCCCTCATATCCGACCTTGGGATATCCGAGTTACAATATAAGCCCTCATATCCGACCTCAGGATATCCGAGTTACAGTAGAAGCCCTCATATCCGACCTCGGGATATCCGAGTTACAGTAGAACCCCTCATATCCGACCTCCGGATATCCGAGTTACAGTAGAAGCCCTCATATCCGACCTCGGGATATCCGAGTTACAGTAGAAGCCCTCATATCCGACCTCGGGATATCCGAGTTATAGGAGAAGCTCTCATATCCGACCTCCGGATATCCGAGTTACAGTAGAAGCCCTCCTATCATACCTCAGGATATCCGAGTTACAGTAGAAGCCCTCATATCCGACCCCGGGATATCCGAGTTACAGTAGAAGCCCTCATATCCGATCTCAGGATATCAGAGTTACAGTAGAAGCCCTCATATCCGACCTCAGGATATCCGAGTTACAGTAGAAGCCCTCAGATCCGACCTCGGGATATCCGAGTTACAGTAGAAGCCCTCATATCCGACCTCGGGATATCAGAGTTACAGTAGAAGCCCTCATATCCGACCTCAGGATATCCGAGTTACAGTAGAAGCCCTCATATCCGACCTCAGGATATCCGAGTTACAGTAGAAGCCCTCATATCTGACCTCAGGATATCCGAGTTACAGTAGAAGCCCTCATATCCGACCTCGGGATATCTGAGTTACAGTAGAACCCCTCATTTCCGACCTCAGGATATCCGAGTTACAGTAGAAGCCCTCATATCCGACCTCGGGATATCAGAGTTACAGTAGAAGCCCTTATATCCGACCCCAGGATATCCGAGTTACAGTAGAAGCCCTCATATCCGACCTCGGGATATCCGAGTTACAGTAGAAGCCCTCATATCTGACCTCAGGATATCTGAGTTACAGTAGAAGCCCTCATATCCGACCTCGGGATATCTGAGTTACAGTAGAACCCCACATATCCGACCTAAGGATATCCGAGTTACAGTAGAAGCCCTCATATCCGACCTCGGATATCCGAGTTACAATAGAAGCCCTCATATCCGACCTCAGGATATCCGAGTTACAGTAGAAGCCCTCATATCCGACCTCGGGATATCCGAGTTACAGTAGAACCCCTCATATCCGACCTCAGGATATCCGAGTTACAGTAGAAGCCCTCATATCCGACCTCGGAATATCCGAGTTACAGTAGAAGCCCTCATATCCGACCTCGGGATATCCGAGTTACAGTAGAAGCCCTCATATCCGACCTCGGGTATCTGAGTTACAGTAGAAGCCCTCATATCCGACCTCGAGATATCCGAGTTATAGTAGAAGCTCAGATATCCGACATCCGGATATCCGAGTTACAGTAGAAGCCCTCATATCATACCTCAGGATATCCGAGTTACAGTAGAAGCCCTCATATTTGACCTCGGGATATCCGAGTTACAGTAGAAGCCCTCATATCCGACCTCGGGATATCCGAGTTACAGTAGAAGCACTCATATCCGACCTCGGGATATCCGAGTTACAGTAGAAGCCCTCATATCCGACCTCGGGATATCCGAGTTACAGTAGAAACCCTCATATCATACCTCAGGATATCCGAGTTACAGTAGAAGCCCTCATATCCGACCTCGGGATATCCGAGTTATAGTAGAAGCTCTCATAACCGACCTCGGGATATCAGAGTTACAGTAGAACCCCTTATATCCGACCTCGGGATATCCGAGTTACAATAGAAGCCCGCATATCCGACCTCAGGATATCCAAGTTACAGTAGACACACTCATATCCGACCTCGGGATATCCGAGATACAGTAGAAGCCCTCATATCCGCCCTCAGGATATCCGAGTTACAGTAGAAGCCCTCATATCCGACCTCGGGATATCCGAGTTACAGTAGAACCCCTCATATCCGACCTCAGGATATCCGAGTTACAGTAGAACCCCTCATATCCGACCTCGGGATATCCGAGTTACAATAGAAGCCCTCATATCCGACCTCAGGATATCCGAGTTACAGTAGAAGCCCACATATCCGACTTCGGGATATCTGAGTTACAGTAGAACCCCTCATATCCGACCTCAGGATATCCGAGTTACAGTAGAAGCCCTCATATCCGACCTCAGGATATCCGAGTTACAATAGAAGCCCTCATATCCGACCTCAGGATATCCGAGTTACAGTAGAAGCCCTCATATCCGACCTCGGGATATCCGAGTTACAGTAGAACCCCTCATATCCGACCTCAGGATATCCGAGTTACAGTAGAAGCCCTCATATCCGACCTCGGGATATCAGAGTTACAATAGAACCCCTCATATCCGACCTCAGGATATCCGAGTTACAGTAGAAGCCCTCATATCCGACCTCGGGATATCCGAGTTACAGTGGAAGCCCTCATATCCGACCTCGGGATATCCAAGTTACAATAGAAGCCCTCATATCCGACCTCAGGATATCCGAGTTACAGTAGAAGCCCTCATATCCGACCTCGGGATATCAGAGTTACAGTAGAAGCCCTCATATCCAACCTCAGGATATCCGAGTTACAGTAGAACCCCTCATATCCGACGTCGGGATATCCGAGTTACAATAGAAGCCCTCATATCCGACCTCAGGATATCCGAGTTACAGTAGAAGCCCTCATATCCGACCTCGGGATATCAAAGTTACAATAGAACCCCTCATATCCGACCTCAGGATATCCGAGTTACAGTAGAAGCCCTCATATCCGACCTCGGGATATCCGAGTTACAGTGGAAGCCCTCATATCCGACCTCGGGATATCCAAGTTACAATAGAAGCCCTCATATCCGACCTCAGGATATCCAAGTTACAGTAGAAGCCCTCATATCCGACGTCGGGATATCCGATTTACAATAGAAGCCCTCATATCCGACCTCAGGATATCCGAGTTACAGTAGAAGCCCTCATATCCGACCTCGGGATATCCGAGTTACAGTAGAACCCCTCATATCCGACCTCAGGATATCCAAGTTACGGTAGAAGCCTCATATCATATCTTGGGATATCCGAGTTATAGTAGAAGCCCTCATATCCGACCTCGGGATATCCGAGTTACAGTAGAAGCCCTCATATCCAACCTCGGGATATCCGAGTTATAGTAGAAGCTCTCATATCCGACCTCCGGATATCCGAGTTACAGTAGAAGCCCTCATATCATACCTCGGGAAATCCGAGTTACAGTAGAAGCCCTCATATCCGACCTCGGGATATCCGAGTTACAGTAGAAGCCCTCATATCCGACCTCGGGATATCCGAGTTACAGTAGAAGCCCTCATATCCGACCTTGGGTATCTGAGTTACAGTAGAAGCCCTCATATCCGACCTCGGGTATCCGAGTTACAGTAGAAGCCCTCATATCCGACCTCGGGATATCCAAATTATAGTAGAAGCTCTCATATCCCACCTCCGGATATCCGAGTTACAGTAGAAGCCCTCATATCCGACCTCGGGATATCCGAGTTACAGTAGAAGCTCTCATATCCGACCTCCGGATATCCGAGTTATAGTAGAAGCTCTCATATCCGACCTCCGGATATCCGAGTTACAGTAGAAGCCCTCATATCATACCTCGGGAAATCCGAGTTACAGTAGAAGCCCTCATATCCGACCTCGGGATATCCGAGTTACAGTAGAAGCCCTCATATCCGACCTCGGGATATCCGAGTTACAGTAGAAGCCCTCATATCCGACCTCGGGTATCTGAGTTACAGTAGAAGCCCTCATATCCGACCTCGGGATATCCGAGTTATAGTAGAAGCCCTCATATCCGACCTCCGGATATCCGAGTTACAGTAGAAGCCCTAATATCATACCTCAGGATATCCGAGTTACAGTAGAAGCCCTCATATCCGACCTCGGGATATCCGAGTTACAGTAGAAGCCCTCATATCCGACCTCGGGATATCCGAGTTACAGTAGAAGCCCTCATATCCGACCTCGGGATATCCGAGTTACAGTAGAAGCCCTCATATCCGACCTCCGGATATCCGAGTTACAGTAGAAACCCTCATATCATACCTCGGGATATCCGAGTTACAGTAGAAGCCCTCACAACCGACCTCGGGATATCCAAGTTACAGTAGAAACCCTCATATCATACCTCGGGATATCCGAGTTACAGTAGAAGCCCTCATATCCGACTTCGGGATATCTGAGTTACAGTAGAACCCCTCATATCCGACCTCAGGATATCCGAGTTACAGTAGTTGCCCTCATATCTGACCTCGGGATATCCGAGATACAATAGAAGCCCTCATATCCGACCTCAGGATATCCGAGTTACAGTAGAAGCCCTCATATCCGACCTCGGGATATCCGAGTTACAGTAGAACCCCTCATATCCGACCTCAGGATATACGAGTTACAGTAGAAGCCCTCATATCCGACCTCGGGATATCAGAGTTACAATAGAACCCCTCATATCCGACCTCAGGATATCCGAGTTACAGTAGAAGCCCTCATATCCGACCTCGGGATATCCGAGTTACAGTAGAAGCCCTCATATCCGACCTCGGGATATCCGAGTTACAATAGAAACCCTCATATCCGACCTCAGGATATCTGAGTTACAGTAGAAGCCCTCATATCCGACCTCGGGATATCTGAGTTATAGTAGAAGCTCTCATATCCGACCTCCGGATATCCGAGTTACAGTAGAAATCCTCATATCATACCTCAGGATATCCGAATTACAGAAGAAGCCCTCATATCCGACCTCGGGATATCAGAGTTACAGTAGAAGCCCTCATATCCGACCTCAGGATATCCGAGTTACAGTAGAAGCCCTCATATCCGACCTCGGGATATCCGAGTTACAGTAGAAGCCCTCATATCTGACCTCAGGATATCCGAGTTACAGTAGAAGCCCTCATATCCGACCTCGGGATATCTGAGTTACAGCAGAACCCCTCATATCCGACCTCAGGATATCCGAGTTACAGTAGAAGCCCTCATATCCGACCTCGGGATATCCGATTTACAAAAGAAGCCCTCATATCCGACCTCAGGATATCCGAGTTACAGTAGAAACCCTCATATCCGACCTCGGGATATCCGAGTTACAGTAGAACCCCTCATATCCGACCTCAGGATATCCGAGTTACAGTAGAAGCCTCATATCATATCTCGGGATATCCGAGTTACAGTAGAAGCCCTCATATCCGACCTCGGGATATCCGAGTTACAGTAGAAGCCCTCATATCCGACCTCGGGAAATCCGAGTTATAGGAGAAGCCCTCATATCCGACCTCCGGATATCCGAGTTACAGTAGAAGCCCTCATATCATACCTCGGGAAATCCGAATTACAGTAGAAGCCCTCATATCCGACCTCGGGATATCCGAGTTACAGTAGAAGCCCTCATATCCGACCTCGGGATATCCGAGTTACAGTAGAAGCCCTCATATCCGACCTTGGGTATCTGAGTTACAGTAGAAGCCCTCATATCCGACCTCGGGTATCCGAGTTACAGTAGAAGCCCTCATATCCGACCTCGGGATATCCAAATTATAGTAGAAGCTCTCATATCCCACCTCCGGATATCCGAGTTACAGTAGAAGCCCTCATATCCGACCTCGGGATATCCGAGTTACAGTAGAAGCTCTCATATCCGACCTCGGGATATCCGAGTTATAGTAGAAGCTCTCATATCCGACCTCCGGATATCCGAGTTACAGTAGAAGCCCTCATATCATACCTCGGGAAATCCGAGTTACAGTAGAAGCCCTCATATCCGACCTCGGGATATCCGAGTTACATTAGAAGCCCTCATATCCGACCTCGGGATATCCGAGTTACAGTAGAAGCCCTCATATCCGACCTCGGGTATCTGAGTTACAGTAGAAGCCCTCATATCCGACCTCGGGATATCCGAGTTATAGTAGAAGCTCTCATATCCGACCTCCGGATATCCGAGTTACAGTAGAAGCCCTAATATCATACCTCAGGATATCCGAGTTACAGTAGAAGCCCTCATATCCGACCTCGGGATATCCGAGTTACAGTAGAAGCCCTCATATCCGACCTCGGGATATCCGAGTTACAGTAGAAGCCCTCATATCCGACCTCGGGATATCCGAGTTACAGTAGAAGCCCTCATATCCGACCTCCGGATATCCGAGTTACAGTAGAAACCCTCATATCATACCTCGGGATATCCGAGTTACAGTAGAAGCCCTCACAACCGACCTCGGGATATCCAAGTTACAGTAGAAACCCTCATATCATACCTCGGGATATCCGAGTTACAGTAGAAGCCCTCATATCCGACTTCGGGATATCTGAGTTACAGTAGAACCCCTCATATCCGACCTCAGGATATCCGAGTTACAGTAGTTGCCCTCATATCTGACCTCGGGATATCCGAGATACAATAGAAGCCCTCATATCCGACCTCAGGATATCCGAGTTACAGTAGAAGCCCTCATATCCGACCTCGGGATATCCGAGTTACAGTAGAACCCCTCATATCCGACCTCAGGATATACGAGTTACAGTAGAAGCCCTCATATCCGACCTCGGGATATCAGAGTTACAATAGAACCCCTCATATCCGACCTCAGGATATCCGAGTTACAGTAGAAGCCCTCATATCCGACCTCGGGATATCCGAGTTACAGTAGAAGCCCTCATATCCGACCTCGGGATATCCGAGTTACAATAGAAACCCTCATATCCGACCTCAGGATATCTGAGTTACAGTAGAAGCCCTCATATCCGACCTCGGGATATCTGAGTTATAGTAGAAGCTCTCATATCCGACCTCCGGATATCCGAGTTACAGTAGAAATCCTCATATCATACCTCAGGATATCCGAATTACAGTAGAAGCCCTCATATCCGACCTCGGGATATCAGAGTTACAGTAGAAGCCCTCATATCCGACCTCAGGATATCCGAGTTACAGTAGAAGCCCTCATATCCGACCTCGGGATATCCGAGTTACAGTAGAAGCCCTCATATCTGACCTCAGGATATCCGAGTTACAGTAGAAGCCCTCATATCCGACCTCGGGATATCTGAGTTACAGCAGAACCCCTCATATCCGACCTCAGGATATCCGAGTTACAGTAGAAGCCCTCATATCCGACCTCGGGATATCCGATTTACAAAAGAAGCCCTCATATCCGACCTCAGGATATCCGAGTTACAGTAGAAACCCTCATATCCGACCTCGGGATATCCGAGTTACAGTAGAACCCCTCATATCCGACCTCAGGATATCCGAGTTACAGTAGAAGCCTCATATCATATCTCGGGATATCCGAGTTACAGTAGAAGTCCTCATATCCGACCTCGGGATATCCGAGTTACAGTAGAAGCCCTCATATCCGACCTCGGGAAATCCGAGTTACAGTAGAAGCCCTCATATCCGACCTCGGGATATCCGAGTTATAGGAGAAGCTCTCATATCCGACCTCCGGATATCTGAGTTACAGTAGAAGCCCTCTTATCATACCTCAGGATATCCGTGTTACAGTAGAAGCCCTCATATCCGACCTCGGGATATCCGAGTTACAGTAGAAGCCCTCATATCCGACCTCAGGATATCAGAGTTACAGTAGAAGCCCTCATATCCGACCTCAGGATATCCGAGTTACAGTAGAAGCCCTCATATCCGACCTCGGGATATCCGAGTTACGGTAGAAGCCCTCATATCCGACCTCGGGATATCAGAGTTATAGTAGAAGCCCTCATATTCGACCTCAGGATATCCGAGTTACAGTAGAAGGCCTCATATCCGACCTCGGGATATCCGAGTTACAGTAGAAGCCCTCATATCTGACCTCAGGATATCCGAGTTACAGTAGAAGCCCTCATATCCGACCTCGGGATATCTGAGTTACAGTAGAACCCCTCACATCCGACCTCAGGATATCCGAGTTACAGTAGAAGCCCTCATATCCGACCTCGGGATATCAGAGTTACAGTAGAAGCCCTCATATCCGACCTCAGGATATCCGAGTTACAGTAGAAGCCCTCATATCCGACCTCGGGATATCCGAGTTACAGTAGAAGCCCTCATATCTGACCTCAGGATATCCGAGTTACAGTAGAAGCCCTCATATCCGACATCGGGATATCTGAGTTACAGTAGAACCCCTCATATCCGACCTCAGGATATCCGAGTTACAGTAGAAGCCCTTATATCTGACCTCGGGATATCCGAGTTACAGTAGAAGCCCTCATATCCGACCTCGGGATATCCGAGTTATAGGAGAAGCCCTCATATCCGACCTCGGGATATCCGAGTTACAGTAGAAGCCCTCATATCCGACCTCGGGATATCCGAGTTACAATAGAAGCCCTCATATCCGACCTCAGGAAATCCGAGTTACAGTAGAAGCCCTCATATCCGACCTCGGGATATCCGAGTTACAGTAGAAGCCCTCATATCATACCACAGGATATCCGAGTTACAGTAGAAGCCCTCATATCCGACCTCGGGATATCAGAGTTACAATAGAACCCCTCATATCCGACCTCAGGATATCCGAGTTACAATAGAAACCCTCATATCCGACCTCAGGATATGTGAGTTACAGTAGAAGCCCTCATATCCGACCTCGGGATATCCGAGTTACAGTAGAAGCTCTCATATCCGACCTCGGGATATCCGAGTTACAATAGAAACCCTCATATCCGACCTCAGGATATCTGAGTTACAGTAGAAGCCCTCATATCCGACCTCGGGATATCCGAGTTATAGTAGAAGCTCTCATATCCGACCTCCGGATATCCGAGTTACAGTAGAAACCCTCATATCCGACCTCGGGATATCCGAGTTACAGTAGAACCCCTCATATCCGACCTCAGGATATCCGAGTTACAGTAGAAGCCCTCATATCCGACCTTTGGATATCCGAGTTACAGTAGAACCCCTCATATCCGACCTCAGGATATCCGAGTTACAGTAGAAGCCCTCATATCCGACCTCGGGATATCAGAGTTACAATAGAACCCCTCATATCCGACCTCAGGATATCCGAGTTACAGTAGAAGCCCTCATATCCGACCTCGGGATATCCGAGTTACAGTAGAAGCCCTCATATCCGACCTCGGGATATCCGAGCTACATTTAGAAACCCTCATATCCGACCTCAGGATATCTGAGTTACAGTAGAAGCCCTCATATCCGACCTCGGGATATCCGAGTTATAGTAGAAGCTCTCATATCCGACCTCCGGATATCCGAGTTACAGTAGAAATCCTCATATCCGACCTCGGGATATCTGAGTTACAGCAGAACCCCTCATATCCGACCTCAGGATATCCGAGTTACAGTAGAAGCCCTCAAATCCGACCTCGGGATATCCGATTTACAAAAGAAGCCCTCATATCCGACCTTAGGATATCCGAGTTACAGTAGAAACCCTCATATCCGACCTCGGGATATCCGAGTTACAGTAGAACCCCTCATATCCGACCTCAGGATATCCGAGTTACAGTAGAAGCCTCATATCATATCTCGGGATATCCGAGTTACAGTAGAAGCCCTCATATCCGACCTCGGGATATCCGAGTTACAGTAGAAGCCCTCATATCCGACCTCGGGAAATCCGAGTTATAGGAGAAGCCCTCATATCCGACCTCGGGATATCCGAGTTACAGTAGAAGCCCTCATATCCGACCTTGGGATATCCGAGTTACAATAGAAGCCCTCATATCCGACCTCGGGATATCCGAGTTACAGTAGAAGCCCTCATATCCGACCTCGAGATATCCGAGTTACAGTAGAACCCCTCATATCCGACCTCAGGATATCCGAGTTACAGTAGAAACCCTCATATCATATCTCGGGATATCCGAGTTACAGTAGAAGCCCTCATATCCGACATCGGGATATCCGAGTTACAGTAGAAGCCCTCATATCCGACCTCGGGATATCCGAGTTACAGTAGAAGCCCTCATATCCGACCTCGGGATATCCGAGTTATAGGAGAAGCTCTCATATCCGACCTCCGGATATCTGAGTTACAGTAGAAGCCCTCTTATCATACCTCAGGATATCTGTGTTACAGTAGAAGCCCTCATATCCGACCTCGGGATATCCGAGTTACAGTAGAAGCCCTCATATCCGACCTCAGGATATCAGAGTTACAGTAAAAGCCCTCATATCCGACCTCAGGATATCCGAGTTACAGTAGAAGCCCTCATATTCGACCTCAGGAAATCCGAGTTACAGTAGAAGCCCTCATATCCGACCTCGGGATATCAGAGTTACAGTAGAAGCCCTCATATTCGACCTCAGGAAATCCGAGTTACAGTAGAAGCCCTCATATCCGACCTCGGGATATCCGAGTTACAGTAGAAGCCCTCATATCTGACCTCAGGATATCCGAGTTACAGTAGAAGCCCTCATATCCGACCTCGGGATATCTGAGTTACAGTAGAACCCCTCATATCCGACCTCAGGATATCCGAGTTACAGTAGAAGCCCTCATATCCGACCTCGGGATATCAGAGTTACAGTAGAAGCCCTCATATCCGACCTCAGGATATCCGAGTTACAGTAGAAGCCCTCATATCCGACCTCGGGATATCCGAGTTACAGTAGAAGCCCTCATATCTGACCTCAGGATATCCGAGTTACAGTAGAAGCCCTCATATCCGACCTCGGGATATCTGAGTTACAGTAGAACCCCTCATATCCGACCTCAGGATATCCGAGTTACAGTAGAAGCCCTTATATCCGACCTCGGGATATCCGAGTTACAGTAGAAGCCCTCATATCCGACCTCGGGATATCCGAGTTATAGGAGAAGCCCTCATATCCGACCTCGGGATATCCGAATTACAGTAGAAGCCCTCATATCCGACCTCGGGATATCCGAGTTACAATAGAAGCCCTCATATCCGACCTCAGGATATCCGAGTTACAGTAGAAGCCCTCATATCCGACCTCGGGATATCCGAGTTACAGTAGAAGCCCTCATATCATACCACAGGATATCCGAGTTACAGTAGAAGCCCTCATATCCGACTTCGGGATATCCGAGTTATAGTAGAAGCTCTCATATCCGACCTCCGGATATCCGAGTTACAGTAGAAGCCCTCATATCATACCTCGGGAAATCCGAGTTACAGTAGAAGCCCTCATATCCGACCTCGGGATATCCGAGTTACAGTAGAAGCCCTCATATCCGACCTCGGGATATCCGAGTTACAGTAGAAGCCCTCATATCCGACCTCGGGATATCCGAGTTACAGTAGAAGCCCTCATATCCGACCTCGGGATATCCGAGTTATAGTAGAAGCTCTCATATCCGACCTCCGGATATCCGAGTTACAGTAGAAGCCCTCATATCATACCTCAGGATATCCGAGTTACAGTAGAAGCCCTCATATCCGACCTCGGGTTATCCGAGTTACAGTAGAAGCCCTCATATCCGACCTCGGGATATCCTAGTTACAGTAGAAGTCCTCATATCCGACCTCGGGATATCCGAGTTACAGTAGAAGCCCCCATATCCGACCTCGGGATATCCGAGTTACAGTAGAAACCCTCATATCATACCTCGGGATATCCGAGTTACAGTAGAAGCCCTCATATCCGACCTCGGGATATCCGAGTTATAGTAGAAGCTCTCATATCCGACCTCGGGATATCAGAGTTACAGTAGAACCCCTCATATCCGACCTCGGGATATCCGAGTTACAATAGAAGCCCTCATATCCGACCTCAGGATATCCGAGTTACAGTAGAAACCCTCATATCCGACCTCGGGATATCCGAGTTACAGTAGAAGCCCTCATATCCGAGCTCAGGATATCCGAGATACAGTAGAAGCCCTCATATCCGACCTCGGGATATCCGAGTTACAGTAGAACCCCTCATATCCGACCTCAGGATATCCGAGTTACAGAAGAAGCCCTCATATCCGACCTCGGGATATCCGAGTTACAATAGAAGCCCTCATATCCGACCTCAGGATATCCGAGTTACAGTAGAAGCCCTCATATCCGACCTCGGGATATCAGAGTTACAGTAGAACCCCTCATATCCGACCTCGGGATATCCGATTTACAATAGAAGCCCTCATATCCGACCTCAGGATATCCGAGTTACAGTAGAAGCCCTCATATCCGACCTCGGGATATCCGAGTTACAGTAGAACCCCTCATATCCGACCTCAGGATATCCGAGTTACAGTAGAAGCCCTCATATCCGACCTCAGGATATCCGAGTTACAGTAGAAGCCCTCATATCCGACATCGGGATATCCGAGTTACAGTAGAACCCCTCATATCCGACCTCAGGATATCCGAGTTACAGTAGAAGCCCTCATATCCGACCTCGGGATATCCGAGTTACAATAGAAGCCCTCATATCCGACCTCAGGATATCTGAGTTACAGTAGAAGCCCTCATGTGCGTCCTCGGGATATCAGAGTTACAGTAGAAGCCCTCATATCCGACCTCGGGATATCCGAGTTACAGTAGAACCCCTCATATCCGACCTTAGGATATCCGAGTTACAGTAGAAGCCCGCATATCCGACCTCGGGATATCAGAGTTACAGTAGAACCCCTCATATCCGTTCTCGGGATATCAGAGTTACAATAGAAGCCCTAATATCCGACCTCAGGATATCCGAGTTACAGTAGAAGCCCTCATATCCGACCTCGGGATATCCGAGTTACAGTAGAAGCCCTCATATCTGACCTCAGGATATCCGAGTTACAGTAGAAGCCTTCATATCCGACCTCGGGATATCTGAGTTACAGTAGAACCCCTCATATCCGACCTCAGGATATCCGAGTTACAGTAGAAGCCCTCATATCCGACCTCGGGATATCCGAGTTACAATAGAACCCCTCATATCCGACCTTAGGATATCCGAGTTACAGTAGAATCCCTCATATCCGACCTCGGGATATCAGAGTTACAGTAGAAGCCCTCATATCCGACCTCGGGATATCCGAGTTACAATAGAACCCCTCATATCCGACCTTAGGATATCCGAGTTACAGTAGAAGCCCTCATATCCGACCTCGGGATATCAGAGTTACAGTAGAAGCCCTCATATCCGACCTCGGGATATCCGAGTTACAGTAGAAGCCCTCATATCCGACCTCGAGATATCCGAGTTACAGTAGAAGCCCTCAAATCCGACCTCGGGATATCCGAGTTATAGTAGAAGCTCTCATATCCGACCTCGGGATATCAGAGTTACAGTAGAACCCCTCATATCCGACCTTGGGATACCCGGCTCCTAGGGATATCCGACCATGTGCCCGACTGCCTTCTGTCGGCGACGAGTCAGACTGACTCAACAGTGCTGTGCGTTGTTTCTCTGTTAAACTGCCAGTTGTGTTCTGATTGTCGACGTGAACGATGCTCTACTTTATTGCTTTTTGTTTTCGTGATTTCTGTATCTTTGCTGATAAACTGTGTTGTGCGATTAGTGAAAGTTGGCTATGGCTTCTCAGAAACGTAAGCGTGTGTGCGTTTCCCTTCAACAAAAACTTTAAGTGCTTCAACGTTTGGACCGTGGTGAGCCACTAGTCAGCCGGCCGCGGTCAGTCTGCTTTCGACAGCGCGCGGTGAGGACGGGCTGTTTACGTCTCGTGCGTGAGCGGTTGTTTACTTCTCGTAGTCTTCGCGAGTGTTACTTCATATAGACATAGAATGGCTCATTCGTACCGACAGTCTACAATGAAGATCAGCTTCAATAATGAATTTGCACGACCGAAAGCATTGGAAGTGGAAAGATTCATCCGTGAAGAGATTAAAATTGATCCATGAGAGATGATTGGAATACACTTCTCCATTATAAGTAGTGTGGTCTACGTAAAACTGATCAACGACATGATATGTGATAAGATTGTGCGAGACGGTCTAAAATTCAAACATTCTGACGGAAATGTCGGAGCAGTGACAATTGATTATGCAGGGCTGGGATTAAGAACCGTCCGAGTTTTTGAACTACCTTTCGAGGTACCGGCTGACATCGTGACAAAAGCGCTGCAACCCTATGGTAGAGTGCTAAGCCACGTAGCAGAAAAATGGACAACTGTTACGACGTACCCTGTTCTTAACGGCGTACGACAAATAAGGATCGAACTGACAAAACACGTGCCGTCTTATCTCACGATTGGAGGCTGCAGAGCAATAGTGCTCTACGATGGCCAACCAAAAACATGTTCAGGCTGTGGTAAGGAAGGTCATGTCCGTTCACAATGTCTTCAACGGAGAATTGTTCAGGTGCCAACAGGAGAACCTGTACCGACATCTACGGCCACGACCCTCCCTCTCACATATGCAGAGGTGTTCACGAAGAACGTTCACTCAAACAATGACATCACCCAACAACTAGAATATACTGCAGAAGGTTCAGCGGCAGCGAACGAAGACACCTTCAAGGAAGAGTTAGCGTCTCTCCCCACAGAGATGCCGCGAACGATCTCTCCACCAGAGAGACTCGAACAGAACATGGACGTCGACAGTAGGGTAGTGCCAACAGCCGCCTTCGTCCCCGTCAGCAAAGAGGACAGCGATGCACAACCAAATTCGGATGCGGAAGCCCAACGATTTCCAAAACGACACAAGAAACGGCGACTCACCCCGTCAGACGAGTGCTTACAACGTACGACCGGAGACAGTGAACAACTGACAGTGACCACGCAGAGGTTACCGTGACGTCTCATCAAGAAGGTCAACATCCCGATAAAAAGAAAAGCCACGAGCGACCTGCAGAGTATGACAACGTAGAAGTGCCTGCAGCCCACCACCAGTCTGCTATTGTGGAAAGGACGACACAACAGGAAGGGGTGGAGAAGACTAAGATGACGACGAACTGGCCACAAGGCGATTGGTCAGAGGACACTGGAGATGACCCGATGACGGCCGCAACAGGCGACGGGGCGGCGGCGGCGCCCCTGCAAAGTTAGACACGCAATTAACGCCAGCGGATATGACGAGGCCCCACGACGTGTCAGCACAACGTCAGATGACATAAGCTCCCATGGGCGACACACACATGGCGGAACGAAGACAAGCATACCGACTGGCCTCCATAAATATCAACACCATAAGGTCGCGCATTAAAATGTCCTTACTCAAGGAGATGCTGATCGCGGCGGACATCGATATAGTCCTACTTCAGGAGGTGTACGTTCAAGATTTTCCGATCATCTACGGGTACGACGCCTACATCTCACATGCCTCCGAAACAGGCAGCGGCATGGCAATACTTCTTAGAGAAGGCATAGAAGCTGAGGATGTTCTACACATACCTTCAGCAAGGGGATCAGCGATGACGGTGCTTGGTGTCAGACTCATCAACATTTACGCACCATCCGGAACAGACAAGAGACGAGATCGTCCCCGCTTCTTTTCCGAGGAAATTGCACCGCTCTTTCAAGGACGAGACGACTGTTTCATCCTCGGCGGTGACTTTAATTGTGTACTTGCCCCGAAAGATCAAATTCTCAAATTCCTGGATACACAACGTGCCCGGAACAAAGGACGATAGTGCGTGATATGAATTTGGTTGACACATGGGAGCATGTGCATGGCCTACGTCAAGGCTTCACCCATATGACGAGTCATTCCGCTAGTCGCCTCGATCGAGTTTACGCAACAAATATTCTCAGAACAGATATCGTGGATGCAGAACTGTGGCCTGCAGCCTTCACCGACCACACGGCATTTATATGTACCATCTCTCTCAGGAGACAGCAGGTGTGGCGGAGCCGCGGTCCCTGGAAACTGAACGTCGCCCACCTTGACAACCCAGACTGTCGCAGTGGCATTGAAGGTACATGGAAATCATGCCTAAGACGTCTCCAGGCTTATCCCACAACACTACGTTGGTGGCTGGATTGTGCCAAACCAGCGATACGCCGTACTTTCATTCACTACGGTCGTGAACAGGCAGCGTGGCGACGGCAAACGATGAACTTTTACTTCACTGTGCTACGTGACTGCAATAACCAGGCACCTTCTCCGGAGAGACAGACGACAGTACAACAAGCCAAGGCCAAGATTATCGCCATCATGAGAAGACACCTCGAAGGAGTAGTAGTCAGGGCAAGGGCACTCGACCGAGTCATGGGAGAACAACCATCCAGGTATCATATCATCAACGAACGTAAGTGTCGAAGAAGAGGCCTGATGCACGTACTGGACACTGAAAATGGCAGACATCTAACTACGCAACAAGAAATAAGCACTGCCTTTGTCGAATACTACACTCAACTATACACAGCGGTGGATACTGACATGGCGATAGTTAACGAAGTTTCTCAGACAATCCTTGGCACCATTGACCCGGCGGCAGCAGCACAGCTGACGGAGGATATAACTGAAGAAGAAGTACTGGAGGCAATTGGTAAGGGAGCGGTGAATAAATCGCCTGGACCAGATGGACTCCCACTGGAATTTTATCGGGCATTCCGACGTATGATAACACCCATATGGACTAGTATTTGCCGTGAATTGATGTCTCCAGATGTGCCCTTACCACCGTCCTTCGTGGAGGGACTTATCATCCCGATACACAAGCCATCAGGTCGCTTAAGGATTCGGGACTACCGACCATTGACGCTTCTGAATTGTGACTTTAAGATATTCTCCAGACTCTTAGCTTCGCGCTTCCGAAGTATATTGCGCCAAGTGATATCACTCGATCAAACGTCGCTTGGCGGAGACGCCAACATTCAGACAGCACTCGGCGAATATCGCGATGTGATCGCACTGGCCAAGACCTGCCGCCTTCGCGGAGCCCTGGCGTCGATTGACTTTGATCGGGCCTTCGACAGAGTGAGCCACACCTATCTGGCAGCAGTCATGAAGCACATGCGATTTCCACAGCCCTTTATCAGTGTCGTGATGCGGCTATTAAATAATGCCTCCTCCAAAGTGCTCATCAACGGTCGGACGACAGCACCCCTCACCATATCAAGATCGGTTAGACAAGGATGTCCACTTTCGACAATTTTATACGCCATAGCCCTTGAACCACTACTCTGTGGCCTACGTCAACGATTGACAGGGTTGACAATGAGAGGGTACACATTCAAATGTAAAGCGTACGCAGACGACCTGGTGCTCATGGTACGGACTGACAACGACATGCAAGAGGCTTTAACTTGGACCAACAAATATGGAATGGCTACAGGCAGCCGCATCAATGTGGACAAGTCAATGGCCATGAGTATCGGAGACGGGGTACCAGAAGAACATGTAGCGCCCTTACAACTCAAGGATACCTTGAAATGCTTAGGTGTTGTCTTTACCGACGACGTGCGTCACACAGCAGCTTACAACTACAAGAGACTTCTACGGTCAATCCGGACAGCAGTCAGAGGGAATGCTATACGGTCTTTGGACATTATCCAGCGTGTGAATTATGTTAACACATACATGCCGTCACGAATTCCTCACGTTGCACAAGTCCTTCCGATGCCGACGGTGATAGCACGGCGTATATTGGCTGCGTTCGGTAGCGGGACTACTCTTCAAAGTTAGATATGAAACCCTCACCCTCCCTCCCGGTAAGGGAGGTCTAGGTCTTGCACATGTTCATGATCGAGCAGTGGCACTATACATCACCACCATGTTGAAGTTGTGGAGACATCAGACATCTCTGACAGGTTGGTTTGGATTTTCCGCCGTATGCAAGACACCTGATTTTTTAATTGTTCTAATGTTCTAATGTTTGTACAGCTTATGGGACTTAACTACGGGGTCATCAGTCCCTAAACTTACAAACTACTTATGAACTACTTACGAACTAGGACAGCACAAATATCCATGCCCGAGGGGGGGATTCGAACCCCCGACCGTAGTGGCCGTGCTGACCGTGACTGGAGCGCCTCAGTCACCTCGGCCACCGCGGCCGGCTTTAATTGTTCCCAAACATGTTTCAGCACATTTTGTGCTTTCATCAGTGGGATGATTTATTTTGTCCTGAAATTATGTTTACTGTACAATAGTCTTTACATTTACTTCTAGGTTCATTCGTTATTAAATTTTTACATAGGTTATCTGACTATATAAACTATTTCAGTTTTGTTAATATTAGGCCTAGATATATGAGTATCACATTTCTTACATACCTTTTTTTTTTTTTTTTTTTTTTTTTTTTACATTAGGCTACATAAAACTCCTTAAGAAGCCTACTTATTCGTTGTTTTTTTTGGTACAAACTTGTCATCTGCAAAGATAACAAACAGTTAACGATTTCTTGCTTTCTATTTTTCGGTCCGAGAAAAACGCGTTATTTCTGTATATTACTTACGATTCTTTTCCTTTTCTGTTGTAATTTGCTTGTTGCTGTTGGTTTTAATGTGTACGTCACTCGTTTTCCACGTTTTTCGTGCTATGCATTACGCCAGTGGTAATATTTGGCGTATGAATACAGCTGGAAGCTGTTCAATTGTTCTTTTGGTGTTTTGTTTTTGAAGAAGTTGCGCGCGAAATACGAGTGTTTACTGTTTGTGTCGTGTTATATTCGTCTGTTGATGGGGAATGTTGGAGTGAAAACAGTATTGTGGATGTGTGTACTTCTTGTTTGCATTTCGTATGTGCATATACACCTGGCTGTGTGTGTGTGTGTGTGTTTGTTGGTATTTTCGTTTTAATTTTTGTTTCTGAGGTGGATGTGATGTGTGTTAGTGGAGTGTTTATGTGGGTTTTTGTGTGTGTCTGACAGGGATTAGGGATAGGAGTGAGTGATCAGAGTACTATTATGAAGGCTATTTGTACATCTCCTCTATTGTGGTAAATAGTGTTTTGTTGCAGAGTGAAGTGTATTCATTGAGTACAGTTTTTCCTTGTGCTATTGCGTTTTGTATGTGGTAGTTTTTGTCTAATCCAAGCAAGCACGGAAGAAAGAGGAACAGCAGCAACAGAAAGATGATTATCTCTGACAGGTATCTTAAGAAATGTTCAAATGTTTGTGAAGCTTATGGGACTTAACTACGGGGGTCATCAGTCCCTAAGCTTACAAACTACTTATAAACTGCTTACGAACTAGGACGGCACAAATATCCATGCCCGAGGGGGGATTCGAACCCCCCGACCGTAGTGGCCGTGCTGACCGTGACTGGAGCGCCTCAGTCCCCTCGGCCACCGCGGCCGGCTCTCAATAGAAGAACTAGCACCGAGGTCTCCAACAGCACCGGTGGCGGTGCAGCACATCTCACAGTCACTCCACCACATCTGTGCCTCTTTTATAGAATACAGTTACGTTCAGATGGCGCTGCCGGAAACCAGACCTGCGACGGCTCGCGACGTCTATCGAATCTTAACGGCCACAAGAACTGGCAATGTTATTGAGAAGAAGTATCCAAATGTTGACTGGCCGGTGGTACGGCGATCGATACACCACGTTTCCTTGGATACGGAAACACGTGCCATGTGGTACCTGACAGTTAATGGTAAACACGCAACACGATCTAGACTCCACTCTATACTACTTGACGGACTCACCATTATGCCCCCAGTGCCGAGTTCTGGACGACGACGAACACCGGTTAACATGTGGCCCAGCAGCAGAAGTCTGGCGTTTAGGACAGCAGATAACAGCTTTCTTTCTACGAGTGGGGCCACAAGACATCAGACCACGTTCCGTGTTGTTCCCTGACAGGACATACTATCCACCAACTAAAACGAATGCAGTAACATGGATTCGAGCGCAACTGGTGCTCTATTTATTCAGAGATACCCCGAAGAATGTATTAGACTTTTGGATCTACTTAGAAGAACGACATAGAAAGATTGTACATAATCCTAAGTATAGGCAGTATTTTTCAAATTTTTATGGAGTGCGTTTCAGGACCCGCCGCACAGCTGGAACGTCCTGGGTAGGAGAAAGTTAAAATATTAAATCGACGAAGAATGAACGAAAGATATGAAAACGGCAACTAATCCTAATGTACGAGAAGACGTACCAGGGCGCTGGAGCGGCGGTGGAATTGGAGTAACACTCTACACCGTGCTGCGTGTATGTTTATTTATGAAATGCGAGAAGGCAGTTAAGTTTCTGTAAGGGTTGTGCGCACGGTGAACAGATTTGCTATTAAACAACAACACAAAAAATTAAAAAAAAGGGGACTGAGGCGCTTCAGTCACGGTCCGCACGGCCACTACGGTCGGGGGTTCGAATCCCCCCTTGGGCATGGATATTTGTGCCGTCCTTAGTATTAGCTAGTTCATAAGTAGTTTGTAAGCTTAGGGACTGATGACCCCGTAGTTAAGTCCCATAAGCTTCACAAACATTTGAACATTTTGAATTTTGAGTCACTAGTCAAATTACCCGCAGAGCTTGGGGTCGGCGTGACAACTGTAAAAGACTGGAGAAAAAACCGCGAAGACCTTGAAAGTTATTCTATGACAGTTGAAACGGAAGATGCTTTAAAAATCGGAAAATGTTTAAAAAAAAAAAAAAAAAAAAAAAAAAAAAAAAAAAAAAAAAAAAAAAAAAAAACCTAAGCTAGAACTTGTAGACGAAGATGTTTCGGTTTGGTTTTTTCAAGAACGGCGCAAAGGGACTCCTTTGTCGAGGCCTCTTCTGAAAGAAGAAGCCGTACAGCTGTTTGCAAAATTGGGAGCAGATGTTGAGACTTTCCAGGCAAGCGAAGGACGGTTTCACCGCTGGAAGATTCGCCACGGTGTTAGACATGTTGTTACTGCGGGCGAAAGAGTATTAAGGACATCTTCAAATGAGGTACTGTACACAATGTATGTAATTGTTTGCCTTTTTCATTAAACAGTACAGGAAAGGGATGCAGTGGTTGGAAAGGGACTAAGACAGGGTTGTAGTCTTTCTCCATTGTTGTTCAATTTGTACATTGAGCAAGCTATAAAGGAAAGCAAGGAGAAATCTGGCGAAGGAACTAAACTTCAGGGTGAAGATTTAAAAACATTGCGTTTTGCCGACGACATAGTAATTCTGTCAGATACAGCAAAGGACCTGGAAGAGCAATTGAACGGAATGGACAGTGTGCTGAAAGGTGCATATAAGATGAACATTAACAAGAGCAAAACTAGGGTAATGGAGTGCAGTGTAAGAAAATCAGGTGATGCTGAAGGACTTAGATTGGGTAACGAAGCAATAAAGGAGGTAGATGAGTTTTGTTACTTGGGCAGTAAAATAACGAATGATGGTCGCAGTACAGAGGATATAAAATGCAGAATGGCAATGGGTAGTAAAACGTTCTTGAAAAAGAGAAATTTGTTAACATCGAATATTGATATAAGCCTAAGGAAGTCCTTTCTGAAGGCATTTGTATGGAGTGTTGCCTTGTATGGGAGTGAGACATGGACGATAAACAGTGCGGACAGGAAGAGGATTGAGACTTTTGAAATGTGGTGTTACAGAAGAATGCTGAATATTAGGTGGGTGGATCGCGTAACTAATGAGGAGGTACTGAACAGAATTGGGGAGAAAAGAAATTTCTGGCATGCCTTGACTAAAAGAAGGGTTCGATTGGTAGGACACATTCTTAGACATCAAGGAATTGTGAATTTAGCGTTGGAGGGAAGTGTGTGGGGAAAAAATCGCAGAGGAAGACCAAGAGATGGATACAGTAAGCAGATTCAGACAGATGTAGGTTGCCGTTCTTATGTGGAGATGAAGAGGCTTGCTCAGGATAGGGTATTGTGGAGAGCTGCATCAAACCAGTCTCCGGACTGAAGACCACAACAACTATAATTTAAATGTTTTCGTTAATTAATATAAAAATTTAACTTCTCAATTTTATAAAAAAAACTGTTACTTTTTGTTAGAACATGTACTGTAAAATAATTTTGTACTGAATACAGTACTTACGATTAAGCAGCACTGTGTGTATTGAGTGTGTATTTTGTACGATAGTTATAATTTAGTGCTGTATACGGCTATTTTGACCAGAAAAAAACGTGTTTTATTGCTCCTCGGTATATCCGACCTTCTGGACGTTCCGGCCACGGTCCGGTCCCGTGAAGGTCGGATATCGGGGGTTCCTCTGTTTATGTTTTTACAGATGCAGGAGACATTGGACTGGGGAGGTGGAGCAGGAGTACGACAGAGAAGAGGACGTGACTGAAGGAGAAAGGGGGGATGGGCAGAGAGAGGGGTAGGAGGAGATGAAAAGTGAGAGAGTGCCACACTGCAGACTGCTAACCAAGATACGAGCTTATGGAATAGGTTCACAGGTTTGTGACTGGCTGGAAGACTTCCTAAGTAATAGGACGCAGTACGTTGTTCTCGACGGCGAGTGTTCATCAGAGACGAGTGTATCGTCAGGCGTGCCCCAGGGGAGTGTGATAGGACCGCTATTATTTTCTATCTATATAAATGATCTGATGGACAGAGTAAGTTGTAATTTGCGGCTGTTTGCTGATGATGCTGTGGTGTATGGGAGGGTGTCGTCTGTAACTGACTGTAGTAGCATACAGGATGACTTGGACAAAATTTCTAGTTGGTGCGAAGAAATGTAGAAAAATGTAAGGTGATGCGCATGAGTAGAAAATACAATCCTATAATGTTCGAATACAGCATTAGTAGTGAGCTTCTTGATGCGGTCGCGTCGTTCAAATATCTAGGCGTAACATTGCAGAGCGATATGAAATGGAACGAGCATGTAAGGACAGTTGTGAGTAAGGCAGACAGCCGACTTCGGTTTATTGGGAGAATTTTGGGAAGATGTACTTCACCTGTAAAGGAGACCGCGTATAAAACGCTTGTACGACCACGTCTTGAGTATTGCTCAAGTATTTGGGATCCGCAGCAGATCAGTTTAAAGGAAGACATAGAGGCGGTTCAGAGGCGAGCAGCTAGATTCGTTACCGGTAGGCTCGACCAATGCGCGAGTGTCACGGAAATGCTCCGGCAACTCAATTGGGGATCGCTGGAAGAAAGACGACGTTCTTTTCGTGAATTTCTGTTAAGTAAATTTAGAGGGCCGGAATGTGAAGCTGAGTGTAGTACGATCTTGCTGCCGCCTACTTACATTTCGCGTAAAGATCACAAAGACAAGATAAGAGAAATTAGGGCTCGTACGGAGGCATATAGGCATTCTTTTTTTCCTCGTTCAATTTGGGAGTGGAATAGGAAAGGAAATGCCTAGTAGTGGTACAGTGTAGCCTCCGCCACGCACCTTACGGTGAATTGCGGAGTATGTATGTAGATGTAGATGTAGATAGATAGAGAGAGAGAGAGAGAGAGAGAGAGAGAGAGAGGAGAGATCAGGAGATAACTGAGATAGAGGGAGAGGGAGGGAAGAGGGGGAGATAGACAAAGAGAGAAGGAAAGTGAAGGTGGTCAGGGTGAGACGAGGTAAGGAGAGATGGACGAACGCAACACTGGAATAAATCAGTAGCCGTCCGACGCCGGTTTTCCGGTTTCGTTTCGCGTGAGGACAAGGGAGATGACGAAAAGTCGAGGTCGGTTGCAGGAAGTCAGTAGAGGGGAACGTGTAAGGCGGTCGCCAGGAGAGCGTGGGAGCAGTGGAAACTGGAAGGCAGTCGAGGTACATGTAGCAGTCTTAGTTGGTAAAGTATGGAATTTTAGGAATTACTAGCTTATATGCCCGTGCTTCGCAACGGTTGTTAACGAAGGACCTATGTATATCGTGGTTTTTTAGAGTTTCTCACCTACGTCAGCAAAAACAAAATCCTTGTTGGATCGCTCTGTCAATAAACTCAGTTCTCTTAGACAAAATGTCGAAAACCATGAATATTCACAAAGTTTTTCATACAAGAAGTGCAATTGAAGTAACGACGTAAAATCGATGTTAGGTTGTGTTCATCAAGTTAAGATTGCAGTGTGTAATTGTATGTTTGGCGTGAACTTCTGTGAACACTGCTATCGATGAGATGAGAAATAGTAATAATGCGTCGTCATTCTCAATTTTGTTACACATTGCAACAGCAGCGCCGAAAGCGGCTGGCAAATTACATTTCTGAAAACGATGTTGGATAAGTGCGAATATTGACTTGTAACGGTTTTCACAAATATCTTCTTGAATAGGAATTCGAAATGAATTGTAAAACTGTGTGAATCATGAGAGTCTATACAAAAGAGTTTCGCGTGAAAGTGCTGGTCATAATGAGATGTGACAACAACGGATGTATCTGATTCGGTAAAATTTTACTTTCTATCCTGGCGGTCTCGTGTTTCTATGTTGGCAACATCAATAACACGATATAAAATCGTTGCAAAGATGACCGAACCACTTAGAGTGTAGATAAACACTGCTGTTCCTGATATATGCTTCACGACAAAATATTTGCGTGTCACGCGATTGGCTTATGACGATGTCACATGATTCTCGTTATTCAACATCTGTTGCCAACATTATCACAGGAGGCCGCCGGGATATGAGTAGGACTACGTCGCATAGTTTTTCTTGACCCAGCTGTCAAACGATAACACCTTTCACAGCAGAGATTGTCGCGGCTATATGTATCAGAGATCAATGATTAGCACAGACCAGTGAGCTTACTGGCACAGGCATATCAATATCTATGGCCTAAGAGACATTCATTAATGTATGTCTGTGTTTCCACCACACTTCCACGACAGTGATCAATGTTCCAAGAGTATTTTTATCTTTGAGTATATCTGGATTTTTATCTTTGTTTTGTGTCTCTGTACATAGTCGGTAATGTGAGGTTGACGGAAACATGTGATCTATTTAAAAAAAACTGCGTATTATTATTCCTCGTCGTTATTAAAGTCAGAAAGGGCCGCATGGTCTGACGATTGAAAGAATAAACAGATTTTGACTCGTACCGTAAAGTTCGTAAGTCACAGAGTATATAGCTTTTCCTAAGAGTATTTATTGCATATTTTCCGAATTTTTGCTAGTCACACTCACCCACTGCCACGCACCGCGACCAAACTCCCTTACTAACATCATTAGACCAAGGGCTATCTACCACCACAACCACGAGTGGGTGGCAGTATGCGGTCATGGGGAAAAGTCTGTCAGCACGTACACACACAAGCCTTTTATATATAGATATAGATTAACTTCGACAGTCCAGTTTCATTTGTTGCTGCCGGCGCACTTCTCGGTGCCTCAACATTAACTGTAATTTCCTTGAGGTACTTACTTAGCTGACTATGTTTGCCTCTAGACAAGGCCCTTACAAACTTGTTATTGTCTTCTCTAGTCAATACTTTTCACTGAAATAGTGCTCAAATTAATTATTTTATATCTATGGAGTAATGCAATGGACCTTCGGTCGGAATTTATTTATCTGTTATTTAACTGTGCCTCTTTGTGTCATGCTATCTCATCCACGTGTTCAGCAGTGTAGATGGAGTACTGTTATTTGGCCATTTTGTTCACATCTTTTGGGGGCAATATTAATATTAATTCATATAAAGACCGGCGATTTTATTATCATTTCTGTAAGTGGGTTTGTACTTTGAAAATTTCATCCACGTGTTGAGAAGCGTAGATGACGTTCTATAAATTGGGCACCTTGCTCATATATTTTGGAGAGAATACTGATATTTATTCATTTAAGTAGGTTGTGACCGCAAAGACCGGTGTTTTAATCAATATCTTAAATTGGTTCACACTTAGAAACTTTCATCCAAGTGTTAAGCAGTGCAGTACCTTGCTTATTTATTTCGTAACAAATAACAATATTTTTCTAATAACTAAAGTACGTTCCTAAAGGACGAGAATTTGACACAAACAACCACGTCAGTCACTCAATAAGCAGTTTTAGTTATGGTGTCCTCGGCGCAAAATATAGTTTGATTATGGTGTTGAAGCTATTGGATACGAACCTGTAACTCAGACAACTTGCCTCTGCTCCTATTTTGAAGTAACAACGATGGTAGGTTGTGCATGCCAGTAGCTTCAAGGTGGTAAACCATTTAAGCTCTTAGTATGTTTGCAAGTCTTTCACGTGTAAGAGATCAGATAGAGTTACGATTCGATACTGTTTCGGTCAGTAATTCTTACCCTTGGAGCCCAATGTTAAACTATGGCAGCCAAGCCAAAGTTGCTGTTCAATCTATGTATGTTTAACATGTTGTTATTCTGCTTCGTGTTTTAGTTAGCAATAAATAATATCAGAAGGAAGCCTTCTACTTAAATCTACTCCTGCTCTACCCCACTCAAAATTATGAAAAATTTTAATCGACCAGTTGTTCCCTGGAAATACATTTAGCGCTAATTTTGCTGTTGTCTATCGGATCACCCGATACCTGCTCCTTATTTTGTGGCTGCTCCTTTCATATCTGTGTTATCCTCGCTTAAAATCATCTAGTAAAATCATCTAGTTGAAACGTGGCGATAAAAAATTATTTTTGTAAGAAAATGTCCAATATTGTGCCTCCTGTTTTGTATCGAGTAACTTGCTTGCAAGAAAATGTACAATATCGCTTCTACTGTATGTATCGATATGTGTACTTAGTTCTGTGAAGTTTCATCTTTGGCAAAGATCATGTATTGCATAGCATTGTAGCTCGCACTGAGAGAGAGTAGCACTTGTGGTTCTGCTCGCTTAGAGAGCGGTTGAGTTGTGTGTATGGCTCCGATGTAGAGCAGAGGCTGCTTTGCCAGCAAGTCAGAAGTTGTATTATGCAGGTAATGTAATGCTGATTATTAATAACAAGTAACAAAGTTGACCTTTCTTTCCTGTTTCATTTACGTAGTTAGAAAATTAACCTACTTCCTTCATTTGATAATTAGTTATTAGTGGATTTAAAGTGCAGTATTGATTTGAATAATATTGTTGAACAGATTTCATTATTGGTGCCATAGTAAATAATAGTTAATTGACTATGATACTAAATTTCAATAATCAGAACTGATCTGCATAAAATTCTCACAGTCAAACATTAAGAAAGTGGTTTGTGGTTTTTTAATATCTTTCTCGCAGTCAAAATCTTTGAGTATAGTCAGTGTCTGTTTCAAATGGTGACTTGTCACAGTTGTTTTGTGTTTAAAATATCCGTTGCGCTATATAATCAGTTTAATGCACTGTTTCTTATTTAATAGTATATACATCAATATCAGGGCCATAGTTAAGCCAAATTGCTGTGTTAATGAACAATTTGTGGTCTGATTTAACGATAGGTTCAACAACCACAACACACACACAGCTGTTATAGTATGTCATGATACAGGGCCAAAGCTTACATTAATTTGGTAATTTGCAGAGCTGCAAGGAGCAGCTACACAAGGTGAGGTGCCTGACCTATTCACGCTAGTCTGTTTTATTGTATTTGATACAATAAATGCACAGACAGAATCGATAGACGTAGGAGTTGGGACGTAATTTGCACACAGTCATCCGAAATTAAAGTATTCCCCAGCTCCGACAGCGCAGGTTCGGCACAAGCGGCCAACAGCGGCGCTCAGCTGTTTCCCAGATCAAGTAAAACCCCAGCTTATTCTCACCTTAGGTACGTTTAGACGGGCAACATTTTACCTAAATATTTAGCTGAAATTGTGTCGCTGTCAACACTGCTGCAATATGACTGCAATACACAGCAATACTTCGGTATAGACGGTCGATATTGCTGATGTTGCAGGTAGTTGCCGAGGGGTTGCCGAGGGGTTGCCGTGTTGTCCGGGAACGGTGGAGAACATTTCGTACTGCAGGGCAGTACCTATCTCGGTCCTTGCCTGTAAATGCTTTCCTCTCGCTCTCGAGGCTGTTTGTGCTTCTCTCCCCGACAGCGCCGTAGTCACGAAAACGAAGTATCGTTTCGCTTTTGTTGCTTCGAAAGTTTGCGCGCGCTGGTTTGCTTTGAAAGTAGTATTCATGTTTATAGTTACTATATTGGTGCATTGTTTTCGAGCTTACCGTGACTGTTTTGAAGGAAGGAAGAAAGGAAGAATTCTTACAGTTATTGTCGTCTTGAGGTTTTTTTTTTCTGCAGATATGGAAAAGTAGTCGAACGAGAAAACAATCTCATTTATTAATTCTATTCATCTACGTCCTGAGTTGTGGGACGTAGAGTGCAATACATATAAAGACAGGAATGTGAGAAAAGGTAGTTGGCAGGCAGTTGCTGAAGAATTTGGCATTGCAGTTCAGACTTCTATACGAGTCTCCAGTAGCTAAAAATCGAAATGTGATCGCAAGTCGTGTTGTTACTGGAATACAGTCTCTCATGTTTGTATTGGATTTAGATATCTTCGGACCAAATAATTGGGTGAGATATTCGAAATAGTTTTTAGACATACGAGTAAAGTAGCATTAACTCACGAGTTAAATTTCCTGAATTACTCCGCCTACTCAAAAAAGGACGCATCCACAGAGTCCGATTTCTCTTCTTTTTGTTTCCAATAGCATTAACACTTGTTTCATGTAAAAGTAGGAGAGCCGCACTCACTTCTATAACGTCGCACTCTTCTATTTTGTATGAAATTGTGTAGCCTCTGCCGAAATTAGTTGCCGCAAACATTGCTGGGCAATAGATGCCGATGTGTTGTCACTTGTGTTGCCGCAATGCACGTGGCTGCAATGTTGCCCGACAACATTGCCGGGATATATTGTCGACAATATGCAATTTTCATTGCCCATCTAAACGTACCTAGTTTGCTCCGCTCGGTTAGCCGTGTGGTGTATCGCGTCGCTTTCAGAGACGGGAAGGCGTACCGGCCGCGGTTCGAATCCGCCCGGCGGATTAACGAAGGGGGTCGGAGTGCCGGCCAGCCTGTGTGTAGTTTTTAGGCGGTTTTCCACATCCACATAGGTGAATACCCGCGTCACTTTAAACGATTGCCACGGTGGAGTAGCCGAGCGGTCTAAAGCACATCGCTGCGGAGCACGCGGTTGCTCGCCGTGGAAGTTCGAGTCCTCCCTGGGGCAAGGGTGTGTGTGTTGTACTTACGTTAGTTTACTTTTAGGTTTAAGTAGTTTCTAAGCTACGGACTGATGACCACGCAGTTTGGTCCGATAGGTTTACAAACATTTGAACATTTGAGTTAAACGATTCGCAAACAAAAAAGAAAGTTCGAGTGTTTGTGTAGCTTACGGGACTTAACTACGGGGTCATCAGTCCCTAAACTTACAAAGTACTTATGAACTAGCTAATACTAAGGACGGCACAAATATCCATGCCCGATGGGGGATTCGAACCCCGGCCCGTAGTGGCCGTGCAGACCGTGACTGAAGCGCCTCAGTCCCCTCGGCCACCGCGGCCGGCCAACACACAAACATGCTGCATATAGAGCATTTGTTAAAAGAGCCAACAACACACCAATTGAGAACAATACAAAACTAGAAGAATTCAATATCATCAAACAAATAGCACATAAAATGAACATTAACAAGAACAAAACAAAGATAATGGAATGCAGTCTTAGAAAATTAGGCGATGTCGAAGAAATTAGATAAGGTAACGAAACAATGAAGGTGGTAGATGAGTTTTGTTACTTGGGTAGTAAAATAACATGCGATGGTCGCAATACAGAGGATATAAAATGCAGAATGGCAATGGGAAGAAAAGCATTTTTGAAAAAGAGAAATTTGCTAACATCGAATATTAAGTGTAAGGAAGTCTTTTCTGAAGGCATTTGTGTGGAGTGTTGCCTTGTACGGCAGTGAAACATGGAAGATAAGCAGTGCGGACAGGAAGAATCAAATCAAATGTTTGTAAAGCTTATGGGACATAACTACGGGGTCATCAATCGCTAAACTTACAAACTACTTATGAACTACTTACGAACTAGGACGGCACAAATATCCATGCCCGAGGGGGGATTCGAACCCCGGACCGTAGTGGCCGTGCAGACCGTGACTGGAGCGATTCGCAAACACTTCGCTACACTTTCACAGATATAACACTATTCGCTGACATTCGAGGTACACATTTCCTTCCGGGGAGGGGGACGGGGTCGACAAGAAAGGCCATCCGGTCACCACGTGAATATTAACACGCCGAATCCGAATGTAACAAAAAGCCGACCCCGCATGTGCGGGAACATGGCGAGAGAATTCTAACCACGTTTTCTTTTCGTGTAGGATTGTTAATGCCAATCGTGCATATTTTGGACTCAATAATTTATTCAAGTCACGCTTGGTCTCAGAAAACAGCAAGATCAAACTATACATGGCAGTTGTAAGACCTGTTCTGTTATATGGTTGCGAGACATGGGCAACCTCACAAACACTGGAAGAGCGCATTTGTGCATTCGAGAGGAAAGTGCTCAGAAAGATCTATGGGCCTACATTTAATATAGAAAATGGAAGATGGGAAAGGAGACAAAAAGAGGACCTGTACCAACGTTTTGGAAAAGTAGACGTTGGTAGGTACATCAGAGGGCGACGACTGCAGTGGTTGGGACATGTCATAAGAGCTGGAGAATCTATTCCTAACCGAGCGTTTAGCTCTCAGCTGATCGGAAGACGTCCAAGAGGTCGTCCAAGGACTAGATGGAAAGAGAGGGTGATGAGAACGTTGCAGCAGGTAGAACCAACAGCATCCCTTGAAGATGCGATGGACAGAAGAAAGTGGCTCAACATCTGCAATAGATACCTGCGACTGTGATTGGGACAGTACTCCTCCCTGTGTGACTGATTTTGACAGTGGACTTTATATAGTAATTAATCTTTGTCATATTTCTTTTGCTTTCTGTCATGGGTCTTAATGGCCTGTTATGTACAATAAATGATGATGATGATGTAGGGTTTTAGTTTAACGAACTGGGTCTGGAATAGAAGTGATGAGTTCACTGAGAGCGCTTTAAATTCTATCGCCTCACAGATGAGTCGACAGTCGATGGATCAGAAGTGTCGAGATGTCACTTGGTGACGACTGACCAGCCGCGCTTTGTGTCTCTGTGAAAACCGCTATGTCCGCGACCGGATGATGACGTAGCGTCTCAGCTTAGGCTGCCGCATCCGACATTTTCATTCCGCGCGTATGCTCAACACAGCACGCAGCTTACACTAACAGTGTCGTTTTATTTAAGTTTACTGAAATGTTTTACAAGTGCCCGCCATTTTGTGGTCTTCAGTCCGGAGACTGGTTTGATGCAGCTCTCCACCCTACTCTATCCTGAGCAAGCCTTTTCATCTCCTCACAAGAACGACAACCCACATCCACTTGAATCTGCTTACTATACGCGTCTCTTGATCTTCCTCTGCGGTTTTTACCCCACACACTTCGCTCCAATGCTAAATTTACGATTCCCCGATGTCTAAGAATGTGTCCTACCAAGCGATCCCTTCTTTTAGTCAGGGTATGCCAAAAATTCCTTTTCTCACCAATTCTGTTCAGTACCTCTTCATTAGTTATGCGATCCACCCACCGAATCTTCAGCATTCTTCTGTAGCACCACATTTCAAAGGCCTCTATTCTCTTCCTGTCCGCACTGCTTATCGTCCATGTTTCACTCCCGTACAAGGCAACACTCCACACAAATGCCTTCAGAAAAGACCTCCTTACACTTAAATTAATATTCGATGTTAGCAAATTTCTCTTTTTCATAAATGCTTTTCTTCCCATTGCCATTCTGCATTTTCTATCCTCTGTACTGCGACCGTCGCATGTTGTTTTACTACCCAAGTAAGAAAACTCATCTACCACCTTCATTGTTTCGTTACCTAATCTAATTCCTTCAGCATCGCCTGATTTTCTAAGACCGCATTCCATTATTTTTGTTTTGCTCTTGTCAATGTTCATTTTATACGTTCTCTTCAACACACTGTCCATTCCATTCAACTGCTCTTCCAGGTCCTTTGCTGTATCTGACAGAATTACAATATCATCAGCAAAACGCAATGTTTTTATTTCTTCCCCCTGAACTTTAATCGCTATTCCAAATTTTTCCTTGCTTACCTTCACCGCTTGCTCGATGTACAAATTGAATAGCATCGGTGAAAGGCTACAACCCCTGTCTTACTCCCTTCCCAACTGATGCTTCCCTTTCATGTCCTTCGCGCGCCATGCATCCTTAGATCGTGTTACTTGGAGCTTGCATTCCGCTCTTGTTTACATCGATATGTGGATTAGGCACGAAAATCTCGAGGTTTTTTTTTTTTTTTTTTTTTTTTTTTTTTTTTTTTTTTTTTTTTTTTACTGCTTCTGTCCAAATACAGGAAAAGGAGCAAGAAACATATATTTCTGTGATAAAAATCGCGTACTACGTTTAATGCTGCCGAAACTGGTCATCTTGATAACATTTTTAGGCGATCTTAGCTTGAATTTGAATAATGACTGTCACTATGCGAGGTTTGTTTGCCTTCTTGCAGTAAGTGTTTGTTGTGTGCTGTGACAAATTCACCACATCGGATCATTGTACTCAAATTGTTGAAAGGACTTCTATTATGTTTCTGAGAAAGTGTGAGAATGTATTACAAATACTAAAACTAAAAAGAATATTAGTGTACAGGATCTAAAGTTTACTGTCATGGAGGCACACGGTGCCGATGTTGACAACAACCTTTGAATGCTATTTGAAAACCTAATCGTGTAGAATGTGTTCATTATGAAATTAATTAATAATTCTGTTCCTTCTCTAAAGTTGACAAGTTTTCGTATATAACAGTACCTTTGTCTTGTCAGTAATTTAATAATAATTATAAAGAAAACATTTCGTTGCCAACATTAGCACACTATGCCGCTACAGGCGTAAGTAAAATTTACACAGTATTCTTTGCCAGTTATGTTACAGCCACTTATAGCTAAGCAGGAAGAGCAAACTACATAAGGTTAAAGAGTAAATATAGGGCAGAGATCAGGTTATGCAACTATAAACTAAACCCTTAAATGCATGGTGTTGCATATCTGCAACATCGATTGTAATAGTGTTTTACCCGCCTCTAGTGGGAATTTCGTAAACTAAAACTTGTTTAACAGATGCAGTAGAGTTTGTAGAAAGTATCTGTGGTGTTTTTCCGTCGTGGTTGGCTGAAGTGTGAACTTCTGTTAACATCATTGCTTGTGTTTGGAGAAAACTGTAGATATTGCAGATTTCGACGTTTTGTTTTCCATATAAAAAGTTAGTTTTGGGAGGAGGAAAAAAATCACACCAATTAAGACAGGTATGAAGAACCATAATACGCACAAAAAGTTGTTTATACTATCCAACTTTGAAAATTATATAACAAGTTTTTGTATGTTGCATATTTACTTTTTTGGAAAACTAGCAACATGGGAATTTTTTTTACTATTTTTCCCTTTGTTTGTACAACTTATAAAACACAAGAATAATTTTTCTTTTGAAATTAAAAAAAAAATCATGCAGTTAAGGGTTAAGATTATATTGTCGCGTTGAAAGAGAAGCAGGCTTGACTTCGAAGGCAACTAAACACAGCACTTATACTGAAAGCACGTTTATTACGAACTCAACATACACTGAATGCCTCTCAGGCAGAGTGCTCTGCTATTTATACACAGACAGAATTTACCAGAAATTGGAAGAACAGTTAACATAAGAAACAAGTAGAATTTACAAGTGAACGTAAGAAAGATGTAGAACCTTCTGGAATTGTTATTTGCAAAGAAATAAATTTTTGCCGGTGGTCGGGATTGAACCGGTGACCTTCAGGAACGCAGATTTTTTTTACAGCGTTTAAAGCAGTTCACGCAACAGTACTACAACTGAACAAAACAAAAACAAAAGTTCTGGAAAGGGCACTGTGCTGTACAAGCGGAAATAACCATTTCATTTCAACTTTTTTTTAAATGGAATGGGGATTATTACATTTTTCTTAAAGTCTGAGGGTATTTCGCCTGTCTCATACATCCTACACACCAGTTCAAATAGTTTTGTCAAGGCTGGCTCTCCCAGATACTTTCGTAGCTACTGGGTCTAAAATACTTATGATTACAGTTAATATGGTTTATATTAAGAGGTACGTGGTACGAAGTTCACCGGGTCATCTAGTTATCAAATAAATATTCAATGAGTTTTAGAAGAAAGGAGATGGACAGAGAGAGAAGGGATAGCATAAGTACTGACTCAATGCAGGACTAAATAAATATTTCATAAAATGCATTTTTATAAAAACCATCAGCTGTTTATTAAAAACCTTATTTATCTACTAGTTTCGGTCATGGACCATCTTCAAGGATAAACTATAGGAAAAATACAAAATAAACGTAATTGATGTGCACAAAGACAGAGAGGACATAATCAGGGAAATTACATATAAAGAGACTGAAAATAGAGAATCATGTCAATTTAACATATAGTTAAAATACTTACAAGGTGTTAACAGAGAATGGTAAAATACATCAAATAAAATAATACAACTGAGATAAACAGGAGTCAGTATAACTAAAAGTGTAAAAAATTACTATGGTCATCTTAGATAAAATCTATCAGTCAAACATGACATAAAAGGTGAGAACGGTCTATGAATAAAAATGGAGGGAGTGGTTTGTGCTAATTGCATGAGTAAGACACGATAAAACATATGTTATCGATATTAGTAGAACCATTCAGGGATGTACACTATCTTTGGATGAACATCTTTGGATACATGTGTAAAGAAAGTTACAAAGTTTAGTCATCATCAAATTACGATGACATTTGTGTATACAGAGGTTAACAATAACAAATAAAGTGTGGTGTAGTAAAATACAGTGTCACAGCATACAAAACAAAACATAAGAAGTTATTACATTAATATATCGTGTTATAATTAAGAAAATAAAAGTGATCATCATTATAAACAGGTTTCATGTGTCAAGATCGAAGATTATACAAACAACATTGTACACACAAGTGTGTAGATCGAGTCCCAGATGAAAAAGGCAGGGCAAAACGTAATAATATGATTATCTTGCCCTCACCTTTTATGTCATGTTTGACTGATAGATTTTATCTAAGATGACCATAGTAATTTTTTACACTTTTAGTTATACTGACTCCTGTTTATCTCAGTTGTATTATTTTATTTGATGTATTTTACCATTCTCTGTTAACACCTTGTAAGTATTTTAACTATATGTTAAATTGACATGATTCTCTATTTTCAGTCTCTTTATATGTAATTTCCCTGATTATGTCCTCTCTGTCTTTGTGCACATCAATTACGTTTATTTTGTATTTTTCCTATAGTTTATCCTTGAAGATGGTCCATGACCGAAACTAGTAGATAAATAAGGTTTTTAATAAACAGCTGATGGTTTTTATAAAAATGCATTTTATGAAATATTTATTTATTCCTGCCTTGAGACAGTACTTATCCTATCCCTTCTCTCTCTGTCCATTTCCTTTCTTCTAAAACTCATTGAATATTTATTTGATAACTAGATGACCCGGTGAACTTCGTACCACGTACCTCTTAATATAAACCATATTAACTGTAATCATAAGAATTTTAGACCCAGTAGCTACTAAAGTCTCTGGGAGAGCCAGCCATGACAAAACTATTTGAACTGGTGTGTACGATGTATGAGACAGGCGAAATACCCTCAGACTTTAAGAAAAATGTAATAATCCCCATTCCATTTTAAAAAAAAGTTGAAATGAAATGGTTATTTCCGATTGTACAGCACAGTGCCCTCTCCAGAACTTTTGTTTTGTTTTGTTCAGTTGTAGTACTGTTGCGTGATCTGCTTTAAAGGCTGAAAAAAAAAAGGTCGCCGGTTCAATCCCGCTCACTGGTAAAAATTTATTTCTTAGTAATTTACAATTCCAGAAGGTTCTACATCATCCTTATGTTCACTTGTAAATTCTACTAGTCTCTTATGTTAACTGTTCTTCTAATTTCTGGTAAATTCTGTCTGTGTATAAATAGCAGAGCACTCTGCCTGAGAGGCAGTCAGTGCTGCGTGTATGTTGAGTTCGTAATAAACGTGCTTTCAGTATAAGAGCTGTGTTTAGTTTCCTTCGAAGTCAAGCCTGCTTCCCTTTCAACGCGACAATATAATCTTAATTTAGTTTATACTTGCATAACCTGATCTCTACCCTATATTTACTCTTTAACCTTACGTAGTTTGCTCTTCCTGCTTAGCTATAAGTGGCTGTAACATAACTGGCAAAGAATACTGTGTAAATTTTACTTACGCCTGTAGCGGCATAGTGTGCTAATGTTGGCAACGAAATGTTTTCTTTATAGTTATTATTAAATTACTGACAAGACAAAGGTACTGTTATATACCTTGAAGATGGTCCATGACTGAAACTAGTAGATAAATAAGGTTTTTAATAAACAGCTGATGGTTTTTATAAAAAATGCATTTTATGAAATATATCACGGCTGTTGACTCTCGCCTCACCAAAGCATTCAAATAAATAACCGGTAAAATCCGGATTTTCAGGTAGCAGACGACTGAAAGAGATGGCCTTGAGATAGTGGCGCTGGGTTGTGGGATGAACAGCAGGGCAGGACCGAATGTCGTGACCTGTGCTGGTAGGGGGGGGGGGAGGGGGGGGGAGGGGGGGGAGAGCGTGGGAGCGTGGCCAGGCATCGCTAGCCACGATCGATAGTCGCTGCCAGTCTGCGAGTCTCGACTGCCTACTCGCAATGAAATGCAGCAACGCCGACACCCCGATGCGACCCACGTAAACACCAGCGCTGCGAAAGTCTACATCTACATCTACATACATACTCCGCAATTCACCGTAAGGTGCGTGGTGGAGGGTACACTGTGCCACTACTAGGCATTTCCTTTCCTATTCCACTCCCAAATGGAACGAGGAAAAAAGGAATGCCTATATGCCTCCGTACGAGCCGTAATTTCTCTTATATTTTCTTTGTGACCACCACGCGAAATGTAAATAGGCGGTAGCAAGATCGTACTACACTCAGCTTCAAATTCCGGCCCTCTAAATTTCCTCAACAGAAATTCACGAAAAGAACGTCGTCTTTCTTCCAGTGATCCCCAATTGAGTTGCCGAAGCATTTCCGTGACACTCGCGCATTGGTCGAACCTACCGGCAACAAATCTAGCTGCTCGCCTCTGAACCGCCTCTATGTCTTCCTTCAAACCGATCTGCTGCGGGTCCCAAATACTTGAGCAATACTCAAGACGTGGTCGTACAAGCGTTTTATACGCGGTCTCCTTTACAGGTGAAGTACATCTTCCCGAAATTCTCCCAATAAACCGAAGTCAGCTGTCTGCCTTACTCACAACTGTCCTTACATGCTCGTTCCATTTCATATCGCTCTGCAATGTTACGCCTAGATATTTGAACGACGTGACAGCATCAAGAAGCTCACTACTAATGCTGTATTCTAACATTATGGGATAGCTTTTTCTACTCATGCGCATCACCTTACATTTTTCTTCATTGAGAGCTAGCTGCCATTCTTCGCACCAACTAGAAATTTTGTCTAAGTCATCGTGTATGCTATTACAGTCAGTTACAGACGACACCCTCCCATACACCACAGCATCATCAGCAAACAGCCGCAAATTACAACTTACTCTGTCCATCAGATCATTTATATAGATAGAAAATAGTAGCGGTCCTATCACACTCCCCTGGGGCACGCCTGACGATACACTCGTCTCTGATGAACACTCGCCTTCGTGGACAACGTACTGCGTTCTATTACTTAGGAAGTCTTCCAGCCAGTCACAAATCTGTGAACCTATTCCATAAGCTCGTATCTTCGTTAGCAGTCTGAAGTGTGGCACCGCGTCGAACGCCTTTTTGAAGTCGAGAAAAACACAATCCGCCTGTTGCCCTTCGTCCACTTCTTAGGGCCGATTGTATAAACATTGCTGACTGTAGATCTATTTTTACCTCGGTCAAGAAAATGAAACAAGTACATGAATGCACTGTGTTGTATAATGCTGTCTGCGGATCGACAGATCAGGTTCAGAGTCGATCTGTGTTAGCACGGAACATACTTGGCAACATAGCAAAATTTAGCAGTCGATGCGTTTGTCACGCTTCGATCACAGATAATGATCGTAATTTATCGACACCAAATATAAACACAGTATAGACAAATATTATATACTGCTCCTTGTACACTAGTTTTTATTCAAAGTGTAGTCAGAGTCTAACATAAAGAGTCAGGAAACTGCCGGTAGTTTTCTGCAAGCTGGCGACTGCCGCGCTGCCAAGCGGCCGGGTAGTAACAACATACCGAGAGGCGAGAAACCATTGTGGATTAGATATGGAGCCGAACGACAAGTTTAAAATGCGACTGCATTTCGGAGCGGCGCGATAAATTGTAAAACCAAGAAAAAGTACATTTTCTCAAATATGAAAAGCTCTTATAATGTAGGATAGAATAAAGTTTGTTAAATTTTAAGGGCGTATGGTATCAGCGACAGAGAGAGAGAGAGAGAGAGAGAGAGAGAGAGAGGTAACTAACCCAGTATTGGCCCACTTTAGGTTACGGTAGTAACACTAAAAGTGGGCCTCTGCGATCGTCTTTTGACAGCTCGAAATTTAAATGATAATAACGGCGTAACTATTCATCTGACACGAAAATTGAATAACCTAATTTGTAGAGGAGAAAATTCTCTACAACTTTGCTCTCTTATGTTTTTTTCATATCTCGTAGCGTTTCAAAGATATTTGCAAAAATAACGGCGATTTTGGGATGTCCATCCGTCTGTCTGTCCGTAACGTGTTCCCTGTTTGTAAGACGAACCGTTCAACCGATCAGCACCAAATTTTACAGACATGATTGTAGGCCACCAGAGACCAGAACCTAATTTTTTCAAATTGTTCGCACAAAAAATACGGTAGTAATACCAAAAAAAGTCGTTCGTAATATAATTGTAATTGCAAACGAACTGTTCATCTGACACGAAAATTGAATAACCTAATTGGCAGAGGAGAAAATTCTCCACAACTTAGCTCCCTTATGTTTTTTTTTTTTTTTCATATCTCGTATCGTTTGAGATATATCTAAAAAAATAACGGATATTTGACACCCTCCATTGAAATAACGAAAACCAGCAGTTCGGAGATGTCACGTGACATTCCTCGCGTATTTGATGATTTTCCTATTGTAACTTACACGTTGTCATTTCAAAGCAACGGCACACTAAGGAATTAACAAACACACATCGTTCTTCGTACGATAAATGATAATCTAGAGTCTACAAATGCCATATTAACATCAGTTAACAACGGCCATGAATACTAAAACACGTCAGTGCGATTTTGTTTCTTCATTGTTATTTTTGGTAGTCTACTGACAGGTTTAAAGAAGTCAAAACAAATTTTTGCACAGCAGTCTACTATTGGTGATGCAACAATGATAGTCGAAAGTTAACAGCGATTTGTTTGTACAAAATGTAAAATAATACGTAACTAACTGTAGTTTAGCGTGTAGAGACAAACTGAGATTTTAGCGGGAAAAGATTCTTAAAGATTTACAGTACCTCTACATTCCTGGGGAGTAGGTACGATGAAAACATGACAGGAACGGCACATGCAAGGCACCTGAGCAAGAATAAAGCGAAAAGGGCTGTTATAAGACGTAACACTTAGTCTTTAAGAATGTAAAAACCGTATGTAGTACCTGTATCGAATGTATTAAGATGTTCAAAATCTGCAGAAAAAATACATGTGGAACGTGTTACTACGTACCAGTAGATTATCTCTATATATAAAAGGAAGTCTCCCGATTGAAGATAGAAGATAGAAACTTGAAATTTGTGGAGGGTGTTGATCTTACTCTGTAGGCGTCATTTAAGAAGTGATTTTTCGATATTCCGTCCGTAAGGGGGTGAAATAGGGGATGAAACGTTTTTTGAACATACGTAGCTATTTAGGCAATTTTGAAGCTAGAACTAAAAAATTTCGGATTTTCATTAAGGGTTAGAATTTAAAAGAGACGTGTTTCGGCTTTTTTTGAAATTCGACAATTAAGGGGGTAAAATAGGCGAAGCAAAAAATTGATTTTCAAAAATATGTTGCTGTTAACTCAAATTTTAAGCTACAACTACGAAACTTCGGATATGGAATCTTGGTCAGGATTAAAAATCCATGATTTTTGGTATTTTTGGAAATTCAACAAGTAAGAGGGTTAAATAGAAGATCAATAATTCTTTTTGAAAAGACGTTGCTATTGATACAATTTTGAAGTTAGAGCTGCAAAAATTGATATTTGTTTTGTTGGTTAGACGTTAAAAATACGTGTTTTGGTATTTTTGGAAATTCAACCATCAACGGGATTAAATTGGTGAGGGGGTGTTTTCGAAAATCTGTTGCTATTTAGGCAATTTTGAAGTTAGAACTACAAATTTTCGGATTTGGATTCGGTGTTCAAATTTAAAAGACACGTATTTCGGCATTTTTTGAAATTCAAACAATAAGGGGATAAAATACAGGACGCAAAAAATTGATTTACAAAAATATTTTGCTGTTAACTCAAATTTCAAGCTATAACAACGAAACTCAGAATTTGGACTCTTGGTCAGGATTAAAAAGACACGAGTTTCGGTAGTTTTGGAAATTCAATAAATAAGGTAAAAGAGGGGATCAAAAATTCTTTTCGAAAACACTTTGTTAGCAAGACAATTTTGAAGCTATAGCTGCAAAAATTGTTATTTGTATTGTTCGTTATGATTTAAAAAATACGTGTTTCGGTATTTTTGGATATTCAACCATCAAGGGGGTAAAATTGGAGAGGGGATTTTTTTCGAAAATCTGTTGCTATTTAGGCAATTTTGAAGTTAGAACTACAAATTTTCGGATTTCGATTCGGGGTTCAAATTTAAAAGACATGTGTTTCTGTGTTTTTGGAAATTCGACCAATAAGGGGGGTGAAATACGAGATGCAAAAATTAATTTTCAAAAATATGGTGCTGTTAACTCAAATTTCAAGCTGTTGTTGTTTGTTGTTATGGTCTTCAGTCCGGAGACTGGTTTGATGCAGCTCTCCACCCTACACTATCCTGAGCAAGCCTTTTCACAAGCTATAACTACAAAACTGGATATGTGGATTCTTCATCAGGATTAAAAATAAACAACTGGTGCAGACCAACGAGCCTACGCATGCGAAGCAGCGGGGGTTCAGCTAGTATAACTATAAATCAGTTGCTTTAGAACTTAAACACACCAGGTTACAATTCGCTTCTTGTCTTAAACCGTTTTTGGATGTTATGATTACGACGGTGGTAGTGTGAGCCGTATGTATTACAATGCACTGGCATGTTATTATTACAAACTGACATCAACAGGAAACGGGATTTTCGTTTAATAATGTGTTCGTATTTGTGTCACGAAATACAGCGCCACGTTTAATGCCTAGGAAATATATGAACAACAGCAATAATCTATATATAAAAGGCTTGTGTTTGTACGTGCTGACAGACTTTTCTCCATGACCACATACTGCCACCCACTCGTGGTTGTGGTGGTAGATAGCCCTTGGTCTAATGATGTTAGTAAGGGAGTTTGGTCGGGGTGCGTGGCAGTGGGTGAGTGTGACGAGCAAATATTCGCGAAATATGTAATAAATACTCTTAGGAAAAGCTATATACTCTGTGACTTACGAACTTTACGGTACGAGTCAAAATCTGTTTATTCTTTCAATCGTCAGACAATGCGGTCCTTTCAGACTTTAATAACGACGAGGAATATCAAATAAGCAATTATTTAAATAGATCACATGTTTCCGTCAACCACACATTACCGACTATGAACAGAGACACAAAACTAAGATAAAAATCCAGATAGACTCAAAGATATAAATACTCGTGGAACATTGATCACTGTCGTGGAAGCGTGGTGGAAACACAGACATACATTAATGAATGTCTCTTAGGCCATAGATATTGATATGCCTGTGTCAGTAAGCTCACTGGTCTGTGCTAATCAGTGATCTCTGATACATATAGCCGCGACACTCTCTGCTGTGAAAGGTGTTATCGTTTGACAGCTGGGTCAAGAAAAACTATGCGACGTAGTCTTACTCATATCCCGGCGGCCTCCTGTGATAATGTTGGCAACAGATGTTGAATAACGAGAATCATGTGACATCGTCATAAGCCAATCGCGTGACACGCAAATATTTTGTCGTGAAATCAAGCATATAGCAGGACCAGCAGTATTTATCTACACTCTATGTGGTTCGGTCATCTTTGCAACGATTTTATATCGTGTTATTGATGTTGCCAACATAGAAACACGAGACCGCCAGGATAGAAAGTAAAATTTTACCGAATCAGATACATCCGTTGTTGTCACATCTCATCGTGACCAGCACTTTCTCGCGAAACTCTTTTGTATAGACTCTCATGATTCACACAGTCTTACAATTCATTCCAAATTCCTATTCAAGAAGATATTTGTGAAAACTGTTACAAATCAGTATTCGCACTTATGCAATATCGTGTTCAGAAATGTAATTTGCCAGCCGCTTTCGGCGCTGCTGTTGCAATGTGTAACAAAATTGAGAATAACGACGCATAATATCAAATATATAAGTTTTTAACTTCTCGGCGCGTTTTCCTCACTCACACTTTACCGACGATCAACAGGGACAAAGATGAAAATGCAGATAGGCTAACAAATGAATATTTAGAATAATACTAAAGCTGTCTCTCATGCCATATATTCTACCCCAAGCAGCGCTGGGTTTCTCAGCTAGTAAATAATAAATTGTTGGTTTCGGTAGCGCCATTTTCTGCTACTGAGCTTGCTACCCAGCCGCTTGGAGCGCTAGTGTCGCGTCAGCTGTCAAATGGTTGCATTTTTTTCCCCTACTGAGTTTCGTGACGGTCTGTTTTAGACTGTGCTGTAACGTTGTGGAAATGAAGTTCACGGCAATACGGAACGCCGTGATGTATCTCAACGTCCTCGTATGACTAGCAGTCATCTTACCCGCATGGCAGTAACGCATTGTGCAGCCATGTCTCGATCCCTGAGTCAACAGATGGGGACGTTTGCAAGACAACAACCATCTGCACGAACAGTTCGACGACGTTCGCAGCAGCATGGACTATCAGCTCGGAGACCGTGGCTGCGGTTACCCTTCACGCTGCATCACAGACAGGAGCGCCTGCGATGGTGTACGCAACGACGAACCTGGGTGCACGAATTGCAAAACGTCATTTTTTTCGGATGAATCAAGGTTCTGTTTACAGCATCATGATGGTCGCATCCGTGTTTGGCGACATCACGGTGAACGCACATTGGAAGCGTGTATTCGTCATCGCCATACTGGCGTATCACCCGGCGTGATGCAATGGGGTGCCATTCATTACACGTCTCGGTCACCACTTTTTCTCATCGACGGCACTTTGAACAGTGGCCGTTACATTTCAGATGTGTTACGACCCGTGGCTTTACCCTCCATTCGATCCCAGTGAAACCCTACATTTCAGCAGGATAATGCACGACCGCATGTTGCAGGTCCTGTACGGGCCTTTCTGGTTACAGAAAATGTTCGACTGCTGCCCTGGCCAGCACATTCTCCATATCTCTCACCAACTGAAAACGTCTGGCCAATGGTGGCCGAGCAACTGGCTCGTCACAATACGCCAGTCACTACTCTTGATGAACTGTGGTATCGTGTTGAAGCTGCATGGGCATCTGTACCTGTACACGCCATCCAAGCTCTGTTTGACTCAATGCCCAGGCGTATCAAAACCGTTATTACGGCCAGAGGTGGTTGTTCTAGGTACTGATTTCTCAGGCTCTATGCACCCAAATTGCGTGAAAATGTAATCACATGTCAGTTCTAGTATAATATATTTGTCCAATGAATGCCAATTTATCGTCTGCATTTGTTCTTGGTGAATCAGTTTTAATGGCCAGTAGTGTATTTTTCACCTTCAGATGTGCACAATCGATAGCTGCAGCCAAACATGAGAATTCCCTCTGTCACGCCCCCTCCCTCCTAGAGTCCCATCTGTTAATAACATAGTATGTACTGACCACCTGAAATGTTGATTCAACCTTCATATATAATGCAGAGTGTCCGTATGCTTATGTGTACGTATTGCATACAAATGTACAGTTTTGTTCCAATCTTTATGAAATTTTGCACACGTAGGCTTTAATCCATGAGGGCGGTCGCCGTATGTGTAATAATCACGTACGATATATAGTTCACGAGATATGATGTCATAAACAATGAGATGCGCGAAGAACAGCTGCATTTTACGTCAACGCTGCTCATATTCTCCTAAACCACTGCACTGGTTTCAACCAAATTTGGTACTCACATTCCTCACCGTGAGATAACAATTGCTGCATGGTTAAGAATCGTATACGACAAACGATTCATGAAATATAAGCTATAGAAATTGCACGAATGTGCCACTTAATGCTTCTTTATAAATACCGTGTATGACTCGCTACAAACTTCAGAGAGAATTTCAAGCCTTCGTTATACTTTTTCACGCTGACAAACATACCAATGGAAAAAAAAACTTTCCCGCTTACTACTTTTCCGCTGTTCATGGACTTAAACAAAATCAATCAGTATGATGTCACAATTTATAACTTCTACACTACAAATTGTAGCCACAGGAAATTTTACAGACCGTATACACACATACATCCGAATGACTCATGGTTCATGAGATATGAGCACATAAACAGTAACGTTCATGGAAAACCGCCCCATCACGCACCAAGTTTTAATCTGTTACTTCTTTACTACTAATTGTATTCGCAACAGATTTTACACACATATAGCACTTAAACAAATTAATACATACCTGAAAAGTTATTAAACTGTACAACGTATAACTCAACAAATATGAGATCGATCGAATTTTATATGCCATTTGCATTTTGGTTGCTACCTTTCTTTGTTTGAGTACTGCACTTACACTGTTGTACATTATGCAAGATAGCGTTATTTCTTATATATTCTCCGATAAATATAACATGATTTCAGAAAAAAGGAGATGTAGAAAGAGAGAAGGGATAGGAAAACTGCTAACACAAGGAATAAATAAATAAATAAATAAATACCTCGGCAACGCCGGGTTTTCAGCTAGTATGTATATATGATTTACTTTCTATATGTACTCTACACACTACGGAAGTTGACTAACAGGAGACGACAATGTTTTCACGTGCCCGTTAAAATAGGATTGCATTATAAACGATAGGAATACCGAAACGTTCCACGACTATATACCACTTTTGTCATTTTTAATGCGTAAGGTTACTGTATAATTTCGGAAAGCCACATTTTTCTTCTTATTTTTAACAGATTGTAGTTTATGTACATGTACATCGAGCAGGCGGTGAAGGAAAGCAAGGAAACATTTGGAACAGGGATTAAAGTTCGGGGGGAAGAAATAAAAACATTGCGTTTTGCTGATGACATTGTGATTCTGTCAGAGACAGCAAAGGACCTGGAAGAGCAGTTGCATGGAATGGACAGTGTGTTGAAGAGAGCGTATAAAATGAATATTAACAATAGCGAAACTAGGGTAATGGAGTGCAGTCTTAGAAAATCAGGCGATGCTGAAGGAATTAGATTAGGTAACGAAGCAGTGAAGGTGGTAGATGAGTTTTGTTACTTGGGTAGTAGAATAACATATGACGGTCGCAGTACAAAGGATATAAAATGCAGAATGGTAATGGGTAGAAGAGCGTTTTTGGAAAAGAGAAATTTGCTAACATCGAATATTAATTTAAGGGTAAGGAAGTCTTTTCTGAAGGCATTTGTGTGGAGTGTTGCCTTGTACGGGAGTGAAACATGGACGATAAGCAGTGCGGACAGGAAGAGAATAGAGGCTTTTGAAATGTGGTGCTACAGAAGAATGTTGAAGATTAGGTGGGTAGATCGCATAACTAATGAAGAGGTACTGAACAGAATTGGTGAGAAAAGGAATTTTTGGCATACCCTGACTAAAAGAAGGGATCGCTTGGTAGGACACATTGTTAGACATCGAGGAATCGTAAATTTAGTATTGGAGGGAAGTGTGTGGGGTAGAAATCGCAGAGGGAGACCAAGAGACGCGTATAGTAAGCAGATTCAAGTGGATGTGGGTTGTCGTTCTTATGTGGAGATGAAAAGGCTTGCTCAGGATAGAGTAGGGTGGAGAGCTGCATCAAACCAGTCTCTGGACTGAAGACCATAGCAACAACATAACAACAACAACAGTTTATGAAAGAAATTAAATTACTGTAAGAGTTGGACGCAACATTGTCAATGTGTTGGAGAAACTTTTTGCCGAAAAGTCACAATATAAAAGGCGCACCAGCAGGGGAAATGTTATAAGGAAAACAATCTACCCCGTTACAGCCGAGTCATCTTTTTAATCCAGGACCGTACAAATTCCTTTTACGAAGAGACCTCCACTGTCCCACTAATTTTGCATACAATATCTGACATTTTACAGTTCGCCATTCGCAAAAACTCCTAGTTTTCTCTATACAGCTATCTATGATGCATGATTTATGCACGTACAGAACACCACCAGGCCACTATCCCCCCCCCCTTATTCTGAATTATCACATCATCACCCACTTCAGGCATGACCACTACTGTTGCATCAACAAACTTCAGTACACCGTCGCCAATTTCTGATGTGTATCGACGTCATCTGATACAAAAGAAACGATGGTGTATTCTCACCGCCACTACCGGTCACCGTCTTCTTCGGAATCTGAAAATTAAAATCCATCATGAAAAGTGAACCACAGATTTGCTCAAGATCACACGTTTTAATTTCATTGCACATTTCTCATGTATAACGTCAGCAGATAAGCACCGAGCTAAAGATAATATACTCTAAAACTACATCTACATAGATACACTGCAAATCAAAAAATGTTCAAATGTTTGTTAAGCTTATGGGACTTAACTACGAGGTCATCAGTCCCTAAACTTACAAACTACTTATGAACTACCTACAACTAAGGACGGCACAAATATCCATGCCCGAGGGGGGATTCGAACCCCCGACCGTAGTGGCCGTGCTGACCGTGACTGGAGCGCCTCAGTCCCCTCGGCCACCGCGGCCGGCTCTGCAAATCACATTCAAGTGCCTGGCAGAGGGTTCATTAACCACTTTCATAACATTTTCTCTACCGTTCCATTCTCTAATAGCGCGCGGGAAGAAAGAACACCTAAATCGTTCCGTTTTCGATCTGATTTCCCTTATTTTATTGGGATGTTCATGTATCCCTAAGTAGGTGGGTGCTAGGAAAATATTAGCAAAAATTTTCACATTCAGAACTAAAAGTCGGTGATTGAAACTTCGCAAACAGATCACGCCGCAATGAATAACGTCTTCCTTTTAATGATTTCTACCCTAATTCGTGAAACATTTCCGTGACGCTTAGTATAGTATAGTTCATAAAAATATTATTGTCTATGCTTAGTTCTAAGTAATATGACTAAAGAAGTTACTGGTTTCATTTTACGATGAAAGCTAACACAGAAAAATTGTTTATTGTTGTTTTATTAGCATTTCATTTTTGTGACCGTGGCCACCCGACCTTCCCCATCTACATCTACATCTACATCTACATCTACATCGATACTCTGCAAATCACATTTAAGTGCCTGGCAGAGGGTTCATTAACCACCTTCATAACTTTTCTCTACCGTTCCATTCTCTAATAGCGCGTGGGAAGAAAGAACACCTAAATCGTTCCGTTTTCGATCTGATTTCTCTTATTTTATTGGGATGGTCACGTCTCCCTAAGCAGGTGGGTGCTAGCAAAATATTTCGACATTCAGAACTAAAAGTCGGTGATTGAAACTTCGCAAACAGATCACCCCGCAATGAATAACGCCTTTCTTTTAATGATTTCGACCCCAATTCGTGCAACATTTCCGTGACGCTTCCCCGCCCACCCCCGTAACGTGGTAGAACAAAACGAGCTGCCCTTCTCTGAACCTTCTCAATGTCTTCCGCCAGTCCCACCTGGTGAGGGTCCCACAAGGGGCAACAGTACTCCAGGAGAGGACGCCCAAGTGTGATGTAGGCAGTCTCTTTGGTGGAGCTGGTGCATCTTCGAAGGGTTCTGCCAATGAAACGTAACCTTTGGTTTCGCCTTCCCCACAATATTTTCTATGTGTTCTTTCCAGTCTAAGTTGTTCGTAATTGTAACTCCTAGGGATTTGGTAGAATCTATGACCTTAAGGTTTGACTGATTTATCGCGTAATTAAAGTTCAACAGATTCCTTTTAATGGTCATGTGTATTACTTCACACTTTTCTTTATTTAGTGTCAATCTCTATCTATATAAAAGCTAAAGGACAGTCATTCATACACTCACTCACACACTAAACATGAAATCTGGAAACTACTTCACCTATGAAGCTGAAATTTTACAGGAATGTCGTCTCTAGGAAGAAGACGTCAGCTAAGAAAAGATTTTGAGATAGGGCCTAAAATTCAGGAGGTATGACGTCATAAACAATAAAAACTTCCCCGTCTTGCGGCACGTACAAGTGTGACTTCATCTGTCCACTGCTTGAGAAGGAGAGCACTTAGCGACTTGCAACAAACTTTAAACATGATTTCAAACCTTCAGGGACCTATTTCTCGCTCACAACCACAGCAAAATGATGAAAGCAAAAAAGTTTCTCGCTTACTACTTTTCCGCTGTTAACGGAGTAAAACTACAGCATTCCGTATTGCGTTGCAGTTTATAATTTTCACACTACAAATTGTACCGGCAGGAAATTTTACAGACATTATACACACATGCATCTGAATGCACCTCCGAAATTGTGTCACAGTACGACAAGTAGTTCATGAGATATGAGCACATAAACAGCAACGTTTATGGAAAATCGCCCCATTACCCATCAAGTTTTAATCTATTACTTCTTTCAAATTCAAATATTTGTTAAGCTTATGGGACTTATACCCGGGCCGCTGAAACATTGCACTTGACGTTTCGCGTTACTGCGAGTTAAGTTGGCTACACTGCTTTAGCGACGTTGCAACACTAGCCTCTATACAAACAGCAGACGAAACGGTTTTCAGTTGCATCTCGTAAATGTATGCTGTTGAGTAATAAAAGTGTATATAATAATTCGTTCTTGAGCAGCAATTAATTAACGGCATATTAATGAAGACCAGAGCACAACAATGCTCACGCTTTCAATAACGGAGCACAACAATACAGAAAATAAATATTGGATCACGACAGATACGAAATAAACAATAATCAAGACAGTAACTTCTCTCTCTACATTTTATAATCATAATGCTTTTCACTCACCAATTTACGGCGACAATGGTAGAATTACATCCAGCTCCCCATCAAAACGTCCTCACCAAGACAAATCATTAACTGCTCATGATTACTGATGATCCCTTCCATTGTTTGCGCTGCCCGAATCAGTTTTTCGTGTTCGACCCCCTTTTTTTCCGAAGATGCAGCATCCACATTGGCAACAGCTTCATGCAACAGCTTTTCCACCTCTGTTATTGTGAAAGACTTATTGTTCCTTAAGTATTTCTTCACGTCACACCATACCAATTTTATAGGGTTAAAACGGCAGTGAAATGGGGACAGATTTATTTCATTGTGACGTAGCTCATTTGCTATTTCGTCTACTGCATACGTGGGTGTAATAGGCTTATTTTGTTTCAAGAGCGAATATAAAAAGTTTTGCCATTGACATATCTGAAGTAATATTTCTTTCTTGTAACCACAACTACTTTCCGATCATTTGAAGCGAGAATGAACTTCCTGCTCAGAGCATATGCTTCGTTTATTCATACGAAATTGAGGACTTACTCATAAAACGTCACTAGACAAACGTCTTTTCGGTGACATTATCCAATTACTTGAACTCGAAAAGTTAAACCACTCACAGTAAAACAAATCGCAGCGAAAAAAGCACAACATAAACACGATAACACAACTTTGTTTACGTTAGAACTGAACAAAGCCGGCAACGCGGGAACGTTGACGTCACGTCACGTGACCACTGGAAGTGTTTAGCGCGCTGTGATTGGCTCGTTCCTAGCGACTAGCGCCTCGCGCTTATTGCTCTTCACTTGTTATTTGTAAACGTCAAGTGCAAAGTTTCAGCGGCCCGGGTATAACCACAGTCTAACATATACAGTCGCGACACTCCCGCAGATTTTTGTTATACACTACGACTGCAGCGCTCCAAGCGGCCGGTAAGCTACGTTTCTGAATACGGTATTGGATGAACGTATGTACTGCCATAAAAATAGGTAGTCATTTAAAATTAGCTCCCCCCTTTGTCTTTATTAGGTTTACTGAGACCCATGATGATGTACGAAACGGTACATTGCAGGAAAGTTTATTTACAATTATCTTGAACCTATAGGCTTTTGCTGAATAATATAATTTTCTATTAAACATAAGAAATGGCTAAGAAACACTGGAAGACCTGCCTTTACAAAAAGTCGTCGCTTTTCTACTCAGGAGCATTATGGGTTCTTAACTACAATTTCAGTAAAATCGATGAGAGCGCAACGTGAGGAAACGCATATAGAATGCAATAGCTGCAGTATTTAACGTACCAAAGCAGCCACCATAGCTGTAGTTGAATGAAAAACGTCAGTTACAGTAAAAGCAATCAGACTGTTTTCAACAAAGAACAATCCAATTCCACAATTGTTGCTACAACTGAACCACAAACGGCAAGAATCTTCAAGCCATTGTCTTCTTAAGCCTAAGTAATCACACTCAAACGAATATGCGCGTATCAGAAAGACGACTGACGCCTAAAAATGTTCGAATCATTAGACTACACGCCGAATTGATAAGCGTCAAAAAACTTTTGTCATAGTAAGAACACGCCATAATAGAAATATATGTTTCTCTAGTGTTTATATTCTACTTACTTTCAACGGAATAAGTCGCAAAATAACACATATTCGTAAGTATTTGTTCATGACGAAGTTGTTCGTTACACCTCTGAATCAGTTAAATTCGGCTGTTTTTATATCAATGTCCGTGTTATGTATATCTCTTAATATTTTACTAATGCTTGTAACGCAAAAACTGTACCAACTATTTCGTTAATTACGCACACAAACAATTATAAACAAACATCATTCCTACGGCAGCTTGCCCACCGCTAGGAGCGCTAGTGTCGTTGCAACTGTCAGTTGGTAACTACTTTCACAGCAGTAAGTGTCGCGACTGTATATGTTAGACTGTGGTATAACTACGGGGTCACCAGTCCCTAAGCTTACAAACTACTTATGAACTACTTACAACTAAGGACGGCACAAATATCCATGCCCGAGGGGGGATTCGAACCGCCGACCGTAGTGACCGTGCAGACCGTGACTGAAGCGCCTCAGTCCCCTCGGCCACCGCGGCCGGCTATTACTTCTTTAGTACTAATTGTATTCGTAACAGATTTTACACACATAACAGCATTTACACAAATGAAACCTGGCGTGAAATATTCGTGTAGGTCCAGCGCAATTGAGCTATCAATACCGTTCGGCCAATTGCGATAAAATGTTGTACATTTCATGCTGAAAGCAAGAGGAAGGTTCGCATAAAAAGAAATTGTTAAATTTAGGAAAAGCCGAAAGAGATTTTTTTATGTGAGTAAAATTCAATTGCCACATTGTTGTAAGAGCAACACTGAGTACGGCTTGACAGGACAAGGTTTGTATGAAATAAATTTCTTGGAAAATTCGAGAAGTACTGAAAGTCCGATTTTCAATGTGTTTTTGATTGATTGTAAACGAAGGCTTCCGCGGCCGTTGTCATTGTTTATAAAACTCTTCTGGGTTTTGGACCGCATCGTCAAAATATCAAACACTTCACCGACATTTCGGCCACTATTGCAAGTGGCCATCTTCTGGGTGTTACATTTACTGCTGGGTGACGGAAAGCTGGTGTCTTAAATACTAAATGTTGCTAGTTGTTATTGGTGGTTTCAGATCTCTTTCATTGGTGTTTACTTTATTTCTTCCTATTGGTGGAAAAGGAAGTCCAGGATTGGTGTTTATATTAATGTTTGCCATTGGTTGAACCTGGCGAATGAGGAGCGGTGGTAGCAGTGACGTAGCAGTGATGCCTAGCGCCGGCTAGAGCCAGGTTCAACCAATGGCAAACATTAATATAAACACCAATCCTGGACTTCCTTTTCCACCAATAGGAAGAAATAAAGTAAACACCAATGAAAGAGATCTGAAACCACCAATAACAACTAGCAACATTTAGTATTTAAGACACCAGCTTTCCGTCACCCAGCAGTAAATGTAACACCCAGAAGATGGCCACTTGCAATAGTGGCCGAAACGTCGGTGAAGTGTTTGATATTTTGACGATGCGGTCCAAAACCCAGAAGAGTTTTATATACAATGTTTTTGATTGAATTCATCACTATAACTGACAGTTCGCACGACGGAGAGGGGTAATTTTGTTTATTTACTTCCTTCATTATAGTCTTGGAAAAGTTTTTAGTACAAAATAGGGACAGTTAAGAAGGAAAAGTCGCAAAATTCGGACCAAGTTCCTTTTTTTAAATGTGTTTCTAACTGTACTCAACACTAATTTGAGAACCGTTCGTCCGATTGCGATAAAATTTTGATCGTTTGACGTTCAAAGCAAGAGTAACGTTCTTATGAAATAAAAATTCGGAAAAGTTTCCCGGAAAATTGGAAAATTCAGAAAAAATAGAAAGAGATTTTTCTATTAAATATCAATACAATTCATCTGATTGCGATAAAATTTTGCACATTCGACGTTCAAAGCGAGAGGAAGGTTTGAGTGAAGTAAGAGTTTGGAATATTTGACCAAAAAATAGGAAAATTTTGGGAAAACTGAAAGAGCTGTTTTCATTGGGATATCAATATCATTCATACGATTGCGATAACATTTTGCACGTTTTACGTTCACCGATACTTAGACTATCTGATGATGCCTTTATAAAGCTACTGGGTCTAAAACATGTATATGGATTACATTAAGAGGTAAGTGATACGAAGTTCACCGGATCCTCCAGTAATTCAATAAATATGAGATCATATATACTGTGATGGGTACCACATTTTATTACATTTCTTATTTAGTGCTAAGACACTCCCGTATTCCAGTGAGCTTAATGAAAGTCCCGAAAGATGACTGTGCTGTTGAGAACCTTGCAGCGACTTTGAACTGTGAAGCGGATACCGCTGAAGGAAGAAGCAACAGACTTGTATAGAGCTACAAGGAAAGGAAGAGAATGAGACAGTGAACATCCGACGAATGCAATTTGCATTTTCTATTATCATTAATAAATAATGGGACAATCTATTCAGTACTGTGGAGTCGATTTGAAATCTCCAGGTTTCTCACACAGACATGTCTCTTTGTCAGTGATGGGCTCAGCAGAGAATATTAGACAATTCACAAGAAATATTGTTTATAGTGAAGTTGTGGACTGAATGAATTTTACATGTGATTTATATTTTGATTTCTGTCTTTGTTTGGATAGTGTACTTGAAATTTTATACATTATGTAAGACAGCCTTATTTGTTATGTATTTTCTCTGATAAATGTAACAAGTTTTTAGAAAAAAGGAGTTCGACAAAGAGAGAAGGGATAGGAGAATTCAAGGCTTGAATAAATATAAAAAGTAAAGACATTAAAGATGAAGGTTAAGCAATGAATAAAAAATTGTGTTGTGGCCCGGAATCGAATCCAGACCTCCATACTTACTAGTCCGACGTCTAACCACTAGACCACCGCACCACTAGTGATTAAGGCGCTTCGGAATAGTTTAAGTACGACTTCCCTCCAAGTCACAAAGTTTAATTCATCTTCTGTGATCCATGCAATATTGCCACTAATGCCAAGGCTCTCCATGTAGCGAAGTAGCAGCTCGGCAATGGGCATATTATTGATGGTTATCTACTTTTCAATAGAGACATAGACATAACATTTCTCCTTTGCATTCCTGCAATTTAGAGCAGACATTTTTTTTTTCCTACATAGTGACCTAAAGTAGTTTCTACATCTACACGGGATACTCTGCAAATCACATTTAAGTGCCTGCCAGAGGGTTCATCGAACCACCGTTATACTATTTTATCTCCCATTCCATTCTCGAATAGAGCGCGCGAAGAAAAAACATCTTAATAAAAAAATGTTCAAATGTTTGTATAGCTTATGCGTCTTAACTAAGGGGTCATCAGTCCCTAAACTTATAAACTACTTATGAACAATCTTACACTAAGGACGGCACAAATATCCATGCCCGAGGGGGGATTCGAACCCCCGACCGTAGTGGCCGTGCAGACCGTGACTGGAGCGCCTCAGTCCCCTCGGCCACCGCGGCCGGCCATCTTAATCTCTCTGTTCGAGCTCTGATTTCTCTTATTTTATTCTGATGATCATTTCTACCTATGTAAGTGGGAGTCAACAATATATTTTCGCATTCGGAGGAGAATGTTGGCGATTGTATTTTCGTAAGTAGCCCACGCCGCAGCGATAAGCGTTGTAATGATTCCCATCCCACATCCTGTATCATTTCCGTAACGCTGTCTCCCCTGTATAGTGTCAATACGAAACGAGCTGCCCTTCTCTGGACTCTTTCGATGTCCTCCGTCAAACCCACCTGATAAGGATCCCACACTGGGCTGCAATACTCCAAAAAAGGACGTACAAGCGTAGTGTATGCAGTTTCTTTAGTAGTTCTGTTGCATCTTTTAAGGGTTCTGCCAATAAAACGCAGTCTCTGGTTCGCCTTTCCCACGATATTATCTACTTGTTCTCTCCAGTTTAAGTCTGAAGTAATAGTAATTCCTAGGTATTTTGTGGAGTTTACGGCCTTCACTTTTGATTCATTTATCTTGCATACAAAGTTTAATGCAATTCTTTTCGTGTCGCGGTGGAGTAGCCGAGCGGTCTAAAGCACCTCGCTGCGGAGCGCGCGGTTGCTCGCCGTGGAGGTTCGAGTCCTCCCTGGGGCATGGGTGTGCGTGTTGTCCTTAGGTTAGTTTACCTAGGTTTAAGTAGTTTGTAAGCTACGGACTGATGACCACGCAGTTTGGTCCGATAGATTTACAGACATTTGAATTTTTTTGAATTCTTTTCGTACTCATGAGGACAACGTCACACTTCTCGATATTTACAGTGAATTGCCAATTTTTACACCATAGTGAAATCTTATTCATATCGTTCTGCAGTTGGTTTTGCTCCATTTCTGCTACCCTTTCTTCCTTATGAACTGCATAATTCTTCATCTTAACCGCAGTCGACTTTTTGGATTGGGACTTATACATGCACACAGTCTTACACAATAAATCCATTAAACCGTTATTGAAATGTCAGTAAATCTACAAGGTTTAAGATGAATCAACTCATATTCACTAATACAAAAGTATTACTTGCATGAAACTGATTTACACCGCTGGAAAAATTGTTATAAAAACAGCATCCACTTCCTAGCCTCTGTTTTCAACAAAACAAAATGATCGAGCAGTTCTATTTCAAGAGACGACCGCAAACAGACCTAAGGAAGCGGTACCGCAATGCACGTTAACCTCTTCAAACCCATAGCAATTCGTGCAATGAGAAGAAATCGAAACATAATTTTTTATTACCTTAGAGGTACAAGAAATAACACAGTAATAAAAAAATGTTATTGTCACTAGAACGGCATAACAGGAAGTATCGTATATGATGCTTCAGGTCTTGAGCTATACAATTTACATACATATGTGTCTGAAATACAACTAACAAGGAAAGTACATGGGTTCGAACAAACACATCTGTATGAATGTTTGGTTACAGTATCTCTACGTACACCTCAATGTGCTGATGGGTGTCGTTTTTCTGCAAAGCTGTGCAACCATGCTCTAGATAGCACTGTAGATGTAATTGTAGACGCCATACGTAATGCAGATATCTTAACTATAACTTATGTAATAATCATCGAACATGTTCTCTAGCGTACTGTCATCAAAAGCCGTGATGATAGCTGCAACTTTAACCTTCTTCCCGAAAGACTGTTGGTATTCACTGCCACTGCTTCCATCGCCTCTTCCCGCACTTACCGTAGCACTATCGTTTGCAATGAGTTGTTCGTCGTTATCATCCCTATTATCATCATTATGTGTTGGTGTTACAACAGTATCAAACTTATGCTCATATTTCTGTACCATAACAGATATGAGAAAGCATGCAAATGATTCATCGTCTACACTATTACCATCATCACGAAGAAGGGTTCTTCGTACCTTCATCTCAACTAATCGCAATACTTTAGCAGGATTGATTAGCAATCGCCGCCCCATCTGACGCTTCACCACACAAATGACGTCACAAAACGCAACTTGGGAGGCACACTGCACCGTCCCTACTGCCGAACCGACAGGTCAAAGTGCAATGCGGCATGGCACACGCAGAGGGCCTCTAACGGACGACTGCAGAGTTCTGCAGATGCGGGAGTATCACTAGTGCAATAAGGGACCTTTACGTTATCTCCCATACGATTTCGGTGTATATGTGTTTGACGAGCCCAAGTACTTTCCGTGTAAATGTGAAATTTACTGAAGCAATTTCTGTCATTGTTGAAACAAAGAAATACTTTACGTGACGTACATCTAACAAATGTCAATGACAGGCAGCACTTTGATCTGTTTTTCTGCATTTTTGACATATCCTGGTGTTTCTGCAGCTTCTGATTCAGGTGGTCTGACACTTCCATTCTCAAGTTCTCGTAGTCCTGATCACCTTTCTCCTGAAGCCCATTGTTGACTTGTAAGGCATCAGCCCGGTACTGCAGCCAGCGAGAAATCAAATAAATGAAAAATGGTTGTTGCAGACCACTTATTGGTTCTTGTTGTCATTGCATATTTACTTATTACCCAATCCAACATATCGACACCTGCCATGTTAGCGTCATATTCACGTACAATAGATGGCTGGTCTACTTCCACATACCACTTCCCTTTTTTGCACCACCATGTACATTTATCTGCAGACTCTACACCAAACTTAGTTGAAGTCACTATCATACCACTTAATTAGACTTGCGCATAACAGTTCGCGATCGGGAGCGCTCACTTTAGCTCTCGGCTCTGTCGCGAACTAGTTCGTTCTTTTAGTTCGTCCGCTCCCAGTGACGGCTGAGCGGCGTGGTTTGCGCATGCAGGTGGAGGGAGAAGTTCCCCCACCTAGCTGCTTCATGCGCTTGCTGCTTGAGCCGCTAACGATATCACGCAAACAAAACAAAAAAAAACACTTTGTGGATAGTTTCTCACGTTTAAGTTTAGAGTTATCTCTATATCTTGGCACTATGGAATTTATTAGTCAGACAATTCAGAGTGCAGAATACTTCAAAGCAGAAATTTTGTAGCACTGAACTATGTAATCTAGCAGGCAGACGCTCACCTCGAAATGGCTCTCATCAGCAGAAGGCAAACACGTGATTTTTAATTCTGCTGCACGCCCTCTCGCAATTGCTCGTCGGTCTTCGGAAAAGAATCCAACGAAATAAGAAGCGTAATAGTTCGCGACCGGTAACGCATGTTTTAGTTCGCGACCGATTGCACATATTTTAGTTCGCGACCGATCGCGCGTATTTTAGTACGCGACCTGTAGCTCTCCTTTTAGTTCTCAGCTCGGCCGCGAAGTAGGTCGCTCTTTTAGTTCGTCCGCTCTATTTGGCTTTTCCTACCGCTACTAAAAGAGCTCTTTTGTTATGACAGTTTTTTTTATATAATGATCAGTGGCAGTGAACTATGGAACTACAGCTGAGCTGCATCTCAGCTCGAAATGACGGCAACTGGCAGAAGGGAATCACGCGATTCTGCGCGCTCTCGCGTCCTCTCGCTGTTCCCCGTCAGTCTTCGGAAAAGGACCGGACGAACTAAAAGGCGAGGGACCTGCGAACTAGTTCGCCTGTGGGAGCGCTCTTCCGAACTAGTTCGTTCGCGAACTACACAAGACTACACTTAACTATGGAAAGTTTTTTATCCCGCCGAACCACCTGGTTGTGGGTGCCTCTTGATAGCAGAAAACAATGTCGATTTTGGTATTCGAGTTCAAAATATTCAAATGGCTTCCGCAGAGTGTAATTTGACACTGGCATTGGTGCAACAGTTACCGTTGTTGAAAATCTTTTTGAAACATAAGAGAAAACAATCGACAATTTCTACAATTCATTATGTAAATAATTTAATTCCTCATTATAAAAGAAAGTTTGTTAAAGGAACTCAAAACTGACATTTCTTTGTGCATGTAAGAATCACGTTCTTTTCTACTGTTCTAACATGTCGCTGTAAATTATGAACTACCTCGAAGAGAACGACCTATTAACCAATAGTCAGCACGGATTCAGAAAGTATCGCTCTTGCGAAACACAGCTTGCCCTTTATTCACATGAAGAGTTAAGTGCCATCGACAAGGGATCTCAAATCGATTCCATATTTCTGGATTTCCGGAAGGCTTTTGACACTGTACCCCACAAGCGGCTTCTAATGAAATTGCGTGCTTATGGAATATCTCCCCAATTGTGCGATATTGGATTCACGATTTCCTATCAGAAAGGACCCAGTTCGTTGTAATTGACGGTAAGTCATCGAGTAAAACAGAAGTGATATCTGGCGTTCCACAGGGAAGCGTTATTGGTCCCCTACTCTTCCTCGTGTTTATAAACGATTTAGGAGATAATCTGAATAGCTCCCTTAGACTGTTCGCGGATGATGCTGTCGTTTATCGGTTATTGAAGTCAACAGAGGATCAAAAGCAACTGTAAAGCGATTATACAAAATTTCTGCATGGTGCGAAAATTGGCAATTGACACTAAATAAAGAAAAGTGTGAAGTAATACACCTGACCACTAAAAGAAATCCGCTGAACTTCAATTACGCGATAAATCAGTCAAACCTTAAGGTCGTAAATTCTACCAAATACCTAGGAGTTACAATTACGAACAACTTTGACTGGAGAGAACACATAGAAAATATTATGGGGAAGGCGAACCAAAGGTTACGTTTCATTGGCAGAACGCTTAGACGATGCACCAGCTCCACCAAAGAGACTGCCTACATCACACTTGTGCGTCCTCTCCTGGAGTACTGTTGCCCCTTGTGGGACTCTCACCAGGTGGGACTGACGGAAGATATTGAGAAGGTTCAGAGAAGGGCAGCTCGTTTTGTTTTATCACGTTACGGGGGGGAAGGCGTCACGGAAATGTTGCACGAATTGGGGTGGAAATCATTAAAAGAAAGACGTTATTCATTGCGGCGTGATCTGTTTGCGAAGTTTCAATCACCGACTTTTAGTTCTGAATGTGAAAATATTTTGCTAGCACCCACCTACTTAGGGAGACATGACCATCCCAATAAAATAAGAGAAATCTGATCGAAAACGGAACGATTTAGGTGTTCTTTCTTCCCGCGCGCTACTAGAGAATGGAACGGTAGAGAAAAGTTATGAAGGTGGTTAATGAACCCTCTGCCAGGCACCTAAATGTGATTTGCAGAGTATCTATATAGATGTAGATGTAGACTAAGAGGTTCCCCGAGAGAAGTTACCGTCTTCCTCTATTGGTCCAGCATTTGCTTCAAAATCGTCTTCGCTATCTTCAGTATTCAAAATCAGAAGATCTGGATATATCTGATTTATTAGTACCGAAATTTCATCGTCTTTGAGTCCTGTAAGTGAACGCAAATCACCAGTGTGGCAATGTCTACTTTGTCATTTTAAAGAACCAAAGTATCAAGTGTGATACTTCACGTTTTTTATCTATGTATTCCACATTTACTTCTAATATAAATTAGCCATCACAACTGACACAATTAGCATACATGAATGCAACGTAGTAAATGAAAACTGACTCAAAAATTGAAAAAATAATGTTTTATTTGCCTTCATTTCTCCTAGCAGCGCGGGAAGAGTTCGGACGCTGCGTTTTACACTGATGTGACGTCTACTGGGAAAGAGGTAACGCTAGCAAGTCACCAGCCAGCAAGAAGCACTGCTTGTGACATTGTTGGTAGCGGTTCGAAATATACATTGTATTGTGCAGAACACAGTTTGTATTTCTGATAGGTTCCGACATCGAGAAGGCTATTTACACCTACAGTGGAATGTACTTAATTCATTCGATAATAAGTAACAAGCAGCAGGTATTTTCTGTCATTTGTCAAAGGCATTTGATTGTGTGAACCATAACATCCTTTTAAGTAAATTAGAATTCTATGGTGTCACGGGAAATGCTGCAAAATGGTTCATGTCGTACCTCACAAACAGGAAACAATGGTTGTCAGTGCAAGTGACTAGTCATCATCGGATTGGTAAGAAATTACATGTGGTGTCCCACAAGGATCCATCTTAGGGCCATTGCTTTTTCTTGTGTACATTAATGACCTCTCATCAGTTACACTACTAGAAGCAGAGTTCGTTTTGTTTGCAGATGATACAAGTATTGCAATAAAATGTACGTCAAGCATAGTTATAGCAAGCTCTGCTAAAGATATTTTCATGAACATTAATTAATGGTTTAAAGCCAACTCACTGTCATTAAACTTTGAAAAGACTCACTACATGCAGTTCAGAACATGTAAGAGATTTCCCGCCAGTATGTGCATTAAGTATAAAGAAGAGCAGATAGAAGAGGTTGACAGTATTAAATTCCTGGGATTACAGCTTGATAATAAATTCAGGAGCATACCATAGAATTGCAGAAACGACTCAACAAATTTGTATATTCAGTACAAGTGTTATCAGACATAGGAGGCATAAAAATAACAAAGCTTGCATACTTTGATTACTTTCATTCCCTAATGTCATATGGTATAATATTTTGGGGTAACCCTTCAAGTCAGTCAAAAGTCTTCAGAGTCCAAAAACGTGTAATAAGTATTATTTATGGAGTAAATTCACGGACGTCCTGTAGAAGCCTCTTCAAAGAACTGGGTATGTTAACTACTGCCTCTCAGTACATTTATTCCTTAATGAAATTTGTCATAAATAATATATCCCTTTTCCCAACAAACAGCTCAGTTCATACATACAATACTAGAATCAAAAATGATCTACACAAGGATTTAAGTGCGTTTACTTTAGTTCAAAAAGGGGTCCACTACTCAGGAACACACATTTTCAATAACTTACAATCAAGTATAAAAAATTTAGCTAAAAATAAAGACCAGTTTAAGAGGAGCCTAAAAGACTTTATAGTAGCCAACTCCATCTATTCCATTAGTGAATTTCTAAATTGTACCCAATGATGCATGTATTGGTATTCATACTATGTTAGTGTTATTACATTATCAGCTAAAAAAACACTTTAAAATGTATGTATCTGTATTTATATTATTAGTATTATGTATTATTCAGCTTGTAAATTTTGTTTCTTTACATGTTCCACATCCACGAGGACCCCGTCAACATGTATCTACGGAACGAAAAACTAATCTCATCTAGAAATAATGTTTTATTTACTGTCCTTGGTCCTAGCAGCTTACAACAATCACCAGCCACATTTATCATGAAATACTGCTTGTGACATTGTTGGCTGCAGAGCCAAATATGCTGTACGAAAAATTCCAAAAGTGAAGTATCGTATAATTATTATAACGTCGCCCTTGCTTTCGTATGATGCCATAAGTTGTTAAAATTGATTCCGCGATTGTAATTTGATCAAAGGATTGGTTGTGTCGAAATTTTGAATTTTGAATAATTTAGTTAAAACACAGCGCAAATTAACACCCATAAACATTAAGCCAAATACACCGCGGGTTTAATGTTGAAGTCTGGCACCACGCAAAGCAACGGCACGTTATAAGACTTACGGAAAGCATCTAGCTGAATCCTATGCTTCGTACTGCAGAAGCTGAAAATGTGAATCTTTTCTTATATAATATGAGAATGTTCGAGATACTTTCCGTACTAGACTAATGCTCAGACAGTTCACTTCGCTTTTCATTGTTGTATGGCTGTGGATGAAACATGAAGTTAATGGTAATGGCAAAAAAATAATAATAATGAAATAAAATAAATAAAAGTGATCGGGCTTCGAAAAATTACAAAAGAAATGATTGCAGGTTCTGAAATTAAGCAAGGTATTATATAAGAATGACTAATTGTAAGTGAAATTTTAAAGACATGCGAAGCGATCGTAATGGCGTCTGAACATGAAACTATTACGGACGTCGAGGAGCTGAAAACATTAGAAAATAAATGTTTGACGTGGAGGGATTCATTTAAATAAAAGCCAAAGAGAGGGGATGATTTTAAATTTAAGTAATATAGTTTTAGCAACAACTTGCATCACAATTACTTACATTGAATGGATATATGAATGGAACACGTATGTACACATCAAACACAGACAAGACAGTGAAAAAAAAACTACGATCGCGGTTCCGTCTTCTCGCTTGTCCGGAAGTAAAAAATGACGAACGAAAACGAAATTAAGTTAGTTACATTGCGAGCCAGAGGGAACCGGAGGCGATAAGCATCGATGAAAAAAAAATAGAAACATAATAAAAATAAAAAATAAAATAAAATGAAATAAAATACAATAAAAATTCTAGTGTATCGTTACAGCATGATAGCTACCCAAAACAATAAGTGAACACGTGTCCGGTTGTGCTCGCGTTGTCAGAACCAAGACAAAGATGGCACAGTTAGCATTAATGGCAGCGAAATACTAGAACATCTCCGCAGCTCCCAGGTGATATAATTAACCCTCTATTTGGCGATGTTGCTCTCAAAGCAACATCAAAACTGCACGAGGTTTTCTGAAACATGTTTCACGTTTCATCCCTGGATGGGCAACACTGCTTGAAACTAACATTTAAGCTCTCCAATGAAGTGATGTTTCGTTGTCTTTTGCGAAAAGTTCAGCAATGAACCGAATCTTTAGCGGACACTCCAAGCATACGTTACCGAGGTACATGATTGTTTCAGTTTTGTGACGACATTTTTCGTGATTCATGGAAAACTGCAAAGGGAAAGAGGAAGCCTTGAAGTTCATTTATCACGGAAAATTGTTGACGAGTTATTATATGGGAGACTGTAAATTGACCTATATTTATTGGGAAGATGAGGTCTAGTAGACCACTACAAAATGGGCAATAAAATAAAATTTAAAAAAAAAATTGCATCTCCTGTACCAGTCAATGATGTACGGAATGACAGATATGACAATAAATTGTCACTTGGCAGATTACCGGCCAAAAGGAATTTGCAAGTTTCATCTTCAGGGATATTTGACTGTAAAATGTGTAAATTAAGCGAATATTGCACCAAAAACGACTTGTTTCACATGAAGTAGTCCAAAATACAATAATTTCTACAGTCATAAGAATAACACTGTAGTATTCACGCTGTACCACCATGCGAAGATTTGGGCAATGTTCTTACAAAGCGGAAACTATATTTTGAAAAAAAAAAAAAAAAAAAAAAAAAAAAAAAAAAAAAAAAAAAACTTATGACTTTGTTAACATGGCCCTACACATTTAATTTAAGTAACATAATAGCCTAGTTTTTCTTCTCGTGATTTCTGTGTTGCCAAATAAAGGATTTAAAAGTTCAGTTCGTCTCGTTGTCTTTGTAGGATGATTCCGTATGGGAAAAGGTCCAGATTTTAAATATAGAATGATGTTGGAGTAATAGCCACGAAAAATACGACTTTATTTCACTTTAATTTCGATGCACAAAATAAACACTTTGACTCAGCTCCGCCATCTTTGCTCACAGATTTAAGAGTATACAGTCTTCACCTTCTTAAGTACTTTGGAATGTGTATTTACTAAAGCACCGTGTCAACAGAACTGTGTCAAAATGTCGACTGGCCCAGAATCCAGGCACACTTTGCTTTTATAGAATTACTAAAATCATAGTGCCACTCGGTAGCACAGTGGTAGAGTGCCAGACTACAAATCCAAAGGTCGTGGGTTCGATCCCCGCCAGATCCTAGTATTTTTATCTGTCACTTTCCACTTCTTTCACCTCTGTCAGTATTGCTCATGTGAAAAATACCGAGTAGCACCGTGGTTCGGAACCCACGTTAAACTGTAGGTCCCCCTATAACTGGCTGGGTAAGTCAGTTCCAAGGTCGGAGGAAGGCAACGGCATACCACCTCCAAACAGGACCGTGCCTAGTAAAGCACTGTGGTGTTCAAACCAATCTTCGGATTGTTGACTGCTTTACCTTTTTTTTACGTTGTCATCTGTAGTTTTGGACTAAATTACATATGTAAATATTAGATTTTAACATGAATTCAGTTAATATGACCTTTAGAATCATTTAAACCTTATGACATTGAGAGATGCGTTTAACAGTCTAATAAGTGAATTTGACAACTTAACAGGCATGGTTACAAATTCGTGAAGGCATCTATTTTGGATTCTGTGGTAGTTTTTCTAAATTATAAGATAAACTTCAAATATTCTAAACTATAATTGAAGACCTCAACTTTGGTATTTTTAATATATTTGGTGCAAACAGTCATATCCGACAGAATGTTTAATTTTCTTTAAGTAGTAGATGAATCTGCAGATAGATGGCAAATATAAATGTTGTTGTGTTCTTCAGAAAGGAGACCGGTTTGATGCAGCTCTCCACCCTACCCTATCCTGAGCAAGCCTCTTCATCTCCACATAAGAACGGCAACCCACATCTGTCTGAATCTGCTTACTGTATCCATCTCTTGGTCTTCCCCTGCGATTTTTACCCCACACACTTCCCTCCAACGCTAAATTCACAATCCCTTGATGTCTAAGAATGTGTCCTACCAATCTATCCATTCTTTTAGTCAAGGTATGCCAGAAATGTCTTTTCTTCCCAATTCTGTTCTGTTCATTAGATATGCGACCTACCCACCTAATCTTCAGCATTCTTCTGTAGCACCATATTTCAAAAGCCTCTATCCTCTTCCTGTCCGCACTGTTTATCGTCCATGTTTCACTCCCATACAAGGCAACTCTCCACATAGATGCCTTCAGAAAGGGTTTCCTTACGCTTAAATCAATATCCTATGTTAACAAATTTCTCTTTCTCAAAAACGCTTTTCTACCCATTGCCATTCTGCATTTTATATCCTCTGTACTACGACCATCGCATGTTATTTTAATACCCAAGTAACAGAACTCATCTACCACCATCATTGTTTCGTTACCTAATCTAATTCCTTCAGTATCGCCTGATTTTCTAAGACCGCATTCCATTATTTTTGTTTTGCTCTTGTTAATGTTCATTTTATACACACTGTCCATTCCGTTCAATTGCTCCTGCAGGTCCTTTGCTATCTGTGACAGAATTACAATGTTATCCGCAAAACCAAGGTTTTTATTTCTTCACCCTGAACTTTAATTCCTTCTCCAAATTTCTCCTTGATTTCCTTTATAGCTTGCTCAATGTACAAATTGAATAACATTGGAGAAAGGCTACAACCCTGTCTCACTCCGTTCCCAACCACTGCATCCCTTTCATGCCCTTCAACTCTGACAACCGCTGTCTGATTTTTGTACAAGTTGTAAATAACCTTACGCTCCCTATATTTTACTCCTGCTTGCTTCAGAACTTGAAAGAGTTTATTCCAATCAACATTGTGAAAAGCCTTCTCCAAATCTACAAAAGCTAATTATGTAGGTTTGCCTTTTCTTAATCTATCTTCTAGGATAAGCCGTAAAGTGAGTATTGCCTCCCGAGTTCCTACATTTCTCCTGAACCCAAACTGATCTTCCCTGATGTCTGCTTCTACCAGCTTTTCCATCCTTCTGTAAATAATTCGTGTTAATATTTTGCAACCATGACTTATTAAACTGATAGTTCTGTAGTTTTCACACCTGTCTGCACCTGCTTTCTTTGGAATGGGGATTATAACATTTTTCTTACAGTCTGAGGGTACTTCGCCTGTCTCATACATCTTACACACCAGGTGAAACAATTTTGCCATGGCTGGTTCTCCCAGAGACTTCAGTAGCTCTGAGGGAATATCATCTACTCCAGGGGCCTTGTTTCGACTTAGGTCTTTCAGTGCTCTGTCAAATTCTTTTCTCAATATGGTATCTCATCTTCATCTACATCCTCTTCCCTTCCTACAATACTGTCTCTAAGTTCATTTCCTCTGTAGAGCCCCTCTATATACTCTTTTCACTTTTCAGCTTTCCCTTCTTTGCTGAGAACTGGTTTTCCATATATTATTTATATTAATACAGCTGCTTTTCTTGTCTCCTAATGTTTATTTTATTTTCCTGTAGGCGGTATCTATTTTTCCCCTATTTATACATTCTTCTACATCCTTACATTTGCCTTCTAGCCACTCCTGCTTAGCTATTTTACACTTCCTGTCAATCTCATTTCTTAGTCGTCTGTACTTCATTTTCCCTGTTTCATTTACTGCATTTTTATATTTTCTCCTTTCCTCAATTAAATTTAGTATTTCCTGTGATATCCAAGGATTTTTTGTAGGTCTTGCATTTCTACCTATTTTGTCTTCTGCTGACTTCACTTTTTCATTTCTCAATGCTACCCATTCTTCTTCTACTGTTTTACTTCCCCCCCATTTCTGTCAATTGTTGCCTAAAGCTCCCTCTAAAATTCTCAAGAACTTCAGGTTCTTTCAATTTATCCAGGTCCTATCTCCTTATTTTCCTACCTTTTGCAGTTTTTTTCAGTTTTAACCTACAGTTCATAATCAACAAGTTATGGTCAGAGTCTATATCTCCCCTTGGTATGTCTTACAGTTTAAAATCTGGTTACGGAACCTATGTCTTATCATTATAAAATCTATCTGGTACCTTCCAGTGTCTCCTGGTCTGTTCGACATATACAGCCTTCTTTCATGATTCTTACACCAACTGTTTGTAATGATTAAATTATGTTCCAGGCGATCTCCTCTTTCATTCCTTTTGCCCAGACCATATTCACCTATCTTCCCTTCCCTTCCTTATCCTACTACCGAATTCCAGTCTCCCATAACAATTAAGTTTTCCTCTCCCTTAATTGTCTGAATAATTTCCTTTAGCTCCTCATATATTTCTTCTACCTCCTCATCATCGGCAGAGCTAGTTGGCATATAAACCTGTACTACTGTTGTCGGTGTTGGCTTCGTATCTATCTTGACAATGATAATGCGATCACTGTGCTGCTAATAGTAGTTTACCCGCATTCCTATTTTCTTATTCATTATCAGACCTACTCCTGTAATACCCCCAACTGATTTTTTTTATTTATTTATAAACCTGTACTCGTCTGACCAGATATACTCTTCCTCTTCCACCGAACTTTACTAATCTGCACTATATCTAACTTCAGCCTATCCATTTCTCTTTTTAAATTTTCTAGCTTCCCTACCCGATTAAGGGATCTAACATTCCACGCTCCGACCCGTAGAATGCCAGTATTGTCTTTCCTGATGATCACATCCTCCTGAGTAGTCCCCGCCCGGAGATCCGAATGGGGGACTATTTTACCTCAGGAATATTTTACCCGAGAGGATGCCATCATCATATGTTCATACAGTAGAGCTGCATGTCCTCGGGAAAGGTAACGGCTGTAGTTTCCCCTTGCTTTCAGCCGTTCGCAGTAGCTGTGTGGCAAAGCCGCATTAGCTGATGTTACAAGGCCAGCTCAGTCCATCATCCAGACTGTTGCCCCTGTGACTACTGAAAAGGCTGCTGCCCCTCTTCAGGAATCACACGTTTGTCTGGCCTCTCCACAGATACCCCTCCGCTGTGGTTGCACCTACGGTACGGCTATCTGTATCGTTGAGGCACGCAAGCCACTCCACCTCGGCAATGTCTGTGGTAAAACATGTAATTCAAACTATTTTTCAAACATATAAGTCCTCATATCTCAACATTTTATAAATTAGGGATATCATTATTTTCCCCCGAGGTCTTCAATTAGTTTACTTCAAATGAGTGACAAAATCGGCTTTAATCCATATCAGGTGTTTTAGTGAAATAACAGGTCTTAAAATCTTTTACCTTATGAATCAGACTACGAAAAGTTTGTTAAGACCAGTTTACAAGAATATATCCTCTTTTCTCAGCTATTTATGGAATATTCCACTATCAAACATGTCTCAAGATAAAGAAAAAATGTTCAAATGTTTGTAGAACTTATGGGACTTAACTACGGGGTCATCAGTCCCTAACCTTAGAAACTACTTATGAACTATCTAAGACTAAGGACGGCACAAATATCCATGCCCGAGGAGGGATTGGAACCCCCGACCGTAGTGGCCGTGCAGACCGTGACTGGAGCGCCTCAGTCCCCTCGGCCATCGCGGCCGGCCAACATCAAGATACTGTAATGTCCTGATATATATATATATACAGCGGGTGATCAAAAAGTCAGTATAAGTTTGGAAACATAATAAATCACGAAATAATGTAGGTAGTGAGGTAGAAATTGACACACAGACTTGGAATGACATGGCGATTTATTAGAAAAAAATAGTTTTAAAAAAATAACGTAGTACAACCATTAATGAGATTCGCAGCAAATGACAGGCTCCTTCTAGGCCATAGGTTTTACCCTCGATTAATCTGGTGTTGAATGTTTCGATAACAGTGTATGCACCGGTGCTGTAATACAGTTGTTTAAACAAGACTGGCATTCAAGTGAATCTTCCGATCGGAACTGATAGTGCCTCACCGTAACTCCGGACATGCTTTACGTGCTGTTCACAACATCATTCCTCGACTACAGCTATTGTTTAGGAATGATGGTGAACATATTGAGCATTTCCTGTAAAGGACATCATCTTTGCTTTGTCTTAATTTGTTATGCTAATTATTGATTTTCTGATCAGATGAAGAGCCATCTGTCGGACATTCTTTGAACCTTTTTATTTCAAAATTATTAATAATTTTTCTAAATTATACTGACTTTTTGATCACAGGGTGTTACAAAAAGGTACGGCCAAACTTTCAGGAACCATTCCTCACACACAAAGAAAGAAAACACGTTATGTGGACATGTGTCCGGAAACGCTAAATTTCCATGTTAGAGTTCATTTTAGTATTTACGGATGAGCCTTCATTCCAACGTGATCAAATTGTAAATTTTCACAATCAACATGTGTGGGCTGACGAAAATCCGCACGCAATTGTGCAATCATATCATCAACACAGATTTTCTGTGAACGTTTGGGCCTCATGTTCTTCCACCTACGCTCACTGGAGCACGTTATCATGATTTCATACGGGATACTCTATTTGTGCTGCTAGAACAAGTACGACACAACATGTGCTTCATGCACGATGGAGCTCCTGCACATTTCAGTCGACGTGTTCGTACGCTTCTCGACAACAGATTCGGTGACCGATGGATTGGTAGAGGCGGACCAATTCCGTGGCCTCCACGCTCTCCTGACCTCAACCCTCTTGACTTTCATTTATGGGGGCATTTGAAAGCTCTTGTCTACGCAATCCCGGTACCAAATGTAGACTCTTCGTGCTCGTATTGTGGACGGCTGTGATACAATACGCCATTCTCCAGGGCTGCATCAGCGCATCAGGGATTCCGTGCGACGGAGGGTGGATGCATGTATCCTCGCTAACGGAGGACATTTTGAACATTTCCTGTAACAAAGTGTTTGAAGTCACGCTGGTACGTTCTGTTGCTGTGTGTTTCCATTCCATGATTCATGTGATTTGAAGAGAAGTAATAAAATGAGCTCTAACGTGGAAATTAAGCGTTTCCGGACACATGTGCACCTAACATATTTTCTTTCTTTGTGTGTGAGGAATGTATCCTGACAGTTTGGTCGTACCATTTTGTAATACCCTGTATATACAGGGTGGTTCACTAAGGTTGCCTCTCTAACTTATAAAATAATAGGTGACGGGAAATTTTAATGCGGTAGGTCAACACAAGAAATGTTACACTTTCTGCGGAGCTATGGACATAGTTTATTGTATAATTTTCCAAAGAGTTACAGCACAAAGATATAATTATTTAAATTGAACAATAGTTATTTCTGTTCTGCATTGGATTCGTTGAAACCAGCTGTGTCCAAATCAATTTAAACTACATTCCTATCACTGTTAGTTTGGGAGCTACAACCCTTCAAAGTTCCGGGGGTGGAGGCTGCGATAGCGTAGCTGACTGGCCGAGTGGCTATCCCCTGGGGCACGGCCCACTGTCTCATGACCAACAGCCAGTCAACTACGCTGTCGTAGCCTCCGCCCCCTAAACTTTGAAGGGTTGTAGCTCCCAAACTAACAGTGATAGGAATGTAGTTTGAATTGATTTGGACGCAGCTGGTTTCAACGAATCCAATGCAAGATAGAAAAAACTATTGTTCCATTTGAAAAATTATATCTTTGTGCTGTAACTCTTTGGAAAATGATAGAATAAACTATGTTCATAGCTCCGCAGAAAGTGTAACATTTCTTGTGTTGACCTACCGCATTAAAATTTCCCGTCACACTATTATTTTATAAGTTACAGAGGAAAACAGTCTTAGTGAAACACTCTGCAATATATATGCCGGCCGCGGTGGCCGAGGGGACTGCGGCGCTCCAGTCACGGTCTGCACGGCCACTACGGTCGGGGGTTCGAATCCCCCCTCGGGCATGGATATTTGTGCCGTCTGTAGTCTTAGCTAGTTCATAAGTAGTTTGTAAGCTTAGCGACTGATGACCCCGTAGTTAAGTCCCATAAGTTCTACAAACATTTGAACATTTAATCTGTCTTAATCTTCACGTGACACAATCGCCACTATACTGAAGGTTGTGTTATTGTATTACTGTTAAACTGCGTTTCACGGGCTGAAATAAAGTACTTGTTGTCGGTATCGAACAGTTCGGTTTAGTTTCCCGGTATCGGGTTCTTAATATATGGTGTGAGGTTACCTTGTCGTGTTGTAAGCCGTAGTAAACAAGCGGTTTGGCCGATATATCGGGCGTTTAATGAAGACCGCTATCTGAGATAGCGAGCCACTCGCTAACACACACACGCGCACACACATACACACACACACACGCTCACACGCTGCCAGCTGGTAAATCCATAGCACAGTGGGAGGGCATCCCCAAAACGTCGCCAAAACCCCAAGAAGACGTTTAATTCACACAAAACCCGTCTCAGGTTTTTATTTATTTACTTATTTATGTTTTTTTTTTTTTTTTTTTTTTTTTTTTTTTTTTTTTTTTTTTTTTTTTTGGAAACAGGATCTCATTTGAGGAACTGGAGAAAATGGTCTACATGTACATCTACATCTACATCGATACTCTGCAAATCACATTTAAGTGCCTGGCAGAGGGTTCATTAACCACCTTCATAACTTTTCTCTACCGTTCCATTCTCTAATAGCGCGCGGGAAGAAAGAGCACCTAAATCGTTCCGTTTTCGATCTGATTTCTCTTATTTTATTGGGATGGTCATGTCTCCCTAAGTAGGTGGGTGCTAGCAAAATATTTTCACATTCTGAACTAAAAGTCGGTGATTGAAACTTCGCAAACAGATCACGCCGCAATGAATAACGTCTTTCTTTTAATGATTTCCACCCCAATTCGTGCAACATTTCCGTGACGCTTCCCCCCCCCCCCCCGTAACGTCGTAAAACAAAACGAGCTGCCCTTCTCTGAACCTTCTCAATATCTTCCGTCAGTCCCACCTGGTAAGGGTCCCACAAGGGGCAACAGTACTCCAGGAGAGGACGCACAAGTGTGATGTAGCCAGTCTCTTTGGTGGAGCTGGTGCATCTTCTAACCGTTCTGCCAATGAAACTTAACCTTTGGTTCGCCTTCCCCACAATATTTTCTATGTGTTCTCTCCAGTCAAAGTTGTTCGTAATTGTAACTCCTAGGTATTTGGTAGAATTTACGACCTTAAGGTTTGACTGATTTATCGCGTAATTGAAGTTCAGCGGATTTCTTTTAGTGGTCATGTGTATTACTTCACACTTTTCTTTATTTAGTGTCAATTGCCAATTTTCGCACCAAGTAGAAATTTTGTCTAAATCGCTTTGCAGTTGCTTTTGATCCTCTGTTGACTTCACTAAGCGATAAACGACAGCATCATCCGCGAACAGTCTAAGGGAGCTATTCAGATTATCTCCTAAATCGTTTATAAACACGAGGAAGAGTAGGGGACCAATAACGCTTCCCTGTGGAACGCCAGATATCACTTCTGTTTTACTCGATGACTTACCGTCAGTTACAACGAACTGGGTCCTTTCTGATAGGAAATCGTGAATCCAATCGCACAGTAGATTACAGTGCAATAAAGCGGCTGGGGTGGATGAAATGAAGCCGGAACTCGTCAAATACAGTGGAATATCAGGTCTCAAGTGGTTACACAGGACAATTGAGAAGGCGTGGGAATCGGGACAGGTTCCGTCTGACTGGACGAAAGCGGTAATCACGCCAATTTTCAAACATGGAAACAGAAAAGATTGTAACAACTATCGAGGTATCTCTTTAATTAGCAGAAAAGACATGTTTTATTGTAGAAAAGACATTTTTTTAAATATGCACCAAAGCTGCTTTTATTTGAAATGCTGACGACTAGTTTCGGGCTTTGCCCATTTTCTAAGCCACCTATTACAGAGAACAAAGTGTGTTTTACATGACAATACATTAATATGCCAATGCTATATTGACTGTACAAGTTGTAATTACTTACATTCATATATTTGGTTACTGTTTAATTAATTAATAATTTTTTAAATTAGCATTGTAGGCAAAATATTCTCCGGTATTGTTGAAAGGAGAGTGCGAGTATTAATTGAGGACAAGTTAGATGAAAATCAGTTTGGGTTTAGGCCTCTTAGAGGCTGTCAGGACCAGATCTTTAGCTTACGGCAGGTAATGGAAACGTGCTATGAGTGGAACAGGGAATTGTATCTATGTTTCATAGATCTAGAAAAGGATTATGACCGTGTTTCTAGGAGGAAGCTACTGTCAGTTCTACAAGATTATGGTATAGGAGACAAACTTCTGCAGGCAATTAAAGGGCTTTACGTAGACTGTCAGGCAGCAGTTAGAGTAGATGGCAAATTAAGCTCATGGTTCAGGGTAGTTTCAAGGGGTAAGACAAGGCTGTAACCTGTTACCACTGTTGTTCATACTATTCGTGGATCATATGTTGAAAACAGACTTGCAGGGAGAGATTAAAATAGGCGAAAACAAAATAAGCAGTCTCGCATATGCGGATGACTTAGTTGTAATGGCCGATTCGATTGAAAGGTTGCAAACTAATATTTCAGAGGTCGATCAGAGGTGCAAGGATTATGATATGAAGATCAGCATCTCCAAAACGAAAGTAATGTCTGTGAGAAAGAGATTTAAACAGATTGAGTGCCAAATAGGAGGAACAAAGTTAGAACAGGTAGACAGTTTCAAGTACCTGGGATGTATTTTCTCACAGGTTGGCAACATTGTGAAAGAACTGGAATCGAGGTGTAGCAAAGCTAATGCAGTGAGTGCTCAGCAAAGATCTGCTCTCTTCTGCAAGAAGGAAGTAAGTACCAAGACTAAGCTAGCAGTCACCGCTCTATCTTTCGACCAACTTTTTTGAATGGGAGTGAATGTTCGGTGGATACTTGTTACCTTATTCACAAGATAGAGGTTACAGATATGAAAGTAGCAAGAATGATTGCAGGCACTAATAGATGGGAACAATGGCAGGAGGGTGTCCATAATGAGGAAATCAAAGAAAACCTGGGAATGAACACCATAGGTGAAGCAGTTAGAGCGAACAGACTGAGATGGTGGGGTCATGTTACACGCATGGGAGAAGCGAGGTTACGTAAGAGACTCATGAGCTCGGCAGCGGAGGGTAAGAGGAGTCGAGGTAGACCAAGAAGAAAGTACTTAGATTCGGTGCAGAATGATTTTGAAGTAAAAGGCATAACTTCAGACGAGGCATCAATGTTAGCATTGAATAGGGGATCATGGAGGAATTTTATTAGAGGTACTATGCTGAAGACTGAACGCTGAAAGGCATAATCAGTCTCTAATGATGATGAAGATTTTTTTGATGTTGTTGATTCCGAACTCAGTGGTAAACATTGTCTAAACAACATGGCGGAGCTAATATACCAACGTGACCCAAGTCCCTAATAATCGCACCCGCTTAGCCATTTCTTGTCAGACTCGTTTTTCAGACGTCTTGTACCCCCTTCTTGCTGCTTCATCAATTAATTCCAGTATACCCTGTGTTTCCCAGGGATTTCTATTAGGCCTTGTCCTTCTGCCTATATGATCCTCTGCTGCTTTCACTACCGTGTATTTCACAAGGGGAACACCAAGAATGGTACCAACGGAATTTGATGGGTCGCAGGTATGTTGTGAGGGAATTCCTCCAGACCATCAAGCTAAAAGGATTTGTCCCAATGGGCCTTGATTTCTAAGAAAATCGAAATCAAATTCGCAGCAAATTAGCACGCGTAACGTGTCTACTTGTACATGGCGGTCACCGCTCAGCAAGACAGCGAGGTGTAATCGGTTAGGTGCGAGGCTCTCATGCAGGAGAGCCGGGTTTGATACCCCTCTGTAATAAAAAAGCTGAGCCAAATGATCAAAGAACGACGTAGAACGAACTGAGCCGACGACCGCAAAAGATAGATCTACCTGAAGAACAAGGGAAAAAAAAACTTAACGGCAGAACAACTTTTAAAAATGTAATTGCTACTTTTTATGTGCGCCTCGGTTGCACAGTGGTAGAGTGTCGGACTACAAATCCAAAGGTTCCGGGTTCGATTCCCGCGAGGTCCTAGGATTTTTATCTGTCACTTTCCACTTTTTCCACCTCTGGCAGTGTTGCTCATGTGAAAAATACCGAGTAGCACCGTGGTTCGGAACCCACGTTAAACTGTAGGTCCCCCTATAACTGGCTGGATAAGTCAGTTCGAAGGTCGGAGGAAGGCAACGGCATACCACCTCCAAACAGGACCATTCCTAGTAAAGCACTGTGGTGTTCAAACCAATCTTCGGATTGTTGACTGCTTTACCTTTTATATTGCAAAATAAAAAAAAATTATTAAGCAAAGAAAAAGATATAATGAAAGTAAAACTAAAATAATGAAAAGTCAAACGATTAAAAAGAAAAAAAAACACAGCAAGAAAATAATTTAAAAAAATCTTCCCCTTTGGGTCATTTATTTTTCACTTTTCTTCATTACTTCATTTCTCTTTTACTGTGCAAAATTATTTGCCTTTAACCCACTCCTATGTTACAGCTTCAGTAAACAGTAAGGATAATAGCAAATAGCACAGTAGCAACTGATTATTTTACTTATTCCGCAGTGTTATTTACTCAATGTCGCTACCGTCACTATGTTTAACAACACCTGTACAAACTTCTGGGTGATAATTGTCATAGAAGCCAGCCGCGGTGGCCGAGGGGACTGAGGCGCGCCGGCCGCGGTGGCCGAGGGGACTGAGTCGCTTCAGTTCAAAAAAAAAAAAAAAAAAAAAAAAAAGTTCAAATTTTTGTAGAGTATATGGAACTTAACTACGGGGTCATCAGTCCCTAAACTTACAAACTACTTACAACTAAGGACGGCACAAATATCCATGCCCGAGGGGGGATTCGAACCCCCGACCGTAGTGACCGTGCAGACCGTGACTGGAGCGCCTCAGTCCCCTCGGCCACCGCGGCCGGCGACGCTTCAGTCGGTTCGAATCCCCCCTCGGTCATGGAAATTTGTGCCATCCTAGTTCGTAAGTAGTTCATAAGTAGTTTGTTAGTTTAGGGACTGATGACCCCGTAGTTAAGTCCCATAAGCTGTACAAACATTTGAACATTGTTTTGACTGAGGCGCTCCAGTCACGGTCTGCACGGCCACTACGGACGGGGGTTCGAATCCCCCCTCGGGCATGGATATTTGTGCCGTCCTTAGTCTTGGCTAGTTCATAAGTAGTTTGTAAATTTAGGGACTGATGACCCCGTAGTTAAGTCCCATACGTTCTACAAACATTTCAACATTTTTTGAATTGTCATAGAAGCACCGAAAACACAGAACAGCACAACGCACATATGATAAATGCTACCGTCTTGGAGGTGCAAGGTGTTTTCATCAGCGGTACTGGAAAACACCGGTCGTTCACATTCAAAAACAATGTTCGGTCGTCAATTAATTGCGACGCAAACCAGGCGTATTCAGTCATGGGAACGAAGACTGGTGCGCCGAACTGATGCAACAGTAATGAATGTATCCGAATCGAGTCTTCTCGTGAAGCGGTTTCGCGATTAGCTGTTGATAATTCAGGAGCATGTTGTAGTCTGTTAATGAAAAGTTTTACCTGACGGTAAAAATACACACCGCTTGGTTGGCACAGCGAGGTACACTTGGGTGGAATAACTTTAATAGTGCAAGTGCACGCTTTTTGTTTCGTCAACGAAGATACTATCGTACAGTGTCTGGCCAGTTTGCCCACTCCATGAATCGACAATTAAAAGAAGTTTCTTCTGACCCACGTACGGCGAAATAACACCTTTCAAGAATGTTTCGTAGAGTTGCTTCGTAAACTTTCCAGATTTTGTGCAGGTGAATAAAATAATCGTCACGCAGTACATAACATATTGAGCGAATGTTACATGTTTTTATCCTGACCATTTACTGCAAACATTTACATAATAATGGTTATAAAAATACATAATTATGCACAATCATTGGACAGGTGTGAAAAGTAATTGACCCATGTAGGACTTGAACCCAGGTCTCCTGCATGGCAGCCTCGCATCTTGCCGATTACACCAAGCTGAGTGGTAGCCGCCATGTACAAGTAGACACGTTACGCGTGGTAATTTGCTGAGAATTTGATTTCGATTTTCTTAGAAATCAAGGCCCATTGATGGTCTGGAGGAATTCCCTCACAACATACCTGCGACCCATCAAATTCCGTTGCTACCATACTTGGTTTTCCCCTTGTCAGAGTTACCCATTCTTCTTCTACTGTATTACTTTCCCCCGTTTCAGTCAATCCGTGCCTAATGCTTCCCATAAAACTCTGAACGAACTCTTGGTTCTTTCAATTTGTCCAGGTTCGATCTCCTAATTGGTCTACCTTTTTTGCGGTGTCTTAAGTTTTTATCTACAGTATACGACCCATACGTTATAGTCAGACTCTATATCTGCCCATGGATATGTCTTACAGTTTAAAACCTGGTTTCTAAACCTATGTCTTACAATTATAAAGTGAATATTAAAAGTCGATACTGTACGAAACAAGAGCCTTGTTTTATCACTAAAATTAGCAAATAAGGTCCGTGTGAACTGTCGGTTACTCCCTGCTATAAAACCTTGTTCCCTGCCCCAAACTGAGAACTGACTCGTTTCAAATTACTTCAATGACAGCATGATAATACAACAGTGGTCAATATACATAGCAGCTCACACGTTAGTACACACAGACATTAATAAGCAAGCCACCACAATTAAAGTTATCTTAGAAAGGTGGCTAAGAAAATATTTATGGCGCAACGGAATTTAGACATAAGAAAATTGTATCTAAGGTAGTTCTCAGCACTTGTGACTAACAATATTAAATAAAAGAGGGAAGGTGCTCTAAAACTACAATTTATAGGCAATTTACGGATTATGCTGAAGTCAGACTTGCTTGTCGTTGTTGTGGTCTTCAGTCCGGAGACTGGTTTGATGCAGCTCTCCACAATACCCTATCCTGAGCAAGCCTCTTCATTTCCACATAAGAACGGCAACCTACATCTGTCTGAATCTGCTTACTGTATCCATCTCTTGGTCTTCCTCTGCGATTTTTATCACATACACTTCCCTCCAGCGCTAAATTCACAATTCCTTGATGCCTAAGAATGTGTCCTACCAATCTATCCCTTCTTTTAGTCAAGGTATGCCAGAAATTTCTTTTCTCCCCAATTCTGTTCAGTACCTCCTCATTAGTTGCCGGCCGCGGTGGCCGAGGGGACTGAGGCGCTTCAGTCACGGTCTGCGCAGTCACTACGGTCGGGGGTTCGAATCCCCCCTCGGGCATGGATATTTGTGCCGTCCTTAGTTGTAGGTAGTTCATAAGTAGTTTGTAAGTTTAGGGACTGATGACCCCCGTAGTTAAGTCCCTTAAGCTTAACAAACATTTGAACATTTGATTTCATCATTAGTTACGCGATCCACCCACCTAATCTTCAGCATTCTTCTGTAGCACCATATTTCAAAAGCCTCAATCCTCTTCCTGTCCGCACTGTTTATCGTCCATATTTCACTCCCATACAAGGCAACACTCCATACAAATGCCTTCAGAAAGCACTTCCTTAGGCTTAAATCAATATTCGATGTTAACAAATTTCTCCTTTTCAAGAACGCTTTTCTACCCATTGCCATTCTGCATTTTATATCCTCTGTACTGCGACCATCATTTGTTATTTTACTGCCCAAGTAACAAAACTCATCTACCTCCTTTATTGCTTCGTTACCCAATCTAATTCCTGCAGCATCACTTGATTTTCTTACACTGCACTCCATTACCCTAGTTTTGCTCTTGTTAATGTTCATCTTATATGCACCTTTCAGCACACTGTCCATTCCGTTCAATTGCTCTTCCAACTCCTTTGCTGTATCTGACATAATTACTATGTCGTCGGCAAAACGCAATGTTTGTAATTCTTCACCCTGGACTTTAATTCCTTCTCCAAATTTCTCCTTGCTTTCATTTATAGCTTGCTCAATGTACAAATTGAATAACAATGGAGAAAGACTTGCTTATTCTGATAGAAATCAAGCAAAATGGGGAACCAATTTTGTTAATACCATAAAAATGCATCTCTTACATGGATTAATGCGGACGGTGCCCAGCCTAAATTATACATGATTTAACGCTTCTGGGGGGAAGGATTCACAAACAACACTCATTCTCTCACACACACGCAATGCCACAGCGAAACTCACCAAAATCAGCGTGCTGAGACGAGGCGGAAGCAGGCGCCGCTATCGTAGGTGAAATTCAGCAAGTCGGCGGTAGCACAAAACACAAAATACGAAAACACTTTGAAGTTGGCTCTGGTCTGTCGCGCCTGTTTTGAGTTGGTGCGTGTGTATAGCCAAGTTAAATTACATCTGAATTCGACTGTGAGCAAACACACTAACGGTGACACACGGCTACGTTACATGAACGCACTCCACTGAAGGTGAAGTGATTGAAAATCGGATTCATTATACAAAATCACGGTGGATTCCTAAGTTGCAGTCTGTCAGCAATCGATCTAGGTACTGGTTTTATAAGAGAAGTGGCGTGAACTCAGGCGACTAGCTGTAAACCCCGGAAGTCGGAACTCAGACCCATGTGGATCCGAAAACCAATAAAATTGAATAAATTCAGTTTTCGAAAAATAAAGAAAATTAACTACTGCATGTAACCCATAGAAATGCTTAGAATTATATACGGAAGCAAATGAAATACAGCTACACGCGATAGGAGGCGATTACAGAGACGGATGAAGTCCAGTCCCAAAAAACTCGTAAAAGTGAAATAATTACAAAGTCGGAAAAATAAAAATAAGAATTACAACATGCAACCCATAGAAATGGTTAGAATTACATAAGGAAGCTATTGAAGGAGGTTGTACAAGGCTCAGAGAGAATTACTGACAAAGACAGAGTAAGTACTAGAAGTCAGAGAAGAAACAGCAAAATTGAAATAGGCGGGGAGAGAAGATCGCGAAATATTAGTGGAAATCAGAAGGACACCCACATAGATACTTGCCTGATGGGCATGGAACAAACAAGAGTGGAAGCTGAAGGCTTTGTTCTATGAACCAACCACTTGGAACACATATCACTCACGGAAGGAAACGATGAGAAGAATATTACATGCACTGTATAAAAAATGAACATATCACCTATTAGAAATCGGGCCCCACAAAGCTATAAAGTATTTACACAGAGTTCGTACACCACCACATGATCACAAAAGGTTTTAACATACCAAGCCGTTATCAAACTGTAACTAGAATCACACATACCGCGTTTATATATTGGTAATCACTGAAGTGAAAAACGAGAACACATTTCCGCACACGATCAGAGAAAATATTCCAAAAAATGATTCTAAGTTCACGAATCTAAGTTAAACGTACTAGTCAATGAAATGCGACCATCCCCAAAAACAAGAGCAAAACCAACCTTACCTCACCAGATGAACAGCCCAGAATGATCAGACCGAGCGGCCACCAGACGTGGGAAGACAGAAAATAAAAAAAATAAAATTAAGAAAAAAGCGGTGCTGGGGACGGAGAGCTAATACACTCGTGCTGGCGAAGGCTCGCCGACTGGACTGTAACCAAAGGGTGTAGAAACTTCTTTGGGAACCTCAGCAGCTAACGACTCTGAGCCAGAAAGAACGATGCAAAGCGAGCTATCACTCCCCACATTCAGACAGCCATAGATTCTGGCACACACTTAAAAGTACAACTGCACATTATCACAGGGACAGTGGCGTAGCAGAGAAGCCGTACTTATGTCACATTAATTAATATAATAATAAATTATTAACATAACAAAATAAGAAAAACCTAGCAATATTAAGTAATATTTTAACACATGGAATAAAAATGCTATTCCTCAAGCCCTGAAAAGAGTGGGGTTCAAGTTTTAACACAATTATAATCTAGCGACATAAAATAAATTATAACTTTACAGAAATATAAAAAAAATATATGGAAGACGACAGACGGTCGTCTTTCAATATGGTACCTTCAAGTACCTTAAAGTTCCATTCCGTTCCGAAAGATTGAAAAATGGCTCAGGTCATACCCGTTTTCAAGAAGGGTCCTCGAACAGATGTGCAGAACTATAGCCCTATATCCCTAACGTCGGTCAGTTGTAGAATTTTGGAACATGTATTATGTTTGAATATAATGACATTTCTCGAGACTAGGTATCTGCTCTGTAGGAATGAGTATGAGTTTAGAAAAAGGCGTTCGTGTGAAACCCAGCTCGCGCTATTCGTCCACGAGACTCAGAGGGCCATAGACACGGGTTCTCAGGTAGATGCTGTGTTTCTCGACTTCCGCAAGGCGTTTGATACAGTTCCCCACAAGCGTTTAATGAACAAAGTAAGAGCGTATGGTCTATCAGACCAATTGTGTGATTGGATTGAGGAATTCCTGGATAACAGAAAGCAGCAGGTCATTCTCAATGAAGAGAAGTCTTCCGAAGTAGAAGTTATATCAGGTGTGCCACAGGGGAGTGTCGTGGGTCCGTTGCTGTTCACGATATATATAAATGACCTGGCGGATAACATCGGAAGTTCACTGAGGCTTTTTACGGATGATGCTGTAGTATATAGAGAGGTTGTAACACTGGAAAATTGTGTTGAAATGCAGGAGGATCGGCATCGTGCGACGGTGAAGGTCGGGGTGAGAGTTTATAATTGAGAAAGTTTAATTTTTCAAACTCACAACCACCAGCTGCGAACCAAATTCCTAAACATGCAAATACACTGGAACTGTTATTGCGACTGTTTGACTCGTTTTCTAGGGGATGATATCACACGTTCGCAGCTTTCCTTCCCTGCATATGATTAACAAAACAAATTCATAATAAGTTCAAGTTCATGAGAGAAAAGGGTGTACTAACTACTATTTTAGAAAACACGTGAAAGTTCACTTTATGTTGTTTATTTCACAATATTTGAACCCTGTGGCTGTCGCGTCTGTACGTCGGTAAATGTACCAAATGAAGTTATAGCTCGTGAGCCCCCAGACAAAATGAATATTTGTCGCGAATTGATTTCACATCACGTGGCTGTCACAAACACCGTTTATGTTCATGCCTATGCGACGACACGTGTTACATTAACAAATCACAGTCACTTTAATTCAATGCGATGCACACCTTGTTCCACTGGCTAAATATTCACAAACACACAGTAGCACTCGATTTAACTTGGTTCAGTCTTCGACGAGCAACCACACGTGGCGATTGCCACGCACAAAACTCAAGTCACCAACTCGAGATCCACATGCCGACTGATGCAGAGCGACGCCGCCCGGCCAGCCACCCCACGTGCTCTCCCGTCTCATCACTTCCTGCCCGCGCCAAAAGCTCAACTGCCGGGGTTTTTTCCCCTACGTCATCAACTTCCCCATGTGAACTGTTGTAACCGATTTGCCAACGTACAGCGCTCAGCCAATACATTTCTAAAACTTCACTTAAAATCAAAATAATTACACTACACATTAAACAAATCTTTTCTTACGTTTTTATATTAGTATAAACATCCTTTGTACTGTTTATCATAATCGTGCAATTTCTTATATCACAGATAACTGATTTAACTGAATATTTCAAGGTAAAATACAAAAGATTGATTGAAAATAAAATGAAAAACAGTTAATATATTATTCTTATAAACAAACATTGCCATGCTAGTTGTGTAACTGTCTTGACTTCGTTGGTAATTTATTACTTTTCATTGTCAATTAAACATATTACGTTAGATGTGACTTTATCAGCTAATGTATTGTTTATTTATCAACAGGCTAATTTGTAATGAGGGCCTTAAAGGTTCCTAACTGCATCGTATTACTTCAAATGCCAGTAGTATTACAATATTTGTGCTCTGCACTGTGCCTGGCACTCGCCATTGTCCCTCTCCCCCCTCACCGGAAACGAACTGGAAAATCCTAAGCTGGAACAAGCCACCAACGTTGGCCTGCTCGCTGGCCTCCCGTCAGCTACAAGCACACAGCAAATCTCAACGTGGAGAATTTCTACCTATGGCCTAACTATAAATGTTGTCACCCAACTGCGTACATACATTGATACTATAATTAATAAGATTAAAATTGTGTAACATTTAGTGCATTGGCATGGTCAATGTTTGCAGTGAACTTCATACTGTTTAATTATCAAATGCTATTAATTACCAGTATTTCTATTCGGCGGTAATCTCACAATCGAATTGACGCATGGTGCAGGGAATGGCAATTAAATCTCAATGTAGACAAGTGTAATGTGCTGCGAATACACAGAAAGAAAGATCCTTTATGATTTAGGTACACTATAGCAGGGCAGCAACTGGAAGCAGTTAATTCCATAAAGTATCTGGGAGTAGTCAATAGGAATGATTTAAAATGGAATGACCATATAAAATCAATCGTCGGTAAAGCAGATGCCAGACTTAGATTCACTGGAAGAATACTAAGGAAATCCAGCCCGAAAACAAAGGAAGTAGGTTACAGGACACTTGTTCGTCCACAGTTCGAATACTGCTCACCGGTGTGGGATCCGTACCAGGTGGGATCGATAGAGGAGGTAGAGAAGATCCGACAGTGAGCAGCGCGCTTCGTTACAGGATCATTTGGTAATCGCGAAAGCGTTACGGAGATGATCGCTAAACTCCAGTGGAAGACTCCGCAGGAGAGACGCTATGTCGCTCGGTACGGGCTTTTGTCGAAGTTTCGAGAACATACCTTTACCGAGGAGTCTCCTACGTATATCTCGCGAAGAGATCGTGAGGACAAAATCAGAGAGATTAGAGCCCACACAGGGGCATACCGACAATCCTTCTTTCCGCGAACAATACGTGACTGCAATAGGAGGGAAAATCGATAGTGGTACTCGATGTACCCTCCGCCACACACCGTCGGGTGGCTTGCGGAGTATAGATGTATATGTAGATCTCTTTGTCTCTTCCACGTTTGCAACCTTCTCTCATGATGAAAAACGCAGTGACCTGGAAAAAATTCTACCAGTCTATCTCCTCTTTTAAATCTTGTGCCCAGTCGACATTCACCTACTACGTTTCTTTGTCTCCCGTTTCCTACTACGGAGTTCTAGTCCCTCATCAGAATGAAGTTTTCCTCTTCATTAACTATCCGAATAATTTCTTCTACCTTCTCCTACATTTCTTCGCTCTCCTCATCGTCGGCAGATATAGTTGGAATATGAACTTCTACTACGATGTCTGTGTTGCTGGCTTCTATCTATCTTTGCTACGATAATGCGATCACTGTGCTGCTCATAGTAGTTTACTCACATTCCTATTTTCTTATTCATTATCAGACTTACTCCTGCGTTACCACCAACTGATGTTGCATTTATAACAGAAAAGTTATTGTCAATGACATTGAATTATTTGATGACGTAACTCGCCTAAAAACATTTCTGTGTGAACAATTCAAATCAGAAACTGGGCCAACATTTTTGGAAAAACCTGTATGTGATAAGATGGTATGAGTTCATGAATCATCGTGCAAGAGATGAATATTCAGGACTTTTCAAAATTGTTCAGTACTTTTTCGCAATCCCTGCCCACAAATGCCACTGTGGAAACGGTGTTTTCATTATTAAATATACAATGGACTGCTGAAAGAAATCGAATGAATGTACACTGTGTAAACGATTTGTTGATCTTTAGTTACAACTACAAAGATATCACTTGCTCTCAGTTCTATGACAATATCAAAACCAACAAATAATTACTTAAGAAAATTCGAGTAAGCTGTTGTGGTCGAAATAAAGATTATCTGTAATACCCACCGATTTTTATTTTTGGAAATTTGGTAACCCTACCTGGGGGAAACCGGGATTACCAGTTAGTGATTATTAGTCCAAAGCTGGCGGGTTCGATCCCCGCCAGGTCCTAGGATTTTAATCTGTCACTTTCCACATCTTTCACCTCTTGCAGTGTCGCTGATGTGAAAAATACCGAGTAGCACCGTGGTTCGGAACCCACGTTAAACTGTAGGTCCCCCTATAACTGGCTGGGTAAGTCAGTTCCAAGGTCGGAGGAAGGCAACGGCATACCACCTCCAAACAGGACCGTGCCTAGTAAAGCACTGCGGTGTTCAAACCAATCCTTGGATTGTTGACTGTAGACTTGCGCGTAATAATTCGCTATCGGCAGCGCTCACTTTAGTTCTCGGCTCTGCCGCGAACTAGTTCGTTCTTTTAGTTCGTCCGCTCCCAGTGAAGTCTGAACGGCGTGGTCTGCGCATGCAGGTGGAGGGGGAAGTTCCCCCACCTAGCTGCTTCATGCGCTTGCTGCTTGAGCCGCTAACGATATCACGCAGACCAAAAGAAACAGTTTGTGGATAATTTCTCGCGTTTAAGTTCACAGTTATCTCTATATCTCGGCATTTTGGCATTTATTAGTCAGATATTGCACAGTACAGAATACTTCAAAACAGAAATTTTGTAGCTCTGAACTATGTAATCTAGCAGGCAGACGCTAACCTCGAAATGGCTCTCATCAGCAGAAGGCAAACACGTGATTTCTAATTCTGCTGCGCGCCCTCTCGCTATTGCCCGTCGGTCTTCGGAAAAGAATCCAACGAACTAAGGAGCGAGATACGTTTGGCATAATAGTTCGCGACCGGTAACGCATGTTTTAGTTGGCGGCCGATTGGACATATTTTAGTTTTCGAGCGACCACGCATATTTTAGTTTGCGACTGATCACGCATATTTTAGTTCGCGACTGATCACGCATATTTTAGTTCGCGACCGGTAGCTTTCCGTTTAGTTCGCAGCTCGGCCGCGAAGTAGGTCGCTTTTTTTAGTTCGTCCGCTCTTTTTGGCTTTTGCTACCGCTACTAAAAGAGCTCTTTCTTTTGTTATGACAGATTTCTTATATAACAACCAGTGTTGCCCAGGCGTGTGCTATTACCCGTATTTTTGAGCAATTAGACATCAAATACTTAAAGCAAATAAAAGAGTGATTTATCGAAAAGGGTGATTGAATTACTTTGCATACAGAGTACTCGTAGTATTTTATTTTTAAAATTGATTTATTTAATAGGTCATTGAAGGAACATTACCTACAAAATATGCTAAATGCGTCTATTTTCTTGAATAGAAATGCACTTTTATAAATGACTTTTTAGTTGACATTGTAGAATGAGGGGTTATATTTAGACACTGCTGAATACCTTAGAAAAGAAAATTTGTCGGAGTGTACTATGAAACTACAGCTGAGCTGCATCTCAGCTCGAGATGACGGCGACTGGCAGAAGAGAATCACGCGATTCTGCGCGCTCTCGCGTCCTCTCGCTGTTACCCGTCAGTCGTCGGAAAAGTAGCGGGCGAACTAAGAGGCCAGGGATCGGCGAACTAGTTCGCGTACTTCGCCTGTGGGAGCGCTCTTCCGAACTAGTTCGTTCGCGAACTAAACAAGACTACCCTGTAACTGGCTGGGTAAGTCAGTTCCAAGGTGGGAGGAAGGCAACGGCATACCACCTCCAGACAGGACCATGCCTGAGCTGTTGAAACCAGCCTTTGGACTGGTGACAGACTGCAGCTAGCGGTATAACAAAATGGCGGCCCTCACTGCGAGCTTCTGCCCTCTCTTATACTGGACGAGAGGTCGCGTTCTCCAGTTGCGGACTTCGTCGACAATAGAGTTGGCTACGGTTTCATGGTTTCGAAACCAGGTTTCGATACACACAACAGTTCCAGTGTTTCAAAACCGGCATCTTTCACGGTTTCGAAACCATACGGTTTCATTCCGTTCTGTTTCGGATCACATTCGCGGTCTATTGTCGATACACTAAAACCGTTTCTTCCTGTCTGTTTCACGATTTCGTGTCGGTTTCATGATTTCATGTCGGTTTCACAACACCGGTGTTTCAAACCACTAATGCAGTAAGGCGGAACAGACTAATGGTATCGAAATGTGGTGTTTCATCTTACTGAAGCTCCACACAGATACACATATAACTTACCAGTATATAAACCATTTAGAGAGTGTCAAATAGTAGTTGACACTCGTGAGTCTGCAGCTTATGATTACTGATGTCAAGATTCGTTTGCAAGAGACTGCTGTATTCCGAAATGACGCAATGTCTGCTTTATAAATGTAAAGGAACAATAAAACAACGTTCACTATTTGCACTGAGATAACCAGTTTAATTCTAGGTTTATCTACCATATTAAAGACACACGGGTGAAACTACATTTTTTAAAATAAGATACAACATGAAGCCTGAAATGACATTTTTTATACTAACAAGGGAAGAGGGCATATTTAATCTCGTGTTAAAGAGTTGGTTTCTTATGAGCGAAAACGAAGTTACCTACTGTCGTTATAATTTTTCGACACTCATGTTAAAAGAATTGCGGCGGTGGTGTAACGGTCAAGACGTACAAGTGGTGAACTTGCCTCTTACTTTATTACTTTTGTAATTCCATAGCATTATTTGTGATTATTTAGTGTGCCCTTTATTCCCTATAATTTATTTAGTATGTATAGAAAGTAGCATTTATGATCCATCACTGTAATATCCGTGCCGTATTGCAGTTTGTGAGTTCCTAACGGGGTAAACTTTTACCTACCATACCGGCGGCCTCGTGTGACTATGTTGGCAACATCAACAACCACACGGGAGAAAATCTTTATCGACATGTTTCGTACAGACCAAGAAGTAAATATATACTCTATGGTTGACAGGTTCTTGAATGTACCCTTGTCCACATAGTGTAAAATATTGTCCTCCTAGAACGAAGATTTCATGACAAAACACACAATGCTTCACGGTTTCATGGTTTCGAAACAGTGTTTCGAAACCACAGATGGTACGGTTTCATATGTTTCGAAACCGTCTGATGTTTCAGTTTTCCCATCTCTGGTTTCTTACGACACAGCGACGTTCGTGTGTTCGATATACGACACTGCGATACTCGTGTCTTCGATACATATCGATAGTAGGCCGTCCGAAGCGATGATATACAACGGTCCTTCCAACTTACCGAAAGAATCGTGAACGAATCGATTCACAGTGTGCAACTGAATCACAAGAATCGATTTCTAAAAAATAATCGTGTTGCCCAACTCTGTGACACTCAGGGTTGGCAGGTGTGGCGATTTTTCGCATTCTTGGCTATCTTTTTCTTAGAACAATAGCCATTCTAGCTTTATGGAGACTGGCGATTAAATTTGACTAGTAAAAGTAGTTGGCGACTTAAAGGCTATTTTATTTTGCTTCAAACTGTTCAAATGTTTGTATAGCTTATGGGACTTAACTACGTGGTCATCAGTCCCTAAACTTACAAACTACCTATGAACTAGCTAATACTAAGGACGGCACAAATATCCATGCCCGAGGGGGGATTCGAACCCCCGACCGTAGTGGCCGTGCAGACCGTGACTGGAGCGCCTCAGTCCCCTCGGCCACCGCGACCGGCTTATTTTGCTTCAAATAAGACGAATGTAAAGCAATGCCTCTTGAGACTGTGAAACTGCCTGAACATACTGGGGAAAAGTAATCACACTATAGAAGTTGGCACAAATGTCTGCACGTATCTTTGATCTGTGAGACATTGTCATACAGATGCAAAGAAATTAAAGTTGCAGACATAGATGTAAAATACCTCGAGGAGCCTGCTTACAAAGGTTCAAGAATAGGCTTTAAACGACGACTCCTAAAATATACAACAACCCCACATGTATGGCTGCCGTACATATCGCGATGATTACAGCATGCACAGGGGCATTGAAACAGGTTGTTTTTTTTTTTTTTTTTTTTTTTTTTTTTTTTTTTTTTTTTTTTTTTTTCCCCGCGCTACATGTCAGCACAACAGAAATTCCTAATAACTGTTACTGTGAGACAAGCCCTTTGCTTCGCACTTTAGTAAACAATGATTTGCAGATATAAAGGACAATGTAGAACAGTCGGTAATTTCCCCGTAGCTCTGGTGGCCTGTAAATATCAGATTTGAAGAAGGTATAAGCAGGGCCGGACCTAGGGTGGGGGACAGAATTTTGACCGACTCTGTTTTTTCAGGCTCTATCTTTCTGGTATAATTTAATAAAATTAACTGACACAGAATTATTAAAAGTAAAATTACTGCGAGAAATACCGAAATCATTTAGTAAAACTAAAATTCCTGGTTGCTGACTTCAGTGTTGCCATGTCACAGGTACTTCAGATAATCAAACTTTAAAAATCTACTAGATATTAGCCAGAATGAGGGAGATGTTTGGGTTATTGCGTAAGTAAATGCACAATGTTTGTTAATTTGCATAGATTTCCTTTTTCAGATAAGTGAAAATTCTTATTTCATATCAAGGTAATACTTGTAGAACAGGTAAATTTGAATAACGTTCCAGTCCTTATAAAAAAAATAAATAAATAAAGTAAAAGTATTTCAGGTGCGCACACTTCTTATTGAAAGTGAAAAGCATTAAGGATCTAGAGTCCTCTCTCGGTAGCGGTGGGAATTGATAGACATCTACACAGGATACTCTGCAAATCACATTCAACTGCCTGACAGAGGGTTCATCGGACTACTTTTATACTATTTATCTCCCATTCCATTCTAGTTTCTGTTTCGTCTGGAGAAAGAAGTTTCAGCAAACCGAAACTATTTAAATACACTTGAGGAGCACGACTGCTTAACAAATCTGAGTATAATATCCATAGAGCACAAACGAGCTGCTTCTCTAAACTATGATGATATCAAAAGCAGTTTTGCAGCAGCAAAAAAAAAAAAAAAAAAAAAAAAAAAAAAAAAACTCGAAAAGCGAAATTTTGAATTGATTTTTGTACGATGAGTAATCTTGTAATATTTTTGTATGTATTAAATTGTTCTGTTTTCCTTTTATCTTAATTCAGTCAATAAAATAAGTTCATGTTGTGAGATTGTGCATTTCTTTTAACAATATGTAACCTAATTAGCGTCAAAAAGTCGATTCGTAGAGGGAGGAGGGGGTTGAAAGAAGGGGCGGCAAATTTAAGCTTGATGTCCTAGATCCGACCCTGGATATAAGTGATAGTAATCGAAGCTATGCATCAGAACTTCCCTTGTGTAAGTTTGGTAGTATGATTCTTGAATAGTTTTATGTTACGATTTTATTAGTTCTGAAATTAATACACATGATAGTTAAATGTAACTGTGTTTAAATTTAGTATCCACTGTATGTCTCGAGTCTCTCTCTTACATTTACAGTATGACTGTATTTGGACTGGATTCGTTGATCAGTTGGTGGTGGTGTGTGTGTGGGTTCAGTTCCTGGCTGGACTCGGGTGAATGTTTCCTTGAAGAACGAGGTTTCTTGGAATGTCTATGAATTTGAGAGTGCCACAGTTTGTGTTACATGTCACTCAGTAAACCAACTTACTCCCTGAATTATAAGGGTTATTGTTGTCGAGACACGCGACATAATACCATAGCACAATAGCGTTAACTGATTATAAATTGCGGTAGGCCTACTTGACTGTTTTACTAAGGAAAAATGGATATATTTAGACATTTTATTAATAAAAAGATGGCGACATATTGGCTATTTTTTGTTTCAAATTTTGCGACAGAGCAATGGAAGAACCTGGCGACTATACTCTATGGTTGGCAGGTTCTTGTATGTGCCCGTTGTCCACATAGTGAAAAATGTTGCCCTCCTAGCTCGAAGATTTCATGACAAAACGTACATCGCTCCACGGTTTCGCGGTTCCTCGACAGTGTTTGGAGGCCACAGACGGCACGGTTCCATTGGTTTCAGCTTTGGCGTCTCCGGCCGTGCTATTGATCGCGCTGTCTCTGTCCAGGTGAGCAGCTTCCCACGACTGCTGATGACGTCACACGCGACGCCCCGTCGAATGGGGCAGACTGACACAGCTAGCGGGCACTGGTCGTCCGTGAAATAAAATAAAATAAAATAAAATACAATGATTGGTTGTGTGGCCATATTCCTCAGCAGCTGTTGTTGTTGTTGTTGTTATGGTCTTCAGTCCTGACACTGGTTTGATGCAGCTCTCCACCCTACTCTATCCTGAGCAAGCCTCTTCATCTCCACATAAGAACGGAACCCACATCCACTTGAATCTGCTTACTATACGCGTCTCTTGGTCTCCCTCTGCGATTTTTACCCCACACACTTCCCTCCAATGCTAAATTTACGATTCCCCGATGTGTAAGAATGTCTCCTACCAAGCGATCCCTTCTTTTAGTCAGGGTATGCCAAAGATTCCTTTTCTCACCAATTCTGTTCAGTACCTCCTCATCAGTTACGTGATCCACCCACCTAATCTTCAGCATTCTTCTGTAGCACCACATTTCAAAAGCCTCTATTCTCTTCCTGTCCGCACTGTTTATCGTCCATGTTTCACTCCCGCACAAGGCAACACTCCACACAAATGCCTTCAGAAAAGACTTCCTTACCCTTTAAATTAATATTCGACGTTAGCAAATTTCTCTCTTTCAAAAATGCTTTTCTTCCCATTGCCATTCTGCATTTTATATCCTCTGTACTGCGACCATCGCATGTTATTTTACCACCCAAGTAGCAAAACTCATCTACCTTCTTTATTGCTTCGTTTCCCAATCTAATTCCTTCAGCATCACCTGATTTTCTTACACTGCACTCCATTACCCTAGTTTTGCTCTTGTTAATGTTCATCTTATATGCGCCATTCAGCACACTGTCCATTCCATTCAGCTGCTCTTCCAGGTCCTTTGCTGTCTCTGACAGAATTACAATGTCATCAGCAAAATGCAATGTTTTTATTTCTTCCCCCTGAACTTTAATCCCTATTCCAAATTTTTCCTTGCTTTCCTTCACCGCCTGCTCGATGTACAAATTGAATAACATCGGAGAAAGGCTACAACCCTGTCTTATTCCCTTCCCAACTGATGCTTCCCTTTCATGCCCTTCGAGTCTAATAACTGCGGTCTGGCTTTTGTACAATTTGTAAATAACTCTTCTTTCCCTGTATTTTACCCCTGCTGACTTCAGAATTTGAAAGACTGTATTCCAGTCAACATTGTCAAAATCTTTCCCCAAATCTACAAAAGTTAAAAATTAATCTATCTTCTAAGATAAGACGTAAAGTGAGTATTGCCTCCCGGGTTCCTACGTTCCTCCTGAATCCAAACTGATCTTCCCCGATGTCAGCTTCTATCAGCTTTTCCATTCTCCTGTAGATAATTCGTGTTAAAATTTTGCAAACCATGACTTATCAAACTGATGGTTCTGTAATTTTCACACCTGTCTGCGCCTGATTTCTTTGGAATGGGGATTATTACATTTTTGTAATTGATTATAAGAGGTAATATGTCTTATGCTGACTGCAATTGGGAGATTTATTTTACACAAGACGCGTTTCGCTTTTTTATTTTAAAACCATCTTCTGTGGTCTGTAAATGATACAAAGGTTTGTACAGTTCGTTTTCGATAAATAGATTAAAAACAGTTTTTTTTTAAAAAAACCTTTTGCACGTTAGGCCTAATTGTTTTTAACTTAATATTCGGTATACTCACGGTGTTGATACTCCTCGTTACATCTTACTACTGCTTCTCCGTCTTGTTGGCTGGAGTTCGTTTTTCCTGGCGTGTGTTTCAGCACTGTGTACAGCACTTTTCGTGTGTTTTTGATTCGTTTCTTCCTTTTCATCTCAGCACTTCACTTCACTTTTAAATGTATACTGATTACATATCGCCTGTTATACGTGGAATGCCTGTCTGTTCATTTTTCATTTCACTACGTCTACATCTACATCTACATCTACATAGATACTCTACAAATCACATTTAAGTGCCTGGGAGAGGGTTCATTAACCACTTTCATAACTTTTCTCTACCGTTCCATTATCTAGTAGCGTGCGGGAACAAAGAACACCTAAATCGTTCCGTTTTCGATCTGATTTCTCTTATTTTATTGGGATGGTCACTTCTCCCTAAGTAGGTGGGTGCTAGCAAAATATTTCGACATTCAGAACTAAAAGTCGGTGATTGAAACTTCGCAAACAGATCACGCCGCAATGAATAACGTCTTTCATTTAATGATTTCCACCCCAATTCGTGCAACATTTCTGTGACGCTTCCCCCCCCCCCCGTAACGTCGTAAAACAAAACGAGCTGTCCTTCTCTGAACCTTCTGAATGTCTTCCGTCAGTCCCACCTGGTGAGGGTCCCACAAGGGGCAACAGTACTCCAGGAGAGGATGCACAAGTGTGATGTAGGCAGTCTCTTTGGTGGAGCTGGTGCATCTTCGAAGCGTTCTGCCGATGAAACATAACCTTTGGTTCGCCTTCCCCACAATATTTTCTGTGTGTTCTCTCCAGTCAAAGTTGTTCGTAATTGTAACTCCTATGTATTTGGTAGAATCTACGACCTTAAGGTTTGACTGATTTATCGCGTAATTGAAGTTCAGCGGATTTCTTTTAGTGGTCATGTGTATTACTTCACACTTTTCTTTATTTAGTGTCAATTACCATTTTTCGCACCAAGCAGAAATTTTGTCTAAATCGCTTTGCAGTTGCTTTTGATCCTCTGTTGACTTCACTAAACGATAAACGACAGCATCATCCGCGAACAGTTTAAGGGAGCTATTCAGATTGTCTCCTAAATCGTTTATAAACACGAGGAAGAGTAGGGGACCTATAACGCTTCACTGTGGAACGCCAGATATCACTTCTGTTTTACTCGATGACTTACCGTCAATTACAACGAACTGTGTCCTTTCTGATAGGAAATCGTGAATCCAATCGCACAATTGGGGAGATATTCCATAAGCACGCAGTTTCATCAGAAGCCGCTTGTGGGGTACAGTGTCAAAAGCCTTCTTGAAATCCAGAAATATGGAATCGATTTGAGATCCCTTGTCGATGGCACTTAACACTTCATGTGAATAAAGGGCAAGCTGTGTTTCGCAAGAGCGATACTTTCTAAATCCGTGCTGACTACTGGTTAATAGGTCGTTCTCTTCGAGGTAGTTCATAATATTCGAACAGAGTATATGTTCCAAAATCCTACTGCAAATCGACGTCAATGAGATAGGCCTGTAATTTTGGGGATCACTTCTATTGCCTTTCTTGAATATTGGAGTAACTTGGGCAACTTTCCAGTCTTTGGGTACAGATTTTTCGCTGAGTGATCGGTTGTAAATTATAGCTAAGTACGGAGCTATTGCATCAGCATACTCTCAGAGGAATCTAGTTGGTTTACAATCTGGCCCGGAAGATTTATTTTTGTTTAGTGACTTAAGTTGTTTTACTACTCCAGGAACATCTATGTTTCGCATGCTGGCAGCTGTTCTTGGATTGAATACTGGAGTGTTCACTTCGTCTTCTTTGGTGAACGAATTTCGGAATTAATTAGTAATTCTGCCTTAGCAGTACTGTCATCGGTAGTATTTCCATTGCTATCTCGTAGTGAAGGTATTGTTTGTGTTTTGCCGCTAGTGTACTTCACATATGACCAGAATTTCTTTGGATTTTCTGCAAGATTACGAGACAGGATATCGTTTTGGTAACTACCATAGGCTTCTCGCATTGAAGCCCGCGCTAGGCTGCGAGTTTCAGTAAAAGATTGCCAGTCTTGCGGATTCTGTGTCTTTTTACTACAGTGTGGCTATGTTTTCCTGTGTTCATTTGTTTTTCGTATGGTCTGTGAGTGTTGCCAACGTTATACTTGATGTGAAGTGAAGTGATGTGCTGAGATGAAAAGGAGAAAACTAAACAAAAACACACGAAAAGTACTGTGCACAGCCCTGAAACACACGCCAGGAACAAACGAAGTCCAGCCAACAAGACGGAGAAGCAGTAGTAAGATGTAGAGAAGAGACATCAACACTGTGAGTAGACCGAATATTAAATTAAGAACACCTAGGCCTACCGTGCAAAATGTTTTTTAAAAAACTGTTTTTAATCTATTTATCAAAAACAAACTGTACAAACGTTTGTATCATTTACAGACCACAGAAGATGCTTTTAAAATAAAAAAAAAAGCGAAACGCGTCTGGTGTAAAATAAATCACTTAATTGCAGTCAGTATAAGACAGATAAGCTCTGATAATCAATTAAAATAAAATAAAATAAAAAATACCGAACCCGCGCCCCGTCTCATTCCTTGTGAGTGTTGTTGTTGTTGTTGTTGTTGTGGTCTTCAGTCCGGAGACTGGTTTGATGCAGCTCTCCACAATACCCTATCCTGAGCAAGCCTCTTCATCTCCACATAAGAACGGCAACCTACATCTGTCTGAATCTGCTTACTGTATCCATCTCTTGGTCTTCCTCTGCGGTTTTTACCCCACACACTTCCCTCCAACGCTAAATTCACAATTCCTTGATGTCTAAGAATGTGTCCTACCAATCTATCCCTTCTTTTAGTCAAGGTATGCCAGAAATTTCTTTTCCCCCCAATTCTGTTCAGTACCTCTTCATTAGTTACGAGATCCACCCACCTAATATTCAGCATTCTTCTGTAGCACCACATTTCAAAAGCCTCAATCCTCTTCCTATCCGCAATGTTTATCGTCCATGTTTCACTCCCATAAAAGGCAACACTCCATACAAATGCCTTCAGAAAGAACTTCCTTAGGCTTGAATCAATATTCGATGTTAACAAATTTCTCTTTTTCAAGAACGCTTTTCTACCCATTGCTATTCTGCATTTTATATCCTCTGTACTGCGACCATCGCATGTTATTTTACTACCAAAGTAACAAAACTCATCTACCACCTTCATTGTTTTGTTACCTAAGGTAATTACTTCAGAATCACCTGATTTTCTTACATTGGACTCCATTACCCTAGTTTTGCTCTTGTTAATCTTCACCTTATATGCAGCTTTCAGCACACTGTCCATTCCGTTCAGTTGCTCTTCCAGGTCCTTTGCTGTATCTGACATAATTACTATGTAGTCGACAAAACGCAATGTTTTTAATTCTTCCCCCTGAACTTTAATTCCTTCACCAAATTTCTCCTTTCTTTCCTTTATAGCTTGCTCAATGTACAAATTGAATAACATTGGAGAAAGGCTACAACCCTGTCTTACTCCCTTTCCAACCACTGCATCCCTTTCATGCCCTTCAACTCTGACAACCGCTGTCTGGTTTTTGTACAAGTTGTAAATAACCTTACGCTCCCTATATTTTACTCCTGCTTGCTTATTCCAATCAACATTGTCAAAAGCCTTCTCCAAATCTATAAAAGCTAATTATGTAGGTTTGCCTTTTCTTAATCTGTCTTCTAGGATAAGCCGTAAAGTGAGTATTGCCTCCCGTGTTCCTACATTTCTCCTGAACCCAAACTGATCTTCCCCGATGTCTGCTTCTACCAGCTTTTCCATCCTTCTGTAAATAATTCGTGTTCATATTTTGCAACCATAACTTATTAAACTGATGGTTCTGTAGTTTTCACACCTGTCTGGGCCTTCTTTCTTTGGAATGGGGATTATAACATTTTTCTTAAAGTCTGAGGGTACTTCACCTGTCTCATACATCTTACACACCAGGCGAAACAGGTTTGTCATGGCTGGTTCTCCCAGAGACTTCAGTAGCTCTGAGGGAATGTCATCTACTACAGGGGCCTTGTTTGGACTTAGGTCTTTCAGTGCTCTGTCAAATTCGTCTCTCATTCCTTGTGGGTACTTTTCTTAATCACCAGTTACCAGTCACTTACTTTAGGCTAGGCGCGCACACGCGATTTTTCAGTCGCAGCGACAAAAAAATCACTGTCGCGAAAGTACGTTGTTGAGCGCACACAGCGACAGCAAAATCGCAGCTACTCTCAGTCTCTGTATGGATTCCATCGAAACAGCTTGTTTGGTGGCGCTTTTTACTACGAAGAAGAGCGAGAAAACAGCGCAAATGTCGTTACCGGGTACATCCGATTCTAAGTCAAAGTCTAGTGTATGGCCAGTTTTACAAATTACACTAATAGTTACTAAATCACCCACGAGGAAGGAGAACCTCAAGCTTTTAATTTTGTAGAAGATGAACCATTTCCACTGTCCAGACATTTTCTGCGGCCGTACTCTAAGAACATCCCGACAATGAAACAGCGTGTTTTTAATTATAGACAGCCGCGGTGGAGTAGCCGAGCGGTCTAAGGCGTCTCGCTGCGGAGCGCGCGGTAGCTCGCCGTGGAGGTTCGAGTGCTCCCTGGGGCATGGGTGTGTGTGTGTTGTCCTTAGGTTAGTTTACCTAGGTTTAAGTAGTTTGTAAGCTACGGACTGATGGCCACGCAGTTTGGTCCGATAGATTTACAAACCTTTGAACATTTAATTATAGACATTGTCGTGCTTGTAGGATGGTGGAATGTACTTTCCGGGTTTTGGCTAAAATATGGAGAATATTTTATCCACCTATTGATGTCGATGTTGGATTTTCAGATATAATTCTGCATAATAACGCAAGACGAAATGACACTGTACGGACCGAGGACGAGTCTTACGAATGCCTTCTGCAGAGCTGTGAGCCTGTAGGAATAAGCGCTAAGGCGTGTGGTATGCAGATAAGGGATTATTTTGCAAACTAGTTTGATTCCACAAGGATCAGTACCTTGCCATGTGGAAAAACTTGTTGTTGTTGTTGTGGTCTTCAGACCGGACACTGGTTTGATGCAGCTCTCCACCCTACTCTATCCTGAGCAAGCCTCTTCATCTCCTCATAAGAACGGCAACCCACATCTGTCTGAATCTGCTTACTGTATCCATCTCTTGGTCTTCCTCTGCGGTTTTTACCCCACACACTTCCCTCCAACGCTAAATTCACAATTCCTTCATGTCTAAGAATGTGTCCTACCAACCGATCCCTTCTTTTAGTCAAGGTATGCCAGAAATCTCTTTTCTTCCCAATTCTGTTCAGTACCTCCTCATTAGTTACGTGATCCACCCACCTAATCTTATGCATTCTTCCGTAGCACCACATTTCAAAAGCCTCAATCCTCTTCCTGTCCACACTGTTTATCGTCCATGTTTCACTCCCATACAAGGCTTAGGCTTAAATGAATATTCGATGTTAACAAGTTTCTCTTTTTCAAGAACGCTTTTCTACCCATTGTCATTCTGCATTTTATATCGTCGTACTGCGACCATCGCATGTTATTTTACTACCCAAGTAACAAAACTCATCTACCACCTTCATTGTTTTGTTACCTCATATAATTCCTTCAGCATCACCTAATTTTCTTACACTGCACTCCATTACCCTAGTTTTGCTCTTGTTAATGTTCATCTTATATGCACCTTTCAGCACACTGTCCATTCCGTTCAATTGCTCTTCCAGGTCCTTTGCTGTATCTGACAGAATTACTATGTCGTCGGCAAAACGCAATGTTTGTAATTCTTCACCCTGAACTTTAATTCCTTCTCCGAATTTCTCCTTGCTTTCCTTTATAGCTTGCTCAATGTACAAATTGAACAACATTGGAGAAAGACTACAACCCTGTCTTACTCCCTTTCCAACCACTGCATCCCTTTCATGCCCTTCAACTCTGACAACCGCTGTCTGGTTTTTGTAGAAGTTGTAAATAACCTTACACTCCCTATATTTTACTCCTGCTTGCTTCAGAACTTTAAAGAGTTTATTCCAATCAACATTGTCAAAAGCTTTTTCCAAATCTACCAAAGCTAGACTTGTACGTTTCCCTTTCCTTAATCTATCTGCTAAGATAAGGGATTATTTTGCAAACTAGTTTGTGACTCCACAAGGATCAGTACCTTGGCATATGAAACTGTTATAATTGTGATGTCTACAGGAATGAATAAAATAAGTGAAATATGAAATACCTTTGTAGTTCTTTTCTTCAACTGCACCATCTAAGAGAGGAAGAACTAAATCCAGAAATTTAGTTACTTTCCAGGACCGAAGGGTCAAGCGAGGTCTGTTTCTAGTCTAATTGAAGCGTGGCCATAAATACAGGTCAACTATACAATGGTGGGCTGCGGTTGCCAAGAAAAAATTGAGAGCTACCCTAATAGCGCATGGCAAGGAGAGAATGAGATGGACGAGACATACAACGGAATTTTATTATTGTTGTTTACGTGATCTTTATGAACAACCGATGACTAACGATATTTTCATAGAAATAAAGAGAATTAAAGCCAAGCTCATAAATATGAAGAGGTCCCAGCTAGAGGGCTTAAAAATTAGATCGCATGCACAAACTATTGTGGAAGAAGAAAACGCTTCTATCTATCACCTCATAAGACACGAACAACGGAGGCGAAGAAATTTTATTGATCACATGCGGGCGGAGGATAAGAGAATCCTTACAAACCAAAAAGATATATTAGACGAGGTTTATCGATTCTACACTACACTTTACAGTGAACAGCAGATAGATGAAGATACGACAAAGGAATTCTTAACAACATCTGGCCTTAAGAATACAATAACGGAAGAGGACAATCGACACCTCCAGGCACAAATTACTCAAGAAGAAGTTTTCGATGCACTCAAGTCATCGCCAACTAAAAAGTCGCCCGGCCCCGATGGATTGCCCATAGAGTTCTACAGATCATACTGGCATGTCATAGGCAAAGCGTTTACTGCAATGATAAATGAAGTACTAAATGGGGAGGCTGTTCCTACAGATTTGAAGCAAAGCATCACAGTACTGATCCCAAAAGGCAGGAACTTGGGAATAAAAGATATCACCAAGATGAGACCAATAAGCTTACTCAACACTGATTATAAAATAACAGCTAGGGTACTTAAGGAGAGGATAACACCAATCCTACGGAGGATCATTGGTGTTCATCAGACATGTCTCCCAGGACGAAGCATTTTTAAGACAGACACTGAATACAGGGACATAGTCGCAATTTTCTCCAACTCTGCAGCACATGGTGGTCTAGTATTCATTGATTTTAATAAGGCCTTTGACAGAGTTCATCATGGGTATCTTTTTAAAACATTGGCATTCATGGGCCTCAATGATAACAACGTGAAGGTTTTCAACAACATTTTAAAGGGAATGAAAACTAATGTATCTCTCAATGGTCATTATAGTAAGGATATTCAAATAACGAGTGGAATCCCTCAAGGGAGCCCATTATCAATGCTGCTCTATGTAATAGCCTTGGAACCACTTTTAAGAAGGTTAGAAGCTGTACTAGAGGGCATATCTCTCGCGGGACTGAAAACGGTTTGTAATGCATATGCCGATGATGTCGGTGTGCTGATTAGAAGTAACGATGACGCCACAAGATTGACAGGGAATGTAACCTTGTACTGTACAGCAACGGGCGCAAAAGTAAATGACACAAAGAGTGCTTTTTTAAAACTGAACGGAATGGCCAACGTAAATATTGCTTGGGCAAAATGCGTTGAGCAACACACTGCCTTGGGTCTCACCCTCCATATGTGTCCTCTTCGAACTATAGCTTCCAATTGGAAAAAAATTTTGGACAATATTCGTGGCTCCCTCATTTTAAATTATTTGAGGGACCTAAACATTAAGCAAAGAATTAAGATCATTAATTGTGCAGTTTTATCGAAAGCAACTTACATTGGGCAAATTTTGCCAATACCTAAAGAAGTTGCAAAAGCTATCACGGCAACGGTTTGCCGATACCTCTGGCAAGGTCATATATTTCGAGTGGCTGCTGGAACAGTGACCCTAACTACCGCAGAGGGGGGACTTGGATTGTCAGATATTTTAAAGAAAACCAATGTTCTGTTTATAAAGAGGTCGTTGCAACTTATTGCAATGTATCCAAACAGAGTAACTTCTAAATTATTCAAACTTTTTGAGCCTAACAGCCTTCGGCCACCGATCGACGTCAGAGTAATAAACTATAAATTGAAGCACATTCGACACTTTTATTTCGAACTAAGTTACATGCAATGCCTTGTACAGGATATCAACAAGAGGAACTGCAAATACATGCTGAAAAAAATAAGATCACAGGACAACCCGAATAAGATGGAATTAAAGTACCCTCACAGAAAATGGAAAAATATTTGGCAAAATATAAATAACAAAATACTTACATCAGAAGTACAGTCGACATGGTACAAAGTTGTAAATCATCTAATTAGCACTAACGAGAAATTATATTTAATAGGACGCAGTGACACAAACAAATGCCGTAAATGGAATACGACTGACACGTTAGATCATCGTTTCGTTTGTCAAGGGTACACTTACTTATGGCAAGAAGTTAAAATGCAAGTTGCCTTTCTCAGACGTCATGATGGGAGAGACGTCAACCCAAATATAATATTCTTCCCGGAAGAAGTTTTTTTTCAATCTCAGAAAAATAATGCCATCTTATGGTTAATCGGAAATTACGTTAACTACATTATAAATAAAAATGGGAAAGACAGTATATTGGAATACAGAGAATATTTACGATCAGAATACTATAAAATATACCAGAGTAAAAATCAAATAAAAACGTTTGGTAACATGCTGCGAATTGTGATCGAGAAGCAAAGGAGTGGGATAGATGGTAGATGCATGCTAAAGTAGGGGACAGCTGCTGGGGGTGAAGTAGGGTGGGGACTTGGTGGGCCCCGTGGCCGCTACGGTAGCCGTGAAGGCCTCAGCAGAACCTTGAAACAGCTTGCCAGTGACGACGAAGAAATTCACAGTTTGATATCAAAGGATCAATACTCATTCCCAAGTGAAAGTACTTACTAAGATATAAAGTAAAGAAAAATTCGTGCAGATTAAATGGTGATGTAATTCATTTACTCACTGAAAAAAGGGGGAGAAAAAAGGTAAATGCCCTAGGAAATTTGTTTTTGTTCTGTATGCATACGTTTTAGTGTACACAGAAGTTATGATTCAAAAATGAATCGCCCTAGGAGAGGGATTCATCTTTTAGTTATTCTTTTTTTCATAATCTTGCACAATTTCACAAAGAGGAGCTTTTTCTTTCAAATTGAAGAAATGTGATAAACAAGAAAGTAATTTAAAAAATATACATATAAAACAAAAAGACATTCACAAAAGGTACTTTTCTGAACCGAGGGTTTCACAGTTATGAGAAGACGCAATAGGGCTGAATGATGAATGCTGATGAATGGAACAAAACAGGACAATCCAAAGATTGCGGAACAACCTGCATTTGGCAGAAATTTACGAGAAGAGGAACTTTGAAGCCTTAGAGTGCAGTAGTGCCTCGACACAATTCATCAATTTTCACAGTATCCAACAGGTTGATAACGAAATCAGGAAAAGGAACCAATAATCATGAACACAAATTTATTTTATTTTACATTGATTTACATTCTGTAACATAGCTATGAAGCTCTAGAGAACAAAAATTTTACAACAGGCTGAAGTAAGCCTGCGCCGATGAAGGCGAAATATGGCGAGCGCAAGGACGGGCTAGAAGGGGAGGATGGAGGCCCGAAGAAAAAAAAAAATAAATAAATAAATAAAAAATAAAAAAAATAAAAATAAATAAATAAAAAAGTCGGTAGAGCGCTTGCCCGCGAAAGGCAAAGGTCCCAGGTTCGAGTCCCGGTTCCGGCACACAATTTTAATCTGCCAGGAAGTTTCATATCAGCGCACACTCCGCTGCAGAGTGAAAGTTTCATTCTTCTACTTATGAACTACTTACGAATTAGGACGGCACAAATATCCATGCCCGAGGGGGGATTCGAACCCCCGACCATAGCTGTTGAAAACTTTGGTTTGACAATGTTGGGAACTATAACAAAAATAAACCTGAAATACCACAATCATTTTTACTTTCTCAAAACGTCAGACCGTGACTGGAGCGCCTTAGTCCCCTCGGCCACCGCGGCCGGCACTTTCGATCAGTTGTGCAAAACGTACACCACTGCACGTGGAAAAAGAAGATGGCCTATGAGGGTTTTCTGTGGCCTTTTGGATCAGTGGGATAAACGCCATGGTTCTGTTTACTCTTTCCAGCACTGAAGTGAAGAAGCCACGAAGAGAACTTCTGCATGAAGTGCGTGGGACTTAATTGCGCCTCAGCGAAGGACTAGATTGGATGTGCCTACACTACGAAGGAGTGTGAAGAGTAATGCAGAAGAAATATTGGAAATAGATACTGCGCCACCACACAGACCAGAACCTCTAACCAGCAAAGTGAGATTTTCACTATGTTCGAGAAAAAGGGACAGAAAAACCAATATGTGTTGCCAGGATTGTAAAAGGACGATCTGTGGTGAACATAGAGCCATAATTTGTACCGAGTGTGCTCACTGACAATGTCAGTGGTGACTGGTATATTAGTTACAGTTTTTGACTTGATTATAATATACAGTATTTTCATATTTCACGTTTTTGCACAAATATGCTACAATAGTAATTTTGTAAACATCCTATGCCAAAATATCCTGTAAACATCAAATAAGCAAATATACATTCTACATTGAAGTTCAGACTCAGGTTGAATTTGTACATTATGTTGAAGTGTAACATGTACAAAATTTGTAAATACCATGCGTAACTCATTATATACTTTCAAATATAAGGAAGCTAAATATATAGAAATACAAAACATTTTTATTAATTACTATGCACATTTTATAAATACTATTCGTGACTCATAGTTGTAACAATAATAAAAGAAACACTACAGGTAACAAAATAGTTATTTACAACGTTCCAGATACGTAAGACATTCCAATGTATATATGAATGAGCTTGGAACACTTGATATGTGATGAAACTTTTCTGGGGTACAGTAGACCGCAGTGTCCAGTGGAATGTAAATGGAAACGAGTGTCCGGTGCGAGGTTTAACTTCCTGTTGTAGAGAGCTGGTCGCTTTTCTACTTTTATAAGGCTTCTGACAATGTTGATTGGAATAAACTCTTTCAAGTTCTGAAGCAAGCAGGGGTAAAATATAGGGAGCGTAAGGTTATTTACAACTTGTACAAAAACCAGACAGCGGTTGTCAAGGTTGAAGGGCATGAAAGGGGTGCAGTGGTTAGAAAGGGAGTAAGACAGGGTTGTAGCCTTTCCCCAATGTTGTTCAATTTGTACATTGAGCAAGCTATAAAGGAAAGCAAGGAGAAATTCGGAGAAGGAATTAAAGTTCAGGGTGAAGAATTACAAACATTGCGTTTTGCCGGCGACATAGTAATTCTGTCAGATACAGCAAAGGACCTGGAAGAGCAATTGAACGGAATGGACAGTGTGCTGAAAGGTGCATATAAGATGAACATTAACAAGAGCAAAACTAGGGTAATGGAGTGCAGTGTAAGAAAATCAGGTGATGCTGAAGGAATTAGGTAACAAAACAATGAAGGTGGTAGATGAGTTTTGTTACTTTGGTAGTAAAATGTCAAATGATGGTCGCAATACAGAGGATATAAAATGCAGAATGACAATGGGTAGAAAAGCCTTCTTGAAAAAGAGAAACTTGTTAACATCGAATATAGATTTAAGGCTAAGGAAGTCCTTTCTGAAGGCATTTGTATGGAGTGTTGCCTCGCATGGGAGTGAGACATGGACGATAAACTGTGCGGACAGGAAGAGGATTGAGGCTTTTGAAATGTGGTGCTACAGAAGAATGCTGAAGATTAGGTGGGTGGATCGCGTAACTAATGAGGAGGCACTGAGCAGAATTCGGGAGAAAAGGAATTTCTGGCATACCTTGACTAAAAGAAGGGATCGCTTGGTAGGACACATTCTTAGACATCGAGGAATCGTGAATTTAGCGTTGGAGGGAAGTGTGTGGGGTAAAAATCGCAGAGGAAGACCGAGAGATGGATACAGTAAGCAGATTCAGACAGATGTAGGCTGCCGTTCTTATGTGGAGATGATGAGGCTTGCTCAGGATAGAGTAGGGTGGAGAGCTGCATCAAACCAGTCTCCGGACTGAAGACCACAACAACAACAATCAGACTTTCTGGATCGACAACACAGCCTAACAATGTCATCCGTAGCACAACTGCCGTTATTCGGCCAAGGCGCGCTTTGCGAGGGGGAGGGGCGACAAATCTGCCACCCCCTTTTTTATTGTTTTAGAACAAACTCAGCTTTGCCCGAGAGGGGATTCGAAACCAAACCTCGGAGTGAGCGGCTTCGGGAACTGTGGCATGGCGCCTCGACTACCTGCAGGGCACCCCAGTTGAACAAGGGAAGGGAGGAGGACCGATTTCTTCGTCGCCAGTACTGTAGCGCCGTCGTCTTTACGCCGGTGGGACAGAGAGGGGCAAGCTGTCTGGCGTACGCGCTCGGCCAGTATTCTTATGGGTGGAGCGCTGACAGCCTGTTACGCGTAGCTGGGTGAAACAGTTTTCACACTACCTTTTGCAATCGTGACGTCATTGTGACGTAGCGGCAGTGTGAAGGCGACCTGAAACCAGACTATCGATTTGTCGATCGCTGTTGCGAGTTAATGTTTAGGACTGTGTAAAGGCCAAGTCACGTCGCCGTCCGTCAGAACATTCCGCAATGTATTTCTAATGGCGACGTTCACACTGTCCGTCACGTCACGTCAAGCTTTCTCGAGAAGAATGTTTTAACAGAACGGCCGTCTGCTAACATCGCAAGTTAACCTACTTTCGTCACGCGAATTACATGTTGCAGTCGACGATTGCATTGTTTATATGAAAAATGTGTCTTAGTCATCTTTATTTTGTTGTTATACTTCGTTTTAATGGAAAATCTCAAATGTTTCATGACGACTTAAATATTTTTGTCAATTGAGTGTCCCCCTAAAATCGAAGTTGGATATCTGAAATCAAAAAATGGTTTATTTTACGTAACATTGTAACAGAAACGACTGAAGCAAACTGTTTATTTGAATGCGATTGTAATTTGATTACGCATTTTTCATTAAATAACATTTTAAATGAAAAAGTCAGTTCTAATGAAGGATTTTATGAAAAGTGTAAGCGGACACATCGTAACGAATAAAGTAATCAGGCGCTATTTATACTCTTATAAGTATTGTTTGATGTTTTCATATTTTTATTTTTTCGCTTAAAATTGATGTCGATGTTTAAGAATGTGATTGTATAGCGCGTGCAATACTTCCTGCATTTTAATCAGAAATTTTTTGTTTGTTGTGTACAATGCTTGCCCGTCAAAGAGAATCAGTTAGTGTTTAAAAAGTTGTAGGTAGCCTACTTACTGCTTTTAAATGTCCCATACAGCACTGTAGTAACCAATCTATGAAACCATATATGCTTATACTTCGTTGTAGAAATTACCAATTTACTAGTAATTATGAATAGCATTGAGCTTTTCTGATATGAATGTGCTAATACGATCAAATGCTACTTACAGTGAGAGCGACATTACTGGAACACGTTTAAATAACATTCCAGTCAAATATCCCCTTAAATTACTATAATTTACAATTGCCTGTACCAGGTAAAAAAAAAATCTTCACCTTCCTTTATACACTTTTCTATTGCCCTATGGTGTATTTTCTCAACAGTAAACTAGTTTAGCGAACTGGCTGATCACAGCATACGCCTATTTAAAAGTATTTAGCTTTATCTCAAGTAAACAAGTAATCGAAAGGCACACATCTCACAGTGGCTCGTTCACAACTCGATAGTCGAAAGCTGACGCGTGACGTCACGATTGCAAAAGGTAGTGTGAAAACTGTTTCACCCTTACGCGTAGAGTACCGCCAACCGGGCGAGCGCCGCCATTGTAGGCCTGTTGTATCTGGCAGTAGCAGCGCTACGCACGACACTGTTAAACTAGCATTCATGATGAAGGGAACCGGTCTGTACATCGTCGTGGTATGACAGCACGTTAAGTAAACAACGAACTTAAGTTTTTAATCGTTTCATCACATCTACAGGAATTATTAAGGAAAAATTGGTAATCTGAGATCAAGACCTTTATTTTTGAGCAAACTAGTTATAAAATCGTTTCGTGCTAAAATTTAAACCCTGTACCAAATGCACTGCTTTCGCAATAAGTGACGTTCCTGCTTTCAAATTACCTAAGGACTGACGTTTTTATCTCTAATATATTGGTTTTTATCAAAGTAGATGTAATTTATACATGTTGCTTTCCATTAATCTAGTGCCTAATGTTGATAGGTGTTGTGTGCTAACCTACATGTGATATTATCACATAACATTAACTGCGCTAACTTTTTGGGAAGGTTTCAGTTTTTACACATTGTTATTGTACTGCTGGGTACTTCGGTAAAATAAACTTTGTTTTAAAATTCGAGTTTTGGAGATCTATTTAATGGGCAGTTTCATTTACCGCCCAAACTTTCGTAATATGCAGGCTAAGTATAAATATGAAATTCGGCAAATACGGCACATTATGTTAGACTTTCATGTATTTATATCTTTCAAAAATATCTTTCCTCTTACATGTTTGTCCCTCCAGCATTGCTCGCAAGAAACTTGTATGAACAGATAAACCTAGAAGTTTACTCGATATTTCAATACGAATTTACTTAATTCACAAAATTTTGCACTCTTGTATGGAAATGCATTTTTTCTTCCAATGCGGTGTACCCACAATTTGCGTCTTTTCGCATTTCTTTCGCCCTGTGGAATGCGTAAAACTTGCTACCTCGGACTGTCTTAGTATAACAATTCACTGCCAACAATGCGACATTTTTCACCATATAAAAATGGAATACGCTCTGTTAAGCCCTTAATTTAATACATAATGAGTCTACACATTTCCATCACCTCTAAATGCTAAAATAACGGCTAGTTAAATGAAATATGCCATTGACGCTGATGGACTGCTTAGGCCCAAAATGGCGACGCGCCCCACCCGCGCTCAGCTGACCAATAGCAGCCGGCGGTTGTCGGCAAGACACACATCAAAGGTTGGCGCTACTCTCCCAATACAGGGCTCTAGTTACTCGCCACATGTTTACTCACAACTAATTTTGCAGAAGACGAAATCTAATTTGGAAATTCGAATGCATTGTTCGATATTTCAATTACGTCTTAAGCCTTAAGCAATTTTACTAAGCCCTTTAACGGCAGTTTCCGTGAATTTTATTCTTCCCGCTTTGTGCAATGGCTAGAAGTATTCCCAATGCTGCGAGTAATTATAAGGGATGAAGACAGTGGTAGTAAGCGTGGCATAAGTAGGGGTTCGATGTATTTTTCAAAATTTTTGCTAACCTTTTCTGAGTGATAGTCGGACGTTTTGGTTTTTGAGCCATGGAACACCTGTCTGCGCCTGCATGCAGAACAATCAAACTCTGACCGGCACTTTTGTTTCACAATACCACTCGCGCACTGTCACTTTGCCAACATTTATTTACTGTATTCTGTTTTCCGTTGAACACATTATTTATTCGGAACCACTGAATAATGTTTATTTACTTTAACTATAAAATCTTGCCTCGCGGGATTAGCCGAGCGGTCTAAGGCGCTGCACCCGTGGACTGTGCGGCTCGTCCCGGCGGAGGTTCGAATCCTCCCTCGAGCACGGGTGTGTCTTTTTTGTCCTCAGAATAATTTAGGTTGAGTAGTGTGTAAGTTTAGGATGTGATGACGTTAGTAGTTAAGTCCCTGTAGATTTCACACACACATTTGAACATATCAATTAATATGAATAAATAATCCCTGAGACGGATTTACGTCTCAAATATTTCAAAGACATTATAAATAGATGTGAAGCATTGAATTAAAATTTTTGGTGCGGCCGGGAATCGAACCCGGACCTCCATGCTTACTAGTCAGACGTCTTAACCGTTAGACTACCACACCACTAACGTTTAAGGCGCCTCGGAATAGTCTATGTACGATTTCCCTCCACAACACAAACTTTAATTCAGCTTCTTTGTTCCAAAGATAATTACCACTACTGCCAAGGCTCTCCATGCAGCGGAATAGCACCTCAGCAATGGACATGGTCGAACAATCCTGTTATGGTGATATAAATATCAATTAATATGAATAAGTAATCCCTGAGACGGATTTACGTCTCAAATATGTCAAAGACATATTTTAATTCAATGCTTCACATCTATTATAATGTCTTTGACATTTGAACATTTTTGTGAACTCACAAAGCTTATTAAAATCAGCTAGATTTCTTGAATCAGGCTTGACTCCATTTTTGAGATGCTTCCAAGCGACAGTTTTGTATGAATCTGCAGAGAATGTCACCAGTCTCTCGCAATTTTTGATTTTATTTTCCAGATTTAAATAGATTTAAAATGTTCCAATCTTTGTTAAGCTTAAGGGACTTCCGGCCGAGTGCACCAACCTCGGTCAAAAGTTAATCGCGGTCAAGTCGTCACTTAACCGTGGTCAACTCAAGTTTCCGGTGCACCGACACCGATCAAAGTTAAGCGAGGGAGTTGACCGCGGTTAAATTTGACCGCGGCTGACGCCCGGTTTTGTCGATGATGATGATGATCAGGGTTATAGGAGCGTGGAGTATCAAGATGGCGGCGCGTTTTGCTGTTTTAGACGGAATTGACAAAGATTTATTTTACCTCAATCATTTAAATCGGGATCAAAACCGGAACGTAGTGATTGTTGTAAGGGGGAAGATTACAGTGACAAAAAGTTCGGAGGAAGATTTTGTTTGTCCAAAGAAAGTGTGGTGGTTGTTAAACCAAATCAATGACAGGTTAGAATTTCCTACCGATAGAAATAACCCTATTTCGCCTATGAACAGACTGTTGATTACGTTAAGAGCATATGCAACTGGTGCATTTAACATACTTATTGGTGACAACAGTAACATATATCGCGACGACACAATGCCAGGAAGAGCAGTTCGCCGCGCCATAATTAATTAATATTTCCAGTAAGGTAACTATCAAATCAGAAAAAGTTTTGAATAAAAAATTACGATATGTTCCGTAACTACAATCGTAAAGCTTTCGTGTTATTAAAACATGTTATCTGTATATTTCTGTTACCAGGTGAACATGCGGTGCATGGGAAAATACGCTGTGAACAATAATGACATTTGCGTTGATTTGTTCGAAACAATAAATAATAATTTATGTAATTATATAAATCTGTCTTAGGGTGTTTTTAATAATCATTTCTCTTTGCAATTATGACTGGATTCGGTAAAATTTTACGACGCTTCTCGCTGGGCTCCAGTGCTTATGTTGGCAACAGATGAACAATGAAGTGTAGAATAGCGTTAATATTTTTCACGAGCTACAGAGTAAATATTATTGCTGCTCGTTTCACTCGCAGCAAAATTAATACTGTACCTGCTCTATGGTTGAAAGGTTCTTGTATGTACCCTTGTCCGTTCAGAAGAAAATAATTTTCGTTTTAATTGAAGTTGTCACGAAAAAATATTTATTGGTCATCTTGCCGTCATTACCATTGGTGCCAACATAACCACTGCAGCCCGGCGAGAAGCGTCGTACAATTTTACCGTATTTACAATCTTGTACATACAAATCACGTGATACTCTCGTCATTCACCAAAGATAGTCGAGAATACACATGCAGGTAAGCTCAACTAACACGTTTGCATAACTTGGGTGCCTTCCATTGCGCTACACGGACTTGATCAGATCAGATGGACGATTGGCTGACGACGGTTTGCTGACCGGTGATGAACGCTGGTGCACCGCAGAGACGTTTTAACCGCGGTTAACTTTTGACCGTGTACTCGGAACCCTTGATTATCGTGCTTTTTGACCGAGGTTGGTGCACTCGGCCATTAACTGCGGGGTCATCAGTCTCTAAGCTTACAAACTACTTATGAACTACCTTATACTAAGGACGACACAAACAGCCATGGCCGAGGGGGGGGGGGATTCGAACCCCCGACCGTAGCAGACTGTGACTGGCGCGCCGCAGACCGCTCGGCCACTGCGGCTGGCTATATAGATTTCGGGCATAGTGTGGCTATTCTCATGACGGTTCCTAGGTAGATCTGAAAAGTAAAAAGAGAAATTGAGGTTGACTGCAGACATTTCCTACAGATTTGTTTAAATAAAATTCCACAAACGTCATGTAAAAAAAAAAAAAAAAAAAAAAAAAAAAAAAGGGAGGGGTGGCAATTTAGCAGCACGCTTGCGCCGGCCCTGCTCCGTGGCTCGATTTACTTGTCGCGCTGGCTGGAATATGATGGCGCGCGCGTGCGACGAGAAAGTTGCGGCCACGTTTTTTTTTTTTTTTTTTTTTTTCATTTATTTGGCCTTCTGAGTGTTAACTCAATGTGGCCATCTACAACACACATATCAAATGTACATATATTTAAATAGACAAAACAGAAGTACATTTTGTCAAAATGGTAAAGTGGAAACAAAGCGAAAACTGCATTAAATTACAATGTAAATAATATTGGAACATTTTCACATATTCACAACCAAAACCTTATATTACCAATACACTTGATGATTAAAGATTGTGTACAGTGCTCTTAATAAACTTAATGATGATTTTATACACACGAATGTCTTTCGTGAACAAAAGGGAAGAAGCTGACTGGGGAAGGGGATATCCCATCTTCACCAATGTCTGCAGGAAGTTCAAACGTTCTCGGTCAAATTTGGGGCACCTGAACGGGACGTGGTTGACATCAGCTTCCGTTTCAGGATCACACTCACATGCCGCCGAATCGCAGACGTTGATCCGATGTAGATGTTGTGGGTAGGAGGCGTGATTGAAGCGAAGACGAATGATGGTAGCAATCGCGGATCGGTCTAGATGAATCCTCAAACCACGACTGAGTAGAAATCCGAGGTTGCAGCACAGCGTGAGAAGCGCCTTTCGTTTCTTGGGAAACGTTCCACATCTGTTGCCACTGTTGTTTTGCGTATTCCTTGACCGCAGATAAGAAATCTGTGTATGGTAGTTGTAGGTCCAAGACAGTGCCTAAGGATGCCGCTTGTTTAGCCAATGCATCGACTTCCTCATTATAGCAGATACCAGCGTGAGAAGGCACCCACAGTAAATTAACTGTCCGTCCTATGTTTGTATAGCGAATTATGCCGAAATCACATCCAGAATATAGCTGTTGCTTTCTGTTTTTTTATTCCATCTCCGGTGTTATAGGGTTTGAAGGACACAGACTCAGACAATATTTTCGGGAAGGAAATGGTAGAAACAAACCTAAGTGCTTCCAGAATTGCCACTGTCTCCGCAGTAAATATAGAGGTATTCGTTGGCAGTTTGAATCTGAATCTGAGGGCAGAAAAAGGCACATCCAGTACACTCTTCTTGTGGAATTTTGGACCCATCTGTATATACACAAAGAAAATCAAGCCACTTTTCTGCAACGAATAATAAACCACTAACTTCAGTCTTTTTTCATTCAACTATGTATTTCCTTGAATAATGCGACAGTTGATGAAGTTTTGCGTAGTAACCATGTGGTAAAATACTCCCCTCATTGCATGTTATCATTTGTCAAAATATGTATGAGATACGCAAAGATTCATTCTGGCCTTATCGCCATCGGAAATGAGTGCGCTAAATAAAATAAAGTTTAGCGGTATGAGTGAAAGGTAAAGATCTCCTCCTAAGACGAAAATAAAATTCAGTCCATTAGGAAAGTTTTATCCGCAGCAACAAACAGCAAACGGAATATAATAACAGCCTCTATTTTTACTGCAAACTTTTCCTATCTCTTATTTCGAAGCCAATATTTTATTAACTATGACTATTAACGAAATGACGAGCATTTCGTCACAATGCTGACATATAAAGATATAAGTAGCGAAAAAATTAAATATTTCTACCAGTTAGATTTTGCGAAATCGTTTGTGAAAGATTGTAGGGCAAGCGCCTCTACGCTGTTAGTACAGCGCGATTCCAACCATGTTGGGGAAAACATGGCGGACGATTCAGCCTGGGTATTCAGGAGCTCTAGGTGAGAAGAAACGGATTTTGCAGTGTTATGGTGACTTGTGTGTTTTATACGTTCTGATTGTGACGCGAAATCGAAGGAAATACCATGTAATGTGTAAATTGCCTCGCTAACATGTGATTTTACGACTTTCATTGTGAACGAACCTATACAACATCTTTACCTATCATGTAGCGTATTTTTCTCTTTTCGATGTCCTAAACATGAGAGTTATTTCCCCTACTTAACATCCTATTTACGAATGAATAAGGATCATCATCATCATCATCATTAGAGACTGATTACGCCTTTCAGCGTTCAGTCTTCAGCATAGTGCCTCTAATGAAATTCCTCCATGATCCCGTATTCAATGCTAACTTTGGTGCCTCGTTGATGTTATGCCTTTCACTTCAAAATCATTCTGCACCGCATCTAAGTACTTTCTTCTTGGTCTACCTCGACTCCTCTTACCCTCAGCTGCCGAGCTCATGAGTCTCTTAGGTAACCTCGCTTCTCCCATGCGTGTAACATGACCCCACCATCTCAGTCTGTTCGCTCTAACTACTTCATCTGTGGTATACATTCCCAGTTTTTTGTTGATTTCCTCAATATGGACACCCTCCTACCATTGTTCCCATCTATTGGTACCTGCAATCATTATTGCCACTTTCATATCTGTAACCTCTGCTTCATGAATAAGGTAACCTGTATCCACCCAACTTTCACTCCCATACAACAAAGTTGGTCGAAAGATAGAGCGGTGCACAGCTAGCTTAGTCTTGGTACTGACTTCCTTCTTGCAGAAGAGAGTAGATCTTAGCTGAGAACTCACTGCATTAGCTTTGCTGCACCTCGATTCCAGGAATAAAATATAAATTAGATTTTTAATAAGTCAGTGATTTCGAAAGCAAAACCAAGTTTCAATATTAATGAAACTTACTGCACAAAGAAAATATATAGCCGAGCGGTCTAAAGCGTCTCGCTTCGGAGCGCACGGTTGCTCGTCGTGGAGGTTCGAATCCTCCCTGGGGCAAGGGTGTGTGTGTATTGTCCTTACGTTAGTTTACTTTTAGGTTTAAGTAGTTTGTAAGCTACGGACTGATGACCACGCAGCTTGGCCCGATAGATTTACAAACATTTGAACATTTTTGAAAATATATAGTTACTGCGCTCATAAATCTGGCGTTGGTTCACTCATTTTTCCTTATGATCGTCAGATTAGCCAAAGAAAGAGCCCACGTTTGTGATTCGTAATATTGTAGTAACAACTACTTTTAAACAGAATAAACGTGGTATTTTTTCGTTTTTCGAGATTTTATTTTAAACAAAAACTTGAAAGGAGTAGTTTGAGGACGTTACACGCGTAGACTATATGGTGCAATTAGTGACTGTACAAAGAGACACAGCTATAAGAACACGCCGCCATTGTTCTGGTCGGAGTGTCATGGTGGCCATGGCTTCAGAGCGTAGTACGGCAGGGATACGTACCACTGCCTCCCTTTATTCTTAAGCTCTTTTTAAACGATGAACGAAAGTGAACAAGATTGATAATGGTCTACTGAAGCGCTCCTAGCGTACTAGCCCTGAACTACAAACTACAGCAAGATCTTGTGGCAGGGTGTTTAGACGATAAACGTAACCGAACAGTAATACCCGACGTTGAAAGTGAGGTTATGACAGGCGATTTGTTATGTAGGAAGTCATAGTTTAATACTGGAATTGAGGAAACAACGCTAAATGTTATTGGCGGCCAAAGAAAACCTTGCAATCGATGTTTCTGGTCAACTTAGTTTAGTAATGTGCTGGAAAGTGAAACAACACTACAAAAGATTAACATCAATTTTCAAGCGAAAGAAATAAACTTATGAACACATCAAGCCATATTTATAAGAGCGTAAACAGACCTTCTTTTCTTTGTCTACTACGATTTGCCCACTGACATTGTTAATAACGTCATGCACAACTGAATTTTTGTCTTTCATTTGGACTGACTTTTTTAAATTTAAAATGCCATTTACTGAAAATTGCGTCAGCAAATAACAATCTTATTCAAATAAACAATTAGCTTCAGTCTTTTCTGTTACAATATTGCAAAACATAAACCATTTTTCGGTTTCAGATGTACGACCTCGTTTTCGGTGGATAATAATGGAGATAAATATTGAAGTCGTCATGAAACATTTGCAATTTACCGCTAAACCAAAGTATAATAATAAACTAAAGATTAATAACACAAATTTGCGGGCAAACAGTGTAATTGTCGAGTACAAATATGAAAATCGCGTGACGAAAATAGGTTAACTTCCGATGACAGCAGACGACCGTTCAATCAAAACAATCTTCTAGAGGAAGCTTAACGTGACGTTGACGTTAGGTGACGGTCTGGTGACGGACAGTGTGAATGCCGTCATTAGAAATACATTTTGTAATACATTCTGATCATAAACTTCGACATAACGCAAAATATACGTAAATAGGAAGGAAAATGGCGGACTAACTGGAGCGGCGACCGCAGCAGACAGCTGCTAGCTCGCGCATGCGCAGTGAACCCACTAGTACCGAATTTAGAACTCGTCCTATTTCATATCGCTATAATTATCGCGCTTCGATACTAGCGCGATCATACTAGTGCAGCCGTTCAGACGACTGACGACCGCCATGAACGCAGCTTGTTAGCAATCTATTACAATTAATACAAATAAACAATCCCTGAGATGGTTTATCGCCTCAAATATGTCAAAGACATTATTGATAGATCTGAAGCATTGAATTAAAATTTGTGGTGCGGCCGGGAATCGAACCCGGACGTCCATACTTACTAGGCAGACATCTTAAAGTCTTTTTTTTTTAATTACAAAGAAATAAATTTTTGCTGGTGGGCGGGATTGAACCGGCGACCTTCTGCACTGCAGTCCGTGACGCTATCCCCTGCGCCACGCCGGCAGTTTTTTTTTTAATTTTTGCCGGGTTTTTTTTTTTTTTTTTTTTTTTTTTTGCGGAATGGGGACCACAAAAGGAAAGGAAACTAAAGTGCCACCGCCACTTTGACCCTAATAAAAAAAGAACTTCAACCTCTTCAGGCGTTGGCGCGTAACTAAAACTACCCCTGGAAACTTAACTATATAAGGGAACAGAAAGAAAGGGAAGGGGAATGTGTAGGAGACAAAACAAATAAGTTCTCTTTATTCACATTACTATGATTATATTTTATTATTTTTATTTAATAAATCTTGATGTTCGTTGTATAGTTCAGAAGATCTCGGTTGCCTGCGGCTAGGAAGTTCAGTCACGGCTTCTCGTAGAATGTGCATTGCGTTGAACAGTTCAAGGAGGGACAGCAGTTCAAACATTTAAAATTCTTCTCTGTTGACTGAACACATTCCAGCTGCGGGGAGCGTCGTTGAAGGAACTCCCAAGGAAGTTGGAAAAGTATTGTCTGTGTTTAGGATGTCGTACAACTCTGTAATGGCGATCCGTGAGGTAAATCCAAACATCAAGTTTCGATTTTGCGTTGTGTCCAAAAAGATAGTGTATGGCATGTCCGCGAATCCAGTTCACCGCATTGGTCTTAGCCTTTGGAAAATACACTCGGTCCGGAAATAAGAACGAAGGAGGAGTAACACTCTCTGGAATAGTTCTCGTGAGGAAATCTATAATACGGCGAATCAGTTGCCAATGGTCAGCAGCAGGACCGCAAACAAAACGAAGTTCGTCAGTGTCAGCCACCCCGCACCTGGGACAGAGAGGGGATTCGGCGAGGTGGATGCGATGGAGGCGAACTCTGCAAACATGCTTACGATTGACAGTGAGGTACCAGCCCGACTGTGCATCAGAACCAAGAAAAGAAGCCGATATAGAACGCCAGATGGAGCGCCAGTCAAACTGGGGAAATTTTTGTTCAATCGGGTTTGACGGTAGACTTCTTTGTAGCACATCATAGATAAACCGTTGGACGACCACACCACTAGAGATTAAGGCGCCTTGGAATAGTCTATGTACGATTTCCCTCCACAACACAAACTTTAATTCAGCTTCTTTGTTCCAAAGATAATTGCCACTACTGCCAAGGCTCTCCATGCAGCGGAATACCACCTCAGCAATGGACATGGTGGAACAATCCTGTTAAGGTGATAGAAGTATCAATCAACACAAATGAATGCCTTAATCGTTGGTGGTGTGGTAGTCCAACAGAAACCGGGCGCCGTGGCTCAGCGCGCACGGTCGGAGGCCTGAACGTCCTCTGCAATAAAAAAAAAAAAAATTAAAAAAAAACTGAGCCAAAGAACACGGGAACCAAAACGTACAATCACCAGCAACATCCGCAAGGACACGATCTAACCATGGAAAAAAAAAAAAAAAAAAAAAAAAAAGAGAGAGAGAGAGAGAGACTTTAAGATATCTGCCTAGTAAGCATGGAGATCCGGGTTCGATTCCCGGCCACACCAAAATTTTAATTCAATGCTTCAGATCTATCAATAATCTATTAAAAGTTCGTTCATCGTTTAAAACGGGCTTTACCTCCGTGGACGCGGACTTTTTAGTGTTTTGATGCTGTGGGGTATGGGAGGGTTTCGTCTTTAAGTCACTGTAATAGCATACAGAATGACTTAGTAAAAATTTCTAATTGGTGCGAAGAATGGCAGCTAGCTCTCAATGTAGAAAAATGTAAGGTGGTGCGCATGAGTAGAAAAATCAATCCCATAATGTTCGAATACAGCATTAGTAGTGAACTTCTTGGTGCTGTCGCGTCGTTCAAATATCTAGGCGTAACATTGCAGAGCGATATGAAATGGAACGAGCATGTAAGGACAGTTGTGAGTAAGGCGGACAGCCGACTTCGGTTTATTGGGAGAATTTTGGGAAGATGTACTTCACCTGTAAAGGAGACCGCTTGTACGACCACGTCTTGAGTATTGCTCAAGTGTTTGGGACCCGCAGCAGATCGGTTTGAAGGAAGACATAGAGGCGGTTCAGAGGCGAGCAGCTAGGTTCGTTACCGGTAGGTTCGACCAATGCGCGAGTGTCACGGAAATGCTCCGGCAACTCAATTGGGGATCGCTGGAAGAAAGACGACGTTCTTTTCGTGAATTTCTGTTGAGTAAATTTAGAGGGCCGGTATTTGAAGCTGAGTGTAGCACGATCTTGCTGCGGCCTACTTACATTTCGCGTAAAGATCACAAAGACAAGATAAGAGAAATTAGGGCTCGTACGGAGGCATATAGCCATTCTTTCTTTCCTCGTTCAATTTGGGAGTGGAATAGGAAAGGAAATGCCTAGTAGTGGTACAGTGTACCCTCCGCCACGCACCTTACGGTGAATTGCGGAGTGTAGATGTAGATGTAGGCGCAGAACGCCGCAGACAGGTTTGGGCTCGCTGTGCGCTAGGCGCGGTTCGACCCCCGCCCCTCGCATCCTCCGCACGTGCTCCGCCCGCCCGCTAATCTCGCTTCCACACTCCCCCCGTTCTTCCCTTCTCCCCCTCGCTTTTATCCGCAGAGTGCGATCTGCGCGCTGTCTAGCGGAAGCGCGCCAAAGCTTCGCATCCACTGCCGCTAATCCCAGACACCCGTCGCATCACCACGCAATGGGGAGCACACACAAAGCACACTCCGCTGTACACTGCGCCACTGTTTCCTAGTTTCGAAACGGCGTTTCGATACGCGGAACTGTTTCGAAACCGCCACGTTCACGGTTTGAAACCGCCGGGTTTCATAAGTCCCAGCCAATTTCCAGTGACATAAAACAAAGTGGAAAATGATTTCTCACTTGTGTTCCTCACGGGACGTTAAGGTCCCTGTGATGTGTCATATGAAACTCTTGCTCACCAAGATTGCTCTATATATCTGCTCATAAAGAACAGAAAACAACACATTGTTTTATGTCTTTGTGTACAATTTCGTCAGGCGAGTTTTGCTGTCATAAAAGATGCTGTTGTTTGTTCTCACATTGGTAACTTGGTTTCTTATTGTTTTAGCTAATGGAAACTGATATCATGCAATGAATAGCACCCTTTTTATTTATATAGCATTCAAAACCGTGAGAGGAAATGTTCGATACTGACAGTGTGTCAAAAGCATTTTGTGCATGTTATTTACGTAGTGGTCTTTGTTGCTAGGTGTCACTAACAAATGGTTGTGGTTTTGATTTCTTTTGTTTATTAATTACGAAATACGAATACGGTTTAAGGATCACTACATTTTGTTTTATTTCCATCGTTCAGATCGATATCTAAAATGACATTTTGATACAAAAAATTTGCTATCTCTTGGTTGCCGGTAAATCCTTATGTTAACAGAGATAAACACCGCATAATGTCCCCAAATTGCATTATATCCTCTTGGAATTTAAAGTCCCATTCTTAACTTTATTTCTTTAACATTTTTTGTGTCAAATAACGAAAACAAAAATGTATAAATATACTAATGTGCTTCTATTTACTTTGGTACCAAAATAACCAAATATGAAGTTATGTGCTCCAATATTTGATAGCTTGGGCAGGAAAGGGATAAGGCTCTAAAACTAAGCCCACCCACATAATTCCAATATATATATATATAAATGTGAATGTCTGTTCGGTGTACGTTTATCACGTCTGAACCACAAGACATAAAAAGCTAAAAATTTGTATTTACTTTTTGAAAATGGTTTTACTGGTTGCATTGTTACTTGAGGGTTGATAATGATAAAAGGGTGGAGTATATTTGGATGGAAAGTTATCGGTTTATATCAAATTCTACGTGTGTGTATGTGTGTGTGTTAATATTTCGCTCTGCAGCGAAAACTACAGAACGCAAACGAATGGTCTGTGTGTAATTGTTGTCCGAAGTCTCCCGTTGTACACCATAGCAGTTCCATGCCGATAGCTATAAGGGGGTGGAAGATATGGTGGTTGAAAGTCGCCAAATTATAAAAAAAATCAGACTGAAGGCCAGCGATGACGTTTGCGACTCTATAGCAAGGAGGTTACATACAGCGAAACATGATGTCATAGACCATATCTTTGGTCTATGCGTGCTACAATTTCTTCAGCTCTTTCTCTGTAAGGATAAGCATACGAATAAGGAAATATAAGAATAAATAATTAAAGCAGAAAAAAGAAATTTCTTTTAATAGATCCCTTAAAAAATAAAATAAAATAAACTATTTCACGTTTCGCGCATCACATCAAGTGATCGACCTGAGATATTATTACAGCCATTAAACATCGCAGGAATCCATTTAGAGCCCTTATGTTTTTCACATGGTCAATTATACGTCGCATGCTCAAGGGTGGGCAACCCAAAAAATCTCTACATTTACGCTCCAAATAATACTACAAATAACTTAGTTTACCAAAATGTCCTAAAATGAAATTAAAACGAATTTGGACATTACTCGCACCGTACGTGTTGAGATATTGCAACATAGGCTATAAGGAATAATGTATGTATTATTTATAGTAGATCATTAAGCACTTGACATAATTTTTTTATTTGAATGTTGATTAAAATGTTTGTTTGTAAAGAAGGTATTGTATTTCATTTCATCCTTCAAAACCAGTCTCATAGCACACTACCGAAAGATAGCTTATCTATCATAATCAACCAACACGCGAGCGGAGCCGCGGGTTTAAGCTAGTATTAAAAAATAAATAAATAAATATGTAAAATAAAATAAAATGCGGTCCTGAATATAGTATGAAACACCACATGGACGCTCCCCCTCGATAGGGCCTCCTGATGATGGTAATGAGCCACCGAAACAGGTTGTTGAATAAAGTAACCACAATTACAGCTGAGTACGAAGATTTTCGCGACGTAGTTCCTGCGTGAAATATTGTCGGTGTTCTCGCCGCGTTGAATATGGGTAACAGCCCAAGCTTTGGAGTGTATCCTCCGTAGTCGTCGTCAGGGTGAAACTGACTGCCGTCAATGAAGTAAACCGCAATTTGCCATGTTATGGCTTCACTGTATTCTGTTTAGATGGAATGCCAAGCTGTGGCGAATGAAAATTTGTGCCCGGTCGGGATTCGAACCCGGGACCTCCTGCTTACTAGGCAGACGCGTTGACCACTCCGCCACCAGGACACAGTGACCAGCCCGACTGCAGAGGACTCTTACCTGCACGTCTCCCGCCACACACAAACCTCCATTCGCCACGCTGTCTCTTTCCTGTTACCACAGCCTATTTGTTCTGTAATGCTCGCAGCCACAATACTGTATTCCCGCATCAGGGAGAACAGACCATGAGGTATCGAGACACAATTAATTGTCGTCAGGAGCCCAGCCTCGGCTTGTATACAATTATATATAAAGTGGCGTAACCTATGGGGGGATGAGGGGGATAGAACCACTCCCCCCATCCCAGAACCCGGAAAAAAAACAACCAAAGAAATCGTTTAACAGCAATCTGATAAAGGTAAAGACTGGAAACTTGGGGTGTTTTGCCATAATCTTTCATTGGATGGGAGTGAATTAGTTTCTTCAACAGGAGTGTTAGATGGTAGTCTATCTCTGGAAACTGACTAAAATTTTGCTCCTAAAGCAGACCTATTCCCCCCCCCCCCAAAGCCAAGTCCTAGTTACGCCACTATATATATATATATACAAGCCAGGGCTGGGCTCCTGACGACAATTAATTGTGTCTCGATACCTGATGGTCTGTTCTCCGTGATGCGGGAATACAGTATTGTGGCTGCGAGCATTACAGAACGAATAGGCTGTGGTTATAGGAAAGAGACGGCGTGGCGAATGGAGATTTGCGTGTGGCGGGAGACGTGCAGGGAAGAGTCCTCTGCAGTCGGGCTGGTCACTGTGTCCTGGTGGCGGAGTGGTCAACGCGTCTGTCTAGTAAGCACGAGATCGTGGGTTCGAGTCCCGGCCGGGCACAAATTTTCATTCGCCATAGCCATCTAAACCTCATACAGTGAAGCCATAACATCGCAAATTGCGGCTTATTTCATTCATTTGAACGCTGTAATTAATTGAATGCCGTGAATTGGACGCTTCCGCTTATATGTCCAGGAGACGGCTTCTCATTGGCTGGCTTTGTTTGAAGACAGGACAGTACTGGCTCACGCTTCAAACTACTGGGGTTCTGTCATCAGGGAGGCGATTGAAATCAGGCCACGCGAAAATAATACCAACTAGTCGACACGCGAAATGCTTCGCAATTGCTAATATGTATGTACTCTTGCTTTGAACGTCAAATGTGCAAAATTTTATCGCAATCAGATAAATGGTTTTGATATTTCATACAAAAAGCTCTTCCTATTTTTTTCTGAATTTTCCGAGAAACATACCTCGCTTCAGAACCATTAGAACATGGATGTATATATTTTGTGACTAGAAATTTTATGCTTGGTGATGCCTCAACCTGGATGTACCCTTTTAGTATATAAAAAACATCGTGAAGTTATGTAAATTACGCCGGCCGCGGTGGCCGATGGGACTGAGGCGCTCCAGTCACGGTCTGCACGGCCACTACGGTCTGGGGTTCTAATCCCCCCTCGGGCATGGATATTTGTGCCGTCCTTAGTATAAGGTAGTTGATAAGTAGTTTGTAAGTTTAGGGACTGATGACCCCGTAGTTAAGTCCCATAAGCTTTACAAACATTTGAACATTTATGTAAATTACGACAGGTCTGAAGATGGCGTCGAGCACGCCGAAACCGGTAACATAATAAATGAAAAATGCGATCTTGACTGCTAAATCATTATTAAACAATTATAGACCGCCCCATCGAACTATGAGTTCCGTATATAACTTGATTTTTAATTCTGCTGCGCGCCCTCTCGCTATTGCCCGTCGGGCTTCGGAAAAGAATGCAACGAACTAAGAAGCGAGATACGTTTGCCATAATAGTGCGCGACCGGTAACGCTTGGTTAGTTCGCGACCGATTGTACGTATTTCAGTTCGCGAACGATCGCGTATATCTTAGTTCGTGACCGGTAACTCTCCTTTAGTTCAAGCTCGGCCGCGAAGTAGGTCGCTCTTTTTAGTTCGTCCGCTCCTTGTAGTTCGTCCGTTCTTTTTGGATTTTCCTACCGATACTAGCGACGAACTAGAAAGAAATCGATTTTGTATTAACAAATGAAATAGAAGAAATTTTTCATCTTCACGCTAGCGACATTGACGACAATGGGATTCGACCTTTACATTCTGACGACAGGCAGTAAACTACAGTTTTGTAGCTAATTAATTCTATACGGGTTGGTTACTTTACAGTGTTAGTGTCGCTTATACGACGTTACCCTCAACATTCTACCCCGCGAGCCGTCAACAGTATCATGCAGGCGAGAGAAAATGGTTGATGCATAATTTCTCGCATATAAATGTAAACAATGTTAAGTTATGAGTTCTCTTTACTTCTTTACACTGAGGATTATATTTAAACACTGCTGAATACCTTAGAAAAGAAAATTTGTGGCAGTGAACTATGAAACTACAGCTGAGCTGCATCTCAGCTCCAAATGACGGAACTGGCAGAAGGGAATCACGCGATTCTGCGCGCTCTCGCGTCCTCTCGCTGTTCCCCGTCAGTCTTCGGAAAAGCAGCGGACGAACTGAGAGGCGAGGGAGCTGCGATCTAGTTCGCGTAGTTCGCCTGTGGGAGCGCTCTTCCGAACTAGTTCGTTCGCGAACTATACAAGCCTACTGCTCATCACACAACGGAAAGCACTCAGAAAGACGACTCCGATGTACAGTTGGTCACTGTTTCACGGTTTCGAAACCACATTCCGATACCCGGAACTGTTTCACTGTTTCGAAACTGTCACGGGTTTCATTCTTCTCGGTATCGGATAGTGGTGAAGCTCTAGGGCTGAACCCACCCTCAGAATTCCAAAATAACCCGCCCTAACTGATATTAATCGGACCTGATGATGAACACTTGTAAATGTTTCCACATATTTTACGTTCGAACTTGGGATATTCGCCCGTCAGAGAAATGTCTAACCCTGCAACCAATAGCTGCGCCGAATTGTGAGCTTACATGGCGCATGCGCAGTAAACTGTTTCTTTCCAGTAGCTGATGGGGTTTGTACGCCTTCATGTTGTTGTTGTGGTCTTCAGTCCGGAGACTGGTTTGATGCAGCTCTCCACCCTACTCTATCCTGAGCAAGCCTTTTCATCTCCTCATAAGAACGGCAATCCACATCCACTTGAATCTGCTTACTGTATCCATCTCTTGGTCTCCTTCTGCGATTTTTACCCCACACACTTCCCTCCAGTGCTAAATTTACGATTCCCCGATGTCTAAGAATGTGTCCTACCAAGCGATCCCTTCTTTTAGTCAGGGTATGCCAAAAGTTCCTTTTCTCACCAATTCTGTTCAGTACCTCTTCATTAGTTATGTGATCTACCCACCTAATCTTCAGCATTCTTCTGTAGCACCACATTTCAAAAGCCTCTATTCTCTTCCTGTCCGCACTGCTTATCGTCCATGTTTCACTCCCGTACAAGGCAACACTCCACACAAATGCCTTTAGAAAAGACTTTTCTTCCCATTGCCATTCTGCATTTTATATCCTCTGTATTGCGACCATCGCATGTTATTTTACTACCCAAGTAGCAAAACTCATCTACCACCTTCATTGTTTCGTTACCTAATCTAATTCCTTCAACTTCCCCTGATTTTCTAAGACCGCATTCCATTATTTTTGTTTTGCTCTTGTTAATGTTCATTTTATATGCTCTCTTCAACACGCTGTTCATTCCATTGAACTGCTCTTCCAGGTCCTTCGCTGTCTCTGACAGAATTACAATGTCATCAGCAAAACGCAATGTTTTTATTTCTTCCCCCTGAACTTTAATCGCTATTCCAAATTTTTCCTTACTTTCCTTCTCCGCCTGCTCGATGTACAAATTGAATAACATCGGAGAAAGGCTACAACCCTGTCTTACTCCCTTCCCAACTGATGCTTCCCTTTCATGCCCTTCGAGTCTAATAACTGCGGTCTGGCTTTTGTACAAGTTGTAAATAACTCTCCTTTCCCTGTATTTTACCCCTGCTGACTTCAGAATTTGAAATAGTGTATTCCAGTCAACATTGTCAAATGCTTTCTCCAAATCTACAAAAGCTAAAAATGTAGGTTCGCCTTCATACGACTTCTGAAATTCTTCTCTTTTGAAGGTAAAAAAAAGTCTTTTGTTTGCTGGAATTTTGTTTTATTTCTCCCAGACGCGTTTTGTTTTTTATTTTAAAGACATCATCAGTTGGATCTACAAGTACAACTGTTTGTGAGATGTATTGTTTTGAGATTGTAAACAGTTCACGTATTTGTTTACATAACAGAAGTAGTTTTAAGTTACGTTTTCGTTGGCTTTTGAACTACTTTCTGCTGTTTCCTCCTTCTGGTTAAGGCAGTATGTTACACACTGTATAACTAACACACTTTGTTGCACCATGTTAGATACCTGCTATGGGAAGGTATACATTTCATATTCAAATGTACCGCGAATTTGACGCCGGTGTCAAGCTTAGTCAGGCATGGGTCGTTTATCTTTGGTTGCAGGCTTATTTTTCGATGGCAGTACTATCGATATTGGAGACGGTGATAGTATTGTTGCTGGGAAGTAGGGTTGTTATTATTGAGAGTGCAGACTTTGCTAGGCAGTAGCAGGGTTGCCAGGTGTGGCGATTTTTCGCATTCTTGGCTATCTTTTTCTTAGAATAGTAGCCATTCTAGCTATATGGCGACTGGCGACTAAATGTGGCTAGTAAAAGAATTAGTTCGCGACTTAAAGGCTATTTTATTTTACTTCAAGTAAGACGAATTTAAAGCAATCCCTCTTGAAACATCGTATAAATGATACTGACTGAACATCACTAGCATACTGGGGAAATGTAATCACACTATAGAAGTTGGCACAAATATTTGCACGTATCTTTGATCTGTCAGAGAATGTTACAGGAATGCAAAGAAACTTGTAGCCATAGACGTAAAATACCTCGAGGAGCCTACTTACAAAGGTTTATGAATAGGCTTTAAACGATGACTCCTGAAATATACTACAACCTCCCGTGGACACCGCGAGGATTACAGCGTGCACAGACGCATTTAAACAGTTTTTTTGTTTTACGCTCCCTCCTGTCTATATATAGGGCGCCGGCCTGTGGCCCCTCCTTCCCCCCCCCCCCCCCCAACTAGCTTCACGCGATACACAACAGAAATACCTAATAACTGCTACTGTGAGAGAAACCCTTTGCTACGCGCTTCGCAATAGTTAACAATGGTTTGCTGATATTTCAATGTAGAAAACTTGCTAATTTCCCTGTAGTTCTCATGGCCTGTAAATATCAGTTTTGAAGAAGATATAAGTGATTAATTATCGAAGCTATGCATCAGAACTTACCTTGTGTAAGTTTGTTAGAATGATTCTTGAATAGTTTTATGTTCCTATTTTAGTAGTTCTGAAATTAATACATATCATAGTTTAAATGTAACTGTGTTTAAATTTAGTATCCACTGTATCTCTTGAGTCTCTCTCACATTTACAGTATGACTGTATTTGGACTGGATTCGTTGATCAGTTGGTGGTGTGTGTGTGTGTGGGTTCAGTTCCTGGCTCGACTCAGGTAAATGTTTCACTGAAGAACGAAGCTTCTTGGAATGTCCAGTCTGGCGTCTATGAATTTGAGAGTGCCATAGCTTGTGTTACTTGTTAATCAGTAACCAACTTACTCCCTGAATTTCAGGATTATTGTTGTTGAGACACACGACATAATGCCATAGCACAATGACGTTAACTGATTATAAATTGCGATACTTGACTATTTTTACTGAGGAAAAGGTGGATATATTTAGGGATTTTATTGATAAAAAGATGGCGATATATTGGCTATTTTTGTTTAAAATTTGGCGACAGAGCAATGGAAAAACCTGGCAACCCTGGGCAGTAGGCGCACGCATGAGATTGCAGAAGCGTGGGGACCGTGGTTGTGTACCGTTTTCGTTCCGGCAGGATAGCCGAGGAGATGAGGTTTTGAGACTTGAATGCTGAGCCAAGCTGTTTGTTTAAGGTATGGAGACGAAAGGAATAGACGACGTTGGAGAAACGATCTTTTGAAGTTTTCATAAGGTAAAGTTTTTCATGAAATACTTGGCATGTTCCTATGGCACAACTTCGCATTGTTAGGCTGAACTGATGGTAACAGTTAACTGTCTGGAAAGATCTTGCTGTTAGCTTGTGGTCTCACGATTCATGCTAGGGACCCCTTTCTGTGTTAGGAAAAGTATTTATTATAAATAGGAATTTCATGGGTAGTGTTCTTGAAATATGGTATTGTTGTAACATTGTTTGTGTGAATCGAGTTAAATTTAATAACATAAAGAAGTATTTATCTTTGTTTAAAAATAATTTTGTAGGCAGATTAAATATCTGAGTAGTTATATTTTTCTCTGAAAGATTTTAAAATCCAAAAAATTATATTGTTAGTAATTTTCATGAAGTTATATCAGTTGGAAAATAAACCAGATATTGCAGTTTTAATAGTTAGTTCGAGTTTCTTAAACAGATTACCACTTTACCCCTTCTGACATTTTTATTAAAAGTACCGTAGATGTGTTCTGTAGTTAGTTATCCAGTAGTTAGTACATCAGGAAGCAGTTTGGTGTAGCGCAAATTTATGCAGTGTGGCTATAATAATAATAATAATAAAAACAATCCAGATTAGTAAGTGAAAGTAATCGAAAAGTGAAAGTGAGAAAGAATCAGTTTTTGTTGTCATACTTACAGTTCAGTATGATCTACAGATTTCAGGGTTCATTCAGTACAGGTTAACAAGTGTTTGCAGTGAGTCAGCTTGCATTGATAAATATTGGGTTCGTTACATTCCGTTAAAGATTGTTAGTTCACTCAGAAACAAGTTAGTAGGCCCCAGAATTATTAACACAATGATTTTTATTATCAGTAATTTTCAGACAGTTAACTTTGTTACGACATTTTCATACAAAAACAATTAGCAGTTTGTGTCTTATTATAATAAACATTACGCAGTCGGATAGGTTTTGCAATACCTTTACATTCACATAGAATACAGTTAAAAATACGCAGTCAGATTAACATAAAGTTGTGCAAAGGCATTCAGGTAGAACAAGTTCAAACACATTCAGTTACATTTCATACAAGTAGGGTCAGTCAGTCACATTTCTTAGATCATGTGGTAAAACACATAACTTTCGCAGGAGACGTAAATTTCGTAAGAGAGAAGGACAAGCAGGAAACTTTCAACAGATGTACACATTTTAGAAGTGTTGAGCAGCCATTATGTACTTTCTCTATTTTCATTTGTTTTGTTGCCAACATAGCGAAATGTTTGTTGGTCGTGTGTGAACAAATTGAAAGAGTAAGAATGCTTTTTGGAACAGAAGAATAAGAAGGAAAGTTTCCTGTTTTGTTTATTTGTGTTTTGATTTAAAGGGGGAGGGGTTAAGGCCAGTCTACACGACGACACCAGGTTGCGACACACGTTGCATGAAATGAGTTGGCGCGCAACTGGTTTCGTGTCTGTCTGTAGACACGGCGCCAATGCTACACACTTCAGTTTCGTTGTTTTGTCAGTGCCGTAGTCGCCGTAGAATCAAAGTTTTGGTAGCTGTAAGAGGTGTGGCGAATCTATTGCTTGTCTGTGTGAAGTCGCTGCATAAGACTAAACATGAAAAGAATAAGAAGCGTGTTTCGGTTCGTGACTGGATTAAAAAAGACGTCAGCTCTGTTGCTCAGTAACCTTGCTGAAAGAAATTGCGGTTGAAGACCGTAGAAGTTACTTTGTAATGCAATAAAGAAACAAGTTACCGTTATGTGTGAAGCATTGTTACCAGAACTGAAACTACAAATCACATTACGTTTCTTATCAAGTAGATAGTCGTCTTTGCAGTACTTGTACCGTGTTCCGAAATCCACAATTGCCGTACTTCGTTTGTATTTTTTTTTTTTTTTTTTTTTTTAAATCTTATGGTCTATAATTGTTTAATAATGATTTTGCAGTCAAGATCGCATTTTTCATTTATTATGTTACCGGTTTCGGCGTGCTCGACGCCATCTTCAGACCTGTCGTAATTTACATAAATGTTCAAATGTTTGTAATGCTTATGGGACTTAACTACGGGGTCATCAGTCCCTAAGCTTACAAACTACTTATGAACTACTTACAAACTAGGACGGCACAAATATCCATGCCCGAGGGGGGATTCGAACCCCCGACCGTAGTGGCCGTGCTGACCGTGACTGGAGCGCCTTAGTCACCTCGGCCACCGCGGCCGGCTATAGGTATTTCAAATTGGATATATTTTAATGTGCAATTCACTAATCGTCAACCCATCAATATTTAATTTCACAAATAATTACTAGAAGAGCTCTAACACGCCGTGAAAATCGCACAAACACCTACGCAACGCATATATGTTCAAAACCAGAATTATTTCTCCCGTTCCCCCCCTTTATATTGTATTTTGTTCTGTATTGGTCATAACCTAACCTAAAAACACGCGCTATCAGTTTCGCCTAAGTTGGAATCTGCCGAAACTGTTTAGTTTCGCCAACGAGTTGTGCGCGAAGACCTGCTGCGCATGCGCACTGGCCAGTAACGCAGTTTCATCAAACGTAGTGTAGTCGTGTAAACTAGCCTTTAATGATAGTATGGAGGATTGGGCTATGTAATTATGTAATCTAGCAGCGTAAACAGTGAATTGAGTGATTCTTTTCCTTGACCATTCAGCAGAATTTTCTTTTCAGCTTTTGTTTTCTGTATGTGGTAATTTTTCTCGAAGCTGGCATTTCATTTGCTTCCACTTCTCCATGCCTGGACGTTCCATACGCTATGGTGGAACAGAGTCGTTGAGTGGTGTCCTAGCAGATAGCGCCACATGGTATCCCCAGTTGCCGACAACCTTCCTCGCCTCCTTCAGAGCAGGGATGCGAAAAACCGATACCGGCCATCAATGGTACGAGATTAAGGGACTGCTCCTTCGGTTGATAGTCGTAGCGTAGAGGGCAAGGCGTTGGACTACGACGCTGAAGGTCGATGATTCGGAACCCGCCACTACGTAACTTTTTTTTCCTAAAAGGGTTTCAGACACTCTTTTATTAATTAATTAATTATTATTTAGCTTATTATTTTGTTCCAAAATGTGTGCAAAAACTTATAAAACTACAAATCTAAAGTGGGCCGTAAAACACGTGGTGCGAATATTTTTTCTGTATCTGTACCCGTTCGTTTTATATAACCAAACGGAACTTACTTTCTGGTCGCGCCTCGTATTGGCTCATTGCGAAGGGGTGAGTGCGCAATCGAAGCAGGCATCTACATCTACATCTACATACATACCCCGCAATTCACAGTAAGGAACGTGGCGGAGGGTACACTGTACCACTACTAGGCATTTCCTTTCCTATTCCACTCCCAAATTGAACGAGGAAAAAAAGAATGCCTATATGCCTCCGTACGAGCCCTAATTTCTCTTATCTTGTCTTTGTGATCTTTACGCGAAATGTAAGTAGGCGGCAGCAAGATCGTACTACACTCAGCTTCAAATTCCGGCCCAATAAATTTCCTCAACAGAAATTCACGAAAAGAACGTCTTCTTTCTTCCAGCGATCCCCAATTGAGTTGCCGGAGCATTTCCGTGACACTCGCGCATTGGTCGAACCTACCGGTAACAAATCTAGCTGCTCGCCTCTGAACCGCCTCTATGTCTTCCTTTAAACTGATCTACTGTGGGTCGCAAACACTCGAGCAATACTCAAGACGTGGTCGTACAAGCGTTTTATACGCGGTCTCCTTTACAGGTGAAGTACATCTTCCCAAAATTCTCCCAATAAACCGAAGTCGGCTGTCTGCCTTACTCACAACTATCCTTACATGCTCGTTCCATTTCATATCGCCCTGCAATGTTACGCCTAGATATTTGAACGACGCGACAACATCAAGAAGCTCACTACTAATGCTGTATTCGAACATTATAGGATTTTTTTTTCTACTCATGCGTATCACCTTACATTTTTCTACATTGAGAGCTAGCTGCCATTATTCACACCAACTAGAAATTTTGGCTAAGTCGTCCTGTATGCTATTACAGTCAGTTACAGACGACACCCTCCCATACACCACAGCATCATCAGCAAACAGCCGCAAATTACAACTTACTCTGTCCATCAGATCATTTATATAGATAGAAAATAATAGCGGTCCTATCACACTCCCCTGGGGCACGCCTGACGATACACTCGTCTCTGATGAACACTCGCCGTCGAGAACAACGTACTGCGTTCTATTACTTAGGAAGTCTTCCAGCCAGTCACAAATCTGTGAACCTGTTCCATAAGCTCGTAGAAAAGGGGGGAGTGCCCTCAGTAGAAGCAGGCAGACACGCTACAGCTGCAACTGCGGTCAAGGGGGAGAAGAAGAACAAAGCTGGAATTAGAGCACGGCGTCCGCGGCGCCCGATGGGCGGATATGCGCTGCCCGACTATCCAAACTGAATTTCGCCGGAGGGGCAGCAGTTTGAAAAGAACCGCAAGGGCCCAGGGGCTGCGAAAAGGCGGTAGGGCTGCGAGGAAGGGGGATGGACCGCGGGGGCAGGGGCGCAGGCGAGGAGAGGGCGAGCGCACTCAGCCGCTGCTGACGGAGGGGCGCGGCCGGGGGTCGAACAGGTGCCACAGTCACGGCGGGCTACACCGCCACTCCGACTTGTCATGTTGCGTGGGCGCCCAGGAAACACTTATTATCTCAGGTCTACATCTAAATACAATTATTGAATTCATCGAACACAAACATCTAAAATGGTATGGACACGTCAGAAGAATGGGACAAAAAAGGCTTTCAAAATGCGTACTCAACTGGACACCGAACGGAAGAAGAAAAATGGGACGACCTATTACCACATGGATACAGAAAGTTCAGTCAGCAGTGAGGAAGAACAACATTCCTGACGACTTGTGGGAGGACAGAGAAAAGTGGACAACAAGAATTCGTAACTTAATGTAATCTAATATAGGTACTGGAAAAATGTACTTTACATTGTAAAACCACAATAATGATAATAATAATAATAATAATAATAATAATGTCAATCTACATGCGCTACTCTGCAAATCACATTTAAGTGCCTGGCAGAGGGTTCATCGAACCACCGTTATACTATTTTATCTCCCATTCCATTCTCGAATAGCGGGCGGGAAGAAAGAACACCTGAATCTCTCTGTTCGAGCTCTGATTTCTCGTATTTTATTCTGATGATCATTTCTACCTATGTAAGTAGGAGTCAACAATATATTTTGTTGTTGGTGATTGGAGTATTGTAAGTAGCCCACGCCGCAGCGATAAGCGCCGTTGTTGTAATGATTCCCATCCCAGATCCTGCATCATTTCCGTAACGCTGTCTCCCCTGTATCGTCACAATACGAAACGAGCTGCCCTTCTTTGGACTCTTTCGATGTCCTCCGTCAAACCCACCTGATAAGGATCCCACACTTGGCAGCAATACTCCAAAAATGGACGGACAAGCGCAGTGTATGCAGTTTCTTTAGTAGTTCTGTTGCATCTTTTAAGGACTCTTCCAATAAAACGCAATCTCTGGTTCGCCTTTCCTACGACATTATCTACGTGTTCTTTCCAGTTTAACTCTGAAGTAATAGTAATTCCTAGGTATTTTGTGGAGTTTACGGCCTTTACAGTTGATTGATTTATCATGTAAACAAAGTTTAACGGATTTCTTTTCGTACTCATGCGGATCACTTCACACTTGCCATTATTTAGACTCAATTGCCAATTTTTACACCATACTGATATATTATTCAGATCGTTCGGCAGTTTGTTTTGATCTTCAGATGATTTTACTAGACGGTAAATGACGGCGTCATCTGCAAACAACCTAAGAGAGCTACATAGATTTTCCCCTAAATCGTTTATGTAAATAAGGAACAGCAGAGGACTCATAACACTACCCTGAGGAACGCCCGATATCACCTCTGTTTTAGTGGATGCCTTACCATCGATTACTACGACCTGAACAAGCCTCTTCATCTGAGGATACGTTCGGCAACCTACATGCTTTTGAATCTGCTTAATATATTCGTCCCTAGCCCCCCCCCCCCCTCTACGATTTTTACCCCACACGCTTTCTTCTAATGCTAAGATGACGTTTCCTTGATGTCTCAGAATGTGTCCCACCAACCTATCCCTTCTCTTAGTCAGGATATGCCGGAAACTCCTTTTCTCTCTAATACGGTTGACCACTTCCTCATTAGTTACGTGATCAGTGGCGTATGCTGCGATTGTAACTTGGGCTATCACTAATATCTCACTATCTGCATAATTTTTATTTTTTTGAAATGTCTTGATTGCACTGTTTTTTATTGTATCATTACGCGTTTCGATACAGCATCATCAGATAAACTTTTTAAAAAGGATCGTAATTAAAATATATCTTATTGGAGAAGACTAACGAAATTATAAACCACCATCGTGGATGTCTTAGTGAAGGTGTTCAACTAGAATCTCATGCCAACTAGAATCAGTTGGCATGTGATACAATGTAGAAGGTACAGTGTATGATAATGGCTAGTTGGAACTTGTGCGCTGTCGTCGATCTGTCTCCTTGGCCAATGTTGGCGAACAATAAGACCGAAAAGTCCACTTCATATTTCCAGATTTTTACCATTCAATTGCATTGTCATTTATTGACATATAAACAGGCGGGAAATGAATTTATGTTTGTAGCACAGTGTGTGACAATATGCACAAAATACTTTTCGTCTTTTATATATATATAGGTACAAAAAGGTACGACCAAACTTTCAGGAAACATTCAAATCAAATGTTTGTAAAGCGTGTGGGACTTAACTACGGGGTCATCAGTCCCTAAACTTACGAACTACTTATGAACTACTTACGAACTAGGACGGCACAAATATCCATGCCCGAGGGGGGATTCGAACCCCCGACCTTAGTGGCCGTGCAGACCGTGACTGAAGCGCCTCAGTCTCCTCGGCCACCGCGGCCGGCCGGGAAACATTCCTCACACACAAAAGAAGAAAATATGTTGTGTGTACATGTGTCCGGAAACGCTTAATTTCCATGTTAGAGCTCATTTTAGTATTCCTCTTTAAGTGTAAATTGAAATAATTCGTGCAGACAATTGTCAAAATACCCAATTGTTTCGTTAGTATGTACTGAACTTTCTCGATTCACGTCATCAACACAGATTTTCTGAGAACGTTTGGGCAGGAATTGTCGGCGATGTCTTGATTGTGCCTCATGTTCTTCCACCAAGGCTCACTGGAGCACGTTAACATGATTTCATATGGGATACTCTACCTGTGCTGCCAGGTTTTTTAGGTTCTTGACCTAGGTTTCGTTGCCACTAAGGACAATTTCATCACAAGAATAAAAACAGTTTTATGAAACACATGACGTGAAAAATGTTACGAGCAAGAATGCTCAGGTCGATTACAACAAAAATTACCATTCTAGCTATACCGGTGTTATTTGTATGTCCAGAATGCTAATATTTATTGTAATAGACGTGAGCAATCCTGCTCCCAATATGTTTGACATCATGTGTTTCATGTAACTGTTTTTATTCTTCTGATGAAGTTGTCCCCAGTGGCAACGAAACATATCAGGTGATCAAAAAGTCAGTATAAATTTGAAAACTTAATAAATCAGGGAATAATGTAGATACAGGGGTAAAAATTAACACACTTGCTTGGAATGACTTGGGGTTTTATTAAAAAAAAGTATGGGTAGACGCGTGAAAGACCTCTTGCGCGCGTCGTTTGGTGATGATCGTGTGCTCAGCCGCCACTTTCGTCATGCTTGGCCTCCCAGGTCCCCAGACCTCAGTCCGTGCGATTATTGGCTTTGGGGTTACCTGAAGTCGCGAGTGTATCGTGATCGACCGACATCTCTAGGGATGTGAAAGACAACATCCGACGCCAATGCCTCGCCATAACTCCGGACATGCTTTACAGTGCTGTTCACAACATTATTCCTCGACTACAGCTATTGTTGAAGAATGATGGTGAACCTATTGAGCATTTCCTGTAAAGAACGTCATCTTTGCTTTGTCTTAATTTGTTGTGCTAATTATTGCTTTTCTGATCAGATGAAATGCCATCTGTCGGACTTTTTAGAACTATTTTTTCCTAATAAAAGCCCTATGTCATTGCAAGCATGTGTGTTAATTTTTACGTCTCTATCTACATTATTTCGAGATTTATTAAGTTTTCAAATTCATACTGACTTTTTGATCACCTGGAAGATCAAGAATCTAAAAAATACCCAACCGGTTGGCTGATATACAAAATTGTTAAAAAAATTGGATTACGGTTCCTGTTAATCAGCCATGTTCAGAATTATACTAAACAGTGCTTCTGTCTGTACTTGCAAGTATTGCGTCTGCTCTATTACACTGGATACCACAACACGAAAAAATATTACACTGGTTTTTGTACACAGGTAGGACTAAGCCATGATTATTATATAATGGAAGAGGCACAATACCTTTAAGCAGACAGAGAAAATTATGGTTTCTAACATTAGGATAAAATACACAACTGCAGTGCAAGAGTGTCAGAAAATCACACACTGAAACGAACGTACTTGTGGAAACAAATGCACTATAAGACGGCAATAAATTCTCGAAACTCGTTGGCATAAGCAGTAAACTTTCTAACTGGTGTAGTTTTTCAGTGTTTAAAGGATGAAGGTTAACTGTCTGCACAACTTGGAACATAAATTCAAAACTGCCGCGGCCGAGGGCACTGAGGCGCTATGCTGTGATGCGCGAGGTCGTTCCCCGTCGGGGGTTCGAATCCGCCCCCCCCCCCCCACGGGTGTAAATGTTTGTGTCGTCTTTAGTGTTTGCTAGTTCATAAGTAGTTTGTAAGTTTAGGGGCTGATGACCCCATAGTTAAGTCCCATACGCTCTACAAACATATTGTAGATAGAATGAAACTTTCACTCTGCAGCGGAGTGTGCGCTGATATGAAACTTCCTGCCAGATTAAAATTGTGTGCCGGAACCGGGACTCGAACCTGGGACCTTTGCCTTTCGCGGGCAAGCGCTCTACCGACTGTGCTATCCCGACACGACTCACGATGCCGCCTCACGACTTTACTTCCGCCAGTACCTCGCCTCCTACTTTCCAAACTTCACAGAAGCTCTCCTGCGAACTATGCAAGACTAGCACTCCTGGAAGAAAGGATATGGTGGAGACATGGCTTAGCCACAGCCTAAGGGATGAAGTTTGGCAAGTAGAAGCGAGGTACTGGCGGAAGTAAAGTTGTGAGGCGGCATCGTGAGTCGTGTCGGGATAGCACAGTCGGTAGTGCGCTTGCCCGCGAAAGGCAAAGGTCCCAGGTTCGAGTCCCGGTTCCGGCACACAATTTTAATCTGCCAGGAAGTTTCATATCAGCGCACACTCCGCTGCAGAGTGAAAGTTTCATTATGGAGTACTTGTTGTTTGCATCCAGGGAAACTTGTAACAATTACAAGTAAGTTTCGTCCTACAACAAGCCAAGAACATAATTAATGTTTTTTTCACGCATGTATAACCATAATTTCTGTTTATCCTGGGACAATTCGACACTAAACTAACACAGGATGTCTAGAAATCGTATACCATCTGAAGATGAGTATATAATATTTGAAACCGGTAATGGTACTTTGTAAATCCGTATCTATATAAAAGCGAAAGGACACTCATTCACTTACTCACTCACTTCATTCACTCACTGACGAAACACCAAATCTCACTGAGGCGCTCCAGTCACGGTCTGCACGGCCACTACGGTCGGGGGTTCGAATCCCCCCTCGGGCATGGATATTTGTGCCGTCCTAGTTCGTAAGTAGTTCATAAGTAGTTCGTAAGTTTAGGGACTGATGACCCCGCAGTTAAGTCCCATACGCTTTACAAACATTTGATTTGAATGTTTCCTGAAAGTTTGGCCGTACCTTTTTGTAACACCCTATATATATATATATATATATATATATATATATATATATATATATATATATATATATATATACAAACATAAATTCATTTCCCGCCTGTTTATATGTCAATAAATGACAATGCAATTAAATGGTAAAAATCTGGAAATATGAAGTGGACTTTTCGGTCTTATTGTTCGCCAACATTGGCCAAGGAGACAGATCGACGACAGCGCACAAGTTCCAACTAGCCATTATCATACACTGTACCTTCTACATTGTATCACATGCCAAGTGATTCTAGTTGGCATGAGATTCTAGTTGAACACCTTCACTAAGACATCCACGATGGTGGTTTATAATTTAGTTAGTCTTCTCCAATAAGATATATTTTAATTACGATCCTTTTTAAAAAGTTTATCTGATGATGCTGTATCGAAACGCGTAATGATACAATAAAAAACAGTGCAATCAAGACATTTCAAAAAAATAAAAATTATGCAGATAGTGAGATATTAGTGATAGCCCAAGTTACAATCGCAGCATACGCCACTGATCACGTAACTAATGAGGAAGTGGTCAACCGTATTAGAGAGAAAAGGAGTTTCCGGCATATCCTGACTAAGAGAAGGGATAGGTTGGTGGGACACATTCTGAGACATCAAGGAAACGTCATCTTAGCATTAGAAGAAAGCGTGTGGGGTAAAAATCGTAGAGGGGGGGGGGGCTAGGGACGAATATATTAAGCAGATTCAAAAGCATGTAGGTTGCCGAACGTATCCTCAGATGAAGAGGCTTGTTCAGGTCGTAGTAATCGATGGTAAGGCATCCACTAAAACAGAGGTGATATCGGGCGTTCCTCAGGGTAGTGTTATGAGTCCTCTGCTGTTCCTTATTTACATAAACGATTTAGGGGAAAATCTAACGGAGAGAGAGAGAGAGAGAGAGAGAGAGAGAAGGAAGAGGAGGAATACTAACTCAAGTAAATAAATACCCTGGCAACGAATAATAGAACTAATTGTGGCTGATTGCTGTTCTACACCAACAAATTACGTCGCATAACAGCCACGGTCTCAAAAATGTCTCTTTATCACAACATTGCAGATAGATAATAGTCTATTGAAGCGCTCCTAGCGTAGTAGGCCAAATTATAAACTCCTGCAAGAGCTCGTGCCAGCGTGTTTACACGATGAACGTAATCAGACAGAAAACGTGAAAGTTTCTTGCTTGTCCTTCTCTCTTACAAAATTTACGTCTGCTGCGAAAGTTATGTGTCTTACCACATGATCTAAGAAATGTGACTGACTGACCCTACTTGTATGAAATGTAACTGAATGTGTTTGGACTAAAGTTGGCTACGGTTTCATGGCTTCCAAACCAGGTTTCGATACATACAACAGTTTCAGTGTTTCAAAACCGGCATGTTTCACGGTTTCGAAACCATGCGGTTTCATTCCGTTCTGTTTCGGATCTCATTAGCGGTCGATTGTCGATACACTGAAACCGTTTCTTCCTGTCGGTTTCACGGTTTCCTGTCGGTTTCACGATTTCATGTCGGTTTCACAACACCGGTGTTTCAAACCACTAATGCAGTAAGACGGAACAGACTAATGGTATCGAAATGTGGTGTTTCATTTTACTGAAGCTCCACACAGATACACATATAACTTACTGGTATATAAACCATTTAGACAGTGTCAAATAGTAGTTGACACTATTGAGTCTGCAGCTTATGATTACTGATATCAAGATTCGCTTGCAAGAGACTGCTGTATTCCGAAATGACATAATGTCTGCTTTAACAATAAAACAACGTTCACTATTTGCATTGGAAAACCGGTTAAATTCTAGGTTTATCTACGATATTAAAGACACACAAGTGAAAGTACATTCTTTAAAATAAAATACAACATGAAGCCTGAAAATGAGTTTTTTTATACTAACAAGGGTAGATCGCATATTTAATCTCGTGATAAAGAGTTGGTTTGTTACAAGCGGAAACGAAGTTACCCACTGTCGTTATAATTTTTCGACACTCATGTTAAGAGAATTGCGGCGGTGGTGTAACGGTCAAGACGTACAAGTGGTGAACTTGCCTCTTACTTTATTATTTTTGTAATTCCATAGCATTACTTGTGATTATTTAGTGTGCCCTTTATTCCCTATAATTTATTTAGTATGTATAGAAAGTGGCATTTATCATCCATCACTGTAATATGCGTACCGTATTGCAGTTTGTGAGATCCTAACGGGGTAAACTTTTACCTACCACACCGGCGGCCTCGTGTGACTATGTTGGCAACATCAACAACACGGGAGAAAATCTTTATCAACTTCTTTCGTACAGACCAAGAAGTAAATATATACTCTGTGGTTGACAGGTTCTTGTATGTACCCTTGTCCACATAGTGTAAATTATTGCCCTCCTAGAACGAAGTTTTCATGACAAAACATACATTACTTCACGGTTTCATGGTTTCGAAACAGTGTTTCGAAACCACAAATGGTACGGTTTCATTTGTTTCGAAACCGTCAGATGTTTCAGTTTTCCCATCTCTAGTTTGAACTTGTTCTACCTGAATGCCTTTGCGCAACGTTTTGCTAATCTGACTAACTGTATTCTATGTGAATGTAAAGGTATTGCAAAACCTATTTGACTGCGTAATGTTTATTATAATGAGACACAAACTGCTAATTGTTTCTGTATGAAAATATCGTAACAAAGTTAACTGTCTGAAAATTACTGATACTAAAAGTCACTATGTTAATATTTTTGGCCCTACAAACTTGTTTCTGACTGAACTAAACATCTTTAACGGAATGTAACGACCCCAATATTTATCAATGCAATCTGACTCTGTGCAAACACTTGTTAACCTGAACAGTGTATGAATTCTGTAAATCATACTGAATTGTAAGTTTGACAAAAACTGATTCTTTCTCACTTTCACTTTTCGATTACTTTCACTTACTAATCTGGAATGATTTTTATTTTATTTTAATTTTAGCCACACTGCATAAATTTGCGCAACACTAAACTGCTTCGTTCTGTACTAACTACTGGAAAACTAACTACAGAAATCATGCATGGCACTTTCATTAAAAATGTGAGGAGGGATAAACTGGTAATCTGTTTAAGAAACTCGAACTAATTATTAAAAATGAAATATCTGGTTTATTTTCCAACCGATGTAACTTCATGAAAATTACTAACAATATCATTTTTTTGATTTTAAAATCTTCCAGAGAAAAATATAACTCTGATATTTAATCTGCCTACAAAACTATTTTTAAACAAAGATAAACATTTCTTTACTGTTAATAAATTTAACTCGATTCACACAAACAATGTTACAACAATACCATATTTCAAGAACACTACCCATGAAATTGATGCTATGTTGAAACATAAGGCATCAACAGAGTAAACAGTGTCTATATCTGTCAAATATAAAAAGTAATGAGATAAAACGTGATCTTACCATCTTGTCACGAAAAATAGACAGTAACTCTAATATGCCTTATGGGCGTCAGTCCAACTTAAACGTCCACTTGAAAATGGCAAAAGCCGAAACAAGCTTGTAGTGGAATCAATTTGCACAAGCTGAATAAATATTGTTAGCAGCAAACTTGGATATATATGAAACTTCCTGGCAGATTAAAATTGTGTGCCGGAACCGGGACTCGAATCTGGGACCTTTGCCTTTCGCGGGCAAGTGCACTACCGACTGTGCTGTCCCGACACGACTCACGATGCCGCCTCACAACTTTACTTCCGCCAGTACCTCGCCTTCTACTTTCCAAACTTCAAAGAAGTTCTCCTGCGAAACTTGCATTCTGGAAACATCCCTTAGGCTGTGGCTAAGCCATGTCTCCACCATATCCTTTCTTCCAGGAGTGCTAGTCTTGCATGGTTCGCAGGAGAGCTTCTGTGAAGTTTGGAAAGTAGGAGACGTGGTACTGGCGGAAGTATAGTTGTGAGACGGCATCGTGAGTCTTGTCGGGATAGCACAGTCGGTAGTGCGCTTGCCCGCGAAACGCAAAGGTCCTAGGTTCGAGTCCCGGTTCCGGCACACAATTTTAATCTGCCAGGAAGTTTCATATCAGCGCACACTCCGCTGCAGAGTGAAAGTTTCATTTTGGATATCTATATTGCGATAATGTCATATTTTGTCATTGTATATGCTGCGAGCCCAGTAGAGAAGAAACTATTGATCTTGCAATCTCAAAACTAAACTGTTACAATAAATATTTTTCCTAACACAGAAAGGGGTCGCTAGCATGAATCGTGAGACCACAAGCTAACAGCAAGATCTTTCCCGACAGTTAACTGTTACCATCAGTTCAGCCTAACAATACGAAGTTGTGCCATAGGAACATGCCAAGTATTTCAGGAAAAACTTTACCTTATTAAAACTTGAAAAGATCGTTTATTCAACGTCGTCTATTCCTTCCGTCTCCATACCTTAAACAAACAGCTTGGCTCAGCATTCAAGTGTCAAAACCTCACCTCCTCGGTCCCCAGGCTTCTGCAATCTCATCCGCGCGCCTACTGCCTAGCAAAGTCAGCCCTCTCAATAATCACAAGCCTACTTCCCGCCAACAACACTATCACCGTCTCCAATATCGATAGTACTGCCATCGAAAAATAAGCCTGCAACCAAAGATAAACGACCCATGCCATACTAGCTTGACACCGGTGTCAAATTCGCGGTACATTTGAATATGAAATGTATACCTTCCCATAGCAGATACCTTACAAACGCTACTAGCGAATGTTTTGCGAGTCTAGTTTGTTGTTGTTTTTCGGGGCTATAAACCAGTGGCACATCTCCTGGATACGAAACGCAAATTCACACAGTCCGTCATGTCAATTTGTTTATCCCTTTATCCGATGTTGAAAGTGAGGTTACGACTGGCGATCTGTTATGTAGGAAGTGGTAGTTCAATACTGGAATTGGGGAAACAACAACGCTAAACGATATTGACGGCTAAAAAAACTTTACAATGTATGTTTCTGATCAACTAAGTTCCGTGGCGGAGCGGCCGAGCGCATTGAGGCGCTATGCTGCGATGCGCGAGGCCGTTCCCCACACTGCAGAATGCTAACGAAGATACGAGCTTATGGAATAGGTTCACAGATTTGTGACTGACTAGAAGACTAAGTAATAAAACGCAGTACGTTGTCCACGAAGGCGAGTGTTCATCAAGGACGAGTGTATCGTCAGGCGTGCCCCAGGGGAGTGTGATAGGACCGCTATTATTTTCTATCTATATAAATGATCTGATGGACAGAGTAACTTGTAATTTGCGGCTGTTTGCTGATGATGCTGTGGTGTATGGGAGGGTGTCGTCTGTAACTGACTGTAATAGCATACAGGATGGCAGCTAGCTCTCAATGTAGAAAAATGTAAGGTGATGCGCATGAGTAGGAAAAACAATCCCATAATATTCGAATACAGCATTAGTAGTGAGCTTCTTGATTCACTCGCGTTGTTCAAATATCTAGGCGTCACATTGCAGAGCGATATGAAATGGAACGAACATGTAAAGGCAGTTGTAAGGCGAACAGCCGACTTCGGTTAATTGGGAGAATTATGGGAAGATGTACTTCACCTGTAAAGGAGACCGCGTATAAAACGCTTGTACGACCACGTCTTGAGTATTGCTCAAGTGTTTGGGAGCCGCAGCAGATCAGTTTAAAGGAAGACATGGAGGCGGTTCAGAGGCGAGCAGCTAGGTTTGTTACCGGTAGGTCCGACGGATAAACTCTAGTATCCGATACCGGTTTGACCAATGACGTCACATAAGACGTCATACATAATCGAGAGATACTACGAACACATGTTTACCACAACATGGTAATTAGATTTCACCTAAATAGGTCAAATCTACTTAATGATACCACCTCTTCAAAATACACTTAATAATTGGGTAATTTTAAAGAAAGCTTGCACTCGAAGTTTTACGGCCTGAAATGATATATTAGTGTCGAACATACAACTGTAAATCGATTGAGTGTTTCTCAACCGGAGATTCGGGCGCTACTAACCTTCTTAGGGCTAAGCTACATATAACTTTTTTTAAAGTGAAAGTTACGTTAGGTACAGGTCGAACGAGACGTAAACCTTCCAACAATAGAATAATACCAATAGTGTAACACAACGCCACCTAGGTGTCTCAAAAAATATTAGACACGTAAACAGTGAGTATTGAAACCACGCGCGAGACGGAATGACGTAAGAGATGACGTCATTGGTCAAAGTGGTATCGGGGACTATATTTCACCAGGTTCGACCAATGCGCGAGTGTCACGGAAATGCTCCGGTAACTCAATTGGGGATAGCTGGAGGAAAGACGACGTTCTTTCCGTGAAATTCTATTGCGGAAATTTAGAGGGCCAGAATTTGACGCTAAGTGTAGTACGATCTTCCTGCCACCTACTTACATTTCGCATAGTGACCAAAAAGACAAGAGAAATTGGGGTTCGTACGGAGGCATATAGGCACTCTTTTCTTCCCTCGTTCTATTTGGGATTGGAAAAGGAAAGGAAATGCCTAGTAACGGCACAGTGTACCCTCCGCCACGCACCTTGCGGTGGATTACGGAGTATGTATGTAGATGTGGATGGGGGTTCGAATCCTCTTTCGGGCAAGGATGTTTGTGCTGTTTTTAGTCTAAGGTAGTTCATGACCCCACAATTAAGTCCCATTTTGATCAACTTAGTGTCGTAAAGTGAAACAACATTTCAAAACATCGACATCTATTTTCCAGCGAAAAAATAAGCATGCGAACACATTAAACACTATTTCTAAGAGTATGAATAGAGCTTGTTTGCTTTATCCACTACGGTTTACCCGCTGACATTGTGAATACCGTCGTAAACAACTGAATTTTTGTCCCTCATTTGGACTGACTTTTTCATTTGAAATGTTATTTAATCAAAATTGCTTCATCAAATTACAAACTTATTCAAATAAACAATTGGATTCAGTCTTTTCTATTACAATATTGCAAAGCGTAGGCCATTTTTCGGTTTCAGACATACGACATCGCTTTTAGAAGGACGCTCAGTTGAGAACAAAAATGTCGTCGAGAAACGTTTTACTTAACAGCTAAACCAAAGTATAATAAAAAAAATAACGATTAATACGACAATTTACGTGCAGTCTCTGAAATCGTCGAATACAACATGAAAACCGCCTGAAGGAATAAGCGCTGAGGCGTGTGGTACGCAGATAAGGGATTATTTTGCAAACTGCTTTGTGACTCCATAAGGATCAGTACTTTGGCATATGAAATAACTTGTTGTTATTGTGGTCTTCAGTACGGAGACTGGTTTGATGCAGCTCTCCACCCTACTCTATCCTGAGCAAGCCTTTTCATCTCCTCATAAGAACGACAACCCACATCCACTTGAATCTGCTTACTATACGCGTCTCTTGGTCTCCCTCTGCGACTTTTACCCCACACACTTCCCTCCAATGCTAAATTTACGATTCCCCGATGTCTAAGAATGTGTCCTACCAAGCGATCCCTTCTTTTGGTCAGGGTATGCAAAAAATTTCTTTTATCACCGATTCTGTTCAGTACCTCTTCATTAGTTATGCGATCTACCCACCTGATCTTCAGCATTCTTCTGTAGCACCACATTTCAAAAGCCTCTATTCTCTTCCTGTCTGCACTGTTTATCGTCCATGTTTCACTACCGTACAAGGCAACACTCCACACAAATGCCTTTAGAAAAGACTTCCTTAGGCTTAAATCAATATTCGATGTTAACAAATTTCTCTTTTTCAAGAACGCTTTTCTACCCATTGCCATTCTGCATTTTATATCCTCTGTACTGCGACCGTCATATGTTACTTTACTATCCAACTACTACATTAACACGGGAGGCAATACATCACGGCTTATCTTAGAAGATAGGCTAAGGAAAGGCAAACCTATGTTTTTAGCATTTGTAGATTTGGAGACGGCATTTGACAATGTCGGTTGGAATAAACTCTTTCAAATTCTGAAGGTAACAGAGGTAGAATATAGGGAGCGAAGAATTATATTGAACTTATACAAAAAGTTAGCAGCGGTTTTTAGAGTCGAAGGGCACGAAAAGTACACGGAGGTTGGGAAGGGAGTAAGGCAGGGTTGTAGCCTTTCCCCAATGTTGTTCAATCTCTACATTGAGCTGGGAGTGGATGAATGAAAAGAGAAATTTGGAGACGCAATTAAAGTTCAGAAAGAAGAAATAAAAACTTTGCAGTTAGCTGATATATAGTAATTCTGTCAGAGACCACAAAAGGATCTGGAAGAACAGTGAGTGCAATAGACAGTGTGTTGAAAAGAGAGTATAAGATGAACATTAACAACAGAAAAATAAGGACAATGGATTGAAGCATCAGGAAGTCAGGCGCTGCTGAAGGAATTAGCTAAGGAGACAATTAAAGTAGTGTACGAGTTTTGTTATTTGGGTGACAAAATAACATCTGGTGGCCGAAGTAGAGAATATATAAAAAGTAGAATGGTTACGGGAAGAAAAGCGTTTCTGGAAGCGAGATTATTTGACATCCAATATTAGTTTAAATGTTAAAAAGTCGTTCGTGAAAGCATTTGTGTGGAGTGTAGCACTGTATGCGAGTGAAACGTGGACGATAAGGAGTTCACACGAAAAGGTGATAGAAGCTTTTGAAATGTAATTCTCTAGGGGAATGATGATAATTAGATGGGTAGATCACATAACTAATGAAGATGTGCTCAACAGAATTGGGGAGAAAAGGAGTTTGTGCCGTATCCGGACTAGCTGCTCCATGCGCTTGCTGCTTGAGCCGCTAACGATATCACGCAAACCGAAAGAAACAGTCTGTGGGTAATTTCTCGCGTTTAAGTTTACAGCTATCTCTATATCTCGGCATTATGGAATTTATTAGTCAGATATTGCAGAGTGCAGAATACTTCAAAGCAGAAATTTTGTAGCACTGAACTATGTAATCTAGCAGGCAGACGCTCACCTCAAAATGGCTCTCATCAGCAGAAGGCAAACACGTGATTTTTAACTCTGTTCGCGACCTATTGCGCATATTTTAGTTCGCGACCTATCGTGCATCTTTTAGTTCGTAACCTATAGCGCATAATTTACTTTGCGACCTATCACGATATTTTAGTTCGCAATCTATCGCGCATAGTTAGCGACCTATCGCGCATAATTTAGTTCGCGACCTATTACGATATTTTAATTCGCGATCTATCACGCATAGTTCGCGACTTATCGCGCATAATTTAGTTCGCGACCTATCGCGCATCTATTAGTTCGTCAACTATGGCGCATAATTTAGTTTGCGACCTATCACGATATTTTAGTTCGCGACCTATCGCGCATAGTTCGCGACCTATCGCGCATAATTTAGTTCGCGATGTATCGCGCATAATTTAGTTCGCGACGTATCGCGCATAATGTAGTTTGCGACCTATCGTGCATGTTTTTAGTTCGTGAGCCATCGCGCATATTTTAGTTCGCGACGTATCGCACATCTTTTAGTTTGCGACCTATCGCGATATTTTAGTTCGCGACCTATCACGCATATTTTAGTTCGCGACCTATCGCGCATATCATACTTCTCGACCAATGACGATATTTTAGTTCGCGACCTATCGCGCATAGTTCGCCACCTATCGCGATATTTTAGTTCGCGACCTATCGCGATATTTTAGTTCGCGACCTATCGCGCATAGTTCGCGACCTATCACGTATAATTTAGTTCGCGACGTATCGCGCATAATTTAGTTCGCGACCTATCGCGATATTTTAGTTCGCGACCTATCGCGCATATTTTAGTTCGTGACCTATCTCACATCTTTTAGTTCGTGACCTATCACAATATTTTAGTTCGCGACCTATCGCGCATAGTTCGCGACCTATCACGTATTATTTAGTTCGCGACCTATCGCGCATATTTTAGTTCGCGACCTATCGCGCATCTTTTAGTTCGTAACCTGTGTTGTTGTGTTGTTGTGGTCTTCAGTCCGGAGACTGGTTTGATGCAGCTCTCCACAATACCCTATCCTGAGCAAGCCTCTTCATCTCCACGTAAGAACGGCAACCTACATCTGTCTGAATCTGCTTACTGTATCCATCTCTTGGTCTTCCTCTGCGATTTTTACCCCACACACTTCCCTCTAATGCTAAATTCGCGATTCCTTTATGTCTAAGAATGTGTCCTACCAATCTATCCCTTCTTTTAGTCAAGGTATGCCAGAAATTTCTTTTCTCCCCAATCCTGTTCAGTACGTCCTCATTAGTTACGCGATCCACCCATCTAATCTTCAGCATTCTTCTGTAGCACCATATTTCAAAAGCCTCTATCCTCTTCCTGTCCACACTGTTTATCGTCCATGTCTCACTCCCATACAAGGCAACACTCCATACAAATGCCTTCAGAAAGGACTTCCTTAGGCTTAAATCAATATTCGATGTTAACAAATTTCTCTTTTTCAAAAACGCTTTTCTACCCATTGCCATTCTGCATTTTATATCCTCTGTACTACGACCATCATTTGTTATTTTACTGCCCAAGTAACAAAACTCATCTACCTCCTTTATTGCTTCGTTTCCCAATCTAATTCCTTCAGCATCACCTGATTTCCTTACACTGCACTCCATTACCCTAGTTTTGCTCTTGTTAATGTTCATCTTATATGCAATTTTCAGCACACTGTCCATTCCGTTCAATTGCTCTTCCAGGTCCTTTGCTGTATCTGACAGAATTACTATGTCGTCGGCAAAACGCAAGGTTTTCAATTCTTCACCCTGAACTTTAATTCCTTCTCCAAATTTCTCCTTGCTTTCCTTTATAGCTTGCTCAATGTACAAATTGAATAACATTGGAGAAAGGCTACAACCCTGTCTTACCCCCTTTCCAACCACTGCATCCCTTTCATGCCCTTCAACTCTGACAACCGCTGTCTGGTTTTTGTACAAGTTGTAAATAACCTTACGCTCCCTATATTTTACTCCTGCTTGCTTCAGAACTTGAAAGAGTTTATTCCAATCAACATTGTCAAAAGCCTTCTCCAAATCTACAAAAGCTAGAAATGTGGGTTTGCCTTTTCTTAATCTATCTTCTAGGATAAGCCGTAAAGTGAGTATTGCCTCCCGAGTTCCTACATTTCTCCTGAACCCAAACTGATCTTCCCCGAGGTCGGCTTCTACAAGTTTTTCCATCCTTCTGTATATAATTAGTGTTAATATTTTGCAACCATGACTTATTAAACTGATGGTTCTGTAGTTTTCACACCTGTCTGCACCTGCTTTCTTTGGAATGGGGATTATAACATTTTTCTTGAAGTCTGAGGGTACTTCTCCTGTCTCATACATCTTACACACCAGGCGAAACAGGTTTGTCATGGCTGGTTCTCCCAGAGACTTCAGTAGTTCTGAGGGAATATCATCTACTCCAGGGGCCTTGTTACGACTTAGGTCTTTCAGGGCTCTGTCAAATTCTTCTCTCAGTACAGTATCTCCTATTTCATCTTCATCTACATCCTCTTCCCTTCCTACAATATTGTCTCGTAGTTCATTTCCTTTGTAGAGCCCCTCTATATACTCTTTCCACCTTTCAGCTTTCCCTTCTTTCCTGAGAACTGGTTTTCCATCAGTGTCCTTGATATTCATAGAGCTGTTTTTCTTATCTCCAAATGTTTCTATTATTTTCCTGTAGGCTGTATCTATTTTTCCGCTATTTATACATTCTTCTACATCCTTGCATTTGCCTTCAAGCCACTCCTGCTTAGCTACTTTGCACCTCCTGTCAATCTCATTTCTTAGTCGTCTATACTCCATTTTGCCTGTTTCATTGACTGCATTTTTATATTTTCTCCTTTCATCGATTAAATTTAGTATCTCCTGTGATATCCAAGGATTTTTTGTAGGTCTTGCCTTTCTACCTATTTGGTCCTCTGCTACCTGCACTATTTCATCTCTCAATTTTACCCATTCCTCCTCTACTGTTTTATTTTCCCCTGTTTCTGTCAATTGTTGCCTAAAGCTCCCTCTGAAATTCTTAAGAACCTCAGGTTCCTTCAATTTATCCAGGTCCCATCTCCTTATTTTCCTACCTTTTTGTAGTTTCTTTAGTTTCAGCCTACAGTTCATAACCAACAAGTTATGGTCAGAGTCTATATCTGCCCCTGGGTATGTCTTACTCTGTAAAACCTGGTTCCGAAATCTATGTCTTACCATTATAAAATCTATCTGGTATCTCCCAGTGTCTCCTGGTCTCTTCCACGTATACAACCTTCTTTTGTGATTCTTGAACCAGGTGTTTGTTATAACTAAATTATGTTCCGTGCAAAATTCTACCAGGCGGCTTCCTCTTTCATTCCTTTTGCCCAGTCCATATTCACCTACTATCTTCCCTTCCCTTCCTTGTCCTACTACCGAATTCCAGTCTCCCATAACAATTAAGTTTTCCTCTCCCTTAATTGTCTGAATAATTTCCTTTAGCTCCTCATATATTTCTTCGATTTCCTCATCATCGGCAGAGCTAGTTGGCATATAAACCTGTACTACTGTTGTCGGTGTTGGCTTCGTCTCTATCTTGACAATGATAATGCGATCACTGTGCTGCTCATAGTAGTTTACCCGCATTCCTATTTTCTTATTCATTATCAATCCTACTCCTGTGATACCCCCAATTGATTTTGTATTTATAATCCTGTACTCACCTGACCAGAAATCCTGTTCATCCTGCCATCGAACTTCACTAATCCCCACTATATCTAACCTCAACCTATCCATTTCCCTTTTTAAATTTTCTAATTTTCCTACTCTATTAAGGGATCTAACATTCCACGCTCCGACTCGTAGAATGCCAGTATTGTCTTTCCTGATGATCGCATCCTCCTGAGTAGTCCCCGCCCGGAGATCCGAATGGGGGACTATTTTACCTCCGGAATATTTTACCCGAGAGGATGCCATCATCATATGTTCATACAGTAGAGCTGCATGTCCTCGGGAAAGATAACGGCTGTAGTTTCCCCTTGCTTTCAGCCGTTCGCAGTAGCTTTGTGGCAAAGCCACATTAGCTGATGTTACAAGGCCAGCTCAGTCAATCATACAGACTGTTGCCCCTGTAACTACTGAAAAGGCTGCTGCCCCTCTTCAGGAACCACACGTTTGTCTGGCCTCTCCACAGATACCCCTCCGCTGTGGTTGCACCTACGGTACGGCTATCTGTATCGTTGAGGCACGCAAGCCACCCCACCTCGGCAATGTCTGTGGTTCATGGGAGTGGTTCGTAACCTATCGTGCATTATTTAGTTTGCGTCCTATCACGATATTTTAGTTCGCGACCTATCGCGCATAATTTAGTACGCGACCTATCGCGCATATTTTAGTTTGCGACCTATCACACATCTTTTAGTTCGCGACCTATCACAATATTTTAGTTCGCGACCTATCGTGCATAGTTCGCGACCTATCACGTATATTTTAGTTCGCGACCTATCGCGCATATTTTAGTTCGTTACCTATCGCGCATAATTTAGTTTGCGATCTATCACGATATTTTAGTTCGCGACCTATCGCGCATAGTTCGCGACCTATCGCGCATAATTTAGTTCGCGATGTATCGCGCATAATTTAGTTCGCGACGTATCGCGCATAATTTAGTTCGCGACGTATCGCGCATAATTTAGTTCGCGACCTATCGCGCATATTTTAGTTCGCGACCTATCGCGCATATTTTAGTTTGCGACCTATCGCACATCTTTTAGTTCGCGACCTATCACAATATTTTAGTTCGCAACCTATCGCGCATAGTTCGCGACCTATCACGTATATTTTAGTTCGCGACCTATCGCGCATAGTTCGCAACCTATCGCGCATAATTTAGTTCGCGATGTATCGCGCATAATTTAGTTCGAGACGTATCACGCATAATTTAGTTCGCGACCTATCGCGATATTTTAGTTCGCGACCTATCGCTCATATTTTAGTTCGCGACCTATCGCACATCTTTTAGTTCGCGACCTATCACAATATTTTAGTTCGCGACCTATCGCGCATAGTTCGCGACCTATCACGTATAATTTAGTTCGCGACGTATCGCGCATGATTTAGTTCGCGACCTACCGCGCATATTTCAGTTCGCGACCTATCGCACATCTTTTAGTTCGCGACCTATCACAATATTTTAGTTCGCGACCTATCGCGCATAGTTCGCGACCTATCACGTATAATTTAGTTCGCGATGTATCGCACATAATTTAGTTCGCGACCTGTCGCGATATTTTAGTTCGCGACCTATCGCGTATATTTTAGTTCGCGACCTATCGTACATCTTTTAGTTCGCGACCTACCACAATATTTTAGTTCGCGACCTATCGCGCATAGTTCGCGACCTATCACGTATAATTTAGTTCGCGACGTATCGCGCATAATTTAGTTCGCGACCTATCGCGCATATTTTAGTTCGCGACCTATCGCACATCTTTTAGTTCGTAACCTATCGTGCATTATTTAGTTTGCGTCCTATCACGATATTTTAGTTCGCGACCTATCGCGCATAGTTCGCGACCTATCGCGCATAATTTAGTTCGCGACCTATGGCGCATAATTTAGTTCGCGACCTATCGCGCATATTTTACATTGCGGGCTGAAGACGACAAGGACAAGTTTATCGCTTAAAACGGGCTTAACCCGGAAGGTCGGATAGTGGGGCCTGTTCCAGCTGGCATTCGCCCCTTGGGGCACGCATCGGATGCTAATTGTGCTCGGCTGGGTCGGGAAGGGCCCCGTCGGTCTATCGCCCTCGCCGCGGCTGCGGCTGCGGCTGAGTCAATCAAAGGGCACTCGAGTGTTTGCGGGCCGCGCGACCGAGCGTGAAACGTGCACGTGCGGAACACGTGTGCTAGCGCAGCTGCGCCACATCCCCCCTCCCCCCTCTAAACCCCAGCCCTCCCGTTCCTTTTAAACGCCCGCACTTCCTGCCCGAATTAACACGCAAACAGTTGCAACCCACCCCAGTATAAGAGCGTGCATCGCTTCCACACCTACATCTACAACTACATCTACATACATGCTCCGCAATCCACCGCAAGGTGCGTGGCAGGGGGTACACTGTACCGCTTCTAGACATTTCGTTTCTTATTCCAGTACCAAATAGATCGACGGAAAAAAGAATGCCTATAGGCCTTCTTAGAAGTCTTTTCTAGTTCGCGAACAAACTAGTTCGGAAGAGCGTCCCCCCGGGCGAACTAGTTCGCATGTCCCTCGCCTCTTAGTTCGTCCGCTCCGCTCCTACATCTACATCTACATACATTGTCCGCAATCCACCGCAAGGAGCGTAGCGGAGGGTACAATGTACCATTTATCGCGAATCTTTAATTCAGCGCAAAGTTCCTAGTAATTGGAAAAAAAGCGCAGGTGACTCCCGTGTATAAGAAAGGAAAGAGAACAGACCCACACAATTACAGGCCAATATCGTTGACATCAGTTTCATGTAGAATTTGACAGCATATTCTCAGTTCGAATATAGTAAATTTCCTTGAAACGGAAAAGCTTCTTTCCATGAATCAGCAAGGGTTTAGGTAACATCGTTCATGTGAAACTCTGCTTGCCCTTTTCTCACATGACATCTTGCGATCCATGGATGAAGGGCAACAGGCGGATTGTGTTTTTCTCGACTTCAAAAAGGCGTTCGACGCAGTGCCACACTGCGGACTGCTAACGAAGATACGAGCTTATGGAATAGGTTCACATCTGTCTGAATCTGCTTACTGTATCCATCTCTTGGTCTTCCTCTGCGGTTTTTACCCCACACACTTCCCTCCAACGCTAAATTCACAATTCCTTGATGTCTAACAATGTGTCCTACCAATCTATCACTTCTTTTATTCAAGGTATGTCAGAAATTTCTTTTCTCTCCTATTCTGTTCAGTACCTCCTCATTAGTTACACGATCAACCCATCTAATCTTCAGCATTCTTCTGTAGCACCACATTTCAAAAGCCTCTATCCTCTTCCTGTCCGCACTGTTTATCGTCCATGTCTCACTCCCATACAAGGCAACACTCCATACAAATGCCCTCAGAAAGGACTTCCTTACGTTTAAATCAATATTCGCTGTTAACAAATTTCTATTTTTCAAAAACGCTTTTCTACCCATTGCCATTCTGCATTTCATATCCTCTGTACTGCGACCATCATTTGTTATTTTACTGCCCAAGTAACAAAACTCATCTACCTCCTTTATTGCTTCGTTTCCCAATCTAATTCCTTCAGCATCACCTGATTTTCTTACACTGCACTCCATTACCCTAGTTTTACTATTGTTAATGTTCATCTTATATGCACCTTTCAGAACACTGTCCATTCCGTTCAATTGCTCTTCCAGGTCCTTTGCTGTATCTAACAGAATTACTATGTAGTCGGCCAAACGCAATGTTTTTAGTTCTTCATCCTGAACTTTAATTCCGACTCCAAATTTCTCCCTGCTTTCCTTTATAGCTTGCTCAATGTACAAATTGAGTAACATTAGAGAAAGGCTACAACCCTGTCTCACTCCCTTCCCAACCACTGCATCCCTTTCATGCCCTTCAACTCTGACAACCGCTGTCTGGTTTTTGTACAAGTTGTAAATAACATTACGCTCCCTATATTTTACTCCTGCTTGCTTCAGAATTTGAAAGAGTTTATTCCAATCAACATTGTCAAAAGCCTTCTCTACAAAAGCTAGAAATGTAGGTTTTGTCGCGTCCCAAACTTGGTTATTGCAAGGGATTGAGCGACACGGTTCGTTACAAGGGATTTTAGCCGTTGACCGAATTGAGAGAGAGACTTTGTCTGGCTAAGATGTTATTATCTCTGGGATTGGCTATAAAAGATTTTAATACTGAAATAAACCTCCTGTTGAAGTTTAACAATTTATAGTTTATTCAGATACGTACAAGCAAACTGTGAGGTATCTTCCACTAAGTGGCCAAGTCTTATACAGAGACGATGTCTGTCTTACACTGTTCCGTCTGCCTTAACAAGAACCCGTCAGTATTACCCACACGACTAAAGAACAGAGTCCCCCGACTAATTCCCAAAGTCCATCCTACCTTCTGCTTCCAAGTCACTACGCCCAACAACTGCTCCCAAGTTTTGTACGCGTTTTCCCCTTCGAGTTGTTGGAAACAGAAGGTAGGAGCTGCAGGCAGGCAGCCGGGAGAGACAATAACCAAGTTTGGGACGCGACAAAACCTACATTTCTAGCTTTTGTAGATTTGGAGAAGGCTTTTGACAATGTTGATTGGAATAAACTCTTTCAAGTTCTGAAGCAAGCAGGAGTAAAATATAGGGAGCGTAAGGTTATTTACAACTTGTACAAAAATCAGACAGCGGTTGTCAGAGTTGAAGGGCATGAAAGGGATGCAGTGGTTGGGAAGGGACTAAGACAGGGTTGTAGCCTTTCTCCAATGTTATTGAATTTCTACATTGAGCAAGCTATAAAGGAAAGCAAGGAGAAATTTGGAGAAGGAATTAAAGTTCAGGGTGAAGAATTAAAAACATTGCGTTTTGCCGACGACATAGTAATTCTGTCAGATACAGCAAAGGACCTCGAAGAGCAATTGAACGGAATGGACAGTGTGCTGAAAGGCGCATATAAGATGAACATTAACAAGAGCAAAACTAGGGTAATGGAGTGCAGTGTAAGAAAATCAGATGATGCTGAAGGAATTAGATTGGGAAACGAAGCAATAAAGGAGGTAGATGAGTTTTGTTACTTGGGCAGTAAAATAACAAATGATGATCGCAGTACAGAGGATATAAAATGCAGAATGGCAATGGGAAGAAAAGCATTTTTGAAAAAGAGAAATTTGCTAACATCGAATATTAATTTAAGTGTAAGGAAGTCTTTTCTGAAGGCTTTTGTATGGAGTGTTGCCTTGTACGGTTGTGAGACATGGACGATAAACAGTGCGGACAGGAAGAGGATAGAGGCTTTTGAAATGTGGTGCTACAGAAGAATGCTGAAGATTACGTGGGTTGATCGTGTAACTAATGAGGAGGTACTGAACAGAATTCGGGAGAAAAGGAATTTTTGGCATACCCTGGCTAAAAGAAGGGATCGCTTCGTAGGACACATTCTTAGACATCGGGGAATCGTAAATTTAGCACTGGAGGGAAGTGTGTGGAGTAGAAATCGCAGAGGGAGACCAAGAGACGCGTATACTAAGCAGATTCAAGTGGATGTGGGTTGCCGTTCTTATGAGGAGATGAAGAGGCTTGCTCAGGATAGAGTAGGGTGGAGAACTGTATCAAAACAGTCTCCGGACTGAAGACCATAACAACAACAACATTTTTTAATAGGACCACTATTATTGTCTATCTATATAAATGATCTGATGGACAGAGTAAGTTGTAATTTGCAGCTGTTTGCTAATGATGCTGTGGTGTATGGGAGGGTGTCGTCTGTAACTGACTGTAATAGCATACAAGATGACTTAGACAAAATTTCTAGTTGGTGCGAAGAATGGCAGCTAGCTCTCAATGTAGAAAAATGTGAGGTGATGCGCATGAGTAGAAAAAACAATCCCATAATGTTCTAATACAGCATTAGTAGTGAGCTTCTTGATGCTGTCACGTCGTTCAAATATCTAGGCGTAGCATTGCAGAGCGATATGAAATGGAACGAGCATGTAAGGACAGTTGTGAGTAAGGCGGACAGCCGACTTCGGTTTATTGAGAGAATTTTGGGAAGATGTACTTCACCTGTAAATGAGACCGCGTATAAAACGCTTGTACGACCACATCTTGAGTATTGCTCAAGTATTTGGGACCCGCAGCAGATCAGTTTAAAGGAAGACATAGAGGCAGTTCAGAGGCGAGCAGCTAGGTTTGTTACCGGTAGGTTCGACCAATGCGCGAGTGTCACGGAAATGCTCCGGCAACTCAATTGGTGATCGCTGGAAGAAAGACGACGTTCTTTTCGTGAATTTCTGTTAAGTAAATTTAGAGGGCCGGAATTTGAAGCTGAGTGTAGTACGATCTTGCTGCCGCCTACTTACATTTCGCGTAGTGATCACAAAGACAAGATAAGAGAAATTAGGGCTCGTACGGAGGCATATAGGCATTCTTTTTTTCCTCGTTCAATTTGGGAGTGGAATAGGAAAGGAAATGGCTAGTAGTGGTACAGTGTACCATCCGCCACGCATCTTGGATTGCGGAGTATGTATGTAGATGTAGATGTACTAGATATTTCCTTTCCTATTCCACTCCCAAATTGAACGAGGAATAAAAGAATGCCTATATTACTTCTTAGTAGTCTTGTGTAGTTCGCTAACGAACTAACGAACAGGCGAACTACACGAAATAGTTCGCAGCTTCCTCTCCTCTTAGTTCGTCCGCTCCTTTCCCGAAGACTGACGGGGAACAGCGAGAGGACGCGAGAGCGCGCAGAATCGCGTGATTCCCTTCTGCCAGTTGCCGTCATCTCGAGCTGAGATGCTGCTCAGCTGTAGTTTCATAGTGCACTGCGACAAATTCTCTTTTCTAAGGTATTCAGAAGTGTCTAAATAATATTTACTACGAGTACTCTGTATGGAAAGTAGTTGAATACCATTGTATCACCCATTCGTGTAAATAACTGGTTTACTTGTATAAGTAATTGATGTCTAGTTGCCCAAAAATACGGGTAATACCACACTCTTGTGCAACACGGAGCATTATATAAAAAAAAAACCTGTCATAACAAAAGAAAGAGCTCTTTTAGTAGCGGTAGCAAAAGCCAAAAAGAGCGGACGAACTAGAAAGAGCAGACGAACTAAAAAGAGCGACTTACTTCGCGGCCGAGCTGCGAACTAAACTTTGCGTCTTCGGTGGCGAACTAAAATGTTCGCGGTCTATCGCGAACTACAACCTGCGTTACCATTCGGGAACTATTGTGGCAAACGTATCTCGCTTCTTAGTTCGTTTGATTCTTTTCCGAAGACCGACGGGCAATAGCGAGAGGGCGCGCAGCAGAATTAAAAATCACGTGCTTGCCTTCTGCTGCTGAGAACCATTTCGAGGTGAGCGTCTGCCTGCTTGATTACATAGTTCAGTGCTACGAAATTTCTGTTTTGAAGTACTCTGCAGTATGCAATATCTGACTAATAAATTACGCAATGCCAAGATATAGAGATAACTCAATAGCGAGAAATTATCCCCAAACTGTTTCTTTTGCTTTGCGTGATATCGTTAGCGGCTCAAGCAGCAAGCGCATGAAGCAGCTAGGTGGGGGAACTTCTCCCTCCCGATCGCGAACTATTATGCGCAAGTATACTTCTTAGGAGCCCTAATCTCTCGTCTTTGTCATCACTACGCGAAATGTAAGTAGGCGCCAGCAAGATCGTACTACACTCAGCTTCAAATTCCGGCCCTCTAAATTTACTTCACAGAAATTCACGAAAAGAACGTCGTCTTTCTTCCAGCGATCACCAATTGAGTTGCCGGAGCATTTCCGTGGCACTCGCGCATTGGTCGAACCTACCGGTAACAAATCTACCTGCCCGCCTCTGAACCGCCTCTATGTCTTCCTTTAAACTGATCTGCTGCGGGTCCCAAATACTTGAGCAATACTCAAGACGTGGTCGTACAAGCGTTTTATACGCGGTCTCATTTACAGGTGAATTACATCTTTCCAAAATTCTCCCCATAAACCGAAGACGGCTGTCCGCCTTACTCACAACTGTCGTTACATCTTCGTTCCATTTCATATCGCTCTGCAATGTTACGCCTAGATATTTGAACGACGCGACCGCATCAAGAAGCTCACTACTAATGCTGTATTCGAACATTATGGGATTGTTTTTTCTACTCATGCGCATCACCTTACATTTTTCTACATTGAGAGCTAGCTGCCATTCTTCACACCAACTAGAAATTTTGTCTAAGTCGTCCTGTATGCTATTACAGTCAGTTACAGACGACACCCTCCCATACACCACAGCATCATCAGCAAACAGCCGCAAATTACAACTTACTCTGTCCATCCGATCATTTATATAGATACAAAATAATAGCGATCCTACCACACTCCCCTGGGCCTGACGATACACTCGTCTCTGATTAACACTCGTCTCTGATGAACACTCGCCGTCGAGAACAACGTACTGCGATCTATTACTTAGGAAGTCTTCCAGCCAGTCACAAACCTGTGAACCTATTCCATAAGCTCGTATCTTCGTTAGCAGTCTGCAGTGTGGCACCGCGTCGAACGCCTTTTCGCAGTCGAGAAAAACACAATCCGCCTGTTGCTCTTCATCCATGGCTCGCACGATGTCATGTGAGAAAAGGGCAAGCTGAGTTTCACATGAACGATGTTTCCTAAACCCGTGCTGATTCATGGAAAGAAGCTTTTCTGTTTCAAGACAATTTTACTATATTCGAACTGAGAATATGCTCCACAATTCTACATGAAAGTGATGTCAACGATATTGGCATGTAATTGTATGGGTCAGTTCTCTTTCCTTTCTTATACACGGGAGTCATCTGCGCTTTTTTTTCCAATCACTAGGAACTTTGTGCTGAATTAAAGATTCGCGATAAATGCAAGCTAAGTAGGGGGCCAATGCCGCAGAATAGTCTTCGTAAAACCGAACTGGTATTCCATCCGGACCAGCAGACTTTTTCGTATTTAGCTCTCTCAGCTGCTTCTCTACACCGGAAATACCTATTGCTATGTCCCCCATTTCGGAATTAGTACGTTGATCAAATGATGGTACATTTGTGCGGTCCTCCTGCGTGAAAGATTTCTTAAAGGTTAAATTTAGAACTGCGGCTTTCCGTTTGCTTTCTTCTATTACTGCCGCGAATCGTCAACGAGTGACTGGACAGTGGGCTTATCCCGGCTGCATCACCCCCGGTATCCGCGTTGTCGCTAGCCTGTTCCTCCATTATCGCCTAACGTCCCGTACAAAATGTTCAAGTGTTCGAAAACCTATTGGACCAAAACTGCTGTGGCGATCCGTCGCTAGGCTTACAAAGTACGTAAGGCTGAAGTAGGCTGAAATCTTACAAAAAATTAATTTTTCGGTTTTTTTGCATAGTTAGATACAGTTTTCTTCTGTGAACATTTATATGTACTAGTATTGATTGTGATCGATATTCGACATTGCGAAGTCATGAAAATTAAAAAACAATAAAATCATCATTATCATCATCATCATCATCATTAGAGACTGATTATGCCTTTCAGCGTTCAGTCTGGAGCATAGTACCTCTAATAAAATTCCTCCATGATCCCCTATTCAATGCTAACATTGATGCCTCGTCTGATGTTATGCCTTTCACTTCAAAATCATTCTGCACCGAATCTAAGTACTTTCTTCTTGGTCTACCTCGACTCCTCTTACCCTCCGCTGCCGAGCTCATGAGTCTCTTAGGTAACCTTGCTTCTCCCATGCGTGTAACATGACCCCACCATCTCAGTCTGTTCGCCCTAACTGCTTCATCTATGGTGTTCATTCCCCGCTTTTCTCTGATTTCCTCATTATGGACACCCTCCTGCCATTGTTCCCATCTATTGGTACCTGCAATCATTCTTGCTACTTTCATATCTGTAACCTCTACCTTATGAATAAGGTAACCTGTATCCACCCAACTTTCACTCCCATACAACAAAGTTGGTTGAAAGATAGAGCGGTGCACTACTAACTTAGTCTTGGTACTGACTTCCTTCTTGCTGAAGACAGTAGATCTTAGCTGAGCACTCACTGCATTAGCTTTGCTGCACCTCGATTCCAGTTCTTTCGCTATGTTGCCATCCTGTGAGAAAATACATCCCAGGTACTTGAAACTGTCTACCTGTTCTAACTTTGTTCCTCCTATTTGACACTCAATTTGTTTAAATCTCTTTCCCACAGACATTACTTTTGTTTTGGAGATGCTGATCTTCACATATCATAATCCTTGCACCTCTGATCGAGCTCTGAAATATTATATATAAATATAAATAAATAAATAAATGTAATTGGAAATTATTGACCACTACAAATTTATAAGGTTACTGTGAATACTACGAGAACAGGTGAAAGCAAGGGCAAAGAGGAAAGATGAGAGAATGAAAGACACAAATGAGGAAATTAATTGTTTTATTCCACAATTTAGCATTACAATACTTGAGTAAAACCAACATTTTTTTCTAAAAATCCTTTAATCATTCGCTAAATGTCTTTTTTCTTTATTAATACGTAAATACTGCTTTGACAAACTGAACTGTTTAACTATATTTCAAACTTATATATTTCAAAGTTAAGATTTTAACATTACGAAGAATTTAAAAAAACTGAGAGCAGTGGGAATCGAACGTTGGCCCTTAAGATTGGAACTCCATCCGATAACTGACTAATCTAATTTCACCAGTACCCCTATGCCACCTACGACAGGTAATAATGTAATAGTAATAATAATAATAATAATAATAATAATAATAATAATAATATGGTTTTCTGTTCCATAGGACCCAATTGAGGAGTAAGACTCCATGGTCTGGAACAAGTCGATACATGACGTTTAACACAAGAATAGTAATAGAAAATTTTTAAGTAGGCCTTTGCAAATGACAATCTTAAAACTAATTGAAAAGAATCAATAAAGAAAAAATGAATTAGCTTAATTGTTTAACTTTTCTAAGAATTCGTCGACAGAATAAAAGGAGTGAGCCATGAGGCAACTCTTCAATTTAGATTTGAAAGCGTGTGGATTAGTGCAAAGATTCTTTAGTTCTTGTGGCAGCTTATTGAAAATGAATGCTGCAGAATACTGTACACCTTTCTGTACAAGCGTCAAGGTGGTGTGATGCAAATGTAGATTCGACTTCTGTCTAGTATTCACCGAGTGAAAGCTACTAACTCGTGGGAATAAGCTGATATTATTAACAACAAACGACATTAAAGAAAAAAAAATATTTTGACGCCAGAGTCAAAATTCAGACTACTGAAAAGGGTTCGACATGACGTTCGTGAACTTAAACCACATATTGCTCGAACCGCCCGTTTTTGACCCAGAAATATCCTTTTTGCATCAGGCGAGTTACCCCAAAAAACAATGCCGTACGTCATAAGTGAGTGAAAGTAAGCGTAATAGACTACTTTTCGTGTAGAAAAATCACTTATTTCAGATATTGTTCTAATGGTAAATATAGCAGAATTTAGTTTTGGAATAAGATCCTGAACATGGGCTTTCCACGACAGGTTACTGTCTATCTGAACACCTAGAAATTTGAACTGTTCAGTCTCACTTATTGTATACCCGATATGTGTAATCAAAATGTCAGCTTTCGTCATATTATGTGTTAGAAATTGTAAAAACTGAGTTTTACTGTTATTTAACATCAACTTGTTTTCTACAAGCCATGAACTTATCTCTTGAACTGCATTATATTATACTGTGTCAACATCCTTCAGTACCAAGCTGGTATCATCAGCAAACAAAAATATTTTACAGTCACCTGTTATACTCGAAGGCATATCATTCATATAAATAAGAAACAGCAACGGTCCCAAAACAGACCCCTGGGGCACCCCACACTTAATTGTGCCCCATTGGGATTACACGTCATAGCCATTTTCTACGCTGCGGAGAATTACTTTCTGTTTTCTAATATTAAAGTAAGAGGTGAACCAGTTGTGAGCTACTCCCCGTATTCCATAATGTTCCAACTTTTGCAACAATATTTTGTGATCAACACAATCAAACGCTTTTGTTAAATCAAAGAAGACGCCTAACGTCCGTAGCCTCTTATTTAACCCATCAAGTGCCTCACAGAGAAATGAAAATATAGCATTTTCAGTCATTAAACGATTTCTAAAACTAAACTGTATGTTTGACAACAAATTATGTGAACTGAAATGATCAATTAGTCTTGAATATATAGCCTTTTCAATAACTTTAGAAAAAAACCGATAGCAAAGAAATAGGTATATAGTAGCCTACGTATAGAGAATTTGGGCTATCATCCTAATATTTCTTTTTCAAAATACCACTGTTAACGATCATGGGAACATATAATTTCTATATTCGCAACATCTATGCCAAACCACCCCCTGACAGCCTGACCATAAAATTAAACAACAGTGGTGGAGACATGGCTTAGCCACAGCCTAAGGGATGTTTCCAGAATGAAACTTTCACTCTGCAGCGAAGTGTGCGCTGATATGAAACTTCCTGGCCGATTAAAATTGTGTGCCGGAACCGTGACTCGAACCTGGGACCTTTGCCTTTCGCGGGCAAGCGCACGTGAGTCGTGTCGGGATAGCACAGTCGGTAGAGCGCTTGCCCGCGAAAGGGAAAGGTCCCAGGTTCGAGTCCCGGTTCCGGTACACAATTTTAATCTGCCAGGAAGTTTCATATCAGCGCACACTCCGCTGCAGAGTGAAAGTTTCATTCTGGAAACATCCCTTAGGCTGTGGCTAAGCCATGTCTCCACCATATCCTTTCTTTCAGGGGTGCTAGTCTTGCTAGTTTCGCAGGAGAGCTTCTGTAAAGTTTGGAAAGTAGGAGACGAGGTACTGGCGGAAGTAAAGTTGTGAGACGGCATCGTGAGTCGTGTCGGGATAGCACAGTCGGTAGTGCGCTTGCCCGCGAAAGGGAAAGGTCCCAGGTTCGAGTCCCGGTTCCGGTACACAATTTTAATCTGCCAGGAAGTTTCATATCAGCGCACAGTCCAGAGTGAAAGTTTCATTCTGTAAATAACAGTCGTTTATTGTTTCGTGGTTGCTTGGGACATAAATAAGCTATTGTCTAATCATACGTACATTCTTAAGTAAATAAAGACAAAGGATTTAACTATGTGAAAACTCGTGAATTTCTAGGGCTGCGTTTTCGGTTACCGGTTTATCACTCTGGATTCTTTTCCTAGACAATAAGAAATAGTACTGACACTCATTATAAACAGTTTTATTTGAAGCCATACGTTTCGATTTTCCAGTTATTGGAGCAAATCAGAAATTTCAATGGCATTTTCCGGACATGAGATACAAAGGATTTTCATGCTAGCAGAAATTCTTCTGGAAACAGTCAAGTGTAAATTTGTTGATCGGGAAAGCTATCTTAAAAAACTCCTCACGGGATCGTCTAATCCACTGAGAGAGAAAAATATTTAATACCGTAACTTGTGAGTACTTTCGCCAACAGTTTCCTTATGTACAGCCCAAATGTTAAACAGCATAACGCGATTGTTAATGGCATTTGATCTTCTTTGCGTGCAGATAACCCTGATGATGGGGCTCTAACCAATTTTTCCGATTTTCAGATTGTAAAAAATTTTGACGGTATATAAGACCACGCCACATCGTTTTATGAAGTTACTGGCCCACTTTAGGTTACGGTAGTAAAACTAAAAGTGGGCCTTTGCAATAGTCTTTTGACAGCTCGAAATGTAAATTAAAATAACGGCTTAACTATTCATCTGACACGAAAATTGAATAACCTAATTTGTAGAGGAGAAAATTCTCTACAACTTTGCTCTCTTATGTTTTTTTCATATCTCGTAGCGTTTCAAGGATATTTGCAAACATAACGGCGATTTTGGGATGTATGTCTGTCTGTCCATAACGTGTTCCCTGTTTTTAAGACGAACCGTTCAACCGATCAGTACCAAATTTTACAGACATGATCGTAAGCCGCCAGAGATCAGAACCTCCCTTTTTCAAATTTTTCGGACAAAAAATACGGTAGTAATACCTAAAAAAAGCCGTTTGTAATATAATTGTAATTGCAAACGAACCGTTCATCTATTACGAAAATTGAATAAACTAATCGGTAGAAGAGAAAATTCTCTACAACTTAGCTCACTTATGGTTTTTTCTTTTTTTTTTTTTTTTTTTGTAATATTTCGTATCGTCTGAGACATATTTGCAAAAATAACGGAGATTTGACACCCTCCATTGAATTAACGAAAACCGGCCGTTCGGAGATGTCACGTGACATTCCTCGCACAGAACTGTCTCTGGCATACGCCATCTTGCGTTGCGTATTTGATGATTTTCTTATTGTCACTTACACGTTGTCATTTCAAAGCAATGGCGCACTGGAGAATTAACAAAAGCACGTCGTTCTTCGTACGATAAATGATAATCTAGTGTCTACAAATGCCATATTAGCATCAGTTAACAACGGCCATTTATAGTATGAGATTAAAGGACTCATCTTTTTATTGATAGCCGTAGCGTAGTGGGCAAGGCGTTAGGCTACGATGCCAAAAGTCGGTGGTTCGGAACCCGTCACTGCCTATTTTTTTTTTTTTTTCCTCGAAGGGTTTCAGACACTCTCATTAAATAAATTTTTAAAATTTACATTATTATTTTGATCCAAATGTTTGCAAAAACTTAGAAAACTACAAATCTAAAGTGGGCCGTAAAACACATCAGTGCGTTTTTTTTCCCTTAAAAGCTTTGCCTTGCCTGTGAAAAAATAAACAGTCTACTTTCATTTCGCGCCAATTTTTTTCTTTCGTAACGCTCCTCACTCGAATTTGATGAAATTATGCGATTAAAATGTCATAGCTTTGGACACATCGTACTACAACATCTTAGCTTCGGAATAAAACATTCACCTCTTTCGTAATTAGTTACAGTCGATTTCAAATGATGCTTTTTGTGAACTATGCGCACTTGATTTACGAATCGTGTATTGAATAAGTTCGATAGCGGGCAGCTTATTGTTCTATGCATTTTAGACCGCACATTACAGCGAGTGAAGTGGAGCTAAAGGTATAGAAAAGTTTTTGAAATAGTTGTCGCAACCATACCTACGTCCTTTCACAAGCAATGGCGAGTTATCTGAACGGTGTCATGTCGCGACCGCAAGCCTACGAAGCGTGAAGCACTGCAGCGCCGAAAAGTTTTAGTCGCTGGCCACGTGAGTAGGTCCCTCGTGATGTGTTAATGATCCGTAACCAGGAAACAAGTATCGCCTAATGGACAAATATCTACCACGGTTTTGCTTTATGAACAGGCATACTGTAAGAGTACACCTGTCGCTGTATCTTACAGTTTCATTTACCACGTAATGTATATATTGTCTTAAATTTGTTCATTTCACGTATTTTTCATTTCTTGTGTGCTAGATATATTTCCTATGTAACGTCATTTCCTATATTCAATCATTTAGTGTAAACATGTACTATATGTGTAAACCCGCATGAATGCACGGACATTCTTATGCTGTAAGTTAGCAATGCGCCAGAGAAAATGTTGAACCTCTTGTAAAGATTGTCTTTGGCACAGAAGTAGTAGCTGTGAGTGTCGCGCTGCTGAAGCAGTCGCGGAGCGGACTCGCTATATATAGTAAACACGTAAATGTTTTGTTGATGGTGCAGAGGCACGGTAGGCGCAGTGTGGCGCGAGTTTAATGCAACTGCGATAAGCATGAGAGGCGTACTGTTTAATGTATTGAAAGAAGTGCGAAATAAGTTTATTTATACTCGAAAGTGATCAGAGTAATCTTTTTTTTCTTGTGTGCAAGAAAAGTAATTGTTTGGTTATCAAGTCTATTGTCACCGAGTGTGATCGTTGCTGTAATTACGGAGATTAGAAGGCGTATCGAGGTGATATCAATGCATGGAGATTTCAGCTAGACGAGCTGAACAAAGAGTTGTCGATAAAAATATTTTGAACCAGCATTAAGAGTGCCCATTGTAATCATATCTGTCTTGTATGGACTTCACGACGAAGACGACGAAAACAGATGAGTACTTTTGTAACATTTTATTTTGTATGCATGTATATGTAGTGTCAACCCAATCAGAACTTTAGTTCAATTATACATGACTTATTTTGAAACCAGTCTTAATTTTGTAAGTAGTTGTAGTCAACCCATTATCACCATTATTAGATTATGTTGATTGGGCAAGCCTGCACATTGACTAATCATTTTTCAAAGTAATTACGATCAGTTTTAAAGAAATTGCTAGACGAGTTAAAGAATTGATAAACGTGTTACAACCACAGAGACTAGTAATTAAACTGCAGTGCTGTTCTAAGTGTTGCAATCAATGATTAAGCAAAGGATTTTAACTTGCTAGAGAGTTTGCACGTAAAGTTGGTTTCATGTATGTAGAAAGTAACCAGGCTAACAGTAGTCAAAGTATTATAGTTGTTTAACCAGACTTGACGAAAGTAATTTTTTTTTATGAGATACGTTAAATGCCAAACTCTGCTCAGCCAGTTACACGCGTACGCTACCCAGGCCCTGGAAACAGTTAAAAAAAATATAGTTTACGTAAAGTTTTATAAGGAAATTGAATGCTTTAAAGAATATTATCAAAATTATTGAGAACTTTGACTGTAGTATTTGTGAAGCTCATTGCACCACGGAGTTTCACAGTACTCAGCTATTATCATTGCAATCAGAGTTTATCAGCTATTACGATTTTGATTATAACACGAACACGCCATCACCACTACATGAATTCTGACACATTTATTAGTGAAGTTGTGCTGTTCGTGAATCGTAAGAGGTGCTGGTTGGAGGCTGTAGTCAATGCTAAGTCAGCTTAGCTTAATTAATTACTACAGTTACTGTTTTGAGTTAATTAATATCAATTTTTTAATTATTCAAAATTTTAACTTTCACTGCGAAAGTGTTGTTGCGACCCATTAGTTGTGATTTTCTGCAACATCCAATAACGAAATTATTATTACTACAGCATATCATTACGCATTCTGATTTTTTGTTTTTATTTTTGACGACCTCCATCAGGCAATCTGCTTACAATAGAACCTCCGGGGGCGGAGGCTGCGATAGCGTAGCTGACTGGCCGAGTGGCTATCCCCTCGGGCACGGTCCACTGTCTCATGACCACCAGCCAGTCAGCTACGCTGTCGTAGCCTCCGCCCCCTAAACTTTGAAGGGTTGTAGCTCCCAAACTAACAGTGATAGGAATGTAGTTTAAATTGATTTGGACGCAGCTGGTTTCAACGAATCCAATGCAAGATAGAAAAAAAACTATTGTTCCATTTAAAATATTATATCTTTGTGGTGTAACTCTTTGGAAAATTATACAATAAACTATGTTCATAGCTCCGCAGAAAGTGTAACATTTCTTGTGTTGACCTACCGCATTAAAATTTCCCGTGACCTATTATTTTATAAGTTACAGAGGCAAACAAAATTAGGGAAACACCCTGTATATATATATATATATATATATATATATATATATATATGTGTGTGTGTGTGTGTGTGTGTGTGTGTGTGAATGCCTTTAAAGACATGTTCACCCACCCCCCCACCCCCCCAGAAAAATATTCCGCCACTGCAAACCACTTTTCGTATTAAGTACGTTTCATTGGCGTTATTGTATGTTTAATATTGAAAACCTGTACCCTCAGTTTCGTATTACCGTATTTATATTAAGACTTTTTGAATAATCAGTTAGTGCGTTTTATTGTGAACATTTTTTTCATTCCTGTCCCCCAGTTAGAGCTGTATTTCTTTATTTTTTATTTATTTATTTTAATTATTTTATGACAGTTGTCAGTCTCTAATAATTTACGCCCCTTTTCGTAAAAAGGATTATACCTCCAGCACTTGTACAATTAAAGAGTTACGTTTTCTCTGTTTTGTACAGAAATGTTCGGTTAATAAGTTGGTTAACCTGGTAGAGCGCATTTCGATAGTTAAATGTCTCCAGGCGCGCTTGTAAACAAAAGTTCTTTTGGGAAAACGTGTCTCGTTGGTTGCTGTTGTTTGTGAATACGAAGTTACTTGAAAGTCTTACTGAGGTGAACATTAATCTGTGTTTATATAATGACTAAACCGAAAGGTTTGTTCAAGAAACGTAAATTCTGCGGAAATGCAAACAAGGAAGCTGTAGAGAATGAAGGTCAAAATCAGTGCCGGCCGCGGTGGCCGAGGGGACTGAGGCGCTCCAGTCACGGTCTGCACGGCCACTACGGTCGGGGGTTCGAATCCCGCCTCGGGCATGGATATTTGTGACGTCCTAGTTCGTAAGTAGTTCATAAGTAGTTTGTAAGTTTAGGGACTGATGACCCCATAGTTAAGTCCCATAAGCTTAACAATTTTTTTTTTTTTTTTTTTTTTTTTTTTTTTTTTTTTTTTTTTCAAAATCAGTGCAACGACAGCATGGCTCTGGTACCTGAAACTCCACCGTGTGCTTCGAGGAAGAAGATGTGATGTTCCAGTGATAACACTAGAATGTGCGGGGCCTGTCACACACTGCTAAGTATGTACCTCGACTGTGTGGGTGAACTGGCGATTTTCATGTAACATTAATGAGTAACTGTTCAGTAACTAAGAGCCAGAAACGCAAATTTCTAGCATCATTTGAAACCCCATCCTTTATAGATTAGGAAAAGTGTAAGCTTATATGTATGCTTGTATCGGTAAAGATTTACCAGATTTAAAAAAAAAAAAAAAAAAAAAAAAAAAACCATGAGAAACCTTTACATGGAAAACACTTTTACATTTCATAACATGATTTCTGGTGTTTATAATAAATAGAATTTGGTTCACAACAGGTTTTTATTACATATTGTATGATATAAAAAGGTTACATGTATGTCATACAGAATTCACTTGCAGGTGGTAATCCTGAAAGCCCTGAGGTACGCAGAGTCCTACGTTGCAGTCTTTGCGCCACCATCTGCTTTCCTTTCTTACCCTCTTGCCAGCCTCTTTCTTTCATTTGTCGGAGCAGACTTTGCAGTAACGTGTAGTGTTTACTTTGTTCGCAGTGTGGGGTACTTTTTCTGGAAAGTTACGACCAAACTTTATGTCCAGGCTAGTGCTCGGTGTTGGCTCTACAGGTCTAAGGCCTCCACCTTTTTCTACCAACGTCAAGCTAACGTGTTTCATGGAGTCCACAAGAGAGATTATCTGTTTACTGACGTCTTTGTACAAAATAAAACTTATAACGTTACCCTTGCTTAGTATGATGCCATAATTGTTAAAAGTAGATTCCGCGATTATATTCTGGACAAGGAATTGATGGAACCGAATTTTTTTGAATTTGAAATAATTTAGTTAAAGTACAGCACAAAATGTACATTGTGGTGTCGCACAAGTACAAAGTGCGCGCCACCTACTTTCGCTGCGCGCCGCCATGCACGCACGGCGCGGCGTTCTTACGACGACAGCCACGAGCGCCCTCTGCTGCAACTCCGCTCGTGGCCACCACTGAACGACATCGTTCACTTGGGACTGAGATAGGAACCAGCTAACACTTCGGAATCAGATAGGCACCAGTGAAGACTTTGCTATTGTACAGGCACTAGGCAGGCCTCTAACAACTATGTATCAACATTCTGCAGTACTATGTAAAAGTTAAGTATTGTATAAATTCTGTGCAATATATATCTCGTTCTAATTTACCCTAGTGTTTCTAGTTTCTGGCTGCTCCCCTCAGTACCTGCACCAGCGTGCTGTCTTTATTCCTGTGTCGGTCTCATTCCACTCGGCCACCGACACCTACGACGAGGCTGGGACACAAAAGCGGCGACGAAGTTGGGATACAAAATACATCAAAGCAAATAAACCGCGGGTTGCATATTAAAGTCGGGCACCATACAAGCAACAGCACGTTATAAGACTTACGGAAAGCATCTAGCTGGATCCTGCACTTCATATTGTAGAAGCTGGAAATGATAAATTTTATGTCTTATTTAATAAATGAATGTTCGAGATACTTTCCGTAGGAGATCAATGTTCAGACTGTTCACTTCGCTTTTCATTGTTGTGTGACCGAGGGTGGAACATGAAGTTACTGGTAATGATAAAATAATTAAAAAAATGTTGGGCCCCGTTAAATTACAAAACAAAAAAAAAAAAAAAAAAAAAAACAAAAAAAAAAAAAAAGACTGCAGGTTCTAAAATCAAGCAAGGAATAGTATAAGGATGATTGATTGATTGAAATTTTGCAGACAATGCGAACCGATTGTAATGGCGTCTGAACATTAAACTATTACGGATGCGAAGGAGCTGAAAACATTAAGAAATTAAATATTTGACGTGGAGGAGGTTGATTTAAATGAAAACCAAGGAGAGGGCATGCTTTTAAATTTAAATAATATATTTTCAGCAACAGCTTGCATTCTTCTTACTTATATTAGTGGATACAGGTATGAAAGACGTCTACACCGATTAGATACAGACTAGAGAGTGAGTCAAACTAATATCACGGTTCCGTCTTCTCGCTTGTTTGGGAGTAAAAAATGGCGAACGAAATTAAATTAGTTGCACTGCGAGTCAGAGGGAACCGGAGGCGATATGCATCGCTGATCAAAGATAAACAAAATAAAAAATTTTAGTGTATCGTTACAAACTGCTCACGACAGACATTAGGAAAACACGAAAGAACAGTTTCCTCCAGCACTTCCATGTTTTCGTGCGAATGGGTAGTAACTGTACATCTGATCCACACGATCTGCACCAGTCTTGTTCTTCTTGTAGTCGATTACAACGTCTGGTTTCATTACTGTTGTAATCCCATCTTTTGAACGTACTGGGAGGTCTTTTGTGGTAGCTGATGTTTTGTAGAAAGGCAGTATACATCACGCTCATTTTTCCACGTCAGCGCTAGAATGGGCCCATTCCTCAAAATATCACTTCATTTTGCTTCAGGTTCTTTGTTTTGAGGCTTGCTGGTAAGCCTTTTCTGTTTTTCACAACAGTGCCGACGGCTAATGTGTTTTATACAAGTGATACACAGAACACATCGACTGCTGCTCCATCTCGTGAACACAATATGAACTGCAGCAGTCATCTTACAGCCGCCAGCCATGTGGGGCGGTGAGAAACTCCTTTCAGCGACCGTAGAAGCGGCGAAACTTGCATATGGCGTACGGGCAGAGTGTAGGGATGGGAAAAAACGACCGGTTAAAACCGATACCTGTATTTTAGTTTGGAATAACCGGTTTTGTTTGGTATTTATTTGGTGTCGGTTGTAGCCGGTTTATTTTAGTTATTATCGCGAACCGGGTAAAAAAGCCGGTACGACTACTTCCTGTAGTAGTAGTGGTTCAAAATGTGGTTTTTGTAGATAATTAAAAAAATTAAAACTAGTAGACCCTAATATTTAGGGCTATTCCTAAAATTTCCACTGCTGTGAAGTATTAGGTCATCGCAGTAACTAAGAAAAGCGATCAGTGATAATTTAAGAACAATCCCGGCAGTCAGAAACGCGTGGCATAAGAACTTAAGGACTGGTGCGGCTACTGAGGCATCGACGCAGCTGTCGCCGTGTGGCGTGGCCTATTAGACGACGCGCGTGCACCGGCAGTGTACGAGACTTGCCTCCGTCTGGTCACGCGGCAGTTCCTTGCTGTCGTCGCCAGACATCGCTTGTGTCTTAAATGGCACCATCCCGACTGTGGAAGTACTTCACCAAGTACGGGAGCAGTGAGGTACAATGCTCCATTTGCTTTAAAAAGCTGAAAACGGGGGGAGGTACTACAAATATGCCGAGTCATCCAAAATGTTCCTTGCAAGAGAAGGTAAATTCGATGCATATACCTATTATGTAAGTGATGTACTCTAAGCTTGGAAGAATAACTTTTAATGAATTATCATATTGTTGTGCTAACAAGTTTTATTAATGTGATTCCTTGAAAGCGAGGGGCTCTTTTAATAACTAATATGGGTTCAGGTAACATTGATCATGTGGTGCCTCGCGAGATAGCCGTGCGGTTTGAGGCTCCATGTCACGGACTGCGCGGCTGCTCCAGTCGGAGGTTCGAGTCCTCCTTCCTCCCTCGATCGTGGTGCGGTGAGAAACTGCTTTCAGCGATCGTATGGCGTACGGGCGTTGTGTTGAATGTGTTAAAAGAAAGGGCGGGCAGCTGCTTTTGTATACTCAAGAGAAAACTTGACGGAGCAAAGCTTCCTGATGGCAGGTCTATGAAGTATATGTTGTTGTTGTGGTCTTCAGTCCGGAGACTGGTTTGATGCAGCTCTCCAACCTACTCTATCCTGAGCAAGCCTCTTCATCTCCACATAAGAACGGCAACCTATATCTGTCTGAATCTGCTTACTGTATCCATCTCTTGGTCTTCCTCTGCGGTTTTTACCCCACGCACTTCCCTCCAACGCTAAATTCACAATTTCTTGATGTCTAAGAATGTGTCCCACCAATCTATTCCTTCTTTTAGTCAAGGTATGCCAGAAATTTCTTTTCTCCCCAATTCTGTTCAGTACCTCCTCATTAGTTACGCGATCCACCCACCTAATCTTCAGCATTCTTCTGTAGCACCATATTTCAAAAGCCTCAATTCTCTTCCTGCCCGCACTGTTTATCGTCCATGTCTCACTCCCATACAAGGCAACACTCCATACAAATGCCTTCAGAAAGGACTTCCTTAGGCTTAAATCAGTATTCGATGTTAACAAATTTCTCTTTTCCAAGAACGCTTTTCTACCCATTGCCATTCTGCATTTTATATCCTCTGTACTGCAACCATCATTTGTTATTTTACTGCCCAAGTAACAAAACTCATCTACCTCCTTTATTGCTTCGTTACCTAATCTAATTCCTTCAGCATCGCCTGATTTTCCTAGACTCCACTCCATTATTCTAGTTTTGCTCTTGTTAATGTTCATCTTATATGCACCTTTCAACGCACCGTCCATTCGGTTCAGTTGCTCTTCCAGATCCTTTGCTGTATCTGACAGAATTACTATGTCGTCGACAAAACTCAATGTTTTTAATTCTTCCCCCTGAACTTCAATTCCTTCTCCAAATTTCTCCTTGCTCTCCTTTATAGCTTGCTCTATGTACAAATTGAACAACATTGGAGAAAGGCTACAACCCTGTCTTACTCCCTTTCCAACCACTACATCCCTTTCATGCCCTTCAACTCTGACAACCGCTGTCTGGTTTTTGTACAAGTTGTAAATAACCATGAATTATATAGGTTGACAGATAAGATTCACTCGGGAACAGCCTGTCGTGTCCGCCTGCGACAGCGGCAACATGCGCAACACGAAGGCGTCGCGGGTTGCCGGGCAGCTAGGCGAATAATCCAGGGGCCTCTGCGAATGCACAGGCGTCGTTTATAGTGACAGGAAGACCAATAATACTGTAATCGGCAGTGCCAGTCTAGTAATGTGTGTCATTGCTTCTGACGAGGATTGTTTGATTTGGCATCCAAAACATTAATATTCTCGGACGTCGATGTTTTCCTTTTGATGTTCATCGTACATAGATATCTTTGAATTTATGTTAACATCGATATTACCATCGGTGTTCTGGTAATATAGATCATCACTAGGGCAGTAGCTGGTAGCACTTTAGTTTTTGACGTTCATTGTTTATTAAATACGGAGAATTTAAATCGTCAAAACATCAATTTCGTTTTACCGCTCTTATTGGCTATGTACATTCATGATTCCAGAATGAAACTTTCACTCTGCAGCGGAGTGTGCGCTGATATGAAACTTCCTGGCAGATTAAAATTGTGTGCCGGAACCGGGACTCGAACCTGGGACCTTTGCCTTTCGCGGGCAAGTGCTCTACCACTGCGCTATCCCGACACGACTCACGATGCCGCCTCACAACTTTACTTCCGCCAGTACCTCGCCTCCTACTTTCCAAACTTCACAGAAGCTCTCCTGCGAAACTAGCAAGACTAGCACTCCTGGAAGAAAGGATATGGTGGAGACATGGCTTAGCCCAAGCTAAGGGATGTTTCCAGAATGAATCTTTCACTCTGCAGCGGAGTGTGCGCTGATAAAGTTGTGAGGCGGCATCGTGAGTCGTGTCGGGATTTCACAGTCGGTAGTGCGCTTGCCCGCGAAAGGCAAAGGTCCCAGGTTCGAGTCCCGGTTCCGGCACAGAATTTTCATCTGCCAGGAAGTTTTTCATTCATGATTATTGTATTGTGAACATCAACAGTAAACCATCTGTCGAATTATGTTAGTTTCATTGGCCTCCTCGTGAAATTATCGGAGAAAATAGGTACTTCAGTTGTCAAGTTCGCCTACAATGGCGTCCCCACATCTGCCGTTTTGTGGTTTGAAACCCGCGTTTAACGGTTTTGCTGCCGGTCTAACGTTTTTGCCAGGCGACATGTGACGTAATTTTCGACGTTACGAGCTAAATCAAGCTAAAATGTAGATGTTATTGGTACTGTTTGCATGAACGCAAATGTAAGCTATATCTTAGCAGTTATTATTCATTGTCTAATCAGCTGTCACATTTCATTTCTGACGACTCTTCACTTTCTAATAAGATGACAGCTACATAAAAAAAAATTAATTGCGGCCCCAGGCCAGGAATCGAACTCGTGATCTTCCCGACGCGAATCCAACGCTCTACCACAAGACCACTTCCAGAACATTGATCAGAACCTCAGGATAACAATACTATTCCGTCAAGCGAAAATGTATTCGAGGACGGTATTAATAGTCATAAATGTTTGAATTTTTCCTTCCATTACAGGCTACACACTATCTAAATACAGACCTTGACGTTTGTGTGTCCGCTAGAAGTACCATGGAATTTTGATGATCGGTGAGTCAGTGAGTGACAAAATTAGCGATTTTCGACTGCTAATATTTCGTGAACTATAAGGTACAGAATTGTGTAATTTGAAATTCTAGCTAGTTATGGCAGATAATCTTGGTAAATGAAAATTCAGGCTTCTAGCGTTATCCATAACTGATATACAGAGGGGTGGAAAGTGCCGTCTACTGCTTCGACAACAGAAAAGGATGGTACGAGCTTTCGCTCGACTTGTCGCGAACACCGCCCTAGTCCCCAGATAGATTACAACATGATGCTTGATGGGACGGTTTTCCATGAACGTTACCGTTTACGTCTTCATATCTCATGGACTACATGTCGTACTGTGATACAATTTCGAATGTACATTCAACTTTAAGAGTGTATACGTCTGCAAAATTTCCTGCTAGTACAATTTGTAGTATATAAATTATCTACATCTACATCTACATAGATAATCCGCAAATCACATTTAAGTGCCTGGCAGAGGGTTCACTAACCACTTTCATAACTTTTCCCTACCGTTCCATTCTCTAATAGCGCGCGGGAAGAAAAAAATCACCTAAATCGTTCCGTTTTGATCTGAATTCTCTTATTTTATTGGGATGGTCATGTCTCCCTATGTAGGTGGGTGCTAGCAAGTTATTTTCACATTCAGAACTAAAAGTCGGTGATTGAAACTTTGCAAACAGATCACGCCGCAATAAATAACGTCTTTCTTTTAATGATTTCCATCCCAATTCGTGCAACATTTCCGTGACACTTCCCCCCCCCCCCCCGTAACGTGATAAAACAAAACGAGCTGCCCTTCTCTGAACCTTCTCAATGTCTTCCGTCAGTCCCTCCTGGTGAGGGTCCCACACTGGGCAACAGTACTCCAGGAGAGTACGCACAAGTGTGATGTAGGCAGTCTCTTTGGTGGAACTGGTGCATCTTCGAAGCGTTCTGCCGATGAAACATAACCTTTGGTTCGCCTTCCCCACAATATTTTCTATGTGTTCTCTCCAGTCAAAGTTGTTCGTAATTGTAACTCCTAGGTATTTGGTAGAATCTACGACCTTAAGGTTAGACTGATTTATCGCGTAATTACAGTTCAGCGGATTTCTTTTAGTGGTCATGTGTGTTACTTCATACTTTTCTTTATTTAGTGTCAATTGCCAATTTTCGCACCATGCAGAAATTTTGTCTAAATAGCTTTGCAGTTGCTTTTGATCCTCTGTTGACTTCGCTAAACGATAAACGACAGCATCATCCGCGAACAGTCTAAGGGAGCTATTCAGATTGTCTCCTAAATCGTTTATAAACACGAGGAAGAGTAGGGGACCAATAACGCTTCCCTGTGGAACGCCAGATATCACTTCTGTTTTACTCGATGACTTACCGTCAATTACAACGAACTGTTTCCTTTCTGATAGGAAATCGTGAATCCAATCCCACAATTGTGGAGATATTCCATATGCACGCAATTTCATTAGAAGCCGCTTGTGGGCTATCGATTTGAGATCCCTTGTCGTAGGCACTTAACACTTCATGTGAATAAAGGGCAAGCTGTGTTTCACAAGAGCGATACTTTCTGAATCTGTGTTGACTATTGGTTAATAGGTCGTTCTTTTCGAGGTAGTTTATAATATTCGAACAAAGTATATGTTCCAAAATCCTACTGCAAATCGACGTCAATGAGATTGGCCTGTAATTTTGGGGATCACTCCTATTGCCTTTCTTGAATATTGGAGTAACTTGGGCAACTTTCCAGTCTTTGGGTGCGGATCTTTCGCTGAGTGATCGGTTGTAAATGATAGCTAAGTACGGAGCTATTGCATCAGCATACTCTGAGAGGAATCTAGTTGGTATACAATCTGGCCCGGAAGATTTATTTTTGTTTAGTGAATTAAGTTGTTTTACTACTCCAGGAACATCTACTTCTATGTTTCGCATGCTGGCAGCTGTTCTTGGATTGAATACTGGAGTGTTCACTTTGTCTTCTTTGGTGAACGAATTTCGGAATTAATTAGTAATTCTGCCTTAGCAGTACTGTCATCGGTAGTATTACCATTGCTATCGCGTAGTGAAGGTATTATTTGTGTTTTGCCGCTAGTGTACTTCACATATGACCAGAATTTCTTTGGATTTTCTGCAAGATTACGAGACAGGATTTAGTTGTGATACCTACTATAAGATTCAGTTTAGGAGCAGATGTAGAATATTATCGCATGATGCGGCCGTTTTTTCAAGACAGTCATTGTTTATGACGTCATATCTCCTTACGTTTGCATCATAGGTAGAGCTCCTGAATACCCAGGCTGAGTCGTCCGCCATGTTTTCCCCAACGTGGTTGGAATCGCGCTGCACTAACAGCGTAGAGGCGCATGCCCTGCCATCTTTCACAAACGATTACGCTAAAACTAGCCTAATAGGTAGAAAAATTTAATTTTTTCGCTACATAAATCTTTATATTTCAGCATTGTGAGGAAGTGCGCATCATTTCGTTAATAGTCATAGTTAATAAGATATTGGCTTCGAAATATGAGACTTCACTACATTAGGAAAAGTTTGCAATAAAAACTAGGGGCTGCTATGATATTCCGTATGCTGTCTGTTACACCATATGTTGCTGCGGATGAAATCTTCCTAACGTGTAGAAATTTATTTTAGAGTTAGGAGGACATCTTTACCATTCACCCATGTCTCTAAAATTATTTTATGTCGGCGATAAGGCCAGAATGAAATATAGTGTGTCTCACACACGGTTAGATCTATTAGAATGAAATTTTCGCACATGATAACATACAAAGAGGGGCGTATTTTGCGATATATTTACTACGCAAAACTACATCAACTGTCATGTTATTCAAGGAAATGTAGATTTTTTTGAATGAAAAAGTAAAATTGGTGATTTATTAATCGATGTACGGGTATTTCTTCATCAGTCACGAATGGTTATTTATTTGCTTGTTGTCCATTGTGTTTCAGAGCTACTACTCAGTTTTGAAAAACTAACATAAGTTACATTTGCTTCAGTTTAACACCAAGCAGTAACAGAACGAAAGTTACTAGATCTAATGTGGACTTTATGCGAGAATACTAGAAAATGACGGATACCAAGAATCTCTTCACTACCTAAAGAACTGACTTGTTCTCAATTCCTCACATAATAAAATACTCTGTATTTAGATATTTACAATGTCCTTTTCATACAAATGAAAAATTGAAATGGAATATTACATAGAGGCACAGCACTTTTGTAGTGTGCAACTATTAAATTTGATGGTTTAAAAGAAGTCAGTACCAGTATCCTCAAGTATGGACGTTATGCAGTAACAACATGTGCCTAATTATTAGGAGCTCTAATACGGAAGACGTGTTACTACTAGACGGGCGGGCGGATCCCAGTGCGTCATATTTAACTGACATTATCTCAAGTTATACGTTTTCCACAGAGTTGCTGTTTGGAGAGGATGAAAATTTGATGTATTTTGAACATTTCATTCGCTTAATGTGTTCACCTAACTTCAACAGAAAAAAAGTTCCTCGCATGTCGAAAATTCCGTAACGTAGTCAGAAAGTGCATGTTCGTAAATTGTCAATATATCCTCTTAATAAACTATTACCGCAAATGAAACTAAAATGAAAATATAGTGTAGTTCTCAACGAAGACATTGATGAAAATTGCAGGTTGATACAGTGAGTAGTTTGCGAGTGTGAGCGAGTTGAATGAAACGCGAGGTAACGCGTGAGCTTGTCCGGAACGTGGTGACTCCGACAGCTTGGGGAGAAAATGGCGGACAGTTCAGCTCGGGTTTATAGGAGCAATTTTGCTGAGCCCTTCAATGACAGTTTCCGAGTGTTTTATTCTTCCCGCATTAAGGAAAATATCGTTGAACATTACCACAGCCAAACATGCCCGACACCTACAATGGCTAGAAGTATTCCGAATGGGTGAATACGCTGCGAGTAATTGCGAGGGATAAAGGCATTAGCAATAAGCCTGGCGTAAGTTGGGTTTCGACGTATTTTTCAAAATTTTTGCTATCCGTTTCTGAGTGATTGTCGGACGTTTCGATTTTGAGCCATGGAATACCTGTTTCTGCCTGCATGAACAACAATTAAACTCTGACCGGCATTTTGTTTGACAATACTCCTCGCAAACTATCAATTTGCCAACATTTATTTACTGAATACTGTTTTCCCGCCGGCCGCGGTGGCCGCGGGGACTGAGGCGCTCCAGTCACGGTCTGCGCGGCCACTACGGTCGGGGGTTCGAATCCCCCCTCGGGCATGGATATTTGTGCCGTCCTAGTTCGTAAGTAGTTTGTAAGTTTAGGGACTGATGACCCCGTAGTTATGTCCCAAAAGCTGTACAAACATTTGAACATTTGAACTGTTTTCCTTTGAATACAATATCTGTTCACAAGCATTGAAAAATCTTTATTTACCTGACGTGTAAGTTCATGGCACGCGGGATTAGCCGAGCGATCTAAGGCGCTGCAGTAATGGACTGTGTGGCTGGTCCCGGCGGAGGTTCGAGTCCTCTCTCGGGCATGGGGGTGTGTTTGTCCTTAGGATAATTTAGGTTGAGTAGTGTGTAAGCTTAGGAACTGATGACCTTCGCAGTTAAGTCCCACAAGATTTCATACATATTTGAACATTTTTGTAAAGTCACAACGCTTACTAAAAGTAGCTAGTCTTCTTCAATCAGGTTTGACTTCATTTTTGAGCTGGTGCCCAGCGACTGTTTTGTAAAAATCTGTAGAGAGTATCATTAACGAGTCGCAATGTTTGTTTTCATTTTCCAGATCTACATAGATTTCGGGCACAGTGGGGCTATTCTCAATGCTTTGAGTAATGTTTACATGTATGTCGTCATGTTGAACATAACTGTGGTGTCGCACAAGTCTAAAGTGCGCGCCACCTACTTTCGCCGCGCGCCGCCATGCACGCACGGCGCGGCGTTCTTACGACGTCAGCCACGAGCGCCCTCTGCTGCAACTCCGCTCGTGGCCACCACTGAACGACATCGTTCACTTGGGACTGAGATAGCAACCAGTTAACACTTCGGAATCAGATAGGCACCAGTGAAGACTTGGCTATCGGACAGGCACTAGGCAGGCCTCTAGCTCAACTATGTATCAGCATTCTGCAGTACTGAGCTATGTAAAAGTTAAGTATTGTATAAATTCTGGGCAATATATATCTCGTTCTAATTTACTCTAGTGTTTCTAGTTTCTGGCAGCTCCCCTCCGTACCTGCACCAGCGTGCTATCTTTATTCCTGTGTCGGTCTCATTCCACTCGGCCACCGACACCTACGACGGAAACGAGGCACAACTCCCCCCCCCCCCTCCCCGCCCAACCAGCATTATCGTCTTCTACAGAAAATTGTTTCGGCAAGAAATTAAGAAGCGATTAATTCTTCTTTTATGTGGTAATATTCGCTTTGTGTCTTTCTGATTGTAAATGTTTATTCACAGCTTTCACTTAAGAGTAAATGAGATATTGCATATTCTGCACTTACACATACACTCATCAGTATCGACTTTTTGTAGCCACTCTTCATAATTTTCTTCCTGCAACCATTCTTCACGGAACGAACTTAGATATCGTCTCTTCATTTCACTGTTATTACTCACTAATCTGAGTTAATGTAATCCTGTCTGTTCACACGTGATCCGAGTATTCCAAAAATTGTCGCTAAAGTGATAACAAACAATGAACGAACGAACACAAATAATAGACGTCGCCAGTTGACACGTTGCCGCAACAGTGTTTGCTTAATAATGCGCTAGCCGATTACTAGCGACGCAACAATGAAAAGTTTTCAGAGGAAGAACAGAAAAGTGGCGTTTTGTTGCAATAAGAAATTGACATTTATATAAAGTTATTCATAATTACGAGAGAGGAGCCGGCCGGGAATGGCCGAGCGCACTGAGGCGTCTTGCCGCGGTGGGCGAGGCTGCTTCCGCCAGAGGTTCGAATCCCCCCACCCTACAGTATGGATGTTGTCTTCGTCCTTACTTTAGTTATGTAGACCGTCGCTACATGAGCATAATACTTAAAAAGCGTCGTAAAAAAGTATTTAACATGAAGGTTACATTGAAGCCCGGAGATGAGAGTGATTGTCCCGTAGACCCGGAGAATTCATTCCAAACCCGGGCACTGCGGGCGGCGCCCGGAGATCTGGCAACGCTAGTCCATTTTCCCATCTATCTTACGGAGACACGGGCCAAGTTAAAATCATGGCCCCAAAGAAAACAAGTGTCGTGTGGAAGTGTTTTTAGAAAGGTGACTAAACCACAGTCTAAGAAACAGACAGTCGCGAAACTAGTAGGAAAAAAATGCCACCATTTGACAGCCGAAGCGATACTAGCGCTCCAAGCGGCTGGGTAGCAAGCTCAGTAGCAGAAAATGCCACTACCGAAACCAACAATTTATTATTTATTATTGCTGTTGTTTATATATTTCCTAGCCGTTAAACGTGGTGCTGTATTTCGTGACACAAATACGAAAACATTATTAAACGAACATCCTGTTTCATGAAGCTGTCAGTTTGTAATAATAACATGCCAGTGCATTGTAACACATACGGCTCACACTACCATGGTCGTAATCATAACATCGAAAAACGGTTTAAGACTAGAAGCGAATTGTAACCTGGTGTTTTTAAGTTCAAAAGCAACTGATTTATAGTTATATAATGTACTAGTACGTAGTTACACGTTCGACATGTATTTTTTTCTGCAGATTTTGAACATTTTAATACATTTGATACTAGTACTAGACACGGTTTTTACATTCTTAGAGACTAAGTGTTACGTCTTGTAAAAGCCCTTTTCGCTTTATCCTTGCTCAGATGGCTTGCATGTGCCGTTCCTGTCATGTTTTCATCGTGCCTACTCCCCAGGAATGGAAAGGTGCTGTAAACCTTTAAGAATCTTTTCCTGCTAAAATCTCAGTTTGTTAAACTACGGCTAGTTACGTTTTATTTTACATTTTGTACAAACAAATCCCTGTTTAACATTAGACTATCCCTGCTGCATCACCAATAGTAGACTCCTGTGCAAAAAATTGTTTTGACTTCTTTAAACCTGTCAGTAGACTACCAAAAATAACTTTGAAGAAAAATGGTGGGTTAGTTACTTCTCTCTCTGTCACTGATACCATACAACCTTAAAATTTAACAAACTTTATTTTATCCTACAATGTAAGAGCTTTTCATATCTGAGAAAATGTACATTTTCCTAGTTTTCCTCTAACTACAATTTATGGCGCCGCCGTAAGCTCGGAAATGCAGTCGCATTTTAAACGTGTCGTTCGACTCCATATATATCCCAAGTATTTTTAGAAACGTGACTAAACCACAGTCTAAGAAACATAGACTCTGACTAAGCAGTTGGAATTGTGCACAATTCTTGATCCTCGTTTAAAAGACTACATAAATTAGTGTTTCTTAGTTCACTTCCTGAAACATTTTGATGCTTGTAAACGTAGTTTTTTTTAGCTAATGTGTGTAAAGCAATGGTATTAATTAGGCATCCTAATAGTTGCGAAATAGGTATTTAGTTCTGGTAAAAATAAAAACTGGAAATTCTGCATTTCATGTAACTGAGCAGCTGCAGTTAATTATTTGTAATTATTTAAATATAATATGTGTGACAGCTTCGCTTTATATTCTGCGTATCAAATCTCTTTACCAGAAACAATGAATGCACGGAATATTTATAAACTCAAATATATAGACGTAACGATTAATCGAATTATCGATTATTAGCGTACATATCTATATCTATAAATGTGAATGTTCGGTATACGTTTATCACATTTGAACTACAAGACATAAAGAGATAAAAATTTGTACAGTTACTAATGTCTACCCGGGGAAGGCTTTAGGCACGGTTTTATGGCGATCGGATAGCTATTTATCTATACATAGTAATGTGAATGTCTGTTCAGTGTACGCTTATCACGTCCGAACGACAAGACGCAGAGACTTAAATATTTGTACAGTTACTAATTTATACCTGAGGAAGGTTTTAGGTACGGTTTTATAGCGGTCAGATAGATATTTAGTAATTTCACGAATATAACGCGAAATGTGGAACAATAATTACACTTTGAAAATTAAATTTACTCTTTGAAAATGGTTTTGTTGTTTCATTGTTGCTTGAGGGTTGAAGAGTTATCGGTGTATATAAAATTCTACGTGTGTGTGTGTTAATATTTCGCTCTGCAGCGAAAACTACAGAACGCAAACGAATGGTATGTGTGTACTTGTTGTCCCGTTGCTGCTTCAGCAACTCGATCACCCGATTTGTAATTGGGTTCAACAGCTTTCAATACAAGCTCATTGACCAATGCTCAAATTTCATAACTGAGCTTTTTGCTCTCTATCAGGCAGACCAATATGTTTGCCACCACCATCATCATTCTTATGCCATCATCTCATATTGACTCAGTGCCATACAGCAGTTCCATGCCAATAGCTATAAGGGGTTGGAAGATATGGTGGTTGAAGTCGTCAAATTATCAACAACAACAAAAAATTCGGACTGAAGGCCAGCGAAGACGTTTGCGACTCTACAGCAAGGAGGTTACTTACAGCGAAACGTGATGCCACAGACCATATCTTTGGTCTATGCGTGCTACAATGTCTTCAGCTCTTTCTCTGTAAGGATAAGCATACGAATAAGGAAATATAAGAATAAAGCAGTAAAAAAGAAATTTCTTTTAATACACCTCTTTAAAATTAATCGATTTGACGTGTCGCGCATTACATCAAGCGATCGATCTGTGATATTATTGCAATCATTATTGATGAATTTCGTGATTGGATTCTTCGAAACGAGTGCATTTTTCCGTGTGATTTGATCTACCGACACGCGAGCGGAGCCGTGGGTTTAAGCTAGTAATCGATATAATTGACCGAACGATTCACGTAATCGAAAATACGGATTAATCGACTCATTCTCATAATCGAGATGGGATAATTGAAACATATGACGGTTTCGAAATCAATGAAACCGTACCATCTGTGGTTTCGAAACAATGAAACCGTGAAGCAATGTATGTTTTATCCTGAAATCTTCGTTCTAGGAGGGCAATATTTTTCACTATGTGGACAAGAGTACATACAAGAACCTGTCAACCATAGAGTATATATTTACTTCTTGGTCTGTACGGAACATGTTGATAAATATTTTTCCCGTGTTGTTGATGTTGCCAACATAGTCACACGAGGCCGCCGGTATGGTAGGTAAAAGTTTACCCCGTTAGGAACTCACAAACTGCAATACGGTACGTATATTACAGTGATGGATCATAAATGCTACTTTCTATACATACTAAATAAATTATAGGGAATAAAGGGCACACTAAATAATCAAAAATAATGCTTTGGAATTACAAAAATAATAAAGTAAGAGGCAAGTTCACCACTTGTACGTCTTGACCGTTACACCACCGGCGCAATTCTTTTAACATGAGTGTCGAAAAATTATAACGACAGTAGGTAACTTCGTTTCCGCTCGTAAGAAACCAACTCTTTATCACGAGATTAAATATGCGATCTACCCTTGTTAGTATAAAAATGTCATTTCAGGCTTCATGTTGTATCTTATTTTTTAAAAAAAATGTAGTTTCACCCGTGTGTTTTTAATATGGTAGATAAATCTAGAATTTAACTGGTTTTTCAATGCAAATAGTGAACGTTGTTTTATTGTTCTTTTACATTTATAAAGCAGGCATTATGTCATTTCGGAATACAGCAGTCTCTTGCAAACGAATCTTGATATCAGGAATCATAAGCTGCAGACTCAAGAGTGTCAACTACTATTTGACACTCTCTAAACGGTTTATATACTAGTAAGTTATATGTGTATCTGTGTGAAGCTTCAGTAAGATGAAATGAAACACCACATTTCGATACCATTAGTCTCTTTCTCCTTTCTGCATTAGTGGTTTGAAACACCGGTGTTGTGAAACCGACATGAAATCGTGAAACCGACAGGAAACCGTGAAACCGACAGGAAGAAACGGTTTCAGTGTATCGACAATCGACCGCGAATGTGATCCGAAACAGAACGGAATGAAACCGCATGGTTTCGACCGTGAAACATGCCGGTTTTGAAACGCTGAAACTGTTGTGTGTATCGAAACTTGGTTTCGAAACCATGAAACCGTAGCCAACTCTAGTGACTCATACCTGAGGAACACACGAAGCGATGGCATTGTTGTGCGCCAATCGGTGAAAATAATCGACCGTTTCACGCGCTAAGCTGCAAATGTGGCCCGCGCGAGCATTCTAGTGTCAAACAGCACTCTTTTACGCTTATTTAGCCGTGAACTCATTTTATCGACCTTCGCTACAAAGATGTTACTCTACTGAGAAATAGAGTCGCGTACGTTCGGAGCAAAATGCCGATTTAACGAAGAGCGTTCAACCACTAATCATCCTACGATAATCGTTAACGACAGTCGTGGTAAGCGCCGAGCAACATGGTAGCTTTTAATAGAGCGGACAAGAGTTGCGGCGATTCGCGAGTGAGTCGTTTGTTTGAACGAATACGAATAAGGAGTCTTAAGAGCAGATGAGATTCCCTCAGAAGTCTCTGGGAGAATCAGCCATGACAAAACTATCTGGTGCGTAAGATGTACGAGACAGGCGACATTCTCTCGGAATTTAAAAAAAAAAAAAGAAAAAAAAATGTTATAATCCCCATTCCAAAGAAAGCAGGTGCAGACACGTGTGAAAATTACAAAATGTTCAAATGTTTGTCAAGCTTATGGGACTTAACTACGGGGTCATCTGTTCCTAAACTTACAAACTACTTATGAACTACTTACGAACTAGGACGGCACAAATATCCATGCCCGAGAAGGGATTCGAACCCCCGACCGTAGTGGCCGTGCTGACCGTGACTGGAGCGCCTCAGTCACCTCGGCCACCGCGGCCGGCTGAAAATTACAGAACCATCAGTTTAACAAGTCATGGTTGCAAAATACTAATACGAATTATTTACAGAAGGATGGAAAAGCTGGTAGAAGCCGACCTCGGTGAAGATCAGTCTGGGTTCAGGAGAAATGTAGGAACCCGGGAGGCAATACTCACTTTACGGCTTATCTTAGAAGATAGATTAAGGAAAGGGAAACGTACAAGTCTAGCTTTTGTAGATTTGGAAAAAGCTTTTGACAATGTTGATTGGATTAGACTCTTTCAAATTCTGAAGTCAGTAGGAGTAAAATATAGGAACCGAAGGCTTATTTAAAATTTGTAGAAAAACCAGAAAGCATGTATCAGAATTGAATGGCATGAAAGGGATGCAGAGGTTTGGAAGGGAGTAAGACAGGATTGTAGCATTTGTCCAATGCCATTCAAGCTGTAAAGGAAAGCAAGGAGAAATTTAACTTCAGGGGGAAGAATTAAAAACATTGCGTTTTGCCGACGACATAGTAATTCTGTCAGAGACAGAAAAGGACCTGGAAGAGCAATTGAACGGAATGGACAGTGTGCTGAAAGGTGCATATAAGATGAACATTAACAAGAGCAAAACTAGGGTAATGGAGTGCAGTGTAAGAAAATCAGGTGATGCTGAAGGAATTAGATTAGGTAACGAAGCAATAAATGAGGTAGATGAGTTTTGTTACTTGGGCAGTAAAATAACAAATGATGTTCGCAGTACAGAGGATATAAAATGCAGATTGACAATGGGAAGAAAAACGTTTTTGAAAAACAGAACTTTGTTAACATCGATTATTAATTTAAGTGTAAGGAAGTTCTGTCTGAAATCATTTGTGTGGAGTGTTGCCTTGTATGGGAGTCAAACATGGACGATAAACAGTGCGGACAGGAAGAGAATAGAGGCTTTCGAAATGTGGTGCTACAGAAGAATGCTGAAGATTAAGTGGGTGGATCGCGTAACTAATGAGGAGGTACTGAACAGAATTGCGGAGAAAAGAAATTTCTGGCATACCTTGACTAAAAGAAGGGATAGATTGGTAGGACACATTCTTAGACATCAAGGAATTGTGAATTTAGCGTTGGAGGGAAGTGTGTGAGGTAAAAATCGCAGAGGGAGACCAAAGTATGAATACAGTAAGCAGATCCAGACAGATGTGGGTTGCCGTTCTTTTGTGGAGATGTAAAGGCTTGCTCAGGATAGAGTAGGGTGGAGAGCTGCATCAAACCAGTCTCCGGACTGAAGACCATAACAATAACTGTACCGTGTGAACAGGTAGTGGAATAGCCATTTTCAACCTCTAATAATCACATTAAATGTGATTTCTACTTCTGAAGGATTCACTTTTTTTCTTTTATTTTGAATGCTAGCCTTCAGTCGTGTGATGCAGTAGTTCTGTCATAGTAGCAGACGTTTTATCAATGGATTATATCTTGCAATGATACCAGACGGGTCATGTCTGCATTGCAGTTTTTTTTTTTAAACTTACAGTTTTTCATAGTAATGCCCTTCTTTTCTCTTACAAATACTTTTACTTCCTATGAAATTAGTTCTGAGCAAAGCGATAGTCTGGTGACTTAAAAATTTCCCGCGTATCGTTCGTAGGTACACAGAGGAGTCATTTATTATTTGAGTGTTCGATCAGTTCGATACTGTATCGAGTTTTCATCTCCCCATAAGAACGGCAACCCACATCCACTTGAATCTGCTTACTATACGCGTCTCTTGGTCTCCCTCTGCGATTTTTACCCCACACACTTCCCTCCAATGCTAAATTTACGATTCCTCGGTGTCTAAGAATGTGTCCTACCAAGCGATCCCATCTTTTGGTTAGGGTATGACAAAAATTCCGTTTCTCACCAATTCTGTTCAGTACCTCTTCAGCATTCTTCTGTAGCACCACATTTCAAAAGCCTCTATTCTCTTCCTGTCCGCACGGCTTATCGTCCATATTTCACTCCCGTACAAGGCAACACTCCACACAAATGCCTTCAGAAAAGACTTCCTTACACTTAAATTAATATTCGATGTTAGCAAATTTCTCTTTTTCAAAAATGCTTTTCTTCCCATTGTCATTCTGCATTTTATATCCTCTGTACTGCGACCATCACATGTTATTTTACTACCCAAGTAACAAAACTCATCTACCACCTTCATTGTTTCGTTACCTAATCTAATTCCTTCAGCATCACCTGATATTCTAAGACCGCATTCCATTATTTTTGTTTTGCTCTTGTTAATGTTCATTTCATACGTTCTCTTCAACACACTGTCCATTCCATTCAACTGCTCTTCCAGGTCCTTTGCTGTCTCTGACAGAATTACAATGTCATCAGCAAAACGCAATGTTTTTATTTCTTCCCCCTGAACTTTAATCCCTATTCAAAATTTTTCCTTGCTTTCCTTCACCGCCTGCTCGATGTACAAATTGAATAACATCGGAGAAAGGCTACAACCCTGTCTTACTCCCTTCCCAACTGATGCTTCCCTTTCATGCCCTTCGAGTCTAATAACTGCGGTCTGGCTTTTGTACAAGTTGTAAATAACTCTCCTTTCCCTGTATTTTACCCCTGCTGACTTCAGAATTTGAAAGAGTGTAGTCCAGTCAACATTGTCAAACGCTTTCTCCAAATCTACAAAGGCTAAAAATGTAGGTTTGCCTTTCCTTAATCTATCTTCTAAGATAAGACGTAAAGTGATCTCTCCCCGAGGTCAGCTTCTATCAGCTTTTCCATTCTCCTGTATATAATTCGTGTTAAAATTTTGCAACCATGACTTATCAAACTGATGGTTCTGTAATTTTCACACCTGTCTGCGCCTGCTTTCTTTGGAATGGGGATTATTACATTTTTCTTAAAGTCTGAGGGTATTTCGCCTGTCTCATACATCCTACACACCAGTTCAAATAGTCTTGTCATGGCTGGCTCTCCCAGATACTTTAGTAGTTCTGAGGGTATGTCATCTACTCCTGGGGCCTTGTTTCGACTTAGGTCTTTCAGGGCTCTGTCAAATTCATCTCTCAGTATAGTATCTCCTATTTCATCTTGATCTACTTCGTCTTCCCTTCCTACAACATCGTCTCTAAGTTCATTTCCTTTGTAGAGCTACATCTACATCTACATGGGATACTCTGCAAATCACATTTAAGTGCCTGGCAGAGGGTTCATCGGACCACAATTACACTATTTATCTCCCATTCCATTCTCGAATAGCGCGCGGGAAGAAAGAACACCTGAATCTCTCTGTTCGAGCTCTGATTTCTCTTATTTTATTCTGATGATCATTTCTACCTATGTAAGTGGGAGTCAACAATATATTTTCGCATTCGGAGGAGAATGTTGGCGATTGGAGTTTAGCAAGTAACCCACGCCTCAACGATAAGCGCCGTTGTTGTAATGATTCCCATCCCAGATCCTGTATCATTTCCGTAACGCTGTCTCCCCTGTATCGTGACAATACGAAACGAGCTGCCCTTCTTTGGACTCTTTCGATGTCCTCCGTCAAACCCACCTGACAAGGATCCCACACTGGGCAGCAATACTCCAAAAATGGGCGGACAAGCGCAGTGTATGCAGTTTCTTTAGTAGTTCTGTTGCATCTTTTAAGGATTCTGCCAATAAAACGCAGTCTCTGGTTCGCCTTTCCCACGATATTATCTACGTGTTCTTTCCAGTTTAGGTCTGAAGTAATAGTGATTCCTAGTTTTTGTGGAGTTTATGGCCTTCACATTTGATTGATTTATGTTGTAAACAAAGTTTAGCGGAGTTCTTTTCGTACTCATGTGGACGACTTCACACTTCTCATTATTTAGAGTCAATTGCCAATTTTTACACCATACTGATATCTTATTCATATCGTTCTGCAGTTGGTTTTGATCTTCAGATGATTTTACTAGACGGTAAATGACGGCGTCATCTGCAAACAACCTAAGAGAGCTACTTAGATTTTCCCCTAAATCGTTTATGTAAATAAGGAATAGCAGAGGACCAATAACACTACCCTGTGGAACGTCCGATATCACCTCTGTTTTAGTCGATGCCTTACCATCGATTACTACGAACTGTGTCCTCTCTGACAAGAAATCCCCTATCCAATTGCAAATTTGGGGCGATATACCATAACCACACAATTTGATTAAAAGCCGTTTGTGAGGTACGGTGTCAAAAGCTTTCTGGAAATCAAGAAATACGGAATCGATTTGCGAACCCTTGTCGATAGCACCCATCACTTCGTGTGAATATAGAGCTAGTTGTGTTTCGCATGAACGATATTTTCTAAATCCGTGTTGACCTTGGGTCAATAGATCGTTCTGTTCGAGATAATTCATAATATTTGAATACAGGATATGTTCCAAAACCCTGCTGCAAATTGACGTCAATGAAATAGGCCTGTAGTTTAGTGGGTTACTCCTACTGCCTTTCTTGAATATAGGTGTGACCTGTGCAACTTTCCAATCTTTTGGTACAGATCCTTCTATGAGAGAGCGGTTGTGTATGACTGTTAAGTAAGGAGCTATCGCTTCAGCATAATCAGATAGAAATCTAATGGGTATACAATCCGGACCAGAAGACTTGTTCTTATTAAGTGATTTTAGTTGCTGCACTACTCCGATGATATCTACTTCTACGTTACTCATTACGACATCTGTTCGTAATTCGAAATCTGGAATATTGGTTTCGTCTTCTTTGGTAAATGAGTTTCTAAAAGCTAAGTTTAGTAACTCTGCTTTAGTAGCGCTGTCATCGGCAGGATCGCCATTACAATCACGTAGGGAAGGTATTGTTTGTGACTTTCCCCGAGTATATTTAACATATGACCAAAATCTCTTTGGGTTTTCAGTCTGCTCTATGTACTCTTGCCACCTTTCAGCTTTCCCTGCTTTGCTGAGAACTGGATTCCCATCTGAGTTCTATATATTCGTAGAGTTGCTTTCCTTGTCTACTTCGTGAAAATGAGCTGAACATATACAGCTGTATTTAGACCGAGTGCTGGCTTCACTTTTTCGCGTGCAGGTTGTCTCCCTGTATCGTACCCGCCTTCGTGTGAACGTCGACGCTTCCATTCGACGGTACGCAGCCAACTTCCGGCTTCGGTGTGTCACGTGATACATTATATATATACATGTGTCGTTTGTTCGGAAAGAACAGACATCACATTCTGATCCTGCAGCTGTTATTATTTAATATTCATAGAATATATGACTTCAACTGCTGGGTACACATTTTCAGCTTTGCCCAATAGCAGTTGAAGTCATATATTCTATGAATACGTGATACGTTGGTACCCTGCTCAATCCGACATTCCTGCCACCGCAGCGCGGTCGCTGTCGTGGTGTGAGATTAGAACGGGTAGCGTTCGTTTCACACTGGCATTTGTAATCGTGACGTCATTGTGACGTAAGGAGCCTGTCACTGGTGGGCTTTCGACTATCGACTTTTGCGAGCGTGTTTGAGTGACTCAGCGTGACGTGCCTTTATTCGTAGAACCGTTTTCGAGTGGTACTTCGGCTCTACGGCTCTCAAAGACGTACTCTGGAGGCAACATTCACTTGTTCCTTCCATGTCACAGACGCCATTTTGATTTGCCGAATATCTCACAGTTTTGGTTTTATAACTCACAGTAAACCGTTTCAGGGAAACAGCGAATTAACGACTAATTACAATTCAACTAAGGATGAATTTATCATAACTAAATGTAATTAAAATCGAATTAAGAAACAAACTTGTGGAAACGAGTGTATAACATTTGAAGGTAATAATAAGATTGAGTTGCTGTGGTGTAATGGGTAGCGTGCTGGACTACCAAGCAAGAGGTTCTGTGAACGAAATTCGTCCAAATCAATTTATTTATTTATTTATTTTTTAATCTTAACGTTTGCTACACATTGTGGCAGTTATTCATCCACAACACTTTGTGGAATTTTCTTTATCACATAACAGAATTATGTTATCGAGTACTCTTCTATGCTGTTTCAGGAGTTAATAGCATCGATTTGGTGATTTTTATGTGTGACTGAAGAACGGAGAATGAAATTGCTGCTGCAATTGGTACGATCAGCAATGACATTTATGTTCTTCCTTCTCACAAATATTTGACTAGGGGATCATTAAAATTGCTGGTACAGTAAGTGAAATGTGTGTCAATGACATTTAGGCCTACACCATTCGCTAGTCAGAAAGATGTGGCTATTTATTTGCGAATATTTTGCCGCTTAGTTTCGAATATATCGCGATTTCCGAGAGTGTGGTTAGACCGATATTCCTTGTCAACAGTATTTGGTGGTTTGTTTCTGAATATGTCACGATTACAGTGTGTGTGGTTAACTAAGATCCTAACAGGATAAATTTAATTTCTGTTGCAAGTGCATATACAATACTCAGAACAACGTCGTATGCTGGCATCTCTACACGTGCCTTTAATCGGCAGTCTTCAGGCCTATAGACATTGTGTTCGTTGTCCTCTTTAAGAAATTAAAATGTAAACAAAGGCATTCAACTGTAAAAAAAATATAAAGTATTTGTCGTAATTATTTAACGCACGTTAGCTTTTAGGTTGCATTGTTCAATGATACGCGAGCTACGTGTCTTGGAATTCAAACGAAACTTCCACTGTTCCAAATAATCGCGAGTCAAATGCAGCATTCTGGCAGTGGATTGTAGTTTCGGAATCGGAAAGTACAAACAACATTTTACTTTCAACTCGGAATATAAACACATAACAGGTACGGAAATGAGGGTAACACTTTCCAATTACACAACTAAACAAGTAATGAACAACGGGTTTAATTCGTCTGCTAGAATGGCTACCGCAGACTTGACAACCACAGATATATATTTATCGTTGCCTCCAAAGTATGTCTTTGAGAGCCGAAGAGCCGAAGTACCACTCGAAAACGATTCTACGAATAAAGGCACGTCTCAGCGTGGGCCGCACGAATTCGGTTATTCCATTTTTGGTCCGTGTGCCTTTGTGCTATCATGTGTGCTAAGCGGGAAGTAGATGTTTATAAAAAGCTATTTTAGGCAACATTACAAAAATACTGATAGAATCTCGCTCTATAAGGAACAGAAATGGCGTGCAACAACAACGCTAAATGTTATGGACGGCCAAAGAAAACTTTGTAATGTATGTTTTTTTCCAATGTGGTAAAGTGCTGGGAATTGAAACTACATTTCAAAACATCGACATCTAGTTTCAAGCGAAAAAAAATAAACACATGAGCATGTCAAGCAATATTTGTAAGGTAAAGCAGTCAACAATCCGAAGATTGGTTTGAACACTACAGTGCTTTACTAGGCACGGTCCTGTTTGGAGGTGGTATGCCGTTGTCTTCCTCCGACCTTGGAACTGACTTACCCAGCCAGTTATAGGGGGACCTACAGTTTAACGTGGGTTCCGAACCACGGTGCTACTCGGTATTTTTCACATGAGCAGTACTGCCAGAGGTGGAAGAAGTGGAAAGTGACAGATAAAAATCCTAGGACCTGGCGGGGATCGAACCCGCGACCTTTGGATTTGTAGTCTGGCACTCTACCACTGTGCAACCGAGGCGCACCAAGCAATACTTGTAAGAGCATAAATAGAGCCTGTTTACTTTATCCGTTACGACTTGCCCACTGACATTGTTAATACCGTCGTAAACAACTGAATTTTTGTCTTTAATTTTCATATAAAATGTTATTTAATGACAAACGCGTCATCAAATTACGATGTTAATCAAATAAACAATTAGCTTCAGTCTTTTCGGTTACAATATTACGAAACGTAAACCATTTTTCGGTTTCAGATATCCGACCTCGCATTTAAGACACTCAATTGAAACATTTAGAATTTACCGCTAAAACAAAGTAAAGAATAAGATAAATATTAATAAGACGTATTTGTATGTAAACCCTATAATCATCGAGTACAACATGAAAATCGCGTGACGGAAAATAAGTTAATTTTCGATGTTAGCAGACGACTGTTTCGAGAAAAAATTCTTCTCGAGATAGTTTGACGTGACGTGACGGTCCGATTACGGACAGTTTGAATGCCGCCATTAGAAACACATTGCGGAATGTTCTGGCGGACAGTGAATTGGTCTTAGAAAGTTCTAGTTACAGCGGAGCGGGTGTTGCATGGCCGGTGAAATGCGCGAGAGGGGTGGTTGAGGGAGCGGAGTGGGGAGAGGGGCCCGACAAGGCCACGGCACCCCTCCACACCACGCGGGGCGCGCCTGAGCTGCCTTTACTTCCGTAAATGCTCGCGCTAGGAAAAAATATCCAAACTGCGGAAAACGCGCATCGCTTATGATTTTGAACAAATAAAATGGAGCAGTTTTTAAAAAAAAAGTATGTATTTCTAGCTGCATTCCTTCTTTAGTTTTGTTGTGAGAAATGCGTAGTGTCTCTGCAACACAATACATAAAATGTGATACATATTTTATAATTTACGACTGTATTGTCATCTGACAAATAACTTTCTCTCTGCATTCCGAGCTTATTATAATGCTAAATTTGCAGGCTTCCGACTGCCAGTGGCTGCATTAAAAGTTATTTACAAATATTTACAACAGGATATTTACAGATTCCAATTTATACACAGGTTTAAGAGTTCAGTGGTTCTATTCCACTTAAGTCTGGTTCGTCTCTTTCACACTCACTAGAGCTGTCCGCCTCTTCTCCACTCTCTTCGCTGTCAGAGTCCTCGCCTAATCTGATAATAAATTGCTCCGTGGCGTCATCTGTGTGAGGCTCTAAGTCCGTGTACTCTTCTTCAATTTTCCTACAGTCGTCACATCTTTTTTTTCCAATCATCCGCTGTAATAGAGTTGCATGTTTCCGTTACTAACCTGGCGACATCATCAACGTTGACATGAATATTTCTTTTGAACACGTTTCCTTTCACAGTGCTCCAGATTAATTCAATTGGATTTTAGTCCGGGTGGTATGGTGGCAGCCTTAAAACAGTGTGGCCAGACTCAGAAAATAATATGTCAATTTTAAAAATTTTGAATTTTGGTTTGTGTAGTTGAATGATGTTGTACAGTTCCGGTTTTAAGATTGAGCTGAAATGTGGGATGTTACGTTCTTGAAGCCATTTAACCGTGTCCGCTTTCCTAGACTTTGATGTTGGTGCCGGATTTTGCTGAACATTGTGATATGGGGCATTGTCTATAACAACCACTGACTTTGGTGGAAGGTTTGGGATTAATTTACTTTTTACCCATTTTTCATAGTTGCCATAGCTCATATCATGATGATAGTCTCCAGTTGTCGTCCCAGATTTGAATGTCAACAGTGCGTCTTTTACAAACCCGCTTTCACTACCAGCATGAACAATGATGAGACGTAGTCCTTTGACAATAGGAGTTTTCAACCCTGAACCACCTGCATCAGTCCAAGCTTTCGTCTGTGTGTGGGTCGACTGAACATAAGTCTCGTCCATATAAATTATAGGTCTGTTTTCTTTTCTAAATTGTAACAAACTTTTCAAATATTGCACTCTCATTTGTCGTATGTCTGACCTTTCAATGAGAACTTTTCGGTTGTTTATGGACTGTTTCCGCCTAAATCCCAGTTTCTTCATAATTCTCGTCAAAGACCATCTGCTTCCTTTGAAGTCAACTTTTTCTTTCAGAACAGCTAACAAGGATCGGACAGTTGGCTGTTCTCCTTCAGTACGATGAAATTCATTAATAGTTCTTCTTATTGCACATAAATCAAAATCATCCACATCTGTTTTAGGCATTTTTCGCACTCTTCTTTTGTTAGGCGTGCTAAAAGAGCCACGTGATTGGATACATTGCTTTTCTTCAGTGACAATTCTTCTGAGGGTACGAACAGACACCCCAGTAGCCTCACACACACACGTTCCTGTATTTTACTAATTTTATAGGTATTTTCATTTCTGCTTCTGTGACATTTGGAACAATTTCACGAGCCTGACTGTGGATCACTTTCCTACCGCCTAACTTACTCTTAATACCGTAACCTTCCATAATCGGTAATAGCTGCACAAAATACACAAACTACACAGAGCGGATAATGGAGTCAACTGCTGGAAGTAAGCTACGCAGGGGTGAAATAGTTTTCACACTACCTTTTGCAATCGTGACGTCACGCGTCAGCTTTCGACTATCGAGTTGTGAACGAGCCACTGTGAGATGTGTGCCTTTCGATTACTTGTTTACTTGAGATAAAGCTAAATACTTAAATAGGCGTATGCTGTGATCAGCCAGTTCGCTAAACTAGTTTACTGTTGAGAAAATACACCACAGGGTAATAGAAAAGTGTATAAAGGAAGATGAAGATTTTTTTTTTACCTGGTACAGGCAATTGTAAATTATAGTAATTTAAGGGGATATTTGACTGGAATGTTATTTAAACGTGTTCCAGTAATGTCGCTCTCACTGTAAGTAGCATTTGTTCGTATTAGCACATTCATATCAGAAAAGCTCAATGCTATTCATAATTACTAGTAAATTGGTAATTTCTACAACGAAGTATAAGCATATATGGTTTCATAGATTGGTTACTACAGTGCTGTATGGGACATTTAAAAGCAGTAAGTAGGCTACCTACAAGTTTTTTAAACACTAACTGATTCTTTTTGACGGGCAAGCATTGTACACAACAAACAAAAATTTCTGATTAAAATGCAGGAAGTATTGCACGCGCTATACAATCACATTCTTAAACATCGAAATCAATTTTAAGCGAAAAAATAAAAATATGAAAACATCAAACAATACTTATAAGAGTATAAATAGCGCCTGATTACTTTATTCGTTACGATGTGTCCGCTTACACTTTTCATAAAATCCTTCATTAGAACTGACTTTTTCATTTAAAATGTTATTTAATGAAAAATGCGTAATCAAACTACAATCGCATTCAAATAAACAGTTTGTTTCAGTCGTTTCTGTTACAATGTTACGTAAAATAAACCATTTTTTGGTTTCAGATATCCAACCTCGATTTTAGGGGGACACTCAATTGACAAAAATATTTAAGTCGTCATGAAACATTTGAGATTTTCCATTAAAACGAAGTATAACAACAAAATAAAGATGACTAAGACACATTTTTCACATAAACAATGCAATCGTCGACTGCAACATGTAATTCGCGTGACGAAAGTAGGTTAACTTGCGATGTTAGCAGACGGCCGTTCTGTTAAAACATTCTTCTCGAGAAAGCTTGACGTGACGTGACGGACAGTGTGAACGCCGCCATTAGAAATACATTGCGGAATGTTCTGACGGACGGCGACGTGACTTGGCCTTTACACAGTCCTAAACATTAACTCGCAACAGCGATCGACAAATCGATAGTCTGGTTTCAGGTCGCCTTCACAGTGCCGCTACGTCACAATGACGTCACGATTGCAAAAGGTAGTGTGAAAACTGTTTCACCCAGCTACGCAGTGCTGGCGCTGGTGGACGGCCGGGCTGGCGTGCGCTATGCGCTGCCGCTGTGCTGTCCCGTTGCTCTGTCCCCTCCACTTCAACAGGCACGCAGGCGCCTGCGCATCACTAGCTTCGTTCGAGTGGCTCAAAAGCTGATAGTTCCTGACAGTTGCTGACGATTTGGAAGGCCTCTACTGCGCATGCGCGCTTTTTGACAGTTGCCAACTCCGAAGCCAACTCGAACGCTTATTTCACCTGTTTCGCATATTGGCCACCCATAGCGCTAGTTGGCATCTTTTCTCTCTACCGATGTTGAAAGTGAAGTTATGACTGGCGATATGTTATGCATTTCTCAATTGAGAAAACTATTTAAGTCGTCATGAAACATTTGCAATTTACCGTTAAACCAAAGTATAATAATTAAGATTAACAAGACACATTTGCCCGCAAACCGTGTATCTGTCGAGTATAAATTCGTGTGACGAAACTAGGTTAACTTGCGAGTCGTGATATTACCAGACGACAATTCCATCAAAACATTCTTCTTGAGAAAGCTCACGTTGACGTGAGGTGGCGGACCGGCGACGGACAGTGTGCACTCCGCATTAGAAATACATTGTGGATTAAATTCTGATCATAAACTTCGACAAAACGCAAAAAATACGTAAACATGTCCCCCCCTTTATAAATAATGTAGCCAATTCAACCTGACAAAACCTCATACAAAAATGAGGTAAATTAGGATAGTTGTGTGTGAAAGGAATATTTGGTAACATACAACTTCATATGCATTTTGTCCCATTATTATGAGTTACAATAAAATTTAAAAAATGAAACATACAAAAATTTGCAGTGTTGTGCAAGAATTATCATCGTACATGATTTTCCTAGAAGTTACACATTTCGTGTAGAAACGCCCACATTGGCACTAATGGATTTCTATAATATATAACCACAAGGAGAAACACGGAACAGTAATTGTGAGACGCTATAGTGGCACATATGTCGGTTATAAAAATCTATCACTGCTAATGCCTGTTGTGAACTATACTATTCTTATGTGTCAATCACTTCATTTACAGATGGCACAGAAAATCTCAGTAGGACTATTTTTACTTCATTTTCAGGCGAATATATCACAATCCAAACTGTAAAAACATACGCATTCATCTTTAAATTCGTGTTATGAAAATTCATTTATAGTATGTATGGGTGTAATAAAAAGGGGCGTACTGTATTAGAAGGCCACATAAGTTGAAATAATGCCTGTCTAATATACAAACTCAGCCTCAATCAAGAGAAAATGGAAGACTTGGAACACAAACCTCTTCGTAAATGTGCAGGCTTGTCTTTTGGCCGAGGCTTGTTAAACGCTTTGGAGTTAGTCAGAAAACAGTTTGACAAAAATCCGCTGACTTAAACTTTCGATCGCCAACTATCAGCTCCGCCACTCGAACACCAGATTGGCCAGTCAGATATCGTCAGCAAGAGTCAGAAGTGCCACTCGAACGCCTCAAACTGTTCCTGGCCGTCAGCAGCGCCACTCGAACGAAGCCAGTGTGAAACGAACGCCACCCGATTAGAAGGCGGCCAGCGACCGTTATTCCCCCCACCCCGCCGCGGCCAGCGCGATGCTCACCTGTCCGCCAGCTGTTCAGCTGTTCGTACGCCTGGGAGGAAGACGAGAAGCCAGTCTCGTGCGATGCGCGCGCAGGGCAAGATGGCGGCGCGTGCGTTGCAGATGCTGCGGCCGTTGTTGTTGTTGTTGTTGTTGTTGTCGCTGTCTGCGCTCGCAGCGGACACAGACGGTGAGTGCAACCACAGTGTCATACAGTTGGGCAACACGATTATTTTTCACAAATCGATTCGTTCGGTAATTTGGAAGGACCGTTGTATACATAGGCGAAAGATAAGCAGTGGCGGCACAGTCTAACATATACAGTCACGACACTCGCACAGATTTTCGTTATACCCTGCGATAGCAGCGTCCCAAGCGGCCGGCAAGCTACGTTTCTGAATACGATAGTTGATGAGAGCGAATAGTATCGTTTAGATTGACTTAAGCATACTTTTTACATTAGGGAACGTATGAAGGGCCTTATAAATAGGTAATAATTTCAAAATAACTCCCCATTTGTCTTTCTTAGGTTTCATGGTTTCATAAGATTCCTGATAAGGTACGAAACGGTATATTACAGGACAGTTAATTTACAATCATCCTGTAACATACAGGCTTTAAATGAGTAATTTCATTTTCTATTAAAAATAAAAATGCCTAGGAAACACCATGAGGCATAACCTTTAGCAGAGAAACGTCAATTTCTACGCACGAACGTTAAGTATTCTTCATTACAATTCCAGTAGAATCGGTGAGGGTGGATCATAGGAAACGTATATAGCAGTGGCGTAACTATGGGGGGGGGATGAGGGGGATAGAACTCCCCCCCCAGAAAAAAGAAAAAACATCGAAAAAAGAAAAGAAATCGTATAACAGCAATCTGGTAAAGGCAAAGACTGAAAACTTGGGGTGTTTTACCATAAGCTTTCATTGGATGGGAGTGAATTAGTTTCTTCAACGGGAGTGGAAGCTGGTAGTCTGTCTGGAAACTGACTAAAATTTTGCTCGTCAAGCAGACCTATCCCCCCCCCCCCAAGCCAAGTCCTAGTTACGCCACTGGTATATAGAATGCAATATATACGGTATTTAACAATCCAAATCAACCATCACAGCTGTAGCTGAAGGTAAAACGTCACAGGCATGGCAATATAACGATAAAAGCAACCAAACTGTTTTCCAACAAAGAAGAACCCCATTCCACAATTGTTGCTACATCTGAACCACAAACGGCAATAATCATCGAAACATTGGTTTTTTAAAGCTAAAGTAATTACACTTAAGAGAATACACACGTATAAGAAAGACGAGTGACGTTTAAAAATGTGAGAATCATTAGACTCCGTACCGAATTGATACACGTCAAAAACTGACTGTCATAGTAAGAATAGACCATAATAGAAATTTATTATACCATTATGTTTATATGCAACTTACTTTCAGCGGATTAAGCTGCAAATATACACATATTCGTAAGTATTTGTTCATGACAGACTTTATACCATTTAATCATTTAAATGAGACTGTTTTATATTAATTTCGGTATTATGTTTGTCTCTCGATATTTTAATAGTGCTTGTAACGCATAAATTATAGTAAGTATTTTGTTAATTAGGTACAAACGCGATTATAAAGAAACATCTCTACCTGGGCGGCTTGCCCTCCGCTAGGAGCGCTACTGTCCCAGCAGCTGTCAGTTGGTAACAACCTTTACAGCAGTGAGGGTCGCGACTGTGTGTGTTAGACTGGGTGGCGGCGCTAGGCGCCGGCGGCGCGTGCGTTGCAGATGCTGCGGCCGCTGTTGTTGTTGTTGTTGTTTTTGTTGTTGTCGCTGTCTGCGATCGCAGCGGACACAGACGGTGAGTGCAACCACAGTGTCATACAGTTGGACAACACGATTATTTTTCACCAATCGATTCGTTCACGATTCGTTCGGCATACCTGCCAACTCTCCCGATTTAGGCGGGAGTCTCCTGATTTTTCACTTACTCTCCCGCCTTCTGATTTTGCCATTATTTCTCCCGGTTTTTAGCTTTTATCCTGAAACTCAACATCCATTTTGTGGCCAATGGTCAAAATTCCTTTGTTCGTTTATCAGTTTAATATAAATACATATCGAAATTAGAAGTTTTATAACGATTATTTCTGCTCTTTGCGCGTATTTGCAAATACACATATAGTGTGTCAGTGTCGTGCTCTTTTTGAATGTGATCTTTTTTGTCATTGTACGTAAGTAAAATTACTTCAGGGGTTTTTAAATCGATGGAAACCTTTTGAGTGGATAGTTAGGAGCACCAGTTCCATACGTGAATTTCAGAAAGGCGACTTTCGTGTAAACAGATGTTTTATTCTGGGATTTCAATTCGGTGGTATGTGTACCAGTAGGCCTATGGCAAAAAATATAATCCCTTTTTAAGCAGTTTTTGGAACATTATTTGTATTTTGTACTCTTTGTCGATGCGATATTTTCACATCACTTGGTGGAAAAAGCGATGTACCGGAGTACATGCAGAGAAAATGAAAAGTGTTTGAGTAACAATTCAAATGTTTCAAATGTTTGTACAACTTATGGGTCTTAACTACGGGGTCATCAGTCCCTAAGCTTACAAACTACTTATCAACTAGCTAACACTAAGGACGGCACAACTATCCATGCCCGAGGGGGGATTCGAACCCCCGACCGTAGTGGCCGTGCAGACAGTGACTGGCGCGCCTCAGTCCCCTCGGCCACCGCGGCCGACCTGAGTAACAATTGCTGAGAGAAATGAGGTGATCATGTTATACATGAAGAGTGCTTACTTATATTGTTTATTTAAGAGTACGGTTTACCAATTAAATGCAATGATCATGTGGGTCACTTGTTCCATAAAATGTTTCCCAGGTACAGTGAAAAAATACAAATGTGACCTTTTTTTGTTTGAATAAAAAATCAATCACTTTATCTGGACTGACTAAAAATAAGGATGTAATCAACATTTGGGTTAATGCAAGTCTTTTTGGAGCCATTATGTAGTGTTGTCACATGATAGGAAAAGGCTAAAATCAGTTATCTTCAGGTTTATAGTGAAGTGCGCAGCAGTTTTTGATAAAATGTACCTCCTGATTTTTTGAAGAATCTCCCGATTTTGCAAACTGGATCTCCTGATTTTTTACAATTTGAAGGTTGGCAGGTATGGTTCGGTAATTTGGAAGGACCGTTGTATACATAGCCCAAAGATACGCAGTGGCGGCGCTAGGCGCCGGCGACAGCGGGGGCCTCTCAAAACATTGTTAACATTTTAGGTTTTTTTTCCTTTTTTATATTTGATGCTTAACCCTGCGTCGGGCGCACCTGCAGATGAAACAAAATCAGGCGCACCCGGCCTGAGAGCCCACCCACATATTTGGTGGACTAGCTCCGCCATGTTAAATCAAATTCAAAATGCGTGTTGGCTAGTCTTGAAGAGGATCTAAAGGAAGCAATTACAGCGCACTTAAAGCATAATAATGGATTTATTGAACACAATACACCTTAAACTAAAGTGACCAAAATTACCAATTTCCCACAAAGAGTATTAAAAATTGTTCAGACATCCATAAAAGTAATGAAGTTACTTTTAAACGACATTAGGCAGTCTATTCTGACATTTAATCATATTTTCTCGCCACATCTGCAACCAAAAACCGATGCTATAGCTCCCAAATCAACAGCTGAAACACAGGTATGGCACAGAACGTATACGTCGCTCAAGCAGATTGGTTGATGACAAGCTGAACATTCGTGATTCTTCATCCTCCTAACTCTTGTTTCAGCCACGCATGGTCGACGTTTTGGCCGTTTGGGAGGTAATGTGGGAGAACTTTCCCGTTCCTTGTGGGGTAAAAAATTTTTCAGTCGAGTTTGCAGCCGAATCGACATTCCACATATATTCATTGCATACACAGACTAAATTGTCCAGTTAGAAGTTGATGACACAAGGTTTTGCAATTTGTGGCGTCATTTGCAGCAATATCTTTTACACTGGATGTTGTGTAATAATGATGTGACTCTTCACACTATGAATAGTAGAAGGTATCTACTTAGACTACTTCGTCGTCTTATCGTTTCCAAAATAAAAACTCCTCACATATTTTCTTCTCTTCTTCATATTCCCGAGCTGTTCCCTAAACTTCCTGTTCAGCTGCTGAGTCCTCCTTGCCTTCTCCTACCTCATCCTGAGAGTGGGTGTCTCTCTCATCGACTAAATCTTCGAGTGCGACTGGATCTTCAGCAGTTTCGTCCTCGAGGAGGCGCATTATTTCCACAAGATCATTGGCTTAGAGGCGTAATATACTTTTCTGGACATTTCAGCAGAAAATATGGATGTGATAACGTAGGAACAGAAAGGAAAACTGAAATTAGAACTCGATCAGGCGCACTCAGTCTGAAGGGCCAGGGTCGTCAAAGTCTTCTTTTTTCCGAAGGTAACGGCGAGAATCACAGAGGACAGACTTAGTTTGAATGAAACGAAGTAATAAAATAAAAATATCTTGAAAAATCTCACCTTCAAAACGTAATCGGGCGCAGACGGCCTGTGAGGCCCAAGGAGTTCCCCGTGATCCGCGTGGAAATCGACGGCAGCCTGCGGATCGGCACTGTGTGAGGTTCCCAAAGGTAGGCGAGTAAACGGGGCCACCACTGCTAGGCCCGGCGGACACTTGACGCAGCAGAGGCAGAGGCGAGGCGCAGGGCCCTGCTGGTCAGCAGCACGTGCTGCATGTCGGTGTCCACTGCAAACCTCTCCATGCAATCACATTTAATTCCTGGATCTCCTTCAAAACTCAGTTAATTTTGTGTGTGTGTGTGTGTGTATTCTGATAGAGTATAAGAGCACTGCAAGGTCTGTTGAGCAACAGGCAATAGTGACGAATACATGCTGAACTTCTCTGGTCAATGGAAGCTCATTTTAAGCTCTTGAGCTATTCCGACTAAACAGACGTCAGTTCAAAGAGGGTCACATGCTGAGTAAGAAGGAAAAGAAGAAAAATAGTGTGTGACACTCATACCCACTAAAGAAAAATTAGGGATATGTTTTAGGAATTTATTTAAAGTCAGATTTATTTTTGTTTCATTTCTTTTATAATTCAGTGAAACAAGTGTCACAGCAAATTCAGTAATTGAAAGAACCTTTATACAACTGACATATTTAATCATGATTGTGGCGCAGTATATACGATCAGAAACACTTTTCTTCTCGGTGACACCTGGTATGCTTTTCATATGTCTTAGATTGAAAGATAAACGATATGAAAATTTTTGCAAATCATAGTTTCCTTGTTTAAATGCATTTGCACGCAAAGTGTTTCATTACTTAGGTCTTTATTCGTAGCTCTTCCATGCTCCTGAGTACTAAGATACTGACGTTTGCTTTTTTCCTTCTTCTATGACGGCAGCTGTGCATGACATGCAGTATTTTTATTACATTGCATTCCTATTTTGTCTCTGTCATCATTTCTGATGATAATTACCATCAGCAGCCATTATATTTGTTAGTAATTGCTGAAGCTAATGCTAATACTTTTGCAAATGTTGAATTTCTGAACGTAGTATAGAATTCAGGTTGAGAAATACTGACGAGAGACGTTTCTAGCATCATCTAAGGTTAAGCAGTGAGCTGAAGCTCCATGAAGGGGTGGACATCGTGTTTCAAGAAATTGAAGAAGGTCCCTGACAGTAAAAAAAAAAAATCGTTGCACGTCCCTTCTGGTTTCGCCGAACTTATTATTCAGTAGTAACGGGAATTTTAGCTTATATAGTGCTCTCATGCTTGCCACAAAGTTGACTGAAACCAGAGACTATAGCCCGTAAAATACACAATCAGCATCTTCGGTTTATGAATTTCGGTGTCTTTCTATTTCAGTAAGTTGTTAGTTTCCAGCTTATCGGCAGCGTATGAAGAAGGGAGACAGGAGACCAGCTCCGCCCTCGGCACAGCAGGCGGCAACAGCCGCGTAGCTGCCGACCGCGGCGCGTCAAACGTGTCTCACGTATTTTCTCGAGAATCGAAAGAGATATGGCTCTCCTTCCACCGTTAAAAACAATTTCGATATGTTAGCTACATTTCGTTCGCAGTAATGTATGGTGTAAAACGCACAAAACGCAAACTAGCCAGCGACTACTTTTTTCACTGCAAACTCTTCAAAATATGCACGGCGTTCTACTTTATTCTTTATTATAACAATAACTATGTACAATAACGAAAAGAAAACCTTCCCAACGTCATGCGGTGGCTTTTGCCTATGTGATACAGAAAAATAATTTTTTTCTAGTGAGTAGTTTCTGCGAAATCGATTGTGGAAGCTGCGTTAGCGCAAAACACGCACAAATCGGAAAATAGTGTTTTTAATTTTTTTTACGCAGAAAGTAAAAGTGTTACAAAGAAACTAAATACAGAGAAGGATGAAGCTTATATTCGTCTACATAAAACAATTTTTTTTCTAAGCATATCGGATGACTTGAAATTTCACTTTGCGACAGAGGTGGAACAGAGGCGCAGGAAAACTGCGCGCCTCGGACAACCGGACAGAGGCGTGACCCACTAGAGGAAACGCCTGCCCTCCACTCCGCCTCGGCTGCGTAAATGTGCGGCAGGCTAAGCTGCCCCATTAGAAAGCACGCGATACAGACGGACGGAGGGCTCGCCTCTGCCTCTGCTGCGTCAAGTGTCCGCCGGACCTTAAGCACGGGAATCAGAAAAGTGTTTTGCTGGCCTGTGGGGCCGACTGCGCCCGACGGAGGGTTAACGGCGCTTTTCAACTGCTAGGTCGCGTAGCGACGACCCACACCTAACGTACACTAGCTTAGCCAAAGGACGAGTACAACAGCCGTACCCCAGAGTGGGATTCGACCCCAACAAAAGCGACCTCGCTCACCATGCTATGACGCCTTAGTGCACTCGGCCATTCGCCGCCGGCAGCTATTTAGTTTCCCTATTTTCTTCCGAATGAGTGCAGCAGTGATGAAATTTTTAGTGAAATACTTGCAAAACAACTTCTTCAGTATATTTTAGAAAACAATTTGGAAGAAGTGTATCCAAATGTTTATATAACAATCAGAATCAAGCTCACAGTTTGTCAGTACAGCTTCGTCCGGGAGAAGTTAAAATTAAGACTTAATTGAGAATCGCAATGACCCTAGTAAGACTTATTAGTTTCTCCATGACTGGATGCTTGCTGTTGCCGCAACTGTGGTTCAATTTAACGAAAGGCTAGCTCCAGTGGCTTTTATTGGTGCTTTATTTACGTTCACACTACCGGTTTCGGTCTCTGTTAGGCCATTTTCAAGTGTGACAAACGTTATGCCGTAGAGAAAGCAACGTTGCTTTCTTTAAGGCATAACGTTTGTCACACTTGAAAATGGCCTAACATAGAGGCCGAAACCGGTAGTTGAGCTTTAAAAAAGCACCAATAAATGCAAATGGCGCGGGAGCTTCATTAAACCAAGTAAGACCTTCTGCGTTGTCAGTACTGTCAATAGAAGCCGAAATAGCGGCTAGTATTGTTTAAAATTGGATTTTTTTTTTAATCCAGTGGGGCGAAAACCGAAAAGTTTCTCTTTCAATTTGTATTGGTGTATCGTAATTTGTTACTGCAATAATCTTTATCTATATATAAAAGGCTTGTGTGTGTACGTGCTGACAGACTTTTCTCCATGACCACATACTGCCACCCACTCGTGGTTGTGGTGGTAGACAGCCCTTGGTCTAATGATGTTAGTAAGGGAGTTTGGTCGCGGTGCGTGGCAGTGGGTGAGTGTGACTAGCAAAAATTCGCAAAATATGTAATAAATACTCTTAGGAAAAGCTATATACTCTGTGACTTACGAACTTTACGGTACGAGTCAAAATCTGTTTCTTCTTTCAATCGTCAGACAATGTGATCCTTTGAGACTTCAATACCGACGAGGAATATCAAATACGCAATTTTTTTAAACAGATCACATGTTTCCGTCAACCACACATTACCGACTATGAACAGAGACACAAAACAAAGATAAAAATCCAGATAGACTCAAAGATAACAATACTTGTGGAACATTGATCACTGTCGTGGAAACATAGGCTTACTAAATAACACAGACATGAATGTCTCTTAGGCCATAGATATTGATATGCCTGTGCCAGTAAGCTCACTGGTCTGTGCTAATCAGTGATCTCTGATATATATAGCCGCGATACTCTCTGCTGGGTCAAGAAAAACTATGCGACGTAGTCCTACCCATATCCCGGCGGCCTCCTGTGATAATGTTGGCAACAGATGTTGAATAACGAGAATTATGTGACGTCATAAGCCAACCGCGTGACACGCAAATATTTTGTCGTGAAGCATACATCAGGAACAGCAGTGTTTATCTACACTCTAAGTGGTTCGGTCATCTTTGCAACGATTTTATATCGTGTTATTGATGTTGCCAACATGAAAACACGAGGCCGTCAGGATAGAAAGTAAAATTTTACCGAATCAGATACATCCGTTGTTGTCACATCTCATTATGACCAGCACTTTCTCGCGAAACTCTTTTGTATAGACTCTCATAATTCACACAGTTTTACAATTCATTCCGAATTCCTATTCAAGAAGATATTTGTGAAAACCGTTACAAGTCAATATTCGCACTTATCCAACATCGTTTTCAGAAATGTAATTTGCCAGCTGCTTTCGGCGCTGCTGTTGCAATGTGTAACAAAATTGAGAATAACGACGCATTATTACTATTTCTCATCTCATCGATAGCAGTGTTCACAGAAGTTCACGCCAAACATACAATTACACACTGCAATCTTAACTTGATGAACACAACCTAACATCGATTTTACATCGTTACTTTAATTGCACTTCTTGTATGAAAAACTTTGTGAATATTCATGGATTCGACATTTTGGATAAGAGAACTGACTTTATTGACAGAGCGATCCAACAAGTATTTTGTTTTTGCTGACCTAGGTCCGAAACCCTAAAAAACCACGATATACATAGGTCCTTCGTTAACAACCGTTGCGAAGCACGGGCATATAAGCTAGTACTTTTCTATTACACTTATATATAATTTTAGTATAATGATTATTCATGTATAGTTCATTTTAACATTTTCTTCCTTACTGAAAAATTGAAAGGGGCCTCGCAAAGACATGTTCGCCGACGCCAGGTTTTCGTCTAGCGCCGCCACTGAAGATAAGATAGACTGCGGGTGACGCAGTGATCTCTGTACAAACTGGATGAATAAAGGCCAATTCACACTGTCCGTCACGTCACGTCACGTCACCGTCCGTCAGAACATCCCGCAATGTGTTTCTAATGGCGGCATTCACACTGTCCGTCACGGGACCGTCACGTCACGTCAAGCTTTCTCGAGAAGAATGTTTTGACGGAACGGCCGTCTGCTAACACGGAAGTTAACCTATTTTCGCCACGCGAATTAAATGTTGCAGTCGACGATTGCACTGTTTATATGCAAATGTGTCTTATTCGCCTTTATTTTGTTGTTATACTTAGTTTTAGCGGTAAATCTCAGATGTTTCATGACGACTTAAATATTTCTGTCAATTGAATGTCCCCCTAAAATCGAGGTCGTATACTAAAAAAAAAAAAAAAAAAAAATGGTTGCCGGCCGCGGTGGCCGAGGGGACTGAGGCGCTTCAGTCACGGTCTGCTGTTGTTGTTGTTGTTGGTTGTTTAAGGGGGACAAAACTGCAATGGTCATCAGTCCCCCATTCCATCTCTAGGCGTCACATGATTGCCGGCATTTAGCATTCGTTGCCAACATTATCACGCCAAGTCACCGGGATAAGACTTAAAATTTATCCGCCTATACAATATAAATAACGTTCGTCGCAGTTGGAGCTGTATTAGCGCATTGTGCCACGGCACAATTACAGTGACCCTTGCTCACGACTGCCTCGAAACAAATTCCTTTTCTCGGATGTAAACCGCGACTTCGGTATCCTGCTCAGTCCACAGTAGGGATGGGCTAAACCGTGATTTTCCGCTAACAGTGATTTCCGTGATTGCTACTTTAAAATCACCGTGATTCTAAACCGTGATTAATCACGGTTTAGAATCACTGTTTGAGGTTTTCACGACATGTATCCCTCCGCGATTTCTACTCCTCCCGCTATTCCGTGATTTCTGCTCTTTTCGCTATTTCCGTGATTGAATCGCCGCGATTCCTGCGACTTGTATTACTATGGAACTGACAGAAATTGAGTTAGATAATTTTGTTATAATGTTTCTCGTCTCTTTGTTGTTGTGAAAGCTATGTTGTGAACCGAGAAAAGTAAATCTCAACAAATAAGTCAATAGTAAGTACAGTTTAAAATAACTGTACAATAAACTTTCTAACCACATCAAGACAATGAAAGAATAGTAAATATTCTTAGTAAGTTTAAAAATTATTTGGTGTTATTTCCTTGTCAATGAATATATGCCCTCAATTTTAATAACTTGTTTCTTTAATGTAATTGATACTGCAGTTATTAAGAGAGTGGCCTATAATAGTTATCATATTACTTTAGACGCTTCAATTACTTACAGAAATATAGTATCAGTTTTACTGTTAGGTTCCATATGTTTTTAAGATGTGTCATGCACAGCAATCTGGATGCTTAAATAAATAAAAGTTACTGCAGTTTCATTTCCAGTGCCATACACTTTTAACTCAAAATTTATGCATACATATGAAATAAGAAGCTGAGATCTTTACTATAATTGAAGCAATTAATGTGATATCAGTATTCCAGCGCAAGTCCCATGGGTAATGATTTTATGCACATGCTATTTCGAGTTGCTCATGCGTTGGTAACGGCTGCAGAGAGCTCACAACTCGGACTCTGATTGGCTACCACGTGGTATTGCCAACATCGTAGCGGAGTGCAAGCGCGCACATTTCCAATAAGTGAAGAGCTATCTTGTTGCTCTGCACGCAGCAACTGCGTTCTTTACTACTAGTACAATACTCAGTGCTGAAGGAGTCTACCTTTCCACACTAACAAAGTATTAAAACATCATACTGCTTAATATTATTACAGCAGTTTTAAAAATAGAGTACAGGCAAACGTTAATTACTTATAAAACAATGTGATTGCAACATACATTGCTGTGGCACCACAGGTTTGATGGCTCTCGAACAAGTCCTCGCATATTTCGGTTACATGGGCCTATTCACGGTGCTTCTTCAAGTTAGAGATATAAGTTTTATGCGACAACTGTATGCCGCACAAATTACATTTCGCATAGTCGCTATTAAGAGCGGTGAAATGAAACATCTCGGCAGAAAGAAGATATACACTTTTAGATGACGAACGGTGAAATGGACGAGATATGTTTTTCAGTTTTTAACCTCTCCCTGCCGGGCCCTGGCGATTTTCTAGGAAAAACGCACAAGTGTATGCGAACTGGTCGCTGTCCATAATCGGCTTTTAGCCGGTACACCCGCTCTTCGCTTATCGGTAATTCGCTGCTATGCCCGCTATTTGCTGCATTGATAAAGTACAGATTTCGACCCACAGATGGCTCTTTTAGCCTTTGCTGCTTCTCTTCCCTCACCTCCTCTATTCGCTGCTACACCTGCTATTCGCTGCTGCTTTTAGTACTCATTTCGGCCACCAGATGGCTCTTTGTAGTTTGTACTGCTGTTCACTGCTATTCCTGCTCGTCGCTACCCAACCGTGACCGTGACTGAAATCACGGTCAGATTCCAGATCGCCGCTACCGTGAAAACAGTGAATTTTCAACCACAGTGATTTTTCACGAGTACGTGATTTCTTGCCCGTCTCTAGCGCACAGTACTGTAGCGTCCTCGCCGTGACGTCACAGCGCGCAAAGGCGTCTGGGAGTTTTCCGCTCGCCAGGCGCCGGAATGGCCTACCTGATTTTTCTATATCCCTTGGGACGGATGCTTTGTGGGTGACGAGTGAAGCGGCAGTGACAGAACGTGTCCTGAGCCGCAGCTGGCTGGAGGACGCTCGCGAGTCGGACGGTTGTCTGTGTGTGAGCTCACGCACCTGTGTGTGTGTGAGAGAGAGAGGGAGAGAGAGAGAGAGAGAGAGAGAGGGAAGCCGCTTTCTCTGCTGCGTGTGAGTCACGCTCTCCTCAACGTCCTACAGCCAGCGAGGCCACGGCAGCCAGTACCGCCTCCCTATAGTCGGGCCGCCGAAAGAACGACCCTGTCCAAAGAGGTACATAAACAACATAGAGAGGCTACAGGCGAGCTGCGGCACTAAGGCCGGTATTACACTATCCAATTATTTGTCAAAGAATTGGACAAAGAAAAATTCGATGCAGTGTAATGGGAACATCGTCCAATATTTCATCCAATCTAAGGCCTCGGCCTAGATTTGATCAAAGAAATCGCTCGTCTTCTGTTTCCTGCAGTGAGAAATGTGACCGCTTGGAGCGCTAGTAGTATACAGCTTCCTTGCCACTACAGCTGTTTTATTTGGAGGTTAAATATCTGACATTACTTTCACTTAACGTTCGTATTCGTATACATGGCTAGTAGTGGAATGTTTGTGTAGTGTTTTCTAGCAACAACAAAAATTTTAAAAAATCAGGTGGGGCGTTCTATAACAGGTGACAAGGCCAATTCACACTGTCCGTCACGTCAATTCGCGTAGCCCAATACCCTGCGGCAAAAGTGAGGTTGAGTTACAATCCGTGATGTAAAAAAGTCATAATATCGGAATTGAAGAAGTAATACCCCAAAACTTAATACGGCCGAAGCAGATTTTAGAATGTATGATTTTGGTAACGTGGTGTGCTAAGTTCTGGGAAATGAAACAACTTCCAAAACATCAGCATCTGTTTGCAAGCGAATCTATGTACATATAAATACGTCAGCCAATTTTTGTAAGGAAATAAATAGAGCCTATTTACTTGATCATCACTGTTTTCCCCCCTTACATTGTTAATAACGTCATAAACAATTTAGATTATCCTCTTTGTCACTGTTCACATTTTCCATTTAAAACGTTTTTTAATGAAACTTGCTTTATCAACTTAACAATCTTATTCGTATACACTGTTTGAGTCAGCCTTTTTGTTACTCTATTGCAAACTGTGAAGGATGAAGAGCGACAAAATAATTAGCAGTGAACGGCCTGGCTGTTCTGCCGACGGCATAAAAAAGGAAAATCCTCCCGGTCCCGTGACAAATTTTATTTATCTCTCCCTGACACCCACGGTTTCATCCAAGTGCGTTTTCTTTTCTTTTTTCCCTCCTTCTCTTCTAAATGCAGACAAAACGCAACTGTAGTATAAATAATAGCTGAGCTTTACACCGTCATTTTGAAGCAAATTTGACAAAATATTGGATGATAGTGTAATATCCCATTTTGCGTTTCATCCAATTTCTTTGTCAAAAAAATATGACCAATATTTCATCCAATTTTTTCGTCCAATTCTTTGTCCAATAATTTGACAGTGTAATACCAGGCTAAGCAACATCGGGCGCCATATTTGAGGACGTCAGTTTGAAGCAGCAGACGCTTATGTTTGTAAACCAAACTAAAGTGTAAGCGCTATTATTAGTGGCAAATCATGGCCAGTATATGTTCGGCGTACAGCTGCAGCAACCGCACTCATAAAACAGTAGGAATATCGTTCATAATGAAAGACATATGTAATTATATAGGTCGTTGTGTATCAGCGTGTATTTGTCTATGAACATTCATTATACTTAACTTTTGCATTTACCAAGTTTCAAATTTATGTTCACTTCACGACCATCAAAAAGCTAGGCAGAGGACAAATGTATTTGGTGTGTTTTAATGTAATGCCAGTTGTTTATACAGTGTACAAAAGCGTATTAACCATTGGGTAAGTAGCCGATGTATATGAACTGTAATGAAACTATTCATTATACAGAAAAACAAGGAGTTGCTAACCCAATGGGTAACAAGTATGAGACATAATAAGTGGCAGCCTACAAATTATAGTTCCATATACTCTTGTCATTTTGAAGAAAAGTTATGGATGCTACCACCGATCGGAAGCGGCTACTGCCAAATGCCATTCCAACACTTATTTTCGTTCCCTGAGGACTTACAGAAACCAAAAGCTGTAAGGAGAGTACCAAGGAAACGTCAAATTGTGGAGAGCTCCATAAATACGTAATGTATTTCAAAGCATGAAACATCACTTAAACCACAGGCAGAATAAAGGTAATTAAAGTTTTTAAAGAAAGTTGCCTGTATTTCTGGGAAGATATGTCGGCAAATACAGACGATTATTGACATTATAGTAGCATCAAATAATGCAACAGATCAGCGATTGTAAACATTAGACTTAGGATGCAGAAGTAAACGAGAAATGCTATTCGTAGTGGGAATTACTTTCCGAAATGTGTTGTCCACAAGTTAAGGAAAAATACAGACTGGCAATGTTTAATATAAAACCTATGATTCAGCGTACGCCCAGTATGACCTGGCGTGACACTAACGTTCTCAAAGATGGCGGCCACCTTTCCAGTTGGCTTCAACTATGGCGGCGCTGTGGCCAGGCTATGTTGTTTACATAGGTCGTTGACCCTGTCAGTTCTGGCACGTGGGCCGCAGTCTAAACCGTGATTATTCACGGTTTAGAATCACTGTTTGAGGTTTTCACGACATGTATCCCTCCGCGATTTCTACTCCTCCCGCTATTTCGTGATTTCTGCTCTTTCCGCTATTTCGTGATTTCTGCTCTTTCCGCTATTTCGTGATTTCAGCTCTTTCCGCTATTTCGTGATTTCTGCTCTTTCCGCTATTTCGTGATTTCTGCTCTTTTCGCTATTTCCGTGATTGAATCGCCGCGATTCCGGCGACTTGTATGATTTACCATGCAAGTGACAAAAATTGAGTTAGATCCTTTTGTTATAATGTTTCATCCGCCAGTAACTAATTTATCGTCTCTTTGTTCTTATGAAAGTTATGTTGTGAACCGAGAAAAGTAAATCTCAACAAATAAGTCAATAGTAAGTATAGTTTAAAATAACTGTACAATAAACTTTCTAACCACATCAAGACAATGAAAGAATCGTAAATATTCTTAGTAAGATACACACTTATAGACGACGAACGGCGAAATGGATGACATATGTTTTTCAGTTTTTAACATCTTCCTGCCGGGTCCTGGCGATTTTCTAGGAAAAACGCACTAGTGTATGGGAATTGGTCGCTGTCCATAATCGGCTTTTAGCCGGTACACCCGCTCTTCGCTAATCGGTGATTCGCTGCTACACCCGTTCTTCGCTAGTCGGTGATTCGCTGCTGTGCCCGCTATTTGTTGCATTGATATTAGTACAGATTTCGACCCACAGATGGCTCTTTTATCCTTTGCTGCTTCTCTTCCCTCACCTCCTCTTCGCTTTTCCGCTATTCGCTGCTACACCTGCTATTCGGTGCTGCATTTAGTACTCATTTCGGCCACCAGATGGCTCTTTGTAGTTTGTACTGCTGTTCGCTGCTATTCCTGCTCGTCGCTACCAAACCGTGACCGTGACTGAAATCACGGTCAGATTCCAGATCGCCGCGACCCTGAAAACAGTGAATTTTCAATCACCGTGATTTTTCACGAGTACGTGATTTCTTGCCCATCCCTACTGCAAAGCATCTGTCGCGTGTTCATCGCTACCGGTTTTGTTCGTGCCGTGTTACGTATCGTTAATTTCAGACGTGTGTCTACATCTACATCTACATCGATACTCTGCAAATCACATTTAAGTGCCTGGCAGAGGGTTCATTAACCACCTTCATAACTTTTCTCTACCGTTCCATTCTCCAATAGCGCGCGGGAAGAAAGAACACCTAAATCGTTTCGTTTTCGATCTGATTTCTCTTATTTTATTGGGATGGTCATGTCTCCCTAAGTAGGTGGGTGCTAGCAAAATATTTTCACATTCAGAACTAAAAGTCGGTGATTGAAACTTCGCAAACAGATCACGCCGCAATGAATAACGTCTTTCTTTTAATGATTTCCACCCCAATTCGTGCAACATTTCCGTGACGCTTTCCCCCCCGTAACGTGATAAAACAAAACGAGCTGCCCTTCTCTGAACCTTCTCAATATCTTCCGTCAGTCCCACCTGGTGAGGGTCCCACAAGGGGCAACAGTACTCCAAGAGAGGACGCACAAGTGTAATGTAGGCAGTCTCTTTGGTGGAGCTGGTGCATCGTCTAAGCGTTCTGCCAATGAAACGTAACCTTTGGTTCGCCTTCCCCACAATATTTTCTATGTGTTCTCTCCAGTCAAAGTTGTTCGTAATTGTAACTCCTAGGTATTTGGTAGAATCTACGACCTTAAGGTTTGACTGATTTATCGCGTAATTGAAGTTCAGCGGATTTCTTTTAGTGGTCATGTGTATTACTTCACACTTTTCTTTATTTAGTGTCAATTGCCAATTTTCGCACCAAGTAGAAATTTTGTCTAAATCGCTTTGCAGTTGCTTTTGATCCTCTGTTGACTTCACTAACCGATAAACGACAGCATCGTCCGCGAACAGTCTAAGAGAGCTTTTCAGATTATCTCCTAAATCGTTTATAAACACGAGGAAGAGTAGGGGACCAATAACGCTTCCCTGTGGAACGCCAGATATCACTTCTGTTTTACTCGATGACTTACCGTCAATTACAACGAACTGTGTCCTTTCTGATAGGAAATCGTGAATCCAATCGCACAATTGGGGAGATATTCCATAAGCACGCAATTTCATTAGAAGCCGCTTGTGGGGTACAGTATCAAAAGCCTTCCGGAAATCCAGAAATATGGAATCGATTTGAGATCCCTTGTCGACGGCACTTAACACTTCATGTGAATAAAGGGCAAGCTGTGTTTCGCAAGAGCGATACTTTCTGAATCCGTGCTGACTATTGGTTAATAGGTCGTTCTCTTCGAGGTAGTACATAATATTCGAACAAAGTATATGTTCCAAAATCCTACTGCAAATCGACGTCAATGAGATAGGCCTGTAATTTTGGGGATCACTCCTATTGCCTTTCTTGAATATTGGAGTAATTTGGGCAACTTTCCAGTCTTTGGGTACGGATCTTTCGCTGAGTGATCGGTTGTAAATTATAGCTAAGTACGGAGGTATTTCATCAGCATACTCTGAGAGGAATCTAGTTGGTATACAATCTGGCCCGGAAGATTTGTTTTCGTTTAGTGACTTAAGTTGTTTTACTACTCCAGGAACATCTATGTTTCGCATGCTGGCAGCTGTTCTTGGATTGAATACTGGAGTGTTCACTTCGTCTTCTTTGGTGAAAGAATTTCGGAAAGCTGTGTTTAGTAGTTCTGCCTTAGCAGTACTGGATGGCTTCTTCCTCTAACCGTAAGAAAGTCACTTCTGTGACCAATAGACTGGCTGTCGAAACTCAGCTGATGATATTACTCCGTCACTATATTATGGCAGTCAACAGCGACCGTAAAGAAATGAGGCAAAAAACGCTCCTCTTTTTATGTAAGAAGACAAATAATTTCACTGGAAGAGGCGATTTTACTACTTGTAAAGTGATTTTCCTTATTTGTTTACCCTCTCGGCAGACTGCCACAATACAGTGTCCGAGTAATGTCACCGAGTTTGTGGAAAATGGCTATAGAATTTGAAATATATAAACTAAATTCTTCAACTAGCAAACTTTGGCTAAAGACTAAATTATACATTAAATTTAATGGAATACTGGAACATATGAAGCTTTACTTGATATATATTTCTAAAGCTTTTCTTTTTAACTGCTAAAAGAGTGTTTTTCATCACTTCGTTGTTGTTATCGTTCGTTCACGCTTTAGTAGTACATAGCAACGGTTCCAAAATATTCGGACGTGATATTCGTATGCCGGCGACCGACACGGCGCAACAACAAACAGCCGCGTAGCAGCATTGGCAACATAGCCGCTAGCTGTCAGAGGCGTTCTTTCGGCGGCTCGACTATAGCTTCACGGCGTTGGCCCTAGGGATAGGGAAAACCGACCGGTTAAAACCGATACCGATATTTTAGTTTTGAATAACCGGTTTTGTTTCGGCATTTATTTCGTGTCGGTTGTACCCGGTTTCTTTTAGTTATTGCGAAGAACCGGGTAAAAAAACCGGTAAGACTACTTCCTGTAGTAGAGGTTCAAAATATGTTTTTTGTAAATAATTTTATAAAAACCCAACTACTAGGCACTAATATTTAGGGCTATTCCTAAAATTTCCACTGCTGTGAAGTATTAGGTCATCGCAGTAACTAAGAAAAGCGATCAGTGATAATTTAAGAACAATCCCGGCAGTCAGAAACGCGTGGCATAAGAACTTAAGGACTGGTGCAGCTACTGAGGCATCGACGCAGCTGTCGCCGTGTGGCGTGGCCTATTAGACGACGCGCGTGCACCGGCAGTGTACGAGACTTGCCTCCGTCTGGTCACGCGGCAGTTCCTTGCTGTCGTCGCCAGACATCGGTTGTGTCTTAAATGGCACCATCCCGAGTGTGGAAGTACTTCACCAAGTACGGGAGCAGTGAGGTACAATGCTCCATTTGCTTTAAAAAACCTCAAAACGTGTGGAGGTACTACAAACATGCTCTGTAATTTAAGGAGAAAGCATCCAAAATGTTCCTTGGAAGAGAAGGTAAATTCGATTCATATACCTATTATGTAAGTGATGTACTCAGAGCTTGGAATACTAACTTTTAATGTATTATCATATTGTTATGCTAACAAGTTTTATTAATGTGATTCCTTGAAAGCGAGGGCTTTTTTAATAACCAATATGGATTTAGGTAACATTGATCATGTGGTGCGTAGCGAGGTAGCCGTGCGGTCTGAGGCTCCATGTCACGGACTGCGCGGTTGCCCCAGTCAGAGGTTCGAGTCCTCCCTCCTCCATCGGTCATGGATGTATATGTTGTCCTTAGCGTAAGTTATTTTAAGTTAGATTAAATAGTTTGTAAGTCTAGGGACCGACGACCTAAGCATTTAGATCTCATAAGAACTTACACCCATTTGAACATTCTTTGATCATGTGGTACAGAGCTTTCCTAGTTCAATTTGCGTAAATTTACACTGACAACAATCATACTGTTAGTCGGAACTGTGACTTTATTTTTCGAAATACTTCTGCAGCAATGATTAAAGTTTATTTACTGACTGTAACTTATATATGTTGTATATATAACGAGATATTCGTTTGCGCTGGCTCACATGTCCAACTTACTGAGTGGTTGGCTCAATATTCGCAACTGCCAGATGGAAATACTACGTCAGTAAATCTGTATGTTTCGTATATCGTCTTCTACGGACACCTGGCTAGGCTTACACACACTCAAGAAGGCGTAGTATTGGGAGGGGATCTTGCAAAATATGGAATGACTAGTGATTTGTCGTATAACGTAAATTTACCTGAATTTTAACTACATTTCCAAAGTTTCGATTTCGGCCGAAACTAGAAGATCCGAAAATTCTGTTTCTGTTTCGGCCGCAAAATATGTTTCAACCAAACTCTACTGGAAATAATAGCAATAAAAAACCGAAAACCGGTTATTTAAAAAACCGGTTATCTTGAGCGATTTTCACGGTGCGGTTAAACTGGAGATGAAAAGAACCGGTATAACCGAAAACCGGTTGTTTCAGCGATAACCGCCGTCCCTAGTAGGCCCTCGCTAAAGCACTAGATATACCAAGCTGAACAGTCCGCCATTTTGAATCCCAAACCGACCACACTGTTGTATGCTTTGTGTGGTGTATCGAAGTGAATCGGCGAATATTTTGTGATATTATTGTTTCATAGTCTGAAATGGTTGGTTGCACAGCTCCAAACTGATCAAATAATATCAAACATTTTATCGGTTTTCCTTCAAACATACATCTGAGTATAAGCTGGCTTGTAAATTTCAGTCGTCGAATATGGACGCTTAAATCGAGCAACTATCTGTGTAACGTTATGAACATTTTTTTTTTAATTTGTATTAGAAATAGTTATGTTCACAGAGAGATTGTAATTTTAAAAAATCGCACTGACGTGTTTTACGGCCCACTTTAGATTTGTAATTTTATAAGTTTTTGCAAACATTTTGGACCAAAATAAAAATAAAATTAATTAATAAGAGTGTCTGAAACCCTATTAGGAAAAAAATTAGGTACTGGCGGGTTTCGAACCACTGACCTTTCGTCTCACAGTCCAGCTCCTTTGCCACTACGCTACGTCTATAAATCAAGACAGGAGCTGTTTCATCTCTTACTATTGATGGCTGTTGTTAACTGACGTTAATATGCCATTTGTAGACATTAGATTATTATTTATCGTACGAAGAACGATGTGTTTTTGTTAATTCATCAGTGTGCTGTTGCTTTGAAATGACAACATGTAAGTTACAATAAGAAAATCATCAAATACGCGAGGAATGTCACGTGACATCTCCGGACGGCTGGTTTTCGTTAATTCAATGGAGAGAGTCAGATCTCCGATATTTTTGCAAATATGTTCCAAACGATACGAGATATGAAAAAAACATAAGGGAGATAAGTTGTAGAGAATTTTTTTGGTCTACCAATTAGGTTATTCGATTTTCAGATGAACGGTTCGTTTGCAATTACAATTATACTACAAACGGCTTTTTTTTTTTGTTTTACTACCGTATTTTTTGTCCGAAAAAATTGAAAAAGTGATGTTCTGGTCTCTGGTGGCCTACAATCATGTCTGTAAAATTTGGTGCTGATCGGTTGAACGGTTCGTCTTAAAAACAGGAAACACGTTACGGACATACATCCCAAAATCGCCGATATTTTTTACAAATATCTTTGAAACGCTACGAGATATGAAAAAAAAAATATCATAGAGCAAAGTTGTAGAGAATTTTCTCCTCTACAAATTCGGTCATTCCATTTTCGTGTCAGACGAATGGTTAAGCCGTTATTTTCATTTAAATTTCGAGCTGTCAAAAGACGATCGCAAAGGCCCACTTTTAGTTTTACTGCCGTAACCTAAAGTGGGCTTTTTTTTTAAGTGTTCAAATGTTTGTAAGGCTTATGGGACTTAACTACGGGGTCATCAGTCCCTAAACTTAAAACTACTTATGAACTACTTACGAACTAGGACGGCACAAATATCCATGCCCGAGGGGGGATTCGAACCCCCGACCGTACTGGCCTAAAGTGGGCCAATAGGCCTATACATGAAAGCAATGGTTTATTCTAATTTTGCTACAGATCGTTAACATAAAAATACGTACGGTGTGTTTAAAATTACTTTCTTGATTTTATTTAGACCAACTGAGGAGTTATTCTAAGGGCTGTTAATTAATTTTAAGTGATGCATGAGTGCAGCAGTTTTTAAATTATCTCATTTCACATTAGTTCTGTATTTAATTTAAATTCGACTCTCAACACAGGAATATGTAGGCCTAAGCCACGCTGTGAACTGAATCTCTGGGGGAAAAAATAAATTTTATAAAGAATGGGAAGAGGTAAGAAGTTGGACATGCAAAGGCATTAAATTTAAAACTTATCATGCAACATTCGCACAATATTTTAGCTCTTTATATCTTGTGATTCAGGCGTGATAAACGTACACGAACAGACATTCACATTTATAGATATAGATTATTAAGAATTCAGTAAGTCTCTCATAAAAGTGTCGTTACAGGGTGGATAAATTTTTCATTTTAGTAAACATCAGAGCTCATTTCACTCTTCCATATTGTCCGTCTATCTCGCTTGTTGTCTTTTGAACTAGCTGTTGATGTTGTTGTTGTTGTTGTGGTCTTCAGTCCGCAGACTGGTTCGATGCAGCTCTCCACGCTACCCTGTCCTGTGCAAGTCTCTTCATCTGAGAATACGTTCGGCAACCTACATCCTATTGAATCTGCTTACTGCATTCATCCGTCTCCGATTTTTACCCCACACGCTAATTCGGGCGGCAGTAGGTGGGCTACTCACATTCGGGCGGCAGTAGTTGGGCTACTCACATTCGGGCGGCAGTAGGTGGGCTACTCACATTCGTGCGGCAGTAGGTGGGCTACTCACATTCGTGCGGCAGTAGGTGGGCTACTCACATTCGGGTGGCAGTAGATGGGCTACTCACATTCGGGCGGCAGTAGGTGGGCTACTCACATTCGGGCGGCAGCAGGTGGGCTACTCACATTCGGGCGGCAGTAGGTGGGCTACTCACATTCGGGCTGCAGTAGGTGGGCTACTCACATTCGGGCGGCAGTAGATGGGCGGCAGTAGATGGGCTACTCACATTCGGGCGGCAGTAGTTGGGCTACTCACATTCGGGCAGCAGTAGGTGGGCTACTCACATTCGGACTGCAGTAGGTGGGCTACTCACATTCGGGTGGCAGTAGGTGGGCTACTCACATTCGGGCGGCAGTAGGTGGGCTACTCACATTCGGGCGGCAGTAGTTGGGCTACTCACATTCGGGTGACAGTAGGTGGGCTACTCACATTCGGGCGGCAGAATGTGGGCTACTCACATTCGGGCGGCAGTAGGTGGGCTACTCACATTCGGGCGGCAGTAGGTGGGCTACTCACATTCACTGCTAGAGGTGAAAGAAGTGGAAAGTGACAGCTACTCACATTCGGGCGTCAGTAGGTGAGCTGTGAATTTTCAGGCCCAGAGCTGTGGGAGTCCGGCAACGTCGGCGACGCAATGCGCGTGGGCGGTGACGCGGAGGCGTTCGAGCGCGTGGAGCTGCGCTGCGGCGCGGACGCCATGCACGTGCGGGTGGCGACGGCGCGCGACTTCCACGGCGTGCTCTACACGCGCGGCTCCTACCACGGGCGCCGGCCGCCCTGCTTCCTGGACGCCGAGGGCGGCACCGAGTTCTCCATGGAGCTGCCACTCGATGCCTGCAACGCGCACAACGAGGTGAGGGACGGGGCTGAGCCGACGGTACTGGACTGGCAGAGGTGTCTCGATTACCAGACCGATTTTGACACATCATATACATTCACATACATATATACACATACGTACACACATACATATATATACATACACACAATAAATAAATGAAGGGATAACTGAGTCACTGTGCAAGTAGCTTAATGTCTACATAGAGTAGCGATATGTAACTATAAATATAGATAAAGTAATATGTACACTGTTCCAAATACAGAAAAGCATCCTACAGTGGATTTGTGAAATATCTTTTTTTAAATATTTAATATATATATATATATATATATATATATATATATATATAAGATAATAATTCTCATAATATGAGAAAATAAGTCAATCGTTGCGTAAACAGCTTAATGTCTACATAGAGCAGAAGGACAACAGTTATATCTACAGATTAAAAACCAAAATCAATAATAATAAAAATGACATACAATTGTAGTCAAAGTTAATAGTAGGGTTTTATGTCCCAAGTCATTTGAAGATTTTAAAACTTTTCCCTTCAGTTAAATAAGTGAGGCAAAGTCTACATTAACAGTTAAGGGTGAATGATATAGATTATATCTTTATATGAATCAGCATGGGTTTGTTCATGTGAAACTCAGCTTGCACTTTTGTCACATGACATCTTGCGAGCCATGAATGAAGGGCAACAGGCAAATCGTGTTTTTTCGATTTGAAAAAGGAGTTTGATAAAATGGTACACTGCAGGCTGCTAACAAAGATATGGAATAGGTTCACAGATTTGTGACTGGCTGGAAGACTTCCTAAGTAATAGAACGCAGTACGTTGTTCTCGACGGAGAGTGTTCATCAGAGACGAGTGTATCGTTATGCGTGCCCCAGGGAACTGATAGGACCGCTATTATTTTCTATCTATATAATTGATCTGATGGATAGAGTAATTTGTAATTTGTGGCTGTTTACTGATGATGCTGTGGTGTATAGAAGGATGTCGTCTTTAATTGACTATAATAGCATACAGGATGAGTAGGTCAAAATTTCTGGTTGGTGCGAAGAATGGCAGCTATGTCTCAATATAGAAAAATGTAAGGTGATGCGCATGAGTATGAATAACAATCTGATGATATTCAAATGCAGCATTAGTAGTGAGCTTCTGGATGCAGTTGCAACATTCAAATATCTATGCATAACAATTCCGAGAGATATGAAATGGAACGAACATGTAAGGACAATTGTGAGTAAGGCAGACAGCCGACTTGGGTTTATTGAGAGAATTATGGGAAGATGTACTTCATCTGTAAAGGTGATCACGTATAAAACACTTGTACAACCACATCTTGAGTGTTTCTCAAGTGTTTGGGATCCGCAGCAGATCAGTTAAAGGAAGAAATAGAAGCAGTTCAGAGGCGAGCAGCTAGGTTCTGTTACTGGTAGGTTCGACCAATGCGTAAATGTCACGGAAATGCTGCGGGAACTGAAATGGGGAGCGCTGGAGGAAGGCGACGTTCTTTTCGAGAAATTCTGTTGAAATTCAGAGGGCCAGAATTTGATGATGACTGTAGGAAGTTCTTCCTGCCGCCTACTTACATTTCGCATAATGATCACAAAGAGAAGATAAGAGAAATTAGTGCTTGTACAGAGCATTCGTTTTCCCCTCATTCTATTTGGGAGTGGAATAGGGAAGGAATGCCTAGTCGTGGTACAGTGAACCCTCCGCTACGCATCTCACAGTGGATTGCGGAGTACGTATGTAGGTGTAGATGTACATCTACATGTACAGCCATACTCCGTAAGGCACCTGACAGTGTGTGGCGGAGGGTACCTTGAGTACCACTATCGATTTTCCCTCCTATTGCAATCACGTATTGTTCACGGAAAGAAGGATTGTCGGTATGCCTCTGTGTGGGCTCTAATCTCTCTGATTTTATCCTCACGGTCTCTTCGCGAGATGTACGTAGAAGGGAGCAATATACTGCTAGACTCCTCGGTAAAGGTATGTTCTCGAAACTTCGACAAAAGCCCGTACTGAGCGACAGAGCGTCTCTCTTGCAAAGTCTTCCACTAGAGTTTACCGATCATCTCTGTAACGCTTTCACGATTACCAAATGATCCTGTAACGAAGAGCACTGCTCTCCGTCGGATCTTCTCTACCTCCTCTATCAACCCCACCTGGTACGGATCCCACACCGGTGAGCAGTATTCGAGCTGTGGGCGAACAAGTGTATGTAACCTACTTCCTTTGTTTTCAGACTGCATTTCCATAGAATTCTCCTAATGAATCTAAGTGTGGCATCTGCTTTACCGACGATTGATTTTATATGGTCGTTGCATTTTAAATCCCTCCTAATGACTACTCCCAGATACTTTATGAAATTAACTGCTTCCAGTTGCTGCCCTGCTATAGTGTATGCTAAATGATAAAGGATGCAGAACGTGGGAGTGCTCTGTGTGGCAGGGGGACGCGCGCTACCGCCACGTGGTGGTGCTGCAGCACGACGACGAGCTGGTGGCGCCCGGGGACGCCGCCTTCGCGCTGGAGTGCGACTTCAGCCGGCCCAGGGACGTCACCGTCTCTGCGGATCTCAGCGGGTGAGCGGCCACTGCTCGCTGCTAGCCCCACTGGCCTACAGTGACAACTCACCTCTGACTTCCCAGGGGGGGGGGCAACTGGATCGTGCTCCACCTCCCGTGCTTCTCTGACCACGTTTAGACCCATTGATCAAAAAGTAAATGGTCTTCATTGTTGGAGCAGAAGCCACACGGACCTCATCAAAGTCGGATTTGAGCGGTGCAGCTGTGCTACCGTTCACGTGAAAATGTTTAATCACCGCACAAAATTCGTTTTTCTCCATCCTAAGAAGCTAAATACGCAGTTACCACCATTTAACTAATAACAGCTGCCATTCGAAACTGTAATATCCGTGGAAATATCAGGCTTACCGGCAACAGTGCAAGGTACCAAAAGTTTCCCACTCTCTCTGTTCAAATTTACCCAGACTTACCAGACCACCCTCGTACATGTGTAGATGCTCTGAACTTGTGTCCGACCAACCGAACCCAACCCAACCCAACCCAACCCAACCCAAGCCCAACCCAAGCCCAACCCAACCCAACCCAAGCCCAACCCAACCAAGCCCAACCCAACCGAACCCAACACAACCAAGCCCAACCCAACCCAACCTGATATGTCCCTGGTGATGCTGCTGCCTCCTGGACGCGCTCATGTCGGCAGCAGCAGGTGGCCACAGTGCTGGGAGTGGTCAGTGTACGTGGCACAGTGTGGGGACTCAGGCCGTCGGAGCCCCAGGGCGGCAGCACAACAGAACCAGCCCCCCCCCATCCTCTTGGACATACATGTATTACTTTCAGATTTGGAGGCCCCCAGGATCAGGGACACAGTACAGTCCAAAACAAAACAAAATCGCACTGACGTGTTTTACAACCCCTTTGGATTTGTAGTTTTATACGTTTTTGCAAACATTTTGGACAAATATAGTAATCTAAATAACAAAAAATTACTTAAAATGAGTGTCTGAAACCCTTTTAGGAAAAAAAATTAGGTAGTGGTGGTATTCGAACCGCTGACCTTCAGCATCACACTCCAACGCATTGCCTACTACGCTACAGATAACAGTTGGAACATACGTTCTTTAATTTAATACTATTGATGACCGTTGTTGACTGATGCTAATATGGCATTTGTAGACACTAGATTATCATTTATCGTACGCAGAACGGCAGTTCTTTGTTAATTCTTCAGTGCGCCATTGCTTTGAAATGACGACGTCTAAGCGACAATAAGAAAATCATCAAATACGCAACGCGAGATGGCGTATGCCAGAGAGAGTTCTGGGCGAGGAATGTCACGTGACATCTGCGAAAGGCTGGTTTTCGTTAATTCAATGGAGGGTGTAAAAACTCCGTTATTTTTTTGCAAATATCTCTCAAACGATACGTGATATGGAAAAACCATAACGGGACAAAGTTGTAGAGAATTTTCTCCTCAACAAATTCGTTTGTTCAATTTTCCCTGCAGACGAACGGTTTATTTGCAATTAAATTTACATTAAAAACGGCTCTCTTGGGATTACTAACGTATTTCTTGTCCGAAATATTTGAAAAATCGAGGTTATGGTCTCTGGTAGGCCAACAATTATGTCTGTAAAATTTGGTGCCGATCGGTTGAACGGTTCGACCTAAAACGTGGGAACACGGTACAGCCAGACAGACATCGTCAAATCGCCGTTATTTTGCAAATATCTCTCCAACGATGCAAGATATGAAAAAAACACAAAAGAGCGCAGTTGTAGAGAATTTTCTCCTCTACCAATTAGGCTATTCAATTTTCGTGTCAGATGAACGGTTCGTTTGCAATTACAATTATATTACAATCGGCTTCTTTTGTATTGCTACCGTATTTTTTGTGCGAAAAATTTGAAAAAAGGGAGGTTCTTGTCTCTAACGGCCTACAATTACGTCTGTAAAATTTGGCGCTGATCGGTTGAACGGTTCGTCTTAAAAACAGGGAACACGTTACGGACAGACAGACAGACAGACAGACATCCCAAAATCGCCGTTATTTTTGCAAATATCTTTGAAACGCTACGAGATATGAAAAAAACATAAGAGAGCAAAGTTGTAGAGAATTTTCTCCTTTACAAATTCGGTTCTTCAATTTTCGTGTCAGATGAATGGTTAAGCCGTTATTTTCATTTAAATTTCGAGCTGTCAAAAGACGATCGCAAAGGCCCACTTTCAGTGTTACTAACGTAACCTAAAGTGGCCCAAAACACTCCTCGTACACCAGTCAGGTGACCTTCATGTGTAGGTGCGTCTCCGACTCCGTTCACCGACCTACCCAGCCCCCTTTGCCTCGGTGCTAAGACTCGTGGCTGTTGTAAACAATGCCAAACGTGGACACGGCGGCTGTTAGGTAGCTGTTCACCACGTTCTTTCCGGTCAGTGATTTCCACACTTGTCGCTGTAATCAGCCTTACTAACGTCATACCGTTAACTGAGGTTATTGCACCCAAGAAGAGAAAATTTTTGTATACTTAGTACCAATGATAGCCTAAAACCATTAATTATGTCGTTATCCTAAATTCTTCTTTTCCACCATGAACACCTTTTGTTAATTTATTTTGTTTTTAAAGACGAATAAAGTTGAATTCTCTGTATACTTGGGTATAGTATAATTGAGAAAAATAATAAAAAAGTTATTTCATAAAACAAAATGAAGCAGGAAAACAGGTTTTACTTCACCAGAATTATTCTCTGACTTCCTGCTATTTGTTTGATATTATAAATCACCTCAGGAACAGGTATAAATAAAAAATTATTTACATTACTTTTATTTATTATAAAAATGTTACATAGACTGCAAATCATATTCTGTGGCAAAAAATTTAATTATCACAAAAGTTATATATCTTTTGTAACACAGAGTTCATGAGCTGCTGTCCCTGTCTTTGCAACACCATAAATATTTGTATATTTCGCTGCCTCTTCAAAAAAATAATTAAAAAAAACTTTTCACAGAAATATTTAGCAGGAGTTCCAATTGGTGAACGACACTTTGAATTAAAAATAAGATATTTTAGTACGAAAATGGGAATGATACATTAAATAGGTACCTCAGGTCGCACCTCTCTGTCGCCGACCTCAACAGCACTGTAATTAATTTTTGGTGGATGAAACTTGTGAAAAAATCGATCTCCGAAAAAGCAGTGTCGTGACATCTACTACGACACTGTGCTCTTCAGGAACTTCTTCGGCACTCGGGTCATCATCAGACAAGTCGTCAGCTTGATGACAATTTGAACTAGAAGAAACGAACTCTTCTTCATCTGACGAAATGCCACTCAAATTCGAATCCTCTAATAGAGAACGAAATTGATTATCTGATAAACCTGCATACACTTACAGGAATTTGCATAAAAACTTTCCTATTGAAAACTGCATGAAAAGCAGTAATAGAGGGAGGCCAATGACACAATAACAAAACTCATTCGAAGACGAAGTTACCGAGTCAGCACGTAACCCAGACAATCGTGCTAGTACAAAATTGATGCACAATTACTGTGCAAAGATATGAAGCTACTAATAATTGTCGATATGACACCGTTCTAGAGAATATTACAAATAACCAGATCCAGCAAATCGCCGAAACAATTCAGTTTAACTTAATCATGAGCTATTAACCTGGCGCCGGCATAATGCTCACCTCTATATCAACTTAAACAGCATCTGTTGGCGCCGAATAGCACCATAAACATGAGAAACGTACAGTTCACTACCTTCACGATCGTCGTAGGTCGGTTGGAAGCAAGGCAAGGATTCAGTTTTTGAATTCATACTACATTCATTCGGTTGATTTATTACAAGCTATGCACTTCACAACACTGACGATATTTTCTTTCAAATGTTCAAATGGCTGTTAAGCTTAATGGACTTAACTGCGGAGTCATTAGTTCCTACCTTATACTAAAGACGGCACAAACATCCATGCCCAATGGAGGATTCGAACCCCCGACCGTAGCGGCCGTGCAGACTGTGACTCGGCCCCTGCGGCCGGTGATATTTTCTTCAGAGTCTCTTCTTCAGAGTCTCTTCTGAAGAAGAGCAATAATTACTCAAAACTGGTAAGGAGATAAAATTTCGACCTGCAACAGGGTGATCAGTCCTCAGTGCTACCACCTTTGCGGCGTGCGACTTGCCGGCTATGGCAGCTGTGGTGCCCTCCCGTCGTCAGCACTGAAATCAATACGGGTTGGCGCGCAAGCTATTCCTGACATACACGACACACGCTCTTAGAATGAATAGTTTAATACCCACCTGTAGTACGCAAGGAGGTGCTGGAACTGCCTCCCTTGGTTGTTCGAGCATTTCTGACACCTACTGAGGAAGTTGCTCACTACACTCTGAATTCCCCTCTCAGAAACTGCAAGGATTTCATGACGAACGTTTTTCATGCTCCCCATAGATAAAAATTGCACAGGTTTAAATTGGGAGGACGAGGGAGCTATAAGTTCTTAGTGAACAATCTTTCACCGAACACATTATCAATGTCCTGTAATAATAAGTTGGCTGTATGTGCCATCGCAGAGTCTTGTTGAAATGTCGCGAAAACACGATCTCTCTCAGTTAATTGGGCAAATAAAGGTCGAAATATGTTTTCAACATGACTGTCACTATTAATTGTTACCTGAATACATATCGGGCCAATTATTCTCTCATCACGAACAGCGCACCACACTCCTATTTTTTGGTCGTGCAGGGGCTGTTCGTGAATTAAGTTACGCGTTTCCTATCTACAGTAACGATTATTATGCGAATCAACATACCCACTTACGTGGAATCACGATTCGTCCGAAAAGAAAGTTAAGTTCGGGTCAATTTCTCCGTCATGCACCGTTTTCAGAATCGACGAGTGTAGTGAGCAACTTCCTCAGCAGGTGACAGAAATACTCGAACAACGAAGGGAGGCAGTTCCAGCACCTCCTTGCATAACACAAGTGAGTAAATAAACTTTTCTTTCTAAGTGTTTGTGTTACGTATGTCAGAAATAACTTGTGTGCCAACCCGTATTAAGTTTAGTTATAATAGCGTTCTATCTTTAAATGCAAGGGATAAATTGAATTGTATTTTAATGATAAATCTGAAGCATTGAATTAAAATTTGTGATGCAACCGGGAATCGAACCCTGACCTCCATGCTTACTAGGCAAACGCCTTACCGTTAGACTATCGCATCACTAGCGATTAAGGCGCCTCAGAAAAGTCTAAGCACGATTTCCTTCATGTCACAAAGTTTAATTGAGCTTCTGTGTTCTATAGAACATTGCCACTACTGCAAAGGCTCTCCATGCAGCGGAATAGCACCTCGGCAATGGACATATTGGAACATTTCTGTTCAAGGTGATATAAATTTTTGTGTCTCTTTTCCGCCGGTTGTTCTGGGTGCCGGTGGCCGAGTAGAGAGAGACCCACACTGCAAAATAGGAAGTACGCATGTGCAGGTACGGAGGTGACCAGCTAGTGGGACAGCAGAAACTAGAAACACTAGGCTGAATTAGAACAAGATATATATTTGGTAGAGATGGTACAATACTTATCTTGGAGGGCATCAGACTAGTGGAATGCTGGTACATAGTTTAGATAGAGGCCTGTCTACTGATGAGTCCTAGTGCCTGTCCTAATCCCAAGTCTTCACTGGTGCCTATCCGATTCCCAAGTGAATGAAGCAGTTCAGTGGCGGCCACGAGTGGAGTCGCAGCAGAGGGCGCTCGTGGCTGACGTCGTAAGGGTACTCGACATACTCGGTAGACTTTCCGAGGCGCCTCAATCGCTAGTGGTGTGGTGGTCTAGCGGTAAGACGTCTGCCTAGTAAGCACAGATGTCCGCCTTCGATTCCCGATCGCATCACAAATTTTAATTCAATGAATCAGATTTATCATTAATGTCTTTGACATATTCGAGACGAAACTCTGTCTCAGGGATTGTTTATTTATATTTGCATTGCACTGTATTTATTTTTGGGAACTCAACGTACTCCGTACCTCAAATAGTTATAGAGAAGTTTTGTTAAACCCACGGATAAAATGTGGTGGCTTTAACAAGCTTTCCCGTGCAGGCGTTCCGGCCACGTCAGCTCGCGGATCAGCCTGGCGGACCCGGACCCCGGGGCCGACGCCGGGGCCGACGCCCACGCCGCCAGCGACTCCGACGCCGTCTCGCTCACACCTGAAGACGTGCTGCGCCGCCGCCGCCGAAACGCCTCCGGCAAGGACGAGCTCTGACACCGGGCCCCCAGTCCCAGCTCCGCGTGTGTAGGCTCCGTTCACTTGTAATCGTACGTGCTGGGCCCCTGGCTCAGTAGGTAACGGCTACCCCACACTACGAATTTAGTACGTGTCGATCAAAAATACATCTGCAGACTTTGTATTTTTGTCTCGGTTTCTGGTAGGTGCTGGCACCAGACGACACGAACGTATATGAAAATTCGTGGCAGCGCCGGGACTCGAACCCCAGTCCCCTGCTTACTAGGCTTTTCAGCTCACCCTTGCACCACCAGCCACAGGGGCTTCACACACTTGTGCAGACTACTCGAGCGTGTGGCTCCGTCTGATCCAAAATCTCTTACGTGCTCCTACTCCGAGTGTTGTACCACAGTCTGATACACGAGGCGCGTCCAGAAAGTAAGTTCCGTTTGGTAATAAGATGAAATTGTACTCAGATACAGAAGAAATTTTTATTGCACAAAATTCTACAACTCTTAAACTACTTTTCTACATAACTGCCGAAATTTTGTAGGCACTTGTCATAGCGTGCCACAAGTTTTTGCATGCATCTTTCACAGAAGGATGCCGCCTGTGTATTCAACCATGTGGTAACAGCTCTTTATCATCGTTGAATTGTTGAACACCAACGACAGATTTTAGGTGTAAAAAGAGATGAAAGTCGCTAGGAGAGAGGTCCGAGCTATATGGAAGATTATCAAACAGGGCCCATTGAAATTTCCGTAAGAATTGTTTGGTCACATGAGGTGTGAGGTCACGCATTATCGTAAAAAAAAAATCATTTGACAGTAATCCTCTTCTTACACCTAAAATATGTCCATATACATAACTTTCCACATTGACAGAAAGCACTGACTCTAAGAGTAATACTTGCTATTCTCATCATGTCTGCATAAGAAACAAAACAAAGCACTTTATGAACTTCAAAGTGTGGAATAAAGTGTAGTATCCTGCAGTATGCAATTTACAACATAAAACCATTACATTTTTAACCTCAGTTTTTTTCTAGGAGGCCACTCCACAGCTTATTTCCTGACGCAGGCCATTTTCGTAGAAACTTGTAGCAGGTCTGCTGGTCCTCCACAAGACATGAGGTGGGTCTGGAGCAGCCCAGCGATGACACCGCCCTGTGCTGCTAACCATCAGCAAGCATCACTACATCACTTGTGGAATGAAAAGGAAAAACCAAAAACACGAAAAGAGCTACACCTAAATTCCCTCTGATAGTTTAACACTGCCTACGGAACTCTTGTTATTGTGGAAAATCTCTATATCCTCCAGCATGTCCCTCAAGTTCTGTATGAAGAATTCATATACTGTCAGTTATTTGTCCTACTTTATGTTTCTAATTTTCATTAAAATTTACACCAAATGTTTACACACATATTGATAAAAACATATATTTCTTTAAATTCCTATGGACATTATATACCACATGAAAAGTTAACGAAAGTAACTTGTAATTTTAACCGGTGTACCAGTAAATTTAAAAACAAAATTTGCCTGGTATAGTTTTAAAGTGAATTTTGTCTGTTCTTTTATAAAAGCAAATGCTAAAAACAAGTCGAATAATGAATATAAAATTTGTAGGTAATCCCCATACTAGCGCCACCTGTCAGTCAATGTCCCAACTAGGTACAGACTTTATTTTTCACGTTGCACTTTGATTTGTAAGGATAGTGGTTTTTGGCGAATGAACATTTTTTAAATAGTTAACAATTCTTTTTTAATGTGTATTTCCAAACTTAGACTGGACGTTGTTATTGTACAACTAACAGTTTTGTCTTTCTTTCATCTTAGGAATTCAGGCTGTTTTATTCATATTGACAAAAATATTAAATATTTCTCAGCATTGTGTTTTCTATCAAAATGAATAGGAAGCCCTCCCTTGTATAGGGAAATACATAAGTAATAGTAAAAATCGTGAAAATTAGATTTTAGCGTCTCCTTAAATTTTATTACATTCATTTTAATATATGTTGTAATAACTCACTGTGAGCTGTGATGTGATTGGAATAATCGTTTCATATTCCATAAAAAGTTTTCCTCCATTTTGTCATGTAATAGTTAAAACTAAAATAACTGGTGTAGATTTGTTGTTATGAATTTTCAGCAATTACACAATCACCTATTCAGATACTACCTTAATTTAAAACTACAAATAATTACTGGTTCATTGTTGTTTTAAAATAAATGTGCTTGTTTTTTATAATCGCAGTCCATAGGTTACTTAAAATGTGAACATTCATAGAAAAGATCATTCCTCCTATAGCAGTTGCATGCGTGATGTAATTTTCACCGTGAACCATTCTTTTAGTGTCTCATACTTGGTCAAGATGACAGAAATGGTTTTCCAGTGTTAGACACAGTGGTAAATTAAATATTAATATTTAAGTTAAATGCTCTTACTTTTAAAGATCAATCCTCTCATAAGTATATGAAACAGCTTTATCGATTACTGATGATAGCCCTTCAGTTATTGTCCAGATGAACGTATTTAAGAAATATGTGAAGAAATTGTTCAAAGAATGTTTGTAAGTCTATCGGACTCAACTGCATGGTTATTAGTCCATAGCTTACAAACTACTTAAACTAACTTAAAAACAACACATACATCCATGCCTATGGGAGGATTCGAACCTCTGACGTGGGAGGCATTGCGGTCCGCAACATGGCGCTCCAGACCACTCGGCTGCTCCCGCACGGCTGAAGAAATTGAACTGTGTTCTAACTTCAAAAGAATTATCGAATGAAACTTATTGAAAATTATTTGTTTAAATGTTCTTGTTTTCTTGTCTCTATTGGTGCTAATGTTTCCACTTCTGGAAATACCTTATGCTATTTTAGCCTATTCAGGTCTCTTACCTGCTGAAAATTAAAATATGTCTGATTCAAGATATTAAAAAACAATTATTTTTGTACACACAATTCATATATAATTACAAACGAATAAATACAAAGCTTTATATGTGTCATAATACTCAATATGCTGTAAAATAGGCAGTTTTTAAATTCAAGTTGCTATTGAATAGTTTACATTTAACTTGGGATACTATTTAAAGTACTTAAATGGTCTTAGAAGATCGGCAAATCCAATCACAATGGTTAAGCAGCATGATGGAAACAATCAGAAGCTTGCATAATGCAGCCGCATGTGGGTAGGCAGTGACAGCACGGTAGGGTCCACACGGTCCGCTAACTGGTTCTGTTTCAGAAATGAGGCACCTGCCATCTCTGAAGTGCAAGAACATTTTACACTAATTTTAATTGCACCATGCTAGAAAATTAAAAAAAATAGAAAATAGTTTTTACAATCATGTTTGCATACATTCAACCTATGATAGTTAATGTAGTGAATATTAATATCATATTTATTCTAATACATTTGCAAAGTGCTTAATATCTAATTATTTGCTAGAATTAAAAGAATAAAAAAAGTTTTTCAACTGGCTACCCTATTAACTGTATTTATCTGCATCGCCTGTTTTGCTCTGAAACAGAACCAAACTTTTTCTTAAACACAAAAACTGTAAGTATTCTGTTCGGCCATGTCTAAATATTAGTTCATGTAATTCATCATTACTTTCATGGAATTTTAACACTATGATTTATTCAAACTGTTCCTGACAACAATCAGTAGTGCACTGTTACATGTGATATTCTTCTACTATTTCTGTTAGAGGTAAGACAGAACTATTATTGTTCAAATGTAGTCAAATGATTTGTTTGTGTACTCATTTCTAATGGAACAGCATAGTCTGTCAATCACATATCACACACATTTTAGCAGGTGGTTTAGGATGTGTGTTACATTAATATATAAGACAAACTATTAAGGTAATTAATTGCAACATAATTCAATATTTTACACTTGAAAAACGTAACTTGTTTTATTTTCAATGAATCATAATGTTAGGTACAGAATGAATGAATACGGTCAAATGTATATGCAGATGAACAATTATGGTTGTAAAAATCAGAATAAAAACTACAGTTTATACTGGAGGGTGTTGAAAAATTGGTAAATCATCGAAGAAAAACCTACGTTTCGACAAACAGACAATCAGAGTTTCTGTTAAGAAATATATTTCTCACTACAAGGAATATCTTTAAGTTATTTATATGATTTGATTACGGAAAATGGATGATATATGGCTAAAAACATTTTGAGAAAGTGAAAGGTAATTGACTGAAAAAAGATCCTAGTTTTAGTAAGACACGAGTGTGCTATATATTTCATTCTGGGTATCATTTAGTGATTGACAGTCAAAAACAACATGGAAAAATATTTGGATAGTTTTTAACTTTGGAATGGAAAAAATGGAAACAAAGAGAAATTCCTGACGTAATTATGACTGGATGTTAAATCCTGAGTTTTCTTGGGTCACGAAGGTTGTAGTCGCAGATGGAAGTCGCCACAAGTATGCAGTGCTGCCACTAGATGTCAGGCGCAAGAAATTCATGACGAGAAAATAACTGCAGTGTACATTAGTTATTCTTGGACTTGTCACATAGTCTGTAAATGTTTTCTGTTTCATGAGACAATATGTAACATAAATTTTACTTAAACAAATGTGAACATAAGCAATTATCACATGACATACAGTATGAACACATTTAATAGGATTGTAGCTTATGGTGTTCTGGTGGCGTAATGAATAGAGTCATGGGTTGCTAAATGTAAGGTCCTATGTTCAAATATCCTTCCTGCCAAATTATTTTACTTAGTTTCACGTCACTGCTATGTTTTCTGTCATCTACAAATCATAACAAAATGTGAATATTTTTCTAATTAAAATGACATTTTATTTTGTATTGTGGATTGTGTGAAACTATTCTATACAGACACTTGAAATAACCTCTGTACACCAATAATAGCTACTGCAGAATAATTCCCAGTTTTCAGTGGCGAGAATGCTGAAACGAAATATTCTTGCAGCTTAAAATGAGGTTAACTTGCCAGGAAGTTTCATTAATAGAACTCTAGTGTAATTCGTACATTAATTTGCCACAGGAAGAAGGCATTAATGGGCATTAGGCTCCCACAGAGGATATATAAAATACCCAGAAAATGTATCTGTAGGAGCCCTACTGAGTTTTCTGCAGATTCTGTACAGCCTTCGGAGTTTTACATCCATTCTTCCAAATTTCTACGATTAGTACGTTGAGAACGCTCTGTTGATCAACTGCATGTGCTGTTTTCTGGGGTATTTGATATCTCCTCTGTTTTCTCCTTTGTTCTTTCCTTCCAAGGAGAAACAAGCACATACAAATTTCACCAACATCACTGATGAAGTTTCGTGGCAAATAAATCTCAATTCATTGTGCAAGTAAATTTCATTTCAGCATGTAGGCTGAATAGATTCACATCATTTCCTGAAGAGGGGCAGCAGCCTTTTCAGTAATTACAGGGGCAACAGCCTGGATGATTGACTGAGGTGGCGTTGTAACATCAGCTAATGTGGCTTTGCCATGCAGTTACTGCGAATTGCTGAAAGCAAGGGGAAACTACAGCCGTTACTTTTCCCGAGGACATGCAGCTCTACTGTATGAATATATGATGATGGCGTCTTCTTGGGTAAAATTTTCCGGAGGTAAAATAGTCCCCCATTCGGATCTCTGGGTGGGGACTACTCAGGAGGATGTCATCATCAAGAAAAACAAAACAGGCATTCTAGGGGTCGGTGCATGGAATGTTCTAACCCTGAATCGCGTAGAAAATTTGAAAAGAGAAACGAATAGATTAAAGTTACATATGGTAAGAGTTAGTGAAGTTCGGTGGCAGGATGAACAGGATTTCTGGTCAGGTGAGTACAGGGTTATCAATACAAAATCAGTTGGTGGTAACGCAGGAGTAGGTTTCATAATGAATAAGAAAATAGGACTGTGGGTAAGTTACTATGAACAGCATTATCATAGTAAAGATAGACACGAAGCCAACACAGACCACAGTAGTGCAAGTTTATATGCCAACAAGTTCTGCCGATGATGACACTGAAGAAATGTATGAGGAGTTAAAAGAAATCATTCAGAAAGTTAAGGGAGACGAAAATTTGCTTGTGATGGGTGACGAACTCGGTAGTAGGAAAGGGAAGAGAAGGAAATGTAGTAGGTGAATACGGACTGAGAAAAATTAATGAAAGAGGAGATCGCTTGGGAAAATTTTATGCAGAGCACAATTTAATGTTAATCATCATAAAAGAAGGCTGTATACGTGGACAAGACTAGGAGACACTGGAAAGTACCAGATTAACTTTATAATGGTAAGGAACAGGTTTAGAAACTAGGTTCTATACTGTAAGACATATCCAGAAGCAGATATTGATTCTGACCATAACTTATTGGTTATGAACTGCAGATTAAAACTTAGGGAGACTGCAGAAAGGTAGAAAGGTTAGGAGATGGAACCTGAACAAATTGCAGGAACCAATGGTGGTTGAGAGTTTCAGAGGGAGCATTAGGCAAGGATTGGGGAAAGTAATACAGTGGAAGAAGAATGGGTAGCTCTAAGAGATAGGTTAGTGAAGGCAGCAGAGGGCCATGTAGGCAGAAGGACAAGGCCTAATCGAAATCCTTGGATAACACGGGATATACTGAATTTAATTGACGTGACGAGAAAATATAATTCAGGAAGTGAAACAGGAAAAAGTGAGTACAAACGTCTGAAAAATGAGATTGACAGGAAGTGCAGACTGGCTAAGCAGGAGTGGCTACAGGACAAATGCAGAGCTATAGAAGAATGCATAACTAGGGGAAAGATAGATACCGCCTACAGGAAAATAAAAGAGATATTTGGAGACAAGGAAAGCAACTGTATGAATATCAAGAACTCAGACGGAAAACCAGTACTAAGCAAAGAGGGGAAAGCTGAACTGTGGAAGGAATATATAGAGGGCCTTTACAAAGGAAATAAACCTGAAGGCTGTATTCTCGAAATGAAAGACGAAGTGGAGGAAGATGGCATAGAAGATATGATACTGCGAGAAGAATTTGACAGAGCGCTGAAGGAATTGAGTCGAAACAAGGCCCCTGGAGTAGATGATATCCCGTCTGAACTGCTGATGTCGTTTGGAGAGCCAGTCGTGAAAAATTGTTATCACCTAGTATGCAAGATGTATGAGACAGGGGAAATACCCTCTGACTTCAAGAAGAATATTGTAATTCCAATTCCAAAGAAAGCAAGTCCAGACAAGTGTTAAAATTACAGGACTATCAGTTTAATAAGTCATGGGTGCAAAATACTAACACGAATTATTTACAGACGAATGGAAAAACTTGTGGAATCCGACCTCGGGGAAGATCAGTATTTAAGTGTGCCTCTCACAATGGATCATAGTTTTTCAACACATTTAGCAATTGCAGGTAATTTCCTTTGTTAACAGAAGTATCTGACTCATTATGTCCTTGTAATGGGATCTCTTGTTGAGATAAAAAACACACTGCGTCAATGATTCTTTTCAAAATTTCACTGTGTCTCGTAACTTGTTCGTTGGGCTGGCTTATATAATCTCCGTGCTGTTTGCTTAGTATCAACTCTTATCCTTCCCAAACATTTTTAACTTTAAAAATGACTGAATGTGATTCTTTGAATTTGAATGTTTCTTGCCCAACTCATAGCGATTTAGGTCTGAAAACCCGTGTTTACTCCATTACGATTTTTCTGTGGAAAACAGCAAACATGGAAAACAGAAAAGTTTATTTTAATCAGAGCAACGTGTCAACCACTCAACACTTTCAAATTGGCAAACAGGAAAATGTCTAACAGTCTTTTTTGCCCTTATGTTCTGACACTTGGTAAGGTAATGTTGGCTTTGGCCTATCTTTCCTCACTATTTCCAATTTTTCTTGCAGAGTTCTCATCGAAAACGGGTTTTCAAGCAAGTTTTTTAATGATGCATTTACTTCCGATGTAAGTTTGGAACTGGAAGAAACGCTGTTAAAAATTAGAACACTTTTAGACCAAAACGGTACACTGTAATTTAAATGGTAACTACAACTTAGGATATCATATACAATATGATGTAAAAACTTTATCACGATAACCAAAATTGGTCTAAACTCTTTCACAATATGAATGCGACTTACGTAACTTCACCTTTAAGCATTTGATACTTATGTATTTATACATTTAAGTGGGTATGCATGCAAATGACGACGTTGATTGATTTTTTTATTGTTCAAGATGATAGGAAAAAAAATAAACATCAACAAGGGAGAACGCGGATTGCCAAGGCTGGCGGTAGCGTGACCGCAGAGACATCTGTTGGGTCGTTCGGTAGTTGCTGGCAGGAATTAAAAGGATGGCCATAGTTTCGGAGGCAGCGCGTCGTGCTGCCATCTTTCGGCCGTTCTAAGTAACATTGAAGCATACATGGGGAGCTTATGCGTCTCACAATTCCCAGTTTTGCAGGAGAATATTAGAAACCAGTACCGCCTGTTTTCTCAAATCAATTACCTATATTTGTGGTGTCACGAATATTCCTGCAAGTTCTTGTGTCTTAGCCTGTTTGTAAACAAATTACTTTATTCCCGACAAATTCCGTGATGAAGTGCTCTATATAATTTACACTTAGAATGTTCGTTTTTACTGCTTAATTGGCTTAAAAATGCTTATGTCAATTTTTGGAGCGCTGATTGGTTAATCCGCGCGTTTAATGCGCTATCTTATTTATCTTTCAGCGGGCAGGGGGGCGACTGCAGTGGAGCAAGGGCAAGAAAATGTGTGATCCGTGCAATAAACAGAAAATCAATTATATTCCATCTGATGTCCGTGTGCTGTATTCAGGCTATACGTTGCTACTGCAAATGTAGGCCTAATTGTCCAAGGTAAAATAAAAAGTGATCGTGGATTATTAAAGTCGTGCTTAAATAACGTGTAAACAGAATATTCTGGCTACAATTGTTAACGGTGCTTTGATAAATGTAGGATCTCGATATCTTCTAATACATAAAGCAGAGTGCCCCATCTGTTTTTTTGGGTGTACGTGTTGCGTACAAATCTACAGATTTGTTCCAATCTTTATGAAATTTTGCACACCTAAGATTCAATCCATGAGGACGGTCGCCGTAGTTGTAGGAATCACGTACGAGACATTGTTCACGCCATATGACGTCATAATGAATGAGATGCGCGGAAAACTGCTGCATTTATTGACAATGCTGCTAATTTTCTCCTAAACCACTGCCATAAAAAAGTATCCCTTGGCGTTATATATTATCATTAGTTAATATACAAGGCTCTTGAACAATACTGAAAGATGTCAATCCGATAGTTTATTTAGGTGAATCTTTGTGTAGTTATGTGCAGTTATGTTTTCCTCACATCCCAGATACTACTAGACTATCATATCGAATTACTCTTTACATTTAAATTTAATCTAACATAAAAAGACTTTGGCTGATTATTGTTATAATTGTGCCTTCTGTTAAAAATTCTTATTTATGCAATAATTAGTTACGTGGAGGTAGGCCTATGTCAATACATTCCAGATGGCATGGTTTGGCGTGTATTAGAGAATAAAACAAAGTTTTAAAAAATCTGTTTTTCGTTGTTCCCCTTCCCTTCTTTTTTAACTATCTCTCCGATTATATTTTGTAATGAGAACGCGTAAATTCCGTTGGCAGTTTATTGCATTTCTTTTTCGTAATTATCATAATGTACTTAATGTAAACGTCTTAGGTGTGTTTGCCTTCTGATAAAGTTGCTTGGAGTGTTGAACGCTATGCCAAGATTTTTATTTTAATAAACCGTTTGGTAATTAGCGAGAACGATTTCTTGTCATAATCGCTGGGCTTGAAACGATATGTATCGAACATGCGATTATAAAACGATGAGCAGCTGTTGGCGAGCGAATTAGATACGTTCTTAAAACCTACCAAATACGAACGTTTACGATCGGACAACTACTTATGATGAAATGTAAACAGCAATTTCCAAAAGTGTTTGCACATCGAAGTTGCCGGGCAATTAAATTTTACTTATGGCAGCGGCGACATGGTGTGCTACTGCTGGCAACGAGACGCCATGTCACGGATTGCGTGGTCGCTCCCGTCGGAAGTTCGAGTCCTGCCTTGGGCTCAGGTGTGTGTTGTCCTTAGCATAAGTTAATGTCAGTTTAGGCAGCGTGTATGTCTAGGAACTGGTTACCTCGGCGGTTTCGTCACTTAGATTTACAAACATTTGAACGAAATGTCCACTGTAGCGAGTTTAATTAAATTACTGGTCGAACAGGCGTACATACAAGAACCTGTCAACCGTAGAGGAGGAACAAAATTGTTATTTATTTCGTCGTGTGCTGATGTTGGAAATGACCGTTGAATGCTGCTTGAATACCAAGGAGGTCCTTCTTAAATACCCAATCACATAGCATGAGGGAAATAATATTTCGTGCCGAACATGAAGAAATAATGGGTCATGTTTAATGTACGATACCACCCATCGGCTTTAACCAAGAACGTCATATATTAGTTTATTATATCCATCAACGTTTCTGTTTATCCTTATTACAAGTCGCCGATTTGAAAACAAAATTAAACTGACCTGGCCATCATTGGGAGCAGCATGAAAAATGGTGATAAAAAAAAAAAAAATAAATAAATAAATAAAAAAAAAAAAAAAAAAAACCTACGAATTTATCTGGCATCGTTGTGGGCAGCATACACATTCATCTGTTTGCATCCCATTATTTTTTATTTTATTTTATTTCTTTATACAACACATATGTTGTTGTGGTCTTCAGTCTGCAGACTGGTTTCAAATCAAATGTCTGTAATTCTATCGGACCAAACTGCGTGGTCATCAGTCCGTAGCTTACAAACTACTTAAACCTAGGTAAACTAACCTAAGGACAAACACACACACACACACACCCATGCCCCCAGGGAGGACTCGAACCTCCACGGCGAGCAGCCGCGCGCTCCGCAGCGAGACGCTTTAGACCGCTCGGCTACACCGCCACGGCCAGACTGGTTTGATGCAGCTCTCCACGCTACCCTGTCCTGTGCAAGTCTCTTCATCTGAGAATACGTTCGGCAACCTACATCCTTTTCAATCTGCTTAATGTTTTCGCCCCTTGGTCTCCCTCTACGATCAAGTGTTGATTGTCTCATCGGCTGTAGCTGACCAATAGTTGCACCACGATAACATCCAATCAGATATCACATTTTAGACACAAAATCATAATTATATTCTGGTTGTAAACAAACTATTGTTTTTAACTTAAATATGACATCATTGGTCAAAGCAGACGAGTTGTATACCGGTCTTTAATTGAACCGTAAATTGACCATATTTATTCATAATAAATGATAAATGGCGGTTTCTGAGACACGATGGGCTCGCCCTTATGCTTCCATGTTACGTAAAATGGCCAACAGATGTCAGGACGACGCGCTGCCTCCGCTTTTTAACTGCCGCCAGCAACTGCGGCGCCAGCCAATAGATGTCTCTGCGGTCGCGCTACCGCCAGCCGTGACGAGACGTCGGCACCCACTTCCGTTGTCGACTTATTTTCCTCTTGACGGAACGACACACACATTTGTCGCAAATACGGCACCCTTTCTTCTGTTAATTATAATTAAATATCAGTTAATGACGTATCGCGCTATAAGAAGAGTGGAACGTAATGTAAAGAGAAAAGTCATCCAATTTTCTTATGTTTGCAGCACAGCTTGCAGTGAAAAGGCAGGCTTGGGATTGTTAGGTGCAAATTTCAGATCAGAAAAGGAAGGGATATGCTTCTTCAGTAAGGGGAAATAATAATAATAAATAAATAAAAATAAAAAAGGGCAAAAGCTGCAGCTATGTTAAACGAATACAATGGTTTCTCTTTCTTCTAATTTTGTTTACTGAATCACAAGTAAGTAGACCAAATTATGTTTCCTCAATAGAATGAAGAAACATGAAGATGTTGTACTTCAAGACAGTACGCATTTCAATTTGGAAAATGTCTCTAGATGCTAAAGCTTATTTCGCCACACACAAAGACAGGGGCAAACCTTGTATTCACTCGGATGGCAACTCGCCTCTAGACAGAAGAAAAAAATCCCGTAGTTTTCCTTCCCCATACCTTGTTCTTCCAATCGTTTAATAGCTGCATTCAGGGCCCCTGTAATTATGCACAGAATAGTTATCTCTGGTGATTGTTCATTTATTCCGGTAAAATAAACTTGCTGTGCCTTTGGAAGCTGTACCTGCGTCGCCTGGATCCAAACAAAGCTCAAACTTTCTAGTTTTTTCAAAACTCTCTCACAGTATAGCAGCTTTTTTGAGACAATTTTGCGAATTTCGGGGCGTGGGAAACTTGAATGTGAGTGAAGGTGTTTTTAATTTTTATGTTTTACTTGTTATTTCTTTTGATATTATTTTATTTATTTATTAATTTTGGGGAGGGGGGAGTCTTGCGATGCGTGTGACGGTGTGTGGACTACGTGTGACTCGCAAGGACACGTGGAATGCACCGGGAAGGTAGGATAAGGTCTGATTTTTCGGCCAAACTGGTCATTTTTTTCGGACACCTGATTCACGCTGAGTTGTATTGAAACTGCGTCCGTCGAAGAGACTCATCAGGTGGGCGGGAAATGACAAGAGAGTAGCAAAATGCGCCTTCGCTGCTCTTGTATTTGGTCGGAGAAGCTACTGGAAACAATTTTTCCGGTTTGCCAGGTGCAGAGAAGTGTCTTCCAGTGAGAATGGCCGCCTGTGGCTGTCTGGCGGGACGACTCGAGGTAGTTGAGGCGACTGCCGCTTGGTGGCAGCAGCTCCCGGCCGTGTCCAGCTGGCGGCCGCGCGTAGTGCGTCCTGCGGCCGACAGAGGGCCGTCGCGTCGCGCTGCGCTTCTGAATGGCAGGCAGAGCACCGGGCTGTGGTCGCCAATTTTAGATTGTCATTTGTCGAGAAGGGAGCGTAGCTGAGCAGGGCCGGCGTAAGGCAGGTGCGAAACGTGCGGCCGCACGGGGCGGCACTTTCTGAGGGGCGGCAAATCTGCCGGCCTCCATTTTTTTTAATAAAAAGCACAAACTCAACATTCATGCCCAAGAGAGGATTCGATACCAAACCTCGGAGGGAGTGCTTCGGGAACTGTGCCATGGCGCCTCGACTACCTGCCGGCCGCCGTTGTTGTACCAGGGGAGGGAGGAAGCAGTGGCGTAGGTACTACACCAAGGGCCCCGGGGCAAAAATGACGTTGGGGGCCTCTCTGAACTAAAACTATACCACAGGCACCCGTCTTTTGAAAATCTTGGGGTATGCTCAGTGGCGTTTCCAATAGGGGGGAGGTTGTTGCCGGCATGCAGCCCCCCCCCCGACAGGTATTTCGAAAAAAAAAATCTTTATTACATTTTTCCAATTACAGGTACAAAGGTAAAGTAATAATTTTGTTTTATTTTCGTAGTATTTCTTCTTTTTTGCTTCATCTGCTGTTGACTTAGGACTATTTTAATCTCTGAAAGGAGAAAAATAATTTTTTAACATACAGTAAAGAAATTAACAGCCATTAATTTCAATTTCACATTTCAGAACTAATGGGCGTCTTTTGCGACCATTTGAACCTGTTTCCCCCTTGTTGTAAATACAGAAATCATTTTCAGAGTTTTCGTCTTCTTAGACATGCATATCAGATAATGATGTGCCTGTATTGTAAATACTGTGTTCATTATCGCAAAACCTAACATCGCATGGTCTTCCTGCCTTCTTTCTTCTGCAGATTTATTTTCTATACAGTATTACGAAAATAGTCCATAACCACTTCTGCTGTCATACCATGTCTGTCGATACCAATAGGTTTATAACCTATTGCTACATCACACACCAATTCAGTAAACAGAATTAAAAATGTTACGACTTAGCACTAACACGATTCCTTGAAGACAACTGACTTTTAAGAAAATACATAAACGTTAAATTAGTAGTATACACATTTTCATCGTATCGTTCCAAACGCACCTCATTTCTGGTTATTTAATACAACAATTAAAGGTTACCGCCTTCAGTTTACGAAATTGAACATACAAGCAGCATTCCATTAACATTCGGACAATTTAGAAAATGATCACTTCACTCATATGTCAACATGAATTTTAATGCCTACGAATTCAATTACCTGCTTGTTTTAGATAATCTTTTTACAGCGGTGTGTTAAAATGCCAGCCGCCCATCAATGGAATGAGAGAGTCGAATTTAATTACAAGTAAGAAATATAACGTAAAGAAAAATATAATACCAAAACTTTCAGTGGGGTATGCCGAGCATACCCAATCAAATTTTGGGGTATGCTTGAGCGACCGAGCATACCCGTAATCGGCGACTATGAACTATACAGATGCAATACTACTTCATCAGGTCCTTACCTCTTACTGGAAGACATAATAAGGCAAACCTAAATACTCTTAAGTAAATTATTGTGTGTCACGCAGCAGATAATATTTAATCGTACTCTCTAATATAATTATAACTGTGAAACTTAATTATGTTTTCAAGCAGAAACTACTGGGTGGATTTGGATGGAATTTTGGAGAGGGATAGAGTTGGACATGGGTAGGACATACAGATAAAACTACCATGGAATAGTTTTCAAAGTTGCTCCATACTAGATGAATGAAGTCGCAGGAAGAAGCTACTAAAAATCAACAATGAAGTTTTAGTCAACCACGAAAATATGGCCCCCTGCCGCGAATCAAACCATGAACAGTATTGTCACACACTGCTAGAAATTCAGCAGGTGGCAGGGTGCACGTCTTAGCGGACAAGCAATACCTTTTTTATGTTTATATTCTGAGATTGGAATAATTTTTGGAATTCACTTCGTGTGTTTGAAGTTTGTTGGCAGTGTTCAAAAAGTTAAAAGACGAAAATCCTTCATTCAGCTAAAATATTATATACAGTAGAACGTCGATTATCCGAAGTGTAATTGGGGGACATGGATGTTCGGAAAACCCATTATTCGTATAATCGACAGTAGAACGTCGATTATCCGAAGTGTAATTGGGGGGACATGGATGTTCGGAAAACCCATTATTGGTATAATCGAACTGTAGACTTCTGCTTGCCAATAAGAAGTTGTGTACAGTAGATGTATTTGTACAGTATTTGCACGCCGCAACACTTGGAAGGCGCAGCTGTTGCTGTGAGCAGCTTTGATGCTGCAGCTGCAGCAGCTGTACTGCCGACTGGATAGTGCCCACTGTTGTACTAGCGACTGCCAGCAGGCCCCACTAGAAGAAATGTTCCGTCACCCTGTGGCCCAGGAAGCTTAGTTTGACGGGAGGGGGAATTGATGGACGGTAGGGTGGGAAGGCAAATAAAAATAAAAAAACGACGCTGTACTGTAACTTTTTCCGAACTTTGCTCACCATGGAGGCCGAGGGGCCCCTTGATCTCGGGGGCCCCGGGGCACTGCCCCGCCTAGCCCTATCATAGCTACGCCACTGGGAGGAAGACTGCTTTCTTCCCAGCCACCGTGGCAGCACCGCCGTGTTTACGTCGGAGGAACAGAGTGGGGGAAGCAGTCTGGCGTACACGCCGTCAAATTGTCTAGCTGCCTTGCACGCCAGTATTCGTATGAGTGGAGCGCTGCCAGCCTGTTACGCGTCGTGCGTTTACGCACAACTTATTTTGCAGAACTCGAAATCTAATTTGGAATTTCAAATGCAATGTTCGATACTGCGGTTACATGTTAAGCCTGAAGCAATTTTGCTAAGCCCTTCAATGGCATTTTCCGAGTGTTTTATTCTTCCCGTATTATGGAAAAAAATGGTTGAACATTACTGCAGTCAAACATGTCAAACATTTCCATTGGCTAGAAGTATTACGATTTGCTAAATACGCTGCGAGTAATTACAAGGGATAAAGATCATTGCTAGTAAGCCTGACATAAGTTGCGTTTCGACGTAATTTTGAAAATTTTTGCTATCCGTTTCTGAGTGATAGTCTCAGCTGTTTCTGCCCCATGCAGCCAGACAGTTCGCGCATGCGTAGTGCAGTAGTGGCTAACAAGGGGACACCAAGTACGGTATAAACGAAATTTGACGGGTCGCAGGTATGTTGTGCGGGAACTCCTCCAGAACACCAAGCTAAAAGGATTTGTTCCAATGCGCCTTGGTTTCCCGTTCCCGCACACGTTAACGTTAAATTCCTCGTTTCGTGTACCGACAGCATAGAAAGAAAGAAAGAAAGAAAAAAACCATTTCTTTACTGCAAAGATTCTGGTATCAGAGATTTAAATTCTAGTTATTAAATAGAATTGCATATAAAACACAATACGTTAACAATATCTTTTAAAGAAAGCTCTTGAATCTTTTTAAGAAGTGTCTGCGAAGTGTGTTGCAAAAAAAGTTAGTAGTAAAGATGAAATAAATTAAAACCTGATGCGTGATGGTGAGGTTTTCCATACAACGCATTGTTTATGACGTCATGTATCCTGAACTATGTTTTTTACTACGATATAATTTCGATGGTACATTCGGTGTTATATGTTCATATAGTCTGCAAAATGTGACACGAATAGGTTTTGTGGTGAAGACGTCTTAATTAAAACCTCTTCAATGGTGGGGTGCTTTCCGAAGAATCTAGTTGCCTATGGCTTCATATCTCCTTAACTACCATGATATAATTTTTTAAGCGAATTGATAGCTAAAATGTGGTAAGAGAAAACATTTTTCCTTTAATCATTTTTTTGTGGATGTCGACGGGAATAAGTTGTGTAAAGGTTTGAAACTGCTTGAGATGCATTTTGGACGTAGCTTTTATCATTTTCTAATGATAGATGCACAAATTTGAATATTTGAGTGCAAAATGTTCAAATGTTTGTTAAGCTTCTGGGACTTAACTGCGGGGTTATCAGTCCCTAAACTTACAAACAACTTATGAACTAAGTTATACTAAAGACAACACAAACTTCCATGTCCGAGGGAGGATTCGACCTCCGCCGGGGAACGGCCTCGCACATCGGAGCCTAGCGCCTCAAACGAAACTCAGTTTCCGTGTAGTCTTGTCTTACCGTTTTCAGCTTTACATAAAATTACACCTCCTAATGAGTAGAATACGACAGCATTTTTTTTTTTTTTTTTCGAAATTGGTCGATAACTATGCGAAGTACTGAAATTCAAACTTTTCTTCGCTTGGAAGCTATTAGGTAGCACACACACACACACATCCATTTTACAGTATATATACATTTACTTTCTATTCCGTTCTTGATTACTTAATTGTGAATCAAAAAGTTATGAAATGTGAATAGAGCTTCATCCCACTTGCTTGCTATTACGAGAATCTTCTCGTTATCTCTGTAGAATGTAGATGCTATTATAAATCGCCTCGTCTCTGCTGCGCGCTGCTTCTGAAATAGCGCGTTCAGAAGAATGTTATCAAAATTTACGAAATTGATCCTTAGTGAAGCATGAAGTCAGACCTCCCAGCGGGGTGCATTTTCCTTAAATGTTTCCTACGCCATTATAAGAGAAGTAAGAAAACGAAAATATCTTTAGACGGGTAGAGAAAAACTAAGTTTCACAGGGTGCACAAAAGCCCAAGTAGAGAGAAGGATGTAAGTTTATTTTAATTTATTATTAGATAATTTGGTTTGCAGAAATTATATTTTTTCAGGTACAGCCAATTCAGTATACTGCTTATTGGGGTGACAACTTCCAGCTCTCATTCTTCGTAAAGTATTTGATTCAGAAAAACATAATTTTGCCACTCAATCTATACATATTACAAAATGTGTGTGTGTGTGTGTGTGTGTGTTTTTGGGGGCGAGGGGGGGGGGAGGCGATATCAGTCAAACTTGGTACAGGATTTAAAACGACATAAGGAATAAAATGCGCTAAAAACTGCCACCCATATCATGCGATAATGTTCCATAACTGCTCGTAAACTAATGGACCGATTTTAACAGAATTTTGTACACAGTTTTGCCTTCAGGACAATTCCTATGAGGGTGAAAACCACCTACAATACATATTTATTTTATGTATTTATTTATTTAACATGCTCCATTACATAGTAATATTACACGTAATACTATAATACATATGTCAGGAGACGTGAAGTAATAAACAGTAAACGTCACAAAAAATGCCCATCATTCTGCGTGTGATAAGAATTTATTCATCCACTACTGCGAATGAAAACTCTTAGACAAACTTTATCTCATTGACAATCCCAAAAAAATTATGAAAGGGAAAAGGGTTTATAGCTTACTACTTTTCCGCTGTCCGTGCAGCCACGAAAGTGCAAATCGTAAGACTATAGCTTGTTAGAACGTTAATATATTTTTTCAGCATTCGTCTGTGCGTGTATTATTCCGCAACAAAAAACTGGTTGAAGTCAAACGGAACTAACTAGTAGTTAGAGCAGAATTTTAAATTTAAGTTTTTGTATGGTATTAAAAAGCCTCTTTGTCACTTTGCATTAGTTTTTTCTTTAAGAAATTGGCAAATCAGGGACGATGAAAGCCAAATGAACACTCACACTTGAGTTAGTTTCACGTAATCGTTGTTTACAGGCTGGATCGAAACATGTCCGACGGTAGAAAAAGACTGTCCGGTAGTGAATACAGGAAAAGACGGGCGCTGAAGGAAGATGACGATATTACAAGCCGAAGAGAGAACGACCTAGCAGCGGCGAGGGTGGAAAAAAAGACCCTGAAAGCACAGGAACTGGTGGAGCTACTGCAGCTGCATGTTTATCTGCAGGGCATGACCAGAAAGTCGACGAACGCAGGACTGCGAGCACCGCATGCAGTAGCAATGCTGACGGGGGGTCACCCACAACATGTTGAACAGACCTCGCCTGGACTCAACACCTGCTGTGCGACGATAGCTCCGAGATTGAAACATCAGGCAGAACTGAAATTAGGCGACCTGATTCGGAAAATACCGGAGGAACATCAGCCGAGGTACTCACCGCCGGAGAAGGGACTGAAGGCGAGCCTAAACTGGAAGAGACAGTTGACTCAGATCCCGGAAGGTGGCCGGAAATAATTACCGACTGCAATCGAACGACGCTGGTCATTCGAGGTCCCCCCGAGCGCATTAAGGAAGCTGAAGAATGTCCTGAAAACGCGGACAACAGGCGTTATAGCCCTGTGCACTACAGCTATTCTTTGAAGAATTTAGAAAAAGCAGATAGACATTGGTTGGTGTACTCAAAAAGCAAGGATGCTGTGTTCTGCTTTTGTTGCAAACTTTTTTCGTCATCTACAGTAAAAATTGCGAAGAACGGTATAACCGACTGGCGGCACCTTTCTTTGTATCTCAAAAGTCACGGGAAGTCTACCGATCATTTGAATTCACATAAAAGTGGATCGTGTTTTCTGAGGGGATGAAAAAGTCACGAACTGTCGACGCCCATTATCAAAGGCTTCTGAATACTGAAAGCGAACATTGGAAAAATGTTCTTGGGCGCTTAATAGCAATAAATCATTTCTTGGGTCGGCAATGTCTGCCTTCGAGAGGAAATACAGATACACTCTTTCAGCCTGAAAACGGAAACTTCTTGAAACTCGTTGAATTATTCGGAAAGTTCGACACTGTGATGATGGAGCACCTGCACAGAAAAAAGCAAGTTGAGAACATTATCTTGGAAAGGAAACACGGAGTGAAATAATTCATCTTTTTGGTTCATATATAACCAACAACATTCTATTAATGATGAAATCTGCAAAGTATTACAGTATAACTCTGGACTGCACACCAGATATTTCAAAAGTTGAGCAGATGGCAGTTGTGGTACGTTTCGTCCAGGAGGCAAGACTCGACGGGGTATACGATGTCCGAATTCCGGAGCATTTCCTGGGATTTCTTCCAGTGCCCGAGTCTTCAAGCTCCACTTTGACGGAGGTCGTACTCAAGTTGTTGGGAGAAAATAACATCCTATTGTGTAATATTAGAGGCCAAGGATACGACAACGGAGCAAACATGAAAGGAAAAAAGTCTGGTCTCTAGAAAAGAATTTCAGATATTAACAAGAGAGCATTTTATGTATCATGTAGCAGTCACTCATTGAATCTTGTTGTCAACGATGCCGCTATGTTTTCTAAATATGCTGTTTTCATGTTTTCGACAGTGAAGAGCTTGTATGATTTCTTCTCGTCCTCCGTTCGACGTTGGGATGTCTTGAAGAAGTACCTGCCTAACCTAACGCTGAAGTCACAGCGATACTAGATGGGAAAGTCGCATCGATGCACTTACTCCCCTGAGGTGTCGAATTGGAGGCGTTTATGATGCAATGGTTCAAATATCGAAAGAATTCGATGGCATGAACACTCACGAAGCAACGTCACTTGCGAATCAAATAAAAAATTACACCTTTTTCACTTCTCTGGTAATCTGGTTCTGCTTCACATCAGTGTAGTCAGTAAGACCCTCCAGACCACTGACAAATCTTTCTGAGGTCGTGAAAATGTTTGAAAAAACGAAAGCATATTTTGAGATCTCGCAGCGATTTTACAAGAGCATGAGTCAAGTTCAAATCAAATGTTTGTAAATCTACCGGACCAAACTGCGTGGTCATCAGTCCGTAGCTTACAAACTACTTAAACCTAGGCAAACTAACCTAAGGACAACACACACACACACCCATGCCTCAGGGAGGACTCGAACCTCCACGGCGAGCAACCGCGCGCTCCGCAGCGAGACGCTTTAGACCGCTCGGCTACTCCACCGCGGCCATGAGTCAAGTGATATTGATGCACTAGAGTTGTGGGTAGAACTCAGTGCTTTCAGCATTGTTGAAACCTGGAATAGGTCCAAAAGAGACTCTGAAGTTTATAGGAAGACATAATTTTTGCCCTCATGTCAACGTTGCACCGAGAATCCTCCCAATACTGCCAGTGACAGTCGTGAGTGGAGAGAGGAGTTTCTCAAAACTGAAATTGATGAAGACGTACCTCCGATCAACCATGAGCCAAACTCGTTTGAATGATCTTGCAACAATTTCGATTGAGCACGAGCTTGCAGAGGAGTTAAATTACACAGATCGTGTGAAAGAGATTGCACAAGCAAAAGCCACGAAGGTTCGATTCGTCTAGTATGTTTTTAAAATTTTATATTATATTCAGCGTCTTGGTTATTTACTGTGTTGCTTCTTATTTTGTTCAACATTAAATAGTATTGTTCAAACCAAATTATCGTTAAATTGTAAATATATTTTGTTTTCCGTTAAATACATTATATGTTCACGACCATTGAAAAATGTTTATTTACATTAACTCTAAGTTCTTGCCGTGCGGGATTAGCCGAGCGGTCTAAGGCGCTGCAGTCATGGACTGTGCGGCTGGTTCCGGCGGAGGTTCGAGTCCTCCCTCGGGCATGGGTGTGTTTTTGTCCCTATGATAATTTAGGTTGAGTAGTGTGTACTAGAGATGGGAAAATTGAAACATCTGACGGTTTCGATACCAATGAAACCGCACCATCTGTGGTTTCGAAACACTGAAGCAATGTATGTTAAGCAATGTATGTTTTATCCGGAAGTCTTCGCTCTAGGAGGGCAATATTTTTCACTATGTGGACTAGGGTGCATACAAGAACCTGTGAACCATAGAGTATATATTTACTTCTTGGTCTGTACGAAACATGTTGATAAAGATTTTCTCCCGTGTTGTTGATGTTGCCAACATAGTCACACGAGGCCGCCGGTATGGTAGGTAAAAGTTTACCCCGTTAGGAACTCACAAACTGCAATACGGTACGCATATTACAGTGATGGATCATAAATGCTACTTTATATACATACTAAATAAATTATAGGGAATAAAGGGAACACTAAATAATCACAAATAATGCTATGGAATTACAAAAATAATAAAGTAAGAGGCAAGTTCACCGCTTGTACGTCTTGACCGTTACACCACCGCCGCAATTCTTTTAACATGAACCGATACAAAGGACCAATGTATTCTGTACATAACTGAAGAAACGATTTTCTTACTGTACTGTTTCATGCACAAAAGACTAGATATATCTTTAAAAATATTGACAACAGAATGAAAAAATTCAGACATGGGTACTGTAATTTTTAATACAGTAACAACTCTATGTAATGGCTGAGTAAATTCACAGGATGTTATTAAGAAAAATCGATGGGAAACAAAATGGTATACGAGGTCAATGCATCAAATATTTTGCTTCTGAAATGTAAAGAAAGAAAGAAAAAAAACTGGCAACAGAATGACATTCACCAGAAAATGACCTATTTCATTTTACAGTGCTTACTGGCTAGCAAACATGGCACTTACTCCTTTCGTCTGTAGCAAGTGCAGACAGCTTTTGCACAATTTGGTTTTTCTTCACACTCTACATTCATGCCCATTTTACGGAAATGTAAATAGCCTTTATATTATAATTTGCATCAATCTAAGAAACAGACTTTCAAGAGTCTTCAAAAACCAACCTTAACTTCCCCCAGACCTTTCCTTCTTTTAGAGTCTGAATTTTCTTTCCAGGTTTAAATTATGTAATCATCTGGGGATAGTAAAACTGATAAGGGATAATGTAACAAAGGATGGTCTGCTCTAGGTGCACTATTACCATTCACAATTTAATTTCTTAGTCTCTGCAATTTGCTGGACTGAGTTATAGAAAGGTCATCTTTCACTTGCCATTGTTTTGGGAAGTCCACGACACCTGATAGTACATATATGTTTCTCAGCTTTGCAGATACTGTGACAGAATTTTTTAAACTGTTGGTAGTTGCGAATAAAATCCATCAATACAGAAACACAGTAATCTGGTAACTTAATAGTGCCAAAACTAGTATGCCTCTTTTCGATCGTTAACTAAAAGATATCACGAACTTATCGATACGTAATCTCGCGAATCGATTTCTCCTTTGCAAGGAACACTGTTAATTAATATTCCGGCATCTGCTTCCACAAAGCTTCGAATACTGTTTACGTGTTTTTCATGTGTAACAGGAAATGGGTAAACTAAACGCAATGTGAGAAATGCTTTTACTTGGTGACAACAGGAGGTTTTGTAATTCCATTCGTAGCTGGCTACAGATTAATGGAAATCTATCGATCCCCTCTCTAAAGTTTGCTTCAGGGGAGGAGAAACAGAGTCAGATAAAAAAAATCGATTAATTGAAAATGCAGTAGAAAAATACCTGAATATTTTAACGTATTTCCGACGTGCCCAGGTGAAATTGTAAGAAACAGTTTCAAACTATGTATCGAGGATTCCTCCTGCTAACAAACGCAAGAATTAACAATTACTCGATGAAATCCTGTTCTTGTTGGACTGGGACTCATTTAGATTACCACTTCCGCTGGATCATAAGACGAAATAATTAATGTGTACGAAATAACGTCCGTAATGTCCGACTTTTACGCTGAATCTGCGTTTATGATATTTGACATTTGTTTAATATAGCAGACGTACCAAAGCAGTCTCAATGAGTATACTATACAGCAAAACGATTGCAATGACTAAATATTGCGTTAATGTTAAGCAACTGGGAGCGAAGGCGGAAGTTTATTTTACTTATTTATTTATCTTTGTCTTATATTTTATTTTTTTAAATGGCGGAAAGCAACAAGTCCTGAACCGGTAGAGGAGAGGCAGACCTTCAAAGCGAAAACCAGAAATGTAAAGTGCTTATCTAAAGAATATTTACACGTGCGAGCAAGTGTTTTATATGCTGGTCAGTCGGTGGTTAGTTTTAGGTACCGTGATCACGTAATTGATACGGCTGTAGAAATGCTGAATAACACACAGATAGTATACAACTCGCAAAACAGGATGGTGTCTTTCGTCCTACACTTGTTTCCGTATTCATATTCAAAGCGGCAACAATACAGAGAGCGTCTGACGCAAGAATGGCGTCGCCAGAAAGTCGTTTTCACAGTTGCAACGGACGTTATAAAATAATGAAGTAAAGATAAATGTGGTTCACATCATGTTTTCATGCAGAATTTATCTTTCGAGACAAGCTTAGAAGTAACATATTTAGTGGAATACATAAAACTTTACCCTTCAACCACAATACCTTGGTACAGATCAACCACACATTTCTTACTAGGGATGGATGCTGTAAGGAGAAAAAGAGAAAATATCTATTTTCAGTTATTCTCTTGACGATACTGGACATTTCATGATTATTATGATCTGAACCTGTTTCGTGTCGATACGGAAATAGAACCCAATGCGAGAAATAGTTTTACTTCCTGACAACGTGAGGGTTTGAAATTGTGTTCGTAGCTACCGTTTTGGTTGTGTCAGCATTGCGCATGTATTAATATGGCTGTCTCTTTAACATTTGTTCGGGTGAGATCGTAACAAACAGATTAAAGCCTTGTACAAACGATTATTTCTCGTAACGAACGACAAAGTTTTCAGCGAATTTCTGTGTTCGTTGGACTGTGACTTATTTAGATTACGCTTTCTCTGGCGATGAGGTCGAAATATCGATTTTGGAGAAAGCACATAATTTTCCGGAGACTTACTGTGCGCTAAGTGTGATGCCATTTATTAAGTTATACTGAACAACGTCTGTGAGGCACAACTTTGACCCAGAATCAGTACCTTTGCTCTGAGGTTAATGCAGGAGAAACATGAAAGCAACGTCACAAGTCTTGGTATACAAGGGAACGTTGGTTTTAAAGAAAAATTTGGCAGGGAGTAAAACATTAGCATTCTGTCGCATGAAAAACTATAGCCTACCACACCGACAGTTTAGATTAGAGCGGTTTTCAACAGATGAAGGGAATTTAAAATATGTTTGTAGTTTATCTGTGAATTAAAGTCTTACTCCATCACGTCAGCAGCGTGTAAATGACTGACAGAATTTTTTAAACTGTCGGCAGTTGCGAATAAAATCCACCAATACAGAGATACAGAAATCAGGTAACTTAATAGAGGGAAAAATACTACATTTAGCTTTCGGATCGTTAACTAAGAGACAACACTGACTTATTACGTCTTTGACACGTAATCTCGTGGACCGATGTCTCCTTTGGTAGGAACGAAGGGAATAAACAGACCCTCATCTGTCTCCACACAGCTTCGATTACTGCAAGTGTTCTTGATGTGTAACAGGAAATAGGTAAAGTAACGTAATGTGAGGAATTGTATTACTTACTGACAACAGGTGGTTTTCAAATTCCATTCGTAGCTGGCTTCAGATTAATGGAAATCTATCTAACCCCTCTCTAAAGTTTGCGCGATGGGAGAAGAACCAAAGTCAAATAAAAAATTTATGAAAATGCAGTTGGAAAAAAAAGGACGGAATATTCTGTCGTCATTCCGACACGCCCAAGTGAAATTGTAAGAAACAAACGTTGTATCGAGGATTCCTCCTCTTAACAAACGCAAGAATTAACTATTACTCGGTGAAGTCCTGTTTTTGTTGAGCTGTGACTTATTGTCATATGACGAAATATCTCTTTCGAAGGAAGCACTATGTTTTCCGGAGATTTACTTCGCAATTCGTGTGATATGGTTAATCAAGGTGTACGAAATAATGTTTGTAATGTTCGACATTTACACAGAATCAGCGTATCAGCGTTTATGCTCTGTGACATTTTTTTCTTCCAGCAGAGGTACCAAAGCACTTTCACAAAGTATACTACACGATAAAACGTTGGTTGTTGAGAAAACTTTTGCAGTGACTAAATGTTAACACTCGGTCGTCCCAAAACTTTATAATTCTCCCAGTTTTTAGTTTGAGTACAACGGTTTTCAATACCTGCAGGAAATTTGAAATTTATCGTTAGTTTATGCAGTTATTTTCTTGAGATCTCTCTTTTCACAAGAATCGTCGACACATTTCTGCTTCGTCATTGGACAACATGTAACGTCATTTGAAATAAAGCGAGGAAAAGTTAGGCCATTTAATGTCGAGGCAGAACAGAATTTTGTGAATCTGTTTTTGCGTAAAGCACATTTTGCAGCAGTGTAGTCGAGTGATGAATTACGTTTGAAATAATGTATGCCACAGTCAATGTGAAAGTTAGCTACACGTTGCTTCTTCGACCCAGAGAAACAATAAAAGCATTGTTTTTACATGTAACGTTCCTCCTCTATTCTACACCAAGTTATCTACGAAAACGTATAACAATACTTTGACTTTTTGTTAAACAAAAATATTACTATTTTTTGATTGCGGTTTACTTCTTTGGACAGAAGACGTTAAAGTTAAGCAACTGTTTTATTTTTTTAAATGGTGGAAAGCAACAATGCCCAACCGGTAGAGGAGAGGCAGACCTTCAAAGAGAAAACGAGGAAAATAACGTCCTTATGTAAAGAATGTTTACACGTCTGAGCAAGTGTTTTATATGCTGGTCAGTCGGTAGTAAGATTTAGGTAACGCCATGACGTGATTGATGCGGCTGTAAAAATGCTGAATAACACTAACAAAGCGAAGACAATCATTCAGCGTCTTTTTCCACTCAACTCAAATATTATAAAACTCGCTAAACAGGATGGATTCTATCGTCCTAGCCGGCCGTGGTGGCCGAGCGGTCTTCGGCGCGCCAGTCACGGTCTGCACGGCCGCTGCGGTCGTGGGTTCGAATCCTCCCTCGGGCATGGGCGTTTGTGCTGGTGTATGTCAGGTTTTAGAATTATAAAATAATGAAGTAAAGAGAAATGTGGGTTCCATCATGTTTTCATGGGGAATTTACTTTTCGAAGCAGAGCGTAGAACTGATAAATTTCGTCGTACACGTAAAACTTATTTTCCGTATAAGGCGAGTTGCTAAAAATGGTGCAATACCTTCACCATTATTCAGTTGTGGAGATGGAAACAAGTACGTAATGGGTTCATCCCCAGTAACAGTCAGTGTCAAGTACGCAGAACTGTGCGTTAATTGTATTCCCCTCATAATAAAACTGCTCATTTTAACAGACTGTACGTCTAATGCTGTTGAAATATATTACTGAATAAGCTTCTGGAAAGCAACGTGGTTCTCAATGATGGATTCAGCTGTCACTATAGCTCAGTTATGGAAACAATTTGTCGTTAATTTCCCTAAAAATGATCGACTACCGTTAATGGCGTCAAAATTTCAGCCAAACAGTACGAAATTCAAGTTAGATTTGCCTTCGTACTGAATGTGCTCCCAACTCCATGTCTTAAAATATATCTCATATCTTCTCATTGGATGCCAAACTAAAATTGGCTTAAAAACTGTTCGCCAGTTTTCTGATATTTTCGAAAACAGCGCTACGCTGTAATTTCCTCATTCTGTTTCTTAGACCCTGCCGATATGGCGGTTCATCGTCCTTCTGTTTTAGATACTTCTTTGTTGTTTTTCAATTTATTTGACCTGTCTGCTGTTCCCGTCTCTAATGACCATGCTGTCGACAGGACGTAAAACCCTAAGCTCCTTCCATCTGTATGCTATGAAACCATTATTTTTAGACAGAAATAAATAGTTGATCTGCTAATGAAAAAATAGTGTACATCAGTCATTTTTTACTTTTTCTGCAATGTGAGTCGCCACAGATACAAGAATACACGTCTGCAACAATGACATTCATCGGAATTACGGCTGTTGATCTTCCGTTGGGAGAATGCCCAAACAATCGGCGAATTGTTTCTATTTAAATTTCTGGAAACAGAGGGCAGACATCGATACTTCGTGAAGCAGCAAGACGGCAGTGAGATGTTCCCGAGAAAATACCACGTACCCCTTCGTCCGTATCTTGATTTCTTATTCAAAAGCGATGATGGCAAGACTGCAGGGACTCTGTCATAAGAATGCAGTCGCTAGAAAAGTCCCTTCACAGTTGGTTTGGCGGCTCTTAATTATTTTCCCTCCATTGTGATTGGTCGTGTATCTCATGCTGTCTAATTACAAAACGATGAAATTCTGAAATGTGTGATTACGATGTATTAAGATGAGTAAATTAGCTTTCGAGGTGGCTCGAAGATTTAAGATGTTAGTACATACGTTATTTCTTAACTTTGACGCATAGTGCAGCGTCTTAAAAAGTATTTCGGTATGGGAAGTCTTTCAATAACTATGCAACTCCTGCTGCTAAAATAATTAATACCTTTTTATTCGTAACTACGTAAAATTGGACATTTGCTCTCGTTGCTTTCTGGTAGCTCGCTTAACAATTATTGCCAGCACTGAAAGTGTTTTGTGATGTCTTACCGTTGATGCCACACAAGAAGAAAGAAAAAATAAATGTTTGACTCAATTCTCACTTCTACTGCCATCTGAGTGAATTAACTTTCCATTCGATCCTGGAAAGTATTCCTCCACCACAGGTCTGCAATGTGTAAATGACCTTGACAGATGCATTGTAAACTGTTGCCGGGTACGACCATAATTCACCGGTATAGAATAGGAACCTGATAATGTTGTTAAAAACGATCACGGTATTTCTAACACTGCGTTTAGCTTTCAAAGCGTTAACTAACAGCCGCGGTAAAATGACCGCGCGGTCTAACGCGCCTTGCTGCGAAGTGCTCGGTTGGTCACCGTCGGAGGTTCGAGTCCTCCCTCAGGCATATGTGTGTGTATGTGTGTGTGTGTGTGTGTGTGTGTGTGTACAAGTCAGTCTCAGTAGTATGTAACCCTGGGGACTGAATAACTGCAGCGATTAAGAAGTCCCTTAGATTTAGAGACATTGCATTTTGAATTAACAGACAACACTGAGTTATTGTTATGGTGTCTTCTACACGTAATGAGTGAATAAATAAACTTTCCTTTTCTTCCACACTGCTTCCATCACTGCAAACATTATTCACGTCAATCAGCAATTTTAGAATCAGCCATACTGATTAAGAATGTAGTCAACAACGTGAGGCCGGCCGCAGTGGCCGAGGGGACTGAGGCGCTCCAGTCACGGTCTGCAGGGCCACTACGGTCGGGGGTTCGAATCCCCCCTCGGGCATGGATATTTGTGCCGTCCTTAGTCTTAGGTAGTTCATAAGTAGTTTGTAAGCTTAGGGACTGGTGACCCCGTAGTTAAGTCCATAAGTTATACAAACATTTGAACATTTTGAACAACAACGTGAGAATGACGGCTAGCGATGTAGGTAACTAGGATAACACTGAAACTGATTTTAAGTGAGGCCTGTCTCGTTTACAGGCAAGAAACACGATGTACCGATACTTTGGATACGGAATTATGTAGCGTGTGCTCTACATGTAAAAGTGTAGTAGCTTTAACAAAACAGGTCAACACACGACATGTGGGGAATAAACAACGTTCAGAATACACGGTATGGCCAAGAAGCTCCTACTGAGTCAAAACGCTTTCCTAATCCTGTACGTGGGGTCATGGAATATTTCGTCACCAGAAACGATACAGTACGACTGCCTGAGGACTGAAAACGAAAGTAGGTGTGACGGCTTACAAATTAAGCCAGCACAGAGATACGAAAGCACTGTTGAAAGTCTTGGTATGCAAGGGAACGTTGGTTTTAGAAAAATATTTACCAGAGGGTAAACATTAGAATTCTGACGCTTAAAAAAACCATACCACTCCTACAGTTTTAGATTTGAGGAGTTCAAAGAATCGTAGTTTTCAACAATTTCAGCGAACTTAAAATATATTTGTCTGTGAATAAAATTTTTTCTCCAACATTTTCCGCCATGACAGATTGCAGTGTGTAAATGACTGTAACAGAATTTTTTAAACTGTGGGCAGTTGCGATTAAAATCCACAACACAGAAATATGGTAATTTAATAGTGCCAAAAATAATAAGCTACATTTATCTATTCAATTGATAAGTGAAAGATAACACTAACTTATCGATACATAATCTTGTGAATAGATTTCTCCTTTGGTAGAAACTCTGTGAATAAATATTCTCCCATCTGCTTCCACACTGCTTCGAATACGGTTTATGTGTTTCACATGTCCAACATCAAATGGGTAAACTAAACGCAATGTGAGAAATGTTTTTACTTAGTGACAACAGGAGGTTTTGACATTCCATTCGTAGCAGGGTACAGGTTAATGGAAATCTATCGATCCCCTCTCTAAAGTTTGCTTGAGGGGATGATAAACAGAGTCAGATAAAGAATTAATTCAATGAAAATGCAATAGAAATAACGGATTATTTTATCGTACTTCCGACATGCTCAGGTGAAATTGTAAGAAACAGTTTCAAACGTTGTATCGAGGATTACTCCTAATTACAAACGCAAGAGTTAACAATTACTCGATGAACTCCTGTTTTTGTTGGACTGAGACTCATTTAGATTACCACTTCTGTTGGATCAGAATACGAAATATCTGTTTCGAAGAAGTGCCCTGTTTCCCGGAGATTTACTTCGCAATACGTCTGATATGGTTAATTAATGTGCACGAAATATGTTCGTCTTTGACTCAGAATCAGCGTTTATGCACCGTGACATTTGCAGATGTACCAAAGCAGTATCAAAGAGTATACTATAAAGCAAAACTTTTGCAGTAACTCAATATCAACATTATGTCGTCTCTAAACTTCATCATTCGCCCGTTTTTAGTTTCAGCAACACGAAAAATCCCGTTTTTCAATACCTGCAGGGAATTTGAAATTCGTCGTTAGTTTGTGCAGTTATTTGACTTGAGAACTCTCGTTTCAGAGGAATGGTCGTGACATTCGTGCTTCATCATTGGACAACATGTAACGTGATTTGAAATAAAGCAAGGTGAAGTTAGGCCAATAAATGACGAAGCAGAACAGAATTTTATAAATTGGGTTTTTCGTAAAGCACATTTTGCAGCAGTATACTCGAGTGATGAATTACGTTTTACATAATGTATGCCACAGTTAACGTGAAAGTTAACAATACGGTGCTTCTTCGACCCAGAGAGACAATGAAAGCATTATCGTTACATTTAACGTTCATGCTCCATTCTACACCAAGTTAACTACGAAAACATGTCATAATACTTTGACCTATTATTAAACAGAAGTGTTATACTTTTTGATTGTGGTTTACTTCTTCAGACAGCAGACGTTAATGTTAAGTAACTGGAGGGAAGGCGGAAGTTTATTTTATTTATTTATTAATTTATCTATTTATATTATTTTATTTTTTTAAATGGCGGAAAGCAACAAGTTCCCAACCGGTTGAGCAGAGGCAGGCCTTCAAGCGAAAACGAGGAAAATAAAGTTCTTATCTACAGAATATTTACACGTCTGAGCAAGTGTTTTATATGCTGGTCAGTCGGTGTTGATACGTCTGTAAAAATGCTGAAAAACACACAAATAAACCGAAGGCAATGTTATAGGGCAATTTTCTACTCAAATCAGGTACTGTAAGACTCGCAGTTAAGTCCCACAAGCTTTACAAACATTTGAATTTCATTTGTTTTGCAATGATTTACCGTCATGTTCTACACAACTCAAATAGTATAAAACTCGCAAAACAGAATGGAGTCTTTCGTCGTAAACTTTTTTCCGCACTCATATTTAAAGCGGCAACAATACAGAGAGCGTCTGGCGCAAGAATGGCGTCGCGAGGAAGTCGTTTTCACAGTTGCAACGGACGTTAGAAAATAATGAAGTAAAGAGAGATGTGGTTCACATCATGTTTTCCTGCAGAATTTATCTTTCGAGGCAGAGCGTAGAAGTAACATGTTTAGTGGAATACATAAAGCTTCATCCTTCAACCACAATACCTTGGTCCACATCAACCACACATTTGTTATTAGGGATGGATGCTGTAAGGAGAAAAACAGGAAGTATCTATTTTCCGGTATTCTCTTCACGGTACTGGACATTTCATGATTATTATGATCTAAACCTGTTTCGTGCCGATACGGAAACAGAACCCAATGCGAGAAATAGTTTTACTTCCTGACAACATGAGGTTTTGAAATTGCATTCGTAGCTACCGTATTTGTTGTGTCAGCATTGCGCATGTATTAATGTGACTGTCTCTTTAACATTTGTTCGGGTGAGATCGTAACAAACAGATTAAAGCCTTGTACAGACGATTCTTTCTCGTAACGAACGACAAAGTTTTCGGCGAATTTCTGTTTTCGTTGGACTGTGACTTATTTAGATTACGCTTTCTCTGGTGAAGAGGTTGAAACATCGATTTCGGAGAAAGCACATTATTTTCCGGAGACTTACTATGCGCTACGTGTGATGCGATTTATTAAGTTAGACAAAAAGACGTCTTTAAGGCACAACTTTGACCCAGAATCAGCGTCTCTGCTCTGAGATTAATGAAGCAGAGACACGAAAGCAAAGTTAAAAGTCTTGGTACACAAGGTAACGTTGGTTTTAAAGAAAAATTTGGCAAAGAGTAAAACATTAGCATTCTGTCGCATCAAAAACCATAGCCTACCACTCCGGCAGTTTTAGATTAGAGTGGTTAGAAAAATCCTAGTTTTAAACAGATGCAGGGAATTTAAAATATGTTAGTAGTTTGTCTATGAATTAAATTTTTACTCTATCACATTCCCTCATACAGGTCAGCAGCGTGTAAATGACTGTTACAGAATTTTTAAAACTTTCGACAGTTGCGAAAAAAAACCATCAATACAGAGACACAGAAATCTGGTATCCCAATAGTGACAAAAATACTGCATTCAGCATTCCGATTGTTAACTAAGAGACAACACTGACTTATCACGTCTTCGAGACGTAATCTCGTGGATCGATTTCTCTTTTGGCAGGAACTCTGGGAATAAATATACTTTCCATTCCTTCCACATTGCTTCCATTAAGGCAAATATTATTCAAGTCAAACATGAATTTCAGAGTATTCCATATCGACTATGAAGATTGTCAACAACGTGAAATTGGCGTCTTGCGATGTAGGTGACTGGGATAAAACTGGAACTGCTTTAAGCTAGGCCTGTTTCGTTTACAGACAAGGAACAGCTTGTTTTGATAATTTGCTTCCAAACTCTTGTAGCTTTTTCTGTACGTGAAATTGCAGTAACTTTCACCAAACGGGGCATCACACGACATGTTGAGAGTAAGCGACGTTCAGAACACATGGTACGGCTCGGAAGCTGAAAACGCTTTCTTACTGCTGTACGAAGGATTAGGGATTATTTCGTCAGTAGCGAACGATTCTGTACGAACGGTTTAGGACTGAAATCGAGAGTAGGTGTGACGGCTTACAACTGACGAGCAATTGTACTGATTTATTGACGAGAAATGGCTTTCTGGAAATTCAGAGATAATACCACGTTCGTCCCTTCATCCCTGACTTCAGTCAAAATAACTGCGTTCTCATCGACTACATATTTTTTACCTGGGATGGATGCTGTAAGCAGAAAATGGGGATTACTTATTTTCTGGTTTTCTCTTGATGGTACTCGATATTTATTGAATATTAGGAGCTGAAACTGTTTTGTGTTTCGTATCGATCCGGGAACTAAACCCTATGCAAGAAATAGTTTTACTTAGAATTTAAAAGATATCTGTATTTTGTCTGTGAAGTAATTTTTTACTCCAACACTATCCGCCGTAACGTTTGGCATTTGCGAACGAAATCCATAAATACAGAAACCAGAAATCTGGTAACTTAATACTGCCAAAAATACCACATTTATCTTTCCGATTGTTAAGTGAGTGATAACACAGCCTTATTACGTCTGCTTGAGGGGAGGAAGGTCAAATAAAAAATTAATTCAATGAAAATGGCGTTGGAGAAAAAACCGAATATTGCATCGTCATTTCGACATGCCCAGGTGAAATTGTGAGTTGAAACGTTGTATGGTTGATTCCTTCCGGTAAGAAAGGAAGAATAAACATTTAGTCGGTGAAGTCCTGTTTTTGTTGGGGTGTGACTCATTATCAGAAGACGAAATATCTGCTTCGATTGAAGTACACTGTTTTCCGGAGATTTACTCTGCAGTACGTGTGGTATGGTTAATTAATGCGTACGAAATAACGCCCGTAATGACCGACTTTTACACAGAATCGTCGTTTATACTCTGTGACATTTGTTTCATGTAGCAGAGGTACCGAAGCAGTTTCAAAAACTATACTATACAACAAAACCTTGGTTGGTGAGAAAACTTTTGCAGTGACTAAATATTAACATTCTGTCGACTCTAAACTTCATCATTACCCCAGTTTTCAGTTTGGACACCTATGAAAAATCTCCGTTTTCAATACCTGCAGGAAATTTGATATTTGTTGTTAGTTTGTGCAGTGATTTGGCTTGGGATCTCTCGTTGCACAAGAATGGTCAAGAGCAAATGAGCAACATTTTAACGTCATTTGAAATAAAACAAGGAAAAGTTAGGCCAATTTTGCCGGAGCAGAACACAATTTTGTATATCGATGTTTCGTAAAGCAAATTTTGCAGCAGTATGCTCGAGTATTGAATTTCGATTGATATAATGTATACCACAGTCAATGTGAAAGTTGACAATACGTTGCTTCTTCGACCCAGAGAGACAATGAAAGCATTATTTTTAAATTTAAGGTTCCTCCTCCATTCTACACCAAGTTATCTACGAAAACGTATAACAATACTTAGATGTATTATTAAACAGTTATGTTACTCTTTTTGATTGCGGTTTACTTCTTTACACAGCAGATGTTAATGTTAAGCAACTGGGAGCAAAGGCGGAATTTTGTTCATTTTTATTTATTTATTTATTTGTGTTATACTTTTTTAAATGGAGGAAAACACGAAGTTCCCAACCGGTAGCATCGTTTTATATTTTCTACTCAACGCAGATACTATAAAACTCGCAGAGACTCGAAAGCTATGTTGGTATACGAGGAAAGGCTGGTTTTAAAGAAAAAGTTTGGCAGACAGTTAAACATTAGCATCCTGTGGCCTCAAAAACCTTACTATTCCTACAATTTTAGATTTGAGCAGTAAGAAAAACCCAAGAATTATTTTTACATTTAACGTTCTTCCTCCATTCTACAACAAGTTATCTGTGAAAACGTATAACAAATAAATAAATTACTCTTTTTGATTGCGGTTTACTTCTTCCGACAACAGACGTTTATGTTACGCAACTTCGAGCGATGGTGGAAATAAATTTTTTAATGGAGCGAAACACGAAGTTTCCAATCTGTAGCATCTTTCAGACCTTCAAATCGAAAACTAGAAACATCAAGTCCCTATGTGTTTACACGTCTGATTGTTTTATATGCTGGTTAGTCTTAGCTTCCGCCTATTGATACTGCTGGAGATGAAGCGAAGGGAGTGATATAGCGTCCCTCAGACATGTGTGTGTGTGTGTGTGTGTGTGTGTGTTGCCCTTGCCATAAGTTAGTTACAGCAGTTTGGCAGTCTAGGGACTGAATAACCACAGCAGTTATGTCCCTTACATTTACAAACATTTGAATTTGAACTGACAGACAACACTGACCTACTGTTATGGTGGCTTCTACACGTAATCTAGTGGACCGATTTCTTCTTTTGAAGGAAATGTGTGAATAAATAAACTTTCCTTTTCCTCCACACTGCTTCCATTACTGTAAATATTATTCACGTCAAACAGCAATTTCAGAGTCAGCCATACTGACTACGAATGTAGTCAACAACGTGAAAATGATAGCTAGTGATGTTGCTAACTGGGATAACACTGAAACTAATTTAAGTGAGGCCTGTCTCGTTTACAGGCAAGAAAAACGATGTTCTGATACTTTGGATACGGAATTATGTAGCGTGTGCTCTACATATAAAAATGTAGTAGCTTTGACAAAACAGGTAAACACACGACATGTGGAGAATAAACAACGTTCAGAATACACGGTATGGCCAAGAAGCTCCTACTGAGTCAAAACGCTTTCCTAATCCTGTACCTCGGGTCATGGAATATTTCGTCAGCAGCGAACGATACTGTACGACCAGCTGAGGACTGAAAACGAAAGTAGGTGTGACGGTTTACAAATTAACGAACCGTCGTACGGATTTATTAGCGAGAAGTGGGTTTCCAGAAACTCTGTGAGAATACCAGCGTTTGTGTTCCTCTCTTCAGCCACAATAACTTGGTCCACATCAATCAGAAATTTGTTACCAGGGATGGATGCTGTAAGGAGAAAAAGAAAAAAAATCTATCTTCCGGTATTCTCTTGACGGTACTGAATATTTCATGATCATTATGATCTCAACATTTTTCTTGTCGATCCGTAAAGTGAACCCAATGCGAGAAAGTGTTTTACTTTCTGACAACATGAGGTTTTGAAGCTGCACTCGTGGGTACCGTATTTGTTGTGTTAGCATTACGCAAAGTATTATTCCGTGTATTATACGTGCACTCCGGACGTTAAATCAGTGGCTGTTTCTTTAATATATATTCGTGGGAGATCGTAACAAAGAGATTCAAGCGCTGTTCAGATGATTCTTTCTCGTAACGAACGACAAAGTTTTCGGGGAAAATTTGTTTTCGTTGGACTGTGACTTACTTAGATTACGCTTTCTCTGGCGAAGAGGTCGAAATATCGGTTTTGGAGAAAGCACTTTGTTTTTCGGAGACTTCCTTTGTGCTAGGTGCGATGCGATTTATTAAGTTATTCCAAATAACGTCTGTGACGTAGTACTTTGATATAGAATCAGTGTTTACGCACTGAGATTAAACAAGTACAGAGATACGAAAGCATTATTGAAAGTCTATGTATGGAAGGAAACGTTTGTTTTAGAGAAAAATTTAGCTGAGACTTAATCATTAGAATTTTGACGATTAAGAAACCATACCACTCCTACAGTTTTAGATTTGACCAGTTGAAAGAATTATATTTTCCTACAAATGCGGTGGACTTAAAATATGTTTGTACTTTATCTGTGAATTAAATTTTTTCTCAATTTTCTGCCATAATAGATTGCAATGTGTAAATGACTGTGACGGAATTTTTTAAACTGTTGGCAGTTGCAAATAAAATCCATCAATAGAGAAACACAGTAATCTGGTAACTTAATAGTGCCAAAACTACTACGCTACATTTATCGTTTCGGTCGTTAAGTTAAAAAAAATAACACTAACTTATCGATACGTAATCTCGTGAATCGATTTCTCCTTTGTAAAGAACTCTGTTAATAAATATTCCGGCATCTGCTTCCACCCAGCTTCGAGTACTGTTTACGTGTTTTACATGTGTAACAGTAAATGGGTAAACTAAACGCAATGTGAGAACTGCTTTTACTTGGTGACAACAGGAGGTTTCGAAATTCCATTCGTAGCTGACTACAGATTAATGGAAATCTATCGATCCCCTCTCTAAAGTTTGCTTGAGGGCAGGAGAAACAGAGTCGGATAAAAAATCGATAAATTGAAAATGCAGTAGAAATAGACCTGAATATTTTATCGTACTTCCGACATGCCCAGGTGAAATTGTAAGAAACAGTTTCAAACTTTGTATCGTGGATTCCTCCTCCTATCAAACGCAAGAATTAAATATTACTCGATAGAATCCCGTTTTTGTTGGACTGTGACTCATTTAGATTACCATTTCCGCTGGATCAGAAGACGAAATATGTTTCGAAGGAAGTTCACTGTTTCTCGGGAGATTTACTTCGCAATACGTCTGATATGGTTAATTAATGTGTACGAAATATCTGTTTCGAAAATAGTACCTTGTTTCACGGAGAATTACTTCGCAATACGTGTGATATGGCTAATTAAAAAATGTTCAACTTACTCTAAGGACAACACAAACATCCACGCCCCAGGGAGGATTCGAACCCCCGACAGCAGCGGCCGTGTAGACTGTGACTGGCGCGCCGCAGACCGCTCGGCCAAAGCGACCGGCTGATATTGTTAATTAATGTGTACGAAATAGCGTCTGTAATGTCCGACTTTTACACAGAATTAGCGTTTATGCTGTGTGACATCTGTAGCGGAAGCACGAAGGCAGTTTCAAATAGTATACTATGCAACAAACGATGGTTATTGACAAAACTTTTGCAGTGACTAAATATTAACATTCTGTCGTCTCTAAACTTCATCATTCGCTCAGTTGAAAACTATGAAAAATTCCGGTTTTCAAAGCTGCAGGAAATTTGAAATTTTTCGTTAGTTCGTCAGTTATTTAGCTCGAGATCTCTCGTTTCACAAGAATGGTCGAGACATTCCTGCTTCATCATTGGGCAACATGTAACGTCATTTGAGATGAAGGAAGGAAAAGTTAGGCTAATTAATGCCGAGGCATGGCAGAATTTTGTAAATCGGTTTTTCGTAAAGCACATTTTTGCCGCAGTATGCTCGAATGATGAATTATGTTTGACAGAATGTATGCCACAATCGACGTGAAAGTTAAAAATACGTTGCTTCTCCGACCCAGAGAGACAATGCAAGCATTATTTTTAAATTTAACGTTCCTCCTCCATTCTACACCAAGTTATCTACGAAAACGAATAACAATACTCGGACCTATTATTAAACAAAAATATTACTCTTTTTGATTGCGGTTTACTTCTTTACACAGCAGATGTTTATGTTACGTAACTGGGAGGGAGGGCAGAAGTATTTTATTTATTTGTCAATTTTTTTTTTTTTTTTTTTTTTTTTTTTTAATGGAACAAAACACATAGTTTCCGTTACTCATATTTAGAGCGGCAATAATACAGAGAGCTTCTGGCGCAAGAAGGGCGTCGCAAGAAAGTCGTTTGACAGTTGCAACGGACGTTATGAAATAATGAAGTAAAGAGAAATGTCGTTTCGATCATGTTTTCATGGAAAATTTAGCTTTCGAGACAGAGCGTAGAAGTGAGATATTTGGTGGAATAGATAAAACTTATTTTCCGTAGAAGGCCTCCGTCAAATAGGCGAGTTACTAGTTTTCCATATCTTCTGTTGTGTATCATTTCGAGAACTAGCGAATGTCCTTTCCTTTACTAACAGTATTTCCCTTTAAAGACATTTCAGGTGTAAAGTATGTTCTCGTTATAAATGTGCGGTACAGTTTGTACAAAAGCCTACTCTTCCGATTGGGACAGTGTAGACATAAATTGTTTGCAACAGTGAGACGTGCAAGGCGCGTTTAAAGGAGAGCGTGAACAGCCTTGCGATTTATCATCACACTGGTGGCGTAAATACACAACTGTTCCCATATTTGCACTGTTTTTTGCCTCATACACACGTAAATTTAAGAGACTCTGTCACGGGAACAAATATTGACAGTAAATAGATTCCGTTTCGTTCGAGATACTTCCGTTACTGCCTTCGCCATTATTCAGTTGTAAAGACGGAAACAAGCAATGCTAATTGCGGGTCCATCCCCAGTAACAGTCGGTGGCAACACCGCAGAATTGTGCATTATTTTCATCCCCTCGAAACAAAACTGCAGAGGGATTCGCCGAAATTCAGTTTCTTATATGCTGGAATAGCGTTAATGGCTCCAAAATTGCAGCCACTTAATACGACACTCAAGCTAGATTTGCCTTCGTACTGAATGTGCTTCCAACTCCATGCCTTAAACTATGTCTGATCCCTTCTCACTGAATACCAGCCTAAAACTGGCTTACAACTGTTCCTCAATTGTCTGATATTTTCGGAAATTGCGCTACACTGCATTTTCCTCATTCTGTTTCTCATAATAGACGCTGCCGATATAGCGGTTCACGTCCGTGGTTTGCTATTTTTCAGTTTATTTGATCTGTCTGCTGTTCGCTAAATAACTGCAACGCCTATTTATAGAAAGAAATTTTTAACTTGTTGTTAGTTTCCGCAGTGATTTGGCTTGAGATCTCTCGTTTCACAAGAATGGTTGCGACATTCCTACTTCATTTTTGGGCAACATGTAACGACTTTGAAGATAGTGCAGGGAAAGGTTAGGCCAATTAATGACAAAACAGAACAGAATTATGGAAATCGGATTTTCGTAAAGCACGTTATGGAGCACTGATGCTCGAGTGATGAATTACGTTTGATATAATCTATGCCAAGGTCAAGGTGAAACTCAACAATGTGTTCCTTCTTCGACCCAGACAGACAATCAAAGTATTATTTTTAAGTTTAACAACAAGTTATATATGAAAACGTGTAATAAATAAATAAAAGAAATTGCTCTATTTGATTGCGATTTACTGCTTCCGACAACAGACGTTAATGTTAAGAAACAATTCTCATTTCTACTGCCATCTGAATGAATTACGTTTCTCCTCCAACACAGGTCTGCAGTATTGCCAATTAGAACACAATTCATCATTAGAGAAAAGAAACCTGATAATGTTGTTAAAAATGATCACAGTACTTGTAACACTGCGTCTGTCTATCCGAGCGTTAAATAATATATAGCTGCGATGGAGTTGGCCAGCGTTCTAAGGCGCCTTACAGTTCAAAAAAATCGTAGTTTTCAACAAATGCAGCGAATTTTAAACGAGTTTGTAGGTAGACTGAGAATTAAATTTTTTCCTACAAATTTTCCCCCATAACAGGTTGCAGTGTGTAAATGACAATGACAGAATTTTTTAAACTGTTGGCAGTTGCGAATAAAATCCATCAATACAGAAACACAGAAATCTGGCAAAAATACTAGGTCACATCTATCATTCCGGTCGTTAACTAAGAGATAACACTAACATATCGACACGTAATCTCGTGGCACGATTTCTCCCTCTGTGAATAAATGTTCCCTCATCTTCTTCCACACTGCTTCCAATATTGTGTTTTCCATGTGCAACAGGATGTGGGTAATCCAAATGCAATGTGAGAAATGGTTTTACTTAGTGACAACATGTGGTTTTTAAATTCCATTCGTAGCTGGCTACAGATTAATGGAAATCTATCGATCCCCTCTCTAAAGTTTGCTTGAGGTGAGGAGAACCAGAGTCAGATAAAATCGATTAAATGACAATGCAGTAGGAAAAAAACGGAATATTTTATCTTACTTCCGACATGCCCAGGTGAAATTGTAAGAAACAGTTTCAAACGTTGTAGCGAGGATTCCTGCTGCTAACAAACGCAAGAATTAACAATTACTCGATGAAATCAGTTTTTGTTGGACTGTGACTCATTTAGATTGCCAGTTACGCTGATTCAGAAGACGAAATATGTTTCGTAGGAAGTGCACTGTTTCCCGGAGATTTACTTCGCCATACGTCTGATATGGTTCATTAGTGTGTACTAAATAACGTCCGTAATATCCCACTTTTACTCAGAATCAGCGTTTAGTCTCTGTGACATTTGTTTAATCTAGCAGACTTACCAGTCTAAAAGAGTATACTATACAGCAAAACTTTTGCAGTGACTAGATATTAACATTGTGTCGTCTCTAAACTTCACCATTCGCCCAGTTTTTAGTTGGAGCACTACGAAAAATCCCGGTTTTCAATACCTGCAGAAAATTTTAAATTTGTTGTTGGTTTTTGCAGTTGTTTGGCTTGAGATCTCCCGTTTCAAACGTTTGGGTGAGACATCCCTGCTTCATCATTGGACAACATGTAACGTCATTTGAAATAAAGCAAGGAAAAGTTAGGCCAATTAATGTCGAGGCAGAACAGAATTTTGTAAGTCGGTTTTTCGTAAAGCACATTTTGCAGCAGTATACTTGAGTGATGAATTACGTTATGTCACAGTTGACGCCGAAGTTAACAATACGTTGCTTGTTCGACTCAGAGAGACAATGAAAGCGTTATTTTTACATTGAACGTTCCTTCTCCATTCTACACCAAGTTATCTGTCTTATTCTTTCTGATTGCGGTTTACTACTTTAGACAGCAGACGTTAATGTTAAGCAACTGGGAGCGAAGGCTGGAGTTTTTTTTACTTATTTATTTTATTTCATTTAAATGGCGGAAAGCAACAAGTCCCCAAACGTTAGAGGAGATGCAGACCTTCAAAGCGAAAACGCGAAAAATAAAGTGCTTATCGAAAGAATATTTACACGTCTGACCAAATGTTTTATATGCTGGTCAGTCGGTGGTGAGTTTTAGGTACCGTCATGAAGTAATTTATACGGCTGTAAAAAATGCTGAGTAACTCACAAATAAAGCGAAGGCCATGTTTTAGCGCAATTTTCTACTCAAATCAGATAGTGTACAACTCGCACAAGAAGATGGAGTCTTTCGTCGTAAACTTGATTCCGTATTCATATTTACAGCGGCAATAACACAGAGAGCGTCTGACGCAAGAATGGCGTCGCGAGGAAGTCGTTTGACAGTTGCAACGGGCGTTATGAAATAATGAAGTAAAGAGAAATGTGGTTTCCATCATGTTTTCACGGGGAATTTACTTTTCGAGGCAGCGCGTAGTAATGAAAAATTTTGTCGTATACGTCAAACTTATTTTCCATAGAAGGAGAGTTGCTAAAAAATTGCAGCCGCACAGTACGACACACAAGCCAGACTTGCTGTCGCACTGAATAAGCTCCGACCCTCATGCCGAAAACGTGTCTCATTAAGTTCTTCTCTTTGAATGACGACCTGAAAGTGGTTTACAACTATTCGCCAGTTTCTCTGATTTTTCCGAATATACCGTACACGATATTTTTCCCTTTCTGTTTCTCATAAACTAAGCGGATAAGGCTGTTGACTGTTTGCCTGTTTGCTATTGTTCACCTTTTTTTTATCTTTCTGCTGTATGCTAAATAACTACAACGATTATTTTTAGCGTCTCTACTTGCAATGCTTAGCACGGAGAATATTAACGCACAAATGGACACAAATATATAGTTCGCTCTGGTAAAATGATGTGGGTGTTTTGTTAATTAATATATAGGGCTCATCAGTCATGTTTCACATTTTCTGCCACGTCAGACACCACAGATACGAGAATACACGTCGACAATAATAACTTTCGCCAGTGCCACGGTTATTGGCTATTCTTCTACCGTTGGCAGAATGCACAGCAAGTTGGCGAATTATTTGGATGTCAACTTGCGGAAACAGGGTCGCAGACATCGACACCTCGTGTAGCAGCAAGACGGCAGTGAGATGGTCCCGAGATAATACGACGTACCGCTTCGTCCATATCTTGAGGAAGTGTCTGCTGCAAGAATGTAGCCGCTAAAAAATTCCTTCACAGTTGGTTTGGCGGCACTTTATTATTTTCCCTCCACTTTGACTTCTCGTGTAACTCATGCTGTTTAATCACAAAATAATAAAGTGAATTATGACGTATTAAGATGACCAAATCAGCTTTTGTGATGGCTCGGAAATTTAAGATATAGGTACATACACGTTATTTCTTACATTTGACGCATAGTGCAGCGTGTTAAAAGGTATTTCAGTATAGGAAGTCTTTCAATAACCATGAGATTCCTGCGGTTACATGTATTAACACTTTTTTTTGTAACTACGTAAAATCAGTCAGTCTCGTTGCTTTCTGGTAGCTTGCTTAACAATTAATGCGACAAGGTCGACAGCGCACAGAAATGCGGAATTCTCTCCGTCATTTGTGCCGTCTTATCGTTGATGCCCCACAAGAAGAAATAAGAAATAAAAGTTTGACACAATTCTCACTTCTACTGCCGTCAAAGTGAATTAAGTTTCTACTAGATCCTCTATAATATTCCTCCACCACAGGGCTGCAATATGTAAAGGACCTTGAAAGATGCGTTGTAAACTATTGCCGGTTACGAAAATTATTCATCAGTATAGAATAGGAATCTGATAATGTTGTTAAAAATGGTCACGGTATTTCTAACACTGCGTTTATCTTTCTGAGCGTTAACTAACAGCCACGGTGGAGTGGCAGAGCGCGCTAAGGCGCCTTGCTGCGGAGTGCTCGGTTGTTCGCCGTCTGAGGTTCGAATCCTCCCTCGGTCACGTGCGTGCGTGTGTGTGTGTGTGTGTGTGTGTGTGTGTGTGTGTGTGTGTGTGTGTGTGTGTGTGTTGCCCTTACCATAAGTTAGTTACAGCAGTTTGGCAGTCTAGGGACTGAATAACCACAGCAGTTAAGTCCCTTATATTTGCAAACATTCGAATTTGAACTAACAGACAACACTGACCTATTGTTATGGTGGCTTCTACACGTAATCTAGTGGACCGATTCCTCATTTTGAAGGAAATGTGTGAATAAATAAACTTTCCGTTTCCTCCACACTGCCTCCCCTTTCTAAAGTTTGCTTGAGAGGAGGAGAAAAAGAATCGGATAAATAATCGATTAATCGAAAATGCAGTAGAAAAATACTGTGACGGAATTTTTTAAACTGTTGGCAGTTGCGAATAAAATCCATCAATAGAGAAACACAGTAATCTGGAAACTAAATAGTTCTAAAACTACTACGCTACATTTATCTTTTCGGTCTTTAACTTAAAAAAAAAGATAACAATAACTTATCGATACGTAATCTCGTGAATCGATTTTTCCTTTGGAAGTAACTCTGTTAATAAATATTCCGGCATCTGCTTCCACACAGCTTCGAATACTGATTACGTGTTTTCCACGTGTATCTGGAAATGGGTAAACTAAACGCAATTGAGAAACGCTTTTACTTCGTGACAACAGGAGGTTTCGAAATTCCATTTGTAGCTGGCTACAGATTAATGGAAATCTATGGATCCCCTCTCTAAAGTTTGTTTGAGGGGAGGAGAAACAGAGTCGGATAAAAAATCGATTAATTGAATTTGCAGTAGAAAAATACCTGAATATTTTATCGAACTTCCGACATGCCCAGCTGAAATAGTAAGAAACAGTTTCAATCTATCTATCGTGGTTTCCTCCTGCTAACATACGCAAGAATTAACAATTACTCGATGAAATCCTTAAATCCTGATCGACTGTGACTCATTTAGATTACCACTTCCGCTGGATCAGAAGACGAAATATGTTTGGAAGGAAGGTCACTGTTTCCCGGAGATTTACTTCGCAATACGTCTGATATGGTTAATTAATGTGTACGAAATATCTGTTTTGATAATAGTACATTGTTTCACGGAGAATTACTTCGCAATACGTGTGATATGGTTAATTAAAAATGTTCAAATGTGTGTGACGTCTTATGCGACCAAAATTCCTGGTCATCAGTCGCTAGACTTACACACTAATCACTTGACTAACTTAAACTAACTTACGCTAAGGACAACACAAACATCCACGCCCGAGGATTCGAACCCCCGACCGCAACGGCCGTGTAGACTGTGGCTGGCGCGCCGCAGACCGCTCGGTCAAACCGGCCGGCTGATATGGTTAATTAATGTGTACGAAATAGCGTCTGTAATGTCCGACTTTTACACAGAACTAGCGTTTATGCTGTGTGACATCTGTAGCGGAAGCACGAAGGCAGTTTCAAATAGTATACTATGCAACAAACGTTATTGAGAAAACTTTTGCGGTGACTAAATATTAACATTCTGTCGTCTGTAAACTTCATCACTATGAAAAATCCCAGTTTTCAATGCCTGCAGGAAATTTGAAATTTTTCGTAAGTTCCTGCACTTAATAAGCTTGAGATCTCTCGTTTCACAAGAATAATCGAGACATTCCTGCTTTATCATTGGGCAACATGTAACGTCATTTGAGATAAAGGAAGGAAAAGTTAGGCCAATTAATGCCGAGGCAGGGCAGAATTTTGTAAATCGGTTTTTCGTAAAGCACATTTTGCGGCAGTATGCTCCAATGATGAATTACGTTTCATATAATGTACGCAGCAGTCAACGTGAAAGTTAACAATACGTTGCTTCTTCGACCCAGAGAGACAATGAAAGGATTGTTTTTACATTTAACGTTCCTCCTCCATTCTAGACCAAGTTATCTACGAAAACGAATAATAATACTCGGACCTTTTATTAAACAAAAATATTACTCTTTTTGATTGCGGTTTACTTCTTTACTTACACAGCAGACGTTAATGTTAAGCAACTGGGAGGGAGGGTGGAAGTATTTTATTTATTTGTCTATTTTTTTTTATGGAGCAAAACACATAGTATCTTTTATTCGTATTTAGAGCGACAATAATACAGAGAGCGCCTGGCGCAAGAATGGCGACGCAAGGAAGTCGTTTTCACAGTTGCAACGGACGTTATGAAATAATGCAGTAAAGAGAAATGTGGTTTCGATCATATTTTAATGGAAAATTTAGCTTTCGAGACAGAGCGTTGAAGTGGTATATTTGGTGGAATAGATAAAACTTATTTTCCGTAGAAGGCCTCCGTCAAATAGGCGAGTTGCTGGTTTTCCATATCTTCTGTTGTGTATCATTTCGAGAACTAGCGAATGTCCTTTCCTTTACTGATAGTATTTCCCTTTTAAGACATATCGATTAAAAGTATGTTCATGTGATAGATGTGTGGGATATTTTGTACAAAATCCTACTCTTCATGTTGGGGCAGTGTTGACAAAATTCGTTGCAACAGCCAGACGTGAAAGGCGCGTTTAAAGGAGAGTGTGAACAGCGAACGTAATTACTGTTGCCGCCTCTGCACTTTGTTATTGCCTCATATACTCGTAAACTCACGAGACTGTCAATGGAGCAAATATTGACAGTAAATATATTTCATTTTCTCCACACAGCTTCCGTGAATACCTTTGCATTATTCAGTCGTGGGCACGGAAACAAGTACGTAATGGCGACCGTGGGTTCATCCCCAGTAACAGTCAGTGTCAAGTACGCAGAACTGTGCGTTAACTGAATTCCTCTCATAACAAAACAGCTCATTTTAGCAGACTGTAGTCTGATGCTGTTGAAATCTATTACTGAATAAGGTTCTGGGAAGCAACGTGGTTCTCAAAGAACAATCCAGCTGTCACGATAGCTCAGTAATGGAAACAATTTGTCGTTAATTTCCTTAAAATACTCAAATACCGTTAATGGCGTCAAAATTGCAGCCACACAGTACGAAACTCGAGTTAGATTTGCCTTCGTACTGAATGTGCTGTCGACGTGACGTAAAACCCTAAACTTCCTTCCTTCCTTCTGTCTGCTGTAACCATTACTTTTAGACAGAAATAAATAGTTACCTCTGGGAAAAATACGTTAGTATTCTGGTAGTTAACATATAGCGCCCTTCAGTCATGTTTTACATGTTCCGCTACAGATACCAGAATACACGTCTACAACAATGACTTTCATCTGAATTACGGCTGTTGTTCTTCCGTTGGGAGAATGCGCAGAAAATCGGCGAATTATTTCCATTTAAATTTCTGGAAACAAGGTCGCAGACATCGACACCTCGTGTAGCAGCAAGACGGCAGTGAGATGGTCCCGAGATAATACGGCCTACCGCATCGACCGAATATCGATATGATATTCTGATGTAACGCAGCGAGAATACAGGAAGTGTTTGCTGCAAGAATGTAGCCGCTAAAAAATTCCTTCACAGTAGGTTTGGCGGCACTTTATTATTTTCCCTCCATTTTGACTGCTGGTGTAACTCATGCTGTTTCATCACAAAGTAATGAAGTGAGGAAATGTGTAATTATGACGTATTAAGATGACCAAATCAGCTTTTGTGATGGCTCGGAAATTTAACATATAGGTACATACACGTTATTTCTTACATTTGACGCATAGTGCAGCGTGTTAAAAGGTATTTCAGTATGGGAAGTCTTTCAATAACCACGCGATTCCTGCCGTTACATGAATTAACACATTTTTTTCTGTAACTACGTAAAATCAGTCAGTCTCGTTGCTTTGTGGTGGCTTGCTTAACAATTAATACGACAAGGACGACAGCGCACAGAAATGTGGAATTTTCTCCGTCATTTGCGCTGTCTTATGGTAGATGCAACACAAGAAGAAATAATAAATAAAAGTTTGACACAATTCTCACTTCTAATGCCGTCCAAGTGAATTAAGTTTCTACTAGATCCTCTATAATATTCCTCCACCACAGCGCTGCAATATGTAAAGGACCTTGAAAGATGCGTTGTAAACTATTGCCGGTTACGAAAATTATTCATCAGTACAGAATAGGAACCTGATAATGTTGTTAAAAATAGTCACGGTATTTCTAACACTGCGTTTATCTTTCTGAGCGTTAACTAACAGCCACGGTGGAGTGGCAGATCGCGCTAAGGCGCCTTTCTGCGGAGTGCTCGGTTGTTCGCCGTCGGAGGTTCGAGTCCTTCCTCAGACATATGTGTGTGTGTTGCCCTTACCATAAGTTAGTTACAGCAGTTTGGCAGTCTAGGGAATGAATAACCACAGCAGTTATGTCCCTTAGATTTGCAAACATTTGAATTTGAACTAACAGACAACACTGACCTATTGTTATGGTGGTTTCTACACGTAATCTAGTGGACCGATTTCTCCTTTTGAAGGAAATGTGTGAATAAATAAACTTTCCTTTTCTTCCACACTGCTATTAACTATTATTCACATTCACGTCAAACAACAGCTTGAGAGTCAGCCATACTGACCACGAATGTAGTCAACAACGTGAAAATGATGGCTAGCGATGTAAGTAACTGGGACAACACTGAAACTAATTTTAAGTGAGGCCTGTCTAGTTCACAGGCAAGAAACACGATGTTCTGATACTTTGGATCCGGAATTATGTACCGTGTTCTCTACATATTAATGTGTAGTAGCTTTGGCAAAAGAGGTCAACACAAATGTGTAGATTAAACAACGTTCAGAATACTTTATCTGTGAATTAAAGTTTTTCTCCATTTAACGCCATAACAAATTGCAGTGTGTAAATGACTGTGACGGAATTTTTTAAACTGTTAGCAGTTGGGAATAAAATCCAACAATACAGAAACACAGTAATCTGGTAACTTAATAGTGACAAAACTACTACGCCACATTTATCTTTTAGGTCGTTAACTTAAAAAAGATAACACTAACTTATCGATACGTAATCTCGTGAATCGATTTCTCCTTTGGAAGGAACACTGTTAATAAATATTCGGGCATGTGCTTCTACACTGCTTCGAATACTGATTTGTGAGAAATGCTTTAACTTGGTGACAACAGGAGGTTTCGAAATTCCATTTGTAGCGGGCTACAGATTAATGGAAATATATCGATCTCCTCTCTAAAGTTTGCTTGAGGGGAGGAGAAACAGAGACGGATAAAAAATCGATTAATTGAAAATGCAGTAGAAAAATACTGTGACGGAATTTTTTAAACCGTTGGCAGTTGCGAATAAAGTCCATCAATACAGTAACACAGTAATCTGGCAAATTAATAGTGCCGAAATTACTACGCTACATTAATCTTTTCTACATTAATTTAAAAAAGATAACACTAACTTATCGATACGTAATCTCGTGAATCGATTTCTCCTTTGGAAGGAACACTGTTTATAAATATTCGGGCATATGCTTCTACACTGCTTCGAATACTGATTTGTGAGAAATGCTTTAACTTGGTGACAACAGGAGGTTTCGAAATTCCATTTGTAGCGGGCTACAGATTAATGGAAATATATCGATCTCCTCTCTAAAGTTTGCTTGAGGGGAGGAGAAACAGAGACGGATAAAAAATCGATTAATTGAAAATGCAGTAGAAAAATACTGTGACGGAATTTTTTAAACCGTTGGCAGTTGCGAATAAAATCCATCAATACAGAAACACAGTAATCTGGTAACTTAATAGTGCTAAAGCTACTACGCTACATTTATCTTTTCGGTCGTTAATTTAAAAAAGATAACACTAATTTATCGATACGTAATCTCGTGAATCGATTTCTCCTTTGGAAGGAACTCTGATAATAAATATTCGGGCATGTGCTTCTAAACAGCTTCGAATACTGATTTGTGAGAAATGCTTTTACTTGGTGACAACAGGAGGTTTCGAAATTCCATTTGTAGCGGGCTACAGATTAATGGAAATATATCGATCTCCTCTCTAAAGTTTGCTTGAGGGGAGGAGAAACAGAGTCGGATAAAAAATCGATTAATTGAAAATGCAGTAGAAAAATACTGTGACGGAATTTTTTAAACCGTTGGCAGTTGCGAATAAAATCCATCAATACAGTAACACAGTAATCTGGCAAATTAATAGTGCCGAAATTACTACGCTACATTAATCTTTTCTACATTAATTTAAAAAAGACAACACTAACTTATCGATACGTAATCTCGTGAATCGATTTCGCCTTTGGAAGGAACTCTGATAATAAATATTCGGGCATGTGCTTCTACACAGCTTCGAATACTGATTTGTGAGAAATGCTTTAACTTGGTGACAACAGGAGGTTTCGAAATTCCATTTGTAACGGGCTACAGATTAATGGAAATATATCGATCTCCTCTCTAAAGTTTGCTTGAGGGGAGGAGAAACAGAGACGGATAAAAAATCGATTAATTGAAAATGCAGTAGAAAAATACTGTGACGGAATTTTTTAAACCGTTGGCAGTTGCGAATAAAGTCCATCAATACAGTAACACAGTAATCTGGCAAATTAATAGTGCCGAAATTACTACGCTACATTAATCTTTTCTACATTAATTTAAAAAAGATAACACTAACTTATCGATACGTAATCTCGTGAATCGATTTCTCCTTTGGAAGGAACTCTGATAATAAATATTCGGGCATGTGCTTCTAAACAGCTTCGAATACTGATTTGTGAGAAATGCTTTTACTTGGTGACAACAGGAGGTTTCGTAATTCCATTTGTAGCGGGCTACAGATTAATGGAAATATATCGATCTCCTCTCTAAAGTTTGCTTGAGGGGAGGAGAAACAGAGACGGATAAAAAATCGATTAATTGAAAATGCAGTAGAAAAATACTGTGACGGAATTTTTTAAACCGTTGGCAGTTGCGAATAAAATCCATCAATACAGAAACACAGTAATCTGGTAACTTAATAGTGCTAAAGCTACTACGCTACATTTATCTTTTCGGTCGTTAATTTAAAAAAGATAACACTAACTTATCGATACGTAATCTCGTGAATCGATTTCTCCTTTGGAAGGAACTCTGATAATAAATATTCGGGCATGTGCTTCTAAACAGCTTCGAATACTGATTTGTGAGAAATGCTTTTACTTGGTGACAACAGGAGGTTTCGAAATTCCATTTGTAGCGGGCTACAGATTAATGGAAATATATCGATCTCCTCTCTAAAGTTTGCTTGAGGGGAGGAGAAACAGAGTCGGATAAAAAATCGATTAATTGAAAATGCAGTAGAAAAATACTGTGACGGAATTTTTTAAACCGTTGGCAGTTGCGAATAAAATCCATCAATACAGTAACACAGTAATCTGGCAAATTAATAGTGCCGAAATTACTACGCTACATTAATCTTTTCTACATTAATTTAAAAAAGACAACACTAACTTATCGATACGTAATCTCGTGAATCGATTTCGCCTTTGGAAGGAACTCTGATAATAAATATTCGGGCATGTGCTTCTACACAGCTTCGAATACTGATTTGTGAGAAATGCTTTTACTTGGTGACAACAGGAGGTTTCGAAATTCCATTTGTAGCGGGCTACAGATTAATGGAAATATATCGATCTCCGCTCTAAAGTTTGCTTGAGGGGAGGAGAAACAGAGACGGATAAAAAATCGATTAATTGAAAATGCAGTAGGAAAATACTGTGACGGAATTTTTTAAACTGTTGGCAGTTGCGAATAAAATCCATCAATACAGAAACACAGTAATCTGGTAACTTAATAGTGCTAAAGCTACTACGCTACATTTATCTTTTCGGTCGTTAATTTAAACAAGATAACACTAACTTATCGATACGTAATCTCGTGAATCGATTTCTCCTTTGGAAGGAACTCTGTTAATAAATATTCCGGCATCTCCTTCTACACAGCTTCGAATACTGATTTGTGAAAAATGCTTTGACTTGGTGACAACAGGAGGTTTCGAAATTCCATTTGTAGCGGGCTACAGATTAATGGAAATATATCGATCTCCTCTCTAAAGTTTGCTTGAGGGGAGGAGAAACAGAGATGGATAAAAAATCGATTAATTGAAAATGCAGTAGAAAAATACTGTGACGGAATTTTTTAAACTGTTGGCAGTTGCGAATAAAATCCATCAATACAGAAACACAATAATCTGGTAACTTAATAGTGCTAAAGCTACTACGCTACATTTATCTTTTCGGTCGTTAATTTAAAAAAGATAACACTAACTTATCGATACGTAATCTCGTGAATCGATTTCTCCTTTGGAAGGAACTCTGATAATAAATATTCGGGCATGTGCTTCTACACAGCTTCGAATACTGATTTGTGAGAAATGCTTTTACTTGGTGACAACAGGAGGTTTCGAAATTCCATTTGTAGCGGGCTACAGATTAATGGAAATATATCGATCTCCTCTCTAAAGTTTGCTTGAGGGGAGGAGAAACAGAGTCGGATAAAAAATCGATTAATTGAAAATGCAGTAGAAAAACAAACCTGAATATTTTATCGTACTTCCGACATGCCCAGCTGAAATTGTAGGAAACAGTTTCAAACTTTGTATCGTGGATTCCTCCTGCTAACAAACGCAAGAATTAACAATTACTCGATGAACTCCTGTTTTTGTTGGACTGTGACTCACTTAGATTACCATTTCCGCTGGATTAGCAGACGAAATATGTTTCGAAGAAAGTTCACGTGTTTCCCGGAGATTTACTTCGCAATATGTCTGATATGGTTAATTAATGTGTACGAAATATCTGTTTCGAAAGTAGTACATTGTTTCACAGAGAATTACTTCCGAATACGTGTGATATTATTAATTAAAACGTGTTCAACTTACGCTAAGGACAACACAAACATCCACGCCCGAGGGAGGATTCGAACCCCCGACCGCGCCGCAGACCGCTCGGCCAAAGCGGCCGGCTGATAAGGTTAATTAATGTGTACGAAATAGCGTCTGTAATGTCCGATTTTTAAACAGAATTAGCGTTTATGCTGTGTGACATCTGTAGCGGAAGCACCAAGGCAGTTTCAAATAGTATACTATGCAACAAATGTTGGTTATTGACAAAAGTTTTGCAGTGACTAAATATTAACATTCTGTCGTCTCTAAACTTCATCATTCGCTCTGTTGAGCACTATGAAAAATCCGTTTTCAATACCTGCAGGAAATTTGAAATTTTTCGTTAGTTCGTGCAGTTATTTAGCTCGAGATCTCTCGTTTCACAAGAATGGTCGAGACATTCCTGCTTCACCATTGGGCAACATGTAACGTCATTTGAGATAAAGGAAGGAAAAGTAAGGCCAATTAATGCCGTGGCAGGGCAGAATTTTGTAAATCGGTTTTTCGTAAAGCACATTTTGCGGCAGTATGCTCGAATGATGAATTAAGTTTCATATAATGTACGCAGCAGTCAACGTGAAAGTGAACAATACGTTGCTTCTTCGACCCAGAGAGACAATGAAAGCATTATTTTTACATTTAACGTTCCTCCTCCATTCTACACCAAGTTATCTACGAAAACGAATAACAATACTCGGACCTATTATTAAACAAAAATATTACTCTTTTTGATTACGGTTTACTTCTTTACACAGCAGACGTTAATGTTAAGCAACTGGGAGGGAGGGCGGAAGTATGTTATTTATTTGTCTATTTTTTTTTAATGGAACAAAACACATAGTTTCCGTTACTCATATTTAGAGCGGCAATAATAGAGAGAGCTTCTGGTGCAAGAATGGGGTCGCGAGGAAGTCGTTAGACAGTTGCAACGGACGTCTGGGTCGAGAGCAGATTTCGCCCCATATTTTGAATTGCTGGTGCATGTCAGGAAGACGAATTATAGAAAAATAAAGTAAAAAATGTAGCTTCCGAGACAGAGCGTATAAGTCACAGCGTTAGCGGAATACATAAAACGTATTTGCCGCTTTAAATATGCGATTTGCTGGATTTCCGTATCTTTTGTTGTGTATCATTTCGAGAAGTAGCGGCTGCCCTTTCCTTTACTCGAAGTATTTCCCTTTAAAGATATTTCAGGTGTAAAGTATGCTCTCGTGATAAATGTGCGGTACAGTCTGTACAAAAGCCTATGCTCGCGGTTGGAGAGTATTGACAGAATTGTGTGCAACAGTCAAACGTGAAAGTCGCGTTTAAAGGAGAGTGTGAACAGCCTTGTTGTTTACCGTCACACTGGTGGCGTAAATACACACTTGTTTCCGCGTGTTCACAGTTTTTGCCTCATATTTAAGAGACTCTGTTCGTCGTGGGAACCAAATATTGACAGTAAAAAGATTCCGTTTTGTTCCACACAGCTTCCGTTACTGCTTTCGCCATTATTCAGTTGTAAAGACGAAAACAAGCAATGCTAATTGCGGGCCCATCCCCAGTAACAGTCGGTGGCAACATTGCAGAATTATGCATTATTTTGTTCCCCCTAGAAAGAAAACTGCAGAGGGTTTCGCCGAATCAAGTTTTTTAAAATGCTCGAATAGCGTTAACGCCGCCAAAATTGCAGCCACACAGTACGACACTCGAGTTAGATTCGCCTTCGTACTGAGTGTGCTTCCAGCTCCGTGCCTTAAACTATGTCTGATCCCTGTATGCTGTTCGGTAAATAACTGCAGCGGCTATTTGTAGACGGAATTAAATAGTAAACTCTGGGAAAAAGTCGTGGGTGTTGTCGTAATCAAAGAATAGCGTCCATCAGTGATGCGTCACATTTTCTTCTATATGAGGCGCCACAGAATGCGCGCCTACAACAATGCCTTTTATCGCTGCAGCGGCTGTTGTTCTTCGGTTGGGACAATGCCCAGGAAATCGCCGAATTATTTCTGCCTGAGGAAACAGTGACACAGACGTCGACACCTCGTGTAGCAGCACGATGGCAGTAAAATGGTCGCGAAAATTACGACGTACCGCTTCGTCCGAATCTCGGTTTGCTATTCGAATGCAGCGCCACAAGAATACAGTCGCTGAGGCGGCACTTAATAATTGTCCCCGCGTTTTCATCGTCGGTGTGCCTCTTGCAGTCTAATCGGAAACAACTGAAGTGAGGACATGTGTTAAGTTGGCCAAGTTAGCTGTCTAGGTGGCTGGTCAGTTAAAAATAAAATTGACACCTACGTAGTTCCTGGAATCGGACGCACAAGACAGCGTTCTAACTCGAGTTCAAATTTGGTAACAATTTCGTAAATTGTTGCCAGTCACAATCAGTACAGGAAACAGCCACGGGGAAACTCAATTTTGACAATAATGAGCACGATATTTTTAACACTGCATACAGCTTTCCGGGCGCTAACTAACAGACAGTGGTTTCGCACAAGGCAAAGGTTTTGCACAAGAGAGTGGTTTCACACAAGGCAGTGGTTTTGCACAAAAGAGTGGTTTCGCAAAAGACAGTGGTTTCGCACTACACAGTGGTTTCGCACAAGGCAGTGGTTTCGCACAAGGCAGTGGTTTCGCACAAGGCAGTGGTTTCGCATAAGGCACTGGTTTCGCACAAGAGAGTAGTTTCGCACAAGAGAGTGGTTTTGCACAAGACAGTGGTTTCGCACAAGACAGTGGTTTCGCACAAGACAGTGGTTTTGCACAAGACAGTGGTTTTGCACAAGACAGTGGTTTCGCACAAGACAGTGGTTTCGCACAAGAGAGTGGTTTCGCACAAGACAGTGGTTTCGCACAAGACAGTGGTTTCGCACAAGGCAGTGGTTTCGCACAAGAGAGTGGTTTCGCACAAGATAGGGGTTTTGCACAAGGCAGTGGTTTTGCAGTAGGCAGTGGTTTCCCACAAGACAGTGGTTTTGCACAAGACAGTGGTTTCGCACAAGACAGTGGTTTCGCACAAGACAGTGGTTTCTCACAAGACAGTTGTTTCGCACAAGGCAGTGGTTTTGCACTAGGCACTGGTTTCGCACAAGACTGTGGTTTCGCACAGGGCAGTGGTTTCGCACAAGACAGTGGTTCCTCAAAAAACAGTGGTTTCGCACAAGACAGTGGTTTCGTTCAGGACAATGGTTGCCCACAAGACAGTGGTTTCGCACAAGATATTGGTTTTGCAAAAGACAGTGGTTTCGCACAAGACAGTGGTTACGCACAAGACAGTGGTTTCACACAATGCAGTGGTTTTGCACAACACAGTGGTTTGGCACAAGACAGTGATTTCGCACAAGACAGTGGTTTTGCACAAGGCAGTGGTTTTGCACAAGGCAGTGGTTTCGCACAAGAGAGTGGTTTCGCACAAGTAAGTGGTTGCCCACAAGACAGTGGTTTTGCACAAGACAGTGCTTTCGTACAAGACAGTGGTTTCGCACAAGGCATTGGTTTCGCAAAAGACAGTGGTTTCGCACAAGACAGTGGTTTCGCACAAGGCAGTGGTTTCGCACAAGGCAGTGGTTACGCACAAGACAGTGGTTTTGCCCAAGGCACTGGTTTCGCACAAGACAGTGGTTCAGCACAAGACAGTGGTTTCGCACAAGACAGTGGTTTCGCACAAGACAGTGGTTTCGCACAAGGCTGTGGTTTCGCACAGGACAGTGGTTTCACACAAGACAGTGGTTTCGCTCAAAACAGTGGTTTCGCACAAGACAATTGTTTCGCACAATGCAGTGGTTTTGCACAGGACAGAGGTTTCGCACAAAACAGTGATTTCGCACAAGACAGTGGTTGCACACAAGACAGTGGTTTCGCACAAGACAGTGGTTTCGCACAAGGCAGTGGTTGTGCACAAGACAGTGGTTTTGCACAAGACAGTGGTTTCGCACAAGACAGTGGGTTCGCACAAGGCAGTGGTTTTGCACAAGAGAGTGGTTTTGCACAAGACAGTGGTTTCGCACAAGTGTTTTGCACAAGACAGTGGTTTAGCACAAGACAGTGGTGTCGCACAAGACAGTGGTTTCACACAAGGCAGTGGTGTCGCACAAGACAGTGGTTTCACACAAGGCAGTGGTTTCGCACAAGGCAGTGGTTACGCAAAAGAAAGTGGTTTCGCCCAAGGCAGTGGTTTCGATAAGACAGTGGTTCAGCACAAGACAGTGGTTTCGCACAAGACAGTGGTTTCGCACAAGACAATGGTTGCAAACAAGACAGTGGTTTCGCACAAGATAGTGGTTTCACAAAAGACAGTGGTTTCGCACAAGACTGTGGTTTCGCAAAAGGCAGTGGTTTCGCACAAGAGAGTGGTTTCGCACAAGGCAGTGGTTTCGCACAAGACAGTGGTTTCGCACAAGGCAGTGGTTTCGCACAAGACAGTGGTTCCGCACAAAACATTGGCTTCGGACAAGACAGTGTTTTCGTACAAGACACTAGTTGCACAAAAGACAGTGGTTTCGCACAAGACAGTGGTTTCGCACAAGGCAGTGTTTGCGCACAAGACAGTGGTTTTGCACAAGACAGTGGTTTCGCAGAAGACAGTGGTTTCGCACAAGACAATGGTTTCGCACAAGGCAGTGGTTACGCACAAGGCAGTGGTTTCGCACAAGACAGTAGTTCCGCACAAGACAGTGGTTCCGCATAAGACAGTGGTTCCACACAAGACAGTGGTTTCGCAAAGACAGTGGTTTCGCACAGGAGAGTGGTTTCGCACAAGGCAGTGGTTACGCACAAGGCAGTAGTTTCGCACAAGACAGTAGTTCCGCACAAGACAGTGGTTTCGCACAAGACAGTGCTTTCGCACAAGACAGTACTTTCGCACAAGACAGTGGTTTTGCACAAGACTGTGGTTTCACACACGTCATTGGTTTCGCATACGACAGTGGTTTCGCACACGACAGTGGTTTTATACACGACAGTAGTTTTGCACACGACAGTGGTTTCGCACATGGCAGTGGTTTCGCACAAGACAGTGGTTTTGCACAAGGCAATGGTTTTGCACAAGACAGTGGTTTCACACAAGACAGTGGTTTCGCACATGACAGTGGTTAAGCACATGACAGTGTTTTCGCTCAAGACTGTGGTTTCGCACAAGACAGTGGTTTCGCACAAGACAGTGGTTTCGCACAAGACAGTGGTCTTGCACATGACATTGGTCTCGCACATGACAGTGGTTTCGCACATGACAGTGGTTTCACACATAACAGTGGTTTCCACAAGACAGTGGTTTCGCACAAGACAGTGTTTTCGGACAAGACAGTGGTTTCGCACAAGACAGTGGTTTCGCAAAGGACAGTGGTTTCGCACATGACAGTGGTTTCGCACAAGACAGTGACTTCCCACTAGACAGTGGTTTCGCACAATAGTGTTGTTTCGCACTAGACAGTGGTTTCGCACAAGACATTGTTTTGCACAAGACTGTGGTTTCGCACGAGGCAGTGGTTTCGCACAGTTGAGTGGTTTCGCAAAGGTGAGTGGTTTCGCACAGGTGAGTGGTTTCGCACATGACTGTGGTTTTGCACAAGACAGTGGTTTCGCACAAAATAGTTATTTCGGACATGACAGTGGTTTCGCACATGGCAATCGTTTCGCACAAGGCAGTGGTTTCGCACAAGACAGTGGTTTCGCACATGACAGTGGTTTCACACATGACAGTGTTTTCGCACAAGAATGTGGTTTCGCACAAGACAGTGGTTTCGCACAAGACAGTGGTTTCGCACAAGACAGTGGTTTCGCACAAGACAGTGGTTTCGCACAAGACAGTGGTTTAGCACAAGAGTTTTGTTTCGCACTAGACAGTAGTTCGCTGATGACAGTGGTTTTGCACCAGACAGTGGTTTTGCACAAGACAGTGGTTTCGCACAAGACAGTGGTATTGCACGAGACATGTGGTTTCGCACGAGACAGTGGTTTCGCACGAGACAGTGGTTTTGCATGGGACAGTGGTTTCACACAGTTGAGTGGTATCGCAAAGGTGAGTGGTTTCGCAGCGGTGAATGGTTTTGCACAAGACAGTGGTTTCGCACATAAGAGTGGTTTCGCACATGATAGTGGTTTCGCACATGGCAATGGTTTCGCACAAGACAGTGGTTTCGCACAAGACAGTGGTTTTACACAAGACAGTGGTTTCGCACAAGACAGTGGTCCCACAAGACAGTGGTTTCGCACATGACAGTGGTTCAGCACATGACAGTGTTTTCGCTCAAGACATAGGTTTCGCACAAGACAGTGGTTTCGACATGACAGTGGTTTCACACATGGCAATGGTTTCGCACAAGACAGTGGTTTCGCACATGCCAGTGGTTTCGCACAAAATAGTGGTTTCGGACATGACAGTGGTTTCGCACATGGCAATCGTTTCACACAAGGCAGTGGTTTTTAACAGACAGTGGTTTCGCACAAGACAGTGGTTTCACACATGACAGTGTTATCGCACAAGAACGTGGTTTCGCACAAGACAGTGGTTTCGCTCAAGACAGTGGTTTCGCACAAGACAGTGGTTTCGCACAAGACAGTGGTTCCGCACAAAACATTGGCTTCGGACAAGACAGTGTTTTCGTACAAGACACTAGTTGCACAAAAGACAGTGGTTTCGCACAAGACAGTGGTTTCGCACAAGGCAGTGTTTGCGCACAAGACAGTGGTTTTGCACAAGACAGTGGTTTCGCACAAGACAGTGGTTTTGCAAAAGACAGTGGTTTTTCGCACAAGACAGTGGTTACGCACAAGACAGTGGTTTCACACAATGCAGTGGTTTTGCACAACACAGTGGTTTGGCACAAGACAGTGATTTCGCACAAGACAGTGGTTTTGCACAAGGCAGTGGTTTTACACAAGGCAGTGGTTTCGCACAAGAGAGTGGTTTCGCACAAGTAAGTGGTTGCCCACAAGACAGTGGTTTTGCACAAGATAGTGCTTTCGCACAAGACAGTGGTTTCGCACAAGGCATTGGTTTCGCAAAAGACAGTGGTTTCGCACAAGACAGTGGTTTCGCACAAGGCAGTGGTTTCGCACAAGGCAGTGGTTACGCACAAGACAGTGGTTTTGCCCAAGGCACTGGTTTCGCACAAGACAGTGGTTCAGCACAAGACTGTGGTTTCGCACAAGACAGTGGTTTCGCACAAGACAGTGGTTTCGCACAAGGCTGTGGTTTCGCACAGGACAGTGGTTTCACACAAGTCAGTGGTTTCGTTCAAAACAGTGGTTTCGCACAAGACAATGGTTTCGCACAATGCAGTGGTTTTGCACAGGACAGAGGTTTCGCACAAAACAGTGATTTCGCACAAGACAGTGGTTGCACACAAGACAGTGGTTTCGCACAAGACAGTGGTTTCGCACAAGGCAGTGGTTGTGCACTAGACAGTGGTTTTGCACAAGACAGTGGTTTCGCACAAGACAGTGGGTTCGCACAAGGCAGTGGTTTTGCACAAGAGAGTGGTTTTGCACAAGACAGTGGTTTCGCACAAGTGTTTGCACAAGACAGTGGTTTCGCACAAGACAGTGGTGTCGCACAAGGCAGTGGTTTCACACAAGGCAGTGGTGTCGCACAAGACAGTGGTTTCACACAAGGCAGTGGTTTCGCACAAGGCAGTGGTTACGCAAAAGAAAGTGGTTTCGCCCAAGGCAGTGGTTTCGATAAGACAGTGGTTCAGCACAAGACAGTGGTTTCGCACAAGACAGTGGTTTCGCACAAGACAATGGTTGCAAACAAGACAGTGGTTTCGCACAAGATAGTGGTTTCACACAAGACAGTGGTTTCGCACAAGACTGTGGTTTCGCAAAAGGCAGTGGTTTCGCACAAGAGAGTGGTTTCGCACAAGGCAGTGGTTTCGCACAAGGCAATGGTTTCGCACACGGCAGTGGTTTCGCACAAGACGGTGGTTCCGCACAAGATAGTGGTTTCGCACAAGAGAGTGGTTTCGCACTGGAGAGTGGTTTCGCACAGGGCAGTGGTTTCTTACAAGACAGTGGTTTCGCACAAGACAGTGGTTTCGCACAAGGCAGTGGTTTCGCACAAGACAGTGGTTCCGCACAAAACATTGGCTTCGGACAAGACAGTGTTTTCGTACAAGACACTAGTTGCACAAAAGACAGTGGTTTCGCACAAGACAGTGGTTTCGCACAAGGCAATGTTTGCGCACAAGACAGTGGTTTTGCACAAGACAGTGGTTTCGCAGAAGACAGTGGTTCCGCACAAGACAGTGGTTCTGCACAAGACAGTGGTTCCACACAAGACAGTGGTTTTGCAAAGACAGTGGTTTCGCACAGGAGAGTGGTTTCGCACAAGGCAGTGGTTACGCACAAGGCAGTAGTTTCGCACAAGACGCTAGTTCCGCACAAGACAGTGGTTTCGCACAAGACAGTGCTTTCGCACAAGACAGAACTTTCGCACAAGACAGTGGTTTCGCACAAGACAGTGATTTCACAAAAGGCAGTGGTTTCGATCAAGAGAGTGGTTTCGCACAAGGCAGTAGTTTAACACAAGGCAATGGTTTCGCACAAGGCAGTGGTTTCGCACAAGACGGTGGTTCCGCACAAGACGGTGGTTTCGCACAGGACGGTTGTTTCGCACACAACAGTGGTTTCGCACAAGACATTGGTTTTGCACAAGACAGTGGTTTCGCACATGACAGTGGTTTCGCACATGACAGTGTTTTCGCTCAAGACAGTGGTTTCGCACAAGACAGAGGTTTCGCACAAGACAGTGGTTTCGCACAAGACAGTGGTTTCACACAAGACAGTGGTTTCGCACATGACAGTGGTTTCGCACATGACAGTGTTTTCGCTCAAGACAGTGGTTTCGCACAAGACAGAGGTTTCGCACAAGACAGTGGTCTCGCACAAGACAGTGGTCTTGCACATGACAGTGGTCTCGCACATGACAGTGGTTTCGCACATGACAGTGGTTTCACACATGACAGTGGTTTCCACAAGACAGTGGTTTCGCACAAGACAGTGTTTTCGGACAAGACAGTGGTTTCGCACAAGACAGAGGTTTCGCACAAGACAGTGGTTTCGCACAAGACAGTGGTCTTGCACATGACAGTGGTCTCGCACATGACAGTGGTTTCGCACATGACAGTGGTTTCACACATGACAGTGGTTTCCACAAGACAGTGGTTTCGCACAAGACAGTGTTTTCGGACAAGACAGTGGTTTCGCACAAGACAGTGGTTTCGCAAAGGACAGTGGTTTCGCACATGACAGTGGTTTCGCACAAGACAGTGGCTTCACACTAGACAGTGGTTTCGCACAATAGTGTTGTTTCGCACTAGACAGTGGTTTCGCACAAGACATTGGTTTTGCACAAGACTGTGGTTTCGTACGAGGCAGTGGTTTCGCACAGTTGAGTGGTTTCGCAAAGGTGAGTGGTTTCGCACAGGTGAGTGGTTTCGCACATGACAGTGGTTTTGCACAAGACAGTGGTTTCGCACAAAATAGTGGTTTCGGACATGACAGTGGTTTCGCACATGGCAATCGTTTCGCACAAGACAGTGGTTTAGCACAAGAGTTTTGTTTCGCACTATACAGTAGTTCGCTGATGACAGTGGTTTTGCACCAGACAGTGGTTTTGCACAAGACAGTGGTTTCGCACAAGACAGTGGTATTGCACGAGACATGTGGTTTCGCACGAGACAGTGGTTTCGCACGAGACAGTGGTTTTGCATGGGACAGTGGTTTCACACAGTTGAGTGGTATCGCAAAGGTGAGTGGTTTCGCAGCGGTGAATGGTTTTGCACAAGACAGTGGTTTCGCACATAACAGTGGTTTCGCACATGATAGTGGTTTCGCACATGGCAATGGTTTCGCACAAGACAGTGGTTTTGCACATGCCAGTGGTTTTGCACATGACAGTGGTTTCGCACATGCCAGTGGTATGGCACAAGACAGTGGTTTCGCACAAGACAGTGGTTTCGCACAAGACATTGGTTTTACACAAGACAGTGGATTAGCACAAGACAGTGGTCCCACAAGACAGTGGTTTCGCACATGACAGTGGTTCAGCACATGACAGTGTTTTCGCTCAAGACATAGGTTTCGAACAAGACAGTGGTTTCGCACATGACAGTGGTTTCGCACATGGCAATGGTTTTGCACAAGACAGTGGTTTCGCATATGCCAGTGGTTTCGCACATGACAGTGGTTTCGCACATGCCAGTGGTTTCGCACAAGACAGTGGTTTCGCACAAGTCAGTGGTTTCGCACAAGACAGTGGTTTCGCACGAGACAGTGGTTTCACACGAGACAGTTGTTTCGCACGAGACAGTGGTTTCGCGTGAGACAGTGGTTTCACATGAGACAGTGATTTCGCACAGTTGAGTGGTTTCGCAAAGGTGAGTGGTTTCGTACAGGTGAGTAGTTTCGCACAAGACTGTGGTTTTGCACAAGACAGTTGTTTCGCACAAAATAGTGGTTTCGGACATGACAGTGGTTTCGCACATGGCAATCGTTTCACACAAGGCAGTGGTTTTTAACAGACAGTGGTTTCGCACATGACAGTGGTTTCACACATGACAGTGTTATCGCACATGAACGTTGTTTCGCACAAGACAGTGGTTTCGCACAAGACAGTGGTTTCGCACAAGACAGTGGTTTCGCACAAGACAGTGGTTTAGCACAAGAGTTTTGTTTCGCACTAGACAGTAGTTCGCTGATGACAGTGGTCTTGCACCAGACAGTGGTTTTGCACAAGACAGTGGTTTCGCACAAGACAGTGGTATTGCACAAGACAGTGGTATTGCACGAGACATGTGGTTTCACATGAGACAGTGGTTTCGCACGAGACAGTGGTTTCGCATGAGACAGTGGTTTCACACAGTTGGGTGGTATCGCAAAGGTGAGTGGTTTCGCAGAGGTGAATGGTTTTGCACAAGACAGTGGTTTCGCACATAAGAGTGGTTTTGCACATGACAGTGGTTTCGCACATGGCAATGGTTTCGCACAAGACAGTGGCTTCGCACATGCCAGTGGTTTCGCACATGACAGTGGTTTCGCACATGCCAGTGGTTTCGCACAAGACAGTGGTTTCGCACAAGACAGTGGTTTCGCACAAGAAAGTGGTTTCGCACAAGACAGTGGTTTTATACAAGACAGTGGTTTCGCAATTGACAGTGGTGTCGCACAAGACAGTGGTTTCGCACAAGTCAGTGGTTTCGCAGAAGTCAGTGGTTTCGCACAATACAGTGGTTTCACACAAGACAGTGGTCTCGCACAAGACAGTGGTTTCGCACAAGACAGTTGTTTCGCACAAGAAAGTGGTTTCGAACAACACAGTGGTTTCGCAAAAGACAGTGGTTTCGGACAAGACAGTGGTTTCGCACATGACATTGGTTTCGCACAGGACAGTGGTTTCGCACAAGAAAGTGGTTTCGCACAAGACAGTAGTTTTGCACAAGACAGTGGTTTCGCACAAGACAGTGGTTTCGCACACGTCATTGGTTTCGCACAAGACAGTGGCTTTGCACAAGACAGTGGTTTCGCACAAGAGTGTTGTTTCACACTAGACAGTGGTTTCGCTGATGACAGTGGTTTCGTACAAGACAGTGGTTTCGCACGAGACAGTGGTTTCACACGAGACAGTTGTTTCGCACAAGACAGTGGTTTCGCACGAGACAGTGGTTTCACACGAGACAGTGATTTCGCACAGTTGAGTGGTTTCGCAAAGGTGACTGGTTTCGCACAGGTGAGTGGTTTTGCACAAACCAGTGGTTTTGCACAAGACAGTGGTTTCGCACAAAATTGTTGTTTTGGACATGACAGTGGTTTTGCACTTGGCAATCGTTTCGCACAAGGCAGTGGTTTTGACCAGACAGTGGTTTTGCACATGATAGTGGTTTCACACATGACAGTGTTATCGCACAAGAACGTGGTTTCGCACAAGACAGTGGTTTCGCACAAGACAGTGGTTTCGCACAAGACAGTGGTTTCGCACAAGACAGTGGTTTAGCACAAGACAGTGGTTTAGCACAAGAGTTTTGTTTCGCACTAGACAGTAGTTCGCTGATGACAGTGGTTTTGCACCAGACAGTGGTTTTGCACAAGACAGTGGTTTCGCACAAGACAGTGGTTTTGCACAAGACAGTGGTTTCGCACAGGACAGTGGTTTCGCACAAGACAGTGGTTTCGCACAAGACAGTGGTTCCGCACAAGACAGTGGTTCCGCACATGACAGTGGTTTCGCACAAGACAGTGGTTTAGCACATGACAGTGGTCTCGCTCATGACAGTGTTTTGCACATGACAGTGTTTTCGCACATGACAGTGGTTTCACACATGAGAGTGGTTTCGCACAAGACAGTGGTTTTGCACAAGAAAGTTGTTTCGCACAAGAAAGTGGTTATGCACAAGACAGTGGTTTCGCACAAGACAGTGGTTTTGCACAAGGCAATGGTTTCGCACAAGACAGTGGTTTCACACAAGACAGTGGTTTCGCACATGACAGTGGTTTCGCACATCACAGTGTTTTCGCTCAAGACAGTGGTTTCGCACAAGACAGAGGTTTCGCACAAGACATTGGTTTCGCACAAGACAGTGGTTTCGCACAGACAGTGGTCTTGCACATGACAGTGGTCTCGCACATGACAGTGGTTTCGCACATGACAGTGGTTCCACACATGACAGTGGTTTCCACAAGACAGTGGTTTCGCACAAGACAGTGTTTTCGGACAAGACAGTGGTTTCGCACAAGACAGTGGTTTCGCACATGACAGTGGTTTCGCACAAGACAGTGGCCTCACACTAAACAGTGGTTTCGCACAATAGTGTTGCTTCGCACTAGACAGTGGTTTCGCACAAGACATTGCTTTTGCACAAGACAGTGGTATCGCACGAGGCAGTGGTTTCGCACAGTTGAGTGGTTTCGCAAAGGTGAGTGTTTACGCACAGGTGAGTGGTTTCGCACATGACAGTGGTTATGCACAAGACAGTGGTTTCGCACAAAATAGTGGTTTCGGACATGACAGTGGTTTCGAACATGGCAATCGTTTCGCACAAGGCAGTGGATTCGCACAAGACAGTGGTTTCGCACATGAGAGTGGTTTCACACATGACAGTGTTTTCGCACAAGAATGTGGTTTCGCACAAGACAGTGGTTTCACACAAGACAGTGGTTTCGCACAAGACAGTGGTTTCGCACAAGACAGTGGTTTAGCACAAGAGTTTTGTTTCGCACTAGACAGTAGTTCGCTGATGACAGTGGTTTTGCACCAGACAGTGGTTTTGCACAAGACAGTGGTTTCGCACAAGACAGCGGTATTGCACGAGACATGTGGTTTCGCACGAGACAGTGGTTTTGCACGAGACAGTGGTTTTGCATGAGACAGTGGTTTCACACAGTTGAGTGGTATCGCAAAGGTGAGTGGTTTCGCAGAGGTGAATGGTTTTGCTCAAGACAGTGGTTTCTCACATAAGAGTGGTTTCGCACATGATAGTGGTTTCGCACATGGCAATGGTTTCGCACAAGACAGTGGTTTTGCACATGGCAGTGGTTTCGCACATGACAGTGGTTTCGCACATGCCATTGGTTTCGCACAAGACAGTGGTTTCGCACAAGTCAGTGGTTCCGCACTAGTCAGTGGTTTTGCACAAGACAGTGGTTTCGCACAAGAAAGTGGTTTTGCACAAGACAGTGGTTTCGCACAGGACAGTGGTTTCGCACAAGACAGTGGTTTCGCACAAGACAGTGGTTTAGCACATGACAGTGGTCTCGCTCATGACAGTGTTTTGCACATGACAGTGTTTTCGCACATGACAGTGGTTTCACACATGAGAGTGGTTTCGCACAAGACAGTGGTTTTGCACAAGAAAGTTGTTTCGCACAAGAAAGTGGTTATGCACAAGACAGTGGTTTCGCACAAGACAGTGGTTTTGCACAAGGCAATGGTTTCGCACAAGACAGTGGTTTCACACAAGACAGTGGTTTCGCACATGACAGTGGTTTCGCACATCACAGTGTTTTCGCTCAAGACAGTGGTTTCGCACAAGACAGAGGTTTCGCACAAGACATTGGTTTCGCACAAGACAGTGGTTTCGCACAGACAGTGGTCTTGCACATGACAGTGGTCTCGCACATGACAGTGGTTTCGCACATGACAGTGGTTTCACACATGACAGTGGTTTCCACAAGACAGTGGTTTCGCACAAGACAGTGTTTTCGGACAAGACAGTGGTTTCGCACAAGACAGTGGTTTCGCACATGACAGTGGTTTCGCACAAGACAGTGGCCTCACACTAAACAGTGGTTTCGCACAATAGTGTTGCTTCGCACTAGACAGTGGTTTCGCACAAGACATTGCTTTTGCACAAGACAGTGGTATCGCACGAGGCAGTGGTTTCGCACAGTTGAGTGGTTTCGCAAAGGTGAGTGTTTACGCACAGGTGAGTGGTTTCGCACATGACAGTGGTTATGCACAAGACAGTGGTTTCGCACAAAATAGTGGTTTCGGACATGACAGTGGTTTCGAACATGGCAATCGTTTCGCACAAGGCAGTGGATTCGCACAAGACAGTGGTTTCGCACATGAGAGTGGTTTCACACATGACAGTGTTTTCGCACAAGAATGTGGTTTCGCACAAGACAGTGGTTTCACACAAGACAGTGGTTTCGCACAAGACAGTGGTTTCGCACAAGACAGTGGTTTAGCACAAGAGTTTTGTTTCGCACTAGACAGTAGTTCGCTGATGACAGTGGTTTTGCACCAGACAGTGGTTTTGCACAAGACAGTGGTTTCGCACAAGACAGCGGTATTGCACGAGACATGTGGTTTCGCACGAGACAGTGGTTTTGCACGAGACAGTGGTTTTGCATGAGACAGTGGTTTCACACAGTTGAGTGGTATCGCAAAGGTGAGTGGTTTCGCAGAGGTGAATGGTTTTGCTCAAGACAGTGGTTTCTCACATAAGAGTGGTTTCGCACATGATAGTGGTTTCGCACATGGCAATGGTTTCGCACAAGACAGTGGTTTTGCACATGGCAGTGGTTTCGCACATGACAGTGGTTTCGCACATGCCATTGGTTTCGCACAAGACAGTGGTTTCGCACAAGTCAGTGGTTCCGCACTAGTCAGTGGTTTCGCACAATACAGTGGTTTCACAGTAGACAGTGGTTTCGCACAAGACAGTTGTTTCGCACAAGAATGTGGTTTCGAACAAGACTGTGGTTTCGCACAATACAGTGGGTTCGCACATGACAGTGGTTTCGCACATGCCAGTGTTTTCGCACAAGAGTGTGGTTTCGCAAAGACAGTGGTTTCGCACAAGACAGTGGTTTCACACAAGACAGGGGTTTCGCACAAGACAATAGTCTCGCACATGACAGTGGTCTCACACATGACTGTGGTTTGGCACATGACAGTGGTTTCACACATGACAGTGGTTTCGCACAAGACAGTGGTTTCACACAAGACAGTGGTTTCACACATGACAGCGGTTTCGCACATGACAGTGGTTTCGCGCAAGACAGTGGTATCACATAAGACAGTGGTTTTGCACAAGACAGTGGCATCACAGTAGACAGTGGTTTCGCACAATAGTGTTGATTCGCACTAGACATTGGTTTCGCACAAGACATTGGTTTCGCACAAGACAGTGGTTTCGCACGAGACAGTGGTTTGGCACAGTTGAGTGGTTTCGAAAAGGTGAGTGGTTTAGCACAGGTCAGTGGTTTCGCACATGACAGTGGTTTTGCACAAGACAGTGGTTTCGCACAAAATAGTGGTTTCGGACATGACAGTGGTTTCGCACATGGCAATCGTTTCGCACAAGGCAGTGGTTTTGCACAAGACAGTGGTTTCGCACATGACAGTGGTTACACACATGACAGTGTTTTCGCACAAGAAAGTGGTTTCGCACAAGACAGTGGTTTCGCACAAGACAGTGGTTTCGCACAAGACAGTGGTTTTGCACAAGACAGTGGTTTTGCACAAGACAGTGGTTTCGCACAAAATAGTGGTTTCGGACATGACAGTGGTTTCGCACATGGCAATCGTTTCGCACAAGGCAGTGGTTTTGCACAAGACAGTGGTTTCGCACATGACAGTGGTTACACACATGACAGTGTTTTCGCACAAGAAAGTGGTTTCGCACAAGACAGTGGTTTCGCACAAGACAGTGGTTTCGCACAAGACAGTGGTTTCGCACAAGACAGTGGTTTTACACAAGACAGTGGTTTCGCACAAGACAGTGGTCCCACAAGACAGTGGTTTCGCACATGACAGTGGTTTCGCACATGACAGTGTTTTCGCTCAAGACATAGGTTTCGCACAAGACAGTGGTTTCGCACATGACAGTGGTTTTGCACATGGTAATGGTTTCGCACAAGACAGTGGTTTCGCACATGCCAGTGGTTTCGCACATGACAGTGGTTTTGCACATGCCAGTGGTTTCGCACAAGACAGTGGTTTCGCACAAGTCAGTGGTTTCGCACAAGTCAGTGGTTTCGCACAATACAGTGGTTTCACAGTAGACAATGGTCTCGCACAAGACAGTTGTTTCGCACAAGAATGTGGTTTCGAACAAGACTGTGGTTTCGCACAAGACAGTGGGTTCACACATGACAGTGGTTTCGCACATGGCAATGGTTTCGCACAAGACAGTGGTTTCGCATATGCCAGTGGTTTCGCACATGACAGTGGTTTCGCACTTGCCAGTGGTTTCGCACAAGACAGTGGTTTCGCACAAGTCAGTGGTTTCGCACAAGACAGTGGTTTCGCACGAGACAGTGGTTTCACACGAGACAGTTGTTTCGCACGAGACAGTGGTTTCGCACGAGACAGTGGTTTCACACGAGACAGTGATTTCGCACAGTTGAGTGGTTTCGCAAAGGTGAGTGGTTTCGTACAGGTGAGTAGTTTCGCACAAGACATTGGTTTTGCACAAGACAGTTATTTCGCACAAAATAGTGGTTATGGACATGACAGTGGTTTCGCACATGGCAATCGTTTCACACAAGGCAGTGGTTTTTAACAGACAGTGGTTTCGCACATGACAGTGGTTTCACACATGACAGTGTTATCGCACAAGAACGTGGTTTCGCACAAGACAGTGGTTTCGCACAAGACAGTGGTTTCGCACAAGACAGTGGTTTAGCGCAAGAGTTTTGTTTCGCACTAGACAGTAGTTCACTGATGACAGTGGTCTTGCACCAGACTGTGGTTTTGCACAAGACAGTCGTTTCGCACAAGACAGTGGTATTGCACAAGACAGTGGTATTGCACGAGACATGTGGTTTCACACGAGACAGTGGTTTCGCACGAGACAGTGGTTTCGCATGAGACAGTGGTTTCACACAGTTGAGTGGTATCGCAAAGGTGAGTGGTTTCGCAGAGGTGAATGGTTTTGCACAAGACAGTGGTTTCGCACATAAGAGTGGTTTCGCACATGACAGTGGTTAGGCACATGGCAATGGTTTCGCACAAGACAGTGGCTTCGCACATGCCAGTGGTTTCGCACATGACAGTGGTTTCGCACATGCCAGTGGTTTCACACAAGACAGTGGTTTCACACAAGACAGTGGTTTCGCACAAGAAAGTGGTTTCGCACAAGACAGTGGTTTTACACAAGACAGTGGTTTCGCAATTGACAGTGGTGTCACACAAGACAGTGGTTTCGCACAAGTCAGTGGTTTCGCAAAAGTCAGTGGTTTCGCACAATACAGTGTTTTCACACAAGACAGTGGTTTCGCACATGACAGTGGTTTCGCACAAGAAAGTGGTTTCGAACAAGTGAGTGGTTTCGCAAAAGACAGTGGTTTCGGACAAGACAGTGGTTTCACACATGACATTGGTTTCGCACAGGACAGTGGTTTCGCACAAGAAAGTGGTTTCGCACAAGACAGTAGTTTTGCACAAGACAGTGGTTTCGCACAAGACAGTGGTTTCGCACAAGTCATTGGTTTCGCACAAGACAGTGGTTTTGCACAAGACAGTGGTTTCGCACAAGAGTGTTGTTTCACACTAGACAGTGGTTTCGCTGATGACAGTGGTTTCGTACAAGACAGTGGTTTCGCACGAGACAGTGTTTTCACACGAGACAGTTGTTTCGCACAAGACAGTGGTTTCGCACGAGACAGTGGTTTCACACGAGACAGTGATTTCGCACAGTTGAGTGGTTTCGCAAAGGTGACTGGTTTCGCACAGGTGAGTGGTTTTGCACAAAACAGTGGTTTTGCACAAGACATTGGTTTCGCACAAAATAGTTGTTTCGGACATGACAGTGGTTTCGCACTTGGCAATCGTTTCGCACAAGGCAGTGGTTTTGACCAGACAGTGGTTTTGCACATGACAGTGGTTTCACACATGACAGTGTTATCGCACAAGAACGTGGTTTCGCACAAGACAGTGGTTTCGCACAAGACAGTGGTTTCGCACAAGACAGTGGTTTCGCACAAGACAGTGGTTTAGCACAAGACAGTGGTTTAGCACAAGAGTTTTGTTTCGCACTAGACAGTAGTTCGCTGATGACAGTGGTTTTGCACCAGACAGTGGTTTTGCACAAGACAGTAGTTTCGCACAAGACAGTGGTTTCGCACAAGACAGTGGTTTCACACATGAGAGTGGTTTCGCACAAGACAGTGGTTTTGCACAAGAAAGTTGTTTCGCACAAGAAAGTGGTTTTGCACAAGACAGTGGTTTCGCACAAGACAGTGGTTTTGCACAAGGCAATGGTTTCGCACAAGACAGTGGTTTCACACAAGACAGTGGTTTCGCACATGACAGTGGTTTCGCACATCACAGTGTTTTCGCTCAAGACAGTGGTTTCGCACAAGACAGTGGTTTCGCACAGACAGTGGTCTTGCACATGACAGTGGTCTCGCACATGACAGTGGTTTCGCACAAGACAGTGTTTTCGGACAAGAAAGTGGTTTCGCACAAGACAGTGGTTTCGCAAAGGACAGTGGTTTCGCACATGACAGTGGTTTCGCACAAGACAGTGGCCTCACACTAGACAGTGGTTTCGCACAATAGTGTTGCTTCGCACTAGACAGTGGTTTCGCACAAGACATTGCTTTTGCACAAGACTGTGGTTTCGCACGAGGCAGTGGTTTCGCACAGTTGAGTGGTTTCGCAAAGGTGAGTGGTTTCGCAGAGGTGAATGGTTTTGTTCAAGACAGTGGTTTCGCACATAAGAGTGGTTTCGCACATGATAGTGGTTTCGCACATGGCAATGGTTTCGCACAAGACAGTGGTTTCGCACATGCCAGTGGTTTCACACATGACAGTGGTTTCGCACATGCCATTGGTTTCGCACAAGACAGTGGTTTCGCACATGTCAGTGGTTTCGCACAAGTCAGTGGTTTCGCACAATACAGTGGTTTCACAGTAGACAGTGGTCTCGCACAAGACAGTTGTTTCGCACAAGAATGTGGTTTCGAACAAGACTGTGGTTTCGCACAAGACAGTGGGTTCGCACATGACAGTGGTTTCGCACATGACAGTGTTTTCGCACAAGAGTGTGGTTTCGCAAAGACAGTGGTTTCGCACAAGACAGTGGTTTCACACAAGACAGGGGTTTCGCACAAGACAATGGTCTCGCACATGACAGTGGTCTCACACATGACTGTGGTTTGGCACATGACAGTGGTTCCACACATGACAGTGGTTTCGCACAAGACAGTGGTTTCACACAAGACTGTGGTTTCACACATGACAGCGGTTTCGCACATGACAGTGGTTTCGTGCAAGACAGTGGTATCGCATAAGACAGTGGTTTTGCACAAGACAGTGGCATCACAGTAGACAGTGGTTTCGCACAATAATGTTGATTCGCACTAGACATTGGTTTCGCACAAGACATTGGTTTCGCACAAGACAGTGGTTTCGCACGAGACAGTGGTTTGGCACAGTTGAGTGGTTTCGCAAAGGTGAGTGGTTTCGCACAGGTGAGTGGTTTCGCACATGACAGTGGTTTTGCACAAGACAGTGGTTTCGCACAAAATAGTGGTTTCGGACATGACAGTGGTTTCGCACATGGCAATCGTATCGCACAAGGCAGTGGTTTTGCACAAGACAGTGGTTTCGCACATGACAGTGGTTTCACACATGACAGTGTTTTCGCACAAGAAAGTGGTTTCGCACAAGACAGTGGTTTCGCACAAGACAGTGGTTTCGCACATGAGAGTGGTTTTGCACATGACAGTGGTTTTGCACATGGTAATGGTTTCGCAAAAGACAGTGGTTTCGCACATGCCAGTGGTTTCGCACACGACAGTGTTTTCGCACAAGACAGTGGTTTCGCACAAGACACTGGTTTCGCACAAAACAGTGGTTTCGCACAAGACAGTGGTTTCGCACAAGACAGTGGTTTTACACAAGACAGTGGTTTCGCACTTGACAGTGGTTTCGCAGAAGACAGTGGTTTTACACAAGACAGTGGTTTCGCACAAGTCAGTGGTCCCACAAGACAGTGGTTTCGCACATGACAGTGGTTTCGCACATGACAGTGTTTTCGCTCAAGGCATAGGTTTCGCACAAGACAGTGGTTTCGCACATGACAGTGGTTTCACACATGACAGTGTTTTCGCACAAGAAAGTGGTTTCGCACAAGACAGTGGTTTCGCACAAGGCAGTGGTTTCGCACATGACAGTGGTTTTGCACAAGACAGTGGTTTTGCACAAGACAGTGGTTTCGCACAAGACAGTGGTTTCACACAAAAGAGTGGTTTCGCACAAGACAGTGGTTTCGCACATAAGAGTGGTTTCGCACATGATAGTGGTTTCGCACATGGCAATGGTTTCGCACAAGAGAGTGGTTTTGCACATGCCAGTGGTTTCGCACATGACAGTGGTTTCGCACATGCCAGTGGTTTCGCACAAGACAGTGGTTTCGCACAAGACAGTGGTCCCACAAGACAGTGGTTTCGCACATGACAGTGGTTTCGCACATGACAGTGGTTTCGCTCAAGACATAGGTTTCGCCCAAGACAGTGGTTTCGCACATGACAGTGGTTTCGCACATGGCAATGGTTTCGCACAAGACAGTGGTTTCGCACATGCCAGTGGTTTCGCACATGACAGTGGTTTCGCACATGCCAGTGGTTTCGCACAAGTCAGTGGTTTCGCACAAGTCAGTGGTTTCGAACAATACAGTGGTTTCACAGTAGACAGTGGTCTCGCACAAGACAGTTGTTTCGCACAAGAATGTGGTTTCGAACAAGACTGTGGTTTCGCACAAGACAGTGGGTTCGCACATGACAGTGGTTTCGCACATGACAGTGTTTTCGCACAAGAATGTGGTTTCGCAAAGACAGTGGTTTCGCACAAGACAGTTGTTTCACACAAGACAGGGGTTTCGCACAAGACAATGGTCTCGCACATGACAGTGGTCTCGCACATGAATAAGGTTTGGCACATGACAGTGGTTTCACACATGACAGTGGTTTCGCACAAGACAGTGGTTTCACACAAGATAGTGGTTTCACACATGACAGTGGTTTCGCACATGACAGTGGTTTCGCGCAAGACAGTGGTATCGCATAAGACAGTGATTTCGCACAAGACAGTGGCTTCACAGTAGACAGTGGTTTCGAACAATAGTGTTGATTCGCACTAGACAGTGGTTTCGCACAAGACATTGGTTTCGCACAAGACAGTGGTTTCGCACGAGACAGTGGTTTGGCACAGTTGAGTGGTTTCGCAAAGGTGAGTGGTTTCGCACAGGTGAGTGGTTTCGCACATGACAGTGGTTTTGCACAAGACAGTGGTTTCGCACAAAATAGTGGTTTCAGACATGACAGTGGTTTCGCAAATGGCAATCGTTTCGCACAAGGCAGTGGTTTTGCACAAGACAGTGGTTTCGCACATGACAGTGGTTTCACACATGACAGTGTTTTCGCACAAGAAAGTGGTTTCGCACAAGACAGTGGTTTCGCACAAGACAGTGGTTTCGCACAAGACAGTGGTTTTGCACAAGACAGTGGTTTTGCACAAGACAGTGGTTTCGCACAAGACAGTGGTTTCACACAAAAGAGTGGTTTCGCACAAGACAGTCGTTTCGCACAAGACAGTGGTTTCGCACAAAACAGTGGTTTCGCACAAGACAGTGGTTTAGCACAAGAGTTTTGTTTCGCTCTAGACAGTAGTTCGCTGATGACAGTGGTTTTGCAGCAGACAGTGGTTTTGCACAAGACAGTGGTTTCGCACAAGACAGTGGTATTGCACGAGACATGTGGTTTTGCACGAGACAGTGGTTTTGCACGAGACAGTGGTTTTGCATGAGACAGTGGTTTCACGCAGTTGAGTGGTATCGCAAAGGTGAGTGGTTTCGCAGAGGTGAATGGTTTTGCAGAAGACAGTGGTTTCGCACATGAGAGTGGTTTTGCACATGACAGTGGTTTTGCAGATGGTAATGGTTTCGCAAAAGACAGTGGTTTCGCACATGCCAGTGGTTTCGCACATGACAGTGTTTTCGCACAAGACAGTGGTTTCGCACAAGACACTGGTTTCGCACAAGACAGTGGTTTCGCACAAGACAGTGGTTTCGCACAAGACAGTGGTTTTACACAAGACAGTGGTTTCGCACTTGACAGTGGTTTCGCAGAAGACAGTGGTTTCGCACAAGTCAGTGGTTTCGCACTAGTCAGTGGTTTCGCACAAGACAGTTGTTGCACACAAGATAGTGGTCTCGCACAAGACAGTGGTTTCGCGCAAGACAGTTGTTTCGCACAAGAAAGTGGTTTCGAACAAGACAGTGGTTTCGCACAAGACAGTGGTTTCGCACAAGACAGTGGGTTCGCACATGACAGTGGTTTCGCACATGACAGTGTTATCGCACAAGACATTGGTTTCGCACAAGACAGTGGTTTCGCACAAGACAGTGGTTTCACACAAGACAGTGGTTTCGCGCAAGACAGTGGTCTCGCACATGACAGTGGTCTCGCACATGACAGTGGTTTCGCACATGACAGTGTTTTTGCACAAGACAGTGGTTTCGCATAAGACAGTGGTTTCGCACAAGGCAGTGGTTTCGCACAAGACAGTGGTTTCGCACAAGACAATGGTCACGCACATGACAGTGGTCTCGCACATGGCAGTGGTTTGGCACATGACAGTGGTTTCACACATAACAGTGGTTTCGCACAAGACAGTGGTTTCGCACATGACAGTGGTTTCGCACAAGACAGTGGTTTTGCACAAGACAGTGGTTTCGCAAAAGACAGTGGTTTTGCACACGACAGTGGTTTCGCACACGACACTATATTCGCACAAGTCAGTTGTTTCACACATGACAGTGGTTTCGCAAAAAACAGTGGTTTCGCACAAGACAGTGTTTTCGCACATGACAGTGGTTTCGCAAAAGACAGTGGTTTCGCACAAGACAGTGGTTTTGCACAAGACAGTGGTTTCGCAAAAGACAGTGGTTTGGCACATGACAGTGGTTTCACACATAACAGTAATTTCGCACAAGACAGTGGTTTCGGACCGTTGAGTGGTTTCGCAATGGTGAGTGGTTTCGCACAGGTGAGTGGTTTCGCACAAGACAGTGGTTTCGCTCAAGACAGTGGTATCGCACAAGACAGTGGTATCGCACAAGACAGTGGTTTCGCACAAGACAGTGGTTTTGCACAAGACAGTGGTTCTGCACAAGACAGTGGTTTCGCACATGACAGTGGTTTCGCACAAGACAGTGGTTTTGCACAAGACAGTGGTCTCGCACATGACAGTGGTCTCGCTCATGACAGTGTTTCGCACATGACAGTGTTTTCGCACATGACAGTGGTTTCGCACATGAGAGTGGTTTCGCACAAGACAGTGGTTTTGCACAAGAAAGTGGTTTCGCACAAGAAAGTGGTTTCGCACAAGACAGTGGTTTCGCACAAGACAGTGGTTTTGCACAAGGCAATGGTTTCACACAAGACAGTGGTTTCGCACAAGACAGTGGTTTCACACAAGACAGTGGTTTCGCACATGACAGTGGTTTCGCACATGACAGTGTTTTCGGACAAGACAGTGGTTTCGCACAAGACAGAGGTTTCGCACAAGACAGTGGTTTCGCACAAGACAGTGGTTTCGCACAAGACAGTGGTCTCGCACATGACAGTGGTCTCGCACATGACAGTGGTTTCGCACATGACAGTGGTTTCACACATGACATTGGTTTCCACAAGACAGTGGTTTCGCACAAGACAGTGTTTTCGGACAAGACAGTGGTTTCGCACAAGACAGTGGTTTCGCAAAGGACAGTGGTTTCGCACATGACAGTGGTTTCGCACATAGCAGTGGTTTCGCACATGGCAGTTGTTCGCACAAGACAGTGGTTTCGCACAAGACAGTGGTTTTGCACCAGACAGTTATTTCGCAAAGGTGAGTGGTTTCACACACGAAAGTGGTTTCGCACCAGACAGTGGTTTTGCACAAGACAGTGGTTTCGCACACGACAGTCGTTTCGCACACGACAGTCGTTCTGCACATGAGAGTGGTTTCACACATGACAGTGGTTTCACACATGACTTTGGTTTCGCACAGGACAGTGGTTTCGCACAGGTGACAGGTTTCGCACATGAGAGTGGTTTCGCAAATGACAGTGGTTTTGCACAACACAGTGGTTTCGCACATGACAGTGGTTGCACACAAGAAAGTGGTTTCGCACAAGAAAGTGGTTTCGCACAAGAGAGTGGTTTCGCACAAGAGAGTGGTTTCGCACAAGAGAGTGGTTTCGCACAAGTCAGTGCACTTGCACAAGGATGTGGTTTCGCACAAGGCCGTGGTTTTGTACAAAACAGTGGTTTCGCACAAGAGAGTGGTTTCGCACAAGACAGTGGTTTCGCACAATACAGTGGTTTCGCACAAGACAGTGGTTTCGCACAAGACAGAGGTTTCGCACAAGACAGTGGTTTCGCACAAGACAGTGGTTTCGCACAAGACAGTGGTTTCGCACAAGACAGTGGTTTCGCACAAGACAGTGGTTTCGCACATGACAGTGGTTTCGCACAAGACAGTGGTTTTGCACATGACTGTGGTTTCGCACAAGGCAGTCGTTTTGCACAAGAGAGTGGTTTCGCAAAAGACAGTGGTTTCGCACAAGCCAATGGTTTCGCAAAAGACAGTGGTTTCGCACAAGCCAATGGTTTCACTCAAGAAAGTGGTTTCGCAAAAGGCAGTGGTTTTGCACAAGACAGTGGTTTCACACAAGACAGTGGTTTCGCACAAGGCAGTGGTTTCGCACAAGGCAGTGGTTTCGCACAAGACAGTGGTTTCACGCAGGTGAGTGGTTTCGCACTGGATGGTTGTTTCGCACACGATGGTGGTTTCGCACAAGACATTGGTTTCGCACAGGCCGGTTGTTTCGCACACAACAGTGGTTTTGCACAAGACAGTGGTTTCGCACATGAAATTGGTTTCGCACAAGGCAGTGGTTTTGCACAAGAGAGTGGTTTTGCACAAGAGAGTGGTTTCGCACGAGACAGTGGTTTCGCACAAGACAATGGTTTCACACAGGAAAGTGGTTTCGCACAAGGCAGTGGTTTCGCACAAGAGTGGCTTCCCACAAGACAGTGGTTTTGCACAAGACAGTGGTTTCGCATAAGGCAGTGGTTTCGCACAAGGCAGTGGTTTCGCACAAGGCAGTGGTTTCGCACAAGGCAGTGGTTTCGCACAAGGCAGTGGTTTCGCACAAGACAGTGGTTTTGCTCAAGGCAGTGGTTTGGCACCAGAGAGTGGTTTGGCACCAGAGAGTGGTTTCGCACAAGACAGTGGTTTCGCACAAGGCAGTGGTTTCTCACAAGGCAGTGGTTTCGCACAGGACAGTGGTTTCGCACAGGACAGTGGTTTCGCCCAGGACAGTGGTTTCGCACAGGACAGTGGTTTCGCTCAAGACAGTGGTTTCGCCCAAGACAGTGGTTTCGCACAAGACAGTGGTTTCGCACAAGACAGTGGTTTCGCACAATGCAGTGGTTAAGCACAATGCAGTGGTTTCGCACAAGAGAGTGGTTTCGCACAAGGCAGTGGTTTTGCACAGGAGAGTGATTTGGCACAAGGCAGTGGTTTCACACAAGAGTGGTTTGCACAAGACAGTGGTTTTGCACAAGACAGTGGTTTTGCACAAGACAGTGGTTTCGCACAAGGCAGAGGTTTCGCACAAGGCAGTGGTGCTGCACAAGACAGTGGTTCCGCACAAGGCTGTGGTTTCGCACAAGAGAGTGGTTTCGCACAAGGCAGGGGTTACACACAAGACAGTGGTTTTGCCCAAGGCAGTGGTTTTGCACAAGACAGTGGTTCAGCACAAGGCAGTGGTTTCGCACAAGACAGTTGTTTCGCACGAGACAGTGGTCGCACAAGACAGTGGTCGCACAAGACAGTGGTCGCACAAGACAGTGGTCGCACACAAGACAGTGGTTTCGCACAAGACAGTGGTTTCGCACAAGACAGTGGTTTCGCACAAGACAGTGGTTTCGCACAAGGCAGTCGTTTTGCACAAGGCAGTGGTTTCGCACAAGCCAATGGTTTCGCACAAGAAAGTGGTTTCGCACAATGCCGTGGTTTTGCACAAGAGAGTGGTTACGCACAAGACAGTGGTTTCGCACAAGACAATGGTTTCGCACAAGACAATGGTTTCGCACATGACAATGGTTTCGCACAAGACAATGGTTTCGCACAAGACAATGGTTTCGCACAAGACAATGGTTTCGCACAAGACAGTGGTTTCGCACAAGGCAGTGGTTTCGCACAAGGCAGTGGTTTCGCACAGGACAGTGGTTTCGCACAGGACAGTGGTTTCGCTCAAGACAATGGTTTCGCACAAGACAGTGGTTTCACACAAGACAGTGGTTTCACACAAGAGAGTGGTTTTGCACAAGAGAGTGATTTCGCACAAGGCAGTGGTTTCACACAAGAGTGTTTTGCACAAGACAGTGGTTTCGCACAAGACAGGGGTGTCGCACAAGACAGTGGTTCCGCACAAGGCTGTGGTTTCTCACAAGTGAGTGGTTTCGCACAAGACAGTGGTTTCGCACAAGACAGTGGTTTCGCACAAGGCAGTGGTTTCGCACAAGGCAGGGGTTACGCACAAGACAGTGGTTTTGCCCAAGGCAGTGGTTTCGCACAAGACAGTGGTTCAGCACAAGACAGTGGTTTCGCACAAGACAGTGGTTTCGCACAAGACAGTGGTTCAGCACAAGAGAGTGGTTGCACACAAGACAGTGGTTTCGCACAAGAGAGTGGTTGCACACAAGACAGTGGTTTCGCACAAGACAGTGGTTTCACACAAGACAGTGGTTTCGCAAAAGGCAGTTGTTTCGCACAAGAGAGTGGTTTCGCACAAGGCAGTCGTTTCGCATGAGGCAGTGGTTTCTCACGAGGCAGTGGTTTCGCACAAGACGGTGGTTTCGCACAAGACGGTGGTTCCGCACAAGACGGTGGTTCCGCACAAGACGGTGGTTCCGCACAAGACGGTGGTTTCGCACAAGATGGTGGTTTCGCACAAGTGGGTGGTTTCGCACAAGAGGGTGGTTTCGCACAAGAGGGTGGTTTCGCACTGGACAGTGGTTTCGCACAGGACAATGGTTTCTTACCAGACAGTGGTTTCACACAAGACAGTGGTTTCACACAAGACTGGTTTCGCACAAGACATTGGTTTCACACAAGACATTGGTTTCACACAAGACAGTGGTTTCGCACAAGACAGTGGTTTCGCAAAAGACAGTTGTTTCGCAAAAGACAGTGGTTTCGCAATAGACAGTGGTTTCGCAAAAGACAGTGGTTTCACACACGACAGTGGTCTCACACACGACAGTGTTTTCGCACACGACAGTGGTTTCGCACACGACAGTGGTTGCACACTAGATAGTGGTATCGCACAAGACAGTGGGTTCTGACAAGACAGTGCTTTCGCACAAGGCGGTGGTTTCGCAAGAGACAGTGGTTTCGCACAACTCAGTGGTTCTGCTGAAGACAGTGGTTTTGCACAAGACTTTGTTTTCGCAAGAGACAGTGGTTTCGCACAACACAGTGGTTTTGCTGAAGACAGTGGTTTCGCACAAGACAGTGATTTTGCACAAGACAGTGGTATTGCACATGACAGTTGTTTCACACAATTCAGCGTTTTTGCACAAGACAGTGGTTTCGCACAAGAAAGCGGTTTTGCACAAGACAGTGGTTTTGCACACTCTATCACACCCACCACACTACCACCCCCACCCCTCAACCACCCTACCACTCTTCCACCCCCACCACTCTACCAGCACACTAACACCCACACCACCCTTTACCACCCCCAAACCACTACCACCCCCACCACTCTACCATCCCCAACCCTCTACCACCCCACCACTCTACCACCCCAACTACTTCACCACCCCACCACACCCTCACACCCACCTTTTTACCACCTCCACCACTCTAACACCCAACCCCTCTACAACCCCCACCACTCTACCACCCCCACCACCCTACCACCCCACCACACTACCACCCCTACCACTCTACCACCCCCACCACACTACCACCCCTACCACCCCCCCCCCACACTACCACCCCCACCACCCTCTCACACCCACCTTTCTACCTCCCCCACCACTCTACCACCCCCACCACTCTGCCACCCTCACCACTCTACCATCCCCACCCCTCTACCACCCCACCCCTCTCCCACCTTCACCCCCTACCACCCCCACCCCTATACCACCCCCACCCTTCTACCACGCCCATCACTCTACCACCCCCACCACCTTCTCACACCAACCCTACTACCTCACCCATCACTCTACCACCCCCATCCCTCTACCACCCCCACCTCTCTACCACCCCACCACTCTACCACTCCCACCACTTTACCACACCACCACTTAACCACCCCCACCACACTACCACCCCACCCACCCTCTCACACCCACCCCACTACCCCCCCCTACCACTTTACAACCCCCACCCCTCTTCCACACCCATCTCTCTACCACACCCAACCCTCTACCACACCCACCCCTCTACCACACCCACCCCTCTTCCACCCTCACTACTCTACCACCCCCACACCTCTACCACCCCCACCCTTCTACCACCCCCACCCTTCTAACCTCTACCTTTCTCCAATCCCACCCGTCTACCACCCCCACCCCTTTACAACCCCCACCTCTGTACTGCCCTCACCCCTTTACCACTCCCATATCTCTACTACCCCACCCCTCTACTACCCCACCCCTCTACTACCCCACCCCACTTCCACCCCCACCTCTGTACCATCCCCACCCTTCTACCACCTTGACACCTCAACCCCCACCCCTCTAACCCCTCCCCTCTACCACCCCTCCACTCTACCACCTCCACCACTCACCGATCCCACCCCTCTACCCCCACCCCTCTCCGATCCCACCCCTCTTCAACCTCCACCCCTCTAGCCCCACCCCTCTACCACCCCCACCCCTCTACCTACCCCACCCCTCTACCAACTCCACCAATCTACCACCCCCACCAGTCTACCACCACAACCCTTCTACCATGCTCTACAACCCCACCAGTTTACCACCCCCACCCCTCCTTGATCCCACCCCTCTACTATCCCCACCCCGCTACCACCCCTATCAGTCCCCCAGCCCCACCCCTCTTCCTCCCCCATCTGTTGTCCACCCATATCAGTCTACCACCCCCACCAGTCCTACACCCCCACCTCTCTGCCACCCCCAAAAGTCTACCACCCCCACCAGTCTAGAACCCCCACCTCTGTACCACCCCCACCACTCCACCGCCCCCAGTCTACTGCACAACCAGTTTACCTACCCCCCACCAGTCAATACACTTTCATTCATCAACCCCCTTCCCAAATCCAAACCCACTATAGAACCCAAGATAAACCGTGTAGGACTTACTATGCGCCAAAGTTACGCCGTGTGTGCAGTAGTTGAGTTGTAATTGTAGGCTGTCTGCTCATACATCTCCGTTTATCATTCTGCATTATGTTTTCTATCTAACGTTTTCGCTGTTTGAAGTCGTAACAGACGGAATTTAATGAAGGTTACAATTGTGTTCACCCGTACGCATTTATCGCCCCCTCGTTGCTAAATATACATCAAACGTATACTGGAAAAAGAGTAAGAAATACTTGTAAATAAATTTTAATTGGGCGTTTCATCTACGTCGCATATTATATAAACAATTGGCAATATGAGTAGAAATGGCATTCACCTCATAACAGGGTATAAATACTTCGGAAGTAAGTGCCACCTGTTACTCTAACTGTGTACTGATTATGATAGCAAACGTAACTAACACATACGACGCATTCGAAAAGCTGTGTCAAATTATATTTTGATTACTTAATTTTTTTATATTTATTTTTATTACGTGTTTTAAGATGTTTGATATTGCTAGCGGCCAGTTAATTTCACATCCAAGTCGTCCAACTCGTTGAGCGCCATTTTTATCTTTATTGTATCGTGACACACAAAAAAGGAGATTAAGCGTCCCTGCATTAATAACCCAAAATAGGTTCAAGCGACCATGCCTTGAAAATACACGTGTAATCTGCGTGGGTGCGGCGGCGACGACGTTGTTCGCGAGGAGACAAAAGTCTTACTTAAAAATTGACAGCATACGTAACTAACACATACGACGCGTACCAAAAGCAGTGTCAAATTCTAATTTAGTTAAATATTTTTATTTCAATTCATTTTTATTATTATTAATGCTTTTTTTATTTATTTATTTGTTCTTTTTTGTTTTTCTTTTTTTTTTTTTTTTTACAATGTGATATAAGAAGCTGGATGATGGTATCGGGCAGTTAATTTCAGACATATGTTTTCAGAAATTGCGGTAGTCATAGGCATAGACCAGCACGTCAGTTATGTTTTAATTTTCCATTCACACTAGCAAACGCCGGGCGCACCTGACTTGTCCAGCGCCTTCATTAGATTTAGAAACCTACAGGCGTTTAAGCGTCCTTGCCTTTAAAACCCAAATGCGGAGTTCAAGCGACCATGCCTAGCACATACACGTGAATACCCACATGTGTATTCTGCGTGCGTGCGGCGGCGACGACGACGTTCGCGAGAAGACAGGGTCTTACATAGTAAAAATATGGTGCGCAAAGCACGAGCTGACAGCGACTCCGCTCAGCTTATATCGTTGTACGGCGGGCGGACGCCTGCGAGAGAGCGGCAAGTGTAAACATTACTACACACTGCAAGCGGTATAGGCAGCCCGAATTCCACATTCGTGCTCACATGCACATTAAAACCCCGATTGAAATATCAGCCCCTGCTGCTTCTCCTTACGTGTCCCCCCTAAACACAACTCACTAATTTGCAATTCACGTGTGTCACAACTCGAAACACGTACAATGTTTTCGCAAAGTATCTCTCCAACTCGCTACGTCTTTCGTGCCTCCTGGCGGCTCCCATCATTCCAAATGCACCCTCACACACACGTTAAAACCCCGATAGTGTGCCCACAGCGTTGCTACACATCGCAACTCTCCAAATTTTGCCTTTCCCTTTTCCCTTCAAAACTTCGACAACACGCAAACTTTTACTTCACGTGTCGAGCGCCTAACCTCGCCAGTTGGCAACACTGTGCCCGCCCGAAATATCAGCCCCTGCCAGTCGGTGCATCTCTCCTCTCCCAGCTAACACATTAAACATTCACGTTTTACACACCTCGAAGAACGTACAATTGCTTGTCATAACAACATAGCAAAACATCCTACTTGCTACTGTTTTTCGTGTCTCGTGCCGGCTCCCATCATTCCAAATTCATGCCCACATACGCATTAAAATCCACATACAAGGCCCACAGCGTTGCTGCAGTACACAACTCTCCAATTCTGCCTTCTCCTTTTCACTTCAAAACTTCGACAACAGAGAAACTTTACTATCCGTGTCTGGGGGACAAAGCTCACCCCTCGAGCCGAAATGTCAGCCCCTGCTGCTTCCTTCCGTCTCTCCTTACGTGTCCCCCCTAAACACAACTTACTAATTTGCAATTCACGTGTGTCACAACTCGAAACACGTACAATGTTTTCGCAAAGTATCCCTCCAACTTGCTACGTCTTTCGTGCCTCCTGGCGGCTCCCATCATTCCAAATACACCCTCACACACACGTTAAAACCCCGATAGTGTGCCCACAGCGTTGCTACACATCGCAACTCTCCAAATTTTGCCTTTCCCTTTTCCCTTCAAAACTTCGACAACACGCAAACTTTTACTTCACGTGTCGAGCACCTAACCTCGCCAGTTGGCAACACTGTGCCCGCCCGAAATATCAGCCCCTGCCAGTCGGTGCATCTCTCCTCTCCCAGCTAACACATTAAACATTCACGTTTTACACACCTCGAAGAACGTACAATTGCTTGTCATAACAACATAGCAAAACATCCTACTTGCTACTGTTTTTCGTGTCTCGTGCCGGCTCCCATCATTCCAAATTCATGCCCACATACGCATTAAAATCCACATACAAGGCCCACAGCGTTGCTGCAGTACACAACTCTCCAATTCTGCCTTCTCCTTTTCACTTCAAAACTTCGACAACAGAGAAACTTTACTATCCGTGTCTGGGGGACAAAGCTCACCCCTCGAGCCGAAATGTCAGCCCCTGCTGCTTCCTTCCGTCTCTCCTTACGTGTCCCCCCTAAACACAACTTACTAATTTGCAATTCACGTGTGTCACAACTCGAAACACGTACAATGTTTTCGCAAAGTATCCCTCCAACTTGCTACGTCTTTCGTGCCTCCTGGCGGCTCCCATCATTCCAAATACACCCTCACACACACGTTAAAACCCCGATAGTGTGCCCACAGCGTTGCTACACATCGCAACTCTCCAAATTTTGCCTTTCCCTTTTCCCTTCAAAACTTCGACAACACGCAAACTTTTACTTCACGTGTCGAGCGCCTAACCTCGCCAGTTGGCAACACTGTGCCCGCCCGAAATATCAGCCCCTGCCAGTCGGTGCATCTCTCCTCTCCCAGCTAACACATTAAACATTCACGTTTTACACACCTCGAAGAACGTACAATTGCTTGTCATAACAACATAGCAAAACATCCTACTTGCTACTGTTTTTCGTGTCTCGTGCCGGCTCCCATCATTCCAAATTCATGCCCACATACGCATTAAAATCCACATACAAGGCCCACAGCGTTGCTGCAGTACACAACTCTCCAATTCTGCCTTCTCCTTTTCACTTCAAAACTTCGACAACAGAGAAACTTTACTATCCGTGTCTGGGGGACAAAGCTCACCCCTCGAGCCGAAATGTCAGCCCCTGCTGCTTCCTTCCGTCTCTCCTTACGTGTCCCCCCTAAACACAACTTACTAATTTGCAATTCACGTGTGTCACAACTCGAAACACGTACAATGTTTTCGCAAAGTATCCCTCCAACTCGCTACGTCTTTCGTGCCTCCTGGCGGCTCCCACTGCCTTGTGCGTAACCACTGCCTTGTGCGAAACCACTCTCCTGTGCGAAACCACTGTCTTTGCAAAACCACTGTCTTGTGTGGAACCACTGTCTTGTGCAGAACCACTGTCTTGTGCGGAACCACTGTCTTCTGCGAAACCACTGTCTTGTGCAAAACCACTGTCTTGTGCGCAAACATTGCCTTGTGCGAAACCACTGTCTTGTGCGAAACCACTGTCTTTTGTGCAACTAGTGTCTTGTACGAAAACACTGTCTTGTCCGAAGCCAATGTTTTGTGCGGAACCACTGTCTTGTGCGAAACCACTGCCTTGTGCGAAACCACTGTCTTGTGCGAAACCACTGTCTTGTAAGAAACCACTGCCCTGTGCGAAACCACTCTCCAGTGCGAAACCACTCTCTTGTGCGAAACCACTATCTGCGGTGCGCCCGGCCGTTCGCCGTTGGGGGTTCAAGTCCCCCTCGATCATGGGTTTTTGTATTGTCCTTAGGTCAGTTTACCTTAATTTAAGTAGTTTGTGAGCTAAGGACTAATAACAACGCAGATAGATTTACAAACATTTGTACAAAATATCAGTTGAAGTTGTTACAAAAAGTACATTAATTTACATTTTATTAGTACTTTATACGATTAAGTAATGCGACCAGAACAACTGAATTTAAATGTGCAGTGAATTTTCTTCAGCAAGTCCATATTTTTCAACAACATGTGAAAAAAATTCGACACAAGTTTCATAATAATTAACTCTAGTTACTAATATTGATTTCACAGTTTCTATGGCAAGCTGTATTTCGTCACTTGCCCATCTGTTATTCATGTAGGGAAAATACCCTTTCAGTAACAGCATTATTTCCGGAAAGGCAAAAAAGAAACTGCACTAGTTTAAGCACATTTGAGAATGGCACATGATTCACTCTAAAATGAGAAATAATATCAATCCATATTTGACCTGGAAAAGTGGTGTTAGCAGTCCATTCACTGATTTTCACACTGGTATAGTTTGTACGCGTATGCTCAGTGGTGCCGGCCGCGGTGGCCGAGGGGACTGAGGCGCTTCAGTCACGGTCCGCACGTCCACTACGGTCGGGGGTTCGAATCCCCCCTCGGGCATGGATATTTGTGCCGTCCTAGTTCGTAAGTAGTTCATAAGTAGTTTGTAAGTTTAGGGACTGATGACCCCGTAGTTAAGTCCCATAAGCTTTACAAACATTTGATTTTTGCTCAGTGGAAACAGATGGAAACGGTTTCGACAGTGATAAGTACCTTAAGTCTAATGAACCTATTGTCAAACGGTTTCCCATCGTAATTGAAACTAATAATAAAACAAACTGATACAGGTGAGATAAATTTATAAATCTGAACACAGTTGTTAAATCCAGGACAAATAGCTGTACCGAATTACTTCTGAAAAAATTCGTGACAGACACATAGAAATGAGTGACTGTCCCGAATAAATCGGTACGGTTGGTCACCTTAGTTAATACAAACATACAATACCAACCAATGGCAATAACTAAGAGCATCAATCGAAGTCATCGTTTAAGATAAGCGGTTTATCATAAATATCTACTACAATTGCCTGTAGAATCTTCTAAAATTTGGTTGGATGAAAAATATTCAACATGTTTTTTCTAGTTTGTTTTTATTTCAGTAACAAAAAAAATGAACATTTTGGTGTGGGCTCGGGCCCCCTTCAGCAGCCATAGGTCCACCCAGCACCGCCCTTGTGGAGGCCATGATACTAAAGCCTAAATATCGGATATTTGTAGAAAAGGGCCAAGTACTTTTGACAAGCTAGACTGTATGTGTCATCGCTGCTTGCTCACTCACAACAATTTATGGTCGTTTTCTACAAATATGTAATATTAAGGCCAATTCACACTGTCCGTCACGTCACGTCACCGTCCGTCAGAACATTCCGCAATGTATTTCTAATGGCGGCATTCACACTGTTCGTCACCGGACCGACACGTCACGTCAACGTCCGTCAAGCTTTCTCGAGAAGAATGTTTTGACGGAACGGCCGTCTGCTAACATCGGAAGTTAACCTATTTCCGTCACGCGAATTACATGTTGCAGTCGACGATTGCCCTGTTTATATGCAAATGTGTTTTATTCATCTTTGTGTTGTTGTACCTCGTTTAGGGATAAATCTCAAATGTTTCATGACGACTTAAATATTTTTGACAATTGAGTGTCCCCCTAAAATCGACGTCGGATATCTGAAACCAAAAAATGGTTTATGTTACGTAACATTGTAACAGAAACGACTGAAGCAAACTGTTAATTTGAATGAGATTGTAATTTGATTACGTATTTTTCATTAAATAACACTTTAAATGAAAATGTCAGTTCTAATGAAAGACAAAAAATCAGTTATTTACAGCGGTATTAACAATGTCAGCGAGCAAATCCTAATGGTTAAAGTATACAGGCGCTATTTATGCTCCTACAAGTATGGTTTGATGTCTTCTTATGTTTATTTTTTCGCTTGAAAATAGATGTCGATGTTTTGAAATGTTGTTTCAGTGCCCAGTAAGTTGGCCAAAAACATACACTGTAAAGTTTTCTTTGGCCGTTAATAACATTTAGCGTTGTTGTTTCCCCTTTCTAGTATTAAACTATGACTTTCTACACAACAGATCGTCACTCATAACCTCACTTTCAACATCATGTATTGAGATGGACGAATTGACGTGACGGACACGGACGGACAGTGTGAATACAACTTGACGTGACGGTTCCGTGACGTGACGTTGACGTGACGGACAGTGGTAATTGGGCTTTAGGTTGCATTACACGATACACCTGAGGCGAGAGCCACTGTACCACTCGAGAACGGTTCTTCTCGTCGTTTGGAAGACCGAAAACGTTGGTGACGCTTGCGACTGCAGTGGCCTGCTGTAGGGTCTGTCTCGCGGCAGTACGCACTTGGCTGCTCGGACGTTTAGTTGCTGGAAGTTTATGTCACGTGACTGTCCCATATATAAACACAAGGCTGCAGTAATGGTGGTTAGAATATTTGGCTGCAGTCCTGCTACTAACGGCATTTGTTGTTGAAACTATTGAATTCAGTTTAACATGAGCTGTGCAATTCGCCCCTCATATTGTAGTCGTTCATCTACAATAAACAAAACAGGGTAAAAGTTAAGCAATAAGCTGTCATTGCAATTTTCTTAGTTTATATTACATGAGGATGCCAAAAATACTACCGAGCGAGGTGGCGCAGTGGTAACGCACTGGACTCCCATTCGGGAGGATGGTGGTTCAAATCCACCTCCGGCCATCCAGATTTTGGTTTTCCGTGATTTCCCTAAATCGCTCCAGGCATATGCCGGGATGGTTCCTTTCAAAGGGCATGGCCGATTTCCTTCCTCATCCTAACCCAAAAACTCCGAGCGTTAGCTCCGTCTCTAATGGCCAAGCTGTCGACGGGACGTTAAACCCTAAGCATGCATCCAAAAATACTCTATGGAAACGTGTTTGTCTTCTTTTTCCCTGTGATTATCTGGAACATTTCTTACAATGAAATGTGATTAACGTTTCAAAATAAATGTGGCGAACACGTTGGCACTGTACTACACTGCAGATCAGCTTACCACCACGACTTATTTCGCATGCACATTTGTTGGCTTCGCTAACTCAAAACAGCTGTCAACATAACCTACACTATGGATGAGGGTCAATACATTCACGATTTCCGGTGTAAGCTGTTGCACTGTCACATTTGGCCAAAACAGGCAATATCCTTAAATCGAGTGCGACAACATTTCCAAGTACAAACGAGCAAAATTCAGCCTGGTCCGTGGCTTTTACGCGCTCGACAATCAGAGGGAGCATCAGGCAAGGATTGGCTGAAACAGGAGTAGGTAATACATTAGAAAAAGAATGGGTAGCTCTGAGAGATAGGGTAGTGAATGCAGCAGAGGGCCAAGTAGGAAGAAGGATAAGGTCTAATAGAAATCCCTGGATAACACAGGATGTACTGAAATTAATTGATGAGAGGAGAAACTATAAAAAATTTTATCAAGTGAAGCAAGCAAAAGGGAGTACAAACGTCTGTAAAACGAGATATACAGAAACTGCAGACCGGCTAAGCAGGAGTGGCTAGAGGATAAGTGCAAAACCATAGAATGTGTAATTAGGGGGAAACATAGATACCGCCTACAGTAAAATAAGAGACAAGGAAAACAGCTGTGTGACTATCAAGAACTCGGATGGAAAACCAGCACTAAGCAAAGAGGGAAAAGCTGAAATGTGGAAGGAATATATCAGGGCCTATACAAAGGAAACGAACTTCAAGGCAGTATTCTAGAAATGGAAGACGAAGTGGAGGAAGAGGAGATCGGAGATACTGCAAGAAGAATTTGACAGAGTGCTGAAAGATTTGGATCGAAACAAGGACCCTGGAATAGACCATGTTCTGCCTGAACTGCTGGTATCATTACGAGAGCCAGTCGTGGAGAAATTGTTCCCCCTGCAGGAGTCTGTCAGTGCCGTCTGCTTCTGTGCGGCCTGTCGCGCTCACGTTCACGTCTCTCGATCATCTTTAGAGTACTGGCATGCGATGTCTCAACATTTTGCTCCGGTTGTGTCGTACTGGCATGTTTACGCTTACTAAAAACTAGTCGCTGTGTTTTTCCCCTCGGCGTCGTCGGTTTTCATCTTTTTTCTTCTGCTCTCTTCCTCTTCCAGCGGCGGGTCTGTTGACGTCGTCCTGAAATGCTTTTAAAACTTAAAAACTACGTGTTTGAGGTCCGTATCACTTGTGCAGTGCGCAGTTTGTTCACCGTGATTTTATCTTAAGGTGCGAGTCCCAACACTTTTAATATTGTACAATAGTTTTATTCCGTTTCCTTTTCTGTCTTAGTACATAAAATTAATCGATTGTCACCTCTCGTGTAACGTGAAGTAAATACACCTGCCCTGACCGTATTTTTACACAAAAGGCTTTGTTACTGTAAATAATCATTTTTAAGAACACCATTTACGTAATTACCGATAGTTAACAACTTCTTAATTCTTTCGAACATAAACCACCGTTTGTGTTTAGTTTTAACTTTAATAGTCAAGTATTGAGGAAACTGCACCAAGTTGCTAGAAAACTGAAGCAAAACGTGTTACAAGATATTAATGAGTGTAGCTTCCTCTGAGTCTTCACTGATATGCCACGTCAAAAATTTACAGGCATAAAATGTTGAAATGTTTGTAGAGCTTATGAGACTTAACCACGTGGTCATCAGTCCCTAAACTTAACAAACCACTCATGAATTAGCTTATACTAAAGACGGCACAAATATCCATGCCCGAAGGGGGATTCGAACCCCTGATGGGGAACGGCGTCGCGCACCGTAGCGTAGCGCCTCAATGCGCTCGGCCACGGCTTACAGGCGTACATCCGTAGTCATAATTAAATAGTTTATCGGAATTTACAACAAAAATTCCCGTCAGATTAAGCACAGTTCCAGGCCTATTATACATTTATTCGTGGAACTTGACAACTCTTCTTCCCTGTTACAAACAACAAATGCAAGTAGTAAAAGGCGTTTCCTTTAAAAACACTACAGTGAAAACACATTGTTACAAACAATATATTCGTTGATAAATAAGTTTCGTGCACCTACTAGTCCTGTTTAACTACTAAAACATTTCTGTAGCCGTTATTTCCTGCGTCAAGTATTACAGGATATGTTGCTGCTGTGTTTACGGACTTGTTTTCGTCAGAGTTCAAATGTTTGTGAAGCATATAGGACTTAACTACGGGGTCATCAGTCCCTAAACTGACAAACTACTTATGTTCCGTTAATTAATTAATTAATTAGGGCCCATAAGTCACGTTTCACATTTTCTGCTGTGTGAGCCGCCACAGCTACAAGAATACACGTCTACAACAACAACTTTCTCCGGTGTCACGATTATTGTTCTGTGCTCGGCATCCGACATTCTGTAGCGTGTTCTATACAGAAAAATGTTTCTCACTTCCGCTAAAGAGGTCCTGAGTAAAAAAAAAAAAAAGAAAATTGGACCTCACACGACACTATAGTCAGCAATGTTCAGAATACTTGGCGTGGCTTGAAAACCTCTTTACAGAGACAAATCTCATTCTTAATCCTGTACATGGGAGCAGCGAATATTCTGCCAGTAGCGATCGATTCTGTAGGTCCGCCTCGGCCACCGAAAGCTACTGTGGCTGTAACGATTGACAAATTGACCAGCCACGCATTGCACGGATTTATTTTCGAGAATTGGGTTCCTGGTAGAACCAGCGACGGTATTCGCTTTGTCACTCTCCTCTTCCGCCACAATGTTCATTCACTTCGAGCAAATTTCTTCCCAGCGAGAAAAAGGAATGTATTTCCAGTTGCGAGTGGAATACTTAACGTTTGCCACATTTAGCGTAATTTTCTACTCAGCTTATGTGCTGTAAAATTCGCTAAACAGGATGTAGAATTTCGTCCTAATCTCGTTTGCTTATCCAGAATTTAAGTGGCAAGTATACAGTGATCGTTTGACGCAAGAATGGCGTTGCGAGGAGGTCGTTTGACACTTGTGACGGGCTTTTAGGTGGAGAGCAGTTTCCATTGAGTATATCGGGCTGTGGAATTATAAAATAATGAAGTAAACAGAAATACGGTTTCAATCACAATTTCAGGGAGACTTGAGCTTGCGAGACAGGGCGTACAAGTCACAGAGCAAGTGGCGAACACGAATCCTTTTCCGAGTAGAGGAACGGTGTCACGTACGCGAAAAATCTTTTGTTCTGTAACATATCGAGAACTAGCGTATGTCAAACTTTTTCCTGTTAAAATTTCCCTTTAAAGAATGATTGGTGTCAAGTATTCACGAGTGACGAACGCGTGAGAAACGTTTGTGTGAAATATTACTCTTCGAATTGCGACAGTTTAGACCGGGTTGTGATGGTCGGTACTCGTTCTCCCCGGCAGCGCCCTGCGCCGCCTCAACAGGTCACCAGCCCTGCATGCCACACCCACTGCTGCCGCAAAGCCCAGGCTTAATTCTGCTGCAGCGATTACTCGCGTTTCACACTTCGCTTTTCTTTTGGCCCGTGTGCTAAATACACAGAACACGCATTTCAGTGTGCGTCCCACGTAAAGGGAGAACTAAATTCCCTACACTGAGAGAAGACATTGCAATCGAGATTTGTCGGTGGAGAGAACGGAAAACCGCGATATTCGGTAAGCATTTTGGTTCGTATTTTACTACGAATGAAACGAGGGTAAACATCCGTAGCGACCATCAACTTCAACGTAAGGAAAAAGTACCAGCTCAAGTGTCTCTAAATTAAAATGTGGCCACATTCTGTTTTTGTTGGGCTGTGACTTATTTAAATTACTCTTCCTCTGGAGAACACTTTGTTTTTTTGGAGACTTGCGTGATGCGATTTATTAAGCTATACCAAATAACGTCTGTAACGTACGACTTTCATACCGAATTAGCGTCTATGCCCTGAGATTAAACCAGCGTAGACACGAAAGCAATGTTAAAAGTCCTGGTATACGAGGAAACATTCGTTTTAAATTTAAAAAAAATTGGCAGAGAGTTAAGCATTAGTATTCTGTCGCTTAAAAACCATACCACTCCTACAGTTTTAGATTTGAGCGGTTAGTAAAATCCTAGTTTTCAACAATTGCAGGGAGTTTGTAGTTTGTCTGTGAATGAAATTTTTACTCCAACACTTTCCGCCATAACAGGTTGCAGTATGTAAATGACTGTGACAGAATTTTTTAAACGGTTGTCACTTGCGAATAGAACCATCAATACAGAAACACAGAATTGTGGTAGGTTCATAGTGCCAAAAATACTACATTTAGCTTTCCTGTTGTTAACTAAGAGACAACATTGAGTTATTACGTCTTCGACACGTAATCCCGTGAATCCATTTCTCCTTTAGAAGGAACTCTGGGAATAAATATACTCCCATCTGCTTCCACGCAGCATCGGTTACTGAAACTGTTTTCCATGTACAACACGAAACGGGTAAACTAAACGCAATGTGAGGAATTGTACTACTTACTGACAACAGGAGGTTTTGAAATTCCGTTCGTAGCTGGCTGCTACAGATTAATAGAAATTTCTGTAACCCCTCTCTAAAGTTTGCTTGAGGGGTGGAGTACCAAATAAATAATTAATTCAGTGGAGTTGAAAAAAGGGACTATTGTATCGTCATTCCAACATGCCCAGGTGAAATTGTAAGAAACAGTTAAAAACTTTGTATCGAGGATTCATTCCGCGAACAGAGGAAGAATAAACAATTACTCAGTGAATTCCTGTTTTTGTTGAACTGTGACTCATTTCGATTATCTACCACTTCCGCTGTATCAGAAGACGAAATATTTGTTACGAAAATAGTACATTGTTTCACGGAGAATTATTTCGCAATACGTGTGATATGGTTAATTAAAAAAATGTTCAAATGTGTGTGAGGTCTTATGCGACCAAACTTCGTGGTCATCAGTCGCTAGACTTACACACTAATCACTTGACTAACTTAAACTAACTTACTCTAAGGACAACACAAACATCCACGCCCGAGGGAGGATTCGAACCCCCGACCGCAGCGGCCGTGCAGACTGTGACTGGCGCGCCGCAGACCGCTCGGTCAAACCGGCCGGCTGATATGGTTAATTAATGTGTACGAAATAGCGTCTGTAATGTCCGACATTAACACAGAATTAGCGTTTATGCTGTGTGACATCTGTAGCGGAAGCACCGAGGCAGTTTCAAATAGTATACTATGCAACAAACGTTGGTTATTGATAAAACTTTTGCAGTGACTAAATATTAACATTCTGTCGTCTCTAAACTTCATCATTCGCTCAGTTGAAAACTGTTATTGCCTCATATACACGTAAACTCACGAGACTGTTAAGGGAACGTATATTGACAGTAAATATTCTCCACACAGCTTTCGTGAATGGAGACGGAAACTAGTATGTGATGTTGGTTCATCCCCAGTAACAGTCAGTGTCAAGTACGCAGAACTGTGCGCTAACTGAATTCCTCTCATAACAAAACAGCTCATTTTAGCAGACTGTAGTCTGATGCTGTTGAAATCTATTACTGATTAAAGTTCTGGGAAGCAACGTGGTTCTCAAAGAACAATTTAGCTGTCACGATAGCTCAATAATGAAAACAATTTGTCGTTAATTTCCTTAAAATACTCGAATACCGTTAATGGCGTCAAAATTGCAGCCACACAGTACGAAACTCGAGTTAGATTTGCCTTCGTACTGAATGTGCTGCCAATTCCATGCCTTAAAATATATCGCATTTCTTCTCATTGGATGCCAAACTAAAATTGGCTTAAAAACTGTTCGCAAGTTTTCTGATATTTCCGGAAACTGCGCTACGCTGTATTTTCCTCGTTCTGTTTCTTAGACCCTGCCGATATGGCGGTTCATCGTCCTACTTTTTTAGCTACTTCCTTGTTGTTTTTCATTTTATTTGACCTGTCTGCTGTTCCTGTCTCTAATGACCATGCTGTCGACGGGGCGTAAAACCCTAAGCTTCCTTCCTTCTGTTTGCTATGCAACCATTATTTTTAGACAGAAATAAATACACGTCTACAACAATGACATTCATCTGAATTACGGCTGTTGTTCTTCCGTTCGGAGAATGCGCAGAAGATCGGCGAATTATTTCCATTTCAATTTCTGGAAACAAGGTCGCAGACATCGACACCACGTGTAGCAGCAAGACGGCAGTGAGATGGTCCCGAGATAATACGATGTACCGCTTCCTCCGAATATCTATTTGATATTCTGATGTAACGCAGCGACAATACAGGAAATGTCTCTCGCAAGAATGTAGCCGCTAAAAAATTCCTTCACAGTTGGTTTGGCTGCACCTTATTATTTTCTCTACAGTTTGACTGCTCGTGTAACTCATGCTGTTTAATCACAAAATAATGAAGTGAGGAAATGTGTAATTATGACGTAATAAGTTGACCAAATCAGCTTTTGTGATGGCTCGGAAATTTAAGATATGGGTACGTACGTCATTTCTTACATTTGACGCATAGTGCAGCGTGTGGAAAGGTATTTCCTGCGGTTACCTGAATTAACACATTTTTTTCTGTAACTACGTAAAATCAGTCAGTCTCGTTGCTTCGTGGTGGCTTGCTTACCAATTAATGCGACAAGGTCGACAGCGCACAGAAATGCGTCATTTGTGCTGTCTTATCGTTGATGCCACACAAAAAGAAATAAAACATAAAAGTTTGACACAATTCTCACTTCTAATTCCGTCAAAGTTAATTACGTTTCTTGTCAATCCTCTATAATATTCCTCCACCACAGGGCTGCAATATGTAAAGGACCTTGAGAGATGCATTGTAAACTATTGCCGGTTACGAACATTATTCATCAGTATAGAATAGGAACCCGATAATGTTGTTGAAAATGGTCACGGTATTTCTAACACTGCGTTTATCTTTCTGAGCGTTAACTAACAGCCACGGTGGAGTGGCCGAGCGCGCTAAGGCGCCTTGCTGCGGAGTGCTCGGTTGTTCGCCGTCGGAGATTCGAGTCCTCCCTTGGATATATGTGTGTGTGTGTGTGTGTGTGTTTCCCTTACCATAAGTTAGTTTCAGTAGTTAGCAAGTCTAGGGACTGAATAACCACAGCAGTTAAGTCCCTTAGATTTACAAACATTTGAATTTGAACTAACAGACAACACTGACCTATTGTTATGGTGGCTTCTACACGTAATCTAGTGGACCGATTTCTCCTTTTGAAGAAAATGTGTGAATAAATAAACTTTCCTTTTCCTCCACACTGCTACCATTACTGTAAATATTATTCACGTCAAACAGCAATTTCAGAGTCAGCCATACTGACCACGAATGTAGTCAACAACGTGAGAATGATGGCTAGCGATGTAGGTAACTGGTATAACACTGAAACTAATTTTAAGTGAGGCCTGTCTCGTTTACAGGCAAGAAAAACGATGTTCTGATACTTTGGATACGGAATTATGTAGCGTGTGCTCTACATATAAAAATGTAGTAGCTTTGACAAAACAGCTCAACACACGACATGTGGAGAATAAACAACGTTCAGAATACACGGTATGGCCAAGAAGCTCCTACTGAGTCAAAACGCTTTCCTAATCTTGTAAGTGGGCTCATGGAATATCTCGTCAGCAGCGAACGATACTGTACGACCGGCTGAGGACTGAAAACGAAAGTAAGTGTGACGAATTACAAATTAACGAACCGTCGTACGGATTTATTAGCGAGAAGTGGGTTTCCAGAAACTTTGTGAGAATACCAGCGTTTGTGTACCTCTCTTCATCCTTCAGCCGCAATAACTTGGTCCACATCAATCAGAAATTTGTTACCAGGGATGGATGCTATGAGGAGAAAAAGATAATAATATCTATCTCCGGTATTCTCTTGATGGTACTGGATATTTCATGATCCTTATGATCTTAACATGTTTCTTGTCGATCCGTTAACTGAACCCAATGCGAGAAATTGTTTTAGTTTCTGACAACATGAGGTTTTGAAACTGAACTCGTAGGTACCGTATTTCTTGTGTTAGCATTACGCAGGTATTATTCCGTCAAGCGTGTATAAGAAACACTCCGGATGTTCAATCAGTGGCTGTCTCTTTAATATATGTTCGGGTGAGATCGTAACAAAGAGATTCAAGAGCTGTACAGATGATTCTTTCTCGTAACGAACGACAAAGTTTTCGGCGAATTTTTGCTTTCGTTTCACTGACTTACTTAGATTACGCTTTCTCTGGCGAAGAGGTCGAAATATCGGTTTTGGAGAAAGCACTTTGTTTTTCGGAGACTTCCTTTGTGCTAGGTGCGATGCGATTTATTAAGTTATGCCAAATAACGTCTGTAACGTACTACTTTGGTACAGAATCATTGTTTACGCTCTGAGATTAAACCATACAGAGATACGAAAGCATTGTTGAGAGTCTATGTATGCAAAGAATCGTTTGTTTTAGAGAAAAATTTAGCAGAGACTAAAACATTAGAATTCCGACGCTTAAAAAACCATACCACTCCTACAGTTTTAGATTTGAGCAGTTGAAAGAATCATAGTTTTCAACAAATGCTGTGAACGTAAAATATGTTTGTAGTATTTTTCGCCATAACAGATTGCAGTGTGTAAATGACTGTGACAGAATTTTTTAAACTGTTGGCACTTGCGAATAAATCCACCAATACAGAAAAACAGTAATCTGGTAACTTAATAGTGCCAAAAGTACTTCGCTCCACTTATCTTTTCGATCGTTAACTTAAAAAAGATAATACTAACTTATCGATACGTAATCTCGTGAATCGATTTCTCCTTCGGAAGGAACACTGTTAATAAATATTCCGGCATCTGCTTCCATACAGCTTCGAATACTGTTTACGTGTTTTCCATGTGTAACAGGAAATGGGTAAACTAAACGCAATGTGAGAAATGCTTTTACTTAGTGACAACAGGAGATTTTGAAATTCCATTCATAGCTGGCTACTGATTAATGTAAATCTATCGATCCCCTCTCTAAAGTTTGCTTGAGGGGAGGAGAAACAGAGCCGGATAAAAAATCGATTAATTGAAAATGAAGTAGAAAAATACCTTAATATTTTATCGTACATTCGACATGCCCAGCTGAAATTGTAGGAAACAGTTTCAAACTTTGTATCGTGGATTCGTCCTGCTAACAAACGCAAGAATTAACAATTACTCGATGAACTCCTGTTTTTGTTGGACTGTGACTCATTTAGATTACCACTTCCGCTGGATCAGAAGACGAAATAATTAATGTGTACGAAATAACGTCCGTAATGTCCTACTTTTACACAGAATCAGCGTTTATGCTCTTTGACATTTGTTTAATCTAGCAGACGTACCAAAGCAGTCTGAAAGAGTATACTATACAGCAAAACTATTGCAATGACTAAATATTCACATTCTGTCGCCTCTAAACTTCATTATTCGCCCAGTTGAGCACTATGAAAAATCCCGGTTTTCAATACCTGAAGGAAATTTGTGATTTGTCGTTAGTTTGTGCAGTTGTTTGGCTTGAGTTCTCTCGTTCAACAAAAATGGTCGAGACATTCCTGTTTCATCATTGGACAACATGTAACGTCATTTGAAATAAAACAAGAAAAAGTTACGCCAATTAATGTCGAGGCACAACATTTTTTTCTAAATCGTTTTTTCATAAAACAGATTTTGTAGCAGTATGCTCGAGTGATGCATTACGTTTGACATAATGTATGCCACAGTCAATGTGAAAGTTGACAATACGTTGCTTCTTCGACCCAGAGAGACAATGAAAGCATTATTTTTAAATTTAAGGTTCCTCCTCCATTTTACACCAAGTTATCTACGAAAACGTATAGCAATACTTAGATGTATTATTAAACAGTTATGTTACTCTTTTTGATTGCGGTTTACTTCTTTACACAGCAGATGTTAATGTTAAGCAACTGGGAGCAAAGGCGGAATTTTGTTCATTTTTATTTATTTGTGTTATACTTTTTTAAATGGAGGAAAACACCAAGTTCCCAACCGGTAGCATCGTTTTATATTTTCTACTCAACGCAGATACTATAAAACTCGCAGAGACTCGAAAGCTATGTTGGTATACGAGGAAAGGCTGGTTTTAAAGAAGAAGTTTGGCAGACAGTTAAACATTAGCATCCTGTCGCCTCAAAAACCTTACTATTCCTACAATTTTAGATTTGAGCAGTAAGAAAAACCCAAGAATTATTTTTACATTTAACGTTCTTCCTCCATTCTACAACAAGGAATCTGCGAAAACGTATAACAAATAAATAAATTACTCTTTTTGATTGCGTTTTACTTCTTTCGACAACAGACGTTTATGTTACGCAACTGCGAGCGATGGTGGTAGTAAATTTTTTAATGGAGCGAAACACGAAGTTTCCAATCTGTAGCATCTTTCAGAGCTTCAAATCGAAAACTAGAAACATCAAGTCGCTATGTGTTTACACGTCTGATTGTTTTATATGCTGGTTAGTCTTAGCTTCCGCCTATGGCTTAATTGATACTGCTGGAGATGAAGCGAAGGGAGTGATGTAGCGTCCCTCAGACATATGTGTGTGTGTGTGTGTGTGTGTGTGTGTGTGTGTGTGTGTGTGTGTGTGTGTGTGTTGCCATTGCCATAAGTTAGTTACAGCGGTTTGGCAGTCTAGGGACTGAATAACCACAGCAGTTATGTCCCTTAGATTTACAAACATTTGAATTTGAACTGACAGACAACAATGACCTATTCTACACGTAATCTAGTGGACCGATTTCTCCTTTTGAAGGAAATGTGTGAATAAATAAACTTTCCTTTTCTTCCACACTGCTTCCATTACTGTAAATATTATTCACGTCAAACAGCAATTTCAGAGTCAGCCATACTGACTACGAATGTAGTCAATAACGTGAGAATGATGGCTAGCGATGTAGGTAACTGGTATAACACTGAAACTAATTTTAAGTGAGGCCTGTCTCGTTTACAGGCAAGAAAAACGATGTTCTGATACTTTGGATACGGAATTATGTAGCGTGTGCTCTACATATAAAAATGTAGTAGCTTTGACAAAACAGCTCAACACACGACATGTGGAGAATAAACAACGTTCAGAATACACGGTATGGCCAAGAAGCTCCTACTGAGTCAAAACGCTTTCCTAATCCTGTACCTCGGGTCATGGAATATTTCGTCAGCAGCGAACGATACTGTACGACCGGCTGAAGACTGAAAACGAAAGTAGGTGTGACGGTTTACAAATTAACGAACCGTCGTACGGATTTATTAGCGAGAAGTGGGTTTCCGGAAACTTTGTGAGAATACCAGCGTTTGTGTTCCTCTCTTCATCCTTCAGCCACAATAACTTGGTCCACATCAATCAGAAATTTGTTACCAGGGATGGATGCTGTAAGGGGAAAAAGAAAAAAAAATCTATCTTCCGGTATTCTCTAGACGGTACTGAATATTTCATGATCATTATGATCTCAACATTTTTGTTGTCGATCCGTAAAGTGAACCCAATGCGAGAAAGTGTTTTACTTTCTGACAACATGAGGTTTTGAACCTGCACTCGTAGGTACCGTATTTGTTGTGTTAGCATTACGCAGGTATTATTCCGTCATACATGTATAAGAAACACACCGGATGTTAAATCAGTGGCTGTCTCTTTAACATTTGTTAAAGAGATTCAAGAGCTGTACAGATGATCTTTCTCGTAACGAACGACAAAGTTTTCGGCGAATTTTTGCTTTCGTTTCACTGACTTACTTAGATTACGCTTTCTCTGGCGAAGAGGTCGAAATATCGGTTTTGGAGAAAGCACTTTGTTTTTCGGAGACTTCCTTTGTGCTAGGTGCGATGCGATTTATTAAGTTATGCCAAATAACGTCTGTGACGTAGTACTTTGATATAGAATCAGTGTTTACGCACTGAGATTAAACAAGTACAGAGATACGAAAGCATTGTTGAAAGTCTAGGTATGGAAGGAAACGTTTGTTTTAGAGAAAAATTTAGCTGAGATTTAATCATTAGAATTTTGACGCTTAAAAAACCATACCACTCCTACAGTTTTCGATTTGAGCAGTTGAAAGAATTATATTTTCCTACAAATGCGGTGAACTTAAAATATGTTTGTACTTTATCTGTGAATTAAATTTTTCTCAATTTTCTGCCATAATAGATTGCAATGTGTAAATGACTGTGACGGAATTTTTTAAACTGTTGGCAGTTGCAAATAAAATCCATCAATACAGAAACACAGTAATCTGGTAACTTAATAGTGCAAAAACTACTACGCTACATTTATCTTTTCGGTCGTTAATTTAAAAAAGATAACACTAACTTATCGATACGTAATCTCGTGAATCGATTTCTCTTTTGTAAGGAACTCTGTTAAAAAATATTCCGGCATCTGCTGCCACCCAGCTTCGAATACTGTTTACGTGTTTTACATGTGTAACAGGAAAAGGATAAACTAACGCATTGTGAGAAATGCTTTTACTTGGTGACAACAGGAGGTTTCGAAATTCCATTCGTAGCTGACTACAGATTAATGGAAATCTATCGATCCCCTCTCTAAAGTTTGCTTGAGGGCAGGAGAAACAGAGTCGGATAAAAAAAAATCGATAAATTGAAAATGCAGTAGAAAAGTACCTGAGTATTTTATCGTACTTCCGACATGCCCAGCTGAAATTGTAAGAAACAGTTTCAAACTTTGTATCGTGGATTGCTCCTCCTATCAAACGCAATAATTAAAAATTACTCGATAGAATCCCGTTTTTGTTGGACTGTGACTCATTTAGATTACCATTTCCGCTGGATCAGAAGACGAAATATGTTTCGAACGAAGTTCACTGTTTCTCGGGAGATTTACTTCGCAATACGTCTGATATGGTTAATTAATGTGTACGAAATATCTGTTTCGAAAATAGTACCTTGTTTCACGGAGAATTACTTCGCAATACGTGTGATATGGCTAATTAAAAAATGTTCAACTTACGCTAAGGACAACACAAACATCCACGCCCGAGGGAGGATTCGAACCCCCGACAGCAGCGGCCGTGTAGACTGTGACTGGCGCGCCGCAGACCGCTCGGCCAAAGCGACCGGCTGATATTGTTAATTAATGTGTAGGAAATAGCGTCTGTAATGTCCGACTTTAACACAGAATTAGCGTTTATGCTGTGTGACATCTGTAGCGGAAGCACGAAGGCAGTTTCAAATAGTATACTATGCAACAAACGTTGGTTATTGACAAAACTTTTGCAGTGACTAAATATTAACATTCTGTCGTCTCTAAACTTCATCATTCGCTCAGTTGAAAACTATGAAAAATTCCGGTTTTCAAAGCTGCAGGAAATTTGAAATTTTTCGTTAGTTCGTGCAGTTATTTAGCTCGAGATCTCTCGTTTCACAAGAATGGTCGAGACATTCCTGCTTCATCATTGGGCAACATGTAACGTCATTTGAGATAAAGGAAGGGAAATTTAGGCCAATTAATGCCGAGGCAGGGCAGAATTTTGTAAATCGGTTTTTCGTAAAGCACATTTTTGCCGCAGTATGCTCGAATGATGAATTATGTTTGACATAATGTATGCCACAGTCGACGTGAAAGTTAACAATACGTTGCTTCTTCGACCCAGAGAGACAATGCAAGCATTATTTTTACATTTAACGTTCCTCCTCCATTCTACACCAAGTTATCTACGAAAACGAATAACAATACTCCGACCTATTATTAAACAAAAATATTACTCTTTTTGATTGCGGTTTACTTCTTTACACAGCAGACGTTTATGTTAAGTAACTGGGAGGGAGGACAGAAGTATTTTATTTATTTGTCTATTTTTTTTAATGGAACAAAACACATAGTTTCCGTTACTCATATTTAGAGCGGCAATAATACAGAGAGCTTCTGGCGCAAGAATGGCGTCGCAAGAAAGTCGTTTGACAGTTGCAACGGACGTTATGGAACAATGAAGTAAAGAGAAATGTCGTTTCGATCATGTTTTCATGGAAAATTTAGCTTTCGAGACAGAGCGTAGAAGTGAGATATTTGGTGGAATAGATAAAACTTATTTTCCGTAGAAGGCCTCCGTCAAATAGGCGAGTTACTAGTTTTCCATATCTTCTGTTGTGTATCATTTCGAGAACTAGCGAATGTCCTTTCCTTTACTAACAGTATTTTCGTTTAAAGACATTTCAGGTGTAAAGTATGTTCTCGTAATAAATGTGCGGTACAGTTTGTACAAAAGCCTACTGTTCCGATTGGGACAGTGTAGACATAAATTGTTTGCAACAGTGTGACGTGCAAGGCGCGTTTAAAGGAGAGCGTGAACAGCCTTGCAATTTATCGTCATACTGGTGGCGTAAATACACAACTGTTCCCATATTTGCACTGTTTTTTGCCTCATACACACGTAAATTTAAGAGACTCTGTCTCGGGAACAATTATTGACAGTAAATAGATTCCGTTTCGTTCGAGATACTTCCGTTACTGCCTTCGCTATTATTCAGTTGTAAAGACGGAAACAAGCAATGCTAATTGCGGGTCCATCCCCAGTAACAGTCGGTGGCAACATCGCAGAATTGTGCATTATTTTCATCCCCCTCGAAACAAAACTGCAGAGGGATTCGCCGAAATTCAGTTTCTTATATGCTGGAATAGCGCTAATGGCTCCAAAATTGCAGCCACTTAATACGACACTCAAGCTAGATTTGCCTTCGTACTGAATGTGCTTCCAACTCCATGCCTTAAACTATGTCTGATCCCTTCTCACTGAATACCAGCCTAAAACTGGCTTACAACTGTTCCTCAGTTGTCTGATATTTTCGGAAATTGCGCTACACTGTATTTTCCCCATTCTGTTTCTCATAATAGACGCTGCCGATATAGCGGTTCACGTCCGTGGTTTGCTATTTTTCAGTTTGTTTGATCTGTCTGCTGTTCGCTAAATAACTGCAACGCCTATTTATAGAAAGAAATTTTTAACTTGTTGTTAGTTTCCGCAGTGATTTGGCTTGAGATCTCTCGTTTCACAAGAATGGTTGCGACATTCCTACTTCATTTTTGGGCAACATGTAACGACTTTGAAGATAGTGCAGGGAAAGGTTAGGCCAATTAATGACAAAACAGAACAGAATTATGGAAATCGGATTTTCGTAAAGCACGATATGGAGCACTGATGCTCGAGTGATGAATTACGTTTGATATAATCTATGCCAAGGTCAAGGTGAAACTCAACAATGTGTTCCTTCTTCGACCCAGACAGACAATCAAAGTATTATTTTTAAGTTTAACAACAAGTTATATATGAAAACGTGTAATAAATAAATAAAAGAAATTGCTCTATTTGATTGCGATTTGCTGCTTCCGACAACAGACGTTAATGTTAAGAAACAATTCTCATTTCTACTGCCGCCTGAATGAATTACGTTTCTCCTCCAACACAGGTCTGCAGTATTGCCAATTACGAACACAATTCACCATTAGAGAATAGAAACCTGATAATGTTGTTGAAAATGATCGCAGTACTTGTAACACTGCGTCTGTCTTTCCGAGCGTTAAATAATATATAGCTGCGATGGAGTTGGCCAGCGTTCTAAGGCGCCTTACAGTTCAAAAAAATCGTAGTTTTCAACAAATGCAGCGAATTTTAATGGAGTTTGTAGGTAGACTGAGAATTAATTTTTTTTTCCTACAAATTTTCCCCCATAACAGGTTGCAGTGTGTAAATGACAATGACAGAATTTTTTAAACTGTTGGCAGTTGAATAAAATCCATCAATACAGAAACACAGAAATCTGGCAAAAATACTAGGTCACATCTATCATTCCGGTCGTTAACTAAGAGATAACACTAACATATCGACACGTAATCTCGTGGCTCGATTTCTCCCTCTGTGAATAAATGTTCCCTCATCTTCTTCCACACTGCTTCCAATATTGTGTTTTCCATGTGCAACAGGATGTGGGTAATCCAAATGCAATGTGAGAAATGGTTTTACTTAGTGACAACATGTGGTTTTTAAATTCCATTCGTAGCTGGCTACAGATTGATGGAAATCTCTAAAGTTTGCTTGAGGTGAGGAGAACCAGAGTCAGATAAAATCGATTAAATGACAATGCAGTAGGAAAAAAAACGGAATATTTTATCGTACTTCCGACATGAACAGGTGAAATTGTAAGAAACAGTTTCAAACGTTGTAGCGAGGATTCCTGCTGCTAACAAACGCAAGAATTAACAATTACTCGATGAAATCAGTTTTTGTTGGACTGTGACTCATTTAGATTGCCAGTTACGCTGATTCAGAAGACGAAATATGTTTCGTAGGAAGTGCACTGTTTCCCGGAGATTTACTTCGCAATACGTCTGATATGGTTCATTAGTGTGTACTAAATAACGTCCGTAATATCCCACTTTTACTCAGAATCAGCGTTTATGCTCTGTGACATTTGTTTAATCTAGCAGACTTACCAGTCTAAAAGAGTATACTATACAGCAAAACTTTTGCAGTGACTAGATATTAACATTGTGTCGTCTCTAAACTTCACCATTCGCCCAGTTTTTAGTTTTAGCGCTACGAAAAATCCCGGTTTTCAATACCTGCAGAAAATTTTAAATTTGTTGTTGGTTTTTGGAGTTGTTTGGCTTGAGATCTCCCGTTTCAAACGTTTGGGCGAGACATCCCTGCTTCATCATTGGACAACATGTAACGTCATTTGAAATAAAGCAAGGAAAAGTTAGGCCAATTAATGTCGAGGCAGAACAGAATTTTGTAAATCGGTTTTTCGTAAAGCACATTTTGCAGCAGTATACTCGAGTGATGAATTACGTTATGTCACAGTTGACGCCGAAGTTAACAATACGTTGCTTGTTCGACTCAGAGAGACAATGAAAGCGTTATTTTTACATTGAACGTTCCTCCTCCATTCTACACTAAGTTATCTGTCTTATTCTTTTTGATTGCGGTTTACTTCTTTAGACAGCAGACGTTAATGTTAAGCAACTGGGAGCGAAGGCTGGAGTTTTTTTTACTTATTTATTTTATTTTATTTAAATGGCGGAAAGCAACAAGTCCCCAACCGTTAGAGGAGATGCAGACCTTCAAAGCGAAAACGCGAAAAATAAAGTGCTTATCGAAAGAATATTTACACGTCTGAGCAAGTGTTTTATATGCTGGTCAGTCGGTGGTGAGTTTTAGGTACCGTCATGAAGTAATTTATACGGCTGTAAAAAATGCTGAGTAACTCACAAATAAAGCGAAGGCCATGTTTTAGCGCAATTTTCTACTCAAATCAGATAGTGTAAAACTCGCACAAGAAGATGGAGTCTTTCGTCGTAAACTTGATTCCGTATTCATATTTACAGCGGCAATAACACAGAGAGCGTCTGACGCAAGAATGGCGTCGCGAGGAAGTCGTTTGACAGTTGCAACGGGCGTTATGGAATAATGAAGTAAAGAGAAATGTGGTTTCCATCATGTTTTCACGGGGAATTTACTTTTCGAGGCAGAGCGTACTAATGAAAAATTTTGTCGTATACGTAAAACTTATTTTCCATAGGAGAGTTGCTAAAAAATTGCAGCCGCACAGTACGACACACAAGCCAGACTTGCTGTCGCACTGAATAAGCTCCGAACCTCATGCCGAAAACGTGTCGCATTAAGTTCTTCTCTTTGAATGACGTCCTGAAAGTGGTTTACAACTATTCGCCAGTTTCTCTGATTTTTCCGAATATACTGTACACGATATTTTTCCCTTTCTGTTTCTCATAAACTAAGCGGATAAGGCTGTTGACTGTTTGCCTGTTTGCTATTGTTCACCTTTTTTTTATCTTTCTGCTGTATGCTAAATAACTACAACTATTATTTTTAGCGTCTCTACTTGCAATGCTTAGCACGGAGAATATTAACGCACAAATGGACACAAATATATAGTTCGCTCTGGTAAAATAATGTGGGTGTTTTGTTAATTAATAAATAGGTCTCATCAGTCATGTTTCACATTTTCTGCCACGTCAGACACCACAGATACGAGAATACACGTCGACAATAATAACTTTCGCCAGTGCCACGGTTATTGGCTATTCTTCTACCGTTGACAGAAGGCACAGCAAGTTGGCGAATTATTTGGATGTCAACTTGCGGAAACAGGGTCACAGACATCGACACCTCGTGTAGCAGCAAGACGGCAGAGAGATGGTCCCGAGATAATACGACGTACCGCTTCGTCCATATCTTGAGGAAGTGTCTGCTGCAAGAATGTAGCCGCTAAAAAATTCCTTCACAGTTGGTTTGGCGGCACTTTATTATTTTCCCTCCACTTTGACTTCTCGTGTAACTCATGCTGTTTAATCACAAAATAATGAAGTGAATTATGACGTATTAAGATGACCAAATCAGCTTTTGTGATGGCTCGGAAATTTAAGATATAGGTACATACACGTTATTTCTTACATTTGACGCATAGTGCAGCGTGTTGAAAGGTATTTCAGTATGGAAAGCCTTTCAATAACCATGCGATTCCTGCGGTTACATGTATTAACACTTTTTTTTGTAACTACGTAAAATCAGTCAGTCTCGTTGCTTTCTGGTGGCTTGCTAAACAATTAATGCGACAGCGCACAGAAATGCGGAATTCTCTCCGTCATTTGTGCCGTCTTATCGTTGATGCCACAAAAGAAGAAGTAAAAAATAAGTTTGACACAATTCTCACTTCTAATGCGTCAAAGTGAATTAAGTTTCTACTAGATCCTCTATAATATTCCTCCACCACAGGGCTGCAATATGTAAAGGACCTTGAAAGATGCGTTGTAAACTATTGCCGGTTACGAAAATTATTCATCAGTATAGAATAGGAATCTGATAATGTTGTTAAAAATGGTCACGGTATTTCTAACACTGCGTCTATCTTTCTGAGCGTTAACTAACAGCCACGGTGGAGTTGCAGAGCGCGCTAAGGCGCCTTGCTGCGGAGTGCTCGGTTGTTCGCCGTCGGAGGTTCGAATCCTCCCTCGGTCACGTGCGTGTGTGTGTGTGTGTGTGTGTGTGTGTGTGTGTGTGTGTGTGTGTGTGTGTGTGTGTTGCCCTTACCATAAGTTAGTTACAGCAGTTTGGCAGTATAGCGACTGAATAACCACAGCAGTTAAGTCCCTTATATTTGCAAACATTGGAATTTGAACTAACAGACAACACTGACCTATTGTTATGGTGGCTTCTACACGTAATCTAGTGGACCGATTTCTCCTTTTGAAGGAAATGTGTGAATAAATAAACTTTCCGTTTCCTCCACACTGCCTCCCCTTTCTAAAGTTTGCTTGAGAGGAGGTGAAAAAGAATCGGATAAATAATCGATTAATCGAAAATGCAGTAGAAAAATACTGTGACGGAATTTTTTAAACTGTTGGCAGTTGCGAATAAAATCCATCAATAGAGAAACACAGTAATCTGGTAACTAAATAGTGCCAAAACTACTACGCTACATTTATCTTTTAGGTCGTTAACTTAAAAAAGATAACACTAACTTATCGATCTCGTGAATCGATTTCTCCTTTGGAAGGAACTCTGTTAATAAATATTTCGGCATCTGCTTCCACACAGCTTCGAATACTGTTTACGTGTTTTCCATGTGTAACAGGAAATGGGTAAACTAAACGCAATGTGAGAAATGCTTTTACTTGGTGACAACAGAAGGTTTCGAAATTCCATTTGTAGCTGGCTACAGATTAATGGAAATCTATCGATCCCCTCTCTAAAGTTTGCTTGAGGGGAGGAGAAACAGAGTCGGATAAAAAATCTATTAATTGAATCTGCAGTAGAAAAATACCTGAATATTTTATCGAACTTCCGACATGCCAAGCTGAAATAGTAAGAAACAGTTTCAATCTTTCTATCGTGGTTTCCTCCTGCTAACATACGCAAGAATTAACAATTACTCGATGAAATCCTTAAATCCTGATCGACTGTGACTCATTTAGATTACCACTTCCGCTGGATCAGAAGACGAAATATGTTTCGAAGGAAGTTCACTGTTTCCCGGAGATTTACTTCGCAATACGTCTGATATGGTTAATTAATGTGTACGAAATATTTGTTTTGATAATAGTACATTGTTTCACGGAGAATTACTTCGCAATACGTGTGATATGGTTAATTAAAAATGTTCAAATGTGTGTGACGTCTTATGCGAACAAAATTCCTGGTCATCAGTCGCTAGACTTACACACTAATCGCTTGACTAACTTAAACTAACTTACGCTAAGGACAACACAAACATCCACGCCCGAGGGAGGATTCGAACCCCCGACCGCAGCGGCCGAGCAGTTTGTGGCTGGCGCGCCGCAGACCGCTCGGCCAAACCGGCCGGCTGATATGGTTAATTAATGTGTACGAAATAGCGTCTGTAATGTCCGACTTTAACACAGAATTAGCGTTTATGCTGTGTGACATCTGTAGCGGAAGCACCGAGGCAGTTTTAAATAGTATACTATGCAACAAACGTTATTGAGAAAACTTTTGCAGTGACTAAATATTAACATTCTGTCGTCTGTAAACTTCATCATTGGCTCTGTTGAGCACTATGAAAAATCCCGGTTTTCAATGCCTGCAGGAAATTTGAAATTTTTCGTTAGTTCCTTCAGTTATTTAGCTTGAGATCTCTCGTTTCACAAGAATAATCGAGACATTCCGCTTTATCATTGGGCAACATGTAACGTCATTTGAGATAAAGGAAGGAAAAGTTAGGCCAATTAATGCCGAGGCAGGGCAGAATTTTGTAAATCGGTTTTTCGTAAGGCACATTTTGCGGCAGTATGCTCCAATGATGAATTACGTTTCATATAATGTACGCAGCAGTCAACGTGAAAGTTAACAATACGTTGCTTCTTCGACCCAGAGAGACAATGAAAGCATTGTTTTTACATTTAACGTTCCTCCTCCATTCTAGACCAAGTTATCTACGAAAACGAATAACAATACTCGGACCTTTTATTAAACAAAAATATTACTCTTTTTGATTGCGGTTTACTTCTTTACTTACACAGCAGACGTTAATGTTAAGCAACTGGGAGGGAGGGTGGAAGTATTTTATTTATTTGTCTATTTTTTTATGGAGCAAAACACATAGTATCTTTTATTCGTATTTAGAGCGACAATAATACAGAGAGCGCCTGGCGCAAGAATGGCGACGCAAGGAAGTCGTTTTCACAGTTGCAACGGACGTTATGAAATAATGCAGTAAAGAGAAATGTGGTTTCGATCATATTTTAATGGAAAATTTAGCTTTCGAGACAGAGCGTAGAAGTGGTATATTTGGTGGAATAGATAAAACTTATTTTCCGTAGAAGGCCTCCGTCAAATAGGCGAGTTGCTGGTTTTCCATATCTTCTGTTGTGTATCATTTCGAGAACTAGCGAATGTCCTTTCCTTTACTGATAGTATTTCCCTTTTAAGACATATCGATTAAAAGTATGTTCATGTGATAGATGTGTGAGATATTTTGTACAAAATCCTACTCTTCATGTTGGGGCAGTGTTGACAAAATTCGTTGCAACAGCCAGACGTGAAAGGCGCGTTTAAAGGAGAGTGTGAACAGCGAACGTAATTACTGTTGCCGCCTCTGCACTTTGTTATTGCCTCATATACTCGTAAACTCACGAGACTGTCAATGGAGCAAATATTGACAGTAAATGTATTTCATTTTCTCCACACAGCTTCCGTGAATACCTTTGCCATTATTCAGTCGTGAGCACGGAAACAAGTACGTAATGGCGACCGTGGGTTCATCCCCAGTAACAGTCAGTGTCAAGTACGCAGAACTGTGCGTTAACTGAATTCCTCTCATAACAAAACAGCTCATTTTAGCAGACTGTAGTCTGATGCTGTTGAAATCTATTACTGAATAAGGATCTGGGAAGCAACGTGGTTCTCAAAGAACAATCCAGCTGTCACGATAGCTCAGTAATGGAAACAATTTGTCGTTAATTTCCTTAAAATACTCAAATATCGGTAATGGCGTCAAAATTGCAGCCACACAGTACGAAACTCGAGTTAGATTTGCCTTCGTACTGAATGTGCTGTCGACGTGACGTAAAACCCTAAACTTCCTTCCTTCCTTCTGTCTGCTGTAACCATTACTTTTAGACAGAAATAAATAGTTAGCTCTGGGAAAAATACGTTAGTATTCTGGTAGTTAACATATAGCGCCCTTCAGTCATGTTTTACATGTTCCGCTACAGATACGAGAATACACGTCTACAACAATGACTTTCATCTGAATTACGGCTGTTGTTCTTCCGTTGGGAGAATGCGCAGAAAATCGGCGAATTATTTCCATTTAAATTTCTGGAAACAAGGTCGCAGACATCGACACCTCGTGTAGCAGCAAGACGGCAGTGAGATGGTCCCGAGATAATACGGCGTACCGCATCGACCGAATATCGATATGATATTCTGATGTAACGCAGCGAGAATACAGGAAGTGTTTGCTGCAAGAATGTAGCCGCTAAAAAATTCCTTCACAGTAGGTTTGGCGGCACTTTATTATTTTCCCTCCATTTTGACTGCTGGTGTAACTTATGCTGTTTCATCACAAAGTAATGAAGTGAGGAAATGTGTAATTATGACGTATTAAGATGACCAAATCAGCTTTTGTGATGGCTCGGGAATTTAACATATAGGTACATACACGTTATTTCTTACATTTGACGCATAGTGCAGCGTGTTAAAAGGTATTTCAGTATGGGAAGTCTTTCAATAACCATGCGATTCCTGCGGTTACATGAATTAACACATTTTTTTCTGTAACTACGTAAAATCAGTCAGTCTCGTTGCTTTGTGGTGGCTTGCTTAACAATTAATACGACAAGGACGACAGTGCACAGAAATGTGGAATTTTCTCCGTCATTTGCGCTGTCTTATCGTAGATGCAACACAAGAAGAAATAAAAGTTTGACACAATTCTCACTTCTAATGCCGTCCAAGTGAATTAAGTTTCTACTAGATCCTCTATAATATTCCTCCACCACAGGGCTGCAATATGTAAAGGACCTTGAAAGATGCGTTGTAAACTATTGCCGGTTACGAAAATTATTCATCAGTACAGAATAGGAACCTGATAATGTTGTTAAAAATAGTCACGGTATTTCTAACACTGCGTTTATCTTTCTGAGCGTTAACTAACAGCCACGGTGGAGTGGCAGAGCGCGCTAAGGCGCCTTTCTGCGGAGTGCTCGGTTGTTCGCCGTCGGAGGTTCGAGTCCTTCCTCAGACATATGTGTGTGTGTTGCCCTTACCATAAGTTTGTTACAGCAGTTTGGCAGTCTAGGGAATGAATAACCACAGCAGTTAAGTCCCTTAGATTTGCAAACATTTGAATTTGAACCAACAGACAACACTGACCTATTGTTATGGTGGTTTCTACACGTAATCTAGTGGACCGATTTCTCCTTTTGAAGGAAATGTGTGAATAAATAAACTTTCCTTTTCTTCCACACTGCTATTAACTATTATTCACATTCACGTCAAACAACAATTTGAGAGTCAGCCATACTGACCACGAATGTAGTCAACAACGTGAAAATGATGGCTAGCGATGTAGGTAACTGGGATAACACTGAAACTAATTTTAAGTGAGGCCTGTCTCGTTCACAGGCAAGAAACACGATGTTCTGATACTTTGGATCCGGAATTATGTACCGTGTTCTCTACATATTAATGTGTAGTAGCTTTGACAAAAGAGGTCAACACACATGTGTAGAATAAACAACGTTCAGAATACTTTATCTGTGAATTAAAGTTTTTCTCCATTTTCCGCCATAACAAATTGCAGTGTGTAAATGACTGTGACGGAATTTTTTAAACTGTTAGCAGTTGGGAATAAAATCCAACAATACAGAAACACAGTAATCTGGTAACTTAATAGTGACAAAACTACTACGCCACATTTATCTTTTAGGTCGTTAACTTAAAAAAGATAACACTAACTTATCGATACGTAATCTCGTGAATCGATTTCTCCTTTGGAAGGAACTCTGATAATAAATATTCGGGCATGTGCTTCTACACAGCTTCGAATACTGATTTGTGAGAAATGCTTTTAGTTGGTGACAACAGGAGGTTTCGAAATTCCATTTGTAGCGGGCTACAGATTAATGGAAATCTATCGATCTCCTCTCTAAAGTTTGCTTGAGGGGAGGAGAAACAGAGTCGGATAAAAAATCGATTAATTGAAAATGCAGTAGAAAAATACTGTGACGGAATTTTTTAAACCGTTGGCAGTTGCGAATAAAATCCATCAATACAGTAACACAGTAATCTGGCAAATTAATAGTGCCGAAACTACTACGCTACATTAATCTTTTCTACATTAATTTAAAAAAGACAACACTAACTTATCGATACGTAATCTCGTGAATCGATTTCGCCTTTGGAAGGAACTATGTTAATAAATATTCCGGCATCTGCTTCCACATAGCTTCGAATACTGTTTACGTGTTTTTCATGTGTAACAGGAAATGGGTAAACTAAACGCAATGTGAGAAATGCTTTTACTTAGTGACAACAGAAGGTTTCGAAATTCCATTTTTAGCTGGCTACAAATTAATGGAAATCTATCGATCTCCACCTAAAGTTTGCTTGAGGGGAGGAGAAACAGAGATGAATAAAAAATCGATTAATTGAAAATGCGATAGACAAATACTGTGACGGAATTTTTTAAGCTGTTGGCAGTTGCGAATAAAATCCATCAATACAGAAACACAGTAATCTGGTAACTTAATAGTGCTAAAACTACAACGCTACATTTATCTTTTCGGTCGCTAACTTATAAAGATAACAATAACTTATCGATACGTAATCTCGTGAATCGATTTCTCCTTTGGAAGGAACTCTGTTAATAAATATTCCGGCATGTGCTTCTACACAGCCTCGAATACTGATTTGTGAGGAATGCTTTTACTTGGTGACAATAGGAGGTTTCGAAATTCCATTTGTAGCTGGCTACAGATTAACGGAAATCTATCGATCTCCTCTCTAAAGTTTGCTTGAGGGGAAGAGAAACAGAGTCGGAGAAAAAATCGATTAATTGAAAATGCAGTAGAAAAACAAACCTGAATATTTTATCGTACTTCCGACATGCCCAGCTGAAATTGTAAGAAACAGTTTCAAACTTTGTATCGTGGATTCCTCCTGCTAACAAACGCAAGAATTAACAATTACTCGATGAACTCCTGTTTTTGTTGGACTGTGACTCACTTAGATTACCATTTCCGCTGGATTAGCAGACGAAATATGTTTCGAAGAAAGTTCACGTGTTTCCCGGAGATTTACTTCGCAGTATGTCTGATATGGTTAATTAATGTGTACGAAATATCTGTTTCGAAAATAGTACATTGTTTCACAGAGAATTACTTCGCAATACGTGTGATATGGTTAATTAAAACGTGTTCAACTTACGCTAAGGACAACACAAACATCCACGCCCGAGGGAGGATTCGAACCCCCGACCGCGCCGCAGACCGCTCGGCCAAAGCGGCCGGCTGATAAGGTTAATTGATGTGTACGAAATAGCGTCTGTAATGTCCGATTTTTAAACAGAATTAGCGTTTATGCTGTGTGACATCTGTAGCGGAAGCACCAAGGCAGTTTCAAATAGTATACTATGCAACAAATGTTGGTTATTGACAAAACTTTTGCAGTGACTAAATATTAGCATTCTGTCGTCTCTGAACTGCATCAATCGCTCTGTTGAGCACTATGAAAAATCCGTTTTCAATACCTGCAGGAAATTTGAAATTTTTCGTTAGTTCGTGCAGTTATTTAGCTCGAGATCTCTCGTTTCACAAGAATGGTCGAGACATTCCTGCTTCACCATTGGGCAACATGTAACGTCATTTGAGATGAAGGAAGGAAAAGTAAGGCCAATTAATGCCGAGGCAGCGCAGAATTTTGTAAATTGGTTTTTCGTAAAGCACATTTTTGCCGCAGTATGCTCGAATGATGAATTATGTTTGACATAATGTATGCCACAGTCGACGTGAATGTTAAAAATACGTTGCTTCTTCGACCCAGAGAGACAATGCAAGCATTATTTTTACATTTAACGTTCCTCCTCCATTCTACACCAAGTTATCTACGAAACGAATAACAATACTCGGACCTATTATTAAACAAAATTATTACTCTTTTTGATTACGGTTTACTTCTTTACACAGCAGACGTTAATGTTAAGCAACTGGGAGGGAGGGCGGAAGTATGTTATTTATTTATCTATTTTTTTTAATGGAACAAAACACATAGTTTCCGTTACTCAAATTTAGAGCGGCAATAATACAGAGAGCTTCTGGCGCAAGAATGGCGTCGCGAGGAAGGCGTTAGACAGTTGCAACGGACGTCTTGGCCGAGAGCAGATTTCACCCCATATTTTGAATTGCTGGTGCATGTCAGGAAGACGAATTATAGAATAATAAAGTAAAAAATGTAGCTTCCGAGACAGAGCGTATAAGTCACAGCGTTAGCGGAATACATAAAACGTATTTGCCGCTTTAAATAGGCGATTTGCTGGATTTCCGTATCTTTTGTTGTGTATCATTTCGAGAAGTAGCGGCTGCCCTTTCCTTTACTCGAAGTATTTCCCTTTAAAGATATTTCAGGTGTAAAGTAAGCTCTCGTGATAAATGTGCGGTACAGTCTGTACAAAAGCCTATCCTCGCGTTTAAAGGAGAGTGTGAACAGCCTTGTTGTTTACCGTCACACTGGTGGCGTAAATACACACTTGTTTCCGCGTGTTCACAGTTTTTTGCCTCATATTTAAGAGACTCTGTTTGTCGTGGGAACCAAATATTGACAGTAAAAAGATTCCGTTTTGTTCCACACAGCTTCCGTTACTGCTTTCGCCATTATTCAGTTGTAAAGACGAAAACAAGCAATGCTAATTGCGGGCCCATCCCCAGTAACAGTCGGTGGCAACATTGCAGAATTATGCATTATTTTGTTCCCCCTCGAAAGAAAACTGCAGAGGGTTTCGCCAAATCAAGTTTTTTAAAATGCTCGAATAGCGTTAACGCCGCCAAAATTGCAGCCACACAGTACGACACTCGAGTTAGATTCGCCTTCGTATTGAGTGTGCTTCCAGCTCCGTGCCTTAAACCATATCTGATCGCTGTATGCTGTTCGGTAAATAACTGCAGCGGCTATTTTTAGACAGAATTAAATAGTAAACTCTGGGAAAACGTCGTGGGTGTTGTGGTAATCAAAGAATAGCGTCCATCAGTCGTGTGTCACATTTTCTTCTATATAAGACGCCACAGATAGAAGAATGCGCGTCTACAACAATGCCTTTTATCGCTGCAGCGGCTGTTGTTCTTCCGTTGGGACAATGCCCAGGAAATCGCCGAATTATTTCAGCCTGGGGAAACAGTAACACAGACGTCGACACCTCGTGTAGCAGCACGATGGCAGTAAAATGGTCGCGAAAATTACGACGTACCGCTTCGTCCGAATCTCGGTTTGCTATTCGAATGCAGCGCCACAAGAATACAGTCGCTTTGGCGGCACTTAATAATTGTCCCCGCGTTTTCATCGTCGGTGTGCCTCTTGCAGTCTAATCGGAAACAACTGAAGTGAGAACATGTGCAATGACGATGTGTTAAGTTGGCCAAGTTAGCTGTCTAGGTGGGTGGTCAGTTAAAAATAAAATTGACACCTACGTTGTTCCTGGAATCGGACGCAAAAGACGGCGTTCTAACTCGAGTTCAAATTTGGTAACAATTTCGTAAATTGTTGCCAGTCACGATCAGTACAGGAAACAGCCACGCGGAAACTCAATATTGTCAATAATGAGCACATTATTTTTAACACTGCATACAGCTTTCCGGGCGCTAACTAACAGACAACACCTATTGTTATTATTTCTTGGCCAAGTAATGTCGTGAGCGACTATTGTGTCAATAACAAACGATTCTGTACGACCGCCTTAGGCACAAAAAGCTAGTGTGGCTGTAGCGATTCACAAATCATCGAGCCACGCATTGCACGGAATTATTAGCGACTAGTGGGTGCCTGGCATTTAGTGTGATACCAGCGTTTACGTCGACCTATTCTTTCACGTCCAGCAACAATTTCATCCCAGCGATTAACAATGTGAGGAGAAAAAGATTGCATTTATTTTCCGAATTTCTCTTGACGGTATTCCACTTTTTTTAATACAACGAACAGAACGAATGACAACAAAGTTTACAGTATCACCTGTTTCTGGTCTATCCGGCGACCGAACTCATTGTGCCAAATAGTTTCACATCCTGACAACACGAAGTTGCGAAATTCCGTTCGTAGCTGGCTACACTTTCACACATAACAGTTGTTTCGCACAGGGCAGAGGTTTTGCACAGGATAGTGGTTTCGCACAAGGCAGTGGTTTGGCACAAGGCAGTGGTTTGGCACAAGGCAGTGGTTTCGCACAAGACAGTGGTTTCGCACAAGACAGTGGTTTTGCAAAAGACAGTGGTTTTGCACAAGACAGTGGTTTTGCACAAGGCAGTGGTTTCGCACAAGAGAGTGGTTTCGAACAAGACAGTTGTTTCGAACAAGACTGTGGTTTCGCACAAGACAGTGGTTTCGAACAAGACTGTGGTTTCGCACAAGACCGTGGTTTCGCACAAGACAGTGGTTTCGCACAAGACAGCGGTTTCAGCAGGTGAGTGGTTTCGCACAGGACGGATGTTTCACACATGATAGTGGTTTCGCACAAGGCAGTGGTATCGCACAAGACAGTGGTATCGCACAAGACAGTCGTTTCACACAAGACAGTGGTTTTGCACACGACAGTGGTTTCGCATACGACAGTGGTTTTGCACAAGGCAGTGGTTTCACAAAGGACAGTGGTTTCGCACAAGGCAGTGGTTTCGCACAAGAGAATGGTTTCGCACATGACAGTGGTTTCACACAGGGCAGTGTTTTCGCACAGGACAGAGGTTTCGCACAAGACAGAGGTTTCGCACAAGACAGAGGTTTCGCAAAGAACAGTGGTTTTGCAAAGGAGAGTGGTTTCGCAAAGGAGAGTGGTTTTGCACAAGGCAGTGGTATCGCACAAGAGAGTGGTTTCGCACAAGACAGTGGTTTCGCACAAGACAGTGGTTTCGCACAAGACAGTGGTTTCGCACAAGACAGTGGTTTCGCACAAGACAGTGGTTTCGCACAAGGCAGTGGTTTCGCACAAGGCAGTGGTTCCGCACAAAACATTGGTTTCGGACAAGACAGTGTTTTCGCACAAGACAGTGGTTGCTCACAAGACTGTGGTTGAGCAAAAGACAGTGGTTTTGCACAAGGCGGTGGTTTCGCACAAGGCAGTGGTTTCGCACACGACCGTGGTTTCGCACAAGACAGCGGTTTCGCACAAGACAGTGGTTTCACGCAGGTGAGTGGTTTCGCACAAGGCAGTAGTATCGCACAAGACAGTGGTATCGCACAAGACAGTCGTTTCGCACAAGACAGTCGTTTCGCACAAGACAGTCGTTTCGCACAAGACAGTCGTTTCGCACAAGACAGTGGTTTCGCATACGACAGTTGTTTCGCAAAGAACAGTGGTTTTGCAAAAGAGAGTGGTTTCGCAAAGGAGAGTGGTTTTGCACAAGGCAGTGGTATCGCACAAGAGAGTGGTTTCGCACAAGACAGTGGTTTCGCACAAGATAGTGGTTTCGCTCAAGGCAGTGGTTTTGAACAAGAGAGTGGTTTCGCACAAGGCAGTGGTTTCGCACAAAAGAGTTGTTTTCCCACAAGACAGTGGTTTCGCACAAGACAGTGGTTTTGCACAAGAATGTGGTTTCGCACAAGAGAGTGGTTTCGCACAAGGCAGTGGTTCCGCACAAGACAGTTGTTTCGCACAAGGCAGTGGTTTCGCACAAGGCAGTGGTTTCGCACAAGGCAGTGGTTTCGCACAAGGCAGTGGTTTCGCACAAGGCAGTGGTTTCACACAAGGCAGTGGTTTCACACAAGACACTGGTGTCGCACAAGACAGTGGTTTCGCACAAGACAGTGGTTTCGCACAAGACAGTGGTTTCGCACAAGACAGTGGTTTCGCACAAGAGAATTGTTTCGCACAAGACAGTGGTTTCGCACAAGACAGTGGTTTTTGCACAAGGCAGTGGTTTCGCACAAGGCAGTGGTTTCGCACAAGGCAGTGGTTTCGCACAAGGCAGTGGTTTTGCACAAGACAGTGGTTGCACATAAGACAGTGGTGTCGTACAAGACGGTGGCTTCGCACAAGACAGAGGTTTCACACAAGACAGTTGTTTCGCAAAGAACAGTGGTTTTGCAAAGGAGTGGTTTCGCACAAGAGAGTGGTTTCGCACAAGGCAATGGTATCGCACAAGAGAGTGGTTTCGCACAAGACAGTGGTTTCGCACAAGACAGTGGTTTCGCACAAGACAGTGGTTTCGCACAAGACAGTGGTTTCGCACAAGACAGTGGTTTCGCACAAGACAGTGATTTCGCACAAGACAGTGGTTTCGCACAAGACAGTGATTTCGCACAAGACAGTGGTTTCGCACAAGACAGTGGTTTCGCACAAGACAGTGGTTTCGCACAAGACAGTGGTTTCGCACAAGGCAGTGGTTTTGCCCAAGAGAGTGGTTTCGCACAAGGCAGGGGTTACGCACAAGACAGTGGTTTTGCCCAAGGCAGTGGTTTTGCACAAGACAGTGGTTCAGCACAAGGCAGTGGTTTCGCACAAGACAGTTGTTTCGCACAAGACAGTGGTTGCACACAAGACAGTGGTTTCGCACAAGACAGTGGTTTTGAACAAGACAGTGGTTTCGCACAAGACAGTGGTTTCGCAAAAGGCAGTGGTTTCACACAAGAGAGTCGTTTCGCAAAAGGCAGTGGTTTCACACAAGAGAGTCGTTTCGCAAAAGGCAGTGGTTTTGTACGAGACAGTGGTTTTGCACAAGGCAGTGGTTTCGCACAAGACGGTGGTTCCGCACAAGATAGTGGTTTCGCACAAGAGGGTGGTTTCGCACTGGACAGTGGTTTCGAACAGGACAGTGGTTTCTTGCAAGACAGTGGTTTCACACAAGACAGTGGTTTCGCACAAGACAGTGGTTTCGCACAAGGCAGTGGTTTCACACAAGACAGTGGTTCCGCACAAAACATTGGTTTCGGACAAGACAGTGTTTTCGCACAAGACAGTGGTTGCTCACAAGACAGTGTTTTCGCACAAGACAGTGGTTGCTCACAAGACTGTGGTTGAGGAAAAGACAGTGGTTTTGCACAAGGCGGTGGTTTCGCACAAGGCAGTGGTTTCGCACACGACCGTGGTTTCGCACAAGACAGCGGTTTCGCACAAGACAGTGGTTTCACGCAGGTGAGTGGTTTCGCACAAGGCAGTAGTATCGCACAAGACAGTGGTATCGCACAAGACAGTCGTTTCGCACAAGACAGTCGTTTCGCACAAGACAGTCGTTTCGCACAAGACAGTCGTTTCGCACAAGACAGTGGTTTCGCATACGACAGTTGTTTCGCAAAGAACAGTGGTTTTGCAAAAGAGAGTGGTTTCGCAAAGGAGAGTGGTTGTGCACAAGGCAGTGGTATCGCACAAGAGAGTGGTTTCGCACAAGACAGTGGTTTCGCACAAGACAGTTGTTTCGCTCAAGGCAGTGGTTTTGAACAAGAGAGTGGTTTCGCACAAGGCAGTGGTTTCGCACAAAAGAGTTGTTTTCCCACAAGACAGTGGTTTCGCACAAGACAGTGGTTTTGCACAAGAATGTGGTTTCGCACAAGAGAGTGGTTTCGCACAAGGCAGTGGTTCCGCACAAGACAGTGGTTTCGCACAAGGCAGTGGTTTCGCACAAGGCAGTGGTTTCGCACAAGGCAGTGGTTTCGCACAAGGCAGTGGTTTCGCACAAGGCAGTGGTTTCACACAAGGCAGTGGTTTCACACAAGACACTGGTGTCGCACAAGACAGTGGTTTCGCACAAGACAGTGGTTTCGCACAAGACAGTGGTTTCGCACAAGACAGTGGTTTCGCACAAGAGAATTGTTTCGCACAAGACAGTGGTTTCGCACAAGACAGTGGTTTTTGCACAAGGCAGTGGTTTCGCACAAGGCAGTGGTTTCGCACAAGGCAGTGGTTTCGCACAAGGCAGTGGTTTTGCACAAGACAGTGGTTGCACAGAAGACAGTGGTGTCGTACAAGACGGTGGCTTCGCACAAGACAGAGGTTTCACACAAGACAGTTGTTTCGCAAAGAACAGTGGTTTTGCAAAGGAGAGTGGTTTCGCACAAGAGAGTGGTTTCGCACAAGGCAGTGGTATCGCACAAGAGAGTGGTTTCGCACAAGACAGTGGTTTCGCACAAGACAGTGGTTTCGCACAAGACAGTGGTTTCGCACAAGACAGTGGTTTCGCACAAGAGAGTGGTTTCGCACAAGACAGTGATTTCGCACAAGACAGTGGTTTCGCACAAGACAGTGGTTTCGCACAAGACAGTGGTTTCGCACAAGACAGTGGTTTCGCACAAGACAGTGGTTTCGCTCAAGGCAGTGGTTTTGCACAAGAGAGTGGTTACGCACAAGAGAGTGGTTACGCACAAGACAGTGGTTTTGCACAAAAGAGTTGTTTTCCCACAAGAAAGTGGTTTCGCACAAGACAGTGGTTTCGCGCAAGACAGTGGTTTTGCACAAGGATGTGGTTTCGCACAAGAGAGTGGTTTCGCACAAGGCAGTGGTTTCGCACAAGACAGTGGTTTCGCAAAAGACAGTGGTTTCGCACACGACAGTGGTTTCGCACAAGAGAGTGGCTTCACATAAGACAGTGGTTTCACACAAGACAGTGGTTTTGCACAAGACAGTGGTTTCGCACAAGACAGTGGTTTCGCAAAAGGCAGTGGTTTTGCACAAGAGAGTGGTTTCGCAAAAGGCAGTGGTTTTGTACGAGGCAGTGGTTTTGCACAAGGCAGTGGTTTCGCACAAGACGGTGGTTCCGCACAAGATAGTGGTTTCGCACAAGAGGGTGGTTTCCCACTGTACAGTGGTTTCGCACAGGACAGTGGTTTCTTACAAGACAGTGGTTTCGCACAAGACAGTGGTTTCGCACAAGACAGTGGTTTCGCACAAGACAGTGGTTTCGCACAATGCAGTGGTTTCGAACAAGAGAGTGGTTTCGCAAAAGGCAGTGGTTTTGCTCAAGAGAGTGATTTGGCACAAGGCAGTGGTTTCACACAAGAGTGGTTTGCACAAGACAGTTGTTTCGCACAAGACAGTGGTTTCGCACAAGGCAGTGGTTTCGCACAAGGCAGTGGTGTCGCACAAGACAGTGGTGCCGCACAAGACAGTGGTGTCGCACAAGACAGTGGTTCCGCACAAGGCTGTGGTTTCGCACAAGAGAGTGGTTTCGCACAAGGCAGGGGTTACGCACAAGACAGTGGTTTTGCCCAATTCAGTGGTTTTGCACAAGACAGTGGTTCAGCACAAGGCAGTGGTTTCGCACAAGACAGTTGTTTCGCACAAGACAGTGGTTGCACACAAGACAGTGGTTGCACACAAGACAGTGGTTTCGCACAAGACAGTGGTTTTGAACAAGACAGTGGTTTCGCACAAGACAGTGGTTTCGCAAAAGGCAGTGGTTTCACACAAGAGAGTCGTTTCGCAAAAGGCAGTGGTTTCACACAAGAGAGTCGTTTCGCAAAAGGCAGTGGTTTTGTACGAGACAGTGGTTTTGCACAAGGCAGTGGTTTCGCACAAGACGGTGGTTCCGCACAAGATAGTGGTTTCGCACAAGAGGGTGGTTTCGCACTGGACAGTGGTTTCGAACAGGACAGTGGTTTCTTGCAAGACAGTGGTTTCACACAAGACAGTGGTTTCGCACAAGACAGTGGTTTCGCACAAGGCAGTGGTTTCACACAAGACAGTGGTTCCGCACAAAACATTGGTTTCGGACAAGACAGTGTTTTCGCACAACACAGTGGTTGCTCACAAGACAGTGATTTCGCACAAGACAGTGGTTGCTCACAAGACTGTGGTTGAGGAAAAGACAGTGGTTTTGCACAAGGCGGTGGTTTCGCACAAGGCAGTGGTTTCGCACACGACCGTGGTTTCGCACAAGACAGCGGTTTCGCACAAGACAGTGGTTTCACGCAGGTGAGTGGTTTCGCACAAGGCAGTAGTATCGCACAAGACAGTGGTATCGCACAAGACAGTCGTTTCGCACAAGACAGTCGTTTCGCACAAGACAGTCGTTTCGCACAAGACAGTCGTTTCGCACAAGACAGTGGTTTCGCATACGACAGTTGTTTCGCAAAGAACAGTGGTTTTGCAAAAGAGAGTGGTTTCGCAAAGGAGAGTGGTTGTGCACAAGGCAGTGGTATCGCACAAGAGAGTGGTTTCGCACAAGACAGTGGTTTCGCACAAGACAGTGGTTTCGCTCAAGGCAGTGGTTTTGAACAAGAGAGTGGTTTCGCACAAGGCAGTGGTTTCGCACAAAAGAGTTGTTTTCCCACAAGACAGTGGTTTCGCACAAGACAGTGGTTTTGCACAAGAATGTGGTTTCGCACAAGAGAGTGGTTTCGCACAAGGCAGTGGTTCCGCACAAGACAGTGGTTTCGCACAAGGCAGTGGTTTCGCACAAGGCAGTGGTTTCGCACAAGGCAGTGGTTTCGCACAAGGCAGTGGTTTCGCACAAGGCAGTGGTTTCACACAAGGCAGTGGTTTCACACAAGACACTGGTGTCGCACAAGACAGTGGTTTCGCACAAGACAGTGGTTTCGCACAAGACAGTGGTTTCGCACAAGACAGTGGTTTCGCACAAGAGAATTGTTTCGCACAAGACAGTGGTTTCGCACAAGACAGTGGTTTTTGCACAAGGCAGTGGTTTCGCACAAGGCAGTGGTTTCGCACAAGGCAGTGGTTTCGCACAAGGCAGTGGTTTTGCACAAGACAGTGGTTGCACAGAAGACAGTGGTGTCGTACAAGACGGTGGCTTCGCACAAGACAGAGGTTTCACACAAGACAGTTGTTTCGCAAAGAACAGTGGTTTTGCAAAGGAGAGTGGTTTCGCACAAGAGAGTGGTTTCGCACAAGGCAGTGGTATCGCACAAGAGAGTGGTTTCGCACAAGACAGTGGTTTCGCACAAGACAGTGGTTTCGCACAAGACAGTGGTTTCGCACAAGACAGTGGTTTCGCACAAGAGAGTGGTTTCGCACAAGACAGTGATTTCGCACAAGACAGTGGTTTCGCACAAGACAGTGGTTTCGCACAAGACAGTGGTTTCGCACAAGACAGTGGTTTCGCTCAAGGCAGTGGTTTTGCACAAGAGAGTGGTTACGCACAAGAGAGTGGTTACGCACAAGACAGTGGTTTTGCACAAAAGAGTTGTTTTCCCACAAGAAAGTGGTTTCGCACAAGACAGTGGTTTCGCGCAAGACAGTGGTTTTGCACAAGGATGTGGTTTCGCACAAGAGAGTGGTTTCGCACAAGGCAGTGGTTTCGCACAAGACAGTGGTTTCGCAAAAGACAGTGGTTTCGCACACGACAGTGGTTTCGCACAAGAGAGTGGCTTCACATAAGACAGTGGTTTCACACAAGACAGTGGTTTCGCACAAGACAGTGGTTTCGCACAAGACAGTGGTTTCGCAAAAGGCAGTGGTTTTGCACAAGAGAGTGGTTTCGCAAAAGGCAGTGGTTTTGTACGAGGCAGTGGTTTTGCACAAGGCAGTGGTTTCGCACAAGACGGTGGTTCCGCACAAGATAGTGGTTTCGCACAAGAGGGTGGTTTCCCACTGTACAGTGGTTTCGCACAGGACAGTGGTTTCTTACAAGACAGTGGTTTCGCACAAGACAGTGGTTTCGCACAAGACAGTGGTTTCGCACAAGACAGTGGTTTCGCACAATGCAGTGGTTTCGAACAAGAGAGTGGTTTCGCAAAAGGCAGTGGTTTTGCACAAGAGAATGATTTGGCACAAGGCAGTGGTTTCACACAAGAGTGGTTTGCACAAGACAGTTGTTTCGCACAAGACAGTGGTTTCGCACAAGGCAGTGGTTTCGCACAAGGCAGTGGTGTCGCACAAGACAGTGGTGCCGCACAAGACAGTGGTGTCGCACAAGACAGTGGTTCCGCACAAGGCTGTGGTTTCGCACAAGAGAGTGGTTTCGCACAAGGCAGGGGTTACGCACAAGACAGTGGTTTTGCCCAATTCAGTGGTTTTGCACAAGACAGTGGTTCAGCACAAGGCAGTGGTTTCGCACAAGACAGTTGTTTCGCACAAGACAGTGGTTGCACACAAGACAGTGGTTTCGCACAAGACAGTGGTTTTGAACAAGACAGTGGTTTCGCACAAGACAGTGGTTTCGCAAAAGGCAGTGGTTTCACACAAGAGAGTCGTTTCGCAGAAGGCAGTGGTTTCACACAAGAGAGTCGTTTCGCAAAAGGCAGTGGTTTTGTACGAGGCAGTGGTTTTGCACAAGGCAGTGGTTTCGCACAAGACGGTGGTTCCGCACAAGATAGTGGTTTCGCACAAGAGGGTGGTTTCGCACTGGACAGTGGTTTCGAACAGGACAGTGGTTTCTTACAAGACAGTGGTTTCACACAAGACAGTGGTTTCGCACAAGAGAGTGGTTTAGCACAAGGCAGTGGTTTCACACAAGACAGTGGTTCCGCACAAAACATTGGTTTCGGAAAAGACAGTGGTTTCGCACAAGACAGTGGTTTCGCACAAGGCAGTGGCATCGCACAAGACAGTGGTATCGCACAAGAGAGTCGTTTCGCACAAGACAGTCGTTTCGCACAAGACAGTCGTTTCGCACAAGACAGTCGTTTCGCACAAGACAGTCATTTCGCATACGACAGTGGTTTTGCACAAGACAGGGGTTTCGCAAAGGACAGTGGTTTCGCACAAGGCAGTGGTTTCGCACAAGAGAATGGTTTCGCACACGACAGTGGTTTCGCACAGGACAGAGGTTTCGCACAGGACAGAGGTTTCGCACAAGACAGAGGTTTCGCACAAGACAGTTGTTTCGCAAAGAACAGTGGTTTTGCAAAAGAGAGTGGTTTCACAAAGGAGAGAGGTTTTGCACAAGGCAGTGGTATCGCACAAGAGAGTGGTTTCGCACAAGACAGTGGTTTCGCACAAGACAGTGGTTTCGCTCAAGGCAGTGGTTTTGCACAAGAGAGTGGTTTCGCACAAGGCAGTGGTTTCGCACAAAAGAGTTGTTTTCCCACAAGACAGTGGTTTCGCACAAGACAGTGGTTTCGCAAAAGACAGTGGTTTTGCACAAGAATGTGGTTTCGCATAAGAGAGTGGTTTCGCACAAGGCAGTGGTTCCGCACAAGACAGTGGTTTCGCACAAGGCAGTGGTTTCGCACAAGGCAGTGGTTTCACACAAGGCAGTGGTTTCACACAAGACACTGGTTTCGCACAAGACAGTGGTATCGCACAAGACAGTGGTTTCGCACAAGACAGTGGTTTCGCACAAGACAGTGGTTTCGCACAAGAGAATTGTTTCGCACAAGACAGTGGTTTCGCACAAGACAGTGGTTTCGCACAAGACAGTGGTTTTTGCACAAGGCAGTGGTTTCGCACAAGGCAGTGGTTTCGCACAAGGCAGTGGTTTCGCACAAGGCAGTGGTTTCGCACAAGACAGTGGTTTCGCACAAGACAGTGGTTTCGCACAAGACAGTGGTTTCGCACAAGACAGTGTTTTCGCACAAGACAGTGGTTTCGCACAAGACAGTGGTTTCGCACAAGACAGTGCATTTGCACAAGGAAGTGGTTTCGCACAAGGCCGTGGTTTTGTACAAAACAGTGGTTTCGCACAAGACAGTGGTTTCGCACAAGGCAGTGTTTTCGCACAAGGCAGTGGTTTCGCACAAGGCAGTGGTTTCGCACAAGGCAGTGGTTTCGCAAAAGACAGTGGTTCCACACAAGACAGTGGTTTCGCAAAAGACAGTTGTTTCGCACAGGAGAGTGGTTTCACACAAGAAAGTGGTTTCGCACAAGACAGTGGTTTCGCACAAGACAGTGGTTTCGCACAAGACAGTGGTTTTGAAAAAGGCAGTGGTTTTGAACAAGAGAGTGATTTGGCACAAGGCAGTGGTTTCACACAAGAGTGGTTTGCACAAGACAGTTGTTTCGCACAAGACAGTGGTTTCGCACAAGGCAGTGGTTTCGCACAAGGCAGTGGTGTCGCACAAGACAGTGGTTCCGCACAAGGCTGTGGTTCCGCACAAGGCTGTGGTTTCGCACAAGAGAGTGGTTTCGCACAAGAGAGTGGTTTCGCACAAGGCAGGGGTTACGCACAAGACAGTGGTTTTGCCCAAGACAGTGGTTCAGCACAAGGTAGTGGTTTCGCACAAGATAGTGGTTTCGCACAAGGCAGTGGTTTCGCACAAGACAGTGGTTTCGCACAAGGCAGTGGTTTCGCACAAGGCAATGGTTTTGCACAAGACAGTGGTTGCACAGAAGACAGTGGTATCGTACAAGACGGTGGCTTCGCACAAGACAGAGGTTTCACACAAGACAGTTGTTTCGCAAAGAACAGTGGTTTTGCAAAGGAGAGTGGTTTCGCACAAGAGAGTGGTTTCGCACAAGGCAGTGGTATCGCACAAGAGAGTGGTTTCGCACAAGACAGTGGTTTCGCACAAGACAGTGGTTTCGCACAAGACAGTGGTTTCGCACAAGACAGTGGTTTCGCACAAGACAGTGATTTCGCACAAGACAGTGGTTTCGCACAAGACAGTGGTTTCGCACAAGACAGTGGTTTCGCTCAAGGCAGTGGTTTTGCACAAGAGAGTGGTTACGCACAAGAGAGTGGTTACGCACAAGACAGTGGTTTTGCACAAAAGAGTTGTTTTCCCACAAGAAAGTGGTTTCGCACAAGACAGTGGTTTTGCACAAGGATGTGGTTTCGAACAAGAGAGTGGTTTCGCACAAGGCAGTGGTTTCGCACAAGACAGTGGTTTCGCACAAGACAGTGGTTTCGCACAAGACAGTGGTTTCGCACAAGACAGTGGTTTTGCACAAGACAGTGGTTTCGCAAAAGACAGTGGTTTCGCACACGACAGTGGTTTCGCACAAGAGAGTGGCTTCACATAAGACAGTGGTTTCACACAAGACAGTGGTTTCGCACAAGACAGTGGTTTCGCACAAGACAGTGGTTTCGCAAAAGGCAGTGCTTTTGTACGAGGCAGTGGTTTTGAACAAGGCAGTGGTTTCGCACAAGACGGTGGTTCCGCACAAGATAGTGGTTTCGCACAAAAGGGTGGTTTCCCACTGGACAGTGGTTTCGCACAGGACAGTGGTTTCTTACAAGACAGTGGTTTCTTACAAGACAGTGGTTTCGCACAAGACAGTGGTTTTGCACAAGACAGTGGTTTCTTACAAGACAGTGGTTTCGCACAAGACAGTGGTTTCGCACAAGACAGTGGTTTCGCACAAGACAGTGGTTTCGCACAAGACAGTGGTTTCACACAAGACAGTGGTTCCGCACAAAACATTAGTTTCGGACAAGACAGTGTTTTCGCACAAGACAGTGGTTGCACACAAGACTGTGGTTTCGCACATAACAGTGGTTTCGCACAAGGCAGTGGTTGTGCAAAAGACAGTGGTTTTGCACAAGGCGGTGGTTTCGCACAAGAGAGTGGTTTCGAACAAGACAGTGGTTTCACGTAGGTGAGTGGTTTCGCACAGGACGGATGTTTCACACACGATGGTGGTTTCGCACAAGGCAGTGGTATCGCACAAGACAGTGGTATCGCACAAGACAGTGGTTTCGCACACAACAGAGGTTTCGCACACGTCAGTGGTTTCGCACACGAAAGTGGTTTCGCACACGACAGTGGTTTCGCACACGACAGTGGTTTTGCACAAGGCAGTGGTTTCGCACAAAACAGTGGTTTCGCAAAGGACAGTGGTTTCGCACAAGGCAGTGGTTTCGCACAAGAGAATGGTTTCGCACACGACACTGGTTTCGCACAGGGCAGTGTTTTCGCACAGGACAGATGTTTCGCACAAGACAGTTGTTTCGCAAAGAACAGTGGTTTTGCAAAGGAGAGTGGTTTCGCAAAGGAGAGTGGTTTTGCACAAGGCAGTGGTATCGCACAAGACAGTGGTTTCGCACAAGACAGTGGTTTCGCACAAGACAGTGGTTTCGCACAAGACAGTGGTTTCGCACAAGACAGTGGTTTCGCACAAGACAGTGGTTTCGCTCAAGACAGTGGTTTCGCTCAAGACAGTGGTTTCGCTGAAGGCAGTGGTTTCGCTCAAGGCAGTGGTTTCGCTCAAGGCAGTGGTTTCGCTCAAGACAGTGGTTTCGCTCAAGACAGTGGTTTCGCTCAAGACAGTGGTTTCGCTCAAGACAGTGGTTTCGCTCAAGACAGTGGTTTCGCTCAAGACAGTGGTTTCGCACAAGAGAGTGGTTTCGCAAAAGGCAGTGGTTTTGCACAAGAGAGTGATTTGGCACAAGAGAGTGATTTCACACAAGAGTGGTTTGCACAAGACAGTTGTTTCGCACAAGGCAGTGGTTTCGCACAAGGCAGTGGTTTCGCACAAGGCAGTGGTGTCGCTCAAGGCAGTGGTGTCGCACAAGGCAGTGGTGTCGCACAAGGCAGTGGTTTCGCACAAGGCAGTGGTTTCGCACAAGGCAGTGGTTTCGCACAAGGCAGTGGTTTCGCACAAGGCAGTGGTTTCGCACAGGACAGTGGTTTCGCTCAAGACAGTGGTTTCGCTCAAGACAGTGGTTTCGCACAAGACAGTGGTTTCGCACAAGACAGTGGTTTCGCACAAGAGAGTGGTTTCGCACAAGAGAGTGGTTTCGCACAAGAGAGTGGTTTCGCACAAGACAGTGGTTTCGCACAAGAGAGTGATTTGGCACAAGAGAGTGATTTGGCACAAGAGAGTGATTTCACACAAGAGTGGTTTGCACAAGACAGTTGTTTCGCACAAGGCAGTGGTTTCGCACAAGGCAGTGGTTTCGCACAAGGCAGTGGTTTCGCACAAGGCAGTGGTTTCGCACAAGGCAGTGGTGTCGCACAAGGCAGTGGTGTCGCACAAGGCAGTGGTTTCGCACAAGGCAGTGGTTTCGCACAAGGCAGTGGTTTCGCACAGGACAGTGGTTTCGCACAGGACAGTGGTTTCGCTCAAGACAGTGGTTTCGCTCAAGACAGTGGTTTCGCTCAAGACAGTGGTTTCGCTCAAGACAGTGGTTTCGCTCAAGACAGTGGTTTCGCTCAAGACAGTGGTTTCGCTCAAGACAGTGGTTTCGCACAAGACAGTGGTTTCGCACAAGACAGTTGTTTCGCACAAGACAGTGGTTTCGCACAATGCAGTGGTTTCGCACAATGCAGTGGTTTCGCACAAGAGAGTGGTTTTGCAAAAGGCAATGGTTTTGCACAAGAGAGTGATTTGGCACAAGGCAGTGGTTTCACACAAGAGTGGTTTGCACAAGACAGTTGTTTCGCACAAGACAGTGGTTTCGCACAAGGCAGTGGTTTCGCACAAGACAGTGGTTTCGCACAAGACAGTGGTTTCGCACAAGACAGTGGTTTCGCACAAGACTGTGGTTTCGACAAGGCAGTGGTTTCGCACAAGACAGTGGTTTTGCACAAGACATTGGTTCAGCACAAGGCAGTGGTGTCGCACAAGACAGTGGTATCGCACAAGACAGTCGTTTCACACAAGACAGTGGTTTTGCACACGACAGTGGTTTCGCATACGACAGTGGTTTTGCACAAGGCAGTGGTTTCACAAAGGACAGTGGTTTCGCACAAGGCAGTGGTTTCGCACAAGAGAATGGTTTCGCACATGACAGTGGTTTCACACAGGGCAGTGTTTTCGCACAGGACAGAGGTTTCGCACAAGACAGAGGTTTCGCACAAGACAGAGGTTTCGCAAAGAACAGTGGTTTTGCAAAGGAGAGTGGTTTCGCAAAGGAGAGTGGTTTTGCACAAGGCAGTGGTATCGCACAAGAGAGTGGTTTCGCACAAGACAGTGGTTTCGCACAAGACAGTGGTTTCGCACAAGACAGTGGTTTCGCACAAGACAGTGGTTTCGCACAAGACAGTGGTTTCGCACAAGGCAGTGGTTTCGCACAAGGCAGTGGTTCCGCACAAAACATTGGTTTCGGACAAGACAGTGTTTTCGCACAAGACAGTGGTTGCTCACAAGACTGTGGTTGAGCAAAAGACAGTGGTTTTGCACAAGGCGGTGGTTTCGCACAAGGCAGTGGTTTCGCACACGACCGTGGTTTCGCACAAGACAGCGGTTTCGCACAAGACAGTGGTTTCACGCAGGTGAGTGGTTTCGCACAAGGCAGTAGTATCGCACAAGACAGTGGTATCGCACAAGACAGTCGTTTCGCACAAGACAGTCGTTTCGCACAAGACAGTCGTTTCGCACAAGACAGTCGTTTCGCACAAGACAGTGGTTTCGCATACGACAGTTGTTTCGCAAAGAACAGTGGTTTTGCAAAAGAGAGTGGTTTCGCAAAGGAGAGTGGTTTTGCACAAGGCAGTGGTATCGCACAAGAGAGTGGTTTCGCACAAGACAGTGGTTTCGCACAAGATAGTGGTTTCGCTCAAGGCAGTGGTTTTGAACAAGAGAGTGGTTTCGCACAAGGCAGTGGTTTCGCACAAAAGAGTTGTTTTCCCACAAGACAGTGGTTTCGCACAAGACAGTGGTTTTGCACAAGAATGTGGTTTCGCACAAGAGAGTGGTTTCGCACAAGGCAGTGGTTCCGCACAAGACAGTTGTTTCGCACAAGGCAGTGGTTTCGCACAAGGCAGTGGTTTCGCACAAGGCAGTGGTTTCGCACAAGGCAGTGGTTTCGCACAAGGCAGTGGTTTCACACAAGGCAGTGGTTTCACACAAGACACTGGTGTCGCACAAGACAGTGGTTTCGCACAAGACAGTGGTTTCGCACAAGACAGTGGTTTCGCACAAGACAGTGGTTTCGCACAAGAGAATTGTTTCGCACAAGACAGTGGTTTCGCACAAGACAGTGGTTTTTGCACAAGGCAGTGGTTTCGCACAAGGCAGTGGTTTCGCACAAGGCAGTGGTTTCGCACAAGGCAGTGGTTTTGCACAAGACAGTGGTTGCACATAAGACAGTGGTGTCGTACAAGACGGTGGCTTCGCACAAGACAGAGGTTTCACACAAGACAGTTGTTTCGCAAAGAACAGTGGTTTTGCAAAGGAGTGGTTTCGCACAAGAGAGTGGTTTCGCACAAGGCAGTGGTATCGCACAAGAGAGTGGTTTCGCACAAGACAGTGGTTTCGCACAAGACAGTGGTTTCGCACAAGACAGTGGTTTCGCACAAGACAGTGGTTTCGCACAAGACAGTGGTTTCGCACAAGACAGTGATTTCGCACAAGACAGTGGTTTCGCACAAGACAGTGATTTCGCACAAGACAGTGGTTTCGCACAAGACAGTGGTTTCGCACAAGACAGTGGTTTCGCACAAGACAGTGGTTTCGCACAAGGCAGTGGTTTTGCCCAAGAGAGTGGTTTCGCACAAGGCAGGGGTTACGCACAAGACAGTGGTTTTGCCCAAGGCAGTGGTTTTGCACAAGACAGTGGTTCAGCACAAGGCAGTGGTTTCGCACAAGACAGTTGTTTCGCACAAGACAGTGGTTGCACACAAGACAGTGGTTTCGCACAAGACAGTGGTTTTGAACAAGACAGTGGTTTCGCACAAGACAGTGGTTTCGCAAAAGGCAGTGGTTTCACACAAGAGAGTCGTTTCGCAAAAGGCAGTGGTTTCACACAAGAGAGTCGTTTCGCAAAAGGCAGTGGTTTTGTACGAGACAGTGGTTTTGCACAAGGCAGTGGTTTCGCACAAGACGGTGGTTCCGCACAAGATAGTGGTTTCGCACAAGAGGGTGGTTTCGCACTGGACAGTGGTTTCGAACAGGACAGTGGTTTCTTGCAAGACAGTGGTTTCACACAAGACAGTGGTTTCGCACAAGACAGTGGTTTCGCACAAGGCAGTGGTTTCACACAAGACAGTGGTTCCGCACAAAACATTGGTTTCGGACAAGACAGTGTTTTCGCACAAGACAGTGGTTGCTCACAAGACAGTGTTTTCGCACAAGACAGTGGTTGCTCACAAGACTGTGGTTGAGGAAAAGACAGTGGTTTTGCACAAGGCGGTGGTTTCGCACAAGGCAGTGGTTTCGCACACGACCGTGGTTTCGCACAAGACAGCGGTTTCGCACAAGACAGTGGTTTCACGCAGGTGAGTGGTTTCGCACAAGGCAGTAGTATCGCACAAGACAGTGGTATCGCACAAGACAGTCGTTTCGCACAAGACAGTCGTTTCGCACAAGACAGTCGTTTCGCACAAGACAGTCGTTTCGCACAAGACAGTGGTTTCGCATACGACAGTTGTTTCGCAAAGAACAGTGGTTTTGCAAAAGAGAGTGGTTTCGCAAAGGAGAGTGGTTGTGCACAAGGCAGTGGTATCGCACAAGAGAGTGGTTTCGCACAAGACAGTGGTTTCGCACAAGACAGTTGTTTCGCTCAAGGCAGTGGTTTTGAACAAGAGAGTGGTTTCGCACAAGGCAGTGGTTTCGCACAAAAGAGTTGTTTTCCCACAAGACAGTGGTTTCGCACAAGACAGTGGTTTTGCACAAGAATGTGGTTTCGCACAAGAGAGTGGTTTCGCACAAGGCAGTGGTTCCGCACAAGACAGTGGTTTCGCACAAGGCAGTGGTTTCGCACAAGGCAGTGGTTTCGCACAAGGCAGTGGTTTCGCACAAGGCAGTGGTTTCGCACAAGGCAGTGGTTTCACACAAGGCAGTGGTTTCACACAAGACACTGGTGTCGCACAAGACAGTGGTTTCGCACAAGACAGTGGTTTCGCACAAGACAGTGGTTTCGCACAAGACAGTGGTTTCGCACAAGAGAATTGTTTCGCACAAGACAGTGGTTTCGCACAAGACAGTGGTTTTTGCACAAGGCAGTGGTTTCGCACAAGGCAGTGGTTTCGCACAAGGCAGTGGTTTCGCACAAGGCAGTGGTTTTGCACAAGACAGTGGTTGCACAGAAGACAGTGGTGTCGTACAAGACGGTGGCTTCGCACAAGACAGAGGTTTCACACAAGACAGTTGTTTCGCAAAGAACAGTGGTTTTGCAAAGGAGAGTGGTTTCGCACAAGAGAGTGGTTTCGCACAAGGCAGTGGTATCGCACAAGAGAGTGGTTTCGCACAAGACAGTGGTTTCGCACAAGACAGTGGTTTCGCACAAGACAGTGGTTTCGCACAAGACAGTGGTTTCGCACAAGAGAGTGGTTTCGCACAAGACAGTGATTTCGCACAAGACAGTGGTTTCGCACAAGACAGTGGTTTCGCACAAGACAGTGGTTTCGCACAAGACAGTGGTTTCGCACAAGACAGTGGTTTCGCTCAAGGCAGTGGTTTTGCACAAGAGAGTGGTTACGCACAAGAGAGTGGTTACGCACAAGACAGTGGTTTTGCACAAAAGAGTTGTTTTCCCACAAGAAAGTGGTTTCGCACAAGACAGTGGTTTCGCGCAAGACAGTGGTTTTGCACAAGGATGTGGTTTCGCACAAGAGAGTGGTTTCGCACAAGGCAGTGGTTTCGCACAAGACAGTGGTTTCGCAAAAGACAGTGGTTTCGCACACGACAGTGGTTTCGCACAAGAGAGTGGCTTCACATAAGACAGTGGTTTCACACAAGACAGTGGTTTTGCACAAGACAGTGGTTTCGCACAAGACAGTGGTTTCGCAAAAGGCAGTGGTTTTGCACAAGAGAGTGGTTTCGCAAAAGGCAGTGGTTTTGTACGAGGCAGTGGTTTTGCACAAGGCAGTGGTTTCGCACAAGACGGTGGTTCCGCACAAGATAGTGGTTTCGCACAAGAGGGTGGTTTCCCACTGTACAGTGGTTTCGCACAGGACAGTGGTTTCTTACAAGACAGTGGTTTCGCACAAGACAGTGGTTTCGCACAAGACAGTGGTTTCGCACAAGACAGTGGTTTCGCACAATGCAGTGGTTTCGAACAAGAGAGTGGTTTCGCTAAAGGCAGTGGTTTTGCACAAGAGAGTGATTTGGCACAAGGCAGTGGTTTCACACAAGAGTGGTTTGCACAAGACAGTTGTTTCGCACAAGACAGTGGTTTCGCACAAGGCAGTGGTTTCGCACAAGGCAGTGGTGTCGCACAAGACAGTGGTGCCGCACAAGACAGTGGTGTCGCACAAGACAGTGGTTCCGCACAAGGCTGTGGTTTCGCACAAGAGAGTGGTTTCGCACAAGGCAGGGGTTACGCACAAGACAGTGGTTTTGCCCAATTCAGTGGTTTTGCACAAGACAGTGGTTCAGCACAAGGCAGTGGTTTCGCACAAGACAGTTGTTTCGCACAAGACAGTGGTTGCACACAAGACAGTGGTTGCACACAAGACAGTGGTTTCGCACAAGACAGTGGTTTTGAACAAGACAGTGGTTTCGCACAAGACAGTGGTTTCGCAAAAGGCAGTGGTTTCACACAAGAGAGTCGTTTCGCAAAAGGCAGTGGTTTCACACAAGAGAGTCGTTTCGCAAAAGGCAGTGGTTTTGTACGAGACAGTGGTTTTGCACAAGGCAGTGGTTTCGCACAAGACGGTGGTTCCGCACAAGATAGTGGTTTCGCACAAGAGGGTGGTTTCGCACTGGACAGTGGTTTCGAACAGGACAGTGGTTTCTTGCAAGACAGTGGTTTCACACAAGACAGTGGTTTCGCACAAGACAGTGGTTTCGCACAAGGCAGTGGTTTCACACAAGACAGTGGTTCCGCACAAAACATTGGTTTCGGACAAGACAGTGTTTTCGCACAAGACAGTGGTTGCTCACAAGACAGTGTTTTCGCACAAGACAGTGGTTGCTCACAAGACTGTGGTTGAGGAAAAGACAGTGGTTTTGCACAAGGCGGTGGTTTCGCACAAGGCAGTGGTTTCGCACACGACCGTGGTTTCGCACAAGACAGCGGTTTCGCACAAGACAGTGGTTTCACGCAGGTGAGTGGTTTCGCACAAGGCAGTAGTATCGCACAAGACAGTGGTATCGCACAAGACAGTCGTTTCGCACAAGACAGTCGTTTCGCACAAGACAGTCGTTTCGCACAAGACAGTGGTTTCGCATACGACAGTTGTTTCGCAAAGAACAGTGGTTTTGCAAAAGAGAGTGGTTTCGCAAAGGAGAGTGGTTGTGCACAAGGCAGTGGTATCGCACAAGAGAGTGGTTTCGCACAAGACAGTGGTTTCGCACAAGACAGTGGTTTCGCTCAAGGCAGTGGTTTTGAACAAGAGAGTGGTTTCGCACAAGGCAGTGGTTTCGCACAAAAGAGTTGTTTTCCCACAAGACAGTGGTTTCGCACAAGACAGTGGTTTTGCACAAGAATGTGGTTTCGCACAAGAGAGTGGTTTCGCACAAGGCAGTGGTTCCGCACAAGACAGTGGTTTCGCACAAGGCAGTGGTTTCGCACAAGGCAGTGGTTTCGCACAAGGCAGTGGTTTCGCACAAGGCAGTGGTTTCGCACAAGGCAGTGGTTTCACACAAGGCAGTGGTTTCACACAAGACACTGGTGTCGCACAAGACAGTGGTTTCGCACAAGACAGTGGTTTCGCACAAGACAGTGGTTTCGCACAAGACAGTGGTTTCGCACAAGAGAATTGTTTCGCACAAGACAGTGGTTTCGCACAAGACAGTGGTTTTTGCACAAGGCAGTGGTTTCGCACAAGGCAGTGGTTTCGCACAAGGCAGTGGTTTCGCACAAGGCAGTGGTTTTGCACAAGACAGTGGTTGCACAGAAGACAGTGGTGTCGTACAAGACGGTGGCTTCGCACAAGACAGAGGTTTCACACAAGACAGTTGTTTCGCAAAGAACAGTGGTTTTGCAAAGGAGAGTGGTTTCGCACAAGAGAGTGGTTTCGCACAAGGCAGTGGTATCGCACAAGAGAGTGGTTTCGCACAAGACAGTGGTTTCGCACAAGACAGTGGTTTCGCACAAGACAGTGGTTTCGCACAAGACAGTGGTTTCGCACAAGAGAGTGGTTTCGCACAAGACAGTGATTTCGCACAAGACAGTGGTTTCGCACAAGACAGTGGTTTCGCACAAGACAGTGGTTTCGCACAAGACAGTGGTTTCGCTCAAGGCAGTGGTTTTGCACAAGAGAGTGGTTACGCACAAGAGAGTGGTTACGCACAAGACAGTGGTTTTGCACAAAAGAGTTGTTTTCCCACAAGAAAGTGGTTTCGCACAAGACAGTGGTTTCGCGCAAGACAGTGGTTTTGCACAAGGATGTGGTTTCGCACAAGAGAGTGGTTTCGCACAAGGCAGTGGTTTCGCACAAGACAGTGGTTTCGCAAAAGACAGTGGTTTCGCACACGACAGTGGTTTCGCACAAGAGAGTGGCTTCACATAAGACAGTGGTTTCACACAAGACAGTGGTTTCGCACAAGACAGTGGTTTCGCACAAGACAGTGGTTTCGCAAAAGGCAGTGGTTTTGCACAAGAGAGTGGTTTCGCAAAAGGCAGTGGTTTTGTACGAGGCAGTGGTTTTGCACAAGGCAGTGGTTTCGCACAAGACGGTGGTTCCGCACAAGATAGTGGTTTCGCACAAGAGGGTGGTTTCCCACTGTACAGTGGTTTCGCACAGGACAGTGGTTTCTTACAAGACAGTGGTTTCGCACAAGACAGTGGTTTCGCACAAGACAGTGGTTTCGCACAAGACAGTGGTTTCGCACAATGCAGTGGTTTCGAACAAGAGAGTGGTTTCGCAAAAGGCAGTGGTTTTGCACAAGAGAATGATTTGGCACAAGGCAGTGGTTTCACACAAGAGTGGTTTGCACAAGACAGTTGTTTCGCACAAGACAGTGGTTTCGCACAAGGCAGTGGTTTCGCACAAGGCAGTGGTGTCGCACAAGACAGTGGTGCCGCACAAGACAGTGGTGTCGCACAAGACAGTGGTTCCGCACAAGGCTGTGGTTTCGCACAAGAGAGTGGTTTCGCACAAGGCAGGGGTTACGCACAAGACAGTGGTTTTGCCCAATTCAGTGGTTTTGCACAAGACAGTGGTTCAGCACAAGGCAGTGGTTTCGCACAAGACAGTTGTTTCGCACAAGACAGTGGTTGCACACAAGACAGTGGTTTCGCACAAGACAGTGGTTTTGAACAAGACAGTGGTTTCGCACAAGACAGTGGTTTCGCAAAAGGCAGTGGTTTCACACAAGAGAGTCGTTTCGCAGAAGGCAGTGGTTTCACACAAGAGAGTCGTTTCGCAAAAGGCAGTGGTTTTGTACGAGGCAGTGGTTTTGCACAAGGCAGTGGTTTCGCACAAGACGGTGGTTCCGCACAAGATAGTGGTTTCGCACAAGAGGGTGGTTTCGCACTGGACAGTGGTTTCGAACAGGACAGTGGTTTCTTACAAGACAGTGGTTTCACACAAGACAGTGGTTTCGCACAAGAGAGTGGTTTAGCACAAGGCAGTGGTTTCACACAAGACAGTGGTTCCGCACAAAACATTGGTTTCGGAAAAGACAGTGGTTTCGCACAAGACAGTGGTTTCGCACAAGGCAGTGGCATCGCACAAGACAGTGGTATCGCACAAGAGAGTCGTTTCGCACAAGACAGTCGTTTCGCACAAGACAGTCGTTTCGCACAAGACAGTCGTTTCGCACAAGACAGTCATTTCGCATACGACAGTGGTTTTGCACAAGACAGGGGTTTCGCAAAGGACAGTGGTTTCGCACAAGGCAGTGGTTTCGCACAAGAGAATGGTTTCGCACACGACAGTGGTTTCGCACAGGACAGAGGTTTCGCACAGGACAGAGGTTTCGCACAAGACAGAGGTTTCGCACAAGACAGTTGTTTCGCAAAGAACAGTGGTTTTGCAAAAGAGAGTGGTTTCACAAAGGAGAGTGGTTTTGCACAAGGCAGTGGTATCGCACAAGAGAGTGGTTTCGCACAAGACAGTGGTTTCGCACAAGACAGTGGTTTCGCTCAAGGCAGTGGTTTTGCACAAGAGAGTGGTTTCGCACAAGGCAGTGGTTTCGCACAAAAGAGTTGTTTTCCCACAAGACAGTGGTTTCGCACAAGACAGTGGTTTCGCAAAAGACAGTGGTTTTGCACAAGAATGTGGTTTCGCATAAGAGAGTGGTTTCGCACAAGGCAGTGGTTCCGCACAAGACAGTGGTTTCGCACAAGGCAGTGGTTTCGCACAAGGCAGTGGTTTCACACAAGGCAGTGGTTTCACACAAGACACTGGTTTCGCACAAGACAGTGGTATCGCACAAGACAGTGGTTTCGCACAAGACAGTGGTTTCGCACAAGACAGTGGTTTCGCACAAGAGAATTGTTTCGCACAAGACAGTGGTTTCGCACAAGACAGTGGTTTCGCACAAGACAGTGGTTTTTGCACAAGGCAGTGGTTTCGCACAAGGCAGTGGTTTCGCACAAGGCAGTGGTTTCGCACAAGGCAGTGGTTTCGCACAAGACAGTGGTTTCGCACAAGACAGTGGTTTCGCACAAGACAGTGGTTTCGCACAAGACAGTGTTTTCGCACAAGACAGTGGTTTCGCACAAGACAGTGGTTTCGCACAAGACAGTGCATTTGCACAAGGAAGTGGTTTCGCACAAGGCCGTGGTTTTGTACAAAACAGTGGTTTCGCACAAGACAGTGGTTTCGCACAAGGCAGTGTTTTCGCACAAGGCAGTGGTTTCGCACAAGGCAGTGGTTTCGCACAAGGCAGTGGTTTCGCAAAAGACAGTGGTTCCACACAAGACAGTGGTTTCGCAAAAGACAGTTGTTTCGCACAGGAGAGTGGTTTCACACAAGAAAGTGGTTTCGCACAAGACAGTGGTTTCGCACAAGACAGTGGTTTCGCACAAGACAGTGGTTTTGAAAAAGGCAGTGGTTTTGAACAAGAGAGTGATTTGGCACAAGGCAGTGGTTTCACACAAGAGTGGTTTGCACAAGACAGTTGTTTCGCACAAGACAGTGGTTTCGCACAAGGCAGTGGTTTCGCACAAGGCAGTGGTGTCGCACAAGACAGTGGTTCCGCACAAGGCTGTGGTTCCGCACAAGGCTGTGGTTTCGCACAAGAGAGTGGTTTCGCACAAGAGAGTGGTTTCGCACAAGGCAGGGGTTACGCACAAGACAGTGGTTTTGCCCAAGACAGTGGTTCAGCACAAGGTAGTGGTTTCGCACAAGATAGTGGTTTCGCACAAGGCAGTGGTTTCGCACAAGACAGTGGTTTCGCACAAGGCAGTGGTTTCGCACAAGGCAATGGTTTTGCACAAGACAGTGGTTGCACAGAAGACAGTGGTATCGTACAAGACGGTGGCTTCGCACAAGACAGAGGTTTCACACAAGACAGTTGTTTCGCAAAGAACAGTGGTTTTGCAAAGGAGAGTGGTTTCGCACAAGAGAGTGGTTTCGCACAAGGCAGTGGTATCGCACAAGAGAGTGGTTTCGCACAAGACAGTGGTTTCGCACAAGACAGTGGTTTCGCACAAGACAGTGGTTTCGCACAAGACAGTGGTTTCGCACAAGACAGTGATTTCGCACAAGACAGTGGTTTCGCACAAGACAGTGGTTTCGCACAAGACAGTGGTTTCGCTCAAGGCAGTGGTTTTGCACAAGAGAGTGGTTACGCACAAGAGAGTGGTTACGCACAAGACAGTGGTTTTGCACAAAAGAGTTGTTTTCCCACAAGAAAGTGGTTTCGCACAAGACAGTGGTTTTGCACAAGGATGTGGTTTCGAACAAGAGAGTGGTTTCGCACAAGGCAGTGGTTTCGCACAAGACAGTGGTTTCGCACAAGTAAGTGGTTTCGCACAAGACAGTGGTTTCGCACAAGACAGTGGTTTTGCACAAGACAGTGGTTTCGCAAAAGACAGTGGTTTCGCACACGACAGTGGTTTCGCACAAGAGAGTGGCTTCACATAAGACAGTGGTTTCACACAAGACAGTGGTTTCGCACAAGACAGTGGTTTCGCACAAGACAGTGGTTTCGCAAAAGGCAGTGCTTTTGTACGAGGCAGTGGTTTTGAACAAGGCAGTGGTTTCGCACAAGACGGTGGTTCCGCACAAGATAGTGGTTTCGCACAAAAGGGTGGTTTCCCACTGGACAGTGGTTTCGCACAGGACAGTGGTTTCTTACAAGACAGTGGTTTCTTACAAGACAGTGGTTTCGCACAAGACAGTGGTTTTGCACAAGACAGTGGTTTCTTACAAGACAGTGGTTTCGCACAAGACAGTGGTTTCGCACAAGACAGTGGTTTCGCACAAGACAGTGGTTTCGCACAAGACAGTGGTTTCACACAAGACAGTGGTTCCGCACAAAACATTAGTTTCGGACAAGACAGTGTTTTCGCACAAGACAGTGGTTGCACACAAGACTGTGGTTTCGCACATAACAGTGGTTTCGCACAAGGCAGTGGTTGTGCAAAAGACAGTGGTTTTGCACAAGGCGGTGGTTTCGCACAAGAGAGTGGTTTCGAACAAGACAGTGGTTTCACGTAGGTGAGTGGTTTCGCACAGGACGGATGTTTCACACACGATGGTGGTTTCGCACAAGGCAGTGGTATCGCACAAGACAGTGGTATCGCACAAGACAGTGGTTTCGCACACAACAGAGGTTTCGCACACGTCAGTGGTTTCGCACACGAAAGTGGTTTCGCACACGACAGTGGTTTAGCACACGACAGTGGTTTTGCACAAGGCAGTGGTTTCGCACAAAACAGTGGTTTCGCAAAGGACAGTGGTTTCGCACAAGGCAGTGGTTTCGCACAAGAGAATGGTTTCGCACACGACACTGGTTTCGCACAGGGCAGTGTTTTCGCACAGGACAGATGTTTCGCACAAGACAGTTGTTTCGCAAAGAACAGTGGTTTTGCAAAGGAGAGTGGTTTCGCAAAGGAGAGTGGTTTTGCACAAGGCAGTGGTATCGCACAAGACAGTGGTTTCGCACAAGACAGTGGTTTCGCACAAGACAGTGGTTTCGCACAAGACAGTGGTTTCGCACAAGACAGTGGTTTCGCACAAGACAGTGGTTTCGCTCAAGACAGTGGTTTCGCTCAAGACAGTGGTTTCGCTGAAGGCAGTGGTTTCGCTCAAGGCAGTGGTTTCGCTCAAGGCAGTGGTTTCGCTCAAGACAGTGGTTTCGCTCAAGACAGTGGTTTCGCTCAAGACAGTGGTTTCGCTCAAGACAGTGGTTTCGCTCAAGACAGTGGTTTCGCTCAAGACAGTGGTTTCGCACAAGAGAGTGGTTTCGCAAAAGGCAGTGGTTTTGCACAAGAGAGTGATTTGGCACAAGAGAGTGATTTCACACAAGAGTGGTTTGCACAAGACAGTTGTTTCGCACAAGGCAGTGGTTTCGCACAAGGCAGTGGTTTCGCACAAGGCAGTGGTGTCGCTCAAGGCAGTGGTGTCGCACAAGGCAGTGGTGTCGCACAAGGCAGTGGTTTCGCACAAGGCAGTGGTTTCGCACAAGGCAGTGGTTTCGCACAAGGCAGTGGTTTCGCACAAGGCAGTGGTTTCGCACAGGACAGTGGTTTCGCTCAAGACAGTGGTTTCGCTCAAGACAGTGGTTTCGCACAAGACAGTGGTTTCGCACAAGACAGTGGTTTCGCACAAGAGAGTGGTTTCGCACAAGAGAGTGGTTTCGCACAAGAGAGTGGTTTCGCACAAGACAGTGGTTTCGCACAAGAGAGTGATTTGGCACAAGAGAGTGATTTGGCACAAGAGAGTGATTTCACACAAGAGTGGTTTGCACAAGACAGTTGTTTCGCACAAGGCAGTGGTTTCGCACAAGGCAGTGGTTTCGCACAAGGCAGTGGTTTCGCACAAGGCAGTGGTTTCGCACAAGGCAGTGGTGTCGCACAAGGCAGTGGTGTCGCACAAGGCAGTGGTTTCGCACAAGGCAGTGGTTTCGCACAAGGCAGTGGTTTCGCACAGGACAGTGGTTTCGCACAGGACAGTGGTTTCGCTCAAGACAGTGGTTTCGCTCAAGACAGTGGTTTCGCTCAAGACAGTGGTTTCGCTCAAGACAGTGGTTTCGCTCAAGACAGTGGTTTCGCTCAAGACAGTGGTTTCGCTCAAGACAGTGGTTTCGCACAAGACAGTGGTTTCGCACAAGACAGTTGTTTCGCACAAGACAGTGGTTTCGCACAATGCAGTGGTTTCGCACAATGCAGTGGTTTCGCACAAGAGAGTGGTTTTGCAAAAGGCAATGGTTTTGCACAAGAGAGTGATTTGGCACAAGGCAGTGGTTTCACACAAGAGTGGTTTGCACAAGACAGTTGTTTCGCACAAGACAGTGGTTTCGCACAAGGCAGTGGTTTCGCACAAGACAGTGGTTTCGCACAAGACAGTGGTTTCGCACAAGACAGTGGTTTCGCACAAGACTGTGGTTTCGACAAGGCAGTGGTTTCGCACAAGACAGTGGTTTTGCACAAGACATTGGTTCAGCACAAGGCAGTGGTGTCGCACAAGGCACTGGTGTCGCACAAGGCACTGGTGTCGCACAAGGCAGTGGTTCCGCACAAGGCTGTGGTTTCGCACAAGGCTGTGTGTTCGCACAAGGCAGGGGTTACGCCCAAGGCAGTGGTTTTGCACAAGACAGTGGTTTTGCACAAGACAATGGTTCAGCACAAGGCAGTGGTTTCGCACAAGGCAGTTGTTTCGCACAAGACAGTGGTTGCACAGTGGTTGCACACAAGACAGTGGTTTCGCACAAGACAGTGGTTTCGCACAAGACAGTGGTTTTGAACAAGACAGTGGTTTCGCACAAGACGGTGGTTCCGCACAAGACGGTGGTTTCGCACAAGAGGGTGGTTTCCCACTGGACAGTGGTTTCGCACAGGACAGTGGTTTCTTACAAGACAGTGGTTTCACACAAGACAGTGGTTTCGCACAAGACAGTGGTTTCGCACAAGAGGGTGGTTTCCCACTGGACAGTGGTTTCGCACAGGACAGTGGTTTCTTACAAGACAGTGGTTTCACACAAGACAGTGGTTTCGCACAAGACAGCGGTTTCGCACAAGACAGTGGTTTCACGCAGGTGAGTGGTTTCGCACAGGACGGATGTTTCACACACGATGGTTGTTTCGCACAAGGCAGTGGTATCGCACAAGACAGTGGTATCGCACAAGACAGTCGTTTCGCACACGACAGTGGTTTCGCACACGACAGTGGTTTCGCACACGACAGTGGTTTTGCACAAGGCAGTGGTTTCGCACAAAACAGTGGTTTCGCACAAAACAGTGGTTTCGCACAAGGCAGTGGTTTCGCACAAGAGAATGGTTTCGCAAAAGGCAGTGGTTTTGCACAAGAGAGTGATTTGGCACAAGGCAGTGGTTTCACATAAGAGTGGTTTGCACAAGACAGTTGTTTTGCACAAGACAGTGGTTTCACGCAGGAGAGTGGTTTCGCACAGGAAGGATGTTTCGCACATAACGGTGGTTTCGCACAAGGCAGTGGTATCGCACAAGGCAGTGGTATCGCACAAGACAGTCGTTTCGCACAAGACAGTGGTTTCGCACAGGACAGTGGTTTCGCACAAGAAAGTGGTTTCGCACAGGAAAGTGGTTTCGCACAAGAAAGTGGTTTCGCACAATGCAGTGGTTTCGCACAAGAGAGTGGTTTCGCACAGGACAGTGGTTTTGCACAAGACAATGGTTTCGCACAAGACAATGGTTTCGCACAAGACAGTGGTTTCGCACAAGGCAGTGGTTTCGCACAGGACTGTGGTTTCGCACAGGACAGTGGTTTCGCTCAAGACAGTGGTTTCGCTCAAGACAGTGGTTTCGATCAAGACAGTGGTTTTGAACAAGACAGTGGTTTCGCACAAGACAGTGGTTTCGCACAATGCAGTGGTTTCGCACAATGCAGTGGTTTCGCACAAGAGAGTGGTTTCGCAAAAGGCAGTGGTTTTGCACAAGAGAGTGATTTGGCACAAGGCAGTGGTTTCACACAAGAGTGGTTTGCACAAGACAGTTGTTTCGCACAAGACAGTGGTTTTGCACAAGACAGTGGTTCAGCACAAGGCAGTGGTTTCGCACAAGACAGTTGTTTCGCACAAGACAGTTGTTTCGCACAAGACAGTTGTTTCGCACAAGACAGTGGTTGCCCACAAGACAGTGGTTTCGCACAAGACAGTGGTTTCGCACAAGACAGTGGTTAAGCACAAGACAGTGGTTCCGCACAAGAGGGTGGTTTCCCACTGGACAGTGGTTCCGCACAGGACAGTGGATTCTTACAAGACAGTGGTTTCGCACAAGACAGTGGTTTCGCACAAGACAGTGGTTTCGCACAAGGCAGTGGTTTCGCAAAAGACAGTGGTTCCACACAAGACAGTGGTTTCGCAAAAGACAGTTGTTTCGCACAGGAGAGTGGTTTCACACAAGAAAGTGGTTTCGCACAAGACAGTGGTTTCGCACAAGACAGTGGTTTCGCACAAGACAGTGGTTTTGAAAAAGGCAGTGGTTTTGAACAAGAGAGTGATTTGGCACAAGGCAGTGGTTTCACACAAGAGTGGTTTGCACAAGACAGTTGTTTCGCACAAGACAGTGGTTTCGCACAAGGCAGTGGTTTCGCACAAGGCAGTGGTGTCGCACAAGACAGTGGTTCCGCACAAGGCTGTGGTTCCGCACAAGGCTGTGGTTTCGCACAAGAGAGTGGTTTCGCACAAGAGAGTGGTTTCGCACAAGGCAGGGGTTACGCACAAGACAGTGGTTTTGCCCAAGACAGTGGTTCAGCACAAGGTAGTGGTTTCGCACAAGATAGTGGTTTCGCACAAGGCAGTGGTTTCGCACAAGACAGTGGTTTCGCACAAGGCAGTGGTTTCGCACAAGGCAATGGTTTTGCACAAGACAGTGGTTGCACAGAAGACAGTGGTATCGTACAAGACGGTGGCTTCGCACAAGACAGAGGTTTCACACAAGACAGTTGTTTCGCAAAGAACAGTGGTTTTGCAAAGGAGAGTGGTTTCGCTCAAGGCAGTGGTTTTGCACAAGAGAGTGGTTACGCACAAGACAGTGGTTTTGCACAAAAGAGTTGTTTTCCCACAAGAAAGTGGTTTCGCACAAGACAGTGGTTTTGCACAAGGATGTGGTTTCGAACAAGAGAGTGGTTTCGCACAAGGCAGTGGTTTCGCACAAGACAGTGGTTTCGCACAAGACAGTGGTTTCGCACAAGACAGTGGTTTCGCACAAGACAGTGGTTTTGCACAAGACAGTGGTTTCGCAAAAGACAGTGGTTTCGCACACGAAAGTGGTTTCGCACAAGAGAGTGGCTTCACATAAGACAGTGGTTTCACACAAGACAGTGGTTTCGCACAAGACAGTGGTTTCGCACAAGACAGTGGTTTCGCAAAAGGCAGTGCTTTTGTACGAGGCAGTGGTTTTGAACAAGGCAGTGGTTTCGCACAAGACGGTGGTTCCGCACAAGATAGTGGTTTCGCACAAAAGGGTGGTTTCCCACTGGACAGTGGTTTCGCACAGGACAGTGGTTTCTTACAAGACAGTGGTTTCTTACAAGACAGTGGTTTCGCACAAGACAGTGGTTTTGCACAAGACAGTGGTTTCTTACAAGACAGTGGTTTCGCACAAGACAGTGGTTTCGCACAAGACAGTGGTTTCGCACAAGACAGTGGTTTCGCACAAGACAGTGGTTTCACACAAGACAGTGGTTCCGCACAAAACATTAGTTTCGGACAAGACAGTGTTTTCGCACAAGACAGTGGTTGCACACAAGACTGTGGTTTCGCACATAACAGTGGTTTCGCACAAGGCAGTGGTTGTGCAAAAGACAGTGGTTTTGCACAAGGCGGTGGTTTCGCACAAGAGAGTGGTTTCGAACAAGACAGTGGTTTCACGTAGGTGAGTGGTTTCGCACAGGACGGATGTTTCACACACGATGGTGGTTTCGCACAAGGCAGTGGTATCGCACAAGACAGTGGTATCGCACAAGACAGTGGTTTCGCACACAACAGAGGTTTCGCACACGTCAGTGGTTTCGCACACGAAAGTGGTTTCGCACACGACAGTGGTTTCGCACACGACAGTGGTTTTGCACAAGGCAGTGGTTTCGCACAAAACAGTGGTTTCGCAAAGGACAGTGGTTTCGCACAAGGCAGTGGTTTCGCACAAGAGAATGGTTTCGCACACGACACTGGTTTCGCACAGGGCAGTGTTTTCGCACAGGACAGATGTTTCGCACAAGACAGTTGTTTCGCAAAGAACAGTGGTTTTGCAAAGGAGAGTGGTTTCGCAAAGGAGAGTGGTTTTGCACAAGGCAGTGGTATCGCACAAGACAGTGGTTTCGCACAAGACAGTGGTGTCGCACAAGACAGTGGTTTCGCACAAGACAGTGGTTTCGCACAAGACAGTGGTTTCGCACAAGACAGTGGTTTCGCTCAAGACAGTGGTTTCGCTCAAGACAGTGGTTTCGCTGAAGGCAGTGGTTTCGCTCAAGGCAGTGGTTTCGCTCAAGGCAGTGGTTTCGCTCAAGACAGTGGTTTCGCTCAAGACAGTGGTTTCGCTCAAGACAGTGGTTTCGCTCAAGAAAGTGGTTTCGCTCAAGACAGTGGTTTCGCACAAGAGAGTGGTTTCGCAAAAGGCAGTGGTTTTGCACAAGAGAGTGATTTGGCACAAGAGAGTGATTTCACACAAGAGTGGTTTGCACAAGACAGTTGTTTCGCACAAGGCAGTGGTTTCGCACAAGGCAGTGGTTTCGCACAAGGCAGTGGTGTCGCACAAGGCAGTGGTGTCGCACAAGGCAGTGGTGTCGCACAAGGCAGTGGTTTCGCACAAGGCAGTGGTTTCGCACAAGGCAGTGGTTTCGCACAAGGCAGTGGTTTCGCACAAGGCAGTGGTTTCGCACAGGACAGTGGTTTCGCTCAAGACAGTGGTTTCGCTCAAGACAGTGGTTTCGCACAAGACAGTGGTTTCGCACAAGACAGTGGTTTCGCACAAGAGAGTGGTTTCGCACAAGAGAGTGGTTTCGCACAAGAGAGTGGTTTCGCACAAGACAGTGGTTTCGCACAAGAGAGTGATTTGGCACAAGAGAGTGATTTGGCACAAGAGAGTGATTTCACACAAGAGTGGTTTGCACAAGACAGTTGTATCGCACAAGGCAGTGGTTTCGCACAAGGCAGTGGTTTCGCACAAGGCAGTGGTTTCGCACAAGGCAGTGGTGTCGCACAAGGCAGTGGTGTCGCACAAGGCAGTGGTTTCGCACAAGGCAGTGGTTTCGCACAAGGCAGTGGTTTCGCACAGGACAGTGGTTTCGCACAGGACAGTGGTTTCGCTCAAGACAGTGGTTTCGCTCAAGACAGTGGTTTCGCTCAAGACAGTGGTTTCGCTCAAGACAGTGGTTTCGCTCAAGACAGTGGTTTCGCTCAAGACAGTGGTTTCGCTCAAGACAGTGGTTTCGCACAAGACAGTGGTTTCGCACAAGACAGTTGTTTCGCACAAGACAGTGGTTTCGCACAATGCAGTGGTTTCGCACAATGCAGTGGTTTCGCACAAGAGAGTGGTTTTGCAAAAGGCAATGGTTTTGCACAAGAGAGTGATTTGGCACAAGGCAGTGGTTTCACACAAGAGTGGTTTGCACAAGACAGTTGTTTCGCACAAGACAGTGGTTTCGCACAAGGCAGTGGTTTCGCACAAGACAGTGGTTTCGCACAAGACAGTGGTTTCGCACAAGACAGTGGTTTCGCACAAGACTGTGGTTTCGACAAGGCAGTGGTTTCGCACAAGACAGTGGTTTTGCACAAGACATTGGTTCAGCACAAGGCAGTGGTGTCGCACAAGGCACTGGTCTCGCACAAGGCAGTGGTTCCGCACAAGGCTGTGGTTTCGCACAAGGCTGTGTGTTCGCACAAGGCAGGGGTTACGCCCAAGGCAGTGGTTTTGCACAAGACAGTGGTTTTGCACAAGACAATGGTTCAGCACAAGGCAGTGGTTTCGCACAAGGCAGTTGTTTCGCACAAGACAGTGGTTGCACAGTGGTTGCACACAAGACAGTGGTTTCGCACAAGACAGTGGTTTCGCACAAGACAGTGGTTTTGAACAAGACAGTGGTTTCGCACAAGACGGTGGTTCCGCACAAGACGGTGGTTTCGCACAAGAGGGTGGTTTCCCACTGGACAGTGGTTTCGCACAGGACAGTGGTTTCTTACAAGACAGTGGTTTCACACAAGACAGTGGTTTCGCACAAGACAGTGGTTTCGCACAAGAGGGTGGTTTCCCACTGGACAGTGGTTTCGCACAGGACAGTGGTTTCTTACAAGACAGTGGTTTCACACAAGACAGTGGTTTCGCACAAGACAGCGGTTTCGCACAAGACAGTGGTTTCACGCAGGTGAGTGGTTTCGCACAGGACGGATGTTTCACACACGATGGTTGTTTCGCACAAGGCAGTGGTATCGCACAAGACAGTGGTATCGCACAAGACAGTCGTTTCGCACACGACAGTGGTTTCGCACACGACAGTGGTTTCGCACACGACAGTGGTTTTGCACAAGGCAGTGGTTTCGCACAAAACAGTGGTTTCGCACAAAACAGTGGTTTCGCACAAGGCAGTGGTTTCGCACAAGAGAATGGTTTCGCAAAAGGCAGTGGTTTTGCACAAGAGAGTGATTTGGCACAAGGCAGTGGTTTCACATAAGAGTGGTTTGCACAAGACAGTTGTTTCGCACAAGACAGTGGTTTCACGCAGGAGAGTGGTTTCGCACAGGAAGGATGTTTCGCACATAACGGTGGTTTCGCACAAGGCAGTGGTATCGCACAAGGCAGTGGTATCGCACAAGACAGTCGTTTCGCACAAGACAGTGGTTTCGCACAGGACAGTGGTTTCGCACAAGAAAGTGGTTTCGCACAGGAAAGTGGTTTTGCACAAGAAAGTGGTTTCGCACAATGCAGTGGTTTCGCACAAGAGAGTGGTTTCGCACAGGACAGTGGTTTTGCACAAGACAATGGTTTCGCACAAGACAATGGTTTCGCACAAGACAGTGGTTTCGCACAAGGCAGTGGTTTCGCACAGGACTGTGGTTTCGCACAGGACAGTGGTTTCGCTCAAGACAGTGGTTTCGCTCAAGACAGTGGTTTCGCTCAAGACAGTGGTTTTGAACAAGACAGTGGTTTCGCACAAGACAGTGGTTTCGCACAATGCAGTGGTTTCGCACAATGCAGTGGTTTCGCACAAGAGAGTGGTTTCGCAAAAGGCAGTGGTTTTGCACAAGAGAGTGATTTGGCACAAGGCAGTGGTTTCACACAAGAGTGGTTTGCACAAGACAGTTGTTTCGCACAAGACAGTGGTTTTGCACAAGACAGTGGTTCAGCACAAGGCAGTGGTTTCGCACAAGACAGTTGTTTCGCACAAGACAGTTGTTTCGCACAAGACAGTTGTTTCGCACAAGACAGTGGTTGCCCACAAGACAGTGGTTTCGCACAAGACAGTGGTTTCGCACAAGACAGTGGTTAAGCACAAGACAGTGGTTCCGCACAAGAGGGTGGTTTCCCACTGGACAGTGGTTCCGCACAGGACAGTGGATTCTTACAAGACAGTGGTTTCGCACAAGACAGTGGTTTCGCACAAGACAGTGGTTTCGCACAAGACAGTGGTTTCGCACAAGACAGTGGTTTCGCACAAGACAGTGGTTTCGCACAAGACAGTGGTTTCGCACAAGACAGTGGTTTCGCACAAGACAGTGGTTTCGCACAAGACAGTGGTTTCGCACAAGAGGGTGGTTTGGCACAAGAGGGTGGTTTCCCACTGGACAGTGGTTTCGCACAGGACAGTGGTTTCTTACAAGACAGTGGTTTCACACAAGACAGTGGTTTCGCACAAGACAGCGGTTTCGCACAAGACAGTGGTTTCACGCAGGTGAGTGGTTTCGCACAGGACGGATGTTTCACACACGATGGTGGTTTCGCACAAGGCAGTGGTATCGCACAAGACAGTGGTATCGCACAAGACAGTCGTTTCACACAATACAGTGGTTTCGCACACGACAGTGGTTTCGCACACGACAGTGGTTTCGCACACGACAGTGGTTTCGCACACGACAGTGGTTTTGCACAAGGCAGTGGTTTCGCACAAAACAGTGGTTTCGCACAAGGCAGTGGTTTCGCACAAGAGAATGGTTTCGCACAAGAGAATGGTTTCGCACAGGGCAGTGTTTTCGGACAGGACAGAGGTTTCGCACAGGACAGAGGTTTCGCACAAGACAGTTGTTTCGCAAAGAACAGTGGTTTTGCAAAGGAGAGTGGTTTCGCAAAGGAGAGTGGTTTTGCACAAGGCAGTGGTATCGCACAAGAGAGTGGTTTCGCACAAGAGAGTGGTTTCACACAAGACAGTGGTTTCGCACAAGACAGTGGTTTCGCACAAGACAGTGGTTTCGCACAAGACAGTGGTTTCGCACAAGACAGTGGTTTCGCACAAGACAGTGGTTTCGCACAAGACAGTGGTTTCGCTCAAGGCAGTGGTTTCGCTCAAGGCAGTGGTTTCGCACAAGGCAGTGGTTTCGCACAAAAGAGTTGTTTTCCCACAAGACAGTGGTTTCGCACAAGACAGTGGTTTCGCACAAGACAGTGGTTTCGCACAAGAAAGCGGTTTCGCACAAGAGAGTGGTTTCGCACAAGAGAGTGGTTTCGCACAAGAGAGTGGTTTCGCACAAGGCAGTGGTTTCGCACAAGGCAGTGGTTTCGCATAAGACAGTGGTTTCGCACAAGACAGTGGTTTCGCAGTGGACAGTGGTTTCACACAGGACAGTGGTTTCTTACAAGACAGTGGTTTCACACAAGACAGTGGTTTCGCACAAGACAGTGGTTTCACACAAGACAGTGGTTTCACACAAGACAGTGGTTTCGCACAAGACAGTGGTTTCGCACAGGACAGTGGTTTCGCACAAGACAGTGGTTTCGCACAAGACAGTGGTTTCGCACAAGACAGTGGTTTCGCACAGGACAGTGGTTTCGCTCAAGACAGTGGTTTCGCTCAAGACAGTGGTTTCGCTCAAGACAGTGGTTTCGCTCAAGACAGTGGTTTCGCTCAAGACAGTGGTTTCGCTCAAGACAGTGGTTTCGCTCAAGACAGTGGTTTCGCACAAGACAGTGGTTTCGCACAAGACAATTGTTTCGCACAAGACAGTGGTTTCGCACAATGCAGTGGTTTCGCACAATGCAGTGGTTTCGCACAAGAGAGTGGTTTTGCAAAAGGCAATGGTTTTGCACAAGAGAGTGATTTGGCACAAGGCAGTGGTTTCACACAAGAGTGGTTTGCACAAGACAGTTGTTTCGCACAAGACAGTGGTTTCGCACAAGGCAGTGGTTTCGCACAAGACAGTGGTATCGCACAAGACAGTGGTTTCGCACAAGACAGTGGTTTCGCACAAGACTGTGGTTTCGACAAGGCAGTGGTTTCGCACAAGACAGTGGTTTTGCACAAGACATTGGTTCAGCACAAGGCAGTGGTGTCGCACAAGGCACTGGTCTCGCACAAGGCAGTGGTTCCGCACAAGGCTGTGGTTTCGCACAAGGCTGTGTGTTCGCACAAGGCAGGGGTTACGCCCAAGGCAGTGGTTTTGCACAAGACAGTGGTTTTGCACAAGAAAATGGTTCAGCACAAGGCAGTGGTTTCGCACAAGGCAGTTGTTTCGCACAAGACAGTGGTTGCACAGTGGTTGCACACAAGACAGTGGTTTCGCACAAGACAGTGGTTTCGCACAAGACAGTGGTTTTGAACAAGACAGTGGTTTCGCACAAGACGGTGGTTCCGCACAAGACGGTGGTTTCGCACAAGAGGGTGGTTTCCCACTGGACAGTGGTTTCGCACAGGACAGTGGTTTCTTACAAGACAGTGGTTTCACACAAGACAGTGGTTTCGCACAAGACAGTGGTTTCGCACAAGAGGGTGGTTTCCCACTGGACAGTGGTTTCGCACAGGACAGTGGTTTCTTACAAGACAGTGGTTTCACACAAGACAGTGGTTTCGCACAAGACAGCGGTTTCGCACAAGACAGTGGTTTCACGCAGGTGAGTGGTTTCGCACAGGACGGATGTTTCACACACGATGGTTGTTTCGCACAAGGCAGTGGTATCGCACAAGACAGTGGTATCGCACAAGACAGTCGTTTCGCACACGACAGTGGTTTCGCACACGACAGTGGTTTCGCACACGACAGTGGTTTTGCACAAGGCAGTGGTTTCGCACAAAACAGTGGTTTCGCACAAAACAGTGGTTTCGCACAAGGCAGTGGTTTCGCACAAGAGAATGGTTTCGCAAAAGGCAGTGGTTTTGCACAAGAGAGTGATTTGGCACAAGGCAGTGGTTTCACATAAGAGTGGTTTGCACAAGACAGTTGTTTCGCACAAGACAGTGGTTTCACGCAGGAGAGTGGTTTCGCACAGGAAGGATGTTTCGCACATAACGGTGGTTTCGCACAAGGCAGTGGTATCGCACAAGGCAGTGGTATCGCACAAGACAGTCGTTTCGCACAAGACAGTGGTTTCGCACAGGACAGTGGTTTCGCACAAGAAAGTGGTTTCGCACAGGAAAGTGGTTTTGCACAAGAAAGTGGTTTCGCACAATGCAGTGGTTTCGCACAAGAGAGTGGTTTCGCACAGGACAGTGGTTTTGCACAAGACAATGGTTTCGCACAAGACAATGGTTTCGCACAAGACAGTGGTTTCGCACAAGGCAGTGGTTTCGCACAGGACTGTGGTTTCGCACAGGACAGTGGTTTCGCTCAAGACAGTGGTTTCGCTCAAGACAGTGGTTTCGCTCAAGACAGTGGTTTTGAACAAGACAGTGGTTTCGCACAAGACAGTGGTTTCGCACAATGCAGTGGTTTCGCACAATGCAGTGGTTTCGCACAAGAGAGTGGTTTCGCAAAAGGCAGTGGTTTTGCACAAGAGAGTGATTTGGCACAAGGCAGTGGTTTCACACAAGAGTGGTTTGCACAAGACAGTTGTTTCGCACAAGACAGTGGTTCAGCACAAGGCAGTGGTTTCGCACAAGACAGTTGTTTCGCACAAGACAGTTGTTTCGCACAAGACAGTTGTTTCGCACAAGACAGTGGTTGCCCACAAGACAGTGGTTTCGCACAAGACAGTGGTTTCGCACAAGACAGTGGTTAAGCACAAGACAGTGGTTCCGCACAAGAGGGTGGTTTCCCACTGGACAGTGGTTCCGCACAGGACAGTGGATTCTTACAAGACAGTGGTTTCGCACAAGACAGTGGTTTCGCACAAGACAGTGGTTTCGCACAAGACAGTGGTTTCGCACAAGACAGTGGTTTCGCACAAGACAGTGGTTTCGCACAAGACAGTGGTTTCGCACAAGACAGTGGTTTCGCACAAGACAGTGGTTTCGCACAAGACAGTGGTTTCGCACAAGAGGGTGGTTTGGCACAAGAGGGTGGTTTCCCACTGGACAGTGGTTTCGCACAGGACAGTGGTTTCTTACAAGACAGTGGTTTCACACAAGACAGTGGTTTCGCACAAGACAGCGGTTTCGCACAAGACAGTGGTTTCACGCAGGTGAGTGGTTTCGCACAGGACGGATGTTTCACACACGATGGTGGTTTCGCACAAGGCAGTGGTATCGCACAAGACAGTGGTATCGCACAAGACAGTCGTTTCACACAATACAGTGGTTTCGCACACGACAGTGGTTTCGCACACGACAGTGGTTTCGCACACGACAGTGGTTTCGCACACGACAGTGGTTTTGCACAAGGCAGTGGTTTCGCACAAAACAGTGGTTTCGCACAAGGCAGTGGTTTCGCACAAGAGAATGGTTTCGCACAAGAGAATGGTTTCGCACAGGGCAGTGTTTTCGGACAGGACAGAGGTTTCGCACAGGACAGAGGTTTCGCACAAGACAGTTGTTTCGCAAAGAACAGTGGTTTTGCAAAGGAGAGTGGTTTCGCAAAGGAGAGTGGTTTTGCACAAGGCAGTGGTATCGCACAAGAGAGTGGTTTCGCACAAGAGAGTGGTTTCACACAAGACAGTGGTTTCGCACAAGACAGTGGTTTCGCACAAGACAGTGGTTTCGCACAAGACAGTGGTTTCGCACAAGACAGTGGTTTCGCACAAGACAGTGGTTTCGCACAAGACAGTGGTTTCGCTCAAGGCAGTGGTTTCGCTCAAGGCAGTGGTTTCGCACAAGGCAGTGGTTTCGCACAAAAGAGTTGTTTTCCCACAAGACAGTGGTTTCGCACAAGACAGTGGTTTCGCACAAGACAGTGGTTTCGCACAAGAAAGCGGTTTCGCACAAGAGAGTGGTTTCGCACAAGAGAGTGGTTTCGCACAAGAGAGTGGTTTCGCACAAGGCAGTGGTTTCGCACAAGGCAGTGGTTTCGCATAAGACAGTGGTTTCGCACAAGACAGTGGTTTCGCAGTGGACAGTGGTTTCACACAGGACAGTGGTTTCTTACAAGACAGTGGTTTCACACAAGACAGTGGTTTCGCACAAGACAGTGGTTTCACACAAGACAGTGGTTTCACACAAGACAGTGGTTTCGCACAAGACAGTGGTTTCGCACAGGACAGTGGTTTCGCACAAGACAGTGGTTTCGCACAAGACAGTGGTTTCGCACAGGACAGTGGTTTCGCACAAGACAGTGGTTTCGCACAGGACAGTGGTTTCGCACAAGACAGTGGTTTCGCACAAGACAGTGGTTTTGAACAAGACAGTGGTTTCGCACAAGACGGTGGTTCCGCACAAGACGGTGGTTTCGCACAAGAGGGTGGTTTCCCACTGGACAGTGGTTTCGCACAGGACAGTGGTTTCTTACAAGACAGTGGTTTCACACAAGACAGTGGTTTCGCACAAGACAGTGGTTTCGCACAAGAGGGTGGTTTCCCACTGGACAGTGGTTTCGCACAGGACAGTGGTTTCTTACAAGACAGTGGTTTCACACAAGACAGTGGTTTCGCACAAGACAGCGGTTTCGCACAAGACAGTGGTTTCACGCAGGTGAGTGGTTTCGCACAGGACGGATGTTTCACACACGATGGTTGTTTCGCACAAGGCAGTGGTATCGCACAAGACAGTGGTATCGCACAAGACAGTCGTTTCGCACACGACAGTGGTTTCGCACACGACAGTGGTTTCGCACACGACAGTGGTTTTGCACAAGGCAGTGGTTTCGCACAAAACAGTGGTTTCGCACAAAACAGTGGTTTCGCACAAGGCAGTGGTTTCGCACAAGAGAATGGTTTCGCAAAAGGCAGTGGTTTTGCACAAGAGAGTGATTTGGCACAAGGCAGTGGTTTCACATAAGAGTGGTTTGCACAAGACAGTTGTTTCGCACAAGACAGTGGTTTCACGCAGGAGAGTGGTTTCGCACAGGAAGGATGTTTCGCACATAACGGTGGTTTCGCACAAGGCAGTGGTATCGCACAAGGCAGTGGTATCGCACAAGACAGTCGTTTCGCACAAGACAGTGGTTTCGCACAGGACAGTGGTTTCGCACAAGAAAGTGGTTTCGCACAGGAAAGTGGTTTCGCACAAGAAAGTGGTTTCGCACAATGCAGTGGTTTCGCACAAGAGAGTGGTTTCGCACAGGACAGTGGTTTTGCACAAGACAATGGTTTCGCACAAGACAATGGTTTCGCACAAGACAGTGGTTTCGCACAAGGCAGTGGTTTCGCACAGGACTGTGGTTTCGCACAGGACAGTGGTTTCGCTCAAGACAGTGGTTTCGCTCAAGACAGTGGTTTCGCTCAAGACAGTGGTTTTGAACAAGACAGTGGTTTCGCACAAGACAGTGGTTTCGCACAATGCAGTGGTTTCGCACAATGCAGTGGTTTCGCACAAGAGAGTGGTTTCGCAAAAGGCAGTGGTTTTGCACAAGAGAGTGATTTGGCACAAGGCAGTGGTTTCACACAAGAGTGGTTTGCACAAGACAGTTGTTTCGCACAAGACAGTGGTTTTGCACAAGACAGTGGTTCAGCACAAGGCAGTGGTTTCGCACAAGACAGTTGTTTCGCACAAGACAGTTGTTTCGCACAAGACAGTTGTTTCGCACAAGACAGTGGTTGCCCACAAGACAGTGGTTTCGCACAAGACAGTGGTTTCGCACAAGACAGTGGTTAAGCACAAGACAGTGGTTCCGCACAAGAGGGTGGTTTCCCACTGGACAGTGGTTCCGCACAGGACAGTGGATTCTTACAAGACAGTGGTTTCGCACAAGACAGTGGTTTCGCACAAGACAGTGGTTTCGCACAAGACAGTGGTTTCGCACAAGACAGTGGTTTCGCACAAGACAGTGGTTTCGCACAAGACAGTGGTTTCGCACAAGACAGTGGTTTCGCACAAGACAGTGGTTTCGCACAAGACAGTGGTTTCGCACAAGAGGGTGGTTTGGCACAAGAGGGTGGTTTCCCACTGGACAGTGGTTTCGCACAGGACAGTGGTTTCTTACAAGACAGTGGTTTCACACAAGACAGTGGTTTCGCACAAGACAGCGGTTTCGCACAAGACAGTGGTTTCACGCAGGTGAGTGGTTTCGCACAGGACGGATGTTTCACACACGATGGTGGTTTCGCACAAGGCAGTGGTATCGCACAAGACAGTGGTATCGCACAAGACAGTCGTTTCACACAATACAGTGGTTTCGCACACGACAGTGGTTTCGCACACGACAGTGGTTTCGCACACGACAGTGGTTTCGCACACGACAGTGGTTTTGCACAAGGCAGTGGTTTCGCACAAAACAGTGGTTTCGCACAAGGCAGTGGTTTCGCACAAGAGAATGGTTTCGCACAAGAGAATGGTTTCGCACAGGGCAGTGTTTTCGGACAGGACAGAGGTTTCGCACAGGACAGAGGTTTCGCACAAGACAGTTGTTTCGCAAAGAACAGTGGTTTTGCAAAGGAGAGTGGTTTCGCAAAGGAGAGTGGTTTTGCACAAGGCAGTGGTATCGCACAAGAGAGTGGTTTCGCACAAGAGAGTGGTTTCACACAAGACAGTGGTTTCGCACAAGACAGTGGTTTCGCACAAGACAGTGGTTTCGCACAAGACAGTGGTTTCGCACAAGACAGTGGTTTCGCACAAGACAGTGGTTTCGCTCAAGGCAGTGGTTTCGCTCAAGGCAGTGGTTTCGCACAAGGCAGTGGTTTCGCACAAAAGAGTTGTTTTCCCACAAGACAGTGGTTTCGCACAAGACAGTGGTTTCGCACAAGACAGTGGTTTCGCACAAGAAAGCGGTTTCGCACAAGAGAGTGGTTTCGCACAAGAGAGTGGTTTCGCACAAGAGAGTGGTTTCGCACAAGGCAGTGGTTTCGCACAAGGCAGTGGTTTCGCATAAGACAGTGGTTTCGCACAAGACAGTGGTTTCGCAGTGGACAGTGGTTTCACACAGGACAGTGGTTTCTTACAAGACAGTGGTTTCACACAAGACAGTGGTTTCGCACAAGACAGTGGTTTCACACAAGACAGTGGTTTCACACAAGACAGTGGTTTCGCACAAGACAGTGGTTTCGCACAGGACAGTGGTTTCGCACAAGACAGTGGTTTCGCACAAGACAGTGGTTTCGCACAGGACAGTGGTTTCGCAAAAGACAGTGGTTTCGCACAGGACAGTGGTTTCGCACAAGACAGTGGTTTCGCACAAGACAGTGGTTTCGCACAAGAAAGTGGTTTCGCACAAGAAAGTGGTTTCGCACAAGAGACTGGTTTCACACAAGAGACTGGTTTCACACAAGAGAGTGGTTTCGCACAAGAGAGTGGTTTCGCACAAGACAATGGTTTCGCACAAGGCAGTGGTTTCGCACAAGGCAGTGGTTTCGCACAAGGCAGTGGTTTCGCACAAGGCAGTGGTTTCACACAGGACTGTGGTTTCGCACAAGACAGTGGTTTCGCTCAAGACAGTGGTTTCGCACAAGACAGTGGTTTCGCACAAGACAGTGGTTTCGCACAAGACAGTGGTTTCGCACAATGCAGTGGTTTCGCACAAGAGAGTGGTTTCGCAAAAGGCAGTGGTTTTGCACAAGAGAGTGATTTGGCACAAGGCAGTGGTTTCACACAAGAGTGGTTTGCACAAGACAGTTGTTTCGCACAAGACAGTGGTTTCGCACAAGGCAGTGGTTTCGCACAAGGCAGTGGTGTCGCACAAGGCAGTGGTTCCGCACAAGACAGTGGTTCCGCACAAGGCTGTGGTTTCGCACAAGAGAGTGGTTTCGCACAAGGCAGGGGTTACGCACAAGACAGTGGTTTTGCCCAAGGCAGTGGTTTTGCACAAGACAGTGGTTCAGCACAAGGCAGTGGTTTCGCACTAGACAGTTGTTTCGCACAAGACAGTGGTTGCACACAAGACAGTGGTTTTGCACAAGAGAGTGGTTTCGCACAAGACAGTGGTTTCGCATAAGACAGTGGTTTCGCACAAGACAGTGGTTTCGCAAAAGGCAGTGGTTTCGCACAAGACAGTGGTTTCGCAAAAGGCAGTGGTTTCGCACAAGAGAGTGGTTTTGCAAAAGGCAGTGGTTTTGTACGAGGCAGTGGTTTTGCACAAGGCAGTGGTTTCGCACAAGACGGTGGTTTCGCACAAGACGGTGGTTCCGCACAAGACGGTGGATTTGCACAAGAGGGTGGTTTCGCACAAGAGGGTGGTTTCGCACTGGACAGTGGTTTCGCACAAGGAAGTGGTTTCGCACAAGGCAGTGGTTTCGCACAAGGCAGTGGTTTCACACAAGACAGTGGTTCCGCACAAGACAGTGGTTCCGCACAAGACAGTGGTTCCGCACAAGACAGTGGTTTCGCACAAGACAGTTGTTTCGCACAAGACAGTTGTTTCGCACAAGACAGTGGTTTCGCCCAAGACAGTGGTTTCGCACAAGACAGTGGTTTCGCACAAGACAGTGGTTTCGCACAAGACAGTGGTTTGGCACAAGACAGTGCATTCGCACAAGGAAGTGGTTTCGCACAAGGCCGTGGTTTTGTACAAAACAGTGGTTTCGCACAAGGCAGTGGTTTCGCACAAGACAGTGGTTTCGCCCAAGGCAGTGATTTCGCACAAGATAGTGGTGTCGTACAAGACGGTGGCTTCGCACAAGACCGTCGTTTCGCACAAGACAGCGGTTTCGCACAAGACAGTGGTTTCACGCAGGTGAGTGTTTTCGCACAGGATGGATGTTTCACACACGATGGTGGTTTCGCAAAAGGCAGTGGTATCGCACAAGACAGTGGTATCGCACAAGACAGTCGTTTCACACAAGAGAGTGGTTTCGCACACGACAGAGGTTTCGCATACGACAGTGGTTTTGCACAAGGCAGTTGTTTCGCAAAGAACAGTGGTTTTGCAAAGGAGAGTGGTTTCGCAAAGGAGAGTGGTTTTGCACAAGGCAGTGGTATCGCAAAAGAGAGTGGTTTCGCACAAGACAGTGGTTTCGCACAAGACAGTGGTTTCGCACAAGAGAGTGGTTTCGCACAAAAGAGTTGTTTTCCCACAAGACAGTGGTTTCGCACAAGACAGTGGTTTCGCACAAGACAGTGGTTTCGCACAAGACAGTGGTTTCGCACAAGACAGTGGTTTCGCACAAGACAGTGGTTTCGCACAAGACAGTGGTTTCGCACAAGACAGTGGTTTCGCACAAGAAAGTGGTTTCGCACAGGAAAGTGGTTTCGCACAAGAAAGTGGTTTCGCACATTGCAGTGGTTTCGCACAAGAGAGTGGTTTCGCACAGGACAGTGGTTTTGCACAAGACAATGGTTTCGCACAAGACAATGGTTTCGCACAAGACAGTGGTTTCGCACAAGGCAGTGGTTTCGCACAGGACTGTGGTTTCGCACAGGACAGTGGTTTCGCTCAAGACAGTTGTTTCGCACAAGACAGTTGTTTCGCACAAGACAGTTGTTTCGCACAAGACAGTGGTTGCACACAAGACAGTGGTTTCGCACAAGACAGTGGTTTCGCACAAGACAGTGGTTCCGCACAAGACAGTGGTTTCGCACAAGAGGGTGGTTTCCCACTGGACAGTGGTTTCGCACAGGACAGTGGTTTCTTACAAGACAGTGGTTTCACACAAGACAGTGGTTTCGCACAAGACAGTGGTTTCGCACAAGACAGTGGTTTCGCACAAGACAGTGGTTTTGCACAAGACAGTGGTTTCCCACAAGACAGTGGTTTCGCACAAGACAGTGGTTTCGCACAAGACAGTGGTTTCGCACAAGAGGGTGGTTTCGCACAAGAGGGTGGTTTCCCACTGGACAGTGGTTTCGCACAGGACAGTGGTTTCTTACAAGACAGTGGTTTCACACAAGACAGTGGTTTCGCACACGACAGTGGTTTCGCACACGACAGTGGTTTTGCACAAGGCAGTGGTTTCGCACAAAACAGTGGTTTCGCACAAAACAGTGGTTTCGCACAAGGCAGTGGTTTCGCACTAGAGAATGGTTTCGCACAAGAGAATGGTTTCGCACAGGGCAGTGTTTTCGCACAGGATAGAGGTTTCGCACAGGACAGAGGTTTCGCACAAGACAGTTGTTTCGCAAAGAACAGTGGTTTTGCAAAGGAGAGTGGTTTCGCAAAAGAGAGTGGTTTTGCACAAGGCAGTGGTATCGCACAAGAGAGTGGTTTCGCACAAGAGAGTGGTTTCGCACAAGACAGTGGTTTCGCACAAGACAGTGGTTTCGCACAAGACAGTGGTTTCGCACAAGACAGTGGTTTCGCACAAGACAGTGGTTTCGCACAAGACAGTGGTTTCGCACAAGACAGTGGTTTCGCACAAGACAGTGGTTTCGCACAAGACAGTGGTTTCACACAAGGCAGTGGTTTCGCACAAGAGAATGGTTTCGCACAAGAGAATGGTTTCGCACAGGGCAGTGTTTTCGCACAGGACAGAGGTTTCGCACAGGACAGAGGTTTCGCACAAGACAGTTGTTTCGCAAAGAACAGTGGTTTTGCAAAGGAGAGTGGTTTCGCTCAAGGCAGTGGTTTCGCACAAGGCAGTGGTTTCGCTCAAAAGAGTTGTTTTCCCACAAGACAGTGGATTCGCACAAGACAGTGGTTTCGCACAAGACAGTGGTTTCGCACAAGACAGTGGTTTCGCACAAGAATGTGGTTTCGCACAAGAGAGTGGTTTCGCACAAGAGAGTGGTTTCGCACAAGGCAGTGGTTTCGCACAAGGCAGTGGTTTCGCACAAGACAGTGGTTTCGCACAAGACAGTGGTTTCACACAAGACAGTGGTTTCACACAAGACAGTGGTTTCACACAAGACAGTGGTTTCGCACAAGACAGTGGTTTCGCACAAGACAGTGGTTTCGCACAAGACAGTGGTTTCGCACAAGACAGTGGTTTCGCACAGGACAGTGGTTTCGCACAAGACAGTGGTTTCGCACAGGACAGTGGTTTCGCACAAGACAGTGGTTTCGCACAAGACAGTGGTTTCGCACAAGACAGTGGTTTCGCACAAGACAGTGGTTTCGCACAAGACAGTGGTTTCGCACAAGAAAGTGTTTTCGCACAAGAAAGTGGTTTCGCACAAGAAAGTGGTTTCGCACAAGAAAGTGGTTTCGCACAAGATAGTGGTTTCGCACAATGCAGTGGTTTTTGCATAAGAGACTGGTTTCACACAAGAGAGTGGTTTCGCACAAGAGTGTGGTTTCGCACAAGACAATGGTTTCGCACAAGGCAGTGGTTTCACACAAGGCAGTGGTTTCGCACAAGGCAGTGGTTTCGCACAAGGCAGTGGTTTTGCACAAGGCAGTGGTTTCGCACAGGACTGTGGTTTCGCACAGGAGAGTGGTTTCGCTCAAGACAGTGGTTTCGCTCAAGACAGTGGTTTCGCACAAGACAGTGGTTTCGCACAAGACAGTGGTTTCGCACAAGACAGTGGTTTCGCAGAAGACAGTGGTTTCGCACAAGACAGTGGTTTCGCACAAGACAGTGGTTTCGCACAAGACAGTGGTTTCGCACAAGACAGTGGTTTGGCACAAGAATGTGGTTTCGCACAAGAATGTGGTTTCGCACAAGACTGTGGTTTCGCACAAGGCAGTGGTTTTGCACAAGACAGTGGTTTTGCACAAGGCAGTGGTTTCACACAAGACACTGGTTTCGCACAAGACAGTGGTTGCACACAAGACAGTGGTTTCGCACAAGAAAGTGGTTTTGCACAAGAGAGTGGTTTCGCACAAGACAGTGGTTTCTCACAAGACAGTGGTTTCGCACAAGAAAGTGGTTTCGCACAAGAAAGTGGTTTCGCACAAGAGAGTGGTTTCGCACAAGAGAGTGGTTTCGCACAAGACAGTTGTTTCGCACAAGACAGTTGTTTCGCACAAGACAGTTGTTTCGCACAAGACAGTTGTTTCGCACAAGACAGTTGTTTCGCACAAGACAGTGGTTTCGCACAAGACAGAGGTTTCGCACAAGACAGAGGTCTCGCACAAGACAGAGGTTTCGCACAAGACAGAGGTTTCGCACAAGACAGTGCATTTGCACAAGGAAGTGGTTTCGCACAAGGCCGTGGTTTTGTACAAAACAGTGGTTTCGCACAAGGCAGTGGTTTCGCACAAGACACTGGTTGCACACAAGACAGTGGTTTCGCACAAGACAGTGGTTTCACGCAGGTGAGTGGTTTATCACAGGACGGTTGTTTCGCAAACGATGCTGGTTTCGCACAAGACAGTGGTTTCGCACAGGAAGGTTGTTTCGCACACAACAGTGGTTTCGCACAAGACAGTGTTTTCGCACACGACAGTGGTTTCGCACACGACAGTGGTTTCGCACACAACAGTGGTTGCACACTAGATAGTGGTATCGCACAAGACAGTGGGTTCTGACAAGACAGTGCTTTCGCACAAGGCAGTGGTTTCGCAAGAGTCAGTGGTTTCGCACAACTCAGTGGTTCTGCTGAAGACAGTGGTTTCGCACAAGACAGTTGTTTTGCACAAGACAGTGGTTTTGCACAAGACTTTGTTTTCGCAAGAGACAGTGGTTTCGCACAACACAGTGGTTTTGCTGAAGACAGTGGTTTCGCACAAGACAGTGATTTTGCACAAGACAGTGGTATTGCACATGACAGTGGTTTCACACAATTCAGCGTTTTTGCACAAGACAGTGGTTTCGCACAAGAAAGCGGTTTTGCACAAGACAGTGGTTTTGCACACTCTATCACACCCACCACACTACCACCCCCACCCCTCAACCACCCTACCATTCTACCACCCCCACCACTCTACCAGCACACTAACACCCACACCACCCTTTACCACCCCCAAACCACTACCACCCCCACCACTCTACCACCCCAACTACTTCACCACCCCACCACACTACCACCCCACCACACCCTCACACCCACCTTTTTACCACCTCCACCACTCTAACACCCAACCCCTCTACAACCCCCACCACTCTACCACCCCCACCACCCAACCACCCCACCACACTACCACCCCTTCCACTCTACCACCCCTATTACACTACCACCCCCCCACACTACCACCCCCACCACCCTCTCACACCTACCTATCTACCTCCCCCACCACTCTACCACCCCCACCACTCTGCCACCCTCACCACTCTACCATCCCCACCCCTCTACCACCCCACCCCTCTCCCACCTTCACCCCCCTACCACCCCCACCCTTATACCACCCCCACCCTTCTACCACCCCCATCACTACCACCCCCACCACTCTACCACCCCCACCAAACTACCACCCCCACCACCTTCTCACACCAACCCTACTACCTCACCCACCACTCTACCAACCCTATCCCTCTTCCACCCCACCACTCAACCACTCCCACCACTCTACCACCCCACCACTCAACCACCCCCACCACACTACCACCCCACCCACCCTCTCACACCCATCCCACTACCCCCCCTACCACTTTACAACCCCCACCCCTCTTCCACCCCATCTCTCTACCACACCTAACCCTCTACCACACCCACCCCTCTTCCACCCTCACTACTCTACCACCCCCACACCTCTACCACCCCCACCCTTCTACCACCCCCACCCTTCTAACCTCCACCCCTTTCCAATCCCACCCGTCTACCACCCCCACCCCTTTACAACCCCCACCTCTGTACTGCCCTCACCCCTTTACCACTCCCATATCTCTACTACCCCATCTCTCTACTACCCCACCACTCTACTACCCCACCCCACTTCCACCCCCACCTCTGTACCATCCCCACCCTTCTACCACCTTGACACCTCAACCCCCACCCCTCTAACCCCACCCCTCTACCACCCCTCCACTCTACCACCTCCACCACTCACCGATCCCACCCCTCTACCCCCACCCCTCTCCGATCCCACCCCTCTTCAACCTCCACCCCTCTAGCCCCACCCCTCTACCACCCCCACCCCTCTACCTACCCCACCCCTCTACCAACTCCACCAATCTACCACCCCCACCAGTCTACCACCACAACCCTTCTACCATGCTCTACAACCCCACCAGTTTACCACCCCCACCCCTCCTTGATCCCACCCCTCTACTATCCCCACCCCGCTACCACCCCTATCAGTCCACCAGCCCCACCCCTCTTCCTCCCCCATCTGTTGTCCACCCATATCAGTCTACCACCCCCACCAGTCCTACACCCCCACCTCTATGCCACCCCCAAAAGTCTACCACCCCCACCAGTCTAGAACCCCCACCTCTGTACCACCCCCACCACTCCACCGCCCCCAGTCTACTGCACAACCAGTTTACCTACCCCCCACCAGTCAATACACTTTCATTCATCAACCCCCTCCCCAAATCCAAACCCACTATAGAACCCAAGATAAACCGTGTAGGACTTACTATGCGCCAAATTTACGCTGTGTGTGCAGTAGTTGAGTTGTAATTGAAGGCTGTCTGCTCATACATCTCCGTTTATCATTCTGCATTATGTTTTCTATCTAACGTTTTCGCTGTTTGAAGTCGTAACAGACGGAATTTAATGAAGGTTACAATTGTGTTCACCCGTACGCATTTATCGCCCCCTCGTTGCTAAATATACATCAAACGTATACTGGAAAAAGAGTAAGAAATACTTGTAAATAAATTTTAATTGAGCGTTTCATCTACGTCGCATATTATATAAACAATTGGCAATATGAGTAGAAATGGCATTCACCTCATAACAGTGTATAAATACTTTGGAAGTAAGTGCCACCTGTTACTCTAACTGTGTACTGATTATGATAGCAAACGTAACTAACACATACGACGCATTCGAAAAGCTGTGTCAAATTATATTTTGATTACTTAATTTTTTATATTTATTTTTATTACGTGTTTTAAGATGTTTGATATTGCTAGCGGCCAGTTAATTTCACATCCAAGTCGTCCAACTCGTTGAGCGCCATTTTTATCTTTATTGTATCGTGACACACAAAAAAGGAGATTAAGCGTCCCTGCATTAATAACCCAAAATAGGTTCAAGCGACCATGCCTTGAAAATACACGTGTAATCTGCGTGGGTGCGGCGGCGACGACGTTGTTCGCGAGGAGACAAAAGTCTTACTTAAAAATTGACAGCATACGTAACTAACACATACGACGCGTACCAAAAGCAGTGTCAAATTCTAATTTAGTTAAATATTTTTATTTCAATTCATTTTTATTATTATTAATGCTTTTTTTTATTTATTTTTTTTTTTTTTTTTACAATGTGATATAAGAAGCTGGATGATGGTATCGGGCAGTTAATTTCAGACATATGTTTTCAGAAATTGCGGTAGTCATAGGCATAGACCAGCACGTCAGTTATGTTTTAATTTTCCATTCACACTAGCAAACGCCGGGCGCTCCTGACTTGTCCAGCGCCTTCATTAGATTTAGAAACCTTCAGGCGTTTAAGCGTCCTTGCCTTTAAAACCCAAATGCGGAGTTCAAGCGACCATGCCTAGCACATACACGTGAATACCCACATGTGTATTCTGCGTGCGTGCGGCGGCGACGACGACGTTCGCGAGAAGACAAGGTATTACAAAGTAAAAATGTGGTGCGCAGAGCACGAGCTGACAGCGACTCCGCTCAGCTTATATCGTTGTACGGCGGGCGGAACGCCTGCGAGAGAGCGGCAAGTGTAAACATTACTACACACTGCAAGCGGTATAGGCAGCCTGAATTCCACATTCGTGCTCACATACACATTAAAACCCCGATTGAAATATCAGCCCCTGCTGCTTCTCCTTACGTGTCCCCCCTAAACACAACTTACTAATTTGCAATGCACGTGTGTCACAACTCGAAACACGTACAATGTTTTCGCAAAGTATCCCTCCAACTTACTACGTCTTTCGTGCCTCCTGGCGGCTCCCATCATTCCAAATTCACCCTCACACACACGTTAAAACCCCGATAGAGTGCCCACAGCGTTGCTACACATCGCAACTCTCCAAATTTTGCCTTTCCCTTTTCCCTTCAAAACTTCGACAACACGCAAACTTTTACTTCACGTGTCGAGCGCCTAACCTCGCCAGTTGGCAACACTGTGCCCGCCCGAAATATCAGCCCCTGCCAGTCGGTGCATCTCTCCTCTCCCAGCTAACACATTAAACATTCACGTTTTACACACCTCGAAGAGCGTACAATTGCTTGTCATAACAACATAGCAAAACATCCTACTTGCTACTGTTTTTCGTGTCTCGTGCCGGCTCCCATCATTCCAAATTCATGCCCGCATACGCATTAAAATCCAATACAAGGCCCACAGCGTTGCTGCAGTACACAACTCTCCAATTCTGCCTTCTCCTTTTCACTTCAAAACTTCGACAACAGAGAAACTTTACTATCCGTGTCTGGGGGACAAAGCTCACCCCTCGAGCCGAAATATCAGCCCCTGCTGCTTCCTTCCGTCTCTCCTTACGTGTCCCCCCTAAACACAACTTACTAATTTGCAATTCACGTGTGTCACAACTCGAAACACGTACAATGTTTTCGCAAAGTATCCCTCCAACTTGCTACGTCTTTCGTGCCTCCTGGCGGCTCCCATCATTCCAAATGCACCCTCACACACACGTTAAAACCCCGATAGTGTGCCCACAGCGTTGCTACACATCGCAACTCTCCAAATCTTGCCTTTCCCTTTTCCCTTCAAAACTTCGACAACACGCAAACTTTTACTTCACGTGTCGAGCGCCTAACCTCGCCAGTTGGCAACACTGTGCCCGCCCGAAATATCAGCCCCTGCCAGTCGGTGCATCTCTCCTCTCCCAGCTAACACATTAAACATTCACGTTTTACACACCTCGAAGAACGTACAATTGCTTGTCATAACAACATAGCAAAACATCCTACTTGCTACTGTTTTTCGTGTCTCGTGCCGGCTCCCATCATTCCAAATTCATGCCCACATACACATTAAAATCCACATACAAGACCCACAGCGTTGCTGCAGTACACAACTCTCCAATTCTGCCTTCTCCTTTTCACTTCAAAACTTCGACAACAGCGAAACTTTACCATCCGTGTCTGGGGGCCAAAGCTCACCCCTCGAGCCCAAATATCAGCCCCTGCTGCTTCCTTCCGTCTCTCCTTACGTGTCCCCCCTAAACACAACTCACTAATTTGCAATTCACGTGTGTCACAACTCGAAACACGTACAATGTTTTCGCAAAGTATCCCTCCAACTTGCTACGTCTTTCGTGCCTCCTGGCGGCTCCCATCATTCCAAATGCACCCTCACACACACGTTAAAACCCCGATAGTGTGCCCACAGCGTTGCTACACATCGCAACTCTCCAAATCTTGCCTTTCCCTTTTCCCTTCAAAACTTCGACAACACGCAAACTTTTACTTCACGTGTCGAGCGCCTAACCTCGCCAGTTGGCAACACTGTGCCCGCCCGAAATATCAGCCCCTGCCAGTCGGTGCATCTCTCCTCTCCCAGCTAACACATTAAACATTCACGTTTTACACACCTCGAAGAACGTACAATTGCTTGTCATAACAACATAGCAAAACATCCTACTTGCTACTGTTTTTCGTGTCTCGTGCCGGCTCCCATCATTCCAAATTCATGCCCACATACGCATTAACATCCACATACAAGGCCCACAGCGTTGCTGCAGTACACAACTCTCCAATTCTGCCTTCTCCTTTTCACTTCAAAACTTCGACAACAGCGAAACTTTACCATCCGTGTCTGGGGGCCAAAGCTCACCCCTCGAGCCCAAATATCAGCCCCTGCTGCTTCCTTCCGTCTCTCCTTACGTGTCCCCCCTAAACACAACTTACTAATTTGCAATTCACGTGTGTCACAACTCGAAACACCTACAATGTTTTCGCAAAGTATCCCTCCAACTTGCTACGCCTTTCGTGCCTCCTGGCGGCTCCCATCATTCCAAATTCACCCTCACACACACGTTAAAACCCCGATAGAGTGCCCACAGCGTTGCTACACATCGCAACTCTCCAAATCTTGCCTTTCCCTTTTCCCTTCAAAACTTCGACAACACGCAAACTTTTACTTTGATTGAGCTTCTGTGTTCCACAGAATATTGCCACTACTGCAAAGGCTCTCCATGCAGCGGAATAGCACCTCGGCAATGGACATATTGGAACATTTCTGTTCAAGGTGATATAAATTTTTGTGTCTCTTTTCCGCCGGTTGTCCTGGGTGCCGGTGGCCGAGTAGAGAGAGACCGACACTGGAAAATAGGATGCACGCGTGTGCAGGTACGGAGGTGACCAGCTAGTGGGACAGCAGAAACTAGAAACACTAGGCTGAATTAGAACAAGATATATATTTGGTAGAGATGGTACCATACTTATCTTGGAGGGCATCAGACTAGTGGAATGCTGGTAGATAGTTTAGATAGAGGCTTGTCTACTGATGAGTCCTAGTGCCTCTCCTAATCCCAAGTCCTTACTGGTGCCTATTCGATTCCCAAGTGAACGAAGCAGTTCAGTGGTGGCCACGAGCGGAGTCGCAGCAGAGGGCGCTCGTGGCTGACGTCGTAAGGGTACTCGACGTACTCGGTAGACTTTTCCGAGGCGCCTCAATCGCTAGTGATGTGGTGGTCTAGCGGTAAGAAGTCTGCCTAGTAAGCACGGACGTCCGCCTTCGATTCCCGATCGCATCACAAATTTTAATTCAATGAATCAGATTTATCAGATTTATCATTAATGTCTTTGACATATTCGAGACGAAACTCAGTCTCAGGGATTGTTTTTTTATATTTGCATTGCACTGTATTTATTTTTGGGAACTCAACGTACTCCGTACCTCAAATAGTTATAGAGAAGTTTTGTTAAACCCACGGATAAAATGTGGTGGCTTTAACAAGCTTTCCCGTGCAGGCGTTCCGGCCACGTCAGCTCGCGGATCAGCCTGGCGGACCCGGACCCCGGGGCCGACGCCGGGGCCGACGCCGACGCTGCCAGCGACTCCGACGCCGTCTCGCTCACACCTGAAGACGTGCTGCGCCGCCGCCGCCGCCGAAACGCCTCCGGCAAGGACGAGCTCTGACACCGGGCCCCCAGTCCCAGCTCCGCGTGGGTAGGCTCCGTTCACTTGTAATCGTACGTGCTGGGCCCCTGGCTCAGTAGGTAACGGCTACCCCACACTACGAATTTAGTACGTGTCGATCGAAAATACATCTGCAGACTTAGTATTTTTGTCTCGGATTCTGGTAGGTGCTGTCACCAGACAACACGAACATATATGAAAATTCGTGGCAGTGCCGTGACTCGAACCCCAGTCCCCTGCTTACTAGGCTTTTCAGCTCACCCTTGCACTACCAGCCACAGGGGCTTCACACACTTGTGCAGACTACTCGAGCGTGTGGCTCCGTCTGATCCAAAATCCCTTACGTGCTCCTACTCCGAGTGTTGTACCACAGTCTGATACACGAGGCGCGTCCAGAAAGTAAGTTCCGTTTGGTAATAAGATGAAATTGTGCTCAGATACAGAAGAAATTTTTATTGCACAAAATTCTACAACTCTTAAACTACTTTTCTACATAACTGCCGAAATTTTGTAGGCACTTGTCATAGCGTGCCACAAGTTTTTGCATGCATCTTTCACAGAAGGTTGCCGCCTGTGTATTCAACCATGTGGTAACAGCTCTTTATCATCGTTGAAGTGTTGAACACCAACGACAGATTTTAGGTGTAAAAAGAGATGAAAGTCGCTAGGAGAGAGGTCTGAGCTATATGGAAGATGATCAAACAGGGCCCATCTGCTTGTTGATTAATTGATTTGCTCTGTTCTATGGATGCGAATAAAGCTATACGTATATTGTATTGTGATCAGATGGTGGAGCGTTTATAAATGGTAGACAAGCAACATAGGTTGTATGAAAGGGAACACTACTTGTGATTTGCTCCATGAAGCCACTCCATCCTGGAATTCCAGGCACATCTTTCCACTTGCCATAAAGCGAAAGTAGATCTGATAAAGAGGGTAATATTGAATCAGGTGATACAAATAGCTGTTTGAGATCCTCAATGTTGATATTCTTTAAACCAAGAGAACGTGTCTTCTCAAAATGTTTTAAGGAAACAGCTCCCATCTCACCAATTAGTGGAGCTGGTATTGGTTTCTTTACTTGGACAATTCTTTGATCCGGAGCAATGGCATTTCTAGGAGTAATCAAATGTATTCCTCCCATTGCATGGAAGGTATTATATCCATCCAATGTACATGTGTTAAAACCAGCGTTGTCATGAACAAATTGATGGAAAGCTGTCGGATCTATTTGCAGTGGTGACCTCATGATTGCTGACACTTCAAGACGAACAGCTTCGGAATAAGAGGCGCAAAATCCCCGGGATGAACAACATCAATCAGTTTTCCTGATCCATACTTCTTATAAAAGAAAGCTGATAGCCCAATTTGCAACGTGGAAAGGAAAGAAGTTGGCCTGACAGCACTAATAACACTGTGTGAAATGGCAACTTTTTTTTCCCACTTGTTCGCTTCTTCTTGAGTATCAGTCTTTCCAAGGAAAATTTGAGAACCTCCGGGACAAGGCTTCCATTTTCGTCCATGAAAGAGTCTGGAGGAGGATAGTCGTCCACAGCATACGGTATTGATCGTATCTCTTCGAGAATTACATCAGCTGCTGTCTCAACTAATCGAAGACGTTCTTCCCGTTCTGACGAACTTCTTTCCATGTACCGCGCTTCAGTCAAAATCTTCTGGCCTGTATTCTTTAAACATACGACCGTATTCTGTTTGATCTTTGATACGGTAATATCTTCCCCATATCTATCCAATAAATGTTCTTCTTTCAGGAATTAAGTTGCCCTCTATCTGAGTTATTTACTGATATGATGAAAACTGACATTCCGTGTCATTCCTTTCCATAAAATTGAAAATGTAATTCATAGCCCTCTGAATCTCTTCAACATAAGGGCCAACGGTTTTCTTTTTATCAGTGTTGGACCTACTAATGTAAAGATTTTTTAAACATTTATCGTGGTACTTACAGTCAGCAGCCACCATGTATGTTATCGGCTGGATCCTGTTAATAACTGCTGCACCGAAATCATCTCCACGTAGTTGAGCCTGTTTCACAACTGTGTCTTTCATCTCAATGTTCGTCACCAGATGCACCAAATTACGTTTTTGAGGAGGCAGTCTTTGTTGTGACCGTGCGTAATCTTCAGGAATACCTGTTCCACACACAAAACCATGTGTTTTCCAATGGAAATAGTCAGAGGATGATCTTAATTTTCCTGAAGATGTGCTTGCTTCAGCAGCTTTCTTCAAGTAGGCAGCTATCATTCATTCACGTAACTTTTCTGGCGTGAAACATGTACGCTGACAGATGTTTTACCCGCCAAAACAGCCACGTTCCTATCATTTCTTTTTTTTTATTAACATCACGTAAAGTTTATATTCCTTTTTCCTTGACCACTATCACTGCACCCTCACCTAAATATTTTTCACAAATAAAACACCACCCGACATTGCGCCCGAGTTGTTGCGCTATATCTCAACGAAAACATTCGAACATAGCGTCATGTCTTTGAGAGAAAGGGAAATAACACGATCACGGCAGCGAACGTACACAAACTGGAGAGTTGAGGACAGTTGGGTGTTTCGGCAGGAAGACCACCCTCCCCCCCCCCCCCTTCGCCTGTCATAAACTTAAGGGCAGCGGCCGCAAAGGTGAGACGGAGGGGCGGGCAGCAGCCACAGGTAGACGGACGGCGTGGGCGCGCAGCTGACTGCACAAAGGACAAAGAGAAGAGCTGCTTCCATGGTTCGCAAGGTAAACACGTTGAAAGGCAAGGAACTGCTGATGAAATAATCCACCCGAAAAAAAACTTGTTTTTTCTATTTTCCATAATTTACTGATTTCAGCGCTTTTTCAACGCTGTTTTACGTGGAAACCATACGACGTACAAAAAAATGTTACAGACATAAATTGTGGGTAATTTTCTCCTCTCCATTTTATTACTGGGCCACTTTTTGTGTAAATAGCTTGCTTTTCAAGTGACAAGCTAAAAACCACTGACAATTGCGATTTTTAGTTGTTTTTTGATGATTTCCCATATTTTCCGATGGAATTTTTGTTGGAAAACTTCAGATTCGTATTCAGCACCGCAAAAAAAAAAAAAAAAAAAAAAATAAGCCACTAAAAACAATTATACCAAATTTTTCGACTTTGAGCCCTTTTTGTGCACGATTTGACTGGACTAAACGCGTTTTCTCTCGGCAGGAGTCTTACGTATTGAGAACGTCTCTTTACTCGCACGTCGTGTGATCGTCCATTTTGAAGTGACAACAGAACTTTTGATCAAAACTTTTTTCTTTATACGACTGTATAGAAGACAGGAGTAACTTGAAGTCAGCCTCAGTTTTATCGCAGTTTTCAGCGCAAGACATAGTTTTCCAGTTGTAGACGATGACGGTTCGTAGTCAGTAGGGATGGCTCTGAAATTTCCATCATCAAACCACTTGTGAGTGCCGTCACCAGCAGCGAGAGGAAATGTTGAGCTGGCGAGTGATCCACAGGCTGCTGCTCCGGCCGTGTGGGGCGCCCTCCGTGTCTCGCCGAGACGAGCCCGAGTGTCAGCGACGAGGCGAGGCTGTGCACGCTGATACAAAAGGGTACGGCCAAACTTTCAGGAAACATTCCTCACGCAGAGAGAAAGAAAATATGTTATGTGGACATGCGTCCGGAAACGCTTAATTTCCATGTTAGAGCTCATTTTATTACATCTCTTCACATCACATTAATGATGGAATGGAAAACAGAAAACTCCTGATACAGTTCGTTTCCATCAAAACTAATTTTCAATTTCTTTCGCACTTTGGCCAAGTCTTTAAATGAAAATAGTTTTGGTTGACATAAGTCTAGCACTGATACAACTTCATACACATTGTCATTCCCACTAAAGCTGTACCATTTACCAAGATCGTTTAATAACCTTTCGTAAACAAGTGTGCACTCTTTTACTACAATATTCTTTTCTAAAGACATATTAACTTCAAATCCATAAAACGTATCCTCCTTACGACCCTCTATTTGTTTTTAACTTCCAACATAATCTCGTGAACATCTGTGGAAAGTGTGTCCTCTTTTTCTAAAATTCTGATTGCTTTACAACAAACAGGCAAAGTTGTTTTTGAAAAATACAGAAAGCACTCTGGTAGTGTTAGCGAATACTCGTTTATTTCGTCTTATTGTGAACCAATAAACTTCTAAATTAGGGGATGTGTTTTTTCCTCACCCCGTGCTACATAATACATCTTTAAAACTCGCCACGTCTTAACAAGACGGTCCACAGCTGACTCCAAAGACAACCATGCACTACAGTGTGTCGCTGTATTTCGCTGTAAACATGCTGAGCAAACTCGCAAAATGTTTTTAGTTCCTTCGAATTTTTTGATGATGTAGAAAAGTCTAAACATATTTTAAGAACTAGAGTTTCTACATCATATTTTAGAAGCTTGAATCCAAACTTAGCACAGTTATGTAAAATATGACAACAACAATTGGCTTTAAGTTTTCATTTTCTACTTTCAATTTAGTGAAGAGAGAATTGTGTTTCCCGAAATTAACTGATGCATTGTCCGCTGACTACGAATATACATTATTTAGTGTCAAACCATTTAACAATAAAATGGATTATACTTTGTTTTTGGTGGCTTCTGCAGATTCGTAGAAATCAAGAACTTCATTACATTTTCCCTTATCTTTGGAAAAGTGTGTTACAACTATCGGATAATGTTATTATTGCCCTTGTTTGAAACGTCTGAACCTAATGAAAACGGAACATTTTGCTTTAATTCGCTTAGTAGCTTCTCTTTAGCATAAGGCAGAAGCACATGTTTTACTAATGCCTCGCTTTTTGTTCGGCCGTATCTTACTTTCGTTGCCACTGAGGAATCTCTAAAAACATAAGGATATAGCTTATTACCACAATATTGAGAATTGTAAGAATGGTGGTGTTCACACCATGGTAAGTCAAAGTTAATTCCGTTGCAGTGACTTTGTCGTCTTCTGCAGAAAATTGTTTCGGCAAGAATTTAAGAAGCGACTGATTCTTCTTTTGTGTGGTAATATTCGCTTTGTGTCTTTCTGATTGTAAATGTTTATTCACAGCTTTCACTCCGGCGTACTTAACAGTAAATGAGATATTGCATATTCTGCACTCACACATGCACTCATCAGTATCGACTTTTTGTAGTCACTCTTTATAATTTTCTTCCTGCAACCATTCTTCACGGAACGAACTTAGATATCGTCTCTTCATTTCACTATTATTACTCTCTAATCTGAGTTAATGTAAGCTTGTCTGTTCACACACGATCCGAGTATTCCAAAAATTGCCGGTAAACTGATAACAAACAATGAACGAACGAACACAAATAATAGACGTCGCCATTTGACACGTTGCCGCAACAGTGTTTGCTTAATAATGTCCTAGTCGATTACTAACGACGCAACAATGAAAAATTTTCAGACGAAGAATAGAAAAGTAGCGTTTTGTTGCAATAAGAAATTGACATTTATATAAAGTTATTGACAATTACTAGAGAGGAACCGGCCGGGAATGGCCGAGCGCACTGAGGCGTCTTGCCACGGGGCGCGAGGCTGCTCCCGCCAGAGGTTCGAATCCCCGCCCCTCCACCTAGGGCATGCATGTTGTGTTAGTCCTTAGTTTAAGTTACGTTAAGCTCGATGTAGCTCGTCGCTACATGAGCATAGTACTTAAACAGCGCCGTAAAAAAAAAAAAAAAAATAAAAAAAAAATAAAAAAAATAAAAAAAAAAGTTAAGATGAAGGTTACATTCAAGTCCGGAGATGAGAGTGATTGTCCCGTAGACCCGGAGAATTCATTCCAAACCCGGAGATCTGGCAACCCTAGTCGCTGGGCACCAGCTCACAAATGGAGTCAAACCTGAGTGAAGAAATCTGTCTAATTTTAATAAGCCTTTTGAATTTACAAAAATGTTGAAATGTGTGTGAAATCTTATATTACTGTAGGATACACTGTACAGGAGTTGAAGTCATGAGAATTGAGCCACGTGAAATTGCATTTCAGACCGAATTTTGCTACAGACGCAGGTGAAACGGTCAAAGAGTGGGGCGAAAGACAATGGAGAGAGGAAGAATAAGGAGATGGAGTAACATATAATGCAATAAATACACACCCAGGCATCGATGGCCACTGACGCTAGTCGAAATATATTAACTCACTGCACTGCGGTTGTTCATTTCAAAGAACTGACACTCGACATCTGTCGTAATTTCCATGTGTCAGTTCTTTCGTTTCTGATTATGGAATAAGGGGCAACACATTAGTCATCGCCGTATCACGTCACTTTTCTGCGCTTTATTTTCATTCTACCTATCGGGGTGACGCGTGCTTATTTGCCGACTTGCCAATTTTTGAAGTAACAGATTATAAGAAAAATAAATTTTCCTATTCTGTGTTCTTGAAGGAGAAAAATTCTAACTTATGAGTAACATGCCTGTACAATACTAATTGTACGTTATATGAAAAGCACTTACCTATTACATACCAAGTTGCAAGAATTTCGGACGCACCATTACGAAGTGCAATGAAAGTGCTTCTGACCAATCTTGACTACCTCGGCCATGTACTGAAACGAATTCTGTAGTTTTCGTTGTAGAGAACGCAACAATGAACAATACCTATCGCCTGGCGACGCGGCAGTGGCAGGAACTACTGTAGGTCACGTGAGGAGGTACAGCGACGCTATGGTTAAACTAGCGTCGAAGAAGAAGACGCAAGAAGCTCACAATAAGTATGTGACCGGTGATATGGATAAATGTAATATCAGACAGCAATTTTTATAGCATTACGAACAACAGAAAGGAATACGAAATCTGCGAAAACTGCATAAATTTTGTAAAACAGAAATGAGCTTCAGAGATAGCAAGGAAACCCGTAGAAGCAATGTTCTGTCTATGGATTTTCGTTTTAGAAGGTGTCGAAATAAACGTTTTGTTTTGTGCGGAGCAGAGGGCATTGTTGCTGAAAGACCATACTATCTCAGGTTTTCATCAGAATCAAAGCGAGCAGTAGTTTACTTAGACGAAACGTGCATTCACACGCATTATACAGTAAAAAAATATTGGCAAAGTGATAGTGTGTGAGTAGTTTTGTCACACAAAAGTGCTGGTCAGAGTTTAATTGTGTTTGTGCAGGCAGAGACAGATGTTTCAGGGCTCAAAAACTAAAACATCCGACTATCACTCAGAAATGGATAGCAAACATTTTCAAAAATACGGCGAAACCCAACTTATGCCAGGCTTACTATCAATGTCTTTATCCCTTGTAATTACTCACAGCGTATTTACCCATTCGGAATGCTTCTAGTCATTGTAAGTGTTGATCATGTTTGACTGTAGTAATGTTTAACAATTTTTTTTTCCATAACGCGGGAAGAATAACACACTCAACTGCCATTGAAGGGCTTAGCAAAATCGCTTCAGGCTTAACATGTAACCGCAGTATCGAACATGGCATTCGAATTTCCAAATTAGATTTCGTCTTCTGCAAAATTAGTTGTGAGTAAACGCATGGCGCTTTAACAGGCTGGCAGCGCTCGACACATAAGAATATACTGGCGCAGGGATGGGCAAAAAATATCGATATATCAAAATATCGATATTTTTTGGAAATTTATCGATATTTAAGGACGATATTTTATTTTTCGATATATCGATATTAAATTTTGAATATCGAAAGCGATATTTTTAAAAGCCATCCTTTTTCTTTAATTACCGTTGGGCGTTGATAGGTGACAAGGAGGCATAGAATGCGTGGAGAGGAGATGGTTCAGTGCTGGCAACCTCTTTACTCCTGAGCAGCTCTTCCATTTGGTCGTGGCATGAAAAACTGTTGACCTAAAGTTCAGTTTCACAGCAAATTTCAAGCCAAGATTCTGTACCAAATGAGCTGAAGCAGTATCTTGATCAACCATATTTAGAGCGTAACAGTGATCCTCTGTAGTTTTGGGCTGACATGCCAAGCCTCTTCTGCTCCGTCTGAAAGAGTGGCTTCATTGATTAATTTAGTGATGCAAGACAACAGAAGTAGAATAACTGGTGAACATATAAAGCAAAGGGCTCTCCTAATGTCTGTTACTGATGACTACTGGCTCAATTAATTTTTTTCACATTGTGTTTCTTTTACTGATAATACATGTGCTTTTTTATTGATTAATGTTTAAAATTATAAAACATTTGTCAATTTTTAATTGTATATTGATGATTTCTGTGGTTTATATTAATATTATTAATTTAGCATTCTATGTAAAGATTTCACCGATCGAAATATCGATATTCTTATTTCAATAAAATCGATATTTTTGTACATATCGATATTTTTAAAACTTGGCCATCCCTATACCGGCGGCGGCGTGTACGCCAGACTGCTTCCCCCTCTCCGTGCCTACGGCTCACACACGAAGGCGCTGCCACAGTGGCGAGCAAGGAATCAGCATAAGACAGTGGTTCCACACAAGACAGTGGTTTCGCAAAGACAGTGGTTTCGCACAGGAGAGTGGTTTCGCACAAGGCAGTGGTTACGCACAAGGCAGTAGTTTCGCACAAGACAGTAGTTCCGCACAAGACAGTGGTTTCGCACAAGACAGTGCTTTCGCACAAGACAGTACTTTCGCACAAGACAGTGGTTTTGCACAAGACTGTGGTTTCACACACGTCATTGGTTTCGCATACGACAGTGGTTTCGCACACGACAGTGGTTTTATACACGACAGTAGTTTTGCACACGACAGTGGTTTCGCACATGGCAGTGGTTTCGCACAAGACAGTGGTTTTGCACAAGGCAATGGTTTTGCACAAGACAGTGGTTTCACACAAGACAGTGGTTTCGCACATGACAGTGGTTAAGCACATGACAGTGTTTTCGCTCAAGACTGTGGTTTCGCACAAGACAGTGGTTTCGCACAAGACAGTGGTTTCGCACAAGACAGTGGTCTTGCACATGACATTGGTCTCGCACATGACAGTGGTTTCGCACATGACAGTGGTTTCACACATAACAGTGGTTTCCACAAGACAGTGGTTTCGCACAAGACAGTGTTTTCGGACAAGACAGTGGTTTCGCACAAGACAGTGGTTTCGCAAAGGACAGTGGTTTCGCACATGACAGTGGTTTCGCACAAGACAGTGACTTCCCACTAGACAGTGGTTTCGCACAATAGTGTTGTTTCGCACTAGACAGTGGTTTCGCACAAGACATTGTTTTGCACAAGACTGTGGTTTCGCACGAGGCAGTGGTTTCGCACAGTTGAGTGGTTTCGCAAAGGTGAGTGGTTTCGCACAGGTGAGTGGTTTCGCACATGACTGTGGTTTTGCACAAGACAGTGGTTTCGCACAAAATAGTTATTTCGGACATGACAGTGGTTTCGCACATGGCAATCGTTTCGCACAAGGCAGTGGTTTCGCACAAGACAGTGGTTTCGCACATGACAGTGGTTTCACACATGACAGTGTTTTCGCACAAGAATGTGGTTTCGCACAAGACAGTGGTTTCGCACAAGACAGTGGTTTCGCACAAGACAGTGGTTTCGCACAAGACAGTGGTTTCGCACAAGACAGTGGTTTAGCACAAGAGTTTTGTTTCGCACTAGACAGTAGTTCGCTGATGACAGTGGTTTTGCACCAGACAGTGGTTTTGCACAAGACAGTGGTTTCGCACAAGACAGTGGTATTGCACGAGACATGTGGTTTCGCACGAGACAGTGGTTTCGCACGAGACAGTGGTTTTGCATGGGACAGTGGTTTCACACAGTTGAGTGGTATCGCAAAGGTGAGTGGTTTCGCAGCGGTGAATGGTTTTGCACAAGACAGTGGTTTCGCACATAAGAGTGGTTTCGCACATGATAGTGGTTTCGCACATGGCAATGGTTTCGCACAAGACAGTGGTTTCGCACAAGACAGTGGTTTTACACAAGACAGTGGTTTCGCACAAGACAGTGGTCCCACAAGACAGTGGTTTCGCACATGACAGTGGTTCAGCACATGACAGTGTTTTCGCTCAAGACATAGGTTTCGCACAAGACAGTGGTTTCGACATGACAGTGGTTTCACACATGGCAATGGTTTCGCACAAGACAGTGGTTTCGCACATGCCAGTGGTTTCGCACAAAATAGTGGTTTCGGACATGACAGTGGTTTCGCACATGGCAATCGTTTCACACAAGGCAGTGGTTTTTAACAGACAGTGGTTTCGCACAAGACAGTGGTTTCACACATGACAGTGTTATCGCACAAGAACGTGGTTTCGCACAAGACAGTGGTTTCGCTCAAGACAGTGGTTTCGCACAAGACAGTGGTTTCGCACAAGACAGTGGTTCCGCACAAAACATTGGCTTCGGACAAGACAGTGTTTTCGTACAAGACACTAGTTGCACAAAAGACAGTGGTTTCGCACAAGACAGTGGTTTCGCACAAGGCAGTGTTTGCGCACAAGACAGTGGTTTTGCACAAGACAGTGGTTTCGCACAAGACAGTGGTTTTGCAAAAGACAGTGGTTTTTCGCACAAGACAGTGGTTACGCACAAGACAGTGGTTTCACACAATGCAGTGGTTTTGCACAACACAGTGGTTTGGCACAAGACAGTGATTTCGCACAAGACAGTGGTTTTGCACAAGGCAGTGGTTTTACACAAGGCAGTGGTTTCGCACAAGAGAGTGGTTTCGCACAAGTAAGTGGTTGCCCACAAGACAGTGGTTTTGCACAAGATAGTGCTTTCGCACAAGACAGTGGTTTCGCACAAGGCATTGGTTTCGCAAAAGACAGTGGTTTCGCACAAGACAGTGGTTTCGCACAAGGCAGTGGTTTCGCACAAGGCAGTGGTTACGCACAAGACAGTGGTTTTGCCCAAGGCACTGGTTTCGCACAAGACAGTGGTTCAGCACAAGACTGTGGTTTCGCACAAGACAGTGGTTTCGCACAAGACAGTGGTTTCGCACAAGGCTGTGGTTTCGCACAGGACAGTGGTTTCACACAAGTCAGTGGTTTCGTTCAAAACAGTGGTTTCGCACAAGACAATGGTTTCGCACAATGCAGTGGTTTTGCACAGGACAGAGGTTTCGCACAAAACAGTGATTTCGCACAAGACAGTGGTTGCACACAAGACAGTGGTTTCGCACAAGACAGTGGTTTCGCACAAGGCAGTGGTTGTGCACTAGACAGTGGTTTTGCACAAGACAGTGGTTTCGCACAAGACAGTGGGTTCGCACAAGGCAGTGGTTTTGCACAAGAGAGTGGTTTTGCACAAGACAGTGGTTTCGCACAAGTGTTTGCACAAGACAGTGGTTTCGCACAAGACAGTGGTGTCGCACAAGGCAGTGGTTTCACACAAGGCAGTGGTGTCGCACAAGACAGTGGTTTCACACAAGGCAGTGGTTTCGCACAAGGCAGTGGTTACGCAAAAGAAAGTGGTTTCGCCCAAGGCAGTGGTTTCGATAAGACAGTGGTTCAGCACAAGACAGTGGTTTCGCACAAGACAGTGGTTTCGCACAAGACAATGGTTGCAAACAAGACAGTGGTTTCGCACAAGATAGTGGTTTCACACAAGACAGTGGTTTCGCACAAGACTGTGGTTTCGCAAAAGGCAGTGGTTTCGCACAAGAGAGTGGTTTCGCACAAGGCAGTGGTTTCGCACAAGGCAATGGTTTCGCACACGGCAGTGGTTTCGCACAAGACGGTGGTTCCGCACAAGATAGTGGTTTCGCACAAGAGAGTGGTTTCGCACTGGAGAGTGGTTTCGCACAGGGCAGTGGTTTCTTACAAGACAGTGGTTTCGCACAAGACAGTGGTTTCGCACAAGGCAGTGGTTTCGCACAAGACAGTGGTTCCGCACAAAACATTGGCTTCGGACAAGACAGTGTTTTCGTACAAGACACTAGTTGCACAAAAGACAGTGGTTTCGCACAAGACAGTGGTTTCGCACAAGGCAATGTTTGCGCACAAGACAGTGGTTTTGCACAAGACAGTGGTTTCGCAGAAGACAGTGGTTCCGCACAAGACAGTGGTTCTGCACAAGACAGTGGTTCCACACAAGACAGTGGTTTTGCAAAGACAGTGGTTTCGCACAGGAGAGTGGTTTCGCACAAGGCAGTGGTTACGCACAAGGCAGTAGTTTCGCACAAGACGCTAGTTCCGCACAAGACAGTGGTTTCGCACAAGACAGTGCTTTCGCACAAGACAGAACTTTCGCACAAGACAGTGGTTTCGCACAAGACAGTGATTTCACAAAAGGCAGTGGTTTCGATCAAGAGAGTGGTTTCGCACAAGGCAGTAGTTTAACACAAGGCAATGGTTTCGCACAAGGCAGTGGTTTCGCACAAGACGGTGGTTCCGCACAAGACGGTGGTTTCGCACAGGACGGTTGTTTCGCACACAACAGTGGTTTCGCACAAGACATTGGTTTTGCACAAGACAGTGGTTTCGCACATGACAGTGGTTTCGCACATGACAGTGTTTTCGCTCAAGACAGTGGTTTCGCACAAGACAGAGGTTTCGCACAAGACAGTGGTTTCGCACAAGACAGTGGTTTCACACAAGACAGTGGTTTCGCACATGACAGTGGTTTCGCACATGACAGTGTTTTCGCTCAAGACAGTGGTTTCGCACAAGACAGAGGTTTCGCACAAGACAGTGGTCTCGCACAAGACAGTGGTCTTGCACATGACAGTGGTCTCGCACATGACAGTGGTTTCGCACATGACAGTGGTTTCACACATGACAGTGGTTTCCACAAGACAGTGGTTTCGCACAAGACAGTGTTTTCGGACAAGACAGTGGTTTCGCACAAGACAGAGGTTTCGCACAAGACAGTGGTTTCGCACAAGACAGTGGTCTTGCACATGACAGTGGTCTCGCACATGACAGTGGTTTCGCACATGACAGTGGTTTCACACATGACAGTGGTTTCCACAAGACAGTGGTTTCGCACAAGACAGTGTTTTCGGACAAGACAGTGGTTTCGCACAAGACAGTGGTTTCGCAAAGGACAGTGGTTTCGCACATGACAGTGGTTTCGCACAAGACAGTGGCTTCACACTAGACAGTGGTTTCGCACAATAGTGTTGTTTCGCACTAGACAGTGGTTTCGCACAAGACATTGGTTTTGCACAAGACTGTGGTTTCGTACGAGGCAGTGGTTTCGCACAGTTGAGTGGTTTCGCAAAGGTGAGTGGTTTCGCACAGGTGAGTGGTTTCGCACATGACAGTGGTTTTGCACAAGACAGTGGTTTCGCACAAAATAGTGGTTTCGGACATGACAGTGGTTTCGCACATGGCAATCGTTTCGCACAAGACAGTGGTTTAGCACAAGAGTTTTGTTTCGCACTATACAGTAGTTCGCTGATGACAGTGGTTTTGCACCAGACAGTGGTTTTGCACAAGACAGTGGTTTCGCACAAGACAGTGGTATTGCACGAGACATGTGGTTTCGCACGAGACAGTGGTTTCGCACGAGACAGTGGTTTTGCATGGGACAGTGGTTTCACACAGTTGAGTGGTATCGCAAAGGTGAGTGGTTTCGCAGCGGTGAATGGTTTTGCACAAGACAGTGGTTTCGCACATAACAGTGGTTTCGCACATGATAGTGGTTTCGCACATGGCAATGGTTTCGCACAAGACAGTGGTTTTGCACATGCCAGTGGTTTTGCACATGACAGTGGTTTCGCACATGCCAGTGGTATGGCACAAGACAGTGGTTTCGCACAAGACAGTGGTTTCGCACAAGACATTGGTTTTACACAAGACAGTGGATTAGCACAAGACAGTGGTCCCACAAGACAGTGGTTTCGCACATGACAGTGGTTCAGCACATGACAGTGTTTTCGCTCAAGACATAGGTTTCGAACAAGACAGTGGTTTCGCACATGACAGTGGTTTCGCACATGGCAATGGTTTTGCACAAGACAGTGGTTTCGCATATGCCAGTGGTTTCGCACATGACAGTGGTTTCGCACATGCCAGTGGTTTCGCACAAGACAGTGGTTTCGCACAAGTCAGTGGTTTCGCACAAGACAGTGGTTTCGCACGAGACAGTGGTTTCACACGAGACAGTTGTTTCGCACGAGACAGTGGTTTCGCGTGAGACAGTGGTTTCACATGAGACAGTGATTTCGCACAGTTGAGTGGTTTCGCAAAGGTGAGTGGTTTCGTACAGGTGAGTAGTTTCGCACAAGACTGTGGTTTTGCACAAGACAGTTGTTTCGCACAAAATAGTGGTTTCGGACATGACAGTGGTTTCGCACATGGCAATCGTTTCACACAAGGCAGTGGTTTTTAACAGACAGTGGTTTCGCACATGACAGTGGTTTCACACATGACAGTGTTATCGCACATGAACGTTGTTTCGCACAAGACAGTGGTTTCGCACAAGACAGTGGTTTCGCACAAGACAGTGGTTTCGCACAAGACAGTGGTTTAGCACAAGAGTTTTGTTTCGCACTAGACAGTAGTTCGCTGATGACAGTGGTCTTGCACCAGACAGTGGTTTTGCACAAGACAGTGGTTTCGCACAAGACAGTGGTATTGCACAAGACAGTGGTATTGCACGAGACATGTGGTTTCACATGAGACAGTGTTTTCGCACGAGACAGTGGTTTCGCATGAGACAGTGGTTTCACACAGTTGGGTGGTATCGCAAAGGTGAGTGGTTTCGCAGAGGTGAATGGTTTTGCACAAGACAGTGGTTTCGCACATAAGAGTGGTTTTGCACATGACAGTGGTTTCGCACATGGCAATGGTTTCGCACAAGACAGTGGCTTCGCACATGCCAGTGGTTTCGCACATGACAGTGGTTTCGCACATGCCAGTGGTTTCGCACAAGACAGTGGTTTCGCACAAGACAGTGGTTTCGCACAAGAAAGTGGTTTCGCACAAGACAGTGGTTTTATACAAGACAGTGGTTTCGCAATTGACAGTGGTGTCGCACAAGACAGTGGTTTCGCACAAGTCAGTGGTTTCGCAGAAGTCAGTGGTTTCGCACAATACAGTGGTTTCACACAAGACAGTGGTCTCGCACAAGACAGTGGTTTCGCACAAGACAGTTGTTTCGCACAAGAAAGTGGTTTCGAACAACACAGTGGTTTCGCAAAAGACAGTGGTTTCGGACAAGACAGTGGTTTCGCACATGACATTGGTTTCGCACAGGACAGTGGTTTCGCACAAGAAAGTGGTTTCGCACAAGACAGTAGTTTTGCACAAGACAGTGGTTTCGCACAAGACAGTGGTTTCGCACACGTCATTGGTTTCGCACAAGACAGTGGCTTTGCACAAGACAGTGGTTTCGCACAAGAGTGTTGTTTCACACTAGACAGTGGTTTCGCTGATGACAGTGGTTTCGTACAAGACAGTGGTTTCGCACGAGACAGTGGTTTCACACGAGACAGTTGTTTCGCACAAGACAGTGGTTTCGCACGAGACAGTGGTTTCACACGAGACAGTGATTTCGCACAGTTGAGTGGTTTCGCAAAGGTGACTGGTTTCGCACAGGTGAGTGGTTTTGCACAAACCAGTGGTTTTGCACAAGACAGTGGTTTCGCACAAAATTGTTGTTTTGGACATGACAGTGGTTTTGCACTTGGCAATCGTTTCGCACAAGGCAGTGGTTTTGACCAGACAGTGGTTTTGCACATGATAGTGGTTTCACACATGACAGTGTTATCGCACAAGAACGTGGTTTCGCACAAGACAGTGGTTTCGCACAAGACAGTGGTTTCGCACAAGACAGTGGTTTCGCACAAGACAGTGGTTTAGCACAAGACAGTGGTTTAGCACAAGAGTTTTGTTTCGCACTAGACAGTAGTTCGCTGATGACAGTGGTTTTGCACCAGACAGTGGTTTTGCACAAGACAGTGGTTTCGCACAAGACAGTGGTTTTGCACAAGACAGTGGTTTCGCACAGGACAGTGGTTTCGCACAAGACAGTGGTTTCGCACAAGACAGTGGTTCCGCACAAGACAGTGGTTCCGCACATGACAGTGGTTTCGCACAAGACAGTGGTTTAGCACATGACAGTGGTCTCGCTCATGACAGTGTTTTGCACATGACAGTGTTTTCGCACATGACAGTGGTTTCACACATGAGAGTGGTTTCGCACAAGACAGTGGTTTTGCACAAGAAAGTTGTTTCGCACAAGAAAGTGGTTATGCACAAGACAGTGGTTTCGCACAAGACAGTGGTTTTGCACAAGGCAATGGTTTCGCACAAGACAGTGGTTTCACACAAGACAGTGGTTTCGCACATGACAGTGGTTTCGCACATCACAGTGTTTTCGCTCAAGACAGTGGTTTCGCACAAGACAGAGGTTTCGCACAAGACATTGGTTTCGCACAAGACAGTGGTTTCGCACAGACAGTGGTCTTGCACATGACAGTGGTCTCGCACATGACAGTGGTTTCGCACATGACAGTGGTTCCACACATGACAGTGGTTTCCACAAGACAGTGGTTTCGCACAAGACAGTGTTTTCGGACAAGACAGTGGTTTCGCACAAGACAGTGGTTTCGCACATGACAGTGGTTTCGCACAAGACAGTGGCCTCACACTAAACAGTGGTTTCGCACAATAGTGTTGCTTCGCACTAGACAGTGGTTTCGCACAAGACATTGCTTTTGCACAAGACTGTGGTATCGCACGAGGCAGTGGTTTCGCACAGTTGAGTGGTTTCGCAAAGGTGAGTGTTTACGCACAGGTGAGTGGTTTCGCACATGACAGTGGTTATGCACAAGACAGTGGTTTCGCACAAAATAATGGTTTCGGACATGACAGTGGTTTCGAACATGGCAATCGTTTCGCACAAGGCAGTGGATTCGCACAAGACAGTGGTTTCGCACATGAGAGTGGTTTCACACATGACAGTGTTTTCGCACAAGAATGTGGTTTCGCACAAGACAGTGGTTTCACACAAGACAGTGGTTTCGCACAAGACAGTGGTTTCGCACAAGACAGTGGTTTAGCACAAGAGTTTTGTTTCGCACTAGACAGTAGTTCGCTGATGACAGTGGTTTTGCACCAGACAGTGGTTTTGCACAAGACAGTGGTTTCGCACAAGACAGTGGTATTGCACGAGACATGTGGTTTCGCACGAGACAGTGGTTTTGCACGAGACAGTGGTTTTGCATGAGACAGTGGTTTCACACAGTTGAGTGGTATCGCAAAGGTGAGTGGTTTCGCAGAGGTGAATGGTTTTGCTCAAGACAGTGGTTTCTCACATAAGAGTGGTTTCGCACATGATAGTGGTTTCGCACATGGCAATGGTTTCGCACAAGACAGTGGTTTTGCACATGGCAGTGGTTTCGCACATGACAGTGGTTTCGCACATGCCATTGGTTTCGCACAAGACAGTGGTTTCGCACAAGTCAGTGGTTCCGCACTAGTCAGTGGTTTTGCACAAGACAGTGGTTTCGCACAAGAAAGTGGTTTTGCACAAGACAGTGGTTTCGCACAGGACAGTGGTTTCGCACAAGACAGTGGTTTCGCACAAGACAGTGGTTTAGCACATGACAGTGGTCTCGCTCATGACAGTGTTTTGCACATGACAGTGTTTTCGCACATGACAGTGGTTTCACACATGAGAGTGGTTTCGCACAAGACAGTGGTTTTGCACAAGAAAGTTGTTTCGCACAAGAAAGTGGTTATGCACAAGACAGTGGTTTCGCACAAGACAGTGGTTTTGCACAAGGCAATGGTTTCGCACAAGACAGTGGTTTCACACAAGACAGTGGTTTCGCACATGACAGTGGTTTCGCACATCACAGTGTTTTCGCTCAAGACAGTGGTTTCGCACAAGACAGAGGTTTCGCACAAGACATTGGTTTCGCACAAGACAGTGGTTTCGCACAGACAGTGGTCTTGCACATGACAGTGGTCTCGCACATGACAGTGGTTTCGCACATGACAGTGGTTTCACACATGACAGTGGTTTCCACAAGACAGTGGTTTCGCACAAGACAGTGTTTTCGGACAAGACAGTGGTTTCGCACAAGACAGTGGTTTCGCACATGACAGTGGTTTCGCACAAGACAGTGGCCTCACACTAAACAGTGGTTTCGCACAATAGTGTTGCTTCGCACTAGACAGTGGTTTCGCACAAGACATTGCTTTTGCACAAGACAGTGGTATCGCACGAGGCAGTGGTTTCGCACAGTTGAGTGGTTTCGCAAAGGTGAGTGTTTACGCACAGGTGAGTGGTTTCGCACATGACAGTGGTTATGCACAAGACAGTGGTTTCGCACAAAATAGTGGTTTCGGACATGACAGTGGTTTCGAACATGGCAATCGTTTCGCACAAGGCAGTGGATTCGCACAAGACAGTGGTTTCGCACATGAGAGTGGTTTCACACATGACAGTGTTTTCGCACAAGAATGTGGTTTCGCACAAGACAGTGGTTTCACACAAGACAGTGGTTTCGCACAAGACAGTGGTTTCGCACAAGACAGTGGTTTAGCACAAGAGTTTTGTTTCGCACTAGACAGTAGTTCGCTGATGACAGTGGTTTTGCACCAGACAGTGGTTTTGCACAAGACAGTGGTTTCGCACAAGACAGCGGTATTGCACGAGACATGTGGTTTCGCACGAGACAGTGGTTTTGCACGAGACAGTGGTTTTGCATGAGACAGTGGTTTCACACAGTTGAGTGGTATCGCAAAGGTGAGTGGTTTCGCAGAGGTGAATGGTTTTGCTCAAGACAGTGGTTTCTCACATAAGAGTGGTTTCGCACATGATAGTGGTTTCGCACATGGCAATGGTTTCGCACAAGACAGTGGTTTTGCACATGGCAGTGGTTTCGCACATGACAGTGGTTTCGCACATGCCATTGGTTTCGCACAAGACAGTGGTTTCGCACAAGTCAGTGGTTCCGCACTAGTCAGTGGTTTCGCACAATACAGTGGTTTCACAGTAGACAGTGGTTTCGCACAAGACAGTTGTTTCGCACAAGAATGTGGTTTCGAACAAGACTGTGGTTTCGCACAATACAGTGGGTTCGCACATGACAGTGGTTTCGCACATGCCAGTGTTTTCGCACAAGAGTGTGGTTTCGCAAAGACAGTGGTTTCGCACAAGACAGTGGTTTCACACAAGACAGGGGTTTCGCACAAGACAATAGTCTCGCACATGACAGTGGTCTCACACATGACTGTGGTTTGGCACATGACAGTGGTTTCACACATGACAGTGGTTTCGCACAAGACAGTGGTTTCACACAAGACAGTGGTTTCACACATGACAGCGGTTTCGCACATGACAGTGGTTTCGCGCAAGACAGTGGTATCACATAAGACAGTGGTTTTGCACAAGACAGTGGCATCACAGTAGACAGTGGTTTCGCACAATAGTGTTGATTCGCACTAGACATTGGTTTCGCACAAGACATTGGTTTCGCACAAGACAGTGGTTTCGCACGAGACAGTGGTTTGGCACAGTTGAGTGGTTTCGAAAAGGTGAGTGGTTTAGCACAGGTCAGTGGTTTCGCACATGACAGTGGTTTTGCACAAGACAGTGGTTTCGCACAAAATAGTGGTTTCGGACATGACAGTGGTTTCGCACATGGCAATCGTTTCGCACAAGGCAGTGGTTTTGCACAAGACAGTGGTTTCGCACATGACAGTGGTTACACACATGACAGTGTTTTCGCACAAGAAAGTGGTTTCGCACAAGACAGTGGTTTCGCACAAGACAGTGGTTTCGCACAAGACAGTGGTTTTGCACAAGACAGTGGTTTTGCACAAGACAGTGGTTTCGCACAAAATAGTGGTTTCGGACATGACAGTGGTTTCGCACATGGCAATCGTTTCGCACAAGGCAGTGGTTTTGCACAAGACAGTGGTTTCGCACATGACAGTGGTTACACACATGACAGTGTTTTCGCACAAGAAAGTGGTTTCGCACAAGACAGTGGTTTCGCACAAGACAGTGGTTTCGCACAAGACAGTGGTTTCGCACAAGACAGTGGTTTTACACAAGACAGTGGTTTCGCACAAGACAGTGGTCCCACAAGACAGTGGTTTCGCACATGACAGTGGTTTCGCACATGACAGTGTTTTCGCTCAAGACATAGGTTTCGCACAAGACAGTGGTTTCGCACATGACAGTGGTTTTGCACATGGTAATGGTTTCGCACAAGACAGTGGTTTCGCACATGCCAGTGGTTTCGCACATGACAGTGGTTTTGCACATGCCAGTGGTTTCGCACAAGACAGTGGTTTCGCACAAGTCAGTGGTTTCGCACAAGTCAGTGGTTTCGCACAATACAGTGGTTTCACAGTAGACAATGGTCTCGCACAAGACAGTTGTTTCGCACAAGAATGTGGTTTCGAACAAGACTGTGGTTTCGCACAAGACAGTGGGTTCACACATGACAGTGGTTTCGCACATGGCAATGGTTTCGCACAAGACAGTGGTTTCGCATATGCCAGTGGTTTCGCACATGACAGTGGTTTCGCACTTGCCAGTGGTTTCGCACAAGACAGTGGTTTCGCACAAGTCAGTGGTTTCGCACAAGACAGTGGTTTCGCACGAGACAGTGGTTTCACACGAGACAGTTGTTTCGCACGAGACAGTGGTTTCGCACGAGACAGTGGTTTCACACGAGACAGTGATTTCGCACAGTTGAGTGGTTTCGCAAAGGTGAGTGGTTTCGTACAGGTGAGTAGTTTCGCACAAGACATTGGTTTTGCACAAGACAGTTATTTCGCACAAAATAGTGGTTATGGACATGACAGTGGTTTCGCACATGGCAATCGTTTCACACAAGGCAGTGGTTTTTAACAGACAGTGGTTTCGCACATGACAGTGGTTTCACACATGACAGTGTTATCGCACAAGAACGTGGTTTCGCACAAGACAGTGGTTTCGCACAAGACAGTGGTTTCGCACAAGACAGTGGTTTAGCGCAAGAGTTTTGTTTCGCACTAGACAGTAGTTCACTGATGACAGTGGTCTTGCACCAGACTGTGGTTTTGCACAAGACAGTCGTTTCGCACAAGACAGTGGTATTGCACAAGACAGTGGTATTGCACGAGACATGTGGTTTCACACGAGACAGTGGTTTCGCACGAGACAGTGGTTTCGCATGAGACAGTGGTTTCACACAGTTGAGTGGTATCGCAAAGGTGAGTGGTTTCGCAGAGGTGAATGGTTTTGCACAAGACAGTGGTTTCGCACATAAGAGTGGTTTCGCACATGACAGTGGTTAGGCACATGGCAATGGTTTCGCACAAGACAGTGGCTTCGCACATGCCAGTGGTTTCGCACATGACAGTGGTTTCGCACATGCCAGTGGTTTCACACAAGACAGTGGTTTCACACAAGACAGTGGTTTCGCACAAGAAAGTGGTTTCGCACAAGACAGTGGTTTTACACAAGACAGTGGTTTCGCAATTGACAGTGGTGTCACACAAGACAGTGGTTTCGCACAAGTCAGTGGTTTCGCAAAAGTCAGTGGTTTCGCACAATACAGTGTTTTCACACAAGACAGTGGTTTCGCACATGACAGTGGTTTCGCACAAGAAAGTGGTTTCGAACAAGTGAGTGGTTTCGCAAAAGACAGTGGTTTCGGACAAGACAGTGGTTTCACACATGACATTGGTTTCGCACAGGACAGTGGTTTCGCACAAGAAAGTGGTTTCGCACAAGACAGTAGTTTTGCACAAGACAGTGGTTTCGCACAAGACAGTGGTTTCGCACAAGTCATTGGTTTCGCACAAGACAGTGGTTTTGCACAAGACAGTGGTTTCGCACAAGAGTGTTGTTTCACACTAGACAGTGGTTTCGCTGATGACAGTGGTTTCGTACAAGACAGTGGTTTCGCACGAGACAGTGTTTTCACACGAGACAGTTGTTTCGCACAAGACAGTGGTTTCGCACGAGACAGTGGTTTCACACGAGACAGTGATTTCGCACAGTTGAGTGGTTTCGCAAAGGTGACTGGTTTCGCACAGGTGAGTGGTTTTGCACAAAACAGTGGTTTTGCACAAGACATTGGTTTCGCACAAAATAGTTGTTTCGGACATGACAGTGGTTTCGCACTTGGCAATCGTTTCGCACAAGGCAGTGGTTTTGACCAGACAGTGGTTTTGCACATGACAGTGGTTTCACACATGACAGTGTTATCGCACAAGAACGTGGTTTCGCACAAGACAGTGGTTTCGCACAAGACAGTGGTTTCGCACAAGACAGTGGTTTCGCACAAGACAGTGGTTTAGCACAAGACAGTGGTTTAGCACAAGAGTTTTGTTTCGCACTAGACAGTAGTTCGCTGATGACAGTGGTTTTGCACCAGACAGTGGTTTTGCACAAGACAGTAGTTTCGCACAAGACAGTGGTTTCGCACAAGACAGTGGTTTCACACATGAGAGTGGTTTCGCACAAGACAGTGGTTTTGCACAAGAAAGTTGTTTCGCACAAGAAAGTGGTTTTGCACAAGACAGTGGTTTCGCACAAGACAGTGGTTTTGCACAAGGCAATGGTTTCGCACAAGACAGTGGTTTCACACAAGACAGTGGTTTCGCACATGACAGTGGTTTCGCACATCACAGTGTTTTCGCTCAAGACAGTGGTTTCGCACAAGACAGTGGTTTCGCACAGACAGTGGTCTTGCACATGACAGTGGTCTCGCACATGACAGTGGTTTCGCACAAGACAGTGTTTTCGGACAAGAAAGTGGTTTCGCACAAGACAGTGGTTTCGCAAAGGACAGTGGTTTCGCACATGACAGTGGTTTCGCACAAGACAGTGGCCTCACACTAGACAGTGGTTTCGCACAATAGTGTTGCTTCGCACTAGACAGTGGTTTCGCACAAGACATTGCTTTTGCACAAGACTGTGGTTTCGCACGAGGCAGTGGTTTCGCACAGTTGAGTGGTTTCGCAAAGGTGAGTGGTTTCGCAGAGGTGAATGGTTTTGTTCAAGACAGTGGTTTCGCACATAAGAGTGGTTTCGCACATGATAGTGGTTTCGCACATGGCAATGGTTTCGCACAAGACAGTGGTTTCGCACATGCCAGTGGTTTCACACATGACAGTGGTTTCGCACATGCCATTGGTTTCGCACAAGACAGTGGTTTCGCACATGTCAGTGGTTTCGCACAAGTCAGTGGTTTCGCACAATACAGTGGTTTCACAGTAGACAGTGGTCTCGCACAAGACAGTTGTTTCGCACAAGAATGTGGTTTCGAACAAGACTGTGGTTTCGCACAAGACAGTGGGTTCGCACATGACAGTGGTTTCGCACATGACAGTGTTTTCGCACAAGAGTGTGGTTTCGCAAAGACAGTGGTTTCGCACAAGACAGTGGTTTCACACAAGACAGGGGTTTCGCACAAGACAATGGTCTCGCACATGACAGTGGTCTCACACATGACTGTGGTTTGGCACATGACAGTGGTTCCACACATGACAGTGGTTTCGCACAAGACAGTGGTTTCACACAAGACTGTGGTTTCACACATGACAGCGGTTTCGCACATGACAGTGGTTTCGTGCAAGACAGTGGTATCGCATAAGACAGTGGTTTTGCACAAGACAGTGGCATCACAGTAGACAGTGGTTTCGCACAATAATGTTGATTCGCACTAGACATTGGTTTCGCACAAGACATTGGTTTCGCACAAGACAGTGGTTTCGCACGAGACAGTGGTTTGGCACAGTTGAGTGGTTTCGCAAAGGTGAGTGGTTTCGCACAGGTGAGTGGTTTCGCACATGACAGTGGTTTTGCACAAGACAGTGGTTTCGCACAAAATAGTGGTTTCGGACATGACAGTGGTTTCGCACATGGCAATCGTATCGCACAAGGCAGTGGTTTTGCACAAGACAGTGGTTTCGCACATGACAGTGGTTTCACACATGACAGTGTTTTCGCACAAGAAAGTGGTTTCGCACAAGACAGTGGTTTCGCACAAGACAGTGGTTTCGCACATGAGAGTGGTTTTGCACATGACAGTGGTTTTGCACATGGTAATGGTTTCGCAAAAGACAGTGGTTTCGCACATGCCAGTGGTTTCGCACACGACAGTGTTTTCGCACAAGACAGTGGTTTCGCACAAGACACTGGTTTCGCACAAAACAGTGGTTTCGCACAAGACAGTGGTTTCGCACAAGACAGTGGTTTTACACAAGACAGTGGTTTCGCACTTGACAGTGGTTTCGCAGAAGACAGTGGTTTTACACAAGACAGTGGTTTCGCACAAGTCAGTGGTCCCACAAGACAGTGGTTTCGCACATGACAGTGGTTTCGCACATGACAGTGTTTTCGCTCAAGGCATAGGTTTCGCACAAGACAGTGGTTTCGCACATGACAGTGGTTTCACACATGACAGTGTTTTCGCACAAGAAAGTGGTTTCGCACAAGACAGTGGTTTCGCACAAGGCAGTGGTTTCGCACATGACAGTGGTTTTGCACAAGACAGTGGTTTTGCACAAGACAGTGGTTTCGCACAAGACAGTGGTTTCACACAAAAGAGTGGTTTCGCACAAGACAGTGGTTTCGCACATAAGAGTGGTTTCGCACATGATAGTGGTTTCGCACATGGCAATGGTTTCGCACAAGAGAGTGGTTTTGCACATGCCAGTGGTTTCGCACATGACAGTGGTTTCGCACATGCCAGTGGTTTCGCACAAGACAGTGGTTTCGCACAAGACAGTGGTCCCACAAGACAGTGGTTTCGCACATGACAGTGGTTTCGCACATGACAGTGGTTTCGCTCAAGACATAGGTTTCGCCCAAGACAGTGGTTTCGCACATGACAGTGGTTTCGCACATGGCAATGGTTTCGCACAAGACAGTGGTTTCGCACATGCCAGTGGTTTCGCACATGACAGTGGTTTCGCACATGCCAGTGGTTTCGCACAAGTCAGTGGTTTCGCACAAGTCAGTGGTTTCGAACAATACAGTGGTTTCACAGTAGACAGTGGTCTCGCACAAGACAGTTGTTTCGCACAAGAATGTGGTTTCGAACAAGACTGTGGTTTCGCACAAGACAGTGGGTTCGCACATGACAGTGGTTTCGCACATGACAGTGTTTTCGCACAAGAATGTGGTTTCGCAAAGACAGTGGTTTCGCACAAGACAGTTGTTTCACACAAGACAGGGGTTTCGCACAAGACAATGGTCTCGCACATGACAGTGGTCTCGCACATGAATAAGGTTTGGCACATGACAGTGGTTTCACACATGACAGTGGTTTCGCACAAGACAGTGGTTTCACACAAGATAGTGGTTTCACACATGACAGTGGTTTCGCACATGACAGTGGTTTCGCGCAAGACAGTGGTATCGCATAAGACAGTGATTTCGCACAAGACAGTGGCTTCACAGTAGACAGTGGTTTCGAACAATAGTGTTGATTCGCACTAGACAGTGGTTTCGCACAAGACATTGGTTTCGCACAAGACAGTGGTTTCGCACGAGACAGTGGTTTGGCACAGTTGAGTGGTTTCGCAAAGGTGAGTGGTTTCGCACAGGTGAGTGGTTTCGCACATGACAGTGGTTTTGCACAAGACAGTGGTTTCGCACAAAATAGTGGTTTCAGACATGACAGTGGTTTCGCAAATGGCAATCGTTTCGCACAAGGCAGTGGTTTTGCACAAGACAGTGGTTTCGCACATGACAGTGGTTTCACACATGACAGTGTTTTCGCACAAGAAAGTGGTTTCGCACAAGACAGTGGTTTCGCACAAGACAGTGGTTTCGCACAAGACAGTGGTTTTGCACAAGACAGTGGTTTTGCACAAGACAGTGGTTTCGCACAAGACAGTGGTTTCACACAAAAGAGTGGTTTCGCACAAGACAGTCGTTTCGCACAAGACAGTGGTTTCGCACAAAACAGTGGTTTCGCACAAGACAGTGGTTTAGCACAAGAGTTTTGTTTCGCTCTAGACAGTAGTTCGCTGATGACAGTGGTTTTGCAGCAGACAGTGGTTTTGCACAAGACAGTGGTTTCGCACAAGACAGTGGTATTGCACGAGACATGTGGTTTTGCACGAGACAGTGGTTTTGCACGAGACAGTGGTTTTGCATGAGACAGTGGTTTCACGCAGTTGAGTGGTATCGCAAAGGTGAGTGGTTTCGCAGAGGTGAATGGTTTTGCAGAAGACAGTGGTTTCGCACATGAGAGTGGTTTTGCACATGACAGTGGTTTTGCAGATGGTAATGGTTTCGCAAAAGACAGTGGTTTCGCACATGCCAGTGGTTTCGCACATGACAGTGTTTTCGCACAAGACAGTGGTTTCGCACAAGACACTGGTTTCGCACAAGACAGTGGTTTCGCACAAGACAGTGGTTTCGCACAAGACAGTGGTTTTACACAAGACAGTGGTTTCGCACTTGACAGTGGTTTCGCAGAAGACAGTGGTTTCGCACAAGTCAGTGGTTTCGCACTAGTCAGTGGTTTCGCACAAGACAGTTGTTGCACACAAGATAGTGGTCTCGCACAAGACAGTGGTTTCGCGCAAGACAGTTGTTTCGCACAAGAAAGTGGTTTCGAACAAGACAGTGGTTTCGCACAAGACAGTGGTTTCGCACAAGACAGTGGGTTCGCACATGACAGTGGTTTCGCACATGACAGTGTTATCGCACAAGACATTGGTTTCGCACAAGACAGTGGTTTCGCACAAGACAGTGGTTTCACACAAGACAGTGGTTTCGCGCAAGACAGTGGTCTCGCACATGACAGTGGTCTCGCACATGACAGTGGTTTCGCACATGACAGTGTTTTTGCACAAGACAGTGGTTTCGCATAAGACAGTGGTTTCGCACAAGGCAGTGGTTTCGCACAAGACAGTGGTTTCGCACAAGACAATGGTCACGCACATGACAGTGGTCTCGCACATGGCAGTGGTTTGGCACATGACAGTGGTTTCACACATAACAGTGGTTTCGCACAAGACAGTGGTTTCGCACATGACAGTGGTTTCGCACAAGACAGTGGTTTTGCACAAGACAGTGGTTTCGCAAAAGACAGTGGTTTTGCACACGACAGTGGTTTCGCACACGACACTATATTCGCACAAGTCAGTTGTTTCACACATGACAGTGGTTTCGCAAAAAACAGTGGTTTCGCACAAGACAGTGTTTTCGCACATGACAGTGGTTTCGCAAAAGACAGTGGTTTCGCACAAGACAGTGGTTTTGCACAAGACAGTGGTTTCGCAAAAGACAGTGGTTTGGCACATGACAGTGGTTTCACACATAACAGTAATTTCGCACAAGACAGTGGTTTCGGACCGTTGAGTGGTTTCGCAATGGTGAGTGGTTTCGCACAGGTGAGTGGTTTCGCACAAGACAGTGGTTTCGCTCAAGACAGTGGTATCGCACAAGACAGTGGTATCGCACAAGACAGTGGTTTCGCACAAGACAGTGGTTTTGCACAAGACAGTGGTTCTGCACAAGACAGTGGTTTCGCACATGACAGTGGTTTCGCACAAGACAGTGGTTTTGCACAAGACAGTGGTCTCGCACATGACAGTGGTCTCGCTCATGACAGTGTTTCGCACATGACAGTGTTTTCGCACATGACAGTGGTTTCGCACATGAGAGTGGTTTCGCACAAGACAGTGGTTTTGCACAAGAAAGTGGTTTCGCACAAGAAAGTGGTTTCGCACAAGACAGTGGTTTCGCACAAGACAGTGGTTTTGCACAAGGCAATGGTTTCACACAAGACAGTGGTTTCGCACAAGACAGTGGTTTCACACAAGACAGTGGTTTCGCACATGACAGTGGTTTCGCACATGACAGTGTTTTCGGACAAGACAGTGGTTTCGCACAAGACAGAGGTTTCGCACAAGACAGTGGTTTCGCACAAGACAGTGGTTTCGCACAAGACAGTGGTCTCGCACATGACAGTGGTCTCGCACATGACAGTGGTTTCGCACATGACAGTGGTTTCACACATGACATTGGTTTCCACAAGACAGTGGTTTCGCACAAGACAGTGTTTTCGGACAAGACAGTGGTTTCGCACAAGACAGTGGTTTCGCAAAGGACAGTGGTTTCGCACATGACAGTGGTTTCGCACATAGCAGTGGTTTCGCACATGGCAGTTGTTCGCACAAGACAGTGGTTTCGCACAAGACAGTGGTTTTGCACCAGACAGTTATTTCGCAAAGGTGAGTGGTTTCACACACGAAAGTGGTTTCGCACCAGACAGTGGTTTTGCACAAGACAGTGGTTTCGCACACGACAGTCGTTTCGCACACGACAGTCGTTCTGCACATGAGAGTGGTTTCACACATGACAGTGGTTTCACACATGACTTTGGTTTCGCACAGGACAGTGGTTTCGCACAGGTGACAGGTTTCGCACATGAGAGTGGTTTCGCAAATGACAGTGGTTTTGCACAACACAGTGGTTTCGCACATGACAGTGGTTGCACACAAGAAAGTGGTTTCGCACAAGAAAGTGGTTTCGCACAAGAGAGTGGTTTCGCACAAGAGAGTGGTTTCGCACAAGAGAGTGGTTTCGCACAAGTCAGTGCACTTGCACAAGGATGTGGTTTCGCACAAGGCCGTGGTTTTGTACAAAACAGTGGTTTCGCACAAGAGAGTGGTTTCGCACAAGACAGTGGTTTCGCACAATACAGTGGTTTCGCACAAGACAGTGGTTTCGCACAAGACAGAGGTTTCGCACAAGACAGTGGTTTCGCACAAGACAGTGGTTTCGCACAAGACAGTGGTTTCGCACAAGACAGTGGTTTCGCACAAGACAGTGGTTTCGCACATGACAGTGGTTTCGCACAAGACAGTGGTTTTGCACATGACTGTGGTTTCGCACAAGGCAGTCGTTTTGCACAAGAGAGTGGTTTCGCAAAAGACAGTGGTTTCGCACAAGCCAATGGTTTCGCAAAAGACAGTGGTTTCGCACAAGCCAATGGTTTCACTCAAGAAAGTGGTTTCGCAAAAGGCAGTGGTTTTGCACAAGACAGTGGTTTCACACAAGACAGTGGTTTCGCACAAGGCAGTGGTTTCGCACAAGGCAGTGGTTTCGCACAAGACAGTGGTTTCACGCAGGTGAGTGGTTTCGCACTGGATGGTTGTTTCGCACACGATGGTGGTTTCGCACAAGACATTGGTTTCGCACAGGCCGGTTGTTTCGCACACAACAGTGGTTTTGCACAAGACAGTGGTTTCGCACATGAAATTGGTTTCGCACAAGGCAGTGGTTTTGCACAAGAGAGTGGTTTTGCACAAGAGAGTGGTTTCGCACGAGACAGTGGTTTCGCACAAGACAATGGTTTCACACAGGAAAGTGGTTTCGCACAAGGCAGTGGTTTCGCACAAGAGTGGCTTCCCACAAGACAGTGGTTTTGCACAAGACAGTGGTTTCGCATAAGGCAGTGGTTTCGCACAAGGCAGTGGTTTCGCACAAGGCAGTGGTTTCGCACAAGGCAGTGGTTTCGCACAAGGCAGTGGTTTCGCACAAGACAGTGGTTTTGCTCAAGGCAGTGGTTTGGCACCAGAGAGTGGTTTGGCACCAGAGAGTGGTTTCGCACAAGACAGTGGTTTCGCACAAGGCAGTGGTTTCTCACAAGGCAGTGGTTTCGCACAGGACAGTGGTTTCGCACAGGACAGTGGTTTCGCCCAGGACAGTGGTTTCGCACAGGACAGTGGTTTCGCTCAAGACAGTGGTTTCGCCCAAGACAGTGGTTTCGCACAAGACAGTGGTTTCGCACAAGACAGTGGTTTCGCACAATGCAGTGGTTAAGCACAATGCAGTGGTTTCGCACAAGAGAGTGGTTTCGCACAAGGCAGTGGTTTTGCACAGGAGAGTGATTTGGCACAAGGCAGTGGTTTCACACAAGAGTGGTTTGCACAAGACAGTGGTTTTGCACAAGACAGTGGTTTTGCACAAGACAGTGGTTTCGCACAAGGCAGAGGTTTCGCACAAGGCAGTGGTGCTGCACAAGACAGTGGTTCCGCACAAGGCTGTGGTTTCGCACAAGAGAGTGGTTTCGCACAAGGCAGGGGTTACACACAAGACAGTGGTTTTGCCCAAGGCAGTGGTTTTGCACAAGACAGTGGTTCAGCACAAGGCAGTGGTTTCGCACAAGACAGTTGTTTCGCACGAGACAGTGGTCGCACAAGACAGTGGTCGCACAAGACAGTGGTCGCACAAGACAGTGGTCGCACACAAGACAGTGGTTTCGCACAAGACAGTGGTTTCGCACAAGACAGTGGTTTCGCACAAGACAGTGGTTTCGCACAAGGCAGTCGTTTTGCACAAGGCAGTGGTTTCGCACAAGCCAATGGTTTCGCACAAGAAAGTGGTTTCGCACAATGCCGTGGTTTTGCACAAGAGAGTGGTTACGCACAAGACAGTGGTTTCGCACAAGACAATGGTTTCGCACAAGACAATGGTTTCGCACATGACAATGGTTTCGCACAAGACAATGGTTTCGCACAAGACAATGGTTTCGCACAAGACAATGGTTTCGCACAAGACAGTGGTTTCGCACAAGGCAGTGGTTTCGCACAAGGCAGTGGTTTCGCACAGGACAGTGGTTTCGCACAGGACAGTGGTTTCGCTCAAGACAATGGTTTCGCACAAGACAGTGGTTTCACACAAGACAGTGGTTTCACACAAGAGAGTGGTTTTGCACAAGAGAGTGATTTCGCACAAGGCAGTGGTTTCACACAAGAGTGTTTTGCACAAGACAGTGGTTTCGCACAAGACAGGGGTGTCGCACAAGACAGTGGTTCCGCACAAGGCTGTGGTTTCTCACAAGTGAGTGGTTTCGCACAAGACAGTGGTTTCGCACAAGACAGTGGTTTCGCACAAGGCAGTGGTTTCGCACAAGGCAGGGGTTACGCACAAGACAGTGGTTTTGCCCAAGGCAGTGGTTTCGCACAAGACAGTGGTTCAGCACAAGACAGTGGTTTCGCACAAGACAGTGGTTTCGCACAAGACAGTGGTTCAGCACAAGAGAGTGGTTGCACACAAGACAGTGGTTTCGCACAAGAGAGTGGTTGCACACAAGACAGTGGTTTCGCACAAGACAGTGGTTTCACACAAGACAGTGGTTTCGCAAAAGGCAGTTGTTTCGCACAAGAGAGTGGTTTCGCACAAGGCAGTCGTTTCGCATGAGGCAGTGGTTTCTCACGAGGCAGTGGTTTCGCACAAGACGGTGGTTTCGCACAAGACGGTGGTTCCGCACAAGACGGTGGTTCCGCACAAGACGGTGGTTCCGCACAAGACGGTGGTTTCGCACAAGATGGTGGTTTCGCACAAGTGGGTGGTTTCGCACAAGAGGGTGGTTTCGCACAAGAGGGTGGTTTCGCACTGGACAGTGGTTTCGCACAGGACAATGGTTTCTTACCAGACAGTGGTTTCACACAAGACAGTGGTTTCACACAAGACTGGTTTCGCACAAGACATTGGTTTCACACAAGACATTGGTTTCACACAAGACAGTGGTTTCGCACAAGACAGTGGTTTCGCAAAAGACAGTTGTTTCGCAAAAGACAGTGGTTTCGCAATAGACAGTGGTTTCGCAAAAGACAGTGGTTTCACACACGACAGTGGTCTCACACACGACAGTGTTTTCGCACACGACAGTGGTTTCGCACACGACAGTGGTTGCACACTAGATAGTGGTATCGCACAAGACAGTGGGTTCTGACAAGACAGTGCTTTCGCACAAGGCGGTGGTTTCGCAAGAGACAGTGGTTTCGCACAACTCAGTGGTTCTGCTGAAGACAGTGGTTTTGCACAAGACTTTGTTTTCGCAAGAGACAGTGGTTTCGCACAACACAGTGGTTTTGCTGAAGACAGTGGTTTCGCACAAGACAGTGATTTTGCACAAGACAGTGGTATTGCACATGACAGTTGTTTCACACAATTCAGCGTTTTTGCACAAGACAGTGGTTTCGCACAAGAAAGCGGTTTTGCACAAGACAGTGGTTTTGCACACTCTATCACACCCACCACACTACCACCCCCACCCCTCAACCACCCTACCACTCTTCCACCCCCACCACTCTACCAGCACACTAACACCCACACCACCCTTTACCACCCCCAAACCACTACCACCCCCACCACTCTACCATCCCCAACCCTCTACCACCCCACCACTCTACCACCCCAACTACTTCACCACCCCACCACACCCTCACACCCACCTTTTTACCACCTCCACCACTCTAACACCCAACCCCTCTACAACCCCCACCACTCTACCACCCCCACCACCCTACCACCCCACCACACTACCACCCCTACCACTCTACCACCCCCACCACACTACCACCCCTACCACCCCCCCCCCACACTACCACCCCCACCACCCTCTCACACCCACCTTTCTACCTCCCCCACCACTCTACCACCCCCACCACTCTGCCACCCTCACCACTCTACCATCCCCACCCCTCTACCACCCCACCCCTCTCCCACCTTCACCCCCTACCACCCCCACCCCTATACCACCCCCACCCTTCTACCACGCCCATCACTCTACCACCCCCACCACCTTCTCACACCAACCCTACTACCTCACCCATCACTCTACCACCCCCATCCCTCTACCACCCCCACCTCTCTACCACCCCACCACTCTACCACTCCCACCACTTTACCACACCACCACTTAACCACCCCCACCACACTACCACCCCACCCACCCTCTCACACCCACCCCACTACCCCCCCCTACCACTTTACAACCCCCACCCCTCTTCCACACCCATCTCTCTACCACACCCAACCCTCTACCACACCCACCCCTCTACCACACCCACCCCTCTTCCACCCTCACTACTCTACCACCCCCACACCTCTACCACCCCCACCCTTCTACCACCCCCACCCTTCTAACCTCTACCTTTCTCCAATCCCACCCGTCTACCACCCCCACCCCTTTACAACCCCCACCTCTGTACTGCCCTCACCCCTTTACCACTCCCATATCTCTACTACCCCACCCCTCTACTACCCCACCCCTCTACTACCCCACCCCACTTCCACCCCCACCTCTGTACCATCCCCACCCTTCTACCACCTTGACACCTCAACCCCCACCCCTCTAACCCCTCCCCTCTACCACCCCTCCACTCTACCACCTCCACCACTCACCGATCCCACCCCTCTACCCCCACCCCTCTCCGATCCCACCCCTCTTCAACCTCCACCCCTCTAGCCCCACCCCTCTACCACCCCCACCCCTCTACCTACCCCACCCCTCTACCAACTCCACCAATCTACCACCCCCACCAGTCTACCACCACAACCCTTCTACCATGCTCTACAACCCCACCAGTTTACCACCCCCACCCCTCCTTGATCCCACCCCTCTACTATCCCCACCCCGCTACCACCCCTATCAGTCCCCCAGCCCCACCCCTCTTCCTCCCCCATCTGTTGTCCACCCATATCAGTCTACCACCCCCACCAGTCCTACACCCCCACCTCTCTGCCACCCCCAAAAGTCTACCACCCCCACCAGTCTAGAACCCCCACCTCTGTACCACCCCCACCACTCCACCGCCCCCAGTCTACTGCACAACCAGTTTACCTACCCCCCACCAGTCAATACACTTTCATTCATCAACCCCCTTCCCAAATCCAAACCCACTATAGAACCCAAGATAAACCGTGTAGGACTTACTATGCGCCAAAGTTACGCCGTGTGTGCAGTAGTTGAGTTGTAATTGTAGGCTGTCTGCTCATACATCTCCGTTTATCATTCTGCATTATGTTTTCTATCTAACGTTTTCGCTGTTTGAAGTCGTAACAGACGGAATTTAATGAAGGTTACAATTGTGTTCACCCGTACGCATTTATCGCCCCCTCGTTGCTAAATATACATCAAACGTATACTGGAAAAAGAGTAAGAAATACTTGTAAATAAATTTTAATTGGGCGTTTCATCTACGTCGCATATTATATAAACAATTGGCAATATGAGTAGAAATGGCATTCACCTCATAACAGGGTATAAATACTTCGGAAGTAAGTGCCACCTGTTACTCTAACTGTGTACTGATTATGATAGCAAACGTAACTAACACATACGACGCATTCGAAAAGCTGTGTCAAATTATATTTTGATTACTTAATTTTTTTATATTTATTTTTATTACGTGTTTTAAGATGTTTGATATTGCTAGCGGCCAGTTAATTTCACATCCAAGTCGTCCAACTCGTTGAGCGCCATTTTTATCTTTATTGTATCGTGACACACAAAAAAGGAGATTAAGCGTCCCTGCATTAATAACCCAAAATAGGTTCAAGCGACCATGCCTTGAAAATACACGTGTAATCTGCGTGGGTGCGGCGGCGACGACGTTGTTCGCGAGGAGACAAAAGTCTTACTTAAAAATTGACAGCATACGTAACTAACACATACGACGCGTACCAAAAGCAGTGTCAAATTCTAATTTAGTTAAATATTTTTATTTCAATTCATTTTTATTATTATTAATGCTTTTTTTATTTATTTATTTGTTCTTTTTTGTTTTTCTTTTTTTTTTTTTTTTTACAATGTGATATAAGAAGCTGGATGATGGTATCGGGCAGTTAATTTCAGACATATGTTTTCAGAAATTGCGGTAGTCATAGGCATAGACCAGCACGTCAGTTATGTTTTAATTTTCCATTCACACTAGCAAACGCCGGGCGCACCTGACTTGTCCAGCGCCTTCATTAGATTTAGAAACCTACAGGCGTTTAAGCGTCCTTGCCTTTAAAACCCAAATGCGGAGTTCAAGCGACCATGCCTAGCACATACACGTGAATACCCACATGTGTATTCTGCGTGCGTGCGGCGGCGACGACGACGTTCGCGAGAAGACAGGGTCTTACATAGTAAAAATATGGTGCGCAAAGCACGAGCTGACAGCGACTCCGCTCAGCTTATATCGTTGTACGGCGGGCGGACGCCTGCGAGAGAGCGGCAAGTGTAAACATTACTACACACTGCAAGCGGTATAGGCAGCCCGAATTCCACATTCGTGCTCACATGCACATTAAAACCCCGATTGAAATATCAGCCCCTGCTGCTTCTCCTTACGTGTCCCCCCTAAACACAACTCACTAATTTGCAATTCACGTGTGTCACAACTCGAAACACGTACAATGTTTTCGCAAAGTATCTCTCCAACTCGCTACGTCTTTCGTGCCTCCTGGCGGCTCCCATCATTCCAAATGCACCCTCACACACACGTTAAAACCCCGATAGTGTGCCCACAGCGTTGCTACACATCGCAACTCTCCAAATTTTGCCTTTCCCTTTTCCCTTCAAAACTTCGACAACACGCAAACTTTTACTTCACGTGTCGAGCGCCTAACCTCGCCAGTTGGCAACACTGTGCCCGCCCGAAATATCAGCCCCTGCCAGTCGGTGCATCTCTCCTCTCCCAGCTAACACATTAAACATTCACGTTTTACACACCTCGAAGAACGTACAATTGCTTGTCATAACAACATAGCAAAACATCCTACTTGCTACTGTTTTTCGTGTCTCGTGCCGGCTCCCATCATTCCAAATTCATGCCCACATACGCATTAAAATCCACATACAAGGCCCACAGCGTTGCTGCAGTACACAACTCTCCAATTCTGCCTTCTCCTTTTCACTTCAAAACTTCGACAACAGAGAAACTTTACTATCCGTGTCTGGGGGACAAAGCTCACCCCTCGAGCCGAAATGTCAGCCCCTGCTGCTTCCTTCCGTCTCTCCTTACGTGTCCCCCCTAAACACAACTTACTAATTTGCAATTCACGTGTGTCACAACTCGAAACACGTACAATGTTTTCGCAAAGTATCCCTCCAACTTGCTACGTCTTTCGTGCCTCCTGGCGGCTCCCATCATTCCAAATACACCCTCACACACACGTTAAAACCCCGATAGTGTGCCCACAGCGTTGCTACACATCGCAACTCTCCAAATTTTGCCTTTCCCTTTTCCCTTCAAAACTTCGACAACACGCAAACTTTTACTTCACGTGTCGAGCACCTAACCTCGCCAGTTGGCAACACTGTGCCCGCCCGAAATATCAGCCCCTGCCAGTCGGTGCATCTCTCCTCTCCCAGCTAACACATTAAACATTCACGTTTTACACACCTCGAAGAACGTACAATTGCTTGTCATAACAACATAGCAAAACATCCTACTTGCTACTGTTTTTCGTGTCTCGTGCCGGCTCCCATCATTCCAAATTCATGCCCACATACGCATTAAAATCCACATACAAGGCCCACAGCGTTGCTGCAGTACACAACTCTCCAATTCTGCCTTCTCCTTTTCACTTCAAAACTTCGACAACAGAGAAACTTTACTATCCGTGTCTGGGGGACAAAGCTCACCCCTCGAGCCGAAATGTCAGCCCCTGCTGCTTCCTTCCGTCTCTCCTTACGTGTCCCCCCTAAACACAACTTACTAATTTGCAATTCACGTGTGTCACAACTCGAAACACGTACAATGTTTTCGCAAAGTATCCCTCCAACTTGCTACGTCTTTCGTGCCTCCTGGCGGCTCCCATCATTCCAAATACACCCTCACACACACGTTAAAACCCCGATAGTGTGCCCACAGCGTTGCTACACATCGCAACTCTCCAAATTTTGCCTTTCCCTTTTCCCTTCAAAACTTCGACAACACGCAAACTTTTACTTCACGTGTCGAGCGCCTAACCTCGCCAGTTGGCAACACTGTGCCCGCCCGAAATATCAGCCCCTGCCAGTCGGTGCATCTCTCCTCTCCCAGCTAACACATTAAACATTCACGTTTTACACACCTCGAAGAACGTACAATTGCTTGTCATAACAACATAGCAAAACATCCTACTTGCTACTGTTTTTCGTGTCTCGTGCCGGCTCCCATCATTCCAAATTCATGCCCACATACGCATTAAAATCCACATACAAGGCCCACAGCGTTGCTGCAGTACACAACTCTCCAATTCTGCCTTCTCCTTTTCACTTCAAAACTTCGACAACAGAGAAACTTTACTATCCGTGTCTGGGGGACAAAGCTCACCCCTCGAGCCGAAATGTCAGCCCCTGCTGCTTCCTTCCGTCTCTCCTTACGTGTCCCCCCTAAACACAACTTACTAATTTGCAATTCACGTGTGTCACAACTCGAAACACGTACAATGTTTTCGCAAAGTATCCCTCCAACTCGCTACGTCTTTCGTGCCTCCTGGCGGCTCCCACTGCCTTGTGCGTAACCACTGCCTTGTGCGAAACCACTCTCCTGTGCGAAACCACTGTCTTTGCAAAACCACTGTCTTGTGTGGAACCACTGTCTTGTGCAGAACCACTGTCTTGTGCGGAACCACTGTCTTCTGCGAAACCACTGTCTTGTGCAAAACCACTGTCTTGTGCGCAAACATTGCCTTGTGCGAAACCACTGTCTTGTGCGAAACCACTGTCTTTTGTGCAACTAGTGTCTTGTACGAAAACACTGTCTTGTCCGAAGCCAATGTTTTGTGCGGAACCACTGTCTTGTGCGAAACCACTGCCTTGTGCGAAACCACTGTCTTGTGCGAAACCACTGTCTTGTAAGAAACCACTGCCCTGTGCGAAACCACTCTCCAGTGCGAAACCACTCTCTTGTGCGAAACCACTATCTGCGGTGCGCCCGGCCGTTCGCCGTTGGGGGTTCAAGTCCCCCTCGATCATGGGTTTTTGTATTGTCCTTAGGTCAGTTTACCTTAATTTAAGTAGTTTGTGAGCTAAGGACTAATAACAACGCAGATAGATTTACAAACATTTGTACAAAATATCAGTTGAAGTTGTTACAAAAAGTACATTAATTTACATTTTATTAGTACTTTATACGATTAAGTAATGCGACCAGAACAACTGAATTTAAATGTGCAGTGAATTTTCTTCAGCAAGTCCATATTTTTCAACAACATGTGAAAAAAATTCGACACAAGTTTCATAATAATTAACTCTAGTTACTAATATTGATTTCACAGTTTCTATGGCAAGCTGTATTTCGTCACTTGCCCATCTGTTATTCATGTAGGGAAAATACCCTTTCAGTAACAGCATTATTTCCGGAAAGGCAAAAAAGAAACTGCACTAGTTTAAGCACATTTGAGAATGGCACATGATTCACTCTAAAATGAGAAATAATATCAATCCATATTTGACCTGGAAAAGTGGTGTTAGCAGTCCATTCACTGATTTTCACACTGGTATAGTTTGTACGCGTATGCTCAGTGGTGCCGGCCGCGGTGGCCGAGGGGACTGAGGCGCTTCAGTCACGGTCCGCACGTCCACTACGGTCGGGGGTTCGAATCCCCCCTCGGGCATGGATATTTGTGCCGTCCTAGTTCGTAAGTAGTTCATAAGTAGTTTGTAAGTTTAGGGACTGATGACCCCGTAGTTAAGTCCCATAAGCTTTACAAACATTTGATTTTTGCTCAGTGGAAACAGATGGAAACGGTTTCGACAGTGATAAGTACCTTAAGTCTAATGAACCTATTGTCAAACGGTTTCCCATCGTAATTGAAACTAATAATAAAACAAACTGATACAGGTGAGATAAATTTATAAATCTGAACACAGTTGTTAAATCCAGGACAAATAGCTGTACCGAATTACTTCTGAAAAAATTCGTGACAGACACATAGAAATGAGTGACTGTCCCGAATAAATCGGTACGGTTGGTCACCTTAGTTAATACAAACATACAATACCAACCAATGGCAATAACTAAGAGCATCAATCGAAGTCATCGTTTAAGATAAGCGGTTTATCATAAATATCTACTACAATTGCCTGTAGAATCTTCTAAAATTTGGTTGGATGAAAAATATTCAACATGTTTTTTCTAGTTTGTTTTTATTTCAGTAACAAAAAAAATGAACATTTTGGTGTGGGCTCGGGCCCCCTTCAGCAGCCATAGGTCCACCCAGCACCGCCCTTGTGGAGGCCATGATACTAAAGCCTAAATATCGGATATTTGTAGAAAAGGGCCAAGTACTTTTGACAAGCTAGACTGTATGTGTCATCGCTGCTTGCTCACTCACAACAATTTATGGTCGTTTTCTACAAATATGTAATATTAAGGCCAATTCACACTGTCCGTCACGTCACGTCACCGTCCGTCAGAACATTCCGCAATGTATTTCTAATGGCGGCATTCACACTGTTCGTCACCGGACCGACACGTCACGTCAACGTCCGTCAAGCTTTCTCGAGAAGAATGTTTTGACGGAACGGCCGTCTGCTAACATCGGAAGTTAACCTATTTCCGTCACGCGAATTACATGTTGCAGTCGACGATTGCCCTGTTTATATGCAAATGTGTTTTATTCATCTTTGTGTTGTTGTACCTCGTTTAGGGATAAATCTCAAATGTTTCATGACGACTTAAATATTTTTGACAATTGAGTGTCCCCCTAAAATCGACGTCGGATATCTGAAACCAAAAAATGGTTTATGTTACGTAACATTGTAACAGAAACGACTGAAGCAAACTGTTAATTTGAATGAGATTGTAATTTGATTACGTATTTTTCATTAAATAACACTTTAAATGAAAATGTCAGTTCTAATGAAAGACAAAAAATCAGTTATTTACAGCGGTATTAACAATGTCAGCGAGCAAATCCTAATGGTTAAAGTATACAGGCGCTATTTATGCTCCTACAAGTATGGTTTGATGTCTTCTTATGTTTATTTTTTCGCTTGAAAATAGATGTCGATGTTTTGAAATGTTGTTTCAGTGCCCAGTAAGTTGGCCAAAAACATACACTGTAAAGTTTTCTTTGGCCGTTAATAACATTTAGCGTTGTTGTTTCCCCTTTCTAGTATTAAACTATGACTTTCTACACAACAGATCGTCACTCATAACCTCACTTTCAACATCATGTATTGAGATGGACGAATTGACGTGACGGACACGGACGGACAGTGTGAATACAACTTGACGTGACGGTTCCGTGACGTGACGTTGACGTGACGGACAGTGGTAATTGGGCTTTAGGTTGCATTACACGATACACCTGAGGCGAGAGCCACTGTACCACTCGAGAACGGTTCTTCTCGTCGTTTGGAAGACCGAAAACGTTGGTGACGCTTGCGACTGCAGTGGCCTGCTGTAGGGTCTGTCTCGCGGCAGTACGCACTTGGCTGCTCGGACGTTTAGTTGCTGGAAGTTTATGTCACGTGACTGTCCCATATATAAACACAAGGCTGCAGTAATGGTGGTTAGAATATTTGGCTGCAGTCCTGCTACTAACGGCATTTGTTGTTGAAACTATTGAATTCAGTTTAACATGAGCTGTGCAATTCGCCCCTCATATTGTAGTCGTTCATCTACAATAAACAAAACAGGGTAAAAGTTAAGCAATAAGCTGTCATTGCAATTTTCTTAGTTTATATTACATGAGGATGCCAAAAATACTACCGAGCGAGGTGGCGCAGTGGTAACGCACTGGACTCCCATTCGGGAGGATGGTGGTTCAAATCCACCTCCGGCCATCCAGATTTTGGTTTTCCGTGATTTCCCTAAATCGCTCCAGGCATATGCCGGGATGGTTCCTTTCAAAGGGCATGGCCGATTTCCTTCCTCATCCTAACCCAAAAACTCCGAGCGTTAGCTCCGTCTCTAATGGCCAAGCTGTCGACGGGACGTTAAACCCTAAGCATGCATCCAAAAATACTCTATGGAAACGTGTTTGTCTTCTTTTTCCCTGTGATTATCTGGAACATTTCTTACAATGAAATGTGATTAACGTTTCAAAATAAATGTGGCGAACACGTTGGCACTGTACTACACTGCAGATCAGCTTACCACCACGACTTATTTCGCATGCACATTTGTTGGCTTCGCTAACTCAAAACAGCTGTCAACATAACCTACACTATGGATGAGGGTCAATACATTCACGATTTCCGGTGTAAGCTGTTGCACTGTCACATTTGGCCAAAACAGGCAATATCCTTAAATCGAGTGCGACAACATTTCCAAGTACAAACGAGCAAAATTCAGCCTGGTCCGTGGCTTTTACGCGCTCGACAATCAGAGGGAGCATCAGGCAAGGATTGGCTGAAACAGGAGTAGGTAATACATTAGAAAAAGAATGGGTAGCTCTGAGAGATAGGGTAGTGAATGCAGCAGAGGGCCAAGTAGGAAGAAGGATAAGGTCTAATAGAAATCCCTGGATAACACAGGATGTACTGAAATTAATTGATGAGAGGAGAAACTATAAAAAATTTTATCAAGTGAAGCAAGCAAAAGGGAGTACAAACGTCTGTAAAACGAGATATACAGAAACTGCAGACCGGCTAAGCAGGAGTGGCTAGAGGATAAGTGCAAAACCATAGAATGTGTAATTAGGGGGAAACATAGATACCGCCTACAGTAAAATAAGAGACAAGGAAAACAGCTGTGTGACTATCAAGAACTCGGATGGAAAACCAGCACTAAGCAAAGAGGGAAAAGCTGAAATGTGGAAGGAATATATCAGGGCCTATACAAAGGAAACGAACTTCAAGGCAGTATTCTAGAAATGGAAGACGAAGTGGAGGAAGAGGAGATCGGAGATACTGCAAGAAGAATTTGACAGAGTGCTGAAAGATTTGGATCGAAACAAGGACCCTGGAATAGACCATGTTCTGCCTGAACTGCTGGTATCATTACGAGAGCCAGTCGTGGAGAAATTGTTCCCCCTGCAGGAGTCTGTCAGTGCCGTCTGCTTCTGTGCGGCCTGTCGCGCTCACGTTCACGTCTCTCGATCATCTTTAGAGTACTGGCATGCGATGTCTCAACATTTTGCTCCGGTTGTGTCGTACTGGCATGTTTACGCTTACTAAAAACTAGTCGCTGTGTTTTTCCCCTCGGCGTCGTCGGTTTTCATCTTTTTTCTTCTGCTCTCTTCCTCTTCCAGCGGCGGGTCTGTTGACGTCGTCCTGAAATGCTTTTAAAACTTAAAAACTACGTGTTTGAGGTCCGTATCACTTGTGCAGTGCGCAGTTTGTTCACCGTGATTTTATCTTAAGGTGCGAGTCCCAACACTTTTAATATTGTACAATAGTTTTATTCCGTTTCCTTTTCTGTCTTAGTACATAAAATTAATCGATTGTCACCTCTCGTGTAACGTGAAGTAAATACACCTGCCCTGACCGTATTTTTACACAAAAGGCTTTGTTACTGTAAATAATCATTTTTAAGAACACCATTTACGTAATTACCGATAGTTAACAACTTCTTAATTCTTTCGAACATAAACCACCGTTTGTGTTTAGTTTTAACTTTAATAGTCAAGTATTGAGGAAACTGCACCAAGTTGCTAGAAAACTGAAGCAAAACGTGTTACAAGATATTAATGAGTGTAGCTTCCTCTGAGTCTTCACTGATATGCCACGTCAAAAATTTACAGGCATAAAATGTTGAAATGTTTGTAGAGCTTATGAGACTTAACCACGTGGTCATCAGTCCCTAAACTTAACAAACCACTCATGAATTAGCTTATACTAAAGACGGCACAAATATCCATGCCCGAAGGGGGATTCGAACCCCTGATGGGGAACGGCGTCGCGCACCGTAGCGTAGCGCCTCAATGCGCTCGGCCACGGCTTACAGGCGTACATCCGTAGTCATAATTAAATAGTTTATCGGAATTTACAACAAAAATTCCCGTCAGATTAAGCACAGTTCCAGGCCTATTATACATTTATTCGTGGAACTTGACAACTCTTCTTCCCTGTTACAAACAACAAATGCAAGTAGTAAAAGGCGTTTCCTTTAAAAACACTACAGTGAAAACACATTGTTACAAACAATATATTCGTTGATAAATAAGTTTCGTGCACCTACTAGTCCTGTTTAACTACTAAAACATTTCTGTAGCCGTTATTTCCTGCGTCAAGTATTACAGGATATGTTGCTGCTGTGTTTACGGACTTGTTTTCGTCAGAGTTCAAATGTTTGTGAAGCATATAGGACTTAACTACGGGGTCATCAGTCCCTAAACTGACAAACTACTTATGTTCCGTTAATTAATTAATTAATTAGGGCCCATAAGTCACGTTTCACATTTTCTGCTGTGTGAGCCGCCACAGCTACAAGAATACACGTCTACAACAACAACTTTCTCCGGTGTCACGATTATTGTTCTGTGCTCGGCATCCGACATTCTGTAGCGTGTTCTATACAGAAAAATGTTTCTCACTTCCGCTAAAGAGGTCCTGAGTAAAAAAAAAAAAAAGAAAATTGGACCTCACACGACACTATAGTCAGCAATGTTCAGAATACTTGGCGTGGCTTGAAAACCTCTTTACAGAGACAAATCTCATTCTTAATCCTGTACATGGGAGCAGCGAATATTCTGCCAGTAGCGATCGATTCTGTAGGTCCGCCTCGGCCACCGAAAGCTACTGTGGCTGTAACGATTGACAAATTGACCAGCCACGCATTGCACGGATTTATTTTCGAGAATTGGGTTCCTGGTAGAACCAGCGACGGTATTCGCTTTGTCACTCTCCTCTTCCGCCACAATGTTCATTCACTTCGAGCAAATTTCTTCCCAGCGAGAAAAAGGAATGTATTTCCAGTTGCGAGTGGAATACTTAACGTTTGCCACATTTAGCGTAATTTTCTACTCAGCTTATGTGCTGTAAAATTCGCTAAACAGGATGTAGAATTTCGTCCTAATCTCGTTTGCTTATCCAGAATTTAAGTGGCAAGTATACAGTGATCGTTTGACGCAAGAATGGCGTTGCGAGGAGGTCGTTTGACACTTGTGACGGGCTTTTAGGTGGAGAGCAGTTTCCATTGAGTATATCGGGCTGTGGAATTATAAAATAATGAAGTAAACAGAAATACGGTTTCAATCACAATTTCAGGGAGACTTGAGCTTGCGAGACAGGGCGTACAAGTCACAGAGCAAGTGGCGAACACGAATCCTTTTCCGAGTAGAGGAACGGTGTCACGTACGCGAAAAATCTTTTGTTCTGTAACATATCGAGAACTAGCGTATGTCAAACTTTTTCCTGTTAAAATTTCCCTTTAAAGAATGATTGGTGTCAAGTATTCACGAGTGACGAACGCGTGAGAAACGTTTGTGTGAAATATTACTCTTCGAATTGCGACAGTTTAGACCGGGTTGTGATGGTCGGTACTCGTTCTCCCCGGCAGCGCCCTGCGCCGCCTCAACAGGTCACCAGCCCTGCATGCCACACCCACTGCTGCCGCAAAGCCCAGGCTTAATTCTGCTGCAGCGATTACTCGCGTTTCACACTTCGCTTTTCTTTTGGCCCGTGTGCTAAATACACAGAACACGCATTTCAGTGTGCGTCCCACGTAAAGGGAGAACTAAATTCCCTACACTGAGAGAAGACATTGCAATCGAGATTTGTCGGTGGAGAGAACGGAAAACCGCGATATTCGGTAAGCATTTTGGTTCGTATTTTACTACGAATGAAACGAGGGTAAACATCCGTAGCGACCATCAACTTCAACGTAAGGAAAAAGTACCAGCTCAAGTGTCTCTAAATTAAAATGTGGCCACATTCTGTTTTTGTTGGGCTGTGACTTATTTAAATTACTCTTCCTCTGGAGAACACTTTGTTTTTTTGGAGACTTGCGTGATGCGATTTATTAAGCTATACCAAATAACGTCTGTAACGTACGACTTTCATACCGAATTAGCGTCTATGCCCTGAGATTAAACCAGCGTAGACACGAAAGCAATGTTAAAAGTCCTGGTATACGAGGAAACATTCGTTTTAAATTTAAAAAAAATTGGCAGAGAGTTAAGCATTAGTATTCTGTCGCTTAAAAACCATACCACTCCTACAGTTTTAGATTTGAGCGGTTAGTAAAATCCTAGTTTTCAACAATTGCAGGGAGTTTGTAGTTTGTCTGTGAATGAAATTTTTACTCCAACACTTTCCGCCATAACAGGTTGCAGTATGTAAATGACTGTGACAGAATTTTTTAAACGGTTGTCACTTGCGAATAGAACCATCAATACAGAAACACAGAATTGTGGTAGGTTCATAGTGCCAAAAATACTACATTTAGCTTTCCTGTTGTTAACTAAGAGACAACATTGAGTTATTACGTCTTCGACACGTAATCCCGTGAATCCATTTCTCCTTTAGAAGGAACTCTGGGAATAAATATACTCCCATCTGCTTCCACGCAGCATCGGTTACTGAAACTGTTTTCCATGTACAACACGAAACGGGTAAACTAAACGCAATGTGAGGAATTGTACTACTTACTGACAACAGGAGGTTTTGAAATTCCGTTCGTAGCTGGCTGCTACAGATTAATAGAAATTTCTGTAACCCCTCTCTAAAGTTTGCTTGAGGGGTGGAGTACCAAATAAATAATTAATTCAGTGGAGTTGAAAAAAGGGACTATTGTATCGTCATTCCAACATGCCCAGGTGAAATTGTAAGAAACAGTTAAAAACTTTGTATCGAGGATTCATTCCGCGAACAGAGGAAGAATAAACAATTACTCAGTGAATTCCTGTTTTTGTTGAACTGTGACTCATTTCGATTATCTACCACTTCCGCTGTATCAGAAGACGAAATATTTGTTACGAAAATAGTACATTGTTTCACGGAGAATTATTTCGCAATACGTGTGATATGGTTAATTAAAAAAATGTTCAAATGTGTGTGAGGTCTTATGCGACCAAACTTCGTGGTCATCAGTCGCTAGACTTACACACTAATCACTTGACTAACTTAAACTAACTTACTCTAAGGACAACACAAACATCCACGCCCGAGGGAGGATTCGAACCCCCGACCGCAGCGGCCGTGCAGACTGTGACTGGCGCGCCGCAGACCGCTCGGTCAAACCGGCCGGCTGATATGGTTAATTAATGTGTACGAAATAGCGTCTGTAATGTCCGACATTAACACAGAATTAGCGTTTATGCTGTGTGACATCTGTAGCGGAAGCACCGAGGCAGTTTCAAATAGTATACTATGCAACAAACGTTGGTTATTGATAAAACTTTTGCAGTGACTAAATATTAACATTCTGTCGTCTCTAAACTTCATCATTCGCTCAGTTGAAAACTGTTATTGCCTCATATACACGTAAACTCACGAGACTGTTAAGGGAACGTATATTGACAGTAAATATTCTCCACACAGCTTTCGTGAATGGAGACGGAAACTAGTATGTGATGTTGGTTCATCCCCAGTAACAGTCAGTGTCAAGTACGCAGAACTGTGCGCTAACTGAATTCCTCTCATAACAAAACAGCTCATTTTAGCAGACTGTAGTCTGATGCTGTTGAAATCTATTACTGATTAAAGTTCTGGGAAGCAACGTGGTTCTCAAAGAACAATTTAGCTGTCACGATAGCTCAATAATGAAAACAATTTGTCGTTAATTTCCTTAAAATACTCGAATACCGTTAATGGCGTCAAAATTGCAGCCACACAGTACGAAACTCGAGTTAGATTTGCCTTCGTACTGAATGTGCTGCCAATTCCATGCCTTAAAATATATCGCATTTCTTCTCATTGGATGCCAAACTAAAATTGGCTTAAAAACTGTTCGCAAGTTTTCTGATATTTCCGGAAACTGCGCTACGCTGTATTTTCCTCGTTCTGTTTCTTAGACCCTGCCGATATGGCGGTTCATCGTCCTACTTTTTTAGCTACTTCCTTGTTGTTTTTCATTTTATTTGACCTGTCTGCTGTTCCTGTCTCTAATGACCATGCTGTCGACGGGGCGTAAAACCCTAAGCTTCCTTCCTTCTGTTTGCTATGCAACCATTATTTTTAGACAGAAATAAATACACGTCTACAACAATGACATTCATCTGAATTACGGCTGTTGTTCTTCCGTTCGGAGAATGCGCAGAAGATCGGCGAATTATTTCCATTTCAATTTCTGGAAACAAGGTCGCAGACATCGACACCACGTGTAGCAGCAAGACGGCAGTGAGATGGTCCCGAGATAATACGATGTACCGCTTCCTCCGAATATCTATTTGATATTCTGATGTAACGCAGCGACAATACAGGAAATGTCTCTCGCAAGAATGTAGCCGCTAAAAAATTCCTTCACAGTTGGTTTGGCTGCACCTTATTATTTTCTCTACAGTTTGACTGCTCGTGTAACTCATGCTGTTTAATCACAAAATAATGAAGTGAGGAAATGTGTAATTATGACGTAATAAGTTGACCAAATCAGCTTTTGTGATGGCTCGGAAATTTAAGATATGGGTACGTACGTCATTTCTTACATTTGACGCATAGTGCAGCGTGTGGAAAGGTATTTCCTGCGGTTACCTGAATTAACACATTTTTTTCTGTAACTACGTAAAATCAGTCAGTCTCGTTGCTTCGTGGTGGCTTGCTTACCAATTAATGCGACAAGGTCGACAGCGCACAGAAATGCGTCATTTGTGCTGTCTTATCGTTGATGCCACACAAAAAGAAATAAAACATAAAAGTTTGACACAATTCTCACTTCTAATTCCGTCAAAGTTAATTACGTTTCTTGTCAATCCTCTATAATATTCCTCCACCACAGGGCTGCAATATGTAAAGGACCTTGAGAGATGCATTGTAAACTATTGCCGGTTACGAACATTATTCATCAGTATAGAATAGGAACCCGATAATGTTGTTGAAAATGGTCACGGTATTTCTAACACTGCGTTTATCTTTCTGAGCGTTAACTAACAGCCACGGTGGAGTGGCCGAGCGCGCTAAGGCGCCTTGCTGCGGAGTGCTCGGTTGTTCGCCGTCGGAGATTCGAGTCCTCCCTTGGATATATGTGTGTGTGTGTGTGTGTGTGTTTCCCTTACCATAAGTTAGTTTCAGTAGTTAGCAAGTCTAGGGACTGAATAACCACAGCAGTTAAGTCCCTTAGATTTACAAACATTTGAATTTGAACTAACAGACAACACTGACCTATTGTTATGGTGGCTTCTACACGTAATCTAGTGGACCGATTTCTCCTTTTGAAGAAAATGTGTGAATAAATAAACTTTCCTTTTCCTCCACACTGCTACCATTACTGTAAATATTATTCACGTCAAACAGCAATTTCAGAGTCAGCCATACTGACCACGAATGTAGTCAACAACGTGAGAATGATGGCTAGCGATGTAGGTAACTGGTATAACACTGAAACTAATTTTAAGTGAGGCCTGTCTCGTTTACAGGCAAGAAAAACGATGTTCTGATACTTTGGATACGGAATTATGTAGCGTGTGCTCTACATATAAAAATGTAGTAGCTTTGACAAAACAGCTCAACACACGACATGTGGAGAATAAACAACGTTCAGAATACACGGTATGGCCAAGAAGCTCCTACTGAGTCAAAACGCTTTCCTAATCTTGTAAGTGGGCTCATGGAATATCTCGTCAGCAGCGAACGATACTGTACGACCGGCTGAGGACTGAAAACGAAAGTAAGTGTGACGAATTACAAATTAACGAACCGTCGTACGGATTTATTAGCGAGAAGTGGGTTTCCAGAAACTTTGTGAGAATACCAGCGTTTGTGTACCTCTCTTCATCCTTCAGCCGCAATAACTTGGTCCACATCAATCAGAAATTTGTTACCAGGGATGGATGCTATGAGGAGAAAAAGATAATAATATCTATCTCCGGTATTCTCTTGATGGTACTGGATATTTCATGATCCTTATGATCTTAACATGTTTCTTGTCGATCCGTTAACTGAACCCAATGCGAGAAATTGTTTTAGTTTCTGACAACATGAGGTTTTGAAACTGAACTCGTAGGTACCGTATTTCTTGTGTTAGCATTACGCAGGTATTATTCCGTCAAGCGTGTATAAGAAACACTCCGGATGTTCAATCAGTGGCTGTCTCTTTAATATATGTTCGGGTGAGATCGTAACAAAGAGATTCAAGAGCTGTACAGATGATTCTTTCTCGTAACGAACGACAAAGTTTTCGGCGAATTTTTGCTTTCGTTTCACTGACTTACTTAGATTACGCTTTCTCTGGCGAAGAGGTCGAAATATCGGTTTTGGAGAAAGCACTTTGTTTTTCGGAGACTTCCTTTGTGCTAGGTGCGATGCGATTTATTAAGTTATGCCAAATAACGTCTGTAACGTACTACTTTGGTACAGAATCATTGTTTACGCTCTGAGATTAAACCATACAGAGATACGAAAGCATTGTTGAGAGTCTATGTATGCAAAGAATCGTTTGTTTTAGAGAAAAATTTAGCAGAGACTAAAACATTAGAATTCCGACGCTTAAAAAACCATACCACTCCTACAGTTTTAGATTTGAGCAGTTGAAAGAATCATAGTTTTCAACAAATGCTGTGAACGTAAAATATGTTTGTAGTATTTTTCGCCATAACAGATTGCAGTGTGTAAATGACTGTGACAGAATTTTTTAAACTGTTGGCACTTGCGAATAAATCCACCAATACAGAAAAACAGTAATCTGGTAACTTAATAGTGCCAAAAGTACTTCGCTCCACTTATCTTTTCGATCGTTAACTTAAAAAAGATAATACTAACTTATCGATACGTAATCTCGTGAATCGATTTCTCCTTCGGAAGGAACACTGTTAATAAATATTCCGGCATCTGCTTCCATACAGCTTCGAATACTGTTTACGTGTTTTCCATGTGTAACAGGAAATGGGTAAACTAAACGCAATGTGAGAAATGCTTTTACTTAGTGACAACAGGAGATTTTGAAATTCCATTCATAGCTGGCTACTGATTAATGTAAATCTATCGATCCCCTCTCTAAAGTTTGCTTGAGGGGAGGAGAAACAGAGCCGGATAAAAAATCGATTAATTGAAAATGAAGTAGAAAAATACCTTAATATTTTATCGTACATTCGACATGCCCAGCTGAAATTGTAGGAAACAGTTTCAAACTTTGTATCGTGGATTCGTCCTGCTAACAAACGCAAGAATTAACAATTACTCGATGAACTCCTGTTTTTGTTGGACTGTGACTCATTTAGATTACCACTTCCGCTGGATCAGAAGACGAAATAATTAATGTGTACGAAATAACGTCCGTAATGTCCTACTTTTACACAGAATCAGCGTTTATGCTCTTTGACATTTGTTTAATCTAGCAGACGTACCAAAGCAGTCTGAAAGAGTATACTATACAGCAAAACTATTGCAATGACTAAATATTCACATTCTGTCGCCTCTAAACTTCATTATTCGCCCAGTTGAGCACTATGAAAAATCCCGGTTTTCAATACCTGAAGGAAATTTGTGATTTGTCGTTAGTTTGTGCAGTTGTTTGGCTTGAGTTCTCTCGTTCAACAAAAATGGTCGAGACATTCCTGTTTCATCATTGGACAACATGTAACGTCATTTGAAATAAAACAAGAAAAAGTTACGCCAATTAATGTCGAGGCACAACATTTTTTTCTAAATCGTTTTTTCATAAAACAGATTTTGTAGCAGTATGCTCGAGTGATGCATTACGTTTGACATAATGTATGCCACAGTCAATGTGAAAGTTGACAATACGTTGCTTCTTCGACCCAGAGAGACAATGAAAGCATTATTTTTAAATTTAAGGTTCCTCCTCCATTTTACACCAAGTTATCTACGAAAACGTATAGCAATACTTAGATGTATTATTAAACAGTTATGTTACTCTTTTTGATTGCGGTTTACTTCTTTACACAGCAGATGTTAATGTTAAGCAACTGGGAGCAAAGGCGGAATTTTGTTCATTTTTATTTATTTGTGTTATACTTTTTTAAATGGAGGAAAACACCAAGTTCCCAACCGGTAGCATCGTTTTATATTTTCTACTCAACGCAGATACTATAAAACTCGCAGAGACTCGAAAGCTATGTTGGTATACGAGGAAAGGCTGGTTTTAAAGAAGAAGTTTGGCAGACAGTTAAACATTAGCATCCTGTCGCCTCAAAAACCTTACTATTCCTACAATTTTAGATTTGAGCAGTAAGAAAAACCCAAGAATTATTTTTACATTTAACGTTCTTCCTCCATTCTACAACAAGGAATCTGCGAAAACGTATAACAAATAAATAAATTACTCTTTTTGATTGCGTTTTACTTCTTTCGACAACAGACGTTTATGTTACGCAACTGCGAGCGATGGTGGTAGTAAATTTTTTAATGGAGCGAAACACGAAGTTTCCAATCTGTAGCATCTTTCAGAGCTTCAAATCGAAAACTAGAAACATCAAGTCGCTATGTGTTTACACGTCTGATTGTTTTATATGCTGGTTAGTCTTAGCTTCCGCCTATGGCTTAATTGATACTGCTGGAGATGAAGCGAAGGGAGTGATGTAGCGTCCCTCAGACATATGTGTGTGTGTGTGTGTGTGTGTGTGTGTGTGTGTGTGTGTGTGTGTGTGTGTGTGTTGCCATTGCCATAAGTTAGTTACAGCGGTTTGGCAGTCTAGGGACTGAATAACCACAGCAGTTATGTCCCTTAGATTTACAAACATTTGAATTTGAACTGACAGACAACAATGACCTATTCTACACGTAATCTAGTGGACCGATTTCTCCTTTTGAAGGAAATGTGTGAATAAATAAACTTTCCTTTTCTTCCACACTGCTTCCATTACTGTAAATATTATTCACGTCAAACAGCAATTTCAGAGTCAGCCATACTGACTACGAATGTAGTCAATAACGTGAGAATGATGGCTAGCGATGTAGGTAACTGGTATAACACTGAAACTAATTTTAAGTGAGGCCTGTCTCGTTTACAGGCAAGAAAAACGATGTTCTGATACTTTGGATACGGAATTATGTAGCGTGTGCTCTACATATAAAAATGTAGTAGCTTTGACAAAACAGCTCAACACACGACATGTGGAGAATAAACAACGTTCAGAATACACGGTATGGCCAAGAAGCTCCTACTGAGTCAAAACGCTTTCCTAATCCTGTACCTCGGGTCATGGAATATTTCGTCAGCAGCGAACGATACTGTACGACCGGCTGAAGACTGAAAACGAAAGTAGGTGTGACGGTTTACAAATTAACGAACCGTCGTACGGATTTATTAGCGAGAAGTGGGTTTCCGGAAACTTTGTGAGAATACCAGCGTTTGTGTTCCTCTCTTCATCCTTCAGCCACAATAACTTGGTCCACATCAATCAGAAATTTGTTACCAGGGATGGATGCTGTAAGGGGAAAAAGAAAAAAAAATCTATCTTCCGGTATTCTCTAGACGGTACTGAATATTTCATGATCATTATGATCTCAACATTTTTGTTGTCGATCCGTAAAGTGAACCCAATGCGAGAAAGTGTTTTACTTTCTGACAACATGAGGTTTTGAACCTGCACTCGTAGGTACCGTATTTGTTGTGTTAGCATTACGCAGGTATTATTCCGTCATACATGTATAAGAAACACACCGGATGTTAAATCAGTGGCTGTCTCTTTAACATTTGTTAAAGAGATTCAAGAGCTGTACAGATGATCTTTCTCGTAACGAACGACAAAGTTTTCGGCGAATTTTTGCTTTCGTTTCACTGACTTACTTAGATTACGCTTTCTCTGGCGAAGAGGTCGAAATATCGGTTTTGGAGAAAGCACTTTGTTTTTCGGAGACTTCCTTTGTGCTAGGTGCGATGCGATTTATTAAGTTATGCCAAATAACGTCTGTGACGTAGTACTTTGATATAGAATCAGTGTTTACGCACTGAGATTAAACAAGTACAGAGATACGAAAGCATTGTTGAAAGTCTAGGTATGGAAGGAAACGTTTGTTTTAGAGAAAAATTTAGCTGAGATTTAATCATTAGAATTTTGACGCTTAAAAAACCATACCACTCCTACAGTTTTCGATTTGAGCAGTTGAAAGAATTATATTTTCCTACAAATGCGGTGAACTTAAAATATGTTTGTACTTTATCTGTGAATTAAATTTTTCTCAATTTTCTGCCATAATAGATTGCAATGTGTAAATGACTGTGACGGAATTTTTTAAACTGTTGGCAGTTGCAAATAAAATCCATCAATACAGAAACACAGTAATCTGGTAACTTAATAGTGCAAAAACTACTACGCTACATTTATCTTTTCGGTCGTTAATTTAAAAAAGATAACACTAACTTATCGATACGTAATCTCGTGAATCGATTTCTCTTTTGTAAGGAACTCTGTTAAAAAATATTCCGGCATCTGCTGCCACCCAGCTTCGAATACTGTTTACGTGTTTTACATGTGTAACAGGAAAAGGATAAACTAACGCATTGTGAGAAATGCTTTTACTTGGTGACAACAGGAGGTTTCGAAATTCCATTCGTAGCTGACTACAGATTAATGGAAATCTATCGATCCCCTCTCTAAAGTTTGCTTGAGGGCAGGAGAAACAGAGTCGGATAAAAAAAAATCGATAAATTGAAAATGCAGTAGAAAAGTACCTGAGTATTTTATCGTACTTCCGACATGCCCAGCTGAAATTGTAAGAAACAGTTTCAAACTTTGTATCGTGGATTGCTCCTCCTATCAAACGCAATAATTAAAAATTACTCGATAGAATCCCGTTTTTGTTGGACTGTGACTCATTTAGATTACCATTTCCGCTGGATCAGAAGACGAAATATGTTTCGAACGAAGTTCACTGTTTCTCGGGAGATTTACTTCGCAATACGTCTGATATGGTTAATTAATGTGTACGAAATATCTGTTTCGAAAATAGTACCTTGTTTCACGGAGAATTACTTCGCAATACGTGTGATATGGCTAATTAAAAAATGTTCAACTTACGCTAAGGACAACACAAACATCCACGCCCGAGGGAGGATTCGAACCCCCGACAGCAGCGGCCGTGTAGACTGTGACTGGCGCGCCGCAGACCGCTCGGCCAAAGCGACCGGCTGATATTGTTAATTAATGTGTAGGAAATAGCGTCTGTAATGTCCGACTTTAACACAGAATTAGCGTTTATGCTGTGTGACATCTGTAGCGGAAGCACGAAGGCAGTTTCAAATAGTATACTATGCAACAAACGTTGGTTATTGACAAAACTTTTGCAGTGACTAAATATTAACATTCTGTCGTCTCTAAACTTCATCATTCGCTCAGTTGAAAACTATGAAAAATTCCGGTTTTCAAAGCTGCAGGAAATTTGAAATTTTTCGTTAGTTCGTGCAGTTATTTAGCTCGAGATCTCTCGTTTCACAAGAATGGTCGAGACATTCCTGCTTCATCATTGGGCAACATGTAACGTCATTTGAGATAAAGGAAGGGAAATTTAGGCCAATTAATGCCGAGGCAGGGCAGAATTTTGTAAATCGGTTTTTCGTAAAGCACATTTTTGCCGCAGTATGCTCGAATGATGAATTATGTTTGACATAATGTATGCCACAGTCGACGTGAAAGTTAACAATACGTTGCTTCTTCGACCCAGAGAGACAATGCAAGCATTATTTTTACATTTAACGTTCCTCCTCCATTCTACACCAAGTTATCTACGAAAACGAATAACAATACTCCGACCTATTATTAAACAAAAATATTACTCTTTTTGATTGCGGTTTACTTCTTTACACAGCAGACGTTTATGTTAAGTAACTGGGAGGGAGGACAGAAGTATTTTATTTATTTGTCTATTTTTTTTAATGGAACAAAACACATAGTTTCCGTTACTCATATTTAGAGCGGCAATAATACAGAGAGCTTCTGGCGCAAGAATGGCGTCGCAAGAAAGTCGTTTGACAGTTGCAACGGACGTTATGGAACAATGAAGTAAAGAGAAATGTCGTTTCGATCATGTTTTCATGGAAAATTTAGCTTTCGAGACAGAGCGTAGAAGTGAGATATTTGGTGGAATAGATAAAACTTATTTTCCGTAGAAGGCCTCCGTCAAATAGGCGAGTTACTAGTTTTCCATATCTTCTGTTGTGTATCATTTCGAGAACTAGCGAATGTCCTTTCCTTTACTAACAGTATTTTCGTTTAAAGACATTTCAGGTGTAAAGTATGTTCTCGTAATAAATGTGCGGTACAGTTTGTACAAAAGCCTACTGTTCCGATTGGGACAGTGTAGACATAAATTGTTTGCAACAGTGTGACGTGCAAGGCGCGTTTAAAGGAGAGCGTGAACAGCCTTGCAATTTATCGTCATACTGGTGGCGTAAATACACAACTGTTCCCATATTTGCACTGTTTTTTGCCTCATACACACGTAAATTTAAGAGACTCTGTCTCGGGAACAATTATTGACAGTAAATAGATTCCGTTTCGTTCGAGATACTTCCGTTACTGCCTTCGCTATTATTCAGTTGTAAAGACGGAAACAAGCAATGCTAATTGCGGGTCCATCCCCAGTAACAGTCGGTGGCAACATCGCAGAATTGTGCATTATTTTCATCCCCCTCGAAACAAAACTGCAGAGGGATTCGCCGAAATTCAGTTTCTTATATGCTGGAATAGCGCTAATGGCTCCAAAATTGCAGCCACTTAATACGACACTCAAGCTAGATTTGCCTTCGTACTGAATGTGCTTCCAACTCCATGCCTTAAACTATGTCTGATCCCTTCTCACTGAATACCAGCCTAAAACTGGCTTACAACTGTTCCTCAGTTGTCTGATATTTTCGGAAATTGCGCTACACTGTATTTTCCCCATTCTGTTTCTCATAATAGACGCTGCCGATATAGCGGTTCACGTCCGTGGTTTGCTATTTTTCAGTTTGTTTGATCTGTCTGCTGTTCGCTAAATAACTGCAACGCCTATTTATAGAAAGAAATTTTTAACTTGTTGTTAGTTTCCGCAGTGATTTGGCTTGAGATCTCTCGTTTCACAAGAATGGTTGCGACATTCCTACTTCATTTTTGGGCAACATGTAACGACTTTGAAGATAGTGCAGGGAAAGGTTAGGCCAATTAATGACAAAACAGAACAGAATTATGGAAATCGGATTTTCGTAAAGCACGATATGGAGCACTGATGCTCGAGTGATGAATTACGTTTGATATAATCTATGCCAAGGTCAAGGTGAAACTCAACAATGTGTTCCTTCTTCGACCCAGACAGACAATCAAAGTATTATTTTTAAGTTTAACAACAAGTTATATATGAAAACGTGTAATAAATAAATAAAAGAAATTGCTCTATTTGATTGCGATTTGCTGCTTCCGACAACAGACGTTAATGTTAAGAAACAATTCTCATTTCTACTGCCGCCTGAATGAATTACGTTTCTCCTCCAACACAGGTCTGCAGTATTGCCAATTACGAACACAATTCACCATTAGAGAATAGAAACCTGATAATGTTGTTGAAAATGATCGCAGTACTTGTAACACTGCGTCTGTCTTTCCGAGCGTTAAATAATATATAGCTGCGATGGAGTTGGCCAGCGTTCTAAGGCGCCTTACAGTTCAAAAAAATCGTAGTTTTCAACAAATGCAGCGAATTTTAATGGAGTTTGTAGGTAGACTGAGAATTAATTTTTTTTTCCTACAAATTTTCCCCCATAACAGGTTGCAGTGTGTAAATGACAATGACAGAATTTTTTAAACTGTTGGCAGTTGAATAAAATCCATCAATACAGAAACACAGAAATCTGGCAAAAATACTAGGTCACATCTATCATTCCGGTCGTTAACTAAGAGATAACACTAACATATCGACACGTAATCTCGTGGCTCGATTTCTCCCTCTGTGAATAAATGTTCCCTCATCTTCTTCCACACTGCTTCCAATATTGTGTTTTCCATGTGCAACAGGATGTGGGTAATCCAAATGCAATGTGAGAAATGGTTTTACTTAGTGACAACATGTGGTTTTTAAATTCCATTCGTAGCTGGCTACAGATTGATGGAAATCTCTAAAGTTTGCTTGAGGTGAGGAGAACCAGAGTCAGATAAAATCGATTAAATGACAATGCAGTAGGAAAAAAAACGGAATATTTTATCGTACTTCCGACATGAACAGGTGAAATTGTAAGAAACAGTTTCAAACGTTGTAGCGAGGATTCCTGCTGCTAACAAACGCAAGAATTAACAATTACTCGATGAAATCAGTTTTTGTTGGACTGTGACTCATTTAGATTGCCAGTTACGCTGATTCAGAAGACGAAATATGTTTCGTAGGAAGTGCACTGTTTCCCGGAGATTTACTTCGCAATACGTCTGATATGGTTCATTAGTGTGTACTAAATAACGTCCGTAATATCCCACTTTTACTCAGAATCAGCGTTTATGCTCTGTGACATTTGTTTAATCTAGCAGACTTACCAGTCTAAAAGAGTATACTATACAGCAAAACTTTTGCAGTGACTAGATATTAACATTGTGTCGTCTCTAAACTTCACCATTCGCCCAGTTTTTAGTTTTAGCGCTACGAAAAATCCCGGTTTTCAATACCTGCAGAAAATTTTAAATTTGTTGTTGGTTTTTGGAGTTGTTTGGCTTGAGATCTCCCGTTTCAAACGTTTGGGCGAGACATCCCTGCTTCATCATTGGACAACATGTAACGTCATTTGAAATAAAGCAAGGAAAAGTTAGGCCAATTAATGTCGAGGCAGAACAGAATTTTGTAAATCGGTTTTTCGTAAAGCACATTTTGCAGCAGTATACTCGAGTGATGAATTACGTTATGTCACAGTTGACGCCGAAGTTAACAATACGTTGCTTGTTCGACTCAGAGAGACAATGAAAGCGTTATTTTTACATTGAACGTTCCTCCTCCATTCTACACTAAGTTATCTGTCTTATTCTTTTTGATTGCGGTTTACTTCTTTAGACAGCAGACGTTAATGTTAAGCAACTGGGAGCGAAGGCTGGAGTTTTTTTTACTTATTTATTTTATTTTATTTAAATGGCGGAAAGCAACAAGTCCCCAACCGTTAGAGGAGATGCAGACCTTCAAAGCGAAAACGCGAAAAATAAAGTGCTTATCGAAAGAATATTTACACGTCTGAGCAAGTGTTTTATATGCTGGTCAGTCGGTGGTGAGTTTTAGGTACCGTCATGAAGTAATTTATACGGCTGTAAAAAATGCTGAGTAACTCACAAATAAAGCGAAGGCCATGTTTTAGCGCAATTTTCTACTCAAATCAGATAGTGTAAAACTCGCACAAGAAGATGGAGTCTTTCGTCGTAAACTTGATTCCGTATTCATATTTACAGCGGCAATAACACAGAGAGCGTCTGACGCAAGAATGGCGTCGCGAGGAAGTCGTTTGACAGTTGCAACGGGCGTTATGGAATAATGAAGTAAAGAGAAATGTGGTTTCCATCATGTTTTCACGGGGAATTTACTTTTCGAGGCAGAGCGTACTAATGAAAAATTTTGTCGTATACGTAAAACTTATTTTCCATAGGAGAGTTGCTAAAAAATTGCAGCCGCACAGTACGACACACAAGCCAGACTTGCTGTCGCACTGAATAAGCTCCGAACCTCATGCCGAAAACGTGTCGCATTAAGTTCTTCTCTTTGAATGACGTCCTGAAAGTGGTTTACAACTATTCGCCAGTTTCTCTGATTTTTCCGAATATACTGTACACGATATTTTTCCCTTTCTGTTTCTCATAAACTAAGCGGATAAGGCTGTTGACTGTTTGCCTGTTTGCTATTGTTCACCTTTTTTTTATCTTTCTGCTGTATGCTAAATAACTACAACTATTATTTTTAGCGTCTCTACTTGCAATGCTTAGCACGGAGAATATTAACGCACAAATGGACACAAATATATAGTTCGCTCTGGTAAAATAATGTGGGTGTTTTGTTAATTAATAAATAGGTCTCATCAGTCATGTTTCACATTTTCTGCCACGTCAGACACCACAGATACGAGAATACACGTCGACAATAATAACTTTCGCCAGTGCCACGGTTATTGGCTATTCTTCTACCGTTGACAGAAGGCACAGCAAGTTGGCGAATTATTTGGATGTCAACTTGCGGAAACAGGGTCACAGACATCGACACCTCGTGTAGCAGCAAGACGGCAGAGAGATGGTCCCGAGATAATACGACGTACCGCTTCGTCCATATCTTGAGGAAGTGTCTGCTGCAAGAATGTAGCCGCTAAAAAATTCCTTCACAGTTGGTTTGGCGGCACTTTATTATTTTCCCTCCACTTTGACTTCTCGTGTAACTCATGCTGTTTAATCACAAAATAATGAAGTGAATTATGACGTATTAAGATGACCAAATCAGCTTTTGTGATGGCTCGGAAATTTAAGATATAGGTACATACACGTTATTTCTTACATTTGACGCATAGTGCAGCGTGTTGAAAGGTATTTCAGTATGGAAAGCCTTTCAATAACCATGCGATTCCTGCGGTTACATGTATTAACACTTTTTTTTGTAACTACGTAAAATCAGTCAGTCTCGTTGCTTTCTGGTGGCTTGCTAAACAATTAATGCGACAGCGCACAGAAATGCGGAATTCTCTCCGTCATTTGTGCCGTCTTATCGTTGATGCCACAAAAGAAGAAGTAAAAAATAAGTTTGACACAATTCTCACTTCTAATGCGTCAAAGTGAATTAAGTTTCTACTAGATCCTCTATAATATTCCTCCACCACAGGGCTGCAATATGTAAAGGACCTTGAAAGATGCGTTGTAAACTATTGCCGGTTACGAAAATTATTCATCAGTATAGAATAGGAATCTGATAATGTTGTTAAAAATGGTCACGGTATTTCTAACACTGCGTCTATCTTTCTGAGCGTTAACTAACAGCCACGGTGGAGTTGCAGAGCGCGCTAAGGCGCCTTGCTGCGGAGTGCTCGGTTGTTCGCCGTCGGAGGTTCGAATCCTCCCTCGGTCACGTGCGTGTGTGTGTGTGTGTGTGTGTGTGTGTGTGTGTGTGTGTGTGTGTGTGTGTGTGTGTTGCCCTTACCATAAGTTAGTTACAGCAGTTTGGCAGTATAGCGACTGAATAACCACAGCAGTTAAGTCCCTTATATTTGCAAACATTGGAATTTGAACTAACAGACAACACTGACCTATTGTTATGGTGGCTTCTACACGTAATCTAGTGGACCGATTTCTCCTTTTGAAGGAAATGTGTGAATAAATAAACTTTCCGTTTCCTCCACACTGCCTCCCCTTTCTAAAGTTTGCTTGAGAGGAGGTGAAAAAGAATCGGATAAATAATCGATTAATCGAAAATGCAGTAGAAAAATACTGTGACGGAATTTTTTAAACTGTTGGCAGTTGCGAATAAAATCCATCAATAGAGAAACACAGTAATCTGGTAACTAAATAGTGCCAAAACTACTACGCTACATTTATCTTTTAGGTCGTTAACTTAAAAAAGATAACACTAACTTATCGATCTCGTGAATCGATTTCTCCTTTGGAAGGAACTCTGTTAATAAATATTTCGGCATCTGCTTCCACACAGCTTCGAATACTGTTTACGTGTTTTCCATGTGTAACAGGAAATGGGTAAACTAAACGCAATGTGAGAAATGCTTTTACTTGGTGACAACAGAAGGTTTCGAAATTCCATTTGTAGCTGGCTACAGATTAATGGAAATCTATCGATCCCCTCTCTAAAGTTTGCTTGAGGGGAGGAGAAACAGAGTCGGATAAAAAATCTATTAATTGAATCTGCAGTAGAAAAATACCTGAATATTTTATCGAACTTCCGACATGCCAAGCTGAAATAGTAAGAAACAGTTTCAATCTTTCTATCGTGGTTTCCTCCTGCTAACATACGCAAGAATTAACAATTACTCGATGAAATCCTTAAATCCTGATCGACTGTGACTCATTTAGATTACCACTTCCGCTGGATCAGAAGACGAAATATGTTTCGAAGGAAGTTCACTGTTTCCCGGAGATTTACTTCGCAATACGTCTGATATGGTTAATTAATGTGTACGAAATATTTGTTTTGATAATAGTACATTGTTTCACGGAGAATTACTTCGCAATACGTGTGATATGGTTAATTAAAAATGTTCAAATGTGTGTGACGTCTTATGCGAACAAAATTCCTGGTCATCAGTCGCTAGACTTACACACTAATCGCTTGACTAACTTAAACTAACTTACGCTAAGGACAACACAAACATCCACGCCCGAGGGAGGATTCGAACCCCCGACCGCAGCGGCCGAGCAGTTTGTGGCTGGCGCGCCGCAGACCGCTCGGCCAAACCGGCCGGCTGATATGGTTAATTAATGTGTACGAAATAGCGTCTGTAATGTCCGACTTTAACACAGAATTAGCGTTTATGCTGTGTGACATCTGTAGCGGAAGCACCGAGGCAGTTTTAAATAGTATACTATGCAACAAACGTTATTGAGAAAACTTTTGCAGTGACTAAATATTAACATTCTGTCGTCTGTAAACTTCATCATTGGCTCTGTTGAGCACTATGAAAAATCCCGGTTTTCAATGCCTGCAGGAAATTTGAAATTTTTCGTTAGTTCCTTCAGTTATTTAGCTTGAGATCTCTCGTTTCACAAGAATAATCGAGACATTCCGCTTTATCATTGGGCAACATGTAACGTCATTTGAGATAAAGGAAGGAAAAGTTAGGCCAATTAATGCCGAGGCAGGGCAGAATTTTGTAAATCGGTTTTTCGTAAGGCACATTTTGCGGCAGTATGCTCCAATGATGAATTACGTTTCATATAATGTACGCAGCAGTCAACGTGAAAGTTAACAATACGTTGCTTCTTCGACCCAGAGAGACAATGAAAGCATTGTTTTTACATTTAACGTTCCTCCTCCATTCTAGACCAAGTTATCTACGAAAACGAATAACAATACTCGGACCTTTTATTAAACAAAAATATTACTCTTTTTGATTGCGGTTTACTTCTTTACTTACACAGCAGACGTTAATGTTAAGCAACTGGGAGGGAGGGTGGAAGTATTTTATTTATTTGTCTATTTTTTTATGGAGCAAAACACATAGTATCTTTTATTCGTATTTAGAGCGACAATAATACAGAGAGCGCCTGGCGCAAGAATGGCGACGCAAGGAAGTCGTTTTCACAGTTGCAACGGACGTTATGAAATAATGCAGTAAAGAGAAATGTGGTTTCGATCATATTTTAATGGAAAATTTAGCTTTCGAGACAGAGCGTAGAAGTGGTATATTTGGTGGAATAGATAAAACTTATTTTCCGTAGAAGGCCTCCGTCAAATAGGCGAGTTGCTGGTTTTCCATATCTTCTGTTGTGTATCATTTCGAGAACTAGCGAATGTCCTTTCCTTTACTGATAGTATTTCCCTTTTAAGACATATCGATTAAAAGTATGTTCATGTGATAGATGTGTGAGATATTTTGTACAAAATCCTACTCTTCATGTTGGGGCAGTGTTGACAAAATTCGTTGCAACAGCCAGACGTGAAAGGCGCGTTTAAAGGAGAGTGTGAACAGCGAACGTAATTACTGTTGCCGCCTCTGCACTTTGTTATTGCCTCATATACTCGTAAACTCACGAGACTGTCAATGGAGCAAATATTGACAGTAAATGTATTTCATTTTCTCCACACAGCTTCCGTGAATACCTTTGCCATTATTCAGTCGTGAGCACGGAAACAAGTACGTAATGGCGACCGTGGGTTCATCCCCAGTAACAGTCAGTGTCAAGTACGCAGAACTGTGCGTTAACTGAATTCCTCTCATAACAAAACAGCTCATTTTAGCAGACTGTAGTCTGATGCTGTTGAAATCTATTACTGAATAAGGATCTGGGAAGCAACGTGGTTCTCAAAGAACAATCCAGCTGTCACGATAGCTCAGTAATGGAAACAATTTGTCGTTAATTTCCTTAAAATACTCAAATATCGGTAATGGCGTCAAAATTGCAGCCACACAGTACGAAACTCGAGTTAGATTTGCCTTCGTACTGAATGTGCTGTCGACGTGACGTAAAACCCTAAACTTCCTTCCTTCCTTCTGTCTGCTGTAACCATTACTTTTAGACAGAAATAAATAGTTAGCTCTGGGAAAAATACGTTAGTATTCTGGTAGTTAACATATAGCGCCCTTCAGTCATGTTTTACATGTTCCGCTACAGATACGAGAATACACGTCTACAACAATGACTTTCATCTGAATTACGGCTGTTGTTCTTCCGTTGGGAGAATGCGCAGAAAATCGGCGAATTATTTCCATTTAAATTTCTGGAAACAAGGTCGCAGACATCGACACCTCGTGTAGCAGCAAGACGGCAGTGAGATGGTCCCGAGATAATACGGCGTACCGCATCGACCGAATATCGATATGATATTCTGATGTAACGCAGCGAGAATACAGGAAGTGTTTGCTGCAAGAATGTAGCCGCTAAAAAATTCCTTCACAGTAGGTTTGGCGGCACTTTATTATTTTCCCTCCATTTTGACTGCTGGTGTAACTTATGCTGTTTCATCACAAAGTAATGAAGTGAGGAAATGTGTAATTATGACGTATTAAGATGACCAAATCAGCTTTTGTGATGGCTCGGGAATTTAACATATAGGTACATACACGTTATTTCTTACATTTGACGCATAGTGCAGCGTGTTAAAAGGTATTTCAGTATGGGAAGTCTTTCAATAACCATGCGATTCCTGCGGTTACATGAATTAACACATTTTTTTCTGTAACTACGTAAAATCAGTCAGTCTCGTTGCTTTGTGGTGGCTTGCTTAACAATTAATACGACAAGGACGACAGTGCACAGAAATGTGGAATTTTCTCCGTCATTTGCGCTGTCTTATCGTAGATGCAACACAAGAAGAAATAAAAGTTTGACACAATTCTCACTTCTAATGCCGTCCAAGTGAATTAAGTTTCTACTAGATCCTCTATAATATTCCTCCACCACAGGGCTGCAATATGTAAAGGACCTTGAAAGATGCGTTGTAAACTATTGCCGGTTACGAAAATTATTCATCAGTACAGAATAGGAACCTGATAATGTTGTTAAAAATAGTCACGGTATTTCTAACACTGCGTTTATCTTTCTGAGCGTTAACTAACAGCCACGGTGGAGTGGCAGAGCGCGCTAAGGCGCCTTTCTGCGGAGTGCTCGGTTGTTCGCCGTCGGAGGTTCGAGTCCTTCCTCAGACATATGTGTGTGTGTTGCCCTTACCATAAGTTTGTTACAGCAGTTTGGCAGTCTAGGGAATGAATAACCACAGCAGTTAAGTCCCTTAGATTTGCAAACATTTGAATTTGAACCAACAGACAACACTGACCTATTGTTATGGTGGTTTCTACACGTAATCTAGTGGACCGATTTCTCCTTTTGAAGGAAATGTGTGAATAAATAAACTTTCCTTTTCTTCCACACTGCTATTAACTATTATTCACATTCACGTCAAACAACAATTTGAGAGTCAGCCATACTGACCACGAATGTAGTCAACAACGTGAAAATGATGGCTAGCGATGTAGGTAACTGGGATAACACTGAAACTAATTTTAAGTGAGGCCTGTCTCGTTCACAGGCAAGAAACACGATGTTCTGATACTTTGGATCCGGAATTATGTACCGTGTTCTCTACATATTAATGTGTAGTAGCTTTGACAAAAGAGGTCAACACACATGTGTAGAATAAACAACGTTCAGAATACTTTATCTGTGAATTAAAGTTTTTCTCCATTTTCCGCCATAACAAATTGCAGTGTGTAAATGACTGTGACGGAATTTTTTAAACTGTTAGCAGTTGGGAATAAAATCCAACAATACAGAAACACAGTAATCTGGTAACTTAATAGTGACAAAACTACTACGCCACATTTATCTTTTAGGTCGTTAACTTAAAAAAGATAACACTAACTTATCGATACGTAATCTCGTGAATCGATTTCTCCTTTGGAAGGAACTCTGATAATAAATATTCGGGCATGTGCTTCTACACAGCTTCGAATACTGATTTGTGAGAAATGCTTTTAGTTGGTGACAACAGGAGGTTTCGAAATTCCATTTGTAGCGGGCTACAGATTAATGGAAATCTATCGATCTCCTCTCTAAAGTTTGCTTGAGGGGAGGAGAAACAGAGTCGGATAAAAAATCGATTAATTGAAAATGCAGTAGAAAAATACTGTGACGGAATTTTTTAAACCGTTGGCAGTTGCGAATAAAATCCATCAATACAGTAACACAGTAATCTGGCAAATTAATAGTGCCGAAACTACTACGCTACATTAATCTTTTCTACATTAATTTAAAAAAGACAACACTAACTTATCGATACGTAATCTCGTGAATCGATTTCGCCTTTGGAAGGAACTATGTTAATAAATATTCCGGCATCTGCTTCCACATAGCTTCGAATACTGTTTACGTGTTTTTCATGTGTAACAGGAAATGGGTAAACTAAACGCAATGTGAGAAATGCTTTTACTTAGTGACAACAGAAGGTTTCGAAATTCCATTTTTAGCTGGCTACAAATTAATGGAAATCTATCGATCTCCACCTAAAGTTTGCTTGAGGGGAGGAGAAACAGAGATGAATAAAAAATCGATTAATTGAAAATGCGATAGACAAATACTGTGACGGAATTTTTTAAGCTGTTGGCAGTTGCGAATAAAATCCATCAATACAGAAACACAGTAATCTGGTAACTTAATAGTGCTAAAACTACAACGCTACATTTATCTTTTCGGTCGCTAACTTATAAAGATAACAATAACTTATCGATACGTAATCTCGTGAATCGATTTCTCCTTTGGAAGGAACTCTGTTAATAAATATTCCGGCATGTGCTTCTACACAGCCTCGAATACTGATTTGTGAGGAATGCTTTTACTTGGTGACAATAGGAGGTTTCGAAATTCCATTTGTAGCTGGCTACAGATTAACGGAAATCTATCGATCTCCTCTCTAAAGTTTGCTTGAGGGGAAGAGAAACAGAGTCGGAGAAAAAATCGATTAATTGAAAATGCAGTAGAAAAACAAACCTGAATATTTTATCGTACTTCCGACATGCCCAGCTGAAATTGTAAGAAACAGTTTCAAACTTTGTATCGTGGATTCCTCCTGCTAACAAACGCAAGAATTAACAATTACTCGATGAACTCCTGTTTTTGTTGGACTGTGACTCACTTAGATTACCATTTCCGCTGGATTAGCAGACGAAATATGTTTCGAAGAAAGTTCACGTGTTTCCCGGAGATTTACTTCGCAGTATGTCTGATATGGTTAATTAATGTGTACGAAATATCTGTTTCGAAAATAGTACATTGTTTCACAGAGAATTACTTCGCAATACGTGTGATATGGTTAATTAAAACGTGTTCAACTTACGCTAAGGACAACACAAACATCCACGCCCGAGGGAGGATTCGAACCCCCGACCGCGCCGCAGACCGCTCGGCCAAAGCGGCCGGCTGATAAGGTTAATTGATGTGTACGAAATAGCGTCTGTAATGTCCGATTTTTAAACAGAATTAGCGTTTATGCTGTGTGACATCTGTAGCGGAAGCACCAAGGCAGTTTCAAATAGTATACTATGCAACAAATGTTGGTTATTGACAAAACTTTTGCAGTGACTAAATATTAGCATTCTGTCGTCTCTGAACTGCATCAATCGCTCTGTTGAGCACTATGAAAAATCCGTTTTCAATACCTGCAGGAAATTTGAAATTTTTCGTTAGTTCGTGCAGTTATTTAGCTCGAGATCTCTCGTTTCACAAGAATGGTCGAGACATTCCTGCTTCACCATTGGGCAACATGTAACGTCATTTGAGATGAAGGAAGGAAAAGTAAGGCCAATTAATGCCGAGGCAGCGCAGAATTTTGTAAATTGGTTTTTCGTAAAGCACATTTTTGCCGCAGTATGCTCGAATGATGAATTATGTTTGACATAATGTATGCCACAGTCGACGTGAATGTTAAAAATACGTTGCTTCTTCGACCCAGAGAGACAATGCAAGCATTATTTTTACATTTAACGTTCCTCCTCCATTCTACACCAAGTTATCTACGAAACGAATAACAATACTCGGACCTATTATTAAACAAAATTATTACTCTTTTTGATTACGGTTTACTTCTTTACACAGCAGACGTTAATGTTAAGCAACTGGGAGGGAGGGCGGAAGTATGTTATTTATTTATCTATTTTTTTTAATGGAACAAAACACATAGTTTCCGTTACTCAAATTTAGAGCGGCAATAATACAGAGAGCTTCTGGCGCAAGAATGGCGTCGCGAGGAAGGCGTTAGACAGTTGCAACGGACGTCTTGGCCGAGAGCAGATTTCACCCCATATTTTGAATTGCTGGTGCATGTCAGGAAGACGAATTATAGAATAATAAAGTAAAAAATGTAGCTTCCGAGACAGAGCGTATAAGTCACAGCGTTAGCGGAATACATAAAACGTATTTGCCGCTTTAAATAGGCGATTTGCTGGATTTCCGTATCTTTTGTTGTGTATCATTTCGAGAAGTAGCGGCTGCCCTTTCCTTTACTCGAAGTATTTCCCTTTAAAGATATTTCAGGTGTAAAGTAAGCTCTCGTGATAAATGTGCGGTACAGTCTGTACAAAAGCCTATCCTCGCGTTTAAAGGAGAGTGTGAACAGCCTTGTTGTTTACCGTCACACTGGTGGCGTAAATACACACTTGTTTCCGCGTGTTCACAGTTTTTTGCCTCATATTTAAGAGACTCTGTTTGTCGTGGGAACCAAATATTGACAGTAAAAAGATTCCGTTTTGTTCCACACAGCTTCCGTTACTGCTTTCGCCATTATTCAGTTGTAAAGACGAAAACAAGCAATGCTAATTGCGGGCCCATCCCCAGTAACAGTCGGTGGCAACATTGCAGAATTATGCATTATTTTGTTCCCCCTCGAAAGAAAACTGCAGAGGGTTTCGCCAAATCAAGTTTTTTAAAATGCTCGAATAGCGTTAACGCCGCCAAAATTGCAGCCACACAGTACGACACTCGAGTTAGATTCGCCTTCGTATTGAGTGTGCTTCCAGCTCCGTGCCTTAAACCATATCTGATCGCTGTATGCTGTTCGGTAAATAACTGCAGCGGCTATTTTTAGACAGAATTAAATAGTAAACTCTGGGAAAACGTCGTGGGTGTTGTGGTAATCAAAGAATAGCGTCCATCAGTCGTGTGTCACATTTTCTTCTATATAAGACGCCACAGATAGAAGAATGCGCGTCTACAACAATGCCTTTTATCGCTGCAGCGGCTGTTGTTCTTCCGTTGGGACAATGCCCAGGAAATCGCCGAATTATTTCAGCCTGGGGAAACAGTAACACAGACGTCGACACCTCGTGTAGCAGCACGATGGCAGTAAAATGGTCGCGAAAATTACGACGTACCGCTTCGTCCGAATCTCGGTTTGCTATTCGAATGCAGCGCCACAAGAATACAGTCGCTTTGGCGGCACTTAATAATTGTCCCCGCGTTTTCATCGTCGGTGTGCCTCTTGCAGTCTAATCGGAAACAACTGAAGTGAGAACATGTGCAATGACGATGTGTTAAGTTGGCCAAGTTAGCTGTCTAGGTGGGTGGTCAGTTAAAAATAAAATTGACACCTACGTTGTTCCTGGAATCGGACGCAAAAGACGGCGTTCTAACTCGAGTTCAAATTTGGTAACAATTTCGTAAATTGTTGCCAGTCACGATCAGTACAGGAAACAGCCACGCGGAAACTCAATATTGTCAATAATGAGCACATTATTTTTAACACTGCATACAGCTTTCCGGGCGCTAACTAACAGACAACACCTATTGTTATTATTTCTTGGCCAAGTAATGTCGTGAGCGACTATTGTGTCAATAACAAACGATTCTGTACGACCGCCTTAGGCACAAAAAGCTAGTGTGGCTGTAGCGATTCACAAATCATCGAGCCACGCATTGCACGGAATTATTAGCGACTAGTGGGTGCCTGGCATTTAGTGTGATACCAGCGTTTACGTCGACCTATTCTTTCACGTCCAGCAACAATTTCATCCCAGCGATTAACAATGTGAGGAGAAAAAGATTGCATTTATTTTCCGAATTTCTCTTGACGGTATTCCACTTTTTTTAATACAACGAACAGAACGAATGACAACAAAGTTTACAGTATCACCTGTTTCTGGTCTATCCGGCGACCGAACTCATTGTGCCAAATAGTTTCACATCCTGACAACACGAAGTTGCGAAATTCCGTTCGTAGCTGGCTACACTTTCACACATAACAGTTGTTTCGCACAGGGCAGAGGTTTTGCACAGGATAGTGGTTTCGCACAAGGCAGTGGTTTGGCACAAGGCAGTGGTTTGGCACAAGGCAGTGGTTTCGCACAAGACAGTGGTTTCGCACAAGACAGTGGTTTTGCAAAAGACAGTGGTTTTGCACAAGACAGTGGTTTTGCACAAGGCAGTGGTTTCGCACAAGAGAGTGGTTTCGAACAAGACAGTTGTTTCGAACAAGACTGTGGTTTCGCACAAGACAGTGGTTTCGAACAAGACTGTGGTTTCGCACAAGACCGTGGTTTCGCACAAGACAGTGGTTTCGCACAAGACAGCGGTTTCAGCAGGTGAGTGGTTTCGCACAGGACGGATGTTTCACACATGATAGTGGTTTCGCACAAGGCAGTGGTATCGCACAAGACAGTGGTATCGCACAAGACAGTCGTTTCACACAAGACAGTGGTTTTGCACACGACAGTGGTTTCGCATACGACAGTGGTTTTGCACAAGGCAGTGGTTTCACAAAGGACAGTGGTTTCGCACAAGGCAGTGGTTTCGCACAAGAGAATGGTTTCGCACATGACAGTGGTTTCACACAGGGCAGTGTTTTCGCACAGGACAGAGGTTTCGCACAAGACAGAGGTTTCGCACAAGACAGAGGTTTCGCAAAGAACAGTGGTTTTGCAAAGGAGAGTGGTTTCGCAAAGGAGAGTGGTTTTGCACAAGGCAGTGGTATCGCACAAGAGAGTGGTTTCGCACAAGACAGTGGTTTCGCACAAGACAGTGGTTTCGCACAAGACAGTGGTTTCGCACAAGACAGTGGTTTCGCACAAGACAGTGGTTTCGCACAAGGCAGTGGTTTCGCACAAGGCAGTGGTTCCGCACAAAACATTGGTTTCGGACAAGACAGTGTTTTCGCACAAGACAGTGGTTGCTCACAAGACTGTGGTTGAGCAAAAGACAGTGGTTTTGCACAAGGCGGTGGTTTCGCACAAGGCAGTGGTTTCGCACACGACCGTGGTTTCGCACAAGACAGCGGTTTCGCACAAGACAGTGGTTTCACGCAGGTGAGTGGTTTCGCACAAGGCAGTAGTATCGCACAAGACAGTGGTATCGCACAAGACAGTCGTTTCGCACAAGACAGTCGTTTCGCACAAGACAGTCGTTTCGCACAAGACAGTCGTTTCGCACAAGACAGTGGTTTCGCATACGACAGTTGTTTCGCAAAGAACAGTGGTTTTGCAAAAGAGAGTGGTTTCGCAAAGGAGAGTGGTTTTGCACAAGGCAGTGGTATCGCACAAGAGAGTGGTTTCGCACAAGACAGTGGTTTCGCACAAGATAGTGGTTTCGCTCAAGGCAGTGGTTTTGAACAAGAGAGTGGTTTCGCACAAGGCAGTGGTTTCGCACAAAAGAGTTGTTTTCCCACAAGACAGTGGTTTCGCACAAGACAGTGGTTTTGCACAAGAATGTGGTTTCGCACAAGAGAGTGGTTTCGCACAAGGCAGTGGTTCCGCACAAGACAGTTGTTTCGCACAAGGCAGTGGTTTCGCACAAGGCAGTGGTTTCGCACAAGGCAGTGGTTTCGCACAAGGCAGTGGTTTCGCACAAGGCAGTGGTTTCACACAAGGCAGTGGTTTCACACAAGACACTGGTGTCGCACAAGACAGTGGTTTCGCACAAGACAGTGGTTTCGCACAAGACAGTGGTTTCGCACAAGACAGTGGTTTCGCACAAGAGAATTGTTTCGCACAAGACAGTGGTTTCGCACAAGACAGTGGTTTTTGCACAAGGCAGTGGTTTCGCACAAGGCAGTGGTTTCGCACAAGGCAGTGGTTTCGCACAAGGCAGTGGTTTTGCACAAGACAGTGGTTGCACATAAGACAGTGGTGTCGTACAAGACGGTGGCTTCGCACAAGACAGAGGTTTCACACAAGACAGTTGTTTCGCAAAGAACAGTGGTTTTGCAAAGGAGTGGTTTCGCACAAGAGAGTGGTTTCGCACAAGGCAATGGTATCGCACAAGAGAGTGGTTTCGCACAAGACAGTGGTTTCGCACAAGACAGTGGTTTCGCACAAGACAGTGGTTTCGCACAAGACAGTGGTTTCGCACAAGACAGTGGTTTCGCACAAGACAGTGATTTCGCACAAGACAGTGGTTTCGCACAAGACAGTGATTTCGCACAAGACAGTGGTTTCGCACAAGACAGTGGTTTCGCACAAGACAGTGGTTTCGCACAAGACAGTGGTTTCGCACAAGGCAGTGGTTTTGCCCAAGAGAGTGGTTTCGCACAAGGCAGGGGTTACGCACAAGACAGTGGTTTTGCCCAAGGCAGTGGTTTTGCACAAGACAGTGGTTCAGCACAAGGCAGTGGTTTCGCACAAGACAGTTGTTTCGCACAAGACAGTGGTTGCACACAAGACAGTGGTTTCGCACAAGACAGTGGTTTTGAACAAGACAGTGGTTTCGCACAAGACAGTGGTTTCGCAAAAGGCAGTGGTTTCACACAAGAGAGTCGTTTCGCAAAAGGCAGTGGTTTCACACAAGAGAGTCGTTTCGCAAAAGGCAGTGGTTTTGTACGAGACAGTGGTTTTGCACAAGGCAGTGGTTTCGCACAAGACGGTGGTTCCGCACAAGATAGTGGTTTCGCACAAGAGGGTGGTTTCGCACTGGACAGTGGTTTCGAACAGGACAGTGGTTTCTTGCAAGACAGTGGTTTCACACAAGACAGTGGTTTCGCACAAGACAGTGGTTTCGCACAAGGCAGTGGTTTCACACAAGACAGTGGTTCCGCACAAAACATTGGTTTCGGACAAGACAGTGTTTTCGCACAAGACAGTGGTTGCTCACAAGACAGTGTTTTCGCACAAGACAGTGGTTGCTCACAAGACTGTGGTTGAGGAAAAGACAGTGGTTTTGCACAAGGCGGTGGTTTCGCACAAGGCAGTGGTTTCGCACACGACCGTGGTTTCGCACAAGACAGCGGTTTCGCACAAGACAGTGGTTTCACGCAGGTGAGTGGTTTCGCACAAGGCAGTAGTATCGCACAAGACAGTGGTATCGCACAAGACAGTCGTTTCGCACAAGACAGTCGTTTCGCACAAGACAGTCGTTTCGCACAAGACAGTCGTTTCGCACAAGACAGTGGTTTCGCATACGACAGTTGTTTCGCAAAGAACAGTGGTTTTGCAAAAGAGAGTGGTTTCGCAAAGGAGAGTGGTTGTGCACAAGGCAGTGGTATCGCACAAGAGAGTGGTTTCGCACAAGACAGTGGTTTCGCACAAGACAGTTGTTTCGCTCAAGGCAGTGGTTTTGAACAAGAGAGTGGTTTCGCACAAGGCAGTGGTTTCGCACAAAAGAGTTGTTTTCCCACAAGACAGTGGTTTCGCACAAGACAGTGGTTTTGCACAAGAATGTGGTTTCGCACAAGAGAGTGGTTTCGCACAAGGCAGTGGTTCCGCACAAGACAGTGGTTTCGCACAAGGCAGTGGTTTCGCACAAGGCAGTGGTTTCGCACAAGGCAGTGGTTTCGCACAAGGCAGTGGTTTCGCACAAGGCAGTGGTTTCACACAAGGCAGTGGTTTCACACAAGACACTGGTGTCGCACAAGACAGTGGTTTCGCACAAGACAGTGGTTTCGCACAAGACAGTGGTTTCGCACAAGACAGTGGTTTCGCACAAGAGAATTGTTTCGCACAAGACAGTGGTTTCGCACAAGACAGTGGTTTTTGCACAAGGCAGTGGTTTCGCACAAGGCAGTGGTTTCGCACAAGGCAGTGGTTTCGCACAAGGCAGTGGTTTTGCACAAGACAGTGGTTGCACAGAAGACAGTGGTGTCGTACAAGACGGTGGCTTCGCACAAGACAGAGGTTTCACACAAGACAGTTGTTTCGCAAAGAACAGTGGTTTTGCAAAGGAGAGTGGTTTCGCACAAGAGAGTGGTTTCGCACAAGGCAGTGGTATCGCACAAGAGAGTGGTTTCGCACAAGACAGTGGTTTCGCACAAGACAGTGGTTTCGCACAAGACAGTGGTTTCGCACAAGACAGTGGTTTCGCACAAGAGAGTGGTTTCGCACAAGACAGTGATTTCGCACAAGACAGTGGTTTCGCACAAGACAGTGGTTTCGCACAAGACAGTGGTTTCGCACAAGACAGTGGTTTCGCACAAGACAGTGGTTTCGCTCAAGGCAGTGGTTTTGCACAAGAGAGTGGTTACGCACAAGAGAGTGGTTACGCACAAGACAGTGGTTTTGCACAAAAGAGTTGTTTTCCCACAAGAAAGTGGTTTCGCACAAGACAGTGGTTTCGCGCAAGACAGTGGTTTTGCACAAGGATGTGGTTTCGCACAAGAGAGTGGTTTCGCACAAGGCAGTGGTTTCGCACAAGACAGTGGTTTCGCAAAAGACAGTGGTTTCGCACACGACAGTGGTTTCGCACAAGAGAGTGGCTTCACATAAGACAGTGGTTTCACACAAGACAGTGGTTTTGCACAAGACAGTGGTTTCGCACAAGACAGTGGTTTCGCAAAAGGCAGTGGTTTTGCACAAGAGAGTGGTTTCGCAAAAGGCAGTGGTTTTGTACGAGGCAGTGGTTTTGCACAAGGCAGTGGTTTCGCACAAGACGGTGGTTCCGCACAAGATAGTGGTTTCGCACAAGAGGGTGGTTTCCCACTGTACAGTGGTTTCGCACAGGACAGTGGTTTCTTACAAGACAGTGGTTTCGCACAAGACAGTGGTTTCGCACAAGACAGTGGTTTCGCACAAGACAGTGGTTTCGCACAATGCAGTGGTTTCGAACAAGAGAGTGGTTTCGCAAAAGGCAGTGGTTTTGCTCAAGAGAGTGATTTGGCACAAGGCAGTGGTTTCACACAAGAGTGGTTTGCACAAGACAGTTGTTTCGCACAAGACAGTGGTTTCGCACAAGGCAGTGGTTTCGCACAAGGCAGTGGTGTCGCACAAGACAGTGGTGCCGCACAAGACAGTGGTGTCGCACAAGACAGTGGTTCCGCACAAGGCTGTGGTTTCGCACAAGAGAGTGGTTTCGCACAAGGCAGGGGTTACGCACAAGACAGTGGTTTTGCCCAATTCAGTGGTTTTGCACAAGACAGTGGTTCAGCACAAGGCAGTGGTTTCGCACAAGACAGTTGTTTCGCACAAGACAGTGGTTGCACACAAGACAGTGGTTGCACACAAGACAGTGGTTTCGCACAAGACAGTGGTTTTGAACAAGACAGTGGTTTCGCACAAGACAGTGGTTTCGCAAAAGGCAGTGGTTTCACACAAGAGAGTCGTTTCGCAAAAGGCAGTGGTTTCACACAAGAGAGTCGTTTCGCAAAAGGCAGTGGTTTTGTACGAGACAGTGGTTTTGCACAAGGCAGTGGTTTCGCACAAGACGGTGGTTCCGCACAAGATAGTGGTTTCGCACAAGAGGGTGGTTTCGCACTGGACAGTGGTTTCGAACAGGACAGTGGTTTCTTGCAAGACAGTGGTTTCACACAAGACAGTGGTTTCGCACAAGACAGTGGTTTCGCACAAGGCAGTGGTTTCACACAAGACAGTGGTTCCGCACAAAACATTGGTTTCGGACAAGACAGTGTTTTCGCACAACACAGTGGTTGCTCACAAGACAGTGATTTCGCACAAGACAGTGGTTGCTCACAAGACTGTGGTTGAGGAAAAGACAGTGGTTTTGCACAAGGCGGTGGTTTCGCACAAGGCAGTGGTTTCGCACACGACCGTGGTTTCGCACAAGACAGCGGTTTCGCACAAGACAGTGGTTTCACGCAGGTGAGTGGTTTCGCACAAGGCAGTAGTATCGCACAAGACAGTGGTATCGCACAAGACAGTCGTTTCGCACAAGACAGTCGTTTCGCACAAGACAGTCGTTTCGCACAAGACAGTCGTTTCGCACAAGACAGTGGTTTCGCATACGACAGTTGTTTCGCAAAGAACAGTGGTTTTGCAAAAGAGAGTGGTTTCGCAAAGGAGAGTGGTTGTGCACAAGGCAGTGGTATCGCACAAGAGAGTGGTTTCGCACAAGACAGTGGTTTCGCACAAGACAGTGGTTTCGCTCAAGGCAGTGGTTTTGAACAAGAGAGTGGTTTCGCACAAGGCAGTGGTTTCGCACAAAAGAGTTGTTTTCCCACAAGACAGTGGTTTCGCACAAGACAGTGGTTTTGCACAAGAATGTGGTTTCGCACAAGAGAGTGGTTTCGCACAAGGCAGTGGTTCCGCACAAGACAGTGGTTTCGCACAAGGCAGTGGTTTCGCACAAGGCAGTGGTTTCGCACAAGGCAGTGGTTTCGCACAAGGCAGTGGTTTCGCACAAGGCAGTGGTTTCACACAAGGCAGTGGTTTCACACAAGACACTGGTGTCGCACAAGACAGTGGTTTCGCACAAGACAGTGGTTTCGCACAAGACAGTGGTTTCGCACAAGACAGTGGTTTCGCACAAGAGAATTGTTTCGCACAAGACAGTGGTTTCGCACAAGACAGTGGTTTTTGCACAAGGCAGTGGTTTCGCACAAGGCAGTGGTTTCGCACAAGGCAGTGGTTTCGCACAAGGCAGTGGTTTTGCACAAGACAGTGGTTGCACAGAAGACAGTGGTGTCGTACAAGACGGTGGCTTCGCACAAGACAGAGGTTTCACACAAGACAGTTGTTTCGCAAAGAACAGTGGTTTTGCAAAGGAGAGTGGTTTCGCACAAGAGAGTGGTTTCGCACAAGGCAGTGGTATCGCACAAGAGAGTGGTTTCGCACAAGACAGTGGTTTCGCACAAGACAGTGGTTTCGCACAAGACAGTGGTTTCGCACAAGACAGTGGTTTCGCACAAGAGAGTGGTTTCGCACAAGACAGTGATTTCGCACAAGACAGTGGTTTCGCACAAGACAGTGGTTTCGCACAAGACAGTGGTTTCGCACAAGACAGTGGTTTCGCTCAAGGCAGTGGTTTTGCACAAGAGAGTGGTTACGCACAAGAGAGTGGTTACGCACAAGACAGTGGTTTTGCACAAAAGAGTTGTTTTCCCACAAGAAAGTGGTTTCGCACAAGACAGTGGTTTCGCGCAAGACAGTGGTTTTGCACAAGGATGTGGTTTCGCACAAGAGAGTGGTTTCGCACAAGGCAGTGGTTTCGCACAAGACAGTGGTTTCGCAAAAGACAGTGGTTTCGCACACGACAGTGGTTTCGCACAAGAGAGTGGCTTCACATAAGACAGTGGTTTCACACAAGACAGTGGTTTCGCACAAGACAGTGGTTTCGCACAAGACAGTGGTTTCGCAAAAGGCAGTGGTTTTGCACAAGAGAGTGGTTTCGCAAAAGGCAGTGGTTTTGTACGAGGCAGTGGTTTTGCACAAGGCAGTGGTTTCGCACAAGACGGTGGTTCCGCACAAGATAGTGGTTTCGCACAAGAGGGTGGTTTCCCACTGTACAGTGGTTTCGCACAGGACAGTGGTTTCTTACAAGACAGTGGTTTCGCACAAGACAGTGGTTTCGCACAAGACAGTGGTTTCGCACAAGACAGTGGTTTCGCACAATGCAGTGGTTTCGAACAAGAGAGTGGTTTCGCAAAAGGCAGTGGTTTTGCACAAGAGAATGATTTGGCACAAGGCAGTGGTTTCACACAAGAGTGGTTTGCACAAGACAGTTGTTTCGCACAAGACAGTGGTTTCGCACAAGGCAGTGGTTTCGCACAAGGCAGTGGTGTCGCACAAGACAGTGGTGCCGCACAAGACAGTGGTGTCGCACAAGACAGTGGTTCCGCACAAGGCTGTGGTTTCGCACAAGAGAGTGGTTTCGCACAAGGCAGGGGTTACGCACAAGACAGTGGTTTTGCCCAATTCAGTGGTTTTGCACAAGACAGTGGTTCAGCACAAGGCAGTGGTTTCGCACAAGACAGTTGTTTCGCACAAGACAGTGGTTGCACACAAGACAGTGGTTTCGCACAAGACAGTGGTTTTGAACAAGACAGTGGTTTCGCACAAGACAGTGGTTTCGCAAAAGGCAGTGGTTTCACACAAGAGAGTCGTTTCGCAGAAGGCAGTGGTTTCACACAAGAGAGTCGTTTCGCAAAAGGCAGTGGTTTTGTACGAGGCAGTGGTTTTGCACAAGGCAGTGGTTTCGCACAAGACGGTGGTTCCGCACAAGATAGTGGTTTCGCACAAGAGGGTGGTTTCGCACTGGACAGTGGTTTCGAACAGGACAGTGGTTTCTTACAAGACAGTGGTTTCACACAAGACAGTGGTTTCGCACAAGAGAGTGGTTTAGCACAAGGCAGTGGTTTCACACAAGACAGTGGTTCCGCACAAAACATTGGTTTCGGAAAAGACAGTGGTTTCGCACAAGACAGTGGTTTCGCACAAGGCAGTGGCATCGCACAAGACAGTGGTATCGCACAAGAGAGTCGTTTCGCACAAGACAGTCGTTTCGCACAAGACAGTCGTTTCGCACAAGACAGTCGTTTCGCACAAGACAGTCATTTCGCATACGACAGTGGTTTTGCACAAGACAGGGGTTTCGCAAAGGACAGTGGTTTCGCACAAGGCAGTGGTTTCGCACAAGAGAATGGTTTCGCACACGACAGTGGTTTCGCACAGGACAGAGGTTTCGCACAGGACAGAGGTTTCGCACAAGACAGAGGTTTCGCACAAGACAGTTGTTTCGCAAAGAACAGTGGTTTTGCAAAAGAGAGTGGTTTCACAAAGGAGAGAGGTTTTGCACAAGGCAGTGGTATCGCACAAGAGAGTGGTTTCGCACAAGACAGTGGTTTCGCACAAGACAGTGGTTTCGCTCAAGGCAGTGGTTTTGCACAAGAGAGTGGTTTCGCACAAGGCAGTGGTTTCGCACAAAAGAGTTGTTTTCCCACAAGACAGTGGTTTCGCACAAGACAGTGGTTTCGCAAAAGACAGTGGTTTTGCACAAGAATGTGGTTTCGCATAAGAGAGTGGTTTCGCACAAGGCAGTGGTTCCGCACAAGACAGTGGTTTCGCACAAGGCAGTGGTTTCGCACAAGGCAGTGGTTTCACACAAGGCAGTGGTTTCACACAAGACACTGGTTTCGCACAAGACAGTGGTATCGCACAAGACAGTGGTTTCGCACAAGACAGTGGTTTCGCACAAGACAGTGGTTTCGCACAAGAGAATTGTTTCGCACAAGACAGTGGTTTCGCACAAGACAGTGGTTTCGCACAAGACAGTGGTTTTTGCACAAGGCAGTGGTTTCGCACAAGGCAGTGGTTTCGCACAAGGCAGTGGTTTCGCACAAGGCAGTGGTTTCGCACAAGACAGTGGTTTCGCACAAGACAGTGGTTTCGCACAAGACAGTGGTTTCGCACAAGACAGTGTTTTCGCACAAGACAGTGGTTTCGCACAAGACAGTGGTTTCGCACAAGACAGTGCATTTGCACAAGGAAGTGGTTTCGCACAAGGCCGTGGTTTTGTACAAAACAGTGGTTTCGCACAAGACAGTGGTTTCGCACAAGGCAGTGTTTTCGCACAAGGCAGTGGTTTCGCACAAGGCAGTGGTTTCGCACAAGGCAGTGGTTTCGCAAAAGACAGTGGTTCCACACAAGACAGTGGTTTCGCAAAAGACAGTTGTTTCGCACAGGAGAGTGGTTTCACACAAGAAAGTGGTTTCGCACAAGACAGTGGTTTCGCACAAGACAGTGGTTTCGCACAAGACAGTGGTTTTGAAAAAGGCAGTGGTTTTGAACAAGAGAGTGATTTGGCACAAGGCAGTGGTTTCACACAAGAGTGGTTTGCACAAGACAGTTGTTTCGCACAAGACAGTGGTTTCGCACAAGGCAGTGGTTTCGCACAAGGCAGTGGTGTCGCACAAGACAGTGGTTCCGCACAAGGCTGTGGTTCCGCACAAGGCTGTGGTTTCGCACAAGAGAGTGGTTTCGCACAAGAGAGTGGTTTCGCACAAGGCAGGGGTTACGCACAAGACAGTGGTTTTGCCCAAGACAGTGGTTCAGCACAAGGTAGTGGTTTCGCACAAGATAGTGGTTTCGCACAAGGCAGTGGTTTCGCACAAGACAGTGGTTTCGCACAAGGCAGTGGTTTCGCACAAGGCAATGGTTTTGCACAAGACAGTGGTTGCACAGAAGACAGTGGTATCGTACAAGACGGTGGCTTCGCACAAGACAGAGGTTTCACACAAGACAGTTGTTTCGCAAAGAACAGTGGTTTTGCAAAGGAGAGTGGTTTCGCACAAGAGAGTGGTTTCGCACAAGGCAGTGGTATCGCACAAGAGAGTGGTTTCGCACAAGACAGTGGTTTCGCACAAGACAGTGGTTTCGCACAAGACAGTGGTTTCGCACAAGACAGTGGTTTCGCACAAGACAGTGATTTCGCACAAGACAGTGGTTTCGCACAAGACAGTGGTTTCGCACAAGACAGTGGTTTCGCTCAAGGCAGTGGTTTTGCACAAGAGAGTGGTTACGCACAAGAGAGTGGTTACGCACAAGACAGTGGTTTTGCACAAAAGAGTTGTTTTCCCACAAGAAAGTGGTTTCGCACAAGACAGTGGTTTTGCACAAGGATGTGGTTTCGAACAAGAGAGTGGTTTCGCACAAGGCAGTGGTTTCGCACAAGACAGTGGTTTCGCACAAGACAGTGGTTTCGCACAAGACAGTGGTTTCGCACAAGACAGTGGTTTTGCACAAGACAGTGGTTTCGCAAAAGACAGTGGTTTCGCACACGACAGTGGTTTCGCACAAGAGAGTGGCTTCACATAAGACAGTGGTTTCACACAAGACAGTGGTTTCGCACAAGACAGTGGTTTCGCACAAGACAGTGGTTTCGCAAAAGGCAGTGCTTTTGTACGAGGCAGTGGTTTTGAACAAGGCAGTGGTTTCGCACAAGACGGTGGTTCCGCACAAGATAGTGGTTTCGCACAAAAGGGTGGTTTCCCACTGGACAGTGGTTTCGCACAGGACAGTGGTTTCTTACAAGACAGTGGTTTCTTACAAGACAGTGGTTTCGCACAAGACAGTGGTTTTGCACAAGACAGTGGTTTCTTACAAGACAGTGGTTTCGCACAAGACAGTGGTTTCGCACAAGACAGTGGTTTCGCACAAGACAGTGGTTTCGCACAAGACAGTGGTTTCACACAAGACAGTGGTTCCGCACAAAACATTAGTTTCGGACAAGACAGTGTTTTCGCACAAGACAGTGGTTGCACACAAGACTGTGGTTTCGCACATAACAGTGGTTTCGCACAAGGCAGTGGTTGTGCAAAAGACAGTGGTTTTGCACAAGGCGGTGGTTTCGCACAAGAGAGTGGTTTCGAACAAGACAGTGGTTTCACGTAGGTGAGTGGTTTCGCACAGGACGGATGTTTCACACACGATGGTGGTTTCGCACAAGGCAGTGGTATCGCACAAGACAGTGGTATCGCACAAGACAGTGGTTTCGCACACAACAGAGGTTTCGCACACGTCAGTGGTTTCGCACACGAAAGTGGTTTCGCACACGACAGTGGTTTCGCACACGACAGTGGTTTTGCACAAGGCAGTGGTTTCGCACAAAACAGTGGTTTCGCAAAGGACAGTGGTTTCGCACAAGGCAGTGGTTTCGCACAAGAGAATGGTTTCGCACACGACACTGGTTTCGCACAGGGCAGTGTTTTCGCACAGGACAGATGTTTCGCACAAGACAGTTGTTTCGCAAAGAACAGTGGTTTTGCAAAGGAGAGTGGTTTCGCAAAGGAGAGTGGTTTTGCACAAGGCAGTGGTATCGCACAAGACAGTGGTTTCGCACAAGACAGTGGTTTCGCACAAGACAGTGGTTTCGCACAAGACAGTGGTTTCGCACAAGACAGTGGTTTCGCACAAGACAGTGGTTTCGCTCAAGACAGTGGTTTCGCTCAAGACAGTGGTTTCGCTGAAGGCAGTGGTTTCGCTCAAGGCAGTGGTTTCGCTCAAGGCAGTGGTTTCGCTCAAGACAGTGGTTTCGCTCAAGACAGTGGTTTCGCTCAAGACAGTGGTTTCGCTCAAGACAGTGGTTTCGCTCAAGACAGTGGTTTCGCTCAAGACAGTGGTTTCGCACAAGAGAGTGGTTTCGCAAAAGGCAGTGGTTTTGCACAAGAGAGTGATTTGGCACAAGAGAGTGATTTCACACAAGAGTGGTTTGCACAAGACAGTTGTTTCGCACAAGGCAGTGGTTTCGCACAAGGCAGTGGTTTCGCACAAGGCAGTGGTGTCGCTCAAGGCAGTGGTGTCGCACAAGGCAGTGGTGTCGCACAAGGCAGTGGTTTCGCACAAGGCAGTGGTTTCGCACAAGGCAGTGGTTTCGCACAAGGCAGTGGTTTCGCACAAGGCAGTGGTTTCGCACAGGACAGTGGTTTCGCTCAAGACAGTGGTTTCGCTCAAGACAGTGGTTTCGCACAAGACAGTGGTTTCGCACAAGACAGTGGTTTCGCACAAGAGAGTGGTTTCGCACAAGAGAGTGGTTTCGCACAAGAGAGTGGTTTCGCACAAGACAGTGGTTTCGCACAAGAGAGTGATTTGGCACAAGAGAGTGATTTGGCACAAGAGAGTGATTTCACACAAGAGTGGTTTGCACAAGACAGTTGTTTCGCACAAGGCAGTGGTTTCGCACAAGGCAGTGGTTTCGCACAAGGCAGTGGTTTCGCACAAGGCAGTGGTTTCGCACAAGGCAGTGGTGTCGCACAAGGCAGTGGTGTCGCACAAGGCAGTGGTTTCGCACAAGGCAGTGGTTTCGCACAAGGCAGTGGTTTCGCACAGGACAGTGGTTTCGCACAGGACAGTGGTTTCGCTCAAGACAGTGGTTTCGCTCAAGACAGTGGTTTCGCTCAAGACAGTGGTTTCGCTCAAGACAGTGGTTTCGCTCAAGACAGTGGTTTCGCTCAAGACAGTGGTTTCGCTCAAGACAGTGGTTTCGCACAAGACAGTGGTTTCGCACAAGACAGTTGTTTCGCACAAGACAGTGGTTTCGCACAATGCAGTGGTTTCGCACAATGCAGTGGTTTCGCACAAGAGAGTGGTTTTGCAAAAGGCAATGGTTTTGCACAAGAGAGTGATTTGGCACAAGGCAGTGGTTTCACACAAGAGTGGTTTGCACAAGACAGTTGTTTCGCACAAGACAGTGGTTTCGCACAAGGCAGTGGTTTCGCACAAGACAGTGGTTTCGCACAAGACAGTGGTTTCGCACAAGACAGTGGTTTCGCACAAGACTGTGGTTTCGACAAGGCAGTGGTTTCGCACAAGACAGTGGTTTTGCACAAGACATTGGTTCAGCACAAGGCAGTGGTGTCGCACAAGACAGTGGTATCGCACAAGACAGTCGTTTCACACAAGACAGTGGTTTTGCACACGACAGTGGTTTCGCATACGACAGTGGTTTTGCACAAGGCAGTGGTTTCACAAAGGACAGTGGTTTCGCACAAGGCAGTGGTTTCGCACAAGAGAATGGTTTCGCACATGACAGTGGTTTCACACAGGGCAGTGTTTTCGCACAGGACAGAGGTTTCGCACAAGACAGAGGTTTCGCACAAGACAGAGGTTTCGCAAAGAACAGTGGTTTTGCAAAGGAGAGTGGTTTCGCAAAGGAGAGTGGTTTTGCACAAGGCAGTGGTATCGCACAAGAGAGTGGTTTCGCACAAGACAGTGGTTTCGCACAAGACAGTGGTTTCGCACAAGACAGTGGTTTCGCACAAGACAGTGGTTTCGCACAAGACAGTGGTTTCGCACAAGGCAGTGGTTTCGCACAAGGCAGTGGTTCCGCACAAAACATTGGTTTCGGACAAGACAGTGTTTTCGCACAAGACAGTGGTTGCTCACAAGACTGTGGTTGAGCAAAAGACAGTGGTTTTGCACAAGGCGGTGGTTTCGCACAAGGCAGTGGTTTCGCACACGACCGTGGTTTCGCACAAGACAGCGGTTTCGCACAAGACAGTGGTTTCACGCAGGTGAGTGGTTTCGCACAAGGCAGTAGTATCGCACAAGACAGTGGTATCGCACAAGACAGTCGTTTCGCACAAGACAGTCGTTTCGCACAAGACAGTCGTTTCGCACAAGACAGTCGTTTCGCACAAGACAGTGGTTTCGCATACGACAGTTGTTTCGCAAAGAACAGTGGTTTTGCAAAAGAGAGTGGTTTCGCAAAGGAGAGTGGTTTTGCACAAGGCAGTGGTATCGCACAAGAGAGTGGTTTCGCACAAGACAGTGGTTTCGCACAAGATAGTGGTTTCGCTCAAGGCAGTGGTTTTGAACAAGAGAGTGGTTTCGCACAAGGCAGTGGTTTCGCACAAAAGAGTTGTTTTCCCACAAGACAGTGGTTTCGCACAAGACAGTGGTTTTGCACAAGAATGTGGTTTCGCACAAGAGAGTGGTTTCGCACAAGGCAGTGGTTCCGCACAAGACAGTTGTTTCGCACAAGGCAGTGGTTTCGCACAAGGCAGTGGTTTCGCACAAGGCAGTGGTTTCGCACAAGGCAGTGGTTTCGCACAAGGCAGTGGTTTCACACAAGGCAGTGGTTTCACACAAGACACTGGTGTCGCACAAGACAGTGGTTTCGCACAAGACAGTGGTTTCGCACAAGACAGTGGTTTCGCACAAGACAGTGGTTTCGCACAAGAGAATTGTTTCGCACAAGACAGTGGTTTCGCACAAGACAGTGGTTTTTGCACAAGGCAGTGGTTTCGCACAAGGCAGTGGTTTCGCACAAGGCAGTGGTTTCGCACAAGGCAGTGGTTTTGCACAAGACAGTGGTTGCACATAAGACAGTGGTGTCGTACAAGACGGTGGCTTCGCACAAGACAGAGGTTTCACACAAGACAGTTGTTTCGCAAAGAACAGTGGTTTTGCAAAGGAGTGGTTTCGCACAAGAGAGTGGTTTCGCACAAGGCAGTGGTATCGCACAAGAGAGTGGTTTCGCACAAGACAGTGGTTTCGCACAAGACAGTGGTTTCGCACAAGACAGTGGTTTCGCACAAGACAGTGGTTTCGCACAAGACAGTGGTTTCGCACAAGACAGTGATTTCGCACAAGACAGTGGTTTCGCACAAGACAGTGATTTCGCACAAGACAGTGGTTTCGCACAAGACAGTGGTTTCGCACAAGACAGTGGTTTCGCACAAGACAGTGGTTTCGCACAAGGCAGTGGTTTTGCCCAAGAGAGTGGTTTCGCACAAGGCAGGGGTTACGCACAAGACAGTGGTTTTGCCCAAGGCAGTGGTTTTGCACAAGACAGTGGTTCAGCACAAGGCAGTGGTTTCGCACAAGACAGTTGTTTCGCACAAGACAGTGGTTGCACACAAGACAGTGGTTTCGCACAAGACAGTGGTTTTGAACAAGACAGTGGTTTCGCACAAGACAGTGGTTTCGCAAAAGGCAGTGGTTTCACACAAGAGAGTCGTTTCGCAAAAGGCAGTGGTTTCACACAAGAGAGTCGTTTCGCAAAAGGCAGTGGTTTTGTACGAGACAGTGGTTTTGCACAAGGCAGTGGTTTCGCACAAGACGGTGGTTCCGCACAAGATAGTGGTTTCGCACAAGAGGGTGGTTTCGCACTGGACAGTGGTTTCGAACAGGACAGTGGTTTCTTGCAAGACAGTGGTTTCACACAAGACAGTGGTTTCGCACAAGACAGTGGTTTCGCACAAGGCAGTGGTTTCACACAAGACAGTGGTTCCGCACAAAACATTGGTTTCGGACAAGACAGTGTTTTCGCACAAGACAGTGGTTGCTCACAAGACAGTGTTTTCGCACAAGACAGTGGTTGCTCACAAGACTGTGGTTGAGGAAAAGACAGTGGTTTTGCACAAGGCGGTGGTTTCGCACAAGGCAGTGGTTTCGCACACGACCGTGGTTTCGCACAAGACAGCGGTTTCGCACAAGACAGTGGTTTCACGCAGGTGAGTGGTTTCGCACAAGGCAGTAGTATCGCACAAGACAGTGGTATCGCACAAGACAGTCGTTTCGCACAAGACAGTCGTTTCGCACAAGACAGTCGTTTCGCACAAGACAGTCGTTTCGCACAAGACAGTGGTTTCGCATACGACAGTTGTTTCGCAAAGAACAGTGGTTTTGCAAAAGAGAGTGGTTTCGCAAAGGAGAGTGGTTGTGCACAAGGCAGTGGTATCGCACAAGAGAGTGGTTTCGCACAAGACAGTGGTTTCGCACAAGACAGTTGTTTCGCTCAAGGCAGTGGTTTTGAACAAGAGAGTGGTTTCGCACAAGGCAGTGGTTTCGCACAAAAGAGTTGTTTTCCCACAAGACAGTGGTTTCGCACAAGACAGTGGTTTTGCACAAGAATGTGGTTTCGCACAAGAGAGTGGTTTCGCACAAGGCAGTGGTTCCGCACAAGACAGTGGTTTCGCACAAGGCAGTGGTTTCGCACAAGGCAGTGGTTTCGCACAAGGCAGTGGTTTCGCACAAGGCAGTGGTTTCGCACAAGGCAGTGGTTTCACACAAGGCAGTGGTTTCACACAAGACACTGGTGTCGCACAAGACAGTGGTTTCGCACAAGACAGTGGTTTCGCACAAGACAGTGGTTTCGCACAAGACAGTGGTTTCGCACAAGAGAATTGTTTCGCACAAGACAGTGGTTTCGCACAAGACAGTGGTTTTTGCACAAGGCAGTGGTTTCGCACAAGGCAGTGGTTTCGCACAAGGCAGTGGTTTCGCACAAGGCAGTGGTTTTGCACAAGACAGTGGTTGCACAGAAGACAGTGGTGTCGTACAAGACGGTGGCTTCGCACAAGACAGAGGTTTCACACAAGACAGTTGTTTCGCAAAGAACAGTGGTTTTGCAAAGGAGAGTGGTTTCGCACAAGAGAGTGGTTTCGCACAAGGCAGTGGTATCGCACAAGAGAGTGGTTTCGCACAAGACAGTGGTTTCGCACAAGACAGTGGTTTCGCACAAGACAGTGGTTTCGCACAAGACAGTGGTTTCGCACAAGAGAGTGGTTTCGCACAAGACAGTGATTTCGCACAAGACAGTGGTTTCGCACAAGACAGTGGTTTCGCACAAGACAGTGGTTTCGCACAAGACAGTGGTTTCGCACAAGACAGTGGTTTCGCTCAAGGCAGTGGTTTTGCACAAGAGAGTGGTTACGCACAAGAGAGTGGTTACGCACAAGACAGTGGTTTTGCACAAAAGAGTTGTTTTCCCACAAGAAAGTGGTTTCGCACAAGACAGTGGTTTCGCGCAAGACAGTGGTTTTGCACAAGGATGTGGTTTCGCACAAGAGAGTGGTTTCGCACAAGGCAGTGGTTTCGCACAAGACAGTGGTTTCGCAAAAGACAGTGGTTTCGCACACGACAGTGGTTTCGCACAAGAGAGTGGCTTCACATAAGACAGTGGTTTCACACAAGACAGTGGTTTTGCACAAGACAGTGGTTTCGCACAAGACAGTGGTTTCGCAAAAGGCAGTGGTTTTGCACAAGAGAGTGGTTTCGCAAAAGGCAGTGGTTTTGTACGAGGCAGTGGTTTTGCACAAGGCAGTGGTTTCGCACAAGACGGTGGTTCCGCACAAGATAGTGGTTTCGCACAAGAGGGTGGTTTCCCACTGTACAGTGGTTTCGCACAGGACAGTGGTTTCTTACAAGACAGTGGTTTCGCACAAGACAGTGGTTTCGCACAAGACAGTGGTTTCGCACAAGACAGTGGTTTCGCACAATGCAGTGGTTTCGAACAAGAGAGTGGTTTCGCTAAAGGCAGTGGTTTTGCACAAGAGAGTGATTTGGCACAAGGCAGTGGTTTCACACAAGAGTGGTTTGCACAAGACAGTTGTTTCGCACAAGACAGTGGTTTCGCACAAGGCAGTGGTTTCGCACAAGGCAGTGGTGTCGCACAAGACAGTGGTGCCGCACAAGACAGTGGTGTCGCACAAGACAGTGGTTCCGCACAAGGCTGTGGTTTCGCACAAGAGAGTGGTTTCGCACAAGGCAGGGGTTACGCACAAGACAGTGGTTTTGCCCAATTCAGTGGTTTTGCACAAGACAGTGGTTCAGCACAAGGCAGTGGTTTCGCACAAGACAGTTGTTTCGCACAAGACAGTGGTTGCACACAAGACAGTGGTTGCACACAAGACAGTGGTTTCGCACAAGACAGTGGTTTTGAACAAGACAGTGGTTTCGCACAAGACAGTGGTTTCGCAAAAGGCAGTGGTTTCACACAAGAGAGTCGTTTCGCAAAAGGCAGTGGTTTCACACAAGAGAGTCGTTTCGCAAAAGGCAGTGGTTTTGTACGAGACAGTGGTTTTGCACAAGGCAGTGGTTTCGCACAAGACGGTGGTTCCGCACAAGATAGTGGTTTCGCACAAGAGGGTGGTTTCGCACTGGACAGTGGTTTCGAACAGGACAGTGGTTTCTTGCAAGACAGTGGTTTCACACAAGACAGTGGTTTCGCACAAGACAGTGGTTTCGCACAAGGCAGTGGTTTCACACAAGACAGTGGTTCCGCACAAAACATTGGTTTCGGACAAGACAGTGTTTTCGCACAAGACAGTGGTTGCTCACAAGACAGTGTTTTCGCACAAGACAGTGGTTGCTCACAAGACTGTGGTTGAGGAAAAGACAGTGGTTTTGCACAAGGCGGTGGTTTCGCACAAGGCAGTGGTTTCGCACACGACCGTGGTTTCGCACAAGACAGCGGTTTCGCACAAGACAGTGGTTTCACGCAGGTGAGTGGTTTCGCACAAGGCAGTAGTATCGCACAAGACAGTGGTATCGCACAAGACAGTCGTTTCGCACAAGACAGTCGTTTCGCACAAGACAGTCGTTTCGCACAAGACAGTGGTTTCGCATACGACAGTTGTTTCGCAAAGAACAGTGGTTTTGCAAAAGAGAGTGGTTTCGCAAAGGAGAGTGGTTGTGCACAAGGCAGTGGTATCGCACAAGAGAGTGGTTTCGCACAAGACAGTGGTTTCGCACAAGACAGTGGTTTCGCTCAAGGCAGTGGTTTTGAACAAGAGAGTGGTTTCGCACAAGGCAGTGGTTTCGCACAAAAGAGTTGTTTTCCCACAAGACAGTGGTTTCGCACAAGACAGTGGTTTTGCACAAGAATGTGGTTTCGCACAAGAGAGTGGTTTCGCACAAGGCAGTGGTTCCGCACAAGACAGTGGTTTCGCACAAGGCAGTGGTTTCGCACAAGGCAGTGGTTTCGCACAAGGCAGTGGTTTCGCACAAGGCAGTGGTTTCGCACAAGGCAGTGGTTTCACACAAGGCAGTGGTTTCACACAAGACACTGGTGTCGCACAAGACAGTGGTTTCGCACAAGACAGTGGTTTCGCACAAGACAGTGGTTTCGCACAAGACAGTGGTTTCGCACAAGAGAATTGTTTCGCACAAGACAGTGGTTTCGCACAAGACAGTGGTTTTTGCACAAGGCAGTGGTTTCGCACAAGGCAGTGGTTTCGCACAAGGCAGTGGTTTCGCACAAGGCAGTGGTTTTGCACAAGACAGTGGTTGCACAGAAGACAGTGGTGTCGTACAAGACGGTGGCTTCGCACAAGACAGAGGTTTCACACAAGACAGTTGTTTCGCAAAGAACAGTGGTTTTGCAAAGGAGAGTGGTTTCGCACAAGAGAGTGGTTTCGCACAAGGCAGTGGTATCGCACAAGAGAGTGGTTTCGCACAAGACAGTGGTTTCGCACAAGACAGTGGTTTCGCACAAGACAGTGGTTTCGCACAAGACAGTGGTTTCGCACAAGAGAGTGGTTTCGCACAAGACAGTGATTTCGCACAAGACAGTGGTTTCGCACAAGACAGTGGTTTCGCACAAGACAGTGGTTTCGCACAAGACAGTGGTTTCGCTCAAGGCAGTGGTTTTGCACAAGAGAGTGGTTACGCACAAGAGAGTGGTTACGCACAAGACAGTGGTTTTGCACAAAAGAGTTGTTTTCCCACAAGAAAGTGGTTTCGCACAAGACAGTGGTTTCGCGCAAGACAGTGGTTTTGCACAAGGATGTGGTTTCGCACAAGAGAGTGGTTTCGCACAAGGCAGTGGTTTCGCACAAGACAGTGGTTTCGCAAAAGACAGTGGTTTCGCACACGACAGTGGTTTCGCACAAGAGAGTGGCTTCACATAAGACAGTGGTTTCACACAAGACAGTGGTTTCGCACAAGACAGTGGTTTCGCACAAGACAGTGGTTTCGCAAAAGGCAGTGGTTTTGCACAAGAGAGTGGTTTCGCAAAAGGCAGTGGTTTTGTACGAGGCAGTGGTTTTGCACAAGGCAGTGGTTTCGCACAAGACGGTGGTTCCGCACAAGATAGTGGTTTCGCACAAGAGGGTGGTTTCCCACTGTACAGTGGTTTCGCACAGGACAGTGGTTTCTTACAAGACAGTGGTTTCGCACAAGACAGTGGTTTCGCACAAGACAGTGGTTTCGCACAAGACAGTGGTTTCGCACAATGCAGTGGTTTCGAACAAGAGAGTGGTTTCGCAAAAGGCAGTGGTTTTGCACAAGAGAATGATTTGGCACAAGGCAGTGGTTTCACACAAGAGTGGTTTGCACAAGACAGTTGTTTCGCACAAGACAGTGGTTTCGCACAAGGCAGTGGTTTCGCACAAGGCAGTGGTGTCGCACAAGACAGTGGTGCCGCACAAGACAGTGGTGTCGCACAAGACAGTGGTTCCGCACAAGGCTGTGGTTTCGCACAAGAGAGTGGTTTCGCACAAGGCAGGGGTTACGCACAAGACAGTGGTTTTGCCCAATTCAGTGGTTTTGCACAAGACAGTGGTTCAGCACAAGGCAGTGGTTTCGCACAAGACAGTTGTTTCGCACAAGACAGTGGTTGCACACAAGACAGTGGTTTCGCACAAGACAGTGGTTTTGAACAAGACAGTGGTTTCGCACAAGACAGTGGTTTCGCAAAAGGCAGTGGTTTCACACAAGAGAGTCGTTTCGCAGAAGGCAGTGGTTTCACACAAGAGAGTCGTTTCGCAAAAGGCAGTGGTTTTGTACGAGGCAGTGGTTTTGCACAAGGCAGTGGTTTCGCACAAGACGGTGGTTCCGCACAAGATAGTGGTTTCGCACAAGAGGGTGGTTTCGCACTGGACAGTGGTTTCGAACAGGACAGTGGTTTCTTACAAGACAGTGGTTTCACACAAGACAGTGGTTTCGCACAAGAGAGTGGTTTAGCACAAGGCAGTGGTTTCACACAAGACAGTGGTTCCGCACAAAACATTGGTTTCGGAAAAGACAGTGGTTTCGCACAAGACAGTGGTTTCGCACAAGGCAGTGGCATCGCACAAGACAGTGGTATCGCACAAGAGAGTCGTTTCGCACAAGACAGTCGTTTCGCACAAGACAGTCGTTTCGCACAAGACAGTCGTTTCGCACAAGACAGTCATTTCGCATACGACAGTGGTTTTGCACAAGACAGGGGTTTCGCAAAGGACAGTGGTTTCGCACAAGGCAGTGGTTTCGCACAAGAGAATGGTTTCGCACACGACAGTGGTTTCGCACAGGACAGAGGTTTCGCACAGGACAGAGGTTTCGCACAAGACAGAGGTTTCGCACAAGACAGTTGTTTCGCAAAGAACAGTGGTTTTGCAAAAGAGAGTGGTTTCACAAAGGAGAGTGGTTTTGCACAAGGCAGTGGTATCGCACAAGAGAGTGGTTTCGCACAAGACAGTGGTTTCGCACAAGACAGTGGTTTCGCTCAAGGCAGTGGTTTTGCACAAGAGAGTGGTTTCGCACAAGGCAGTGGTTTCGCACAAAAGAGTTGTTTTCCCACAAGACAGTGGTTTCGCACAAGACAGTGGTTTCGCAAAAGACAGTGGTTTTGCACAAGAATGTGGTTTCGCATAAGAGAGTGGTTTCGCACAAGGCAGTGGTTCCGCACAAGACAGTGGTTTCGCACAAGGCAGTGGTTTCGCACAAGGCAGTGGTTTCACACAAGGCAGTGGTTTCACACAAGACACTGGTTTCGCACAAGACAGTGGTATCGCACAAGACAGTGGTTTCGCACAAGACAGTGGTTTCGCACAAGACAGTGGTTTCGCACAAGAGAATTGTTTCGCACAAGACAGTGGTTTCGCACAAGACAGTGGTTTCGCACAAGACAGTGGTTTTTGCACAAGGCAGTGGTTTCGCACAAGGCAGTGGTTTCGCACAAGGCAGTGGTTTCGCACAAGGCAGTGGTTTCGCACAAGACAGTGGTTTCGCACAAGACAGTGGTTTCGCACAAGACAGTGGTTTCGCACAAGACAGTGTTTTCGCACAAGACAGTGGTTTCGCACAAGACAGTGGTTTCGCACAAGACAGTGCATTTGCACAAGGAAGTGGTTTCGCACAAGGCCGTGGTTTTGTACAAAACAGTGGTTTCGCACAAGACAGTGGTTTCGCACAAGGCAGTGTTTTCGCACAAGGCAGTGGTTTCGCACAAGGCAGTGGTTTCGCACAAGGCAGTGGTTTCGCAAAAGACAGTGGTTCCACACAAGACAGTGGTTTCGCAAAAGACAGTTGTTTCGCACAGGAGAGTGGTTTCACACAAGAAAGTGGTTTCGCACAAGACAGTGGTTTCGCACAAGACAGTGGTTTCGCACAAGACAGTGGTTTTGAAAAAGGCAGTGGTTTTGAACAAGAGAGTGATTTGGCACAAGGCAGTGGTTTCACACAAGAGTGGTTTGCACAAGACAGTTGTTTCGCACAAGACAGTGGTTTCGCACAAGGCAGTGGTTTCGCACAAGGCAGTGGTGTCGCACAAGACAGTGGTTCCGCACAAGGCTGTGGTTCCGCACAAGGCTGTGGTTTCGCACAAGAGAGTGGTTTCGCACAAGAGAGTGGTTTCGCACAAGGCAGGGGTTACGCACAAGACAGTGGTTTTGCCCAAGACAGTGGTTCAGCACAAGGTAGTGGTTTCGCACAAGATAGTGGTTTCGCACAAGGCAGTGGTTTCGCACAAGACAGTGGTTTCGCACAAGGCAGTGGTTTCGCACAAGGCAATGGTTTTGCACAAGACAGTGGTTGCACAGAAGACAGTGGTATCGTACAAGACGGTGGCTTCGCACAAGACAGAGGTTTCACACAAGACAGTTGTTTCGCAAAGAACAGTGGTTTTGCAAAGGAGAGTGGTTTCGCACAAGAGAGTGGTTTCGCACAAGGCAGTGGTATCGCACAAGAGAGTGGTTTCGCACAAGACAGTGGTTTCGCACAAGACAGTGGTTTCGCACAAGACAGTGGTTTCGCACAAGACAGTGGTTTCGCACAAGACAGTGATTTCGCACAAGACAGTGGTTTCGCACAAGACAGTGGTTTCGCACAAGACAGTGGTTTCGCTCAAGGCAGTGGTTTTGCACAAGAGAGTGGTTACGCACAAGAGAGTGGTTACGCACAAGACAGTGGTTTTGCACAAAAGAGTTGTTTTCCCACAAGAAAGTGGTTTCGCACAAGACAGTGGTTTTGCACAAGGATGTGGTTTCGAACAAGAGAGTGGTTTCGCACAAGGCAGTGGTTTCGCACAAGACAGTGGTTTCGCACAAGTAAGTGGTTTCGCACAAGACAGTGGTTTCGCACAAGACAGTGGTTTTGCACAAGACAGTGGTTTCGCAAAAGACAGTGGTTTCGCACACGACAGTGGTTTCGCACAAGAGAGTGGCTTCACATAAGACAGTGGTTTCACACAAGACAGTGGTTTCGCACAAGACAGTGGTTTCGCACAAGACAGTGGTTTCGCAAAAGGCAGTGCTTTTGTACGAGGCAGTGGTTTTGAACAAGGCAGTGGTTTCGCACAAGACGGTGGTTCCGCACAAGATAGTGGTTTCGCACAAAAGGGTGGTTTCCCACTGGACAGTGGTTTCGCACAGGACAGTGGTTTCTTACAAGACAGTGGTTTCTTACAAGACAGTGGTTTCGCACAAGACAGTGGTTTTGCACAAGACAGTGGTTTCTTACAAGACAGTGGTTTCGCACAAGACAGTGGTTTCGCACAAGACAGTGGTTTCGCACAAGACAGTGGTTTCGCACAAGACAGTGGTTTCACACAAGACAGTGGTTCCGCACAAAACATTAGTTTCGGACAAGACAGTGTTTTCGCACAAGACAGTGGTTGCACACAAGACTGTGGTTTCGCACATAACAGTGGTTTCGCACAAGGCAGTGGTTGTGCAAAAGACAGTGGTTTTGCACAAGGCGGTGGTTTCGCACAAGAGAGTGGTTTCGAACAAGACAGTGGTTTCACGTAGGTGAGTGGTTTCGCACAGGACGGATGTTTCACACACGATGGTGGTTTCGCACAAGGCAGTGGTATCGCACAAGACAGTGGTATCGCACAAGACAGTGGTTTCGCACACAACAGAGGTTTCGCACACGTCAGTGGTTTCGCACACGAAAGTGGTTTCGCACACGACAGTGGTTTAGCACACGACAGTGGTTTTGCACAAGGCAGTGGTTTCGCACAAAACAGTGGTTTCGCAAAGGACAGTGGTTTCGCACAAGGCAGTGGTTTCGCACAAGAGAATGGTTTCGCACACGACACTGGTTTCGCACAGGGCAGTGTTTTCGCACAGGACAGATGTTTCGCACAAGACAGTTGTTTCGCAAAGAACAGTGGTTTTGCAAAGGAGAGTGGTTTCGCAAAGGAGAGTGGTTTTGCACAAGGCAGTGGTATCGCACAAGACAGTGGTTTCGCACAAGACAGTGGTTTCGCACAAGACAGTGGTTTCGCACAAGACAGTGGTTTCGCACAAGACAGTGGTTTCGCACAAGACAGTGGTTTCGCTCAAGACAGTGGTTTCGCTCAAGACAGTGGTTTCGCTGAAGGCAGTGGTTTCGCTCAAGGCAGTGGTTTCGCTCAAGGCAGTGGTTTCGCTCAAGACAGTGGTTTCGCTCAAGACAGTGGTTTCGCTCAAGACAGTGGTTTCGCTCAAGACAGTGGTTTCGCTCAAGACAGTGGTTTCGCTCAAGACAGTGGTTTCGCACAAGAGAGTGGTTTCGCAAAAGGCAGTGGTTTTGCACAAGAGAGTGATTTGGCACAAGAGAGTGATTTCACACAAGAGTGGTTTGCACAAGACAGTTGTTTCGCACAAGGCAGTGGTTTCGCACAAGGCAGTGGTTTCGCACAAGGCAGTGGTGTCGCTCAAGGCAGTGGTGTCGCACAAGGCAGTGGTGTCGCACAAGGCAGTGGTTTCGCACAAGGCAGTGGTTTCGCACAAGGCAGTGGTTTCGCACAAGGCAGTGGTTTCGCACAAGGCAGTGGTTTCGCACAGGACAGTGGTTTCGCTCAAGACAGTGGTTTCGCTCAAGACAGTGGTTTCGCACAAGACAGTGGTTTCGCACAAGACAGTGGTTTCGCACAAGAGAGTGGTTTCGCACAAGAGAGTGGTTTCGCACAAGAGAGTGGTTTCGCACAAGACAGTGGTTTCGCACAAGAGAGTGATTTGGCACAAGAGAGTGATTTGGCACAAGAGAGTGATTTCACACAAGAGTGGTTTGCACAAGACAGTTGTTTCGCACAAGGCAGTGGTTTCGCACAAGGCAGTGGTTTCGCACAAGGCAGTGGTTTCGCACAAGGCAGTGGTTTCGCACAAGGCAGTGGTGTCGCACAAGGCAGTGGTGTCGCACAAGGCAGTGGTTTCGCACAAGGCAGTGGTTTCGCACAAGGCAGTGGTTTCGCACAGGACAGTGGTTTCGCACAGGACAGTGGTTTCGCTCAAGACAGTGGTTTCGCTCAAGACAGTGGTTTCGCTCAAGACAGTGGTTTCGCTCAAGACAGTGGTTTCGCTCAAGACAGTGGTTTCGCTCAAGACAGTGGTTTCGCTCAAGACAGTGGTTTCGCACAAGACAGTGGTTTCGCACAAGACAGTTGTTTCGCACAAGACAGTGGTTTCGCACAATGCAGTGGTTTCGCACAATGCAGTGGTTTCGCACAAGAGAGTGGTTTTGCAAAAGGCAATGGTTTTGCACAAGAGAGTGATTTGGCACAAGGCAGTGGTTTCACACAAGAGTGGTTTGCACAAGACAGTTGTTTCGCACAAGACAGTGGTTTCGCACAAGGCAGTGGTTTCGCACAAGACAGTGGTTTCGCACAAGACAGTGGTTTCGCACAAGACAGTGGTTTCGCACAAGACTGTGGTTTCGACAAGGCAGTGGTTTCGCACAAGACAGTGGTTTTGCACAAGACATTGGTTCAGCACAAGGCAGTGGTGTCGCACAAGGCACTGGTGTCGCACAAGGCACTGGTGTCGCACAAGGCAGTGGTTCCGCACAAGGCTGTGGTTTCGCACAAGGCTGTGTGTTCGCACAAGGCAGGGGTTACGCCCAAGGCAGTGGTTTTGCACAAGACAGTGGTTTTGCACAAGACAATGGTTCAGCACAAGGCAGTGGTTTCGCACAAGGCAGTTGTTTCGCACAAGACAGTGGTTGCACAGTGGTTGCACACAAGACAGTGGTTTCGCACAAGACAGTGGTTTCGCACAAGACAGTGGTTTTGAACAAGACAGTGGTTTCGCACAAGACGGTGGTTCCGCACAAGACGGTGGTTTCGCACAAGAGGGTGGTTTCCCACTGGACAGTGGTTTCGCACAGGACAGTGGTTTCTTACAAGACAGTGGTTTCACACAAGACAGTGGTTTCGCACAAGACAGTGGTTTCGCACAAGAGGGTGGTTTCCCACTGGACAGTGGTTTCGCACAGGACAGTGGTTTCTTACAAGACAGTGGTTTCACACAAGACAGTGGTTTCGCACAAGACAGCGGTTTCGCACAAGACAGTGGTTTCACGCAGGTGAGTGGTTTCGCACAGGACGGATGTTTCACACACGATGGTTGTTTCGCACAAGGCAGTGGTATCGCACAAGACAGTGGTATCGCACAAGACAGTCGTTTCGCACACGACAGTGGTTTCGCACACGACAGTGGTTTCGCACACGACAGTGGTTTTGCACAAGGCAGTGGTTTCGCACAAAACAGTGGTTTCGCACAAAACAGTGGTTTCGCACAAGGCAGTGGTTTCGCACAAGAGAATGGTTTCGCAAAAGGCAGTGGTTTTGCACAAGAGAGTGATTTGGCACAAGGCAGTGGTTTCACATAAGAGTGGTTTGCACAAGACAGTTGTTTTGCACAAGACAGTGGTTTCACGCAGGAGAGTGGTTTCGCACAGGAAGGATGTTTCGCACATAACGGTGGTTTCGCACAAGGCAGTGGTATCGCACAAGGCAGTGGTATCGCACAAGACAGTCGTTTCGCACAAGACAGTGGTTTCGCACAGGACAGTGGTTTCGCACAAGAAAGTGGTTTCGCACAGGAAAGTGGTTTCGCACAAGAAAGTGGTTTCGCACAATGCAGTGGTTTCGCACAAGAGAGTGGTTTCGCACAGGACAGTGGTTTTGCACAAGACAATGGTTTCGCACAAGACAATGGTTTCGCACAAGACAGTGGTTTCGCACAAGGCAGTGGTTTCGCACAGGACTGTGGTTTCGCACAGGACAGTGGTTTCGCTCAAGACAGTGGTTTCGCTCAAGACAGTGGTTTCGATCAAGACAGTGGTTTTGAACAAGACAGTGGTTTCGCACAAGACAGTGGTTTCGCACAATGCAGTGGTTTCGCACAATGCAGTGGTTTCGCACAAGAGAGTGGTTTCGCAAAAGGCAGTGGTTTTGCACAAGAGAGTGATTTGGCACAAGGCAGTGGTTTCACACAAGAGTGGTTTGCACAAGACAGTTGTTTCGCACAAGACAGTGGTTTTGCACAAGACAGTGGTTCAGCACAAGGCAGTGGTTTCGCACAAGACAGTTGTTTCGCACAAGACAGTTGTTTCGCACAAGACAGTTGTTTCGCACAAGACAGTGGTTGCCCACAAGACAGTGGTTTCGCACAAGACAGTGGTTTCGCACAAGACAGTGGTTAAGCACAAGACAGTGGTTCCGCACAAGAGGGTGGTTTCCCACTGGACAGTGGTTCCGCACAGGACAGTGGATTCTTACAAGACAGTGGTTTCGCACAAGACAGTGGTTTCGCACAAGACAGTGGTTTCGCACAAGGCAGTGGTTTCGCAAAAGACAGTGGTTCCACACAAGACAGTGGTTTCGCAAAAGACAGTTGTTTCGCACAGGAGAGTGGTTTCACACAAGAAAGTGGTTTCGCACAAGACAGTGGTTTCGCACAAGACAGTGGTTTCGCACAAGACAGTGGTTTTGAAAAAGGCAGTGGTTTTGAACAAGAGAGTGATTTGGCACAAGGCAGTGGTTTCACACAAGAGTGGTTTGCACAAGACAGTTGTTTCGCACAAGACAGTGGTTTCGCACAAGGCAGTGGTTTCGCACAAGGCAGTGGTGTCGCACAAGACAGTGGTTCCGCACAAGGCTGTGGTTCCGCACAAGGCTGTGGTTTCGCACAAGAGAGTGGTTTCGCACAAGAGAGTGGTTTCGCACAAGGCAGGGGTTACGCACAAGACAGTGGTTTTGCCCAAGACAGTGGTTCAGCACAAGGTAGTGGTTTCGCACAAGATAGTGGTTTCGCACAAGGCAGTGGTTTCGCACAAGACAGTGGTTTCGCACAAGGCAGTGGTTTCGCACAAGGCAATGGTTTTGCACAAGACAGTGGTTGCACAGAAGACAGTGGTATCGTACAAGACGGTGGCTTCGCACAAGACAGAGGTTTCACACAAGACAGTTGTTTCGCAAAGAACAGTGGTTTTGCAAAGGAGAGTGGTTTCGCTCAAGGCAGTGGTTTTGCACAAGAGAGTGGTTACGCACAAGACAGTGGTTTTGCACAAAAGAGTTGTTTTCCCACAAGAAAGTGGTTTCGCACAAGACAGTGGTTTTGCACAAGGATGTGGTTTCGAACAAGAGAGTGGTTTCGCACAAGGCAGTGGTTTCGCACAAGACAGTGGTTTCGCACAAGACAGTGGTTTCGCACAAGACAGTGGTTTCGCACAAGACAGTGGTTTTGCACAAGACAGTGGTTTCGCAAAAGACAGTGGTTTCGCACACGAAAGTGGTTTCGCACAAGAGAGTGGCTTCACATAAGACAGTGGTTTCACACAAGACAGTGGTTTCGCACAAGACAGTGGTTTCGCACAAGACAGTGGTTTCGCAAAAGGCAGTGCTTTTGTACGAGGCAGTGGTTTTGAACAAGGCAGTGGTTTCGCACAAGACGGTGGTTCCGCACAAGATAGTGGTTTCGCACAAAAGGGTGGTTTCCCACTGGACAGTGGTTTCGCACAGGACAGTGGTTTCTTACAAGACAGTGGTTTCTTACAAGACAGTGGTTTCGCACAAGACAGTGGTTTTGCACAAGACAGTGGTTTCTTACAAGACAGTGGTTTCGCACAAGACAGTGGTTTCGCACAAGACAGTGGTTTCGCACAAGACAGTGGTTTCGCACAAGACAGTGGTTTCACACAAGACAGTGGTTCCGCACAAAACATTAGTTTCGGACAAGACAGTGTTTTCGCACAAGACAGTGGTTGCACACAAGACTGTGGTTTCGCACATAACAGTGGTTTCGCACAAGGCAGTGGTTGTGCAAAAGACAGTGGTTTTGCACAAGGCGGTGGTTTCGCACAAGAGAGTGGTTTCGAACAAGACAGTGGTTTCACGTAGGTGAGTGGTTTCGCACAGGACGGATGTTTCACACACGATGGTGGTTTCGCACAAGGCAGTGGTATCGCACAAGACAGTGGTATCGCACAAGACAGTGGTTTCGCACACAACAGAGGTTTCGCACACGTCAGTGGTTTCGCACACGAAAGTGGTTTCGCACACGACAGTGGTTTCGCACACGACAGTGGTTTTGCACAAGGCAGTGGTTTCGCACAAAACAGTGGTTTCGCAAAGGACAGTGGTTTCGCACAAGGCAGTGGTTTCGCACAAGAGAATGGTTTCGCACACGACACTGGTTTCGCACAGGGCAGTGTTTTCGCACAGGACAGATGTTTCGCACAAGACAGTTGTTTCGCAAAGAACAGTGGTTTTGCAAAGGAGAGTGGTTTCGCAAAGGAGAGTGGTTTTGCACAAGGCAGTGGTATCGCACAAGACAGTGGTTTCGCACAAGACAGTGGTGTCGCACAAGACAGTGGTTTCGCACAAGACAGTGGTTTCGCACAAGACAGTGGTTTCGCACAAGACAGTGGTTTCGCTCAAGACAGTGGTTTCGCTCAAGACAGTGGTTTCGCTGAAGGCAGTGGTTTCGCTCAAGGCAGTGGTTTCGCTCAAGGCAGTGGTTTCGCTCAAGACAGTGGTTTCGCTCAAGACAGTGGTTTCGCTCAAGACAGTGGTTTCGCTCAAGAAAGTGGTTTCGCTCAAGACAGTGGTTTCGCACAAGAGAGTGGTTTCGCAAAAGGCAGTGGTTTTGCACAAGAGAGTGATTTGGCACAAGAGAGTGATTTCACACAAGAGTGGTTTGCACAAGACAGTTGTTTCGCACAAGGCAGTGGTTTCGCACAAGGCAGTGGTTTCGCACAAGGCAGTGGTGTCGCACAAGGCAGTGGTGTCGCACAAGGCAGTGGTGTCGCACAAGGCAGTGGTTTCGCACAAGGCAGTGGTTTCGCACAAGGCAGTGGTTTCGCACAAGGCAGTGGTTTCGCACAAGGCAGTGGTTTCGCACAGGACAGTGGTTTCGCTCAAGACAGTGGTTTCGCTCAAGACAGTGGTTTCGCACAAGACAGTGGTTTCGCACAAGACAGTGGTTTCGCACAAGAGAGTGGTTTCGCACAAGAGAGTGGTTTCGCACAAGAGAGTGGTTTCGCACAAGACAGTGGTTTCGCACAAGAGAGTGATTTGGCACAAGAGAGTGATTTGGCACAAGAGAGTGATTTCACACAAGAGTGGTTTGCACAAGACAGTTGTATCGCACAAGGCAGTGGTTTCGCACAAGGCAGTGGTTTCGCACAAGGCAGTGGTTTCGCACAAGGCAGTGGTGTCGCACAAGGCAGTGGTGTCGCACAAGGCAGTGGTTTCGCACAAGGCAGTGGTTTCGCACAAGGCAGTGGTTTCGCACAGGACAGTGGTTTCGCACAGGACAGTGGTTTCGCTCAAGACAGTGGTTTCGCTCAAGACAGTGGTTTCGCTCAAGACAGTGGTTTCGCTCAAGACAGTGGTTTCGCTCAAGACAGTGGTTTCGCTCAAGACAGTGGTTTCGCTCAAGACAGTGGTTTCGCACAAGACAGTGGTTTCGCACAAGACAGTTGTTTCGCACAAGACAGTGGTTTCGCACAATGCAGTGGTTTCGCACAATGCAGTGGTTTCGCACAAGAGAGTGGTTTTGCAAAAGGCAATGGTTTTGCACAAGAGAGTGATTTGGCACAAGGCAGTGGTTTCACACAAGAGTGGTTTGCACAAGACAGTTGTTTCGCACAAGACAGTGGTTTCGCACAAGGCAGTGGTTTCGCACAAGACAGTGGTTTCGCACAAGACAGTGGTTTCGCACAAGACAGTGGTTTCGCACAAGACTGTGGTTTCGACAAGGCAGTGGTTTCGCACAAGACAGTGGTTTTGCACAAGACATTGGTTCAGCACAAGGCAGTGGTGTCGCACAAGGCACTGGTCTCGCACAAGGCAGTGGTTCCGCACAAGGCTGTGGTTTCGCACAAGGCTGTGTGTTCGCACAAGGCAGGGGTTACGCCCAAGGCAGTGGTTTTGCACAAGACAGTGGTTTTGCACAAGACAATGGTTCAGCACAAGGCAGTGGTTTCGCACAAGGCAGTTGTTTCGCACAAGACAGTGGTTGCACAGTGGTTGCACACAAGACAGTGGTTTCGCACAAGACAGTGGTTTCGCACAAGACAGTGGTTTTGAACAAGACAGTGGTTTCGCACAAGACGGTGGTTCCGCACAAGACGGTGGTTTCGCACAAGAGGGTGGTTTCCCACTGGACAGTGGTTTCGCACAGGACAGTGGTTTCTTACAAGACAGTGGTTTCACACAAGACAGTGGTTTCGCACAAGACAGTGGTTTCGCACAAGAGGGTGGTTTCCCACTGGACAGTGGTTTCGCACAGGACAGTGGTTTCTTACAAGACAGTGGTTTCACACAAGACAGTGGTTTCGCACAAGACAGCGGTTTCGCACAAGACAGTGGTTTCACGCAGGTGAGTGGTTTCGCACAGGACGGATGTTTCACACACGATGGTTGTTTCGCACAAGGCAGTGGTATCGCACAAGACAGTGGTATCGCACAAGACAGTCGTTTCGCACACGACAGTGGTTTCGCACACGACAGTGGTTTCGCACACGACAGTGGTTTTGCACAAGGCAGTGGTTTCGCACAAAACAGTGGTTTCGCACAAAACAGTGGTTTCGCACAAGGCAGTGGTTTCGCACAAGAGAATGGTTTCGCAAAAGGCAGTGGTTTTGCACAAGAGAGTGATTTGGCACAAGGCAGTGGTTTCACATAAGAGTGGTTTGCACAAGACAGTTGTTTCGCACAAGACAGTGGTTTCACGCAGGAGAGTGGTTTCGCACAGGAAGGATGTTTCGCACATAACGGTGGTTTCGCACAAGGCAGTGGTATCGCACAAGGCAGTGGTATCGCACAAGACAGTCGTTTCGCACAAGACAGTGGTTTCGCACAGGACAGTGGTTTCGCACAAGAAAGTGGTTTCGCACAGGAAAGTGGTTTTGCACAAGAAAGTGGTTTCGCACAATGCAGTGGTTTCGCACAAGAGAGTGGTTTCGCACAGGACAGTGGTTTTGCACAAGACAATGGTTTCGCACAAGACAATGGTTTCGCACAAGACAGTGGTTTCGCACAAGGCAGTGGTTTCGCACAGGACTGTGGTTTCGCACAGGACAGTGGTTTCGCTCAAGACAGTGGTTTCGCTCAAGACAGTGGTTTCGCTCAAGACAGTGGTTTTGAACAAGACAGTGGTTTCGCACAAGACAGTGGTTTCGCACAATGCAGTGGTTTCGCACAATGCAGTGGTTTCGCACAAGAGAGTGGTTTCGCAAAAGGCAGTGGTTTTGCACAAGAGAGTGATTTGGCACAAGGCAGTGGTTTCACACAAGAGTGGTTTGCACAAGACAGTTGTTTCGCACAAGACAGTGGTTTTGCACAAGACAGTGGTTCAGCACAAGGCAGTGGTTTCGCACAAGACAGTTGTTTCGCACAAGACAGTTGTTTCGCACAAGACAGTTGTTTCGCACAAGACAGTGGTTGCCCACAAGACAGTGGTTTCGCACAAGACAGTGGTTTCGCACAAGACAGTGGTTAAGCACAAGACAGTGGTTCCGCACAAGAGGGTGGTTTCCCACTGGACAGTGGTTCCGCACAGGACAGTGGATTCTTACAAGACAGTGGTTTCGCACAAGACAGTGGTTTCGCACAAGACAGTGGTTTCGCACAAGACAGTGGTTTCGCACAAGACAGTGGTTTCGCACAAGACAGTGGTTTCGCACAAGACAGTGGTTTCGCACAAGACAGTGGTTTCGCACAAGACAGTGGTTTCGCACAAGACAGTGGTTTCGCACAAGAGGGTGGTTTGGCACAAGAGGGTGGTTTCCCACTGGACAGTGGTTTCGCACAGGACAGTGGTTTCTTACAAGACAGTGGTTTCACACAAGACAGTGGTTTCGCACAAGACAGCGGTTTCGCACAAGACAGTGGTTTCACGCAGGTGAGTGGTTTCGCACAGGACGGATGTTTCACACACGATGGTGGTTTCGCACAAGGCAGTGGTATCGCACAAGACAGTGGTATCGCACAAGACAGTCGTTTCACACAATACAGTGGTTTCGCACACGACAGTGGTTTCGCACACGACAGTGGTTTCGCACACGACAGTGGTTTCGCACACGACAGTGGTTTTGCACAAGGCAGTGGTTTCGCACAAAACAGTGGTTTCGCACAAGGCAGTGGTTTCGCACAAGAGAATGGTTTCGCACAAGAGAATGGTTTCGCACAGGGCAGTGTTTTCGGACAGGACAGAGGTTTCGCACAGGACAGAGGTTTCGCACAAGACAGTTGTTTCGCAAAGAACAGTGGTTTTGCAAAGGAGAGTGGTTTCGCAAAGGAGAGTGGTTTTGCACAAGGCAGTGGTATCGCACAAGAGAGTGGTTTCGCACAAGAGAGTGGTTTCACACAAGACAGTGGTTTCGCACAAGACAGTGGTTTCGCACAAGACAGTGGTTTCGCACAAGACAGTGGTTTCGCACAAGACAGTGGTTTCGCACAAGACAGTGGTTTCGCACAAGACAGTGGTTTCGCTCAAGGCAGTGGTTTCGCTCAAGGCAGTGGTTTCGCACAAGGCAGTGGTTTCGCACAAAAGAGTTGTTTTCCCACAAGACAGTGGTTTCGCACAAGACAGTGGTTTCGCACAAGACAGTGGTTTCGCACAAGAAAGCGGTTTCGCACAAGAGAGTGGTTTCGCACAAGAGAGTGGTTTCGCACAAGAGAGTGGTTTCGCACAAGGCAGTGGTTTCGCACAAGGCAGTGGTTTCGCATAAGACAGTGGTTTCGCACAAGACAGTGGTTTCGCAGTGGACAGTGGTTTCACACAGGACAGTGGTTTCTTACAAGACAGTGGTTTCACACAAGACAGTGGTTTCGCACAAGACAGTGGTTTCACACAAGACAGTGGTTTCACACAAGACAGTGGTTTCGCACAAGACAGTGGTTTCGCACAGGACAGTGGTTTCGCACAAGACAGTGGTTTCGCACAAGACAGTGGTTTCGCACAAGACAGTGGTTTCGCACAGGACAGTGGTTTCGCTCAAGACAGTGGTTTCGCTCAAGACAGTGGTTTCGCTCAAGACAGTGGTTTCGCTCAAGACAGTGGTTTCGCTCAAGACAGTGGTTTCGCTCAAGACAGTGGTTTCGCTCAAGACAGTGGTTTCGCACAAGACAGTGGTTTCGCACAAGACAATTGTTTCGCACAAGACAGTGGTTTCGCACAATGCAGTGGTTTCGCACAATGCAGTGGTTTCGCACAAGAGAGTGGTTTTGCAAAAGGCAATGGTTTTGCACAAGAGAGTGATTTGGCACAAGGCAGTGGTTTCACACAAGAGTGGTTTGCACAAGACAGTTGTTTCGCACAAGACAGTGGTTTCGCACAAGGCAGTGGTTTCGCACAAGACAGTGGTATCGCACAAGACAGTGGTTTCGCACAAGACAGTGGTTTCGCACAAGACTGTGGTTTCGACAAGGCAGTGGTTTCGCACAAGACAGTGGTTTTGCACAAGACATTGGTTCAGCACAAGGCAGTGGTGTCGCACAAGGCACTGGTCTCGCACAAGGCAGTGGTTCCGCACAAGGCTGTGGTTTCGCACAAGGCTGTGTGTTCGCACAAGGCAGGGGTTACGCCCAAGGCAGTGGTTTTGCACAAGACAGTGGTTTTGCACAAGAAAATGGTTCAGCACAAGGCAGTGGTTTCGCACAAGGCAGTTGTTTCGCACAAGACAGTGGTTGCACAGTGGTTGCACACAAGACAGTGGTTTCGCACAAGACAGTGGTTTCGCACAAGACAGTGGTTTTGAACAAGACAGTGGTTTCGCACAAGACGGTGGTTCCGCACAAGACGGTGGTTTCGCACAAGAGGGTGGTTTCCCACTGGACAGTGGTTTCGCACAGGACAGTGGTTTCTTACAAGACAGTGGTTTCACACAAGACAGTGGTTTCGCACAAGACAGTGGTTTCGCACAAGAGGGTGGTTTCCCACTGGACAGTGGTTTCGCACAGGACAGTGGTTTCTTACAAGACAGTGGTTTCACACAAGACAGTGGTTTCGCACAAGACAGCGGTTTCGCACAAGACAGTGGTTTCACGCAGGTGAGTGGTTTCGCACAGGACGGATGTTTCACACACGATGGTTGTTTCGCACAAGGCAGTGGTATCGCACAAGACAGTGGTATCGCACAAGACAGTCGTTTCGCACACGACAGTGGTTTCGCACACGACAGTGGTTTCGCACACGACAGTGGTTTTGCACAAGGCAGTGGTTTCGCACAAAACAGTGGTTTCGCACAAAACAGTGGTTTCGCACAAGGCAGTGGTTTCGCACAAGAGAATGGTTTCGCAAAAGGCAGTGGTTTTGCACAAGAGAGTGATTTGGCACAAGGCAGTGGTTTCACATAAGAGTGGTTTGCACAAGACAGTTGTTTCGCACAAGACAGTGGTTTCACGCAGGAGAGTGGTTTCGCACAGGAAGGATGTTTCGCACATAACGGTGGTTTCGCACAAGGCAGTGGTATCGCACAAGGCAGTGGTATCGCACAAGACAGTCGTTTCGCACAAGACAGTGGTTTCGCACAGGACAGTGGTTTCGCACAAGAAAGTGGTTTCGCACAGGAAAGTGGTTTTGCACAAGAAAGTGGTTTCGCACAATGCAGTGGTTTCGCACAAGAGAGTGGTTTCGCACAGGACAGTGGTTTTGCACAAGACAATGGTTTCGCACAAGACAATGGTTTCGCACAAGACAGTGGTTTCGCACAAGGCAGTGGTTTCGCACAGGACTGTGGTTTCGCACAGGACAGTGGTTTCGCTCAAGACAGTGGTTTCGCTCAAGACAGTGGTTTCGCTCAAGACAGTGGTTTTGAACAAGACAGTGGTTTCGCACAAGACAGTGGTTTCGCACAATGCAGTGGTTTCGCACAATGCAGTGGTTTCGCACAAGAGAGTGGTTTCGCAAAAGGCAGTGGTTTTGCACAAGAGAGTGATTTGGCACAAGGCAGTGGTTTCACACAAGAGTGGTTTGCACAAGACAGTTGTTTCGCACAAGACAGTGGTTCAGCACAAGGCAGTGGTTTCGCACAAGACAGTTGTTTCGCACAAGACAGTTGTTTCGCACAAGACAGTTGTTTCGCACAAGACAGTGGTTGCCCACAAGACAGTGGTTTCGCACAAGACAGTGGTTTCGCACAAGACAGTGGTTAAGCACAAGACAGTGGTTCCGCACAAGAGGGTGGTTTCCCACTGGACAGTGGTTCCGCACAGGACAGTGGATTCTTACAAGACAGTGGTTTCGCACAAGACAGTGGTTTCGCACAAGACAGTGGTTTCGCACAAGACAGTGGTTTCGCACAAGACAGTGGTTTCGCACAAGACAGTGGTTTCGCACAAGACAGTGGTTTCGCACAAGACAGTGGTTTCGCACAAGACAGTGGTTTCGCACAAGACAGTGGTTTCGCACAAGAGGGTGGTTTGGCACAAGAGGGTGGTTTCCCACTGGACAGTGGTTTCGCACAGGACAGTGGTTTCTTACAAGACAGTGGTTTCACACAAGACAGTGGTTTCGCACAAGACAGCGGTTTCGCACAAGACAGTGGTTTCACGCAGGTGAGTGGTTTCGCACAGGACGGATGTTTCACACACGATGGTGGTTTCGCACAAGGCAGTGGTATCGCACAAGACAGTGGTATCGCACAAGACAGTCGTTTCACACAATACAGTGGTTTCGCACACGACAGTGGTTTCGCACACGACAGTGGTTTCGCACACGACAGTGGTTTCGCACACGACAGTGGTTTTGCACAAGGCAGTGGTTTCGCACAAAACAGTGGTTTCGCACAAGGCAGTGGTTTCGCACAAGAGAATGGTTTCGCACAAGAGAATGGTTTCGCACAGGGCAGTGTTTTCGGACAGGACAGAGGTTTCGCACAGGACAGAGGTTTCGCACAAGACAGTTGTTTCGCAAAGAACAGTGGTTTTGCAAAGGAGAGTGGTTTCGCAAAGGAGAGTGGTTTTGCACAAGGCAGTGGTATCGCACAAGAGAGTGGTTTCGCACAAGAGAGTGGTTTCACACAAGACAGTGGTTTCGCACAAGACAGTGGTTTCGCACAAGACAGTGGTTTCGCACAAGACAGTGGTTTCGCACAAGACAGTGGTTTCGCACAAGACAGTGGTTTCGCACAAGACAGTGGTTTCGCTCAAGGCAGTGGTTTCGCTCAAGGCAGTGGTTTCGCACAAGGCAGTGGTTTCGCACAAAAGAGTTGTTTTCCCACAAGACAGTGGTTTCGCACAAGACAGTGGTTTCGCACAAGACAGTGGTTTCGCACAAGAAAGCGGTTTCGCACAAGAGAGTGGTTTCGCACAAGAGAGTGGTTTCGCACAAGAGAGTGGTTTCGCACAAGGCAGTGGTTTCGCACAAGGCAGTGGTTTCGCATAAGACAGTGGTTTCGCACAAGACAGTGGTTTCGCAGTGGACAGTGGTTTCACACAGGACAGTGGTTTCTTACAAGACAGTGGTTTCACACAAGACAGTGGTTTCGCACAAGACAGTGGTTTCACACAAGACAGTGGTTTCACACAAGACAGTGGTTTCGCACAAGACAGTGGTTTCGCACAGGACAGTGGTTTCGCACAAGACAGTGGTTTCGCACAAGACAGTGGTTTCGCACAGGACAGTGGTTTCGCACAAGACAGTGGTTTCGCACAGGACAGTGGTTTCGCACAAGACAGTGGTTTCGCACAAGACAGTGGTTTTGAACAAGACAGTGGTTTCGCACAAGACGGTGGTTCCGCACAAGACGGTGGTTTCGCACAAGAGGGTGGTTTCCCACTGGACAGTGGTTTCGCACAGGACAGTGGTTTCTTACAAGACAGTGGTTTCACACAAGACAGTGGTTTCGCACAAGACAGTGGTTTCGCACAAGAGGGTGGTTTCCCACTGGACAGTGGTTTCGCACAGGACAGTGGTTTCTTACAAGACAGTGGTTTCACACAAGACAGTGGTTTCGCACAAGACAGCGGTTTCGCACAAGACAGTGGTTTCACGCAGGTGAGTGGTTTCGCACAGGACGGATGTTTCACACACGATGGTTGTTTCGCACAAGGCAGTGGTATCGCACAAGACAGTGGTATCGCACAAGACAGTCGTTTCGCACACGACAGTGGTTTCGCACACGACAGTGGTTTCGCACACGACAGTGGTTTTGCACAAGGCAGTGGTTTCGCACAAAACAGTGGTTTCGCACAAAACAGTGGTTTCGCACAAGGCAGTGGTTTCGCACAAGAGAATGGTTTCGCAAAAGGCAGTGGTTTTGCACAAGAGAGTGATTTGGCACAAGGCAGTGGTTTCACATAAGAGTGGTTTGCACAAGACAGTTGTTTCGCACAAGACAGTGGTTTCACGCAGGAGAGTGGTTTCGCACAGGAAGGATGTTTCGCACATAACGGTGGTTTCGCACAAGGCAGTGGTATCGCACAAGGCAGTGGTATCGCACAAGACAGTCGTTTCGCACAAGACAGTGGTTTCGCACAGGACAGTGGTTTCGCACAAGAAAGTGGTTTCGCACAGGAAAGTGGTTTCGCACAAGAAAGTGGTTTCGCACAATGCAGTGGTTTCGCACAAGAGAGTGGTTTCGCACAGGACAGTGGTTTTGCACAAGACAATGGTTTCGCACAAGACAATGGTTTCGCACAAGACAGTGGTTTCGCACAAGGCAGTGGTTTCGCACAGGACTGTGGTTTCGCACAGGACAGTGGTTTCGCTCAAGACAGTGGTTTCGCTCAAGACAGTGGTTTCGCTCAAGACAGTGGTTTTGAACAAGACAGTGGTTTCGCACAAGACAGTGGTTTCGCACAATGCAGTGGTTTCGCACAATGCAGTGGTTTCGCACAAGAGAGTGGTTTCGCAAAAGGCAGTGGTTTTGCACAAGAGAGTGATTTGGCACAAGGCAGTGGTTTCACACAAGAGTGGTTTGCACAAGACAGTTGTTTCGCACAAGACAGTGGTTTTGCACAAGACAGTGGTTCAGCACAAGGCAGTGGTTTCGCACAAGACAGTTGTTTCGCACAAGACAGTTGTTTCGCACAAGACAGTTGTTTCGCACAAGACAGTGGTTGCCCACAAGACAGTGGTTTCGCACAAGACAGTGGTTTCGCACAAGACAGTGGTTAAGCACAAGACAGTGGTTCCGCACAAGAGGGTGGTTTCCCACTGGACAGTGGTTCCGCACAGGACAGTGGATTCTTACAAGACAGTGGTTTCGCACAAGACAGTGGTTTCGCACAAGACAGTGGTTTCGCACAAGACAGTGGTTTCGCACAAGACAGTGGTTTCGCACAAGACAGTGGTTTCGCACAAGACAGTGGTTTCGCACAAGACAGTGGTTTCGCACAAGACAGTGGTTTCGCACAAGACAGTGGTTTCGCACAAGAGGGTGGTTTGGCACAAGAGGGTGGTTTCCCACTGGACAGTGGTTTCGCACAGGACAGTGGTTTCTTACAAGACAGTGGTTTCACACAAGACAGTGGTTTCGCACAAGACAGCGGTTTCGCACAAGACAGTGGTTTCACGCAGGTGAGTGGTTTCGCACAGGACGGATGTTTCACACACGATGGTGGTTTCGCACAAGGCAGTGGTATCGCACAAGACAGTGGTATCGCACAAGACAGTCGTTTCACACAATACAGTGGTTTCGCACACGACAGTGGTTTCGCACACGACAGTGGTTTCGCACACGACAGTGGTTTCGCACACGACAGTGGTTTTGCACAAGGCAGTGGTTTCGCACAAAACAGTGGTTTCGCACAAGGCAGTGGTTTCGCACAAGAGAATGGTTTCGCACAAGAGAATGGTTTCGCACAGGGCAGTGTTTTCGGACAGGACAGAGGTTTCGCACAGGACAGAGGTTTCGCACAAGACAGTTGTTTCGCAAAGAACAGTGGTTTTGCAAAGGAGAGTGGTTTCGCAAAGGAGAGTGGTTTTGCACAAGGCAGTGGTATCGCACAAGAGAGTGGTTTCGCACAAGAGAGTGGTTTCACACAAGACAGTGGTTTCGCACAAGACAGTGGTTTCGCACAAGACAGTGGTTTCGCACAAGACAGTGGTTTCGCACAAGACAGTGGTTTCGCACAAGACAGTGGTTTCGCTCAAGGCAGTGGTTTCGCTCAAGGCAGTGGTTTCGCACAAGGCAGTGGTTTCGCACAAAAGAGTTGTTTTCCCACAAGACAGTGGTTTCGCACAAGACAGTGGTTTCGCACAAGACAGTGGTTTCGCACAAGAAAGCGGTTTCGCACAAGAGAGTGGTTTCGCACAAGAGAGTGGTTTCGCACAAGAGAGTGGTTTCGCACAAGGCAGTGGTTTCGCACAAGGCAGTGGTTTCGCATAAGACAGTGGTTTCGCACAAGACAGTGGTTTCGCAGTGGACAGTGGTTTCACACAGGACAGTGGTTTCTTACAAGACAGTGGTTTCACACAAGACAGTGGTTTCGCACAAGACAGTGGTTTCACACAAGACAGTGGTTTCACACAAGACAGTGGTTTCGCACAAGACAGTGGTTTCGCACAGGACAGTGGTTTCGCACAAGACAGTGGTTTCGCACAAGACAGTGGTTTCGCACAGGACAGTGGTTTCGCACAAGACAGTGGTTTCGCACAGGACAGTGGTTTCGCACAAGACAGTGGTTTCGCACAAGACAGTGGTTTCGCACAAGAAAGTGGTTTCGCACAAGAAAGTGGTTTCGCACAAGAGACTGGTTTCACACAAGAGACTGGTTTCACACAAGAGAGTGGTTTCGCACAAGAGAGTGGTTTCGCACAAGACAATGGTTTCGCACAAGGCAGTGGTTTCGCACAAGGCAGTGGTTTCGCACAAGGCAGTGGTTTCGCACAAGGCAGTGGTTTCACACAGGACTGTGGTTTCGCACAAGACAGTGGTTTCGCTCAAGACAGTGGTTTCGCACAAGACAGTGGTTTCGCACAAGACAGTGGTTTCGCACAAGACAGTGGTTTCGCACAATGCAGTGGTTTCGCACAAGAGAGTGGTTTCGCAAAAGGCAGTGGTTTTGCACAAGAGAGTGATTTGGCACAAGGCAGTGGTTTCACACAAGAGTGGTTTGCACAAGACAGTTGTTTCGCACAAGACAGTGGTTTCGCACAAGGCAGTGGTTTCGCACAAGGCAGTGGTGTCGCACAAGGCAGTGGTTCCGCACAAGACAGTGGTTCCGCACAAGGCTGTGGTTTCGCACAAGAGAGTGGTTTCGCACAAGGCAGGGGTTACGCACAAGACAGTGGTTTTGCCCAAGGCAGTGGTTTTGCACAAGACAGTGGTTCAGCACAAGGCAGTGGTTTCGCACTAGACAGTTGTTTCGCACAAGACAGTGGTTGCACACAAGACAGTGGTTTTGCACAAGAGAGTGGTTTCGCACAAGACAGTGGTTTCGCATAAGACAGTGGTTTCGCACAAGACAGTGGTTTCGCAAAAGGCAGTGGTTTCGCACAAGACAGTGGTTTCGCAAAAGGCAGTGGTTTCGCACAAGAGAGTGGTTTTGCAAAAGGCAGTGGTTTTGTACGAGGCAGTGGTTTTGCACAAGGCAGTGGTTTCGCACAAGACGGTGGTTTCGCACAAGACGGTGGTTCCGCACAAGACGGTGGATTTGCACAAGAGGGTGGTTTCGCACAAGAGGGTGGTTTCGCACTGGACAGTGGTTTCGCACAAGGAAGTGGTTTCGCACAAGGCAGTGGTTTCGCACAAGGCAGTGGTTTCACACAAGACAGTGGTTCCGCACAAGACAGTGGTTCCGCACAAGACAGTGGTTCCGCACAAGACAGTGGTTTCGCACAAGACAGTTGTTTCGCACAAGACAGTTGTTTCGCACAAGACAGTGGTTTCGCCCAAGACAGTGGTTTCGCACAAGACAGTGGTTTCGCACAAGACAGTGGTTTCGCACAAGACAGTGGTTTGGCACAAGACAGTGCATTCGCACAAGGAAGTGGTTTCGCACAAGGCCGTGGTTTTGTACAAAACAGTGGTTTCGCACAAGGCAGTGGTTTCGCACAAGACAGTGGTTTCGCCCAAGGCAGTGATTTCGCACAAGATAGTGGTGTCGTACAAGACGGTGGCTTCGCACAAGACCGTCGTTTCGCACAAGACAGCGGTTTCGCACAAGACAGTGGTTTCACGCAGGTGAGTGTTTTCGCACAGGATGGATGTTTCACACACGATGGTGGTTTCGCAAAAGGCAGTGGTATCGCACAAGACAGTGGTATCGCACAAGACAGTCGTTTCACACAAGAGAGTGGTTTCGCACACGACAGAGGTTTCGCATACGACAGTGGTTTTGCACAAGGCAGTTGTTTCGCAAAGAACAGTGGTTTTGCAAAGGAGAGTGGTTTCGCAAAGGAGAGTGGTTTTGCACAAGGCAGTGGTATCGCAAAAGAGAGTGGTTTCGCACAAGACAGTGGTTTCGCACAAGACAGTGGTTTCGCACAAGAGAGTGGTTTCGCACAAAAGAGTTGTTTTCCCACAAGACAGTGGTTTCGCACAAGACAGTGGTTTCGCACAAGACAGTGGTTTCGCACAAGACAGTGGTTTCGCACAAGACAGTGGTTTCGCACAAGACAGTGGTTTCGCACAAGACAGTGGTTTCGCACAAGACAGTGGTTTCGCACAAGAAAGTGGTTTCGCACAGGAAAGTGGTTTCGCACAAGAAAGTGGTTTCGCACATTGCAGTGGTTTCGCACAAGAGAGTGGTTTCGCACAGGACAGTGGTTTTGCACAAGACAATGGTTTCGCACAAGACAATGGTTTCGCACAAGACAGTGGTTTCGCACAAGGCAGTGGTTTCGCACAGGACTGTGGTTTCGCACAGGACAGTGGTTTCGCTCAAGACAGTTGTTTCGCACAAGACAGTTGTTTCGCACAAGACAGTTGTTTCGCACAAGACAGTGGTTGCACACAAGACAGTGGTTTCGCACAAGACAGTGGTTTCGCACAAGACAGTGGTTCCGCACAAGACAGTGGTTTCGCACAAGAGGGTGGTTTCCCACTGGACAGTGGTTTCGCACAGGACAGTGGTTTCTTACAAGACAGTGGTTTCACACAAGACAGTGGTTTCGCACAAGACAGTGGTTTCGCACAAGACAGTGGTTTCGCACAAGACAGTGGTTTTGCACAAGACAGTGGTTTCCCACAAGACAGTGGTTTCGCACAAGACAGTGGTTTCGCACAAGACAGTGGTTTCGCACAAGAGGGTGGTTTCGCACAAGAGGGTGGTTTCCCACTGGACAGTGGTTTCGCACAGGACAGTGGTTTCTTACAAGACAGTGGTTTCACACAAGACAGTGGTTTCGCACACGACAGTGGTTTCGCACACGACAGTGGTTTTGCACAAGGCAGTGGTTTCGCACAAAACAGTGGTTTCGCACAAAACAGTGGTTTCGCACAAGGCAGTGGTTTCGCACTAGAGAATGGTTTCGCACAAGAGAATGGTTTCGCACAGGGCAGTGTTTTCGCACAGGATAGAGGTTTCGCACAGGACAGAGGTTTCGCACAAGACAGTTGTTTCGCAAAGAACAGTGGTTTTGCAAAGGAGAGTGGTTTCGCAAAAGAGAGTGGTTTTGCACAAGGCAGTGGTATCGCACAAGAGAGTGGTTTCGCACAAGAGAGTGGTTTCGCACAAGACAGTGGTTTCGCACAAGACAGTGGTTTCGCACAAGACAGTGGTTTCGCACAAGACAGTGGTTTCGCACAAGACAGTGGTTTCGCACAAGACAGTGGTTTCGCACAAGACAGTGGTTTCGCACAAGACAGTGGTTTCGCACAAGACAGTGGTTTCACACAAGGCAGTGGTTTCGCACAAGAGAATGGTTTCGCACAAGAGAATGGTTTCGCACAGGGCAGTGTTTTCGCACAGGACAGAGGTTTCGCACAGGACAGAGGTTTCGCACAAGACAGTTGTTTCGCAAAGAACAGTGGTTTTGCAAAGGAGAGTGGTTTCGCTCAAGGCAGTGGTTTCGCACAAGGCAGTGGTTTCGCTCAAAAGAGTTGTTTTCCCACAAGACAGTGGATTCGCACAAGACAGTGGTTTCGCACAAGACAGTGGTTTCGCACAAGACAGTGGTTTCGCACAAGAATGTGGTTTCGCACAAGAGAGTGGTTTCGCACAAGAGAGTGGTTTCGCACAAGGCAGTGGTTTCGCACAAGGCAGTGGTTTCGCACAAGACAGTGGTTTCGCACAAGACAGTGGTTTCACACAAGACAGTGGTTTCACACAAGACAGTGGTTTCACACAAGACAGTGGTTTCGCACAAGACAGTGGTTTCGCACAAGACAGTGGTTTCGCACAAGACAGTGGTTTCGCACAAGACAGTGGTTTCGCACAGGACAGTGGTTTCGCACAAGACAGTGGTTTCGCACAGGACAGTGGTTTCGCACAAGACAGTGGTTTCGCACAAGACAGTGGTTTCGCACAAGACAGTGGTTTCGCACAAGACAGTGGTTTCGCACAAGACAGTGGTTTCGCACAAGAAAGTGTTTTCGCACAAGAAAGTGGTTTCGCACAAGAAAGTGGTTTCGCACAAGAAAGTGGTTTCGCACAAGATAGTGGTTTCGCACAATGCAGTGGTTTTTGCATAAGAGACTGGTTTCACACAAGAGAGTGGTTTCGCACAAGAGTGTGGTTTCGCACAAGACAATGGTTTCGCACAAGGCAGTGGTTTCACACAAGGCAGTGGTTTCGCACAAGGCAGTGGTTTCGCACAAGGCAGTGGTTTTGCACAAGGCAGTGGTTTCGCACAGGACTGTGGTTTCGCACAGGAGAGTGGTTTCGCTCAAGACAGTGGTTTCGCTCAAGACAGTGGTTTCGCACAAGACAGTGGTTTCGCACAAGACAGTGGTTTCGCACAAGACAGTGGTTTCGCAGAAGACAGTGGTTTCGCACAAGACAGTGGTTTCGCACAAGACAGTGGTTTCGCACAAGACAGTGGTTTCGCACAAGACAGTGGTTTGGCACAAGAATGTGGTTTCGCACAAGAATGTGGTTTCGCACAAGACTGTGGTTTCGCACAAGGCAGTGGTTTTGCACAAGACAGTGGTTTTGCACAAGGCAGTGGTTTCACACAAGACACTGGTTTCGCACAAGACAGTGGTTGCACACAAGACAGTGGTTTCGCACAAGAAAGTGGTTTTGCACAAGAGAGTGGTTTCGCACAAGACAGTGGTTTCTCACAAGACAGTGGTTTCGCACAAGAAAGTGGTTTCGCACAAGAAAGTGGTTTCGCACAAGAGAGTGGTTTCGCACAAGAGAGTGGTTTCGCACAAGACAGTTGTTTCGCACAAGACAGTTGTTTCGCACAAGACAGTTGTTTCGCACAAGACAGTTGTTTCGCACAAGACAGTTGTTTCGCACAAGACAGTGGTTTCGCACAAGACAGAGGTTTCGCACAAGACAGAGGTCTCGCACAAGACAGAGGTTTCGCACAAGACAGAGGTTTCGCACAAGACAGTGCATTTGCACAAGGAAGTGGTTTCGCACAAGGCCGTGGTTTTGTACAAAACAGTGGTTTCGCACAAGGCAGTGGTTTCGCACAAGACACTGGTTGCACACAAGACAGTGGTTTCGCACAAGACAGTGGTTTCACGCAGGTGAGTGGTTTATCACAGGACGGTTGTTTCGCAAACGATGCTGGTTTCGCACAAGACAGTGGTTTCGCACAGGAAGGTTGTTTCGCACACAACAGTGGTTTCGCACAAGACAGTGTTTTCGCACACGACAGTGGTTTCGCACACGACAGTGGTTTCGCACACAACAGTGGTTGCACACTAGATAGTGGTATCGCACAAGACAGTGGGTTCTGACAAGACAGTGCTTTCGCACAAGGCAGTGGTTTCGCAAGAGTCAGTGGTTTCGCACAACTCAGTGGTTCTGCTGAAGACAGTGGTTTCGCACAAGACAGTTGTTTTGCACAAGACAGTGGTTTTGCACAAGACTTTGTTTTCGCAAGAGACAGTGGTTTCGCACAACACAGTGGTTTTGCTGAAGACAGTGGTTTCGCACAAGACAGTGATTTTGCACAAGACAGTGGTATTGCACATGACAGTGGTTTCACACAATTCAGCGTTTTTGCACAAGACAGTGGTTTCGCACAAGAAAGCGGTTTTGCACAAGACAGTGGTTTTGCACACTCTATCACACCCACCACACTACCACCCCCACCCCTCAACCACCCTACCATTCTACCACCCCCACCACTCTACCAGCACACTAACACCCACACCACCCTTTACCACCCCCAAACCACTACCACCCCCACCACTCTACCACCCCAACTACTTCACCACCCCACCACACTACCACCCCACCACACCCTCACACCCACCTTTTTACCACCTCCACCACTCTAACACCCAACCCCTCTACAACCCCCACCACTCTACCACCCCCACCACCCAACCACCCCACCACACTACCACCCCTTCCACTCTACCACCCCTATTACACTACCACCCCCCCACACTACCACCCCCACCACCCTCTCACACCTACCTATCTACCTCCCCCACCACTCTACCACCCCCACCACTCTGCCACCCTCACCACTCTACCATCCCCACCCCTCTACCACCCCACCCCTCTCCCACCTTCACCCCCCTACCACCCCCACCCTTATACCACCCCCACCCTTCTACCACCCCCATCACTACCACCCCCACCACTCTACCACCCCCACCAAACTACCACCCCCACCACCTTCTCACACCAACCCTACTACCTCACCCACCACTCTACCAACCCTATCCCTCTTCCACCCCACCACTCAACCACTCCCACCACTCTACCACCCCACCACTCAACCACCCCCACCACACTACCACCCCACCCACCCTCTCACACCCATCCCACTACCCCCCCTACCACTTTACAACCCCCACCCCTCTTCCACCCCATCTCTCTACCACACCTAACCCTCTACCACACCCACCCCTCTTCCACCCTCACTACTCTACCACCCCCACACCTCTACCACCCCCACCCTTCTACCACCCCCACCCTTCTAACCTCCACCCCTTTCCAATCCCACCCGTCTACCACCCCCACCCCTTTACAACCCCCACCTCTGTACTGCCCTCACCCCTTTACCACTCCCATATCTCTACTACCCCATCTCTCTACTACCCCACCACTCTACTACCCCACCCCACTTCCACCCCCACCTCTGTACCATCCCCACCCTTCTACCACCTTGACACCTCAACCCCCACCCCTCTAACCCCACCCCTCTACCACCCCTCCACTCTACCACCTCCACCACTCACCGATCCCACCCCTCTACCCCCACCCCTCTCCGATCCCACCCCTCTTCAACCTCCACCCCTCTAGCCCCACCCCTCTACCACCCCCACCCCTCTACCTACCCCACCCCTCTACCAACTCCACCAATCTACCACCCCCACCAGTCTACCACCACAACCCTTCTACCATGCTCTACAACCCCACCAGTTTACCACCCCCACCCCTCCTTGATCCCACCCCTCTACTATCCCCACCCCGCTACCACCCCTATCAGTCCACCAGCCCCACCCCTCTTCCTCCCCCATCTGTTGTCCACCCATATCAGTCTACCACCCCCACCAGTCCTACACCCCCACCTCTATGCCACCCCCAAAAGTCTACCACCCCCACCAGTCTAGAACCCCCACCTCTGTACCACCCCCACCACTCCACCGCCCCCAGTCTACTGCACAACCAGTTTACCTACCCCCCACCAGTCAATACACTTTCATTCATCAACCCCCTCCCCAAATCCAAACCCACTATAGAACCCAAGATAAACCGTGTAGGACTTACTATGCGCCAAATTTACGCTGTGTGTGCAGTAGTTGAGTTGTAATTGAAGGCTGTCTGCTCATACATCTCCGTTTATCATTCTGCATTATGTTTTCTATCTAACGTTTTCGCTGTTTGAAGTCGTAACAGACGGAATTTAATGAAGGTTACAATTGTGTTCACCCGTACGCATTTATCGCCCCCTCGTTGCTAAATATACATCAAACGTATACTGGAAAAAGAGTAAGAAATACTTGTAAATAAATTTTAATTGAGCGTTTCATCTACGTCGCATATTATATAAACAATTGGCAATATGAGTAGAAATGGCATTCACCTCATAACAGTGTATAAATACTTTGGAAGTAAGTGCCACCTGTTACTCTAACTGTGTACTGATTATGATAGCAAACGTAACTAACACATACGACGCATTCGAAAAGCTGTGTCAAATTATATTTTGATTACTTAATTTTTTATATTTATTTTTATTACGTGTTTTAAGATGTTTGATATTGCTAGCGGCCAGTTAATTTCACATCCAAGTCGTCCAACTCGTTGAGCGCCATTTTTATCTTTATTGTATCGTGACACACAAAAAAGGAGATTAAGCGTCCCTGCATTAATAACCCAAAATAGGTTCAAGCGACCATGCCTTGAAAATACACGTGTAATCTGCGTGGGTGCGGCGGCGACGACGTTGTTCGCGAGGAGACAAAAGTCTTACTTAAAAATTGACAGCATACGTAACTAACACATACGACGCGTACCAAAAGCAGTGTCAAATTCTAATTTAGTTAAATATTTTTATTTCAATTCATTTTTATTATTATTAATGCTTTTTTTTATTTATTTTTTTTTTTTTTTTTTACAATGTGATATAAGAAGCTGGATGATGGTATCGGGCAGTTAATTTCAGACATATGTTTTCAGAAATTGCGGTAGTCATAGGCATAGACCAGCACGTCAGTTATGTTTTAATTTTCCATTCACACTAGCAAACGCCGGGCGCTCCTGACTTGTCCAGCGCCTTCATTAGATTTAGAAACCTTCAGGCGTTTAAGCGTCCTTGCCTTTAAAACCCAAATGCGGAGTTCAAGCGACCATGCCTAGCACATACACGTGAATACCCACATGTGTATTCTGCGTGCGTGCGGCGGCGACGACGACGTTCGCGAGAAGACAAGGTATTACAAAGTAAAAATGTGGTGCGCAGAGCACGAGCTGACAGCGACTCCGCTCAGCTTATATCGTTGTACGGCGGGCGGAACGCCTGCGAGAGAGCGGCAAGTGTAAACATTACTACACACTGCAAGCGGTATAGGCAGCCTGAATTCCACATTCGTGCTCACATACACATTAAAACCCCGATTGAAATATCAGCCCCTGCTGCTTCTCCTTACGTGTCCCCCCTAAACACAACTTACTAATTTGCAATGCACGTGTGTCACAACTCGAAACACGTACAATGTTTTCGCAAAGTATCCCTCCAACTTACTACGTCTTTCGTGCCTCCTGGCGGCTCCCATCATTCCAAATTCACCCTCACACACACGTTAAAACCCCGATAGAGTGCCCACAGCGTTGCTACACATCGCAACTCTCCAAATTTTGCCTTTCCCTTTTCCCTTCAAAACTTCGACAACACGCAAACTTTTACTTCACGTGTCGAGCGCCTAACCTCGCCAGTTGGCAACACTGTGCCCGCCCGAAATATCAGCCCCTGCCAGTCGGTGCATCTCTCCTCTCCCAGCTAACACATTAAACATTCACGTTTTACACACCTCGAAGAGCGTACAATTGCTTGTCATAACAACATAGCAAAACATCCTACTTGCTACTGTTTTTCGTGTCTCGTGCCGGCTCCCATCATTCCAAATTCATGCCCGCATACGCATTAAAATCCAATACAAGGCCCACAGCGTTGCTGCAGTACACAACTCTCCAATTCTGCCTTCTCCTTTTCACTTCAAAACTTCGACAACAGAGAAACTTTACTATCCGTGTCTGGGGGACAAAGCTCACCCCTCGAGCCGAAATATCAGCCCCTGCTGCTTCCTTCCGTCTCTCCTTACGTGTCCCCCCTAAACACAACTTACTAATTTGCAATTCACGTGTGTCACAACTCGAAACACGTACAATGTTTTCGCAAAGTATCCCTCCAACTTGCTACGTCTTTCGTGCCTCCTGGCGGCTCCCATCATTCCAAATGCACCCTCACACACACGTTAAAACCCCGATAGTGTGCCCACAGCGTTGCTACACATCGCAACTCTCCAAATCTTGCCTTTCCCTTTTCCCTTCAAAACTTCGACAACACGCAAACTTTTACTTCACGTGTCGAGCGCCTAACCTCGCCAGTTGGCAACACTGTGCCCGCCCGAAATATCAGCCCCTGCCAGTCGGTGCATCTCTCCTCTCCCAGCTAACACATTAAACATTCACGTTTTACACACCTCGAAGAACGTACAATTGCTTGTCATAACAACATAGCAAAACATCCTACTTGCTACTGTTTTTCGTGTCTCGTGCCGGCTCCCATCATTCCAAATTCATGCCCACATACACATTAAAATCCACATACAAGACCCACAGCGTTGCTGCAGTACACAACTCTCCAATTCTGCCTTCTCCTTTTCACTTCAAAACTTCGACAACAGCGAAACTTTACCATCCGTGTCTGGGGGCCAAAGCTCACCCCTCGAGCCCAAATATCAGCCCCTGCTGCTTCCTTCCGTCTCTCCTTACGTGTCCCCCCTAAACACAACTCACTAATTTGCAATTCACGTGTGTCACAACTCGAAACACGTACAATGTTTTCGCAAAGTATCCCTCCAACTTGCTACGTCTTTCGTGCCTCCTGGCGGCTCCCATCATTCCAAATGCACCCTCACACACACGTTAAAACCCCGATAGTGTGCCCACAGCGTTGCTACACATCGCAACTCTCCAAATCTTGCCTTTCCCTTTTCCCTTCAAAACTTCGACAACACGCAAACTTTTACTTCACGTGTCGAGCGCCTAACCTCGCCAGTTGGCAACACTGTGCCCGCCCGAAATATCAGCCCCTGCCAGTCGGTGCATCTCTCCTCTCCCAGCTAACACATTAAACATTCACGTTTTACACACCTCGAAGAACGTACAATTGCTTGTCATAACAACATAGCAAAACATCCTACTTGCTACTGTTTTTCGTGTCTCGTGCCGGCTCCCATCATTCCAAATTCATGCCCACATACGCATTAACATCCACATACAAGGCCCACAGCGTTGCTGCAGTACACAACTCTCCAATTCTGCCTTCTCCTTTTCACTTCAAAACTTCGACAACAGCGAAACTTTACCATCCGTGTCTGGGGGCCAAAGCTCACCCCTCGAGCCCAAATATCAGCCCCTGCTGCTTCCTTCCGTCTCTCCTTACGTGTCCCCCCTAAACACAACTTACTAATTTGCAATTCACGTGTGTCACAACTCGAAACACCTACAATGTTTTCGCAAAGTATCCCTCCAACTTGCTACGCCTTTCGTGCCTCCTGGCGGCTCCCATCATTCCAAATTCACCCTCACACACACGTTAAAACCCCGATAGAGTGCCCACAGCGTTGCTACACATCGCAACTCTCCAAATCTTGCCTTTCCCTTTTCCCTTCAAAACTTCGACAACACGCAAACTTTTACTTTGATTGAGCTTCTGTGTTCCACAGAATATTGCCACTACTGCAAAGGCTCTCCATGCAGCGGAATAGCACCTCGGCAATGGACATATTGGAACATTTCTGTTCAAGGTGATATAAATTTTTGTGTCTCTTTTCCGCCGGTTGTCCTGGGTGCCGGTGGCCGAGTAGAGAGAGACCGACACTGGAAAATAGGATGCACGCGTGTGCAGGTACGGAGGTGACCAGCTAGTGGGACAGCAGAAACTAGAAACACTAGGCTGAATTAGAACAAGATATATATTTGGTAGAGATGGTACCATACTTATCTTGGAGGGCATCAGACTAGTGGAATGCTGGTAGATAGTTTAGATAGAGGCTTGTCTACTGATGAGTCCTAGTGCCTCTCCTAATCCCAAGTCCTTACTGGTGCCTATTCGATTCCCAAGTGAACGAAGCAGTTCAGTGGTGGCCACGAGCGGAGTCGCAGCAGAGGGCGCTCGTGGCTGACGTCGTAAGGGTACTCGACGTACTCGGTAGACTTTTCCGAGGCGCCTCAATCGCTAGTGATGTGGTGGTCTAGCGGTAAGAAGTCTGCCTAGTAAGCACGGACGTCCGCCTTCGATTCCCGATCGCATCACAAATTTTAATTCAATGAATCAGATTTATCAGATTTATCATTAATGTCTTTGACATATTCGAGACGAAACTCAGTCTCAGGGATTGTTTTTTTATATTTGCATTGCACTGTATTTATTTTTGGGAACTCAACGTACTCCGTACCTCAAATAGTTATAGAGAAGTTTTGTTAAACCCACGGATAAAATGTGGTGGCTTTAACAAGCTTTCCCGTGCAGGCGTTCCGGCCACGTCAGCTCGCGGATCAGCCTGGCGGACCCGGACCCCGGGGCCGACGCCGGGGCCGACGCCGACGCTGCCAGCGACTCCGACGCCGTCTCGCTCACACCTGAAGACGTGCTGCGCCGCCGCCGCCGCCGAAACGCCTCCGGCAAGGACGAGCTCTGACACCGGGCCCCCAGTCCCAGCTCCGCGTGGGTAGGCTCCGTTCACTTGTAATCGTACGTGCTGGGCCCCTGGCTCAGTAGGTAACGGCTACCCCACACTACGAATTTAGTACGTGTCGATCGAAAATACATCTGCAGACTTAGTATTTTTGTCTCGGATTCTGGTAGGTGCTGTCACCAGACAACACGAACATATATGAAAATTCGTGGCAGTGCCGTGACTCGAACCCCAGTCCCCTGCTTACTAGGCTTTTCAGCTCACCCTTGCACTACCAGCCACAGGGGCTTCACACACTTGTGCAGACTACTCGAGCGTGTGGCTCCGTCTGATCCAAAATCCCTTACGTGCTCCTACTCCGAGTGTTGTACCACAGTCTGATACACGAGGCGCGTCCAGAAAGTAAGTTCCGTTTGGTAATAAGATGAAATTGTGCTCAGATACAGAAGAAATTTTTATTGCACAAAATTCTACAACTCTTAAACTACTTTTCTACATAACTGCCGAAATTTTGTAGGCACTTGTCATAGCGTGCCACAAGTTTTTGCATGCATCTTTCACAGAAGGTTGCCGCCTGTGTATTCAACCATGTGGTAACAGCTCTTTATCATCGTTGAAGTGTTGAACACCAACGACAGATTTTAGGTGTAAAAAGAGATGAAAGTCGCTAGGAGAGAGGTCTGAGCTATATGGAAGATGATCAAACAGGGCCCATCTGCTTGTTGATTAATTGATTTGCTCTGTTCTATGGATGCGAATAAAGCTATACGTATATTGTATTGTGATCAGATGGTGGAGCGTTTATAAATGGTAGACAAGCAACATAGGTTGTATGAAAGGGAACACTACTTGTGATTTGCTCCATGAAGCCACTCCATCCTGGAATTCCAGGCACATCTTTCCACTTGCCATAAAGCGAAAGTAGATCTGATAAAGAGGGTAATATTGAATCAGGTGATACAAATAGCTGTTTGAGATCCTCAATGTTGATATTCTTTAAACCAAGAGAACGTGTCTTCTCAAAATGTTTTAAGGAAACAGCTCCCATCTCACCAATTAGTGGAGCTGGTATTGGTTTCTTTACTTGGACAATTCTTTGATCCGGAGCAATGGCATTTCTAGGAGTAATCAAATGTATTCCTCCCATTGCATGGAAGGTATTATATCCATCCAATGTACATGTGTTAAAACCAGCGTTGTCATGAACAAATTGATGGAAAGCTGTCGGATCTATTTGCAGTGGTGACCTCATGATTGCTGACACTTCAAGACGAACAGCTTCGGAATAAGAGGCGCAAAATCCCCGGGATGAACAACATCAATCAGTTTTCGTGTTCCATACTTCTTATAAAAGAAAGCTGATAGCCCAATTTGCAACGTGGAAAGGAAAGAAGTTGGCCTGACAGCACTAATAACACTGTGTGAAATGGCAACTTTTTTTTTCCACTTGTTCGCTTCTTCTTGAGTATCAGTCTTTCCAAGGAAAATTTGAGAACCTCCGGGACAAGGCTTCCATTTTCGTCCATGAAAGAGTCTGGAGGAGGATAGTCGTCCACAGCATACGGTATTGATCGTATCTCTTCGAGAATTACATCAGCTGCTGTCTCAACTAATCGAAGACGTTCTTCCCGTTCTGACGAACTTCTTTCCATGTACCGCGCTTCAGTCAAAATCTTCTGGCCTGTATTTTTTAAACATCCGACCGTATTCTGTTTGATCTTTGATACGGTAATATCTTCCCCATATCTATCCAATAAATGTTCTTCTTTCAGGAATTAAGTTGCCCTCTATCTGAGTTATTAACTGATATGATGAAAACTGACATTCCGTGTCATTCCTTTCCATAAAATTGAAAATGTAATTCATAGCCCTCTGAATCTCTTCAACATAAGGGCCAACGGTTTTCTTTTTATCAGTGTTGGACCTACTAATGTAAAGATTTTTTAAACATTTATCGTGGTACTTACAGTCAGCAGCCACCATGTATGTTATCGGCTGGATCCTGTTAATAATTGCTGCACCGAAATCATCTCCACGTAGTTGAGCCTGTTTCACAACTGTGTCTTTCATCTCAATGTTCGTCACCAGATGCACCAAATTACGTTTTTGAGGAGGCAGTCTTTGTTGTGACCGTGCATAATCTTCAGGAATACCTGTTCCACACACAAAACCATGTGTTTTCCAATGGAAATAGTCAGAGGATGATCTTAATTTTCCTGAAGATGTGCTTGCTTCAGCAGCTTTCTTCAAGTAGGCAGCTACCATTCATTCACGTAACTTTTCTGGCGTGAAACATGTACGCTGACAGATGTTTTACCCGCCAAAACAGCCACGTTCCTATCATTTCTTTTTTTTATTAACATCACGTAAAGTTTATATTCCTTTTTCCTTGACCACTATCACTGCACCCTCACCTAAATATTTTTCACAAATAAAACACCACCCGACATTGCGCCCGAGTTGTTGCGCTATATCTCAACGAAAACATTCGAACATAGCGTCATGTCTTTGAGAGAAAGGGAAATAACACGATCACGGCAGCGAACGTACACAAACTGGAGAGTTGAGGACAGTTGGGTGTTTCGGCAGGAAGACCCCCTCCCCCCCCCCTTCGCCTGTCATAAACTTAAGGGCAGCGGCCGCAAAGGTGAGACGGAGGGGCGGGCAGCAGCCACAGGTAGACGGACGGCGTGGGCGCGCAGCTGACTGCACAAAGGACAAAGAGAAGAGCTGCTTCAGTGGTTCGCAAGGTAAACACGTTGAAAGGCAAGGAACTGCTGATGAAATAATCCACCCGAAAAAAAAAAACTTGTTTTTTCTATTTTCCATAATTTACTGATTTCAGCGCTTTTTCAACGCTGTTTTACGTGGAAACCATACGACGTACAAAAAAATGTTACAGACATAAATTGTGGGCAATTTTCTCCTCTCCATTTTATTACTGAGCCACGTTTTGTGTAAATAGCTTGCTTTTCAAGTTACAAGCTAAAAACCACTGACAATTGCTATTTTTAGTTGTTTTTTGATGATTTCCCATATTTGCCGATGGAATTTTTGTTGGAAAACTTCAGATTCGTATTCAGCACCGCAAAAAAAACATAAAATAAGCCACTAAAAACAATTATACCAAATTTTTCGACTTTGAGCCCTTTTTGTGCACGATTTGACTGGACTAAACGCGTTTTCTCTCGGCAGGAGTCTTACGTATTGAGAACGTCTCTTTACTCGCACGTCGTGTGATCGTCCATTTTGAAGTGACAACAGAACTTTTGATCAAAACTCTTTTCTTTATACGACTGTATAGAAGACAGGAGTAACTTGAAGTCAGCTTCAGTTTTATCGCAGTTTTCAGCGCAAGACATAATTTTCACGTTGTAGACGATGACGGTTCGTAGTCAGTAGGGATGGCTCTGAAATTTCCATTATCAAACCACTTGTGAGTGCTGACACCAGCAGCGAAAGGAAATGTTGAGCTGGCGAGTGATCCACAGGCTGCTGCTCCGGCCGTGTGGGGCGCCCTCCGTGTCTCGCCGAGACGAGCCCGAGTGTCAGCGACGAGGCGAGGCTGTGCACGCTGATACAAAAGGGTACGGCCAAACTTTCAGGAAACATTCCTCACACAGAGAGAAAGAAAATATGTTATGTGGACATGCGTCCGGAAACGCTTAATTTCCATGTTAGAGCTCATTTTATTACATCTCTTCACATCACATTAATGATGGAATGGAAACACACAGCAACAGAACGTACCAGCATGACTACAAACACTGTTACAGGAAATGTTCAAAATGTCCTCCGTTAGCGATGATACGTGCACCCACCATCGTTCGCACAGAATCGCTGATGCGCTGATACTGCCCTGGAAAATGGCGTATTGCATTACAGCCGTCCACAATACGAGCACGAAGAGTCTCTACATTTGGTACCGGGGTTGCGTAGACGAGAGCTCTCAAATGCCCCCATAAATGAAAGTCGAGAGGGTTGAGGTCAGGAGAGCGTGGAGACCACGGAATTGGTCCGCCTCTACCAATCCATCGGTCACCGAATCTGTTGTCGAGAAGCGTACGAACACGTCGACTGAAATGTGCAGGAGCTTCATCGGGCATGAAGCACATGTTTTGTCGTACTTGTAAAGGCACGTGTTCTAGCAGCACAGGTAGAGTATCTGTATGAAATCATGATAACGTGCTCCAGTGAGCGTAGGTGGAAGAACGTGAGGCCCAATCAAGACGTCACCAACAATTCCTGCCGAAACGTTCACAGAAAATCTGTGTTGATGACGTGATTGCACAATTGCGTGCGGATTCTCGTCAGCCCACATATGTTGATTGTGAAAATTTACAATTTGATCACGTTGGAATGAAGCCTCATCCGTAAATAGAACATTTGCACTGAAATGTGGAGTCACACATTGTTGGATGAACCATTCACAGAAGTGTACCCGTGGAGGCCAATCAGCTGCTGATAGTGCCTGCACACGCTGTATATAGTACGGAAACAACTGGTTCTCCCGTAGCACTCGCCATACGGTGAGGTGGCACGAAGAATTACCTCGACCATTTATAAACAATCCACTGACTGCAGAACTATGTTCGTGATGAACACTAACCAGTTGATGCTACGTACTTTTGTGCTTGATGCTAGTACTGTAGCCGGCCGCGGTGGCCGAGGAGACTGAGGCGCTCTAGTCACGGTCTGCACGGCCACTACGGTCGGGGGTTCGAATCCCCCCTCGGGCATGGATATTTGTGCCGTCCTAGTTTGTAAGTAGTTGATAAGTAGTTTGTAAGTTTAGGGACTGATGACCCCGTAGTTAAGTCCCATAAAGTATACAAACATTTGAACATTTGAGCTAGTACTGTAGAGCAATGAGTCGCATGTCAACACAAGCACTGAAGTCATTACCTTCCTTCAACTGGGCCAGCTGGCGGTGAATCGAGGAAGTACAGTACATACTAACGAAACAATTGGGAATTTTGACAATTGTCTGCACGAATTATTTCAATTTACGTTTAAAGAGAAATACTAAAATGAGCTCTAACATGGAAATTAAGCGTTTCCGGACACATCTCAATGTAACATATTTTCTTTTTTTGTCTGTGAGGAATATTTCCTGAAAGTTTGTCCGTACCTTTTTGTAACACCCTGTATAGGGCCAAAGTCTGCGCCGAATCTTCTGGTGCCATGTCGCCGACCAGCTGACTAGGGTTGCCAGATTGAACTCGAGGCAGGCCGGGAGACCAGACGTGGCCCCCTCCCCCTTGGCCAATGGCTCAGCCCCCCCCCCCAACTGTGACTAACTCCCCTCCCCCCCCCAACCAGGATTACACGTGAATTCTAAAAGGAAAAAAAAACTAATCACCTCCTCCCACCCAGCAAGTATCCCCCCGGTGGAACATTGCTAGGGGTGGCCTTCACATGTCGCAGCTAAGGCTCAACAATCGGCACACTTCAGTCGGCGTGGCGACAGCATCAAAGCTGCTCACATCGACGGCTGCGCCTTCCAAGAGTTGCCGCAATGTGAAGGATCGCGCGCCACCGAGAAGAGCTTCTCTCTGGCTCCATGTGGAGAGAAGGGGCACACTTACCGTCTGCTCCCTGTTACCACCACTTGCTGCCGCGTAAACAAGTAAACTTGAGGGCATACAATGATTAAACGTAATAGTGCTGTCCTTCCTATGAGAGATAAATACGAGATTATTACTGCACTAAAAGAGATGCCTGTTGTTATAAATACATTTACTGTAAAGTACTTATTGGCAAATGAAACTGTACAGTTCGATTATTCGAATAAACCAGTTTTCCGAACACCCACGTTCCCCAATTAGTTCCGATAATCGACGTTCTAATTAAACATTATACACCAAAATACAGGATATTAACAATGATCGCGAATTGTACAGTGAATTGATCGACAGTGCTATACTACGTACGGCGAGAGTTGAACATCTGACAGCTAGCAGCGCAGTTGCCAGGTTCGACAGGGAAGTGCAGTGGCCAGTGACTGGTGCTTCGTTCTCCATTATGTTGTACTTACGCGAAAATTACTTCACTGTCGCGACATTTAACAGTGCACTGCGGGAGATTTGGACAATGACATGGTATCTTAAGAACCTGTCATTACTTTTTACAGTACAAATTGATCCATTTACGTTCACGTATCCACCTACCATGCCGAATGTGTAATTAAAAAATACTTCAAACATTTTGTTGAGGCGATCCTCGGCAGCAATAAATTTTGAAAAATGCATATTTGTACACTTTGCTGTCCAAATTTGTTCCGCTAACTAGTTTCGGTGATTAAACCATTTTCAAAGCGTAAAATATGGGGCAAGTTACATTATATACATTTTCGTAGCTCCAGCTGCACAAAACATCTAATTTCTAGCGTAGTGCAGTGCAGTGTGTTTTAACGCTGTCTTAATTTTTATTAGGTATTTGAGTCAATTGGATAAGATTAGATGTTTTTACAGCTTGAGTTACCAAACTGTATATAATGTAATTTGCCCCATATTTTATGCTTTGAAATGGTGCAATCACCGAAACTAATTAGCTGAACAAATTTGGTCAGCAAAGACGTGCCTGAACTCGGCCGCCTTCGTTCACCGCGGGCAGTATAGCCATCCACAAGACACTCAAACAGTTGATTTTTTTCTGATTGTACATTTTACTAATTTGGGCCTGACTTCGTCAAACAGATCTTTGTGTATCATTACGGTCACAAGTTTTACAAACACAGCAAAATTAACTTCTATTACTATATATGATCACCAATCACTTACTAATGCCGCCATTACTAGTTTACCACTAATCGAACCTACACCGAAACAAATAAAAATAACAGTAGTAAAATATTACAGTTATAGGCACATACCTTATTATTCATATTTTACTGATGATATCGCTGCATTCAGTCTTGTTTTTAAGAGCCAAGTTTTAGAAATCTTCACATCTCATTTTCAAATTCATCTGAACACATATCTCGGCTTTCACAAGTTCAACGGATATTCTGTTTCTAGTATCCGACCATAATGCACTCATTATACTAACCACTCGTGCTGCATTATATTGAACAAATTTGGTGCATATGCTTTTTCAAAAATCTCGCTCCACACTTTACAACAATTAGTTTCCTTCCTATCAAGATTTGATACTACAGACTTCAAAACAGAAAACTCCTGATACAGTTCGTTTCCATCAAAACTAATTTTCAATTTCTTTCGCACTTTGGCCAAGTCTTTAAATGAAAATAGTTTTGGTTGACATAAGTCTAGCACTGATACAACTTCATACACATTGTCATTCCCACTAAAGCTGTACCATTTACCAAGATCGTTTAATAACCTTTCGTAAACAAGTGTGCACTCTTTTACTACAATATTCTTTTCTAAAGACATATTAACTTCAAATCCATAAAACGTATCCTCCTTACGACCCTCTATTTGTTTTTAACTTCCAACATAATCTCGTGAACATCTGTGGAAAGTGTGTCCTCTTTTTCTAAAATTCTGATTGCTTTACAACAAACAAGCAAAGTTGTTTTTGAAAAATACAGACTCTGGTAGTGTTAGCGAATACTCGTTTATTTCGTCTTATTGTGAACCAATAAACTTCTAAATTAGGGGATGTGTTTTTTCCTCACCCCGTGCTACATGATACATCTTTAAAACTCGCCACATCTTAACAAGACGGTCTACAGCTGACTCCAAAGGCAACCATCGCACTACAGCGTGTCGCAGTATTTCGCTGTAAACATGCTGAGCAAACTCGCAAAATGTTTTTAGTTCCTTCGAATTTTTTGATGATGTAGAAAAGTCTAAACATATTTTAAGAACTAGAGTTTCTACATCATATTTTAGAAGCTTGAATCCAAACTTAGCACAGTTATGTAAAATATGACAACAACAATTGGCTTTAAGTTTTCATTTTCTACTTTCAATTTAGTGAAGAGAGAATTGTGTTTCCCGAAATTAACTGATGCATTGTCCGCTGACTACGAATATACATTATTTAGTGTCAAACCATTTAACAATAAAATGGATTATAGTTTGTTTTTGGTGGCTTCTGCAGATTCGTAGAAATCAAGAACTTCATTACATTTTCCCTTATCTTTGGAAAAGTATGTTACAACTATCGGATAATGTTATTATTGCCCTTGTTTGAAGCGTCTGAACCTAATGAAAACGGAACATTTTGCTTTAATTCGCTTAGTAGCTTCTCTTTAGCATAAGGCAGAAGCACATTTTTTACTAATGCCTCGCTTTTTGTTCGGCCGCATCTTACTTTCGTTGCCACTTAGGAATCTCTAAAAACATAAGGATATAGCTTATTACCTCAATCTTGAGAATTGTAATAATGGTGGTGTTTCACACCATGGTAAGTCAAAGTTAATTCCGTTGCAGTGACTTTGTCGTCTTCTGCAGAAAATTGTTTCGGCAAGAATTTAAGAAGCGACTGATTCTTCTTTTGTGTGGTAATATTCGCTTTGTGTCTTTCTGATGGTAAATGTTTATTCACAGCTTTCACTCCGGCGTACTTAACAGTAAATGAGATATTGCATATTCTGCACTTACACATACACTCATCAGTATCGACTTTTTGTAGCCAGTCTTTATAATTTTCTTCCTGCAACCATTCTTCACGGAACGAACTTAGATATCATCTCTTCATTTCACTATTATTACTCTCTAATCTGAGTTAATGTAAGCTTGTCTGTTCACACACGATCCGAGTATTCCAAAAATTGCCGGTAAACTGATAACAAACAATGAACGAACGAACACAAATAATAGACGTCGCCATTTGACACGTTGCCACAACAGTGTTTGCTTAATAATGTCCTAGTCGATTACTACCGACGCAACAATGAAAAATTTTCAGACGAAGAATAGAAAAGTAGCGTTTTGTTGCAATAAGAAATTGACATTTATATAAAGTTATTGACAATTACTAGAGAGGAACCGGCCGGGAATGGCCGAGCGCACTGAGGCGTCTTGCCACGGGGCGCGAGGCTGCTCTCGCTAGAGGTTTGAATCCCCGCCCCCCCCACCTAGGGCATGCATGTTGTGTTAGTCCTTAGTTTAAGTTACGTTAAGCTCGATGTAGCTCGTCGCTACATGAACATAGTACTTAAACAGCGCCGTAAAAAAAAAAAAAAAAAAAAAAGAAAAGAAAAAAAAAAGTTAAGATGAAGGTTACATTCAAGTCCGGAGATGAGAGTGATTGTCCCGTAGACCCGGAGAATTCATTCCAAACCCGGCACTCCGGGCGGCGCCCGGAGATCTGGCAACCCTAGTCGCTGGGCACCAGCTCACAAATGGAGTCAAACCTGAGTGAAGAAATCTGTCTAATTTTAATAAGCCTTTTGAATTTACAAAAATGTTCAAATGTGTGTGAAATCTTATATTACTGTAGGATACACTGCTCAGGAGTTGAAGTCATGAGAATTGAGCCACGTGAAATTGCATTTCAGGCCGAATTTTGCTACAGACGCAGGTGAAACGGTCAACGAGTGGGACGGAAGACAATGGAGAGAGGAAGAATAAGGAGATGGAGTAACATATAATGCAATAAATACACACCCAGGCATCGATGGCCACTGACGCTAGTAGAAATATATTAACTCACTGCACTGCGGTTGTTCATTTCACAGAACTGACACTCGACATCTGTCGTAATTTCCATGTGTCAGTTCTTTCGTTTCTGATTTGGAATAAGGGGCAAGATATTAGTCATCGCGGTTTCACGTCACTTTTCTGCGCTTTATTTTCATTCTACCTATCGGGGTGACGCGTGCTTATTTGCCGACTTGCCAATTTTTGAAGTAACAGATTATAAGAAAAATAAATTTTCCTATTCTGAGTTCTTGAAGGAGAAAAATTCTAACTTATGAGTAACATGCCTGTACAATACTAATTGTACGTTATATGAAAAGCACTTACCTATTACATACCAAGTTGCAAGAATTTCGGACGCACCATTACGAAGTGCAATGAAAGTGCTTCTGACCAATCTTGACTACCTCGGCCATGTACTGAAACGAATTCTGTAGTTTTCGTTGTAGAGAAGGCAACAATGAACAATACCTATCGCCTGGTGACGCGGCAGTGCCAGGAAGTACTGTAGGTCACGTGAGGAGGTACAGCGACGCTATGGTTAAACTAGCGCCGAAGAAGAAGACGCAAGAAGCTCACAATAAGTATGTGACCGATGATACGGATAAATGTAATATCAGGCAGCAATTTTTATAGCATTACGAACAACAGAAAGGAATACGAAATCTGCGAAAACTGCATAAATTTTGTAAAACAGAAATGAGCTTCAAAGATAGCAAGGAAACCCGTAGAAGCAATGTTCTGTCTATGGATTTTCGTTTTAGAAGGTGTCGAAATTAACGTTTTGTTTTGTGCGGAGCAGAGGGCATTGTTGCTGAAAGACCATACTATCTCAGGTTTTCATCAGAATCAAAGCGAGCAGTAATTTACTTAGACGAAACGTGCATTCACACGCATTATACAGTAAAAAAATATTGGCAAAGTGATAGTGTGTGAGTAGTTTTGTCACACAAAAGTGCTGGTCAGAGTTTAATTGTGTTTGTGCAGGCAGAGACAGATGTTTCAGGGCTCAAAAACTAAAACATCCGACTATCACTCAGAAATAGATAGCAAACATTTTCAAAAATACGGCGAAACCCAACTTATGCCAGGCTTACTATCAATGTCTTTATCCCTTGTAATTACTCACAGCGTATTTACCCATTCGGAATGCTTCTAGTCATTGTAAGTGTTGATCATGTTTGACTGTAGTAATGTTTAACAATTTTTTTTTCCATAACGCGGGAAGAATAACACACTCAACTGCCATTGAAGGGCTTAGCAAAATCGCTTCAGGCTTAACATGTAACCGCAGTATCGAACATGGCATTCGAATTTCCAAATTAGATTTCGTCTTCTGCAAAATTAGTTGTGAGTAAACGCATGGCGCTTTAACAGGCTGGCAGCGCTCGACACATAAGAATATACTGGCGCAGGGATGGGCAAAAAATATCGATATATCAAAATATCGATATTTTTTGGAAATTTATCGATATTTAAGGACGATATTTTATTTTTCGATATATCGATATTAAATTTTGAATATCGAAAGCGATATTTTTAAAAGCCATCCTTTTTCTTTAATTACCGTTGGGCGTTGATAGGTGACAAGGAGGCATAGAATGCGTGGAGAGGAGATGGTTCAGTGCTGGCAACCTCTTTACTCCTGAGCAGCTCTTCCATTTGGTCGTGGCATGAAAAACTGTTGACCTAAAGTTCAGTTTCACAGCAAATTTCAAGCCAAGATTCTGTACCAAATGAGCTGAAGCAGTATCTTGATCAACCATATTTAGAGCGTAACAGTGATCCTCTGTAGTTTTGGGCTGACACTCGACACTTTACGTCCATTTTATCAGACATTTTGCAGAAGTACCTGACATGCCAAGCCTCTTCTGTTCCGTCTGAAAGAGTGGCTTCATTGATTAATTTAGTGATGCAAGACAACAGAAGTAGAATAACTGGTGAACATATAAAGCAAAGGGCTCTCCTAATGTCTGTTACTGATGACTACTGGCTCAATTAATTTTTTTCACATTGTGTTTCTTTTACTGATAATACATGTGCTTTTTTATTGATTAATGTTTAAAATTATAAAACATTTGTCAATTTTTAATTGTATATTGATGATTTCTGTGGTTTATATTAATATTATTAATTTAGCATTCTATGTAAAGATTTCACCGATCGAAATATCGATATTCTTATTTCAATAAAATCGATATTTTTGTACATATCGATATTTCTAAAACTTGGCCATCCCTATACCGGCGGCGGCGTGTACGCCAGACTGCTTCCCCCTCTCCGTGCCTACGGCTCACACACGAAGGCGCTGCCACAGTGGCGAGCAAGGAATCAGCCCTCCTCCCTCCCCTTGTTCTAAAGGGGCGGCCGGCAGGTATTCGCAGTTCCCGAAGACGCACACTCCGAGGTTTGGATTCGAATCCGCTCATGGGCATGCATGTTGAGTTTGTCCTTAAAAAAAATTAAAAAAGGGGGCGACGCAGATTTGCCGCCCCCCGAAAAGTGCCGCCCCGTGCGGCCGCACGTTTCGCACCTGCCTTGCGCCGGCCCGCCTGCAGTGTTACTACTAAGGTGACCATATTTTCTAGTTTCAAATTTGGGACACACAAATTTTGTAATTTGTATATACAGTAGAACCTCTCAAACTCGATTCCCGAAAACTCGACATTCCGTAAAACTCGACAGGGCTGGTGGATTAATGATGTGTGATGTACTGATGGAAAGCTTTACGTTATGGGCGGTGTAAATATATATATATATATATATATATATACATATATATATATATATATATATTTTACTCCGCCCATAACGTAAAGCTTTTCATCAGTACATAGGCCGCCGGAGAACACTAGAGACTCAGACTAGGTTACTGGGTTTTCCAAGGTCGTCAACGCACCCTTTAGCTACCCAGCTGGGGCGGGCTATTGCTTGCACACGTTCGGCGATTTCTGTGGCCACTTTCCTTATCGTGCGGCCGCACGTTGACCTGGGATTCCCGGGCAGGTCATAAACTACCCTTGCTACATTGTCGTCACTGGGCATTCTGTTTAGTGTTTGTGGAGACACAGTTGTGATCAGTTGCCTTTGTTCGAAAGTGATTACCAATTGTTTAAACGAGTTTTGTGCAGGAATATAGAGCGACTGTATGGTGGAGAAGAATAGAAAAGAAGTATCAGTGTCAATGGAAGCAAAGTTTGGCGCCCTAAAAAGACTTGAGCGTGGTGAAAGCGTAAATAAAATAGCGTTGGATTTGAACATCGGTAGGTCTACAGTGCTAGGTTGGAAAAAAAAGAAATCTGTAATTGAATCATGGTGTTTGAAAAGACAGTGTACAGAATCCATCGCGGAACGAAAAACAATGAGAAGTGGAGAGTTCGAAAAAATTGGCGAAACCCTTTACCAATGGTTCCGTGTGTACAGGGAAAAGTGAACGCCTATATCTGGACCCGTTTGGAGACAGAAAAGTAGTCTCCAATCACAGAGTTTTTCAAACGACTTCAGTAACTATTATTTTACACTTTTCTTCTAGTGTTCAGTAAAACTTCCCATAACTAACGGTGATAGACTTTTTATAAGCAGCATAAACCACTTCAGTAATAATTGTAATGAACACTCTATTTTCAGATTCTACTAGGCCTTTTGTCTCAAAATTATTTTTGATTTTTTGATTATTAGTTATAACTGTTGATATAAATATATAATTGTATATAATAAATCAATAAATGTACAATTTTAATACTCTAAATAAGCGTTTTTATTCAACTCCAATTATTTTTATCTTAGTTCCCTAAAACTCGACAACCTCAAAACTCGACAACCTTTAAGTCCATATTGTGTCGAGTTTGAGAGGTTCTATTGTATATATTTTTTCATTGTATTAGTAGAAGATTTTAGTGAAAGTAATAATTACAAAATATCAGCCGCGCCGGATTAGCCATGCACACTGCGGCGCCGTGCTGCGGTGCGCCCGGCCGTTCGAGTCCCCCTCGATCATGGGTTTTTGTATTGTCCTTAGGTTAGTTTACCTTAATTTAAGTAGTTTGTGAGCTAAGGACTAATAACAACGCAGTTGAGTCCGATAGATTTACAAACATTTGAACAAAATATCAGTTGAAGTTGTTACAAAAAGTACATTAATTTACATTTTATTAGTACTTTATACGATTAAGTAATGCGACCAGAACAACTGAATTTAAATGTGCAGTGAATTTTCTTCAGCAAGTCTGTATTTTTCAACAACATGTGAAAAAAATTCGACACAAGTTTCATAATAATTTACTCTAGTTACTAATATTGATTTCACAGTTTCTATGGCAAGCTGTATTTCGTCACTTGCCCATCTGTTATTCATGTAGGGAAAATACCCTTTCAGTAACAGCATTATTTCCGAAAGGCAAAAAAGAAACTGCACTAGTTTAAGCACATTTGAGAATGGCACATGATTCACTCTAAAATGAGAAATAATATCAATCCATATTTGACCTGGAAAAGTGGTGTTAGCAGTCCATTCACTGATTTTCTCACTGGTATAGTTTGTACGTGTATGCTCAGTGGTGCCGGCCGCGGTGGCCGAGGGGACTGAGGCGCTTCAGTCACGGTCCGCACGGCCACTACGGTCGGGGGTTCGAATCCCCCCTCGGGCATGGATATTTGTGCCGCCCTAGTTCGTAAGTAGTTCATAAGTAGTTTGTAAGTTTAGGGACTGATGACCCCGTAGTTAAGTCCCATAAGCTTTACAAACATTTGATTTTTGCACAGTGGAAACAGATGGAAACGGTTTCGACAGTGATAAGTACCTTAAGTCTAATGAACCTATTGTCAAACAGTTTCCCATCATAATTGAAACTAATAATAAAACAAACTGATACAGGTGAGATAAATTTATAAATCTGAACACAGTTGTTAAATCCAGGACAAATAGCTGTACCGAATTACTTCTGAAAAAATTCGTGACAGACACATAGAAATGAGTGACTGTCCCGAATAAATCGGTACGGTTGGTCACCTTAGTTAATACAAACATACAATACCAACCAATGGCAATAACTAAGAGCATCAATCGAAGTCATCGTTTAAGATAAGCGGTTTATCATAAATATCTACTACAATTGCCTGTAGAATCTTCTAAAATTTGGCTGGATGAAAAATATTCAACATGTTTTTTCTAGTTTGTTTTCATTTCAGTAACAAAAACCAATGAACATTTTGGTGTGGGCTCGGGCCCCCTTCAGCAGCCATAGGTCCACCCAGCACCGCCCTTGTGGAGGCCATGATACTAAAGCCTAAATATCGGATATTTGTAGAAAAGGGCGAAGTACTTTTGACAAGCTAGACTGTATGTGTCATCGCTGCTTGCTCACTCACAACAATTTATGGTCGTTTCTACAAATATGTAATATTAAGGCCAATTCACACTGTCCGTCACGTCACGTCACGTCACCGTCCGTCAGAACATTCCGCAATGTATTTCTAATGGCGGCGTTCACACTGTTCGTCACCGGACCGTCACGTCATGTCAACGTCCGTCAAGCTTTCTCGGGAAGAATGTTTTGACGGAACGGCCGTCTGCTAACACCGGAAGTTAACCTATTTCCGTCACGCGAATTACATGTTGCAGTCGACGATTGCCCTGTTTATATGCAAATGTGTTTTATTCATCTTTGTGTTGTTGTACCTCGTTTAGGGATAAATCTCAAATGTTTCATGACGACTTAAATATTTTTGACAATTGAGTGTCCCCCTAAAATCGACGTCGGATATCTGAAACCAAAAAATGGTTTATGTTACGTAACATTGTAACAGAAACGACTGAAGCAAACTGTTAATTTGAATGAGATTGTAATTTGATTACGTATTTTTCATTAAATAACACTTTAAATGAAAATGTCAGTTCTAATGAAAGACAAAAAATCAGTTATTTACAGCGGTATTAACAATGTCAGCGAGCAAATCCTAATGGTTAAAGTATACAGGTGCTATTTATGCTCCTACAAGTATGGTTTGATGTCTTCTTATGTTTATTTTTTCGCTTGAAAATAGATGTCGATGTTTTGAAATGTTGTTTCAGTGCCCAGTAAGTTGGCCAAAAACATACACTGTAAAGTTTTCTTTGGCCGTTAATAACATTTAGCGTTGTTGTTTCCCCTTTCTAGTATTAAACTATGACTTTCTACACAACAGATCGTCACTCATAACCTCACTTTCAACATCACGTATTGAGATGGACGAATTGACGTGACGGACACGGACGGACAGTGTGAATACAACTTGACGTGTTGGTTCCGTGACGTGACGTTGACGTGACGGACAGTGGTAATTGGGCTTTAGGCTGCATTACACGATACACCTGAGGCGAGAGCCACTGTACCACTCGAGAACGGTTCTTCTCGTCGTTTGGAAGACCGAAAACGTTGGTGACGCTTGCGACTGCAGTGGTCTGCTGTAGGGTCTGTCTCGCGGCAGTACGCACTTGGCTGCTCGGACGTTTAGTTGCTGGAAGTTTATGTCACGTGACTGTCCCATATATAAACACAAGGCTGCAGTCATGGTGGTTAGAATATTTGGCTGCAGTCCTGCTACTAACGGCATTTGTTGTTGAAACTATTGAATTCAGTTTAACATGAGCTGTGCAATTCGCCCCTCATATTGTAGTCGTTCATCTACAATAAACAAAACAGGGTAAAAGTTAAGCAATAAGCTGTCATTGCAATTTTCTTAGTTTATATTACATGAGGATGCCAAAAATACTACCGAGCGAGGTGGCGCAGTGGTAACGCACTGGACTCGCATTCGGGAGGATGGTGGTTCAAATCCACCTCCGGCCATCCAGATTTTGGTTTTCCGTGATTTCCCTAAATCGCTCCAGGCATATGCCGGGATGGTTCCTTTCAAAGGGCATGGCCGATTTCCTTCCTCATCCTAAACCAAAAACTCCGAGCGTTAGCTCCGTCTCTAATAGCCAAGCTGTCGACGGGACGTTAAACCCTAAGCATGCATCCAAAAATACTCTATGGAAACGTGTTTGTCTTCTTTTTCCCTGTGATTATCTGGAACATTTCTTACAATGAAATGTGATTAACGTTTCAAAATAAATGTGGCGAAAACGTTGACACTGTACTACACTGCAGATCAGCTTACCACCACGACTTATTTCGCATGCACATTTGTTGGCTTCGCTAACTCAAAACAGCTGTCAACATAACCTACACTATGGATGACAGTCAATACATTCACGATTACGGGTGTAAGCTGTTGCACTGTCACATTTGGCCAAAACAGGCAATATCCTTAAATCATTAAGAAGTACTCGATTAACTTTTTCCAGTTATGTCTACAATGACTAAATTCGTTCATATAGTTATTGAAGTAATGAAGTATAGCAATTTATCTTCTGAATACACAATCCGGCATAACTGAAGACTGGGATACAAGCCGTCAGCTTTGACCCATGACGTCATCAACATGGTGGAAAACCGTAATACAGGACATCTTAATACATCTGTATTGTAGGCTAGATAATAAATAATCTGTAGTTATTCTCGTAAATTATAGATGTTCGTAAATAATTTTGCTGTACGTGTGTGTGTGTACGCGCGCGAACGTTAAGTGTTTTGACATAATAAACATGACAGTTAAACACTGAAAATATCAGACTACTTCGTTTTTTAACAGAAATTCTGTAGCATGACATAATCATCCAATTTTTCATATTTAGTTCTCAATGCACTGCTGTAAAAACATGAGAAATTCCAATACTTTATTTATCATCTTTTATTCATTCACACCAAAGCTATCTACAATAATATCAGTATTTCGTTGTCCGGTACAGTTTCATGTCAAGCAAACAGATGTCACAGAATTACAGGGTAGGACGTTACTGGAATGGAGCATAGTGAGTTAACATTTTATTTGATGGCTTTTTAAAGAACTGCATCTTCATAATGCAATTCCCCATTGTGGGCACTTCCTTTTCCATTTTTCGACACACGAATGTTCTCAGATAAATGAACTTTATAGTGAGTGTAGAGTTTCTAACGCATATTGAACTCGGGACTGCATTCCTCACACTTCTGAACGTTTTGTGCGAATCACTTGTCTTCAGCAAAAGACAGGAACAAAGAAATAAAACACCAACAACGCAATAAATAAGCAGTAACGAAGTTAAAACGGAGCGCTCAGTGTGCCAGAAAAGATCAGAATGAACTATGAAGACATCTTGAAACAAATTGACTGGTCTTGTGACGTAAACTTCCGACAGCTAAACGTCCGAAGAGCCAACTGCATATTGCCGCGAGACATATCCGTCTGCTCTAAAAATTGCAGTACGTTTGTCGCTGGTAAGAAGCCTGTGCCGGTGTGCCCACGGCCGTGGTGTGCCCTGTTTCCGGTTTTGCTAGTACTCGGTCGCGCTTACGGTAAACAAAAACTTTTGAAATATTTATATTTTGTGTATTATATATCGTGTAAATAGTTTTTGTCTGACTAAATATATGTAAGGAATTAAACAGTGTCATTATGTACTTTTGCTTTCTTCGCTGCAAAACTGGTGCAGTGGCAATTAAATTTCTTTTTTACGTCGTCTGCTATGCCAACAGCTCCTATAATATCGCTAATGAAATCCGCAATTATCTAGCTTTCGGCTCGATGCAGCTGGTTTTTATAATCAACCTTATACAACTGCACAAATTTAGTGTTGCAACGACACGCAGTACGAATTACGCGGTCGCGTTTTCAAAAAGTTCGTCAAAAACTACTACAGCGATGCTAGCGCTTCAAGCGGTCATATTTCTCACCATAGTTAACATAAGACGAACGCTTTCTTTGAGCTGCTAGATGTGATCAAAGAATTTTTGATGAAAGGCAACTTTGACCAAAGTTCCATATTACTCTGTCCAATTTTCTTTGACAAAAAAATCTTTGTGAAAGAAAATCTGGTAGTGTAATATCCAGTCGTGTGCCATAGGTCTAAAAAGTTTAGTTTGTACTAAATTCAGTTGCATGATTTATGTGTTTAAGACAGCTGATTAGTGTCGATGAACTATACGTCTTCGATTAATGATCGTCCTCATAACCAACTTGGCTGAATGATTTGCGCTTGAAAAATTCTAAGCTGATACCTTGTTTGTAACTTAACAAGAAATACATATCTACGGATACCGAAAATATTTGGAAGTTTTGACATGGAAAAAAGGTGGGGTGAATTCGTTTGCAGTACAAACTAAAATATGCGTGAAAATGAAATTTGTAGGCCCGCTTTTGGACCCAGGATTTCGTACGGCACACACTAAATACCTCAGTTTTCTAGTATTTCCCGAACGGTTTACTTGCGTCACGTTGGCAATGAAGACTGCATTCCTTTATTTTTTTGTTTTCTTCGTGGCGTGTCATCTAGGCCGCGTAGAGCGTATGTAGTCAAAGATTTTTTCAAGTTAATAAAGTTATTCCGAAGTTTTAAGAAACATGACTTACGAGGCTGCTTACGTCAAGACAGAAACTTTATCACCTAATGCCGAAGAGGTAAATCTCACTCTGATTTGCTTTCCATATGTGGGCGTAACTTTAAAAGCCTTGTTGTCAACAACCAAGCGTCAGATGCATGATCCTGCTCACCGCAACGTTTTATCGAAGTAGTTTATTTCTTTCGGTTGCGGATTGGGTGCATTAAATGAGTTTAAATTTTATTATTCTCAGATAAAGCTTTGTTCCTGATTTTTACATAAATCCCAGAGTGCCTTTGTCGCACCACAGTGATGATGGTGTTCTGTAAAATATCTTAGATTAAGTTACGCCTATATTTAAACATTTGTCTTCAGTTACGATGTGAACACTCTATGAAAACTTGTCACAAAAAATTCTAATATTACGTTTTATCATTCGAAAAATGAACTTCTAAGAACGAGACCAAAGTGATGCCTTCGTGTCTACTTAAATTGGCGTAGTAAATGTTGATGGCTCCAGTTGACTTCTTAATTACGAAGCTTAACGTATTCATTGGGCTACTGAATCTTTAAATTAATACATATGTGTGTGTGAATGATATCTTATTAGTCAGTTCAGGACTCGACATTCCACTCTTTAGGAACTTAATTTTCATACATTCAGAAACAGAACAGTAAATGAATGAAGTGTATTGTCCAAATTTATTTATTCGTCCTTAAAACATACAGGTGGTATCGCATGCTTCAGCTGACCCCAGTGCTGTAACACTGGGTCAGCAACATCACTTGTTTATTAAATGAATTATTTATTTATTAGCCTTTTAGGATGTTCACCATGCAGTTGGCTTCGTCATATGGGGTTTTACATATACATTATATCTGTTTAAGCCTAGGTACTACAAATAGATTACATAATTTACAACAACATACATGTTATTAGATTTTTTCTTTTACATAAATAATTATTTGTTGTTATACATCTTAATTGCTATCAAACTGTGATCTTTATCTCATTGTGCATATTCTCCAAGTTACTTTGGAGGTATTCTTCAACTGAATAATATGGCATCTTTCTGAACCATGCCTGTAATATTCTTAAAATTACCTAATGTAAGGATTTTTACAGACGGTGGTAGTTTATTATATAATTTAAGACCTACTTATTTGTGGCTGTTGTGTACCAAAGACAGTCTTGAATACGGAATGTCTAACATAGTACTTCTCTAGTATTATGCATATGTACATTCACTCTGACAGTAAGTTTTTGTATATTTTCTTTTATATGTATTAGACAGTATTACATGTAGAGAATTGGGAGTGTCATTCTTCAGAGCTCACTGAAATGTTTCCTACAGGATGCCCTACGTCCCAACCCTTGTATATGTTTATTTGCTTTTTTCTGTAATTTGAAGATAAGGAATGTATCTGGTGCATTTCCTCATAACAATACCCCATACTGCAGCTGTGACTGAAAGAATGCATAGTGACAGAGAATCAGTAATTTTTTGTTTACACACTGTCTCCGTTTATACAATAGGAAGGTCACACGTGTGTGTTTGCTAGAGACATGTTTTATTTGATCGTCCCAAGAAAGTCTCTGATATATTTTAAGGCCAAGCGGTTTAACACAGGGTCATTCCATGTCAAATCACCCGGGTCATGTCACCCACAATCTCATATTTTCAAGATACTTTGTATATTTGCTTATACTTAAAACATAAGAATGTATCCAAAATGTTTTTGGTCTCGGACTAAAACTTTTTTCAATGTTGTGATGTTCTGATAATGAGGCTCTGCAAGATTTTCCTCGTGAAGTGCTTCCGTACTACAGAAATACTCATAACTCGGGTCTTTATGAAGCTTTTTATTTGAATTTTTTTTTTCTTGCAGAGGTTAAGAGAGGCATGTAGTTAATAGTAATGTAATTATTTAAGCAGTAAAGTTTCAAAGAAAATTACAAAAAATAATAAATGTCACTTTCCAGTTTCTGGAAAAATTACAAGGGTGTTGAAAAAAGCTTATATCACATTTCTCCAACCTGCTGGGAACCTAGTTTTGGTCTTAAACAATTCCCAGGATAGCAGGCTTTCTAATAAAATAAAAATATTAATGGGTATCCTATGAATGGACACACAAATAAATTAGAAATAAAAAAAAAAAACTTTTTATTGTGATGGAAAAAAGCAACTTTGCAAGTAAGTTCATCCAAGCTGAAACCCACTGCACCAGATTTACATGATTTTATATATATATATATATATATATATATATATATATATATATATATATATATATAAAAGAGATGACTTACCAAAAGGACCGGCTCGTCGAGAGAAACAAATAAAATAACACACATACAAGCTTTCGCCACCACTGGCAGCTTCTTCAGGAAAAAGAGGAAAAAAGGGGAGGAAAAGGGAAGGATATGGGTTTTAAGGAAGTGGAAAAGGAGTCATTCCAATCCCAGGAGTGCAAGGACTTACCTTAGGGGGGAAAAAAGGAAGGTAAACAAATACATATCGAAACGCAAGCACACCTAGACAGACATTTGTGAAAAAAATATCATCTCCCCAATTTAAGAATTTTCCACAAAACCCCAGAAGTGCCCCTCTTGTCACCGGATACTTTCCGGGACTGGAGCGGACTCTGAATGTGGCTCTCCAGCAAGGATACGACTTCCTAAAATCCTGCCCCGAAATGAGATCCATCCTTCATGACATCCTTCCTACTCCACCGAGAGTGTCTTTCCGCCGCCCACCTAACCTCCGTAACCTCCTAGTCCACCCCAATGAAATCCCCAAACCACCTTCCCTACCTTCTGGCTCCTACCCTTGTAACCGCCCCCGTTGTAAAACCTGCCCTATGCACCCTTCCACCACCACTTACTCCAGTCCCGTAACCCGGAAGGTGTACACGATCAAAGGCAGAGCCACTTGCGATAGTACCCACGTGATCTACCAACTGACATGCCTGCACTGTGAAGCGTTCTATGTGGGAATGACCAGCAACAAACTGTCCATTCGCATGAATGGACACAGGCAGACAGTGTTTGTTGGTAACGAGGATCACCCTGTGGCTAAACATGCCTTGGTGCATGGCCAGCACATCTTGGCACAGTGCTACACCGTCCGGGTTATCTGGATACTTCCCACTGACACCAATCCTTCAGAACTCCGGAGATGGGAACTAGCCCTTCAGCATATTCTCTCTTCCCGTTGCCCACCTGGTCTCAACCTCCGCTAAATTCGAATTCCCACCCACCATCTTAACATCTTTGCCTTGGTTCTCTGGACAGAGCCTCTGCCTCAAGTGGCATCTCTGTCTAACTTCTAACTTCTTTGCTTTCTACAGTTCTACAGTATGTCTGCCTAAGTGTACTTGTGTCTGTGTAAATGTGTGGGTGTATGTGCATTTATTTACCTTCCATTTTTTCCCCCAAGGTAAGTCTTTCCTGTCCCGGGATTGGAATGGCTCCTTACCCCCTTCCTTAAATCCCTCATCATTTCCTTTTCCCTCTCCTTCCCTTCTGCCTGATGAAGCAGCTAGGCTGCGAAAGCTAGCATTTTTGAGTGTGTGTGTGTCTGTGTGTTTATTTGTTGCTATTACTGCCTGTGCCCCTTCGCCTGGTAAGTGTTCTTCATCTATTTTTTACGTGTATATATATATATATATATATATATATATATATATATACTTGTTACTTTTGACATGATAACAAACAGTGTAAAGTTTCTTCCACACATTCATTGTTTTTGAGTTAGAAAAATCTTAAAATTTCCAAAAAACATACATAAACATCATGGCTGAAGCTTGCCATTTAGATTACATTACTTTATGGAGATAAGAGACTTAGCTTATTTTCAAATTTTTATAACTCTGCTCAACTTCTGGGAATACAGGAAATCAACACTGCTTTCTTAAATATGCAAGGTACTTTCAGAGTTGTTACTCCTAGGCCTTTTTTATTGAGACTCAAATATATATGATTACAAACAAAAAATAGCATGGGTTTTGACTGACAGTGGCAATCATTATAGGCCATATCCATCTCAATTCAGGCAGCAAAGTGAGAATTAGCCGGTTCATAGTCTCCGATTTTCCTCAAATTTGGATATGTTATTCTAGAAGCAAAATTAAGAGACACTTATTTTTTCTTTTTGCCCAAAAAAATTTTGGGCAGAGTTACAGGGGGTCAAAGTTTCGTCTAGGTCACACGTAATTTCCTATGTGGCAAGCTCAAAATTACTATAAAGTACAATATTTCGGGAACTAATAGGAATATTTCAGATCTGTTTTCAGTTTCTGAAAGGTAAAAATGTCAGGAATCTATTGGATTAAAGATTATTCTTCTATTAGTGACAGGTATCTCGCTAAAAAATAATTTCAAAATCGTGAAATTTAACTTTAAAGTCATTTTTCTCAAAAACCCCAGCATCAAAAATTCTGAAATTTTGTAACAAGGAGGAGACGTACATAGAGTATAAAACCGCCAAAGGAGTTTTCAGGATCTTACCTACTTTTCATTTTATTTCAGATTTACTGTTCGGCTCACTTTTCATAACCATTACACTAAAGTATATAACATTTTCACAGAAAACTAGGCTTACTGTTAAACAGGTAACATAAGAAAACACCATTTTTAAGCCTACTTTTAGAAATAATTGAAGAGTGAAAATCCTTTCCACATCCTTAGTGTCTATTATTAAATAAAAGAGCCGCTGGCTTTTTATGTCAGTCCGCAAAGAAATTACTGTTTGGATTGCCACTCATTCGTTCGTCGCGTCGCTTCCGCGAGTGACGTGCTGCCATCTGTCGGTGAACGGCCGCACTACGTCCTCCATAACCGGGATCGCAGTTGGCGCCTTTTCACACCAGAGGCGCCACAGGACTGTCGGCATTGCTTACGTACGCCAAATGAAAGATAATACATGAAAACTTGGAAATCTGGCTTTGTTGGTGGGCACGAAGCATAAAGACCAATGTCTTACGTAATTAAGGGTTAGGACACATTCCAAGGGCAGTATCGATTTTTTAATACTTTATTTTACCTTTTTAAAAATTTTCTTTAATTTATTTTCTAGAAGGTGTTTCAAGACTTTGGATATTGCTAGCGGCCAGCTTATTTCAGAAATTTGCCTATGCAGAAATTCCGGTGATCATAGATCCAAATAATCACGTGGGTTATGTTTCAATTTTTCATTCATACTGGCATACGCCGAGGTCATCCAACTTGTAAAGCGAAAAAATTTCTTTTTAATGTTTAATTTTTTTTTTCCTTTATTGCATTTTAAGCGACCGTGCACTGCATTGTAGGTATCGGTTGCGTATGCTAAGTGAAAGATAATACATAAACACTTCGAAATCTGGCTTTGTTGGTGAGCACGAAGCATAAAGACCAATGTCTTATACTGATGGCGTACGTAATTAACGGTTAGGACGCATCCCAAAGGCAGTGCCAATTCGTTTTCCTTTTTTTTTTTTTTTTTTTTTTTTTGTTTTCCCTCGAAAGTGTTTCAAAACTTTGCATATTGCTAGGGGCCAGTTTATTTAAGAAATTTGTGTATTCAGAAATTCCGGTAATCATAGACACAGACAATCACGTCAGTTATGTTTAAGCTTTTCATTCATACTGGCATACGCCAAGGTCGTCTGACTTGTAGAGTGATTTTTTTTTTTTAATTTTTTTCCCTTTATTTTATTTTAAGCGCTCCTGCACTGCATACACACGTGTATGTAACCACACGTGTAATCTGCGTGCGTGCGGCGGCGGCGGCGACGACGACGTTCGCGAAAAGACAAAGACTATGTCTTGATTAAAAATCAGGTGTGCACGCCTCGACGGCCGACTGCGCCCGCCTATAACCTGCTACGCCGGACGGAACGCCTGCGAGACGGCAGCAGGCCGAGAGGTCGACACGGCACGACTCAAGTAGGCGCCCAGTCCGTCGTCGCGTGGCAGAGCCTCCTACTCGCTCAAAATTCGTGCTCACGTGCACACTAAAACCCAGATAGGAGGCCCACCGTACGCAACTCTCCAAATTCTGCTCCAACCTTTTCACTTCAAAAACTTCAACAGGCAAATTTTGCTACACCTGTCAAGACAACCTCTTGCATTAAAAATTACATCTGTCATCAAATCTCCCTCGTTCTTCCCAAAATATGACCAGATTTCGGTCGTCTCTCCCTTAAACCCGTAATCAAAAGCTGGTCGCCCTAATTGGAGCGTAAAGCTGTCCTTTGCTCGTAGAAGGACGCAGCACAGGCCTGGAGGCGCTAACGCCTGCCGAGTGGACAACCCGCCCCACACCCGAGCCGCGCGTGTAGCGTGACACAAGGCGCTGCTGGGGCAGGCTGCGCTTCCTGTGCCCAACACGCAGAACTCGCCATTTCAGTGGGTACTCCTCGTGCAGGGAAAACTAAAATCCCTCCGCTGAGACAGCAGATGACAGTCAAAATTTGTCGGTGCGAAAAACGGAAAACCGCCGTCTTCTGTAAGCATTTTGCCCCGTATTCCACTAGGAGTGAACCGCGGGTACACATCCGTAGCGACCGTCAACTTGGACATATGGAAAAAAAATACGAGCTCAAATGTACGTGAACTAAACTGTGACGACATTCTGGAATTTCGTATCGTAACATGGAGTCAGGTGGCATAAAACTTGTTTGAATAAACAAATGTTTTGTCATATGTCGGCAGCTCCTAACGGAATGTGTGAAAACGGACAAACAAAAATGATTCGTACTCTCACACTGAATGGAATTTCCCGAGAGTAATATAACCGTAAGTGTTACCCTACTGTGTTATTGTCTCGTCCAAATGTATATTCCTGAAACACTGTCTGGTTTCAGACGAAATTCTAAGAGTAGAAAAGACTGCCGTTCGTTCCACATGGCTTCCTTTACTACGAACACCATTATTCGGTAGTGCAGAATGACAACTCCTGTTTACTCGCTGCTCTCTACGAAACGTCGTTGTCGACACGGTGGGAAAGCGACTTTTATCTTCTCTTCTGTTCGCTGAACGCCACGCCTCCAGAGCCCCGCTGCCCGCTGTCCGCTGCCCGCTGTTCGGTCAGCACAGGTTTGCCGCGCTCGCTGTAGCGCTCGTTCCCGCTCCACGCCGCTCTCTCTCGGTTGAGTCGCTCTGGCGAGAGAACAGACTACGGAGCTGTGACGTCACGTGAAGCGACCTCGTACTCTACTGAAGTAGAGGGACGGCCTCCCAAGTTACTGTCTTCTGGATTCGAGACGAAACTCAGCGAAAGGTCAGACGTGTAGGCAGTAATATACGCCGAATTTCCGGAAATTTCTTATCGTATATTGCAGTGACGCAGAGTGAAACCTGATCAGATAGGTTGAAGACTTGGAGTTTCGTGAGCAGTGCACTTCAGCCACGATAACTGCGTCCACATCGACCACACATTTCTTACCTGCGATGGATGCTATAAGGAGAAATGGCAACTATCTATTTTCCAGTTTTTCTGGAATATTACGAGCTCATCCTGTTTTGTGTGCTCGTGTCGATACGAAAACTAAACACTATGTGACAAAATACTTTTACTTCGTGACAACATGAAGCTTTGATATTCCTTTCGTAGCTGCCGTACTAGCTGTGTTAGAATCAGGCACGTTTCACTTCCGTTAACCCAGTTCCTGAAACACTCCGGGTGTTAAATGGACGGCCGTCACTTTAACATTTGTCCAGCTGAGATGGCGACAGACAGTTTCAAACGCTGCACCGACGTTTCTCTCTCGCAAAGAGCGACAAAGGTTTTGGTGAACCACTGTTTTTGCTCGACTGAGACTTGGTTAGATTACGCTTCCTCTGCAGAAGGAGACGAAAAATCCATTTCGCAGAAGGCACATTGTTTTTAGGTGACTTAACTTTGCACTATGTGTGATGCGATTTATTAAGTTATGCGAAATAACGTCTGTAACGTATGATTGCGACCCAGAATTAGCGTCTGAAAGTAATGCAGCAGAGATGCGAAAGCAATGTTATAAGGCTCGGTATGCAAGGAAGCGTTGGTTTTAAAGAAAAATTTGGCAGAGTGTTAAACACCAACATTCTGTGGCCTCAAAAGCCATACCACGCCTACAGCTTTAGATTTGAGCAGTTAAAAAAATTCTAGTTTTTCAACAATTGCAGAGAATTAAAAATATGTTTGTAGTTTGTCTGCGAATCAAAATTTTCCTCCAGCACATTCTGCCATACCAGGTCTTCCCTGTGTAAATGACTGTGACAATATCTTTACTGCTGGCAGTTGCGAACAGGATCCATCAATACAGTAACATAGAATTATGATGGTAGCCTCAGAGTGGCAAACATAATAGATTTAGCTTTCCGAATGTTAACCAAGAGATAACGCTGACTTATTAGGTCTTCGACACGTAATCTCGTGAATCCATTTCTCCTTTGGAAGGAACTCTGGGAATAAATATATTCCCATCTGCCTCCACACAGCTTCGGTTACTGTGTTTTCCATGTACAACACCAAACGGGTAAACTAAACGCAATGTGAGGAATTGTAGTACAACTGACAACAGGAGGTTTTGAAATTCCTATCGTAGCCTTCTACAGATTAATAGAAATCTCTGTAACCCCTTTCTAAAGTTTGCTTGAGGGGGGAGGACCAAATAAATAATTAATTCAATGAAAATGCAGTTGAAAAATAAGGGAATATTGTATCGTCATTCCGACATGTCCAAGTGAAATTGTAAGAAACAGTTTCAAACGTTGTATCGAGGATTTCTTCCGCGAACAGAGGGAGTATAAACAATTACTCGGTGAATTCCTGTTTTTGTTGGACTGTGACTCATTTCGATTAGCTAGCGCTTACGCTGTATCAGAAGACGAAATATCTGCTTCGAAAATAGTACATTGTTTCACGGAGAATTATTTCGCAATACGTGTGATATGGTTAATTAAAAATGTTAACACTTTTTTCTGTAACTACGTAAAATCAGTCATTCTCGTTGCTTTGTGGTGGCTTGCTTAACAATTAATACGACAAGGTCGACAGCGCACTGAAATGCGGAATTATCTCCGTCATTTGTGCCGTCTTATCGTTGATGCCACACAAGAAAAAAAAAAGTTTGACACAATTATCACTTCTAATTCCGTCAAAGTGAATTAAGTTTCTACTAGATCCTCTATAATATTCCTCCACCACAGGGCTGCAATATGTAAAGGACCTTGAAAGATGCGTTGTAAACTATTGCCGGTTACGAAAATTATTCATCACTATAGAATAGGAATCTGATAATGTTGTTAAAAATGGTCACGGTATTTCTAACACTGCGTTTATCTTTCTGAGCGTTAACTAACAGCCACGGTGGAGTGGCAGAGCGCGCTAAGGCGCCTTGCTGCGGAGTGCTCGGTTGTTCGCCGTCGGAGGTTCGAATCCTCCCTCGGTCACGTGCGCGCGCGCGTGTGTGTGTGTGTGTGTGTGTGTGTGTGTGTGTGTGTGTTGCCCTTACCATAAGTTAGTTACAGCAGTTTGGCAGTATAGGGACTGAATAACCACAGCAGTTAAGTCCCTTATATTTGCAAACATTCGAATTTGAACTAACAGACAACACTGACCTATTGTTATGGTGGCTTCTACACGTAATCTAGTGGACCGATTTCTCCTTTTGAAGGAAATGTGTGAATAAATAAACTTTCCGTTTCCTCCACACTGCCTCCCCTTTCTAAAGTTTGCTTGAGAGGAGGAGAAAAAGAATCGGATAAATAATCGATTAATCGAAAATGCAGTAGAAAAATACTGTGACGGAATTTTTTAAACTGTTGGCAGTTGCGAATAAAATCCATCAATAGAGAAACACAGTAATCTGGTAACTAAATAGTGCTAAAACTACTACGCTACATTTATCTTTTCGGTCTTTAACTAAAAAAAGATAACAATAACTTATCGATACGTAATCTCGTGAATCGATTTTTCCTTTGGAAAGAACTTTGTTAATAAATATTCCGGCATCTGCTTCCACACAGCTTCCAATACTGATTACGTGTTTTCCACGTGTATCTGGAAATGGGTAAACTAAACGCAATGTGAGAAATGCTTTTACTTCGTGACAACAGGAGGTTTCGAAATTCCATTTGTAGCTGGCTACAGATTAATGGAAATCTATCGATCTCCTCTCTAAAGTTTGCTTGAGGAGAGGAGAAACAGAGTCGGATAAAAATCGATTAATTGAAAATGCAGTAGAAAAGTACTGTGACGGAATTTTTTAAACTGTTGGCAGTTGCGAATAAAATCCAACAATACAGAAACACAGTAATCTGGCAAATTAATAGTGCCAAAACTACTACGCTACATTTATCTTTTCGGTCGTTAATTTAAAAAAGATAACACTAACTTATCGATCTCGTGAATCGATTTCTCCTTTGAAAGGAACTCTGTTAAATATTCCGGCATCTGCTTCAACACAGCTTCGAATACTGATTACGTGTTTTCCACGTGTATCTGGAAATGGGTAAACTAAACGCAATGTGAGAAATGCTTTTACTTCGTGACAACAGGAGGTTTCGAAATTCCATTTGTAGCTGGCTACACATTAATGGAAATCTATCGATCCCCTCTCTAAAGTTTGCTTGAGGGGAGGAGAAACAGAGTCGGATAAAAAATCGATTAATTGAATTTGCAGTAGAAAAATACCTGAATATTTTATCGAACTTCCGACATACCCAGCTGAAATAGTAAGAAACAGTTTCAATCTTTCTATCGTGGTTTCCTCCTGCTAACATACGCAAGAATTAACAATTACTCGATGAAATCCTTAAATCCTAATCGACTGTGACTCATTTAGATTACCACTTCCGCTGGATCAGAAGACGAAATATGTTTGGAAGGAAGTTCACTGTTTCCCGGAGATTTACATCGCAATACGTCTGATATGGTTAATTAATGTGTACGAAATATCTGTTTTGATAATAGTAAATTGTTTCACGGAGAATTACTTCGCAATACGTGTGATATGGTTAATTAAAAATGTTCAAATGTGTGTGACGTCTTATGCGACCAAACTTCCTGGTCATCAGTCGCTAGACGTACACACTAATCACTCGACTAACTTAAACTAACTTACGCTAAGGACAACACAAACATCCACGCCCGAGGATTCGAACTTCCGACCGCAGCGGCCGTGTAGACTGTGGCTGGCGCGCCGCAGACCGCTCGGCCAAACCGGCCGGCTGATATGGTTAATTAATGTGTACGAAATAGCGTCTGTAATGTTCGACTTTTACACAGAACTAGCGTTTATGCTGTGTGACATCTGTAGCGGAAGCACCGAGGCAGTTTCAAATAGTATACTACGCAACAAACGTTATCGAAAAAACTTTTGCAGTGACTAAATATTAACATTCTGTCGTCTGTAAACTTCATCATTCGCTCTGTTGAGCACTATGAAAAATCCTGGTTTTCAATGCCTGCAGGAAATTTGAAATTTTTCGTTAGTTCCTGCAGTTATTTAGCTTGAGATCTCTCGTTTCACAAGAATAATCGAGACATTCCTGCTTCACCATTGGGCAACATGTAACGTCATTTGAGATAAAGGAAGGAAAAGTTAGGCCAATTAATGCCGAGGCAGGGCAGAATTTTGTAAATCGGTTTTTCGTAAAGCACATTTTGCGGCAGTATGCTCTAATGATGAATTACGTTTCATATAATGTACGCAGCAGTCAACGTGAAAGTTAACAATACGTTGCTTCTTCGACCCAGAGAGACAATGAAAGCATTGTTCTTACATTTAACGTTCCTCCTCCATCCTACACCAAATTATCTACGAAAACGAATAACAATACTGGGACCTTTTATTAAACAAAAATATTACTCTTTTTGATTGCGGTTTACTTCTATACTTCTTTACTTACACAGCAGACGTTAATGTTAAGCAACTGGGAGGGAGGGTGGAAGTATTTTATTTATTTGTCAATTTTTTTTATGGAGCAAAACACATAGTATCTTTTGTTCGTATGTAGAGCGACAATAATACAGAGAGCGCCTGGCGCAAGAATGGCGACGCAAGGAAGTCGTTTTCACAGTTGCAACGGACGTTATGAAATAATGCAGTAAAGAGAAATGTGGTTTCGATCATATTTTAATGGAAAATTTAACTTTCGAGACAGAGCCTAGAAGTGGTATATTTGGTGGAATAGATAAAACTTATTTTCCGTAGAAGGCCTCCGTCAAATAGGCGAGTTGCTGGTTTTCCATATCTTCTGTTGTATATCATTTCGAGAACTAGCGAATGTCCTTTCCTTTACTGATAGTATTTCCCTTTTAAGACAAATCGATTAAAAGTATGTTCATGTGATAGATGTGTGGGATATTTTGTACAAAATCCTACTCTTCATGTTGGGGCAGTGTTGACAAAATTCGTTGCAACAGCCAGACGTGAAAGGCGCGTTTAAAGGAGAGTGTGAACAGCGAACGTAATTACTGTTGCCGCCTCTGCACTTTGTTATTGCCTCATATACTCGTAAACTCACGAGACTGTCAATGGAGCAAATATTGACAGTAAATATATTTCATTTTCTCCACACAGCTTCCGTGAATACCTTTGCCATTATTCAGTCGTGGGCACGGAAACAAGTACGTAATGGCGACCGTGGGTTCATCCCCAGTAACAGTCAGTGTCAAGTACGCAGAACTGTGCGTTAACTGAATTCCTCTCATAACAAAACAGCTCATTTTAGCAGACTGTAGTCTGATGCTGTTGAAATCTATTACTGAATAAGGTTCTGGGAAGCAACGTGGTTCTCAAAGAACAATCCAGCTGTCACGATAGCTCAGTAATGGAAACAATTTGTCGTTAATTTCCTTAAAATACTCAAATACCGTTAATGGCGTCAAAATTGCAGCCACACAGTACGAAACTCGAGTTAGATTTGCCTTCGTACTGAATGTGCTGTCGACGTGACGTAAAACCCTAAACTTCCTTCCTTCCTTCTGTCTGCTGTAACCATTACTTTTAGACAGAAATAAATAGTTAGCTCTGGGAAAAATACGTTAGTATTCTGGTAGTTAACATATAGCGCCCTTCAGTCATGTTTTACATGTTCCGCTACAGATACCAGAATACACGTCTACAACAATGACTTGCATCTGAATTACGGCTGTTGTTCTTCCGTTGGGAGAATGCGCAGAAAATCGGCGAATTATTTCCATTTAAATTTCTGGAAACAAGGTCGCAGACATCGACACCTCGTGTAGCAGCAAGACGGCAGTGAGATGGTCCCGAGATAATACGGCGTACCGCATCGACCGAATATCGATATGATATTCTGATGTAACGCAGCGAGAATACAGGAAGTGTTTGCTGCAAGAATGTAGCCGCTAAAAAATTCCTTCACAGTAGGTTTCATCACAAAGTAATGAAGTGAGGAAATGTGTAATTATGACGTATTAAGATGACCAAATCAGCTTTTGTGATGGCTCGGAAATTTAACATATAGGTACATACACGTTATTTCTTACATTTGACGCATAGTGCAGCGTGTTAAAAGGTATTTCAGTATGGGAAGTCTTTCAATAACCACGCGATTCCTGCCGTTACATGAATTAACACATTTTTTTCTGTAACTACGTAAAATCAGTCGGTCTCGTTGCTTTGTGGTGGCTTGCTTAACAATTAATACGACAAGGACGACAGCGCACAGAAATGTGGAATTTTCTCCGTCATTTGCGCTGTCTTATCGTAGATGCAACACAAGAAGAAATAAAAGTTTGACACAATTCTCACTTCTAATGCCGTCCAAGTGAATTAAGTTTCTACTAGATCCTCTATAATATTCCTCCACCACATCGCTGCAATATGTAAAGGACCTTGAAAGATGCGTTGTAAACTATTGCCGGTTACGAAAATTATTCATTAGTACAGAATAGGAACCTGATAATGTTGTTAAAAATAGTCACGGTATTTCTAACACTGCGTTTATCTTTCTGAGCGTTAACTAACAGCCACGGTGGAGTGGCAGAGCGCGCTAAGGCGCCTTTCTGCGGAGTGCTCGGTTGTTCGCCGTCGGAGGTTCGAGTCCTTCCTCAGACATATGTGTGTGTGTTGCCCTTACCATAAGTTAGTTACAGCAGTTTGGCAGTCTAGGGAATGAATAACCACAGCAGTTAAGTCCCTTAGATTTGCAAACATTTGAATTTGAACTAACAGGCAACACTGACCTATTGTTATGGTGGTTTCTACACGTAATCTAGTGGACCGATTTCTCCTTTTGAAGGAAATGTGTGAATAAATAAACTTTCCTTTTCTTCCACACTGCTATTAACTATTATTCACATTCACGTCAAACAACAATTTGAGAGTCAGCCATACTGACCACGAATGTAGTCAACAACGTGAAAATGATGGCTAGCGATGTAGGTAACTGGGATAACACTGAAACTAATTTTAAGTGAGGCCTGTCTCGTTCACAGGCAAGAAACACGATGTTCTGATACTTTGGATCCGGAATTATGTACCGTGTTCTCTACATATTAATGTGTAGTAGCTTTGGCAAAACAGGTCAACACACATGTGTAGAATAAACAACGTTCAGAATACTTTATCTGTGAATTAAAGTTTTTCTCCATTTTCCGCCATAACAAATTGCAGTGTGTAAATGACTGTGACGGAATTTTTTAAACTGTTAGCAGTTGGGAATAAAATCCAACAATACAGAAACACAGTAATCTGGTAACTTAATAGTGACAAAACTACTACGCCACATTTATCTTTTAGGTCGTTAACTTAAAAAAGATAACACTAACTTATCGATACGTAATCTCGTGAATCTTTTTCTCCTTTGTAAGGAACTCTGTTAATAAATATTCGGGCATGTGCTTCTACACGGCTTCGAATACTGATTTGTGAGAAATGCTTTAACTTGGTGACAACAGGAGGTTTCGAAATTCCATTTGTAGCGGGCTACAGATTAATGGAAATATATCGATCTCCTCTCTAAAGTTTGCTTGAGGGGAGGAGAAACAGATACGGATAAAAAATCGATTAATTGAAAATGCAGTAGAAAAATACTGTGACGGAGTTTTTTAAACCGTTGGCAGTTGCGAATAAAATCCATCAATACAGAAACACAGTAATCTGGTAACTTAATAGTGCTAAAGCTACTACGCTACATTTATCTTTTCGGTCGTTAATTTAAAAAAGATAACACTAACTTATCGATACGTAATCTCGTGAATCAATTTCTCCTTTGGAAGGAACATTGTTAATAAATATTCGGGCATCTGCTTCTACACAGCTTCGAATACTGATTTGTGAAAAATGCTTTGACTTTGTGACAACAGGAGGTTTCGAAATTCCATTTGTAGCGGGCTACAGATTAATGGAAATATATCGATCCCCTCTCTAAAGTTTGCTTGAGGTGAGGAGAACCAGAGTCAGATAAAATCGATTAAATGACAATACAGTAGGAAAAAAACGGAATATTTTATCGTACTTCCGACATGCCCAGGTGAAATTGTAAGAAACAGTTTCAAACGTTGTAGCGAGGATTCCTGCTGCTAACAAACGCAAGAATTAACAATTACTCGATGAAATCAGTTTTTGTTGGACTGTGACTCATTTAGATTGCCAGTTACGCTGATTCAGAAGACGAAATATGTTTCGTAGGAAGTGCACTGTTTCCCGGAGATTTACTTCGCAATACGTCTGATATGGTTCATTAGTGTGTACTAAATAACGTCCGTAATATCCCACTTTTACTCAGAATCAGCGTTTAGTCTCTGTGACATTTGTTTAATCTAGCAGACTTACCACTCTAAAAGAGTATATTATACAGCAAAACTTTTGCAGTGACTACATATTAACATTGTGTCGTCTCTAAACTTGACCATTCGCCCAGTTTTTAGTTGGAGCACTACGAAAAATCCCGGTTTTCAATACCTGCAGAAAATTTTTAATTTGTTGTTGGTTTTTGGAGTTGTTTGGCTTGAGATCTCTCGTTTCAAACGTTTGGGCGAGACATCCCTGCTTCATCATTGGACAACATGTAACGTCATTTGAAATAAAGCAAGGAAAAGTTAGGCCAATTAATGTCAAGGCAGAACAGAATTTTGTAAATCGGTTTTTCGTAAAGCACATTTTGCAGCAGTATACTCGAGTGATGAATTACGTTATGTCACAGTTGACGCCGAAGTTAACAATACGTTGCTTGTTCGACTCAGAGAGACAGTGAAAGCGTTATTTTTACATTGAACGTTCCTCCTCCATTCTACACCAAGTTATCTGTCTTATTCTTTTTGATTGCGGTTTACTTCTTTAGACAGCAGACGTTAATGTTAAGCAACTGGGAGCGAAGGCTGGAGTTTTTTTTACTTATTTATTTTATTTTATTTAAATAGCGGAAAGCAACAAGTCCCCAACCGTTAGAGGAGATGCAGATCTTCAAAGCGAAAACGAGAAAAATAAAGTGCTTATCGAAAGAATATTTACACGTCTGAGCAAGTGTTTTATATGCTGGTCAGTCGGTAGCGAGTAGGTACCGTCATGAAGTAATTTATACGGCTGTAAAAAATGCTGAGTAACTCACAAATAAAGCGAAGGCCATGTTTTAGCGCAATTTTCTACTCAAATCAGATAGTGTACAACTCGCACAAGAAGATGGAGTCTTTCGTCGTAAACTTGATTCCGTATTCATATTTACAGCGGCAATAACACAGAGAGCGTCTGACGCAAGAATGACGTCGCGAGGAAGTCGTTTGACAGTTGCAACGGGCGTTATGAAATAATGAAGTAAAGAGAAATGTGGTTTCCATCATGTTTTCACGGGGAATTTACTTTTCGAGGCAGAGCGTAGTAATGAAAAATTTTGTCGTATACGTAAAACTTATTTTTCATAGAAGGAGAGTTGCTAAAAAATTGCAGCCGCACAGTACGACACACAAGCCAGACTTGCCCTCGCACTGAATAAGCTCCGAACCTCATACCGCAAACTGTGTCTCATCAAGTTCTTCTCTTTGAATGACGACCTGAAAGTGGTTTACAACTATTCGCCAGTTTCTCTGATTTTTCCGAATATACCGTACACGATATTTTTCCCTTTCTGTTTCTCATAAACAAAGCGGATAAGGCTGTTGACTGTTTGCCTGTTTGCTATTGTTCATCTTTTTTTTATCTTTCTGCTGTATGCTAAATAACTACAACGATTATTTTTAGCGTCTCTACTTGCAATGCTTAGCACGGAGAATATTAACGCACAAATGGACACAAATATATAGTTCGCTCTGGTAAAATGATGTGGGTGTTTTGTTAATTAATATATAGGGCTCATCAGTCATGTTTCACATTTTCTGCCACGTCAGACACCACAGAAACGAGAATACACGTCGACAATAATAACTTTCGCCAGTGCCACGGTTATTGGCTATTCTTCTACCGTTGGCAGAATGCACAGCAAGTTGGCGAATTATTTGGATGTCAACTTGCGGAAACAGGGTCGCAGACATCGACACCTCGTGTAGCAGCAAGACGGCAGAGAGATGGTCCCGAGATAATACGACGTACCGCTTCGTCCACATCTTGAGGAAGTGTCTGCTGCAAGAATGTAGCCGCTAAAAAATTCCTTCACAGTTGGTTTGGCGGCACTTTATTATTTTCCCTCCACTTTGACTTCTCGTGTAACTCATGCTGTTTAATCACAAAATAATGAAGTGAATTATGACGTATTAAGATGACCAAATCAGCTTTTGTGATGGCTCGGAAATTTAACATATAGGTACATACATGTTATTTCTTACATTTGACGCATAGTGCAGCGTGTTAAAAGGTATTTTAGTATGGGAATCTTTCAATAACCATGCGATTCCTGCGGTTACATGTATTAACACTTTTTTTTTGTAACTACGTAAAATCAGTCAGTCTCGTTGCTTTCTGGTAGCTTGTTTAACAATTAATGCGACAGCGCACAGAAATGCGGAATTCTCTCCGTCATTTGTGCCGTCTTATCGTTGATGCCACACAAGAAGAAATAAAAAATAAAAGTTTCACACAATTCTCACTTCTAATGCCGTCAAAGTGAATTAAGTTTCTACTAGATCCTCTATAATATTCCTCCACCACAGGGCTGCAATATGTAATGGACCTTGAAAGATGCGTTGTAAACTATTGCCGGTTACGAAAATTATTCATCAGTATAGAATAGGAATCTGATAATGTTGTTAAAATGGTCACGGTATTTCTAACACTGCGTTTATCTTTCTGAGCGTTAACTAACAGCCACGGTGGAGTGGCAGAGCGCGCTAAGGCGCCTTGCTGCGGAGTGCTCGGTTGTTCGCCGTCGGAGGTTCGAATTCTCCCTCGGTCACGTGCGTGCGTGTGCGTGTGTGCGTGTGTGTGTGTGTGTGTGTGTGTGTGTGTGTGTGTGTTGCCCTTACCAGTTATTTACAGCAGTTTAGCAGTATAGGGACTGAATAACCACAGCAGTTAAGTCCCTTATATTTGCAAACATTCGAATTTAAACTAACAGACAACACTGACCTATTGTTATGGTGGCTTCTACACGTAATCTAGTGGACCGATTTCTCCTTTTGAAGGAAATGTGTGAATAAATAAACTTTCCGTTTCCTCCACACTGCCTCCCCTTTCTAAAGTTTGCTTGAGAGGAGGAGAAAAAGAGTCGGATAAATAATCGATTAATCGAAAATGCAGTAGAAAAATACTGTGACGGAATTTTTTAAACTGTTGGCAGTTGCGAATAAAATCCATCAATAGAAAAACACAGTAATCTGCTAACTTAATAGTGATAAAACTACTACGCTACATTTATCTTTTCGGTCTTTAACTTAAAAAAAGATAACAATAACTTATCGATACGTAATCTCGTGAATCGATTTTTCCTTTGGAAGGAACTCTGTTAATAAATATTCCGGCATCTGCTTCCACACAGCTTCGAATACTGATTACGTGTTTTCCACGTGTATCTGGAAATGGGTAAAATAACGAAATGTGAGAAATGCTTTTACTTCGTGACAACAGGAGGTTTCGAAATTCCATTTGTAGCTGGCTACAGATTAATGGAAATCTATCGATCTCCACCTAAAGTTTGCTTGAGGGGAGGAGAAACAGAGTCGGATAAAAAATCGATTAATTGAATTTGCAGTAGAAAAATACCTGAATATTTTATCGAACTTCCGACATGCCCAGCTGAAATAGTAAGAAACAGTTTCAATCTTTCTATCGTGGTTTCCTCCTGCTAACATATGCAAGAATTAACAATTACTCGATGAAATCCTTAAATCCTGATCGACTGTGACTCATTTAGATTACCACTTCCGCTGGATAAGAAGACGAAATATGTTTGGAAGGAAGTTCACTGTTTCCCGGAGATTTACTTCGCAATAAGTCTGATATGGTTAATTAATGTGTACGAAATATCTGTTTTGATAATAGTAAATTGTTTCACGGAGAATTACTTCGCAATACGTGTGATATGGTTAATTAAAAATGTTCAAATGTGTGTGAAATTTATGCGACCAAAATTCCTGGTCATCAGTCGCTAGACTTACACACTAATCACTTGACTAACTTAAACTAACTTACGCTAAGGACAACACAAACATCCACGCCCGAGGATTCGAACCCCCGACCGCAGCGGCCGTGTAGACTGTGGCTGGCGCGCCGCAGACCGCTCGGCCAAGCCGGCCGGCTGATATGGTTAATTAATGTGTACGAAATAGCGTCTGTAATGTCCGACTTTTACACAGAACTAGCGTTTATGCTGTGTGACATCTGTAGCGGAAGCACGAAGGCAGTTTCAAATAGTATACTATGCAAGAAACGTTATTGAGAAAACTTTTGCAGTGACTAAATATTAACATTCTGTCGTCTGTAAACTTCATCACTATGAAAAATCACAGTTTTCAATGCCTGCAGGGAATTTGAAATTTTTCGTTAGTTCCTGCAGTTATTTAGCTTGAGATCTCTCGTTTCACAAGAATAATCGAGACATTCCTGCTTTATCATTGGGCAACATGTAACGTCATTTGAGATAAAGGAAGGAAACGTTAGGCCAATTAATGCCGAGGCAGGGCAGAATTTTGTAAATCGGTTTTTCGTAAAGCACATTTTGCGGCAGTATGCTCTAATGATGAATTACGTTTGATATAATGTACGCAGCAGTCAACGTGAAAGTTAACAATACGTTGCTTCTTCGACCCATAGAGACAATGAAAGCATTGTTTTTACATTTAACGTTCCTCCTCCATTCTAGACCAAGTTATCTACGAAAACGAATAACAATACTCGGACCTTTTATTAAACAAAAATATTACTCTTTTTGATTGCGGTTTACTTCTTTACTTCTTTACTTACACAGCAGACGTTAATGTTAAGCAACTGGGAGGGAGGGTGGAAGTATTTCATTTATTTGTCTATTTTTTTATGGAGCAAAACACATAGTATCTTTTATTCGTATTTAGAGCGACAATAATACAGAGAGCGCCTGGCGCAAGAATGGCGACGCAAGGAAGTCGTTTTCACAGTTGCAACGGACGTTATGAAATAATGCAGTAAAGAGAAATGTGGTTTCGATCATATTTTAATGGAAAATTTAGCTTTCGAGACAGAGCCTAGAAGTGGTATATTTGGTGGAATAGATAAAACTTATTTTCCGTAGAAGGCCTCCGTCAAATAGGCGAGTTGCTGGTTTTCCATATCTTCTGTTGTGTATCATTTCGAGAACTAGCGAATGTCCTTTCCTTTACTGATAGTATTTCCCTTTTAAGACATATCGATTAAAAGTATGTTCATGTGATAGATGTGTGGGATATTTTGTACAAAATCCTACTCTTCATGTTGGGGCAGTGTTGACAAAATTCGTTGCAACAGCCAGACGTGAAAGGCGCGTTTAAAGGAGAGTGTGAACAGCGAACGTAATTACTGTTGCCGCCTCTGCACTTTGTTATTGCCTCATATACTCGTAAACTCACGAGACTGTCAATGGAGCAAATATTGACAGTAAATGTATTTCATTTTCTCCACACAGCTTCCGTGAATACCTTTGCCATTATTCAGTCGTGGGCACGGAAACAAGTACGTAATGGCGACCGTGGGTTCATCCCCAGTAACAGTCAGTGTCAAGTACGCAGAACTGTGCGTTAACTGAATTCCTCTCATAACAAAACAGCTCATTTTAGCAGACTGTAGTCTGATGCTGTTGAAATCTATTACTGAATAAGGTTCTGGGAAGCAACGTGGTTCTCAAAGAACAATCCAGCTGTCACGATAGCTCAGTAATGGAAACAATTTGTCGTTAATTTCCTTAAAATACTCAAATACCGTTAATGGCGTCAAAATTGCAGCCACACAGTACGAAACTCGAGTTAGATTTGCCTTCGTTATTGAATGTGCTGTCGACGTGACGTAAAACCCTAAACTTCCTTACTTCCTTCTGTCTGCTGTAACCATTACTTTTAGACAGAAATAAATAGTTAGCTCTGGGAAAAATACGTTAGTATTCTGGTAGTTAACATATAGCGCCCTTCAGTCATGTTTTACATGTTCCGCTACAGATACCAGAATACACGTCTACAACAATGACTTTCATCTGAATTACGGCTGTTGTTCTTCCGTTGGGAGAATGCGCAGAAAATCGGCGAATTATTTCCATTTAAATTTCTGGAAACAAGGTCGCAGACATCGACACCTCGTGTAGCAGCAAGACGGCAGTGAGATGGTCCCGAGATAATACGGCGTACCGCATCGACCGAATATCGATATGATATTCTGATGTAACGCAGCGAGAATACAGGAAGTGTTTGCTGCAAGAATGTAGCCGCTAAAAAATTCCTTCACAGTTGGTTTGGCGGCACTTTATTATTTTCCCTCCATTTTGACTGCTGGTGTAACTCATGCTGTTTCATCACAAAGTAATGAAGTGAGGAAATGTGTAATTATGACGTATTAAGATGACCAAATCAGCTTTTGTGATGGCTCGGAAATTTAACATATAGGTACATACACGTTATTTCTTACATTTGACGCATAGTGCAGCGTGTTAAAAGGTATTTCAGTATGGGAAGTCTTTCAATAACCATGCGATTCCTGCGGTTACGTGAATTAACACATTTTTTCTGTAACTACGTAAAATCAGTCAGTCTCGTTGCTTTGTGGTGGCTTGCTTAACAATTAATACGACAAGGACGACAGCGCACAGAAATGTGGAATTTTCTCCGTCATTTGCGCTGTCTTATCGTAGATGCAACACAAGAAGAAATAAAAGTTTGACACAATTCTCACTTCTAATGCCGTCCAAGTGAATTAAGTTTCTACTAGATCCTCTATAATATTCCTCCACCACAGCGCTGCAATATGTAAAGGACCTTGAAAGATGCGTTGTAAACTATTGCCGGTTACGAAAATTATTCATCAGTACAGAATAGGAACCTGATAATGTTGTTAAAAATAGTCACGGTATTTCTAACACTGCGTTTATCTTTCTGAGCGTTAACTAACAGCCACGGTGGAGTGGCAGAGCGCGCTAAGGCGCCTTTCTGCGGAGTGCTCGGTTGTTCGCCGTCGGAGGTTCGAGTCCTTCCTCAGACATATGTGTGTGTGTTGCCCTTACCATAAGTTAGTTACAGCAGTTTGGCAGTCTAGGGAATGAATAACCAAGGCAGTTAAGTCCCTTAGATTTGCAAACATTTGAATTTGAACTAACAGACAACACTGACCTATTGTTATGGTGGTTTCTACACGTAATCTAGTGGACCGATTTCTCCTTTTGAAGGAAATGTGTGAATAAATAAACTTTCCTTTTCTTCCACACTGCTATTAACTATTATTCACATTCACGTCAAACAACAATTTGAGAGTCAGCCATACTGACCACGATTGTAGTCAACAACGTGAAAATGATGGCTAGCGATGTAGGTAACTGGGATAACACTGAAACTAATTTTAAGTTAGGCCTGTCTCGTTCACAGGCAAGAAACACGATGTTCTGATACTTTGGATCCGGAATTATGTACCGTGTTCTCTACATATTAATGTGTAGTAGCTTTGGCAAAACAGGTCAACACACATGTGTAGAATAAACAACGTTCAGAATACTTTATCTGTGAATTAAAGTTTTTCTCCATTTTCCGCCATAACAAATTGCAGTGTGTAAATGACTGTGACGTAATTTTTTAAACTGTTAGCAGTTGGGAATAAAATCCAACAATACAGAAACACAGTAATCTGGTAACTTAATAGTGACAAAACTACTACGCCACATTTATCTTTTAGGTCATTAACTTAAAAAAGATAACACTAACTTATCGATACGTAATCTCGTGAATCGATTTCTCCTTTGGAAGGAACTCTGTTAATAAATATTCGGGCATGTGCTTCTACACTGCTTCGAATACTGATTTGTGAGAAATGCTTTAACTTGGTGACAACAGGAGGTTTCGAAATTCCATTTGTAGCGGGCTACAGATTAATGGAAATACATCGATCTCCTCTCTAAAGTTTGCTTGAGGGGAGGAGAAACAGAGACGGATAAAAAATCGATTAATTGAAAATGAAGTAGAAAAATACTGCGACGGAATTTTTTAAACCGTTGGCAGTTGCGAATAAAATCCATCAATACAGAAACACAGTAATCTGGTAACTTAATAGTGCTAAAGCTACTACGCTACATTTATCTTTTCGGTCGTTAATTTAAAAAAGATAACACTAACTTATCGATACGTAATCTCGTGAATCGATTTCTCCTTTGGAAGGAACTCTGTTAATAAATATTCGGGCATGTGCTTCTACACAGCTTCGAATACTGATTTGTGAGAAATGCTTTTATTTGGTGACAACAGGAGGTTTCGAAATTCCATTTGTAGCGGGCTACAGATTAATGGAAATATATCGATCTCCTCTCTAAAGTTTGCTTGAGGGAAGGAGAAACAGAGTCGGATAAAAAATCGATTAATTGAAAATGCAGTAGAAAAATACTGTGACGGAATTTTTTAAACCATTGGCAGTTGCGAATAAAATCCATCAATACAGTAACACAGTAATCTGGCAAATTAATAGTGCCGAAACTACTACGCTACATTAATCCTTTCCACATTAATTTAAAAAAGACAACACTAACTTATCGATACGTAATCTCGTGAATCGATTTCGCCTTTGGAAGGAACTCTGATAATAAATATTCGGGCATGTGCTTCTACACAGCTTCGAATACTGATTTGTGAGAAATGCTTTTATTTGGTGACAACAGGAGGTTTCGAAATTCCATTTGTAGCGGGCTACAGATTAATGGAAATATATCGATCTCCTCTCTAAAGTTTGCTTGAGGGAAGGAGAAACAGAGTCGGATAAAAAATCGATTAATTGAAAATGCAGTAGAAAAATACTGTGACGGAATTTTTTAAACCATTGGCAGTTGCGAATAAAATCCATCAATACAGTAACACAGTAATCTGGCAAATTAATAGTGCCGAAACTACTACGCTACATTAATCTTTTCTACATTAATTTAAAAAAGACAACACTAACTTATCGATACGTAATCTCGTGAATCGATTTCGCCTTTGGAAGGAACTCTGATAATAAATATTCGGGCATGTGCTTCTACACAGCTTCGAATACTGATTTGTGAGAAATGCTTTTACTTGGTGACAACAGGAGGTTTCGAAATTCCATTTGTAGCGGGCTACAGATTAATGGAAATATATCGAACTCCTCTCTAAAGTTTGCTTGAGGGGAGGAGAAACAGAGTCGGATAAAAAATCGATTAATTGAAAATGCAGTAGAAAAATACTGTGACGGAATTTTTTAAACCGTTGGCAGTTGCGAATAAAATCCATCAATACAGTAACACAGTAATCTGGCAAATTAATAGTGCCGAAACTACTACGCTACATTAATCTTTTCTACATTAATTTAAAAAAGACAACACTAACTTATCGATACGTAATCTCGTGAATCGATTTCGCCTTTGGAAGGAACTATGTTAATAAATATTCCGGCATCTGCTTCCACATAGCTTCGAATACTGTTTACGTGTTTTTCATGTGTAACAGGAAATGGGTAAACTAAACGCAATGTGAGAAATGCTTTTACTTAGTGACAACAGAAGGTTTCGAAATTCCATTTTTAGCTGGCTACACATTAATGGAAATCTATCGATCTCCACCTAAAGTTTGCTTGAGGGGAGGAGAAACAGAGATGGATAAAAAATCGATTAATTGAAAATGCGGTAGACAAATACTGTGACGGAATTTTTTAAGCTGTTGGCAGTTGCGAATAAAATCCATCAATACAGAAACACATTAATCTGGTAACTTAATAGTGCTAAAACTACAACGCTACATTTATCTTTTCGGTCGCTAACTTATAAAGATAACAATAACTTATCGATACGTAATCTCGTGAATCGATTTCTCCTTTGGAAGTAACTATGTTAATAAATATTCCGGCATGTGCTTCTACACAGCCTCGAATACTGATTTGTGAGAAATGCTTTTACTTGGTGACAATAGGAGGTTTCGAAATTCCATTTGTAGCTGGCTACAGATTAACGGAAATCTATCGATCTCCTCTCTAAAGTTTGCTTGAGGGGAAGAGAAACAGAGTCGGAGAAAAAATCGATTAATTGAAAATGCAGTAGAAAAACAAACCTGAATATTTTATCGTACTTCCGACATGCCCAGCTGAAATTGTAAGAAACAGTTTCAAACTTTGTATCGTGGATTCCTCCTGCTAACAAACGCAAGAATTAACAATTACTCGATGAACTCCTGTTTTTGTTGGACTGTGACTCACTTAGATTACCATTTCCGCTGGATTAGCAGACGAAATATGTTTCGAAGAAAGTTCACGTGTTTCCCGGAGATTTACTTCGCAATATGTCTGATATGGTTAATTAATGTGTACGAAATATCTGTTTCGAAAGTAGTACATTGTTTCACAGAGAATTACTTCGCAATACGTGTGATATGGTTAATTAAAACGTGTTCAACTTACGCTAAGGACAACACAAACATCCACGCCCGAGGGAGGATTCGAACCCCCGACCGCGCCGCAGACCGCTCGGCCAAAGCGGCCGGCTGATAAGGTTAATTAATGTGTACGAAATAGCGTCTGTAATGTCCGATTTTTAAACAGAATTAGCGTTTATGCTGTGTGACATCTGTAGCGGAAGCACCAAGGCAGCTTCAAATAGTATACTATGCAACAAATGTTGGTTATTGACAAAACTTTTGCAGTGACTAAATATTAGCATTCTGTCGTCTCTGAACTGCATCAATCGCTCTGTTGAGCACTATGATAAATCCGTTTTCAATACCTGCAGGAAATTTGAAATTTTTCGTTAGTTCGTGCAGTTATTTAGCTCGAGATCTCTCGTTTCACAAGAATGGTCGAGACATTCCTGCTTCACCATTGGGCAACATGTAACGTCATTTGAGATAAAGGAAGGAAAAGTTAGGCCAATTAATGCCGAGGCAGGGCAGAACTTTGTAAATCGGTTTTTCGAAAAGCACATTTTGCGGCAGTATGCTCGAATGATTAATTAAGTTTCATATAATGTACGCAGCAGTCAACGTGAAAGTTAACAATACGTTGCTTCTTCGACCCAGAGAGACAATGCAAGCATTATTTTTACATTTAACGTTCCTCCTCCATTCTACACCAAGTTATCTACGAAAACGAATAACAATACTCGGACCTATTATTAAACAAAAATATTACTCTTTTTGATTACGGTTTACTTCTTTACACAGCAGACGTTAATGTTAAGCAACTGGGAGGGAGGGCGGAAGTATGTTATTTATTTGTCTATTTTTTTTAATGGAACAAAACACATAGTTTCCGTTACTCATATTTAGAGCGGCAATAATACAGAGAGCTTCTGGCGCAAGAATGGCGTCGCGAGGAAGGCGTTAGACAGTTGCAACGGACGTCTTGGCCGAGAGCAGATTTCGCCCCATATTTTGAATTGCTGGTGCATGTCAGGAAGACGAATTATAGAATAATAAAGTAAAAAATGTAGCTTCCGAGACAGAGCGTATAAGTCACAGCGTTAGCGGAATACATAAAACGTATTTGCCGCTATAAATAGGCGATTTGCTGGATTTCCGTATCTTTTGTTGTGTATCATTTCGAGAAGTAGCGGCTGCCCTTTCCTTTACTCGAAGTATTTCCCTTTAAAGATATTTCAGGTGTAAAGTATGCTCTCGTGATAAATGTGCGGTACAGTCTGTACAAAGGCCTATCCTCGCGGTTGGGAGAATGTTGACAGAATTGTGTGCAACAGTCAAACGTGAAAGTCGCGTTTAAAGGAGAGTGTGAACAGCCTTGTTGTTTACCGTCACACTGGTGGCGTAAATACACACTTGTTTCCGCGTGTTCACAGTTTTTTGCCTCATATTTAAGAGACTCTGTTCGTCGTGGGAACCAAATATTGACAGTAAAAAGATTCAGTTTTCTTCCACACAGCTTCCGTTACTGCTTTCGCCATTATTCAGTTGTAAAGACGAAAACAAGCAATGCTAATTGCGGGCCCATCCCCAGTAACAGTCGGTGGCAACATTGCAGAATTATGCATTATTTTGTTCCCCCTCGAAAGAAAACTGCAGAGGGTTTCGCCGAATCAAGTTTCTTAAAATGCTGGAATAGCGTTAATGCCGCCTAAATTGCAGCCACGCAGTACGACCCTCGAGTTAGATTCGCCTTCGTACTGAGTGTGATTCCAGCTCCGTGCCTTAAACTATATCTGACCCTGTATGCTGTTCGGTAAATAACTGCAACGGCTATTTTTAGACAGAATTAAATAGTAAACTCTGGGAAAAAGTCGCGGGTGTTGTGGTAATCAAAGAATGGCGTCCATCAGTCGTGTGTCACATTTTCTTCTATATGAGGCGCCACAGATAGAAGAATGCGCGTCTACAACAATGCCTTTTATCGCTGCAGCGGCTGTTGTTCTTCCGTTGGGACAGTGCCCAGGAAATCGCCGAATTATTTCAGCCTGGGGAAACAGTGACACAGACGTCGACACCTCGTGTAGCAGCACGATGGCAGTAAAATGGTCGCGAAAATTACGACGTACCGCTTCGTCCGAATCTCGGTTTGCTATTCGATTGCAGCGCCACAAGAATACAGTCGCTTTGGCGGCACTTAATAATTGTCCCCGCGTTTTCATCGTCGGTGTGCCTCTTGCAGTCTAATCGGAAACAACTGAAGTGAGGACATGTGTAATGACGATGTGTTAAGTTGGCCAAGTTAGCTGTCTAGGTGGCTGGTCAGTTAAAAATAAAATTGACACCTACGTTGTTCCTGGAATCGGACGCACAAGACAGCGTTCTAACTCGAGTTCAAATTTGGTAACCCTATAGATATCGACCCGATCGCTAGCGGTACCTGTAGTGTAATACCTACTGTTGCAGCTACTGAGAATCAGACAATGCGATTGCTTACTGGCGACTTGCTCAGTAATAATGTCCGCCACTGTGAGTGGTCGGCACAACACTTGATGCGACTAAAAGACCTGTGCAAAGCGAGCATCTGTCACTCATACACGAAGAAAAAACAAAATTTGATATAATTCTCAAATCACTGCTGTCTGCGTAAAGTACATTTTTACTCCAGTGTAAACGTCCATCACGACTCTGGCGTATTCAAAAGTCCTCGACACATATTTCGTAAACTGTTGCCAGTCACGATCAGTACAGGAAACAGCCACGCGGAAACTCAATATTGTCAATAATGAGCACGTTATTTTTAACACTGCATTCAGCTTTCCGGGCGCTAACTGACAGACAACACCTATTGTTATTATTTCTTGGCCAAGTAATGTCGTGAATCGATGTCTTCTTTCGAAGGGAATCTGCGAATAAATAAACTGTCGTTTCCTGCCACAGGGCTTCGGTAATTGCACACGTTTTCATGTGAAACAGGAAACAGTAATAGCGATTCCATTGTCACTCCTACACACTACGGACTGTCATTGTCAACAAGGTGAAAATTATGTCTTGCGAATTACGTAATTGCGACGATACTAAAAACTTATCTTTAGTTATTCGTGTATCCTACACAGGGAACAATTTTTCATTCTTTGCATCCAAAATTTTGTAGCTTGTTCTGTACGGGAAACCGTTTCTCACTTCCACTACCGACGTTATGAGTACAAAACTGGCGATCACACGACTAAGTAACGTTCTGAATACTCGACATTTCCACGAAAACTCCAACTGAGTCGAAACTACATTCTTAATCCTGTACGTGAGATTCGCGACTATTGTGTCAATAACAAACGATTCTGTACGACCGCCTTAGGCACAGAAAGCTAGTGTGGCTGTAGCGACTCACAAATCATCGAGCCACGCATTGCACAGAATTATTAGCGACTAGTGGGTGCCTGGCATTTAGTGTGATACCAGCGTTTATGTCGACCTATTCTTTCACGTCCAGCAACAATTTCTTCCCAGCGATGCACGATGTGTGGAGAAAAAGAATGCATTTATTTTCCGGATTTCTCTTGACGGTATTCCATTTTTTTTAATCCGACGAACAGAACGAATGATAACAAAGTTTACAGTATCACCTGTTTCGGGTCTATCCGGAAACCGAACGCAATGTGCCAAATAGTTTCACTTCCTGACAACACGAAGTTGCGAAATTCCGTTCGTAGACGGCTACAGTTTAACAGAAAGCTGTCCAGCGCCTCTCTGCACTTGGCTCGAGAGCAGCAGAAGCGCAGCCGAATGGAAAACCCAGTTCAATGGAAATGCGGCAAATATGGAGACGCTACAGCCGGCCGCGAAAACGAAGACAGCGCGACGTCTGTTCTGTTTTGGAAAACTCTGGACAGGCGCCACGAATCACACTTCGGGCCACTGAGTAGTTCGCTCTCGTCACAACATGGGCCGAAAAATTCCCTCGCACTTGGTGAGTGCGCAAGATGTAACAACGTTTCAGATTAAGGAAGAGATTGGTGGTCAAATGACGAAGCAGAAGCGAAATGTTTAAAAGCACAATATACGGTGTCATGCGCGAGAAATAAAGTACGTTTACAATTATCTGTGCCACTGTCAATGTCAACATTAACAGGCCGTTCCTTCTTCCGCCCAGAGAGACAGCGAAATAATTATTTTTACTTTTAACATTCTTCCATTCTACAGCAACAGTTATCTAAGGAAAACTATAACAATACCCGCGCCTATTATTAAATAAAAGAGCCGCTGACTGTTTAGGTGGATCCACAGAGAAATTACCGTTTCGATTGCCACTCATTCGATCGACGCGCCGCTTCCGCGAGTGACGTGCTGCCATCTGTCGGTGAACGGCCGCACTACGTTCTCCGTAACTGGGAGCGCAGTTGGCGCCTTTTCACACCAGAGGCGCAACAGGACTGTCGGCATTGCTTACGTACGCCGAATGAAAGATAATACATGAAAACTTGGAAATCTGGCTTTGTTGGTGGGCACGAAGCATAAAGAACAATGTCTTACGTAATTAAGGGTTAGGACACATCCCAAAGGCAGAAACAATTTTTAATACTTTATTTTACCTTTTTTTAAATTTTTTATTTATTTTCTAGAAAGTGTTTCAAGACTTTGGATACTGCTAGCGGCCAGCTTATTTCAGAAATTTGCCTGTTCAGAAATTCCGGTGTTCATAGACCCATATAATCACGTAGGTTATGTTTCAATTTTTCATTCACACTGGCATACACCGAGGTCATCCGACTTGTATAGCCAAAAAATTTCTTTTTAATTTTTAATTTTTTCCCCTTATTTCATTTTAAGCGACCCTGCACTGCATTGTAGGTATCGGTTGCGTATCTAAGTGAAAGATAATACATAAACACTTCGAAATCTGGCTTTGTTGGTGAGCACGAAGCATAAAGACCAATGCCTTATACTGATGGCGTACGTAATTAAGGGTTAGGACGCATTCCAAAGGCAGTGCCAATTGTTTTTTTTTTTCCTCGAAAGTCTTTCAAAACTTTGCATATTGCTAGGGGCCAGTTTATTTAAGAATTTTGGAGCAGTATGCTCGAGTGATAAATTACGTTTGATATCATCTACGCCACAGAGAACGTTAAAGTTAACATTATGTTCCTTCTTCGACCCAGTGCAACAATCGAGGTATTATTTTTACATTTGACGATCCTCCTCCATTCTGCGAAAAAGTAAAATAAATAAATTACTCTTTTGGAATGTGTACACTTCGCCCGACAATAGAAGTTAATTTTAAACAAGTACGAGCGATGCGGAAGTAAATTTTTTAATGGAGCGAAACACGAAGCTCCCAATCTGTAGCATCTTTCAGATCTTCAAAGCGAGAACCAGAAACATCAAGTCGCTATGTGAAGAATGTTTACACGTCTGATTGTTTTATATGCTGGTTGGTCGGTGGTTACTTTTAGGTTCCGCCTATGTCGTAATTGATACTGCTGTAAAAAATAATGTAGAAATGAAGCGAAGAGAGTGATGTAGCGTCATTTTCTACTCGTTAAATATTATAAAATTCGCAAAACACAACATACTGCGGTAAGCTATTATCTGTGTCACTATCAATGTCAACATTAACAGGCCGTTGCTTCTTCCGCCCAGAGAGACAGCGAAATTATTACTTTTACTTTTAACATTCCTCTATTCTACAGCAACAGTTGTCTACGGAAAACTATAATACCCGCGCCTATTATTAAATAAAAGAGCCGCTGGCTTTTTATGTCAGTCCGCAAAGAAATTACTGTTTGGATTGCCACTCATTCGTTCGTCGCGTCGCTTCCGCGAGTGACGTGCTGCCATCTGTCGGTGAACGGCCGCACTACGTCCTCCATAACCGGGATCGCAGTTGGCGCCTTTTCACACCAGAGGCGCCACAGGATGTCGGCATTGATTACGTACGCTAAATGCAAGATAATACATACACACTCCAAAATGTGGCTTTGCTGGTGGACAGGAAGCACCGTATATAGCTGACCATAAAATAATTGAAGTAAAGTAACAGTCAGGGGACATTACAGGTTCCTCACGAAGACCAGCGGCTGCGATTTTAAATCTGGTTCTAGACTACAAATTGCGAACAGTAACTTTCGAGATTTTAAAATTAAAAGCTATGTCATTTACTTGTTTATCTATTATTAAAACCAACAGACGTGATTGGTGGTTTGTTTTCGGCTCATAGTTACAAGAAACAAAAACAACTGCATTCATCCTCTAAGGGAATTTTCTTCATGACGAAAGAAGTTCCCATTTGGTAGCCTTTTCAGAGAGACAGACATTAAAAGTGCGAACTAAAGATATAGTCTTATCTAACGAGAATTTAGACTTGTATTTAAGCTTTATAAATGATGATTAGTCAGTGACAGGTATTAGGTGCCGCATAGGATGTAAATGTTGACAAAAAAGGGGGGCGTGTTAAAAAGTAAACAATTTGTGGGATGGCAGAGTGGGTTTAGGTCGGGACTCTCGTATTTGTTCCGCTAATCTGTTGTAATTGTTTCCACAGTCTGCACGGTATGTGGGTTGGCAGAGTGGTTTCTAAAAGGTCCCTAATTGTGCGTGAATTCCACCTACCTCTAGTCGGTCACAGGAGTCAGCGAAGTATGTCCTTGAACAGCCGGAAAGCGATGGAGAAGCTGCTATTCTATATCCCGCAGGCTCTGTGCCCACTTTACTGCCAGCTACCTGTAATAAAACTGTCCATTGCTCGACTTTACCAAAAGCGAGCACGATCGATGGCTACAGATAAAAGTTTGAGTTCAAATAAAAGTTTGTTACATTAATTGTCATTAAACACGCACTCTACAAGTCTGGTTGCCGCATGTGAATTCATCTAACGTGATCAGCCATAGACGCAGTTCAAAGGCAATGTTTACCCCAAGTTACAAGTAAACTAATCAAAGCAGTTATTTAGCTATGCTCGCCTTCGAAGTGACGAATCATCAACCCGTTTCCCACGCGTTTTCGTTCAAACATCCGTACAAACAGCACACGAAACTAGTCAGTTAGGCGATCCAGGGCGGTGTACAGCCCTCGCGAAATCACTCGTCTTTTCACTGTGGTGACAGTGGTTTTGCAAAAGACAGTGGTTTTGCAAAAGACAGTGGTTTTGCAAAAGACAGTGGTTTTGCAAAAGACAGTGGTTTTGCAAAAGACAGTGGTTTTGCAAAAGACAGTGGTTTTGCAAAAGACAGTGGTTTCGCAAAGGTGAGTGGTTTCGCAAAGGTGAGTGGTTTCACACAAGACAGTGGTTTCGCAAAGGTGAGTGGTTTCACACAAGACAGTGGTTTCGCAAAGGTGAGTGGTTTCGCACAAGACAGTGGTTTCGCACAAGGCAGTGGTTTCGCACAAGGCAGTGTTTTCACACAAGACAGTGGTTTCGCACAAGACAGTGGTTTCGCACAAGACAGTGGTTTCGCACAAGACAGTGGTTTCGCAGAAGACAGTGGTTTCGCAGAAGACAGTGGTTACGCAGAAGACAGTGGTTTCGCAGAAGACAGTGGTTTCGCAGAAGACAGTGGTTTCGCAGAAGACAGTGGTTTCGCACAAGACAGTGGTTTCGCACAAGACAGTGGTTTCGCACAAGACAGTGGTTTCGCACAAGACAGTGGTTTCGCACAAGACAGTGGTTTCGCACAAGACAGTGGTTTCGCACAAGACAGTGGTTTCGCACAAGACAGTGGTGTCGCACAAGACAGTGGTGTCGCACAAGACAGTGGTGTCGCACAAGACAGTGGTGTCGCACAAGACAGTGGTGTCGCACAAGACAGTGGTGTCGCACAAGACAGTGGTGTCGCACAAGGCAGTGGTGTCGCACAAGACAGTGGTGTCGCACAAGACAGTGGTTTCGCACAAGACAGTGGTGTCGCACAAGACAGTGGTGTCGCACAAGACAGTGGTGTCGCACAAGACAGTGGTGTCGCACAAGACAGTGGTGTCGCACAAGACAGTGGTGTCGCACAAGACAGTGGTGTCGCACAAGACAGTGGTTTCGCACAAGACAGTGGTGTCGCACAAGACAGTGGTGTCGCACAAGACAGTGGTGTCGCACAAGACAGTGGTGTCGCACAAGACAGTGGTGTCGCACAAGACAGTGGTGTCGCACAAGACAGTGGTGTCGCACAAGACAGTGGTTTCGCACAAGACAGTGGTGTCGCACAAGACAGTGGTGTCGCACAAGACAGTGGTGTCGCACAAGACAGTGGTGTCGCACAAGACAGTGGTGTCGCACAAGACAGTGGTGTCGCACAAGACAGTGGTGTCGCACAAGACAGTGGTTTCGCACAAGACAGTGGTGTCGCACAAGACAGTGGTTTCGCACAAGACAGTGGTTTCGCACAAGACAGTGGTTTCGCACAAGACAGTGGTTTCGCACAAGACAGTGGTTTCGCACAAGACAGTGGTCTCGCACAAGACAGTGGTCTCGCACGAGACAGTGGTTTCGCACGAGACAGTGGTTTCGCACGAGACAGTGGTTTCGCACGAGACAGTGGTTTCGCACGAGACAGTGGTTTCGCACGAGACAGTGGTTTCGCACAAGACAGTGGTTTCGCACAAGACAGTGGTTTCGCACAAGACAGTGGTTTCGCACAAGACAGTGGTTTCGCACAAGACAGTGGTTTCGCACAAGACAGTGGTTTCGCACTTGACAGTGGTTTCGCACTTGACAGTGGTTTCGCACATGACAGTGGTTTCGCACATGACAGTGGTTTCGCACATGACAGTGATTTCCCACAAGACAGTGATTTCCCACAAGACAGTGATTTCCCACAAGACAGTGGTTTTGCACAAGACAGTGGGTTCGCACAAGACAGTGGTCTCGCACATGACAGTGGTTTCGTACAAGACAGTGGTTTCGCACAAGACAGTGGTTTCGCACAAGACAGTGGTTTCGCACAAGACAGTGGTTTCGCACAAGACAGTGGTTTCGCACAAGACAGTGGTTTCGCACAAGACAGTGGTTTCGCACAAGACAGTGGTTTCGCACAAGACAGTGGTTTCGCACAAGACAGTGGTTTCACACAAGACAGTGGTTTCGCACAAGACAGTGGTTTCGCACTTGACAGTGGTTTCGCACATGACAGTGGTTTCGCACATGACAGTGGTTTCGCACATGACAGTGGTTTCGCACATAACAATGATTTCCCACAAGACAGTGTTTTCCCACAAGACAGTGTTTTCGCACAAGACAGTGTTTCGCACAAGACAGTGGTTTTGCACAAGACAGTGGTTTTGCACAAGACAGTGGTTTTGCACAAGACAGTGGTTTTGCACAAGACAGTGGTTTTGCACAAGACAGTGGTTTTGCACAACACAGTGGTTTCGCACAACACAGTGGTTTCGCACAACACAGTGGTTTCGCACAAGACAGTGGTTTCGCACAAGACAGTGGTTTCGCACAAGACAGTGGTTTTGCACAAGACAGTGGTTTTGCACAAGACAGTGGTTTCGCACAAGACAGTGGTTTTGCACAAGACAGTGGTTTCGCACAAGAGAGTGGTTTCGCACAAGAGAGTGGTTTCGCACAACACAGTGGTTTCGCCCAACACAGTGGTTTCGCACAAGGCAGTGGTTTCGCACAAGAGTGTGGTTTCGCACAAGACAGTGGTTTCGCACAAGACAGTGGTTTCGCACAAGACAGTGGTTTCGCACAAGACAGTGGTTTCGCACAAGACAGTGGTTTCGCACAAGACAGTGTTTTCGCACAAGACAGTGGTTTTTACAAGACAGTGGTTTCGCACAAGACAGTGGTTTCGCACAAGACAGTGGTTTCGCACTAGACAGTTGTTTCGCACAATAGTTTGTTTCGCACTAGACATTGGTTTCACGCAAGACATTGGTTACGCACAAAACAGTGGTTTCGCACGAGACAGTGGTTTCGCACGAGACAGTGGTTTCGCACGAGACAGTGGTTTCGCACGAGACAGTGGTTTCGCACAAGACAGTGGTTTCGCACGAGACAGTGGTTTTGCACGAGACAGTGGTTTAGCACAGTTGAGTGGTTTCGCACAGGTGAGTGGTTTCGCACATGACAGTGGTTTGGCACCTGACAGTGGTGTCGCACAAGAGAGTGGTTTCGCACAGAACAGTGGTTTCGCACTAAATAGTGGTTTCGCATATGACAGTGGTTTCACACATGGCAAAGGTTTCGCAGAAGACAGTGGTTTCGCACTAGTCATTGGTTTCGTACAAGACAGTGGTTTCGCAAAAGAGAGTGGTTTCGCACAAGAGTGTTGTTTCACACTAGACAGTGGTTTCGCTGATGACAGTGGTTTCGCACAAGACAGTGGTTTCGCACATTGCAATGGTTTTGTACAAGACAGTGGTTTCGCACATGACAGTGGTTTCACAAATGACAGTGTTTTCGCACAAGACTGTGGTTTCGCACAAGACTGTGGTTTCGCACAAGACTGTGGTTTCGCACAAGACTGTGGTTTCGCACAAGACTGTGGTTTCGCACTAGACAGTGGTTTCGCACTAGACAGTGGTTTCGCACAAGACAGTGGTTTCGCACAAGACAGTGGTTTCGCACAAGACAGTGGTTTCGCACAAGACAGTGGTTTCCCACAAGACAGTGGTTTCGCACAAGACAGTGGTTTCGCACAAGACAGTGGTTTCGCACAAGACAGTGGTTTCGCACAAGACAGTGGTTTCGCACAAGACAGTGGTTTCGCACAAGACAGTGGTTTCGCACAAGACAGTGGTTTCGCACAAGACAGTGGTTTCGCACAATAGTTTGTTTCGCACTAGACATTGGTTTCACACAAGACATTGGTTACGCAGAAGACAGTGGTTTCCCACAAGACAGTGGTTTCGCACAGTTGAGTGGTTTCGCACAGTTGAGTGGTTTCGCACAGTTGAGTGGTTTCGCAAAGGTGAGTGGTTTCGCAAAAGTGAGTGGTTTCGCAAAGGTGAGTGGTTTCGCAAAGGTGAGTGGTTTCGCAAAGGTGAGTGGTTTCACACAGGTGAGTGGTTTCACACAGGTGAGTGGTTTCACACAGGTGAGTGGTTTCACACAGGTGAGTGGTTTCACACAGGTGAGTGGTTTCACACAGGTGAGTGGTTTCACACAGGTGAGTGGCTTCACACAGGTGAGTGGTTTCACACAGGTGAGTGGTTTCACACAGGTGAGTGGTTTCACACAGGTGAGTGGTTTCGCACGTGACAGTGGTTTCGCACAGGACAGTGGTTTCGCACAGGACAGTGGTTTCGCACAGGTGAGTGGTTTTGCACGTGACAGTAGTTTCGCACACAACAGTAGTTTCGCACATGACAGTGGTTTCGCACAATACAGTGGTTTCACACGAGACAGTGATTTTGCACGAGACAGTGGTTTCGCACAGTTGAGTGGTTTCGCAAAGGTGAGTGGTTTCGCACATTACAGTGGTTTCGCACATTACTGTGGTTTCGCACGTTACTGTGGTTTCGCACATTACTGTGGTTTCGCACAAGACAGTGGTTTCGCACAATGCAATGGTTTTGTACAAGAAAGTGTTTTCGCACATGACAGTGGTTTCACAAATGACAGTGTTTTCGCACAAGACAGTGTTTTCGCACAAGACAGTGTTTTCACACAAGACAGTGGTTTCGCACAAGACAGTGGTTTCGCACAAGACAGTGGTTTCGCACAAGACAGTGTTTTCGCACAAGACAGTGTTTTCGCACAAGACAGTGTTTTCGCACAAGACAGTGGTTTCGCACAAGACAGTGGTTTCGCACAAGACAGTGGTTTCGCACAAGACAGTGGTTTCGCACAAGACAGTGGTTTCGCACAAGACAGTGGTTTCGCACAAGACAGTGGTTTCGCACAAGACAGTGGTTTCGCACAAGACAGTGGTTTCGCACAAGACAGTGGTTTCGCACAAGACAGTGGTTTCGCACAAGACAGTGGTTTCGCACAAGACAGTGGTTTTGCACAAGACATTGGTTTCGCGCAAGACAGTGGTTTCGCACAAGACAGTGGTTTCGCACAAGACAGTGGTTTCGCACAAGACAGTGGTTTCGCACAAGACAGTGGTTTCGCACAAGATTGTGGTTTCGCACAAGATTGTGGTTTCGCACAAGACAGTGGTTTCGCACAAGACAGTGGTTTCGCACATGACAGTGGTTTCGCACATGACAGTGTTTTCGCACATGACAGTGGTTTCGCACATGACAGTGGTTTCGCACATGACAGTGGTTTCGCACATGACAGTGGTTTCGCACATGACAGTGGTATAGCACAAGACAGTGGTATCGCACAAGACAGTGGTTTCGCAAAAGACAGTGGTTTCGCAAAAGACAGTGGTTTCGCAAAAGACAGTGGTTTCGCAAAAGACAGTGGTTTTGCACAAGACAGTGGTTTCGCACAAGACAGTGGTTTCGCACAAGACAGTGGTTTCGCACAAGACAGTGGTTTCGCACAAGACAGTGGTTTCGCACAAGACAGTGGTTTCGCACTAGACAGTGGTTTCGCACAATAGTTTGTTTCGCACTAGACAGTGGTTTCGCACAAGACATTGGTTTCGCACAAAACAATCTTTTCGCACGAGGCAGTGGTTTCGCACAAGACAGTGGTTTCGCACAGGACAGTGGTCAGGAGAGTGGTTTCGCACAGGACAGTGGTTTCGCACAGGACAGTGGTTTCGCACAGGTGAGTGGTTTCGCACGTGACAGTAGTTTCGCACATGACAGTGGTTTCGCACAAGACAGTGGTTTCGCACAAGACAGTGGTTTCGCACAAGACAGTGGTTTTGCACAAGACAGTGGTTTCACACAAGACAGTGGTTTCGCACAAGACAGTGGTTTCGCACAAGACAGTGGTTTCGCACAAGACAGTGGTTTCGCACGAGACAGTGGTTTCGCACAAGACAGTGGTTTCGCACAAGACAGTGGTTTCGCACAAGACAGTGGTTTCGCACAAGTCATTGGTTTCGCACAAGACAGTGGTTTCGCACAAGTCATTGGTTTCGCACAAGACAGTGGTTTCGCACAAGACAGTGGTTTCGCACAGGAGTGTTGTTTCGCACTAGACATTGGTTTCGCTGATGACAGTGGTTTCGCACAGGACAGTGGTTTCGCACAGGTGAGTAGTTTCGCACATGACAGTAGTTTCGCACATGACAGTAGTTTCGCACATGACAGTGGTTTCGCACATGACAGTGGTTTCGCACAAGACAGTGGTTTCGCACAAGACAGTGGTTTCGCACAAGACAGTGGTTTCGCACAAGACAGTGGTTTCGAACAAGACAGTGGTTTCGCACAAGACAGTGGTTTCGCACAAGACAGTGGTTTCGCACATGACAGTGGTTTCGCACATGACTGTGGTTTCGCACATGACTGTGGTTTCGCACATGACTGTGGTTTCGCACAAGACAGTGGTTTCGCACAAGACAGTGGTTTCGCACAAGACAGTGGTTTCGCACAAGACAGTGGTTTCGCACAAGACAGTGGTTTCGCACAAGAGAGTGGTTTCGCACAAGACAGTGGTTTCACACTTGACAGTGGTTTCGCACTTGACAGTGGTTTCGCACATGACAGTGGTTTCGCACAACACAGTGGTTTCGCACAAGACAGTGGTTTCGCACAAGACAGTGGTTTCGCACAAGACAGTGGTTTCGCACAAGACAGTGGTTTCGCACAAGACAGTGGTTTCGCACAAGACTGTGGTTCGCACATTGCAATGGTTTTGTACAAGACAGTGGTTTCGCACAAAACAGTGGTTTCGCACATGACAGTGGTTTCGCACATGGCACAGGTTTCGCACATGGCAAAGGTTTCGCACATTGGAATGGTTTCGTACATGGGAATGGTTTCGTACATGGGAATGGTTTCGCACAAGACAGTGGTTTCGCACAAGACAGTGGTTTCGCACAAGACAGTGGTTTCGCACAAGACAGTGGTTTCGCACAAGACAGTGGTTTTGCACAAGACAGTGGTTTCGCACAAGACAGTGGTTTCGCACAAGACAGTGGTTTCGCACAAGACAGTGGTTTCGCACATGACAGTGGTTTCGCACATGACAGTGGTTTCGCACATGACAGTGGTTTCGCACATGACAGTGGTTTCGCACATGACAGTGGTTTCGCACATGACAGTGATTTCCCACAAGACAGTGATTTCCCACAAGACAGTGTTTTCGCACAGGACAGTGGTTTCGCACAGGTGAGTGGTTTTGCACGTGACAGTAGTTTCGCACACGACAGTAGTTTCGCACATGACAGTGGTTTCGCACAATACAGTGGTTTCGCACGAGACAGTGATTTCGCACGAGACAGTGGTTTCGCACAGTTGAGTGGTTTCGCAAAGGTGAGTGGTTTCGCACATTACAGTGGTTTCGCACATTACTGTGGTTTCGCACATTACTGTGGTTTCGCACATTACTGTGGTTTCGCACAAGACAGTGGTTTCGCACATTGCAATGGTTTTGTACAAGAAAGTGTTTTCGCACATGACAGTGGCTTCACAAATGACAGTGTTTTCGCACAAGACAGTGTTTTCGCACAAGACAGTGTTTTCGCACAAGACAGTGGTTTCGCACAAGACAGTGGTTTCGCACAAGACAGTGGTTTCGCACAAGACAGTGTTTTCGCACAAGACAAAGTTTTCGCACAAGACAGTGGTTTCGCACAAGACAGTGGTTTCGCACAAGACAGTGGTTTCGCACAAGACGGTGGTTTCGCACAAGACAGTGGTTTCGCACAAGACAGTGGTTTCGCACAAGACAGTGGTTTCGCACAAGACAGTGGTTTCGCACAAGACAGTGGTTTCGCACAAGACAGTGGTTTCGCACAAGACAGTGGTTTCGCACAAGACAGTGGTTTCGCACAAGACAGTGGTTTCGCACAAGGCAGTGGTTTCGCACAAGGCAGTGGTTTCGCACAAGGCAGTGGTTTCGCACAAGACAGTGGTTTCGCACAAGGCAGTGGATTCGCACAAGACAGTGGTTTCGAACAAGACAGTGGCTTCGCACAAGGCAGTGGTTTTGCACAAGGCAGTGGTTTCGCACTAGGCAGTGGTTTCGCACAAGGCAGTGGTTCCGCACAAGACAGTAGTGTCACACACGACAGTGGTTTTGCACAGGACAGTGGTTTCGCACAGGACAGTGGTTTCGCACAGGACAGTGGTTTCTCACAAGACAGTTGTTTCGCAAAGGACAGTGGTTTCGCAAAGGACAGTGGTTTCGCACAGGACTGTGGATTCGCACAGGACACTGGTTTCGCACAAGACAGTGGTTTCGCACAAGACAGTGGTTCCGCACAAGACAGTAGTGTCACACACGACAGTGGTTTCGCACAGGACAGTGGTTTTGCACAGGACAGTGGTTTCGCAAAGGACAGTGGTTTCGGAAAAGACAGTGGTTTCACACTGGACAGTGGTTTCGCACAATACAGTGGTTTCGCAAAGGACAGTTGTTTCGCAAAGGACAGTGGTTTCGCAAAGGACAGTGGTTTCGCAAAGGACAGTGGTTTCGCACAGGACAGTGGTTTCGCACAGGACAGTGGTTTCGCACAAGAGAGTGGTTTTGCACAAGGCAATGGTTTCGCCTAAGAGAGTGGTTTCGCACAAGAGAGTGGTTTAGCACAAGACAGTGGTTTCGCACCAGAAAGTGGTTTCGCACAAGACAGTGCATTTGCACAAGGCAGTGGTTTCGCACAAGGCAGTGATTTTGCACAAAACAGTGGTTTCGCACAAGACAGTGGTTTCGCACAAGGCAGTGGTTTCGCACAAGGCAGTGGTTGCACACAAGACAGTGTTTTCGCTCAAGAGAGTGGTTTCGCACAAGACAGTGGTTTCTCACAAGGCAGTGGTTTCGCACAAGACAGTGGTTTCGCACAAGACAGTGGTTTCGCACAAGGCAATGATTTCGCACAAGACAGTGGTTTCGCACTATAGAGTGCTTTTGCACAAGGCAGTGGTTTCGCACAAGAGAGTGGTTTCGCACAAGACATTGGTTTCGCACAAGACAGTGGGTTCGCACAAGACAGTGGTTTCGCACTAGGCAGTGGTTTTGCACAAGAGAGTGGTTTCGCACAAGGCAGTGGTTTCGCACAAAAGAGTGGTATAACACAAGACAGTGGTTTTGCACAAAACAGTGGTTTTGCACAAGACATTGGTTTCGCACAAGACGGTGGTTTCGCACAAGGCAGTGGTTTCGCACAAGACAGTGGTTTCGCATAAGGCAGTGGTTTCGGACAAACAGTGGTTTCACACAAGGCAGTGGTTTCGCACAAGACAGTGGTTTCGCACAAGACAGTGGTTTCGAACAAGACAGTGTTTTCGGACAGGACAGTGGTTTCGGACAGGACAGTGGTTTCGCACAGGACAGTGGTTTCACACAGGACAGTGGTTTCGCACAGGACAGTGGTTTTGCACAAGACAGTGGTTTCGCACAAGACAGTGGTTTCGCACAAGACAGTGGTTTTCCACATGGCTGTGGTTTCGCACAAGACAGTGGTTTCGCACAAGGCAGTGGTTTCGCACAAGACAGTGGTTTAGCACAAGACAGTGGTTTCGCACAAGACAGTGGTTGCACACAAGACAGTGGTTTCACACAAGGCAGTGGTTTTGCACAAGAGAGTGGTTTCGCATGAGACAGTGGTTTCGCACAAGCCAGTGGTTTCGCACAAGACCGTGCATTTGCACAAGGCAGTGGTATGCACAAGACAGTGGTTTCGCACAAAACAGTGGTTTCGCACAAGGCAGTAGTTTCGCACAAGACAGTGGTTCTGAACAAGACAATGGTTTCGCACAAGGCAGTGGTTTTGCACAAGACAGTGGTTTCGCACAAGACAGTGGTTTTTCACAAGGCAGTGGTTTCGCACATGGCAGTGGTTTCACACAAGACAGTGGTTTCGCACAAGGCAGTGGTTTCGCACAAGACAGTGCTTTTGCACAAGACAGTGGTTTCACACAAGGCAGTGGTTTCGTACAAGACTGTGGTTTTGCACAAGACAGTGGTTTCGCACAAGGCAGTGGTTTTGCACAAGACAGTGGTTTCGCACAAGAGAGTGGTTTCGCACAAGACAGTGGTATCACACAAGAGAGTGGTTTCGCACAAGACCTGTAGTTTCGCACAAGAGAGTGTTTGCACACAAGAGAGTGGTTTCGCACAAGACAGTGGTTTCGCACAAGGCAGTGGTTTCGCACAAGGCAGTGGTTTCGCACAAGACAGTGGTTTCGCACAAGGCAGTGGTTTCGCACAAGACAGTGGTTTCGCACAAGACAGTGGTTTCGCACAAGGCAGTGGTTTCGCACAAGACAGTGGTTTAGCACAAGACAGTGGTTTCGCACAAGACAGTGGTTTCACACAAGAGAGTGCTTGCACACAAGACAGTGGTTTCGCACAAAACAGTGGTTCCGCTTAAGACAGTGGTTGCACACAAGACAGTGGTTTCGCACAAGGTAGTGTTTTCGCACAAGACAGTGGTTTCGCACAAGACAGTGGTTTCGCGCAAGGCAGTGGTTTCGCACAAGACAGTGGTTTCGCACAATTCAGTGGTTCGAACAAGGCAGTGGTTTCGCACAAGACAGTGGTTTTGCACAAGACAGTGGTTTAGCACAAGACAGTGGTTTCGCACAAGGCAATGATTTCGCACAAGACAGTGGTTTCGCACAAGACAGTGCTTTTGCACAAGGCAGTGATTTCGCACAAGAGAGTTGTTTCGCACAAGACATTGGTTTCGTCGAAGACAGTGGTTTCGCACAAGACAGTGGTTTCGCACAAGGCAGTGGTTTTGCACAAGAGAGTGGTTTCGCACAAGGCAGTGGTTTCGCACAAAAGATTGGTTTCGCACAAGACAGTGGTTTCGCACTATAAAGTGGTTTCGCACAAGATGGTGGTTTCGCACAAGGCAGTGATTTCGCACAAGGCAGTGGTTTCGCACAAGGCAGTGGTTTCGCGCAAGGCAGTGGTTTCGCACAAGACAGTGGTTTCGCACAAGACAGTGGTTGCACACAAGACAGTGGTTTCGCACAGGACAGTGGTTTCGCACAGGACAGTGGTTTCGCACAGGACAGTGGTTTCGCACAGGACAGTGGTTTCGCACAAGACAGTGGTTTCGCACAAGACAGTGGTTTTCCACAAGGCTGTTGTTTCGCACAAGACAGTGGTTTCGCACAGGGCAGTGGTTTCGCACAAGACAGTGCTTTTGCAAAAGACATTGGTTTCGCAGAAGGCAGTGGTTTCGCACAAGACAGTGGTTTCGCACAAGACAGTGGTTTCACAAAAGGCAGTGGTTTCGCACAAGACAGTGGTTTAGCACAAGACAGTGGTTAAGCACAAGCCAGTGGTCTCGCACAAGACAGTGGTTTCGCACAAGACATTGCTTGCACACAAGACAGTGGTTTCACACAAAACAGTGGTTTCGCTTAAGACAGTGGTTGCACACAAGACAGTGGATTCGCACAAGACAGAGTTTTCGCACAAGACAGTGGTTTCGCACAAGACAGTGGTTGCACACAAGACAGTGGTTTCGCACAAGGCAGTGGTTTTGCACAAGAGAGTGGTTTTGCACAAGGCAGTGGTTTTGCACAAGACAGTGGTTTTGCACAAGACAGTGGTTTCGCACAAGGCAGCGGTTTTGCACAAGACAGTGGTTTCGCACAAGACAGTGGTTTTTCACAAGGCAGTGGTTTCGCACATGGCAGTGTTATCGCACAAGACAGTGGTTTCGCACAAGGCAGTGGTTTCGCACAAGACAGTGCTTTTGCACAAGACAGTGGTTTCACACAAGGCAGTGGTTTCGTACAAGACTGTGGTTTCGCACAAGACAGTGGTTTCGCACAAGGCAGTGGTTCTGCACAAGACAGTGGTTTCGCACAAGAGAGTGGTTTCGCACAAGACAGTGTTTTCGCACAAGACAGTGTTTGCACACAAGACAGTGGTTTCGCACAAGACAGTGGTTTCGCACAAGACAGTGGTTTCGCATAAGGCAGTAGTTTCGCACAAGGCAGTGGTTTCGCACAAGACAGTGGTTTCGCACAAGGCAGTGGTTTCGCACAAGACAGTGGTTTAGCACAAGACAGTGGTTTTGCACAAGACAGTGGTTTAGCACAAGACAGTGGTTTCGCACAAGACAGTGGTTTCGCACAAGACAGTGCTTGCACACAAGACAGTGGTTTCCCACAAAACAGTGGTTTCGCTTAAGACAGTGGTTGCACACAAGACAGTGGTTTCGCACAAGACAGTGTTTTCGCAAAAGACAGTGTTTGCACACAAGACAGTGATTTCGCACAAGACAGTGTTTTCACACAAGACAGTGGTTTCGCACAAGACAGTGGTTTCGCTCAAGACAGTGGTTTCGCGCAAGACAGTGTTTTTGCACAAGACAGTGGTTTCGCACAATTCAGTGGTTTGCACAAGGCAGTGGTTTCGCACAAGACAGTGGTTTCGCACAAGGTAGTGGTTTCGGACAAGACAGTGGTTTCGCACAAGGCAGTGGTTTCACACAAGACAGTGTTTTCGCTCAAGAGAGTGGTTTCGCACAAGACAGTGGTTTCTCACAAGGCAGTGGTTTCGCACAAGACAGTGGTTTCGCACAAGACAGTGGTTTCGCACAAGGCAATGATTTCGCACAAGACAGTGGTTTCGCACTATAGAGTGCTTTTGCACAAGGCAGTGGTTTCGCACAAGAGAGTGGTTTCGCACAAGACATTGGTTTCGCACAAGACAGTGGTTTCGAACAAGACAGTGGTTTCGCTCTAGGCAGTGGTTTTGCACAAGAGAGTGGTTTCGCACAAGGCAGTGGTTTCGCACAAAAGAGTGGTATCGCACAAGACAGTGGTTTCGCACAAAACAGTGGTTTTGCACAAGACATTGGTTTCGCACAAGACGGTGGTTTCGCACAAGGCAGTGGTTTCGCACAAGACAGTGGTTTCGCATAAGGCAGTGGTTTCGCACAAGACAGTGGTTTCACACAAGGCAGTGGTTTCGCACAAGACAGTGGTTTCGCACAAGACAGTGGTTTCGAACAAGACAGTGTTTTCGGACAGGACAGTGGTTTCGGACAGGACAGTGGTTTCGCACAGGACAGTGGTTTCGCACAGGACAGTGGTTTCGCACAGGACAGTAGTTTTGCACAAGACAGTGGTTTCGCACAAGACAGTGGTTTCGCACAAGACAGTGGTTTTCCACATTGTTGTGGTTTCGCACAAGACAGTGGTTTCGCACAAGGCAGTGGTTTCGCACAAAACAGTGCTTTCGCACAAGACAGTGGTTTCGCACAAGGCAGTGGTTTCACACAAGTCAGTGGTTTCGCACAAGACAGTGGTTACGCACAAGGCAGTGGTTTCGCACAAGACAGTGGTTTAGCACAAGACAGTGGTTTCGCACAAGACAGTGGTTTCGCACAAGACATTGCTTGCACACAATACAGTGGTTTCGCACAAAACAGTGGTTTCGCTTAAGACAGTGGTTGCACACAAGACAGTGGTTTCGCACAAGACAGTGTTTTCACACAAGACAGTGGTTTCGCACAAGACAGTGGTTTCGCACAAGACAGTGTTTTCGCAAAAGACAGTGGTTGCACACAAGACAGTGATTTCGCACAAGACAGTGTTTTCACACAAGACAGTGGTTTCGCACAAGACAGTGGTTTCGCACAAGACAGTGGTTTCGCGCAAGACAGTGTTTTCGCACAAGACAGTGGTTTCGCACAATTCAGTGGTTTGCACAAGGCAGTGGTTTCGCACAAGACAGTGGTTTCGAACAAGGTAGTGGTTTCGGACAAGACAGTGGTTTCGCACAAGGCAGTGGTTTCACACAAGACAGTGTTTTCGCTCAAGAGAGTGGTTTCGCACAAGACAGTGGTTTCTCACAAGGCAGTGGTTTCGCACAAGACAGTGGTTTCGCACAAGACAGTGGTTTCGCACAAGGCAATGATTTCGCACAAGACAGTGGTTTCGCACTAGAGAGTGCTTTTGCACAAGGCAGTGGTTTCGCACAAGAGAGTGGTTTCGCACAAGACATTGGTTTCGCACAAGACAGTGGTTTCGCACAAGACAGTGGTTTCGCACTAGGCAGTGGTTTTGCACAAGAGAGTGGTTTCGCACAAGGCAGTGGTTTCGCACAAAAGAGTGGTATAACACAAGACAGTGGTTTTGCACAAAACAGTGGTTTTGCACAAGACATTGGTTTCGCACAAGACGGTGGTTTCGCACAAGGCAGTGGTTTCGCACAAGACAGTGGTTTCGCATAAGGCAGTGGTTTCGCACAAACAGTGGTTTCACACAAGGCAGTGGTTTCGCACAAGACAGTGGTTTCGCACAAGACAGTGGTTTCGAACAAGACAGTGTTTTCGGACAGGACAGTGGTTTCGGACAGGACAGTGGTTTCGCACAGGACAGTGGTTTCACACAGGACAGTGGTTTCGCACAGGACAGTGGTTTTGCACAAGACAGTGGTTTCGCACAAGACAGTGGTTTCGCACAAGACAGTGGTTTTCCACATGGCTGTGGTTTCGCACAAGACAGTGGTTTCGCACAAGGCAGTGGTTTCGCACAAGACAGTGGTTTAGCACAAGACAGTGGTTTCGCACAAGACAGTGGTTGCACACAAGACAGTGGTTTCACACAAGGCAGTGGTTTTGCACAAGAGAGTGGTTTCGCATGAGACAGTGGTTTCGCACAAGCCAGTGGTTTCTCACAAGACCGTGCATTTGCACAAGGCAGTGGTATGCACAAGACAGTGGTTTCGCACAAAACAGTGGTTTCGCACAAGGCAGTGGTTTCGCACAAGACAGTGGTTCTGAACAAGACAATATTTTCGCACAAGGCAGTGGTTTTGCACAAGACAGTGGTTTCGCACAAGACAGTGGTTTTTCACAAGGCAGTGGTTTCGCACATGGCAGTGGTTTCACACAAGACAGTGGTTTCGCACAAGGCAGTGGTTTCGCACAAGACAGTGCTTTTGCACAAGACAGTGGTTTCACACAAGGCAGTGGTTTCGTACAAGACTGTGGTTTTGCACAAGACAGTGGTTTCGCACAAGGCAGTGGTTTTGCACAAGACAGTGGTTTCGCACAAGAGAGTGGTTTCGCACAAGACAGTGGTTTCACACAAGAGAGTGGTTTCGCACAAGACCTGTAGTTTCGCACAAGAGAGTGTTTGCACACAAGAGAGTGGTTTCGCACAAGACAGTGGTTTCGCACAAGGCAGTGGTTTCGCACAAGGCAGTGGTTTCGCACAAGACAGTGGTTTCGCACAAGGCAGTGGTTTCGCACAAGACAGTGGTTTCGCACAAGACAGTGGTTTCGCACAAGGCAGTGGTTTCGCACAAGACAGTGGTTTAGCACAAGACAGTGGTTTCGCACAAGACAGTGGTTTCGCACAAGAGAGTGCTTGCACACAAGACAGTGGTTTCGCACAAAACAGTGGTTCCGCTTAAGACAGTGGTTGCACACAAGACAGTGGTTTCGCACAAGGTAGTGTTTTCGCACAAGACAGTGGTTTCGCACAAGACAGTGGTTTCGCGCAAGGCAGTGGTTTCGCACAAGACAGTGGTTTCGCACAATTCAGTGGTTCGAACAAGGCAGTGGTTTCGCACAAGACAGTGGTTTTGCACAAGACAGTAGTTTAGCACAAGACAGTGGTTTCGCACAAGGCAATGATTTCGCACAAGACAGTGGTTTCGCACAAGACAGTGCTTTTGCACAAGGCAGTGATTTCGCACAAGAGAGTTGTTTCGCACAAGACATTGGTTTCGTCGAAGACAGTGGTTTCGCACAAGACAGTGGTTTCGCACAAGGCAGTGGTTTTGCACAAGAGAGTGGTTTCGCACAAGGCAGTGGTTTCGCACAAAAGATTGGTTTCGCACAAGACAGTGGTTTCGCACTATAAAGTGGTTTCGCACAAGATGGTGGTTTCGCACAAGGCAGTGATTTCGCACAAGGCAGAGGTTTCGCACAAGGCAGTGGTTTCGCGCAAGGCAGTGGTTTCGCACAAGACAGTGGTTTCGCACAAGACAGTGGTTGCACACAAGACAGTGGTTTCGCACAGGACAGTGGTTTCGCACAGGACAGTGGTTTCGCACAGGACAGTGGTTTCGCACAGGACAGTGGTTTCGCACAAGACAGTGGTTTCGCACAAGACAGTGGTTTTCCACAAGGCTGTTGTTTCGCACAAGACAGTGGTTTCGCACAGGGCAGTGGTTTCGCACAAGACAGTGCTTTTGCAAAAGACATTGGTTTCGCAGAAGGCAGTGGTTTCGCACAAGACAGTGGTTTCGCACAAGACAGTGGTTTCGCAAAAGGCAGTGGTTTCGCACAAGACAGTGGTTTAGCACAAGACAGTGGTTAAGCACAAGCCAGTGGTCTCGCACAAGACAGTGGTTTCGCACAAGACATTGCTTGCACACAAGACAGTGGTTTCGCACAAAACAGTGGTTTCGCTTAAGACAGTGGTTGCACACAAGACAGTGGATTCGCACAAGACAGAGTTTTCGCACAAGACAGTGGTTTCGCACAAGACAGTGGTTGCACACAAGACAGTGGTTTCGCACAAGGCAGTGGTTTTGCACAAGAGAGTGGTTTTGCACAAGGCAGTGGTTTTGCACAAGACAGTGGTTTTGCACAAGACAGTGGTTTCGCACAAGGCAGCGGTTTTGCACAAGACAGTGGTTTCGCACAAGACAGTGGTTTTTCACAAGGCAGTGGTTTCGCACATGGCAGTGTTATCGCACAAGACAGTGGTTTCGCACAAGGCAGTGGTTTCGCACAAGACAGTGCTTTTGCACAAGACAGTGGTTTCACACAAGGCAGTGGTTTCGTACAAGACTGTGGTTTCGCACAAGACAGTGGTTTCGCACAAGGCAGTGGTTCTGCACAAGACAGTGGTTTCGCACAAGAGAGTGGTTTCGCACAAGACAGTGTTTTCGCACAAGACAGTGTTTGCACACAAGACAGTGGTTTCGCACAAGACAGTGGTTTCGCACAAGACAGTGGTTTCGCATAAGGCAGTGGTTTCGCACAAGGCAGTGGTTTCGCACAAGACAGTGGTTTCGCACAAGGCAGTGGTTTCGCACAAGACAGTGGTTTAGCACAAGACAGTGGTTTTGCACAAGACAGTGGTTTAGCACAAGACAGTGGTTTCGCACAAGACAGTGGTTTCGCACAAGACAGTGCTTGCACACAAGACAGTGGTTTCCCACAAAACAGTGGTTTCGCTTAAGACAGTGGTTGCACACAAGACAGTGGTTTCGCACAAGACAGTGTTTTCGCAAAAGACAGTGGTTGCACACAAGACAGTGATTTCGCACAAGACAGTGTTTTCACACAAGACAGTGGTTTCGCACAAGACAGTGGTTTCGCTCAAGACAGTGGTTTCGCGCAAGACAGTGTTTTTGCACAAGACAGTGGTTTCGCACAATTCAGTGGTTTGCACAAGGCAGTGGTTTCGCACAAGACAGTGGTTTCGCACAAGGTAGTGGTTTCGGACAAGACAGTGGTTTCGCACAAGGCAGTGGTTTCACACAAGACAGTGTTTTCGCTCAAGAGAGTGGTTTCGCACAAGACAGTGGTTTCTCACAAGGCAGTGGTTTCGCACAAGACAGTGGTTTCGCACAAGACAGTGGTTTCGCACAAGGCAATGATTTCGCACAAGACAGTGGTTTCGCACTATAGAGTGCTTTTGCACAAGGCAGTGGTTTCGCACAAGAGAGTGGTTTCGCACAAGACATTGGTTTCGCACAAGACAGTGGTTTCGCACAAGACAGTGGTTTCGCTCTAGGCAGTGGTTTTGCACAAGAGAGTGGTTTCGCACAAGGCAGTGGTTTCGCACAAAAGAGTGGTATCGCACAAGACAGTGGTTTCGCACAAAACAGTGGTTTTGCACAAGACATTGGTTTCGCACAAGACGGTGGTTTCGCACAAGGCAGTGGTTTCGCACAAGACAGTGGTTTCGCATAAGGCAGTGGTTTCGCACAAGACAGTGGTTTCACACAAGGCAGTGGTTTCGCACAAGACAGTGGTTTCGCACAAGACAGTGGTTTCGAACAAGACAGTGTTTTCGGACAGGACAGTGGTTTCGGACAGGACAGTGGTTTCGCACAGGACAGTGGTTTCGCACAGGACAGTGGTTTCGCACAGGACAGTAGTTTTGCACAAGACAGTGGTTTCGCACAAGACAGTGGTTTCGCACAATACAGTGGTTTTCCACATTGCTGTGGTTTCGCACAAGACAGTGGTTTCGCACAAGGCAGTGGTTTCGCACAAGACAGTGCTTTCGCACAAGACAGTGGTTTCGCACAAGGCAGTGGTTTCACACAAGTCAGTGGTTTCGCACAAGACAGTGGTTACGCACAAGGCAGTGGTTTCGCACAAGACAGTGGTTTAGCACAAAACAGTGGTTTCGCACAAGACAGTGGTTTCGCACAAGACATTGCTTGCACACAATACAGTGGTTTCGCACAAAACAGTGGTTTCGCTTAAGACAGTGGTTGCACACAAGACAGTGGTTTCGCACAAGACAGTTTTTTCACACAAGACAGTGGTTTCGCACAAGACAGTGGTTTTGCACAAGGCAGTGGATTCGCACAAGACTGTGGTTTTGCAGAAGACAGTGGTTTCGCACAAGGCAGCGGTTTCGCACAAGACAGTGGTTCCGCACAAGACAGTAGTGTCACACACGACAGTGGTTTTGCACAGGACAGTGGTTTCGCACAGGACAGTGGTTTCGCACAAGAAAGTTGTTTCGCAAAGAACAATGGTTTCGCAAAGGAGAGTGGTTTCGCACAGGACTGTGGATTCGCACAGGACACTGGTTTCGCACAAGAAAGTGGTTTCGCACAAGACAGTGGTTTCGCACACGACAGTTGTGTCACACACAACAGTGGTTTCGCACAGGACAGTGGTTTCGCAAAGGACAGTGGTTTCGGAAAGGACAGTGGTTTCGCACAGGACAGTGGTTTTGCAAAGGACAGTGGTTTCGCAAAGGACAGTGGTTTCGCACAGGACAGTGGTTTCGCACAGGACAGTGGTTTCGCACAAGGCAGTCGTTTCGCACAAGAGAGTGGTTTCGCACAAGGCAGTGGTTTCGCACAAGAGAGTGGTTTCACACAAGAGATTGGTTTCGCACAAGACAGTGCTTTCGCACAAGACAGTGGTTTCGCACAAGACAGTGCATTTGCACAAGGCAGTGGTTTCGCAAAAGGCAGTGGTTTTGCACTAAACAGTGGTTTCGCACAAGGCAGTGGTTTCGCACAAGACAGTGGTTCTGCACAAGACAGTGGTTTCGCACAAGGCAGTGGTTTCGCACAAGGCAGTGGTTTCGCACAAGACAGTGGTTTCGCACAGGACAGTGGTTTCGCAAAAGACAGTGGTTTCGCACAAGGCAGTGGTTTCGCACCAGACAGTGGTTCCGCACAAGACAGTGATTTCGCACTAGACAGTGGTTTCGAAAAAGACAGTCGTAGCACACACGACAGTGGTTTCGCACAAGACAGTGGTTTAGCACAAGACAGTGGTTTCGCACAAGACAGTGGTTGCACACAAGACAGTGGTTTCGCACAAGGCAGTGGTTTTGCACAAGAGAGTGGTTTCGCACGAGACAGTGGTTTCGCACAAGACAGTGGTTTCGCACAAGACAGTGGTTTCGCACAAGGCAGTGGTTTCGCACAAGGCAGTGGTTTCGCACAAGGCAGTGGTTTCGCACAAGACAGTGGTTTCGCACAAGACAGTGGTTTCGCACAAGGCAGTGGTTTTGCACAAGACAGTGGTTTCGCACAAGACAGTGGTTTTTCACAAGGCAGTGGTTTCGCACATGGCAGTGGATTCGAACAAGAGAGTGGTTTCGCACAAGAGAGTGGTTTCGCGCAAGACAGTGGTTTCGCACAAGACAGTGTTTGCACACAAGACAGTGGTTTCGCACAAGACAGTAGTTTCGCACAAGGCAGTGTTTTCGCACAAGACAGTGCTTTCGCAAAAGACAGTGGTTTCGCACAAGGCAGTGGTTTCGCACAAGACAGTGGTTTCGCACAATTCAGTGGTTCGCACAAGGCAGTGCTTTCGCACAAGGCAGTGGTTTCGCACAAGACATTGGTTTCGCACAAGGTAGTGGTTTCGGACAAGACAGTGGTTTCGCACAAGGCAGTGGTTTCACACAAGACAGTGTTTTCGCACAAGACCGTGGTTTCGCACAAGACAGTGGTTTCTCACAAGGCAGTGGTTTCGCACAAGACAGTGGATTCGCACAAGACAGTGGTTTCGCACAAGGCAATGGTTTCGCACAAGACAGTGGTTTCGCACAAGACAGTGCTTTTGCACAAGGCAGTGGTTTCGCACAAGAGAGTGGTTTCGCACAAGACATTGGTTTCGCAAAAGACAGTGGTTTCGCACAAGACAGTGGTTTCGCACAAGGCAGTGGTTTTGCACAAGAGAGTGGTTTCGCACAAAAGAGTGGTTTCGCACAAGACAATGGTTTCGCACAATACAGTGGTTTTGCACAAGACAGTTGTTTCGCACAAGACGGTGGTTTCGCACAAGGCGGTGGTTTCGCACAAGGCAGTCGTTTCGCACAAGGCAGTGGTTTCGCACAAGACAGTGGTTTCGCACAAGACAGTGGTTTCGCACAAGACAGTGGTTGCACACAAGACAGTGGTTTCACACAAGACAATGTTTTCGGACAGGACAGTGGTTTCGCACAGGACAGTGGTTTCGCACAAGACAGTGGTTTCGCACAAGACAGTGGTTTCGCACAAGACAGTGGTTTTCCACAAGGCTGTGGTTTCGCACAAGACAGTGGTTTCGCACAAGGCAGTGGTTTCGCACAAGACAATGCTTTCGCACAAGACAGTGGTTTCGCACAAGGCAGTGGTTTTGCACAAGACAGTGGTTTCGCACAAGGCAGTGGTTTCGCACAAGACATTGGTTTCGCACAAGGCAGTGGTTTCGCACAAGGCAGTGGTTTCGCACAAGACAGTGGTTTCGCACAAGACAGTGGTTTCGCACAAGGCAGTGGTTTTGCACAAGAGAGTGGTTTCGCACGAGACAGTGGTTTCCACAAGCCAGTGGTTTCGCACAAGGCAGTGGTTTCGCTCAAGACAGTGCTTTTGCACAAGACAGTGGTTTCACACAAGGCAGTGGTTTCGTACAAGACTGTGGTTTTGCACAAGACAGTGGTTTCGCACAAGGCAGTGGTTTTGCACAAGACAATGGTTTCGCACAAGAGAGTGGTTTCGCACAAGACAGTGGTTTCACACAAGAGAGTGGTTTCGCACAAGACCTGTAGTTTCGCACATGACAGTGTTTGCACACAAGAGAGTGGTTTCGCACAAGACAGTGGTTTCGCACAAGGCAGTGGTTTCGCACAAGGCAGTGGTTTCGCACAAGACAGTGGTTTCGCACAAGGCAGTGGTTTCGCACAAGACAGTGGTTTCGCACAAGACTGTGGTTTCGCACAAGACAGTGGTTTAGCACAAGACAGTGGTTTCGCACAAGACAGTCTTTTCGCACAAGACAGTGCTTGCATACAAGACAGTGGTTTTGCACAAAACAGTGGTTCCGCTTAAGACAGTGGTTGCACACAAGACAGTGGTTTCGCACAAGGTAGTGTTTTCGCACAAGACAGTGGTTTCGCACAAGACAGTGGTTTCGCGCAAGGCAGTGGTTTCGCACAAGACAGTGGTTTCGCACAATTCAGTGGTTCGCACAAGGCAGTGGTTTCGCACATGACAGTGGTTTTGCACAAGACAGTGGTTTCGCACAATTCAGTGGTTCGCACAAGGCAGTGGTTTCGCACAAGACAGTGGTTTTGCACAAGACAGTGCTTTTGCACAAGGCAGTGGTTTCGCACAAGAGAGTTGTTTCGCACAAGACATTGGTTTCGCACAAGACAGTGGTTTCGCACAAGACAGTGGTTTTGCACAAGGCAGTGATTTTGCACAAGAGAGTGGTTTCGCACAAGGCAGTGGTTTCGCACAAAAGAGTGGTTTCGCACAAGACAGTGGTTTCGCACAATACAGTGGTTTTGCACAAGAGAGTGGTTTCGCACAAGGTGGTGGTTTCGCACAAGGCAGTGGTTTCGCACAAGGCAGTGGTTTCGCACAAGGCAGTGGTTTCGCACAAGGCAGTGGTTTCGCACAAGACAGTGGTTTCTCACAAGACAGTGGTTGCACACAAGACAGTGGTTTCGCACAAGACAGTGGTTTCGCACAGGACAGTGGTTTCGCACAGGACAGTGGTTTCGCACAAGACAGTGGTTTCGCACAAGACAGTGGTTTCGCACAAGACAGTGGTTTTCCACAAGGCTGTGGTTTCGCACAAGACAGTGGTTTCGCACAAGGCAGTGGTTTCGCACAAGACAGTGCTTTTGCACAAGACATTGGTTTCGCACAAGGCAGTGGTTTCGCACAAGACAGTGGTTTCGCACAAGATAGTGGTTTCGCACAAGGCAGTGGTTTCGCACAAGACAGTGGTTTAGCACAAGACAGTGGTTTAGCACAAGACAGTGGTTTCGCACAAGACAGTGGTTTCGCACAAGACATTGCTTGCACACAAGACAGTGGTTTCGCACAAAACAGTGGTTTCGCTTAAGACAGTGGTTGCACACAAGACAGTGGTTTCGCACAAGACAGTGTTTTCGCACAAGACAGTGGTTTCGCACAAGACAGTGGTTTCGCACAAGGCAGTGGATTCGCACAAGACAGTGGTTTCGCACAAGACAGTGGTTTCGCACAAGGCAGTGGTTTCGCACAAGACAGTGGTTCCGCACAAGACAGTAGTGTCACACACGACAGTGGTTTCGCACATGACAGTGGTTTCGCACAGGACAGTGGTTTCGCACAGGACAGTGGTTTCGCACAAGACAGTTGTTTCGCAAAGAACAGTGGTTTCGCAAAGGACAGTGGTTTCGCACAGGACTGTGGATTCGCACAGGACACTGGTTTCGCACAAGACAGTGGTTTCGCACAAGACAAGTGGTTTCGCACACGGCAGTAGTGTCGCACACAACAGTGGTTTCGCACAGGACAGTGGTTTCGCAAAGGACAGTGGTTTCGGAAAGGACAGTGGTTTCGCAAAGGACAGTTTTTTCGCACAGGACAGTGGTTTCGCACAGGACAGTGGTTTCGCACAAGGCAGTGGTTTCGCACAAGAGAGTGGTTTCGCACAAGGCAGTGGTTTCGCACAAGGGAGTGTTTTCGCACAAGAGTGTGGTTTCGCACAAGACAGTGGTTTCGCACAAGACAGTGGTTTCGCACAAGACAGTGCATTTGCACAAGGCAGTGGTTTCGCACAAGGCAGTGGTTTTGCACAAAACAGTGGTTTCGCACAAGGCAGTGGTTTCGCACAAGACAGTGGTTCTGCACAAGACAGTGGTTTCGCACAAGGCAGTGGTTTCGCACAAGACAGTGGTTACACACAAGACAGTGGTTGCACACAAGACAGTGGTTTCGCACAAGACGGTGGTTTCGCACAAGACCGTGGTTTCACCACCTCTCTACCACCTCACCCCTCTTCTTCCCCACCCCTCTACTACCCTACCCCTATTCCACCCCCACCTTTGTACCCCCCACCCCATTACCACTCCCACCCCTCCACCCCCTTCCCCTCTACCCCCCACACCTCTACCACCTCCACCACTCTACCACACCCACCACTCTCAGATCCCACCCCTCTCCCCCCACCCCTCTCTAATCCCACCCTCTACCACCCCCACCCCTCTACCACCCCCACCCCTCTTCTACCCCACCCCTTTACCACCCCCACCCCTCTTCTACTCCACCCCTCTTCCACCCCCACGTTTGTACCACACCCATCCCTCTACCACTCCCACCCCTCCACCCCTACCCCTCTACCCCCCACACCTCTACCACCCCCACCACTCTACCACACCCACCACTCTCCGATCCCACCCCTCTACCCTCCACCCCTCTCTAATCCCAACCCTCTACAACCCCCACCCCTCTATCCCCCCACCCCTCTACCCTCCACCCCTCTCTAATCCCACCCCTCTACAACCCCCACCCCTCTACCCCCCACCTCTCTACCCTCCACCTCTCTAACCCCCCATCCCTCTACCCCCACCCCTCTCAGATCAAACCCCTCTACCACCCCTACCCTCTACATCCCACCCGTCTACCACCTCCACCCCTCTAACCCTCACCCCTCTACCATCCCCTCCACTCTACCACCCCCACCACTCACTGATCCCACCCCTCTACCCTCCACCCCTCTCTAATCCCACCCCTCTACAACCCCCACCCCTCTACCACCTCCACCCCTATACCACCCCCACCCCTCTTCTTCCCCACCTCTCTACTACCCTACTCCTCTTCCACCCCCACCTTCGTACCACCCCCACCCATCTACCACTCCCACCCCTCCACCCCCTCCCCCTCTACCCCCCACACCTCTACCACCACCACCACTCTACCACACCCACCACTCTCCGATCCCACCCCTCTACCCCCCACCCTTCTACCACCCCCACCCCTCTACCACCTTCACCCCTCTAACACCCCACGCTTCTACCCCCAACCCTCTTCGATTCCACCCCTCTACCACCCCCACCCCTCTACTACCCCCTCTGCACTATTACCCATACCCCTCTCCTACCCCCACGCCTATACCACCCCACCCCTCTACCACCCCCATCCCTCTACCACCCCCACCAGTCTACCACCACAACCCTTCTACCACGCTCTACAACCACACCAGTTTACCACCCCCACCCTTCCTCGATTCCAACCCACTATCGCTACCCCTATACCATCCCCACCCCTCTACCACCCCTATCAGTTCACCACCCCTACCCCTCTTCCTCCCCCATTTGTTTTCCACCCATACCAGTCAACCACCCCCAACAATCTACCACCCCCACCAATCTACAACCCCTATCAGTTTACCACCCTACGCCTCCACCACCCTCACCCCTCTACCACCCATATCATTCTTCCACCCCCACCTTTATATCACACCCACCAGTTTTAGATCCCCCACCAATCTACACCCCACCCCTCTACTGACCCTACCTCTCTACCACCTTCACCAGTCTACCATACCATTACTCTACCACCCCGTCTCCCTTTACCACCCCCCTCTCCCTTTACCACCCCCACCAGTCTACCACCCCCACCAGTCTACCACCCCCACCAGTCTTCCACCCCCAACAGTCTACCACCCCCACCAGTCCTACACCCCCACCTCTCTGACACCCCCAAAAGTCTACCACCCCCACCAGTCTTCCACCCCCATCTCTCTGCCACCCCCACCAGTCTTCCACCCCCACCTCTGTACCACCCCCACCACTCCACCGCCCCCCAGTCTACTGCACAACCAGTTTACCTACCCCCCCCACCAGTCAATACACTTTGATTCATCAACCCCCTTCCCAAATCCAAAACCACTATAGAACCCAAGATAAACCGTGTAGGACTTACTATGCGCCAAAGTTACGCCGTGTGTGCAGTAGTTGAGTTGTAATTGAAGGCTGTCTGCTCATACATCTCCGTTTATCATTATCTGCATTATGTTTTCTATCTAACGTTTTCGCTGTTTGAAGTCGTAACAGACGGAATTTAATGAAGGTTACAATTGTGTTCCCCCGTAGGCATTTATCGCCCCCTCGTTGCTAAATATACATCAAACGTATGGTGGAAAAAGAGTAAGAAATACTTGTAAATAAATTTTAATGGAGCGTTTTATCTACGTCGCATATTATATAAACAATTAGCAATATGAGTAGAAATGGCATTCACCTCATAACAGTGTATAAATACTTCGGAAGTAAGTGCCACCTGTTACTCTAACTGTGTACTGATTATGATAGGTAACGTAACTAACACATAGGGCGTATTAGAAAAGCTGTGTCAAATTATATTTTGTTTATTTAATTTTTTATATTTATTTTTATTACGTGTTTTAAGATGTTTGATATTGCTAGCGGCCAGTTAATTTCACATCCAAGTCGTCCAACTCGTTGAGCGCTTTTCTTTTATCGTAATTGTATCGTGAAACCCAAAAAAGGAGTTCAAGCGTCCCTGCATTACTAACCCAAATTGGGGGTTCAAGAGACCATGCCTTGAAAATACACGTATTGCCATTAGCGTAACTAACACATACCACACGTACCAAAATCAGTGTCAAATTCTAGTTTATTTAAATATTTTTATTTTATTATTATTATTAGTAGTAGTATTATAATTACTAATTTCAGATATATGTATGAAGAGATTCCGGTAAACAAGGGCATAGACGAGCACGTCAGTTACGCTTTAATTTTCCATTCATGCCAGCAAACGCCAGAGGCGTCTGACTTGTCCACTGCCTTTATTACATTTCAAAACCTGATGGCGTTTAAGCGACCCTGCCTCTACAACCCGAGGCGGAGTTCAAGCGACCATGCCTAGCACGTACACGTATCAGTATGTACACGTGTACTCTGCGTGCGTGCGGCGGCCATAAGACGACGACGTTCGCGAGAAGACACGGTCTTACAAAGTAAAAATATGGTGGGCAGAGCACGAGCTGACAGCAACTCCGTTCAGCTTATAACGTTGTACGGCAGACGGAACGCCAGCGAGAGAGCGGCACGTCTAAACAATACTATACGTGGCAAGCAGTATAGGCAGCCCGAATTCCACATTCGTGCTCACATACACATACACATACACAGCCGAAATATCAGCCCCTGCTGCTTCCTTCCGTCTCTCCTTACGTGTCCCCCCTAAACACAACTTACTAATTTGCAATTCACGTGTGTCACAACTCGAAACACGTACAATGTTTTCGCAAAGTATCCCTCCAACTTGCTACGTCTTTCGTGCCTCCTGGCGGCTCCCATCATTCCAAATTCACCCTCACACACACGTTAAAACCCCGATAGAGTGCCCACAGCGTTGCTACACATCGCAACTCTCCAAATCTTGCCTTTCCCTTTTCCCTTCAAAACTTCGACAACACGCAAACTTTTACTTCACGTGTCGAGCGCCTAACCTCGCCAGTTGGCAACACTGTGCCCGCCCGAAATATCAGCCCCTGCCGGTGCATCTCTCCTCTCCCAGCCAACACATTAAACATTCACGTTTTACACACCTCGAAGAACGTGTCATTACATAGCAAAACATCCTACTTGCTACTGTTTTTCGTGTATCGTGCCGGCTCCCATCATTCCAAATTCATGCCCACATACGCATTAACATCCACATACAAGGCCCACAGCGTTGCTGCAGTACACAACTTTAAATGTTCAAATGTTTGTAAAGCTTATGGGACTTAACTACGGGGTCATCAGTCCCTAAACTTACAAACTAGTTATGAACTACTTAAGAACTTGGACGGCACAAATATCCATGCACGAGGGGGGATTCGAACCCCCAGTCGTAGTGGCCGTGCAGACCGTGACTGAAGCGCCTCAGCCCCCTCGGCCACCGCGGCCGGCTGGAAGACTTCCTTATTAGGACTGCCTGGTGGTGTGTACAGCCCGATCTGAAATCGCAGCCTCTTGTCTTCGTACATTGTCTGCTCAAGCTTATTTTATGTTAAGTTTTTGCTATCCAAGTGTTTTGGTAATTGAATGGTCGTCAGCTACAAATGGTGTTTCAAAACTTCAAGTTGTCAGAAAGTAAAACTCTTTTGCGCAGTACTTTTGTTTTCCGGTTCGACACTAAACAGGTGTTGGTGGGTACAATTTGTTATTACTTGTTCAGATCGTAATATTAAAGAAATATCGAGCGATGTCGTGAGGAAATCGTACAGTATCCATCACTGGTAACAAATGTGTGGCCGATGACGACGAACAGAGCCACATAAACGCTCGCATTGCCGCTATACACGCAGAGACTGAGCAGTCATCAGGAATTCCGCGCTGTGCGTTGCTTTCGACACACGCCAGCTCTTAGTGGCTGAGGCTACTAACAAAATATTCGCTACTTTGTGTACAGGCTTAACAACTAGTCCAGTCAAATGGTAGTTTGAAGTCGAAAAATTTGTGTAATTGTTTTTAGTGGTTTATTTTATGTTTTTTGGGGTGCTGAACACGAATCTGAAGTTTTCCAACAAAAATTCCCTCGGGAAATATGAGAAATCGCCAAAAAAAAAAACAACTAAAAATCACATTTTTTTGCGGTTATCAACATATAACTCATAAAGCAAGCTATTTACACGAAAAGTGGCCCAGTAGTAAAATAAAGAGAAGAAAATTACCTACAATTTATGTCTCTAACATTTTTCTGTGAGTCGTATGGTTTCCATAAAAAACAGTGGTAAAATATCAGGAAAATCAATCATTTTTTGAAAACAGCAAAAAAGAACATTAATATATAGTTTTTATTTCTTGAAATTAAAGATTATTGTAAATCGTTATAAAAGAGTCCACCTATTCTGATGATGACATTATCAAATTCGGGATCTCCTTGTTGGCAAGCTACAATAAATCTTGCCTTTAGGTATTGAGGCTGGTCGAAGGTGTTCACATCTGCTTGTTGAGTAATTGATTTGCTCTGTTCTATGGATGCGAATATAGCTATACATATATTGTATTGTGATCAGATGGTGGAGCGTTTATAAATGGTAGACAAGCAACATAGGTTGTATGAAAGGGAACACTACTTGTGATTTGCTCCATGAAGCCACTCCATCCTGGAATTCCAGGCACATCTTTCCACTTGCCATAAAGCGAAAGTAGATCTGATAAAGAGGGTAATATTGAATCAGGTGATACAAATAGCTGTTTGAGATCCTCAATGTTGATATTCTTTAAACCAAGAGAACGTGTCTTCTCAAAATGTTTTAAGGAAACAGCTCCCATCTCACCAATTAGTGGAGCTGGTATTGGTTTCTTTACTTGGACAATTCTTTGATCCGGAGCAATGGCATTTCTAGGAGTAATCAAATGTATTCCTCCCATTGCATGGAAGGTATTATATCCATCCAATGTACATGTGTTAAAACCAGCGTTGTCATGAACAAATTGATGGAAAGCTGTCGGATCTATTTGCAGTGGTGACCTCATGATTGCTGACACTTCAAGACGAACAGCTTCGGAATAAGAGGCGCAAAATCCCCGGGATGAACAACATCAATCAGTTTTCGTGATCCATACTTCTTATAAAAGAAAGCTGATAGCCCAATTTGCAACGTGGAAAGGAAAGAAGTTGGCCTGACAGCACTAATAACACTGTGTGAAATGGCAACTTTTTTTTCCCACTTGTTCGCTTCTTCTTGAGTATCAGTCTTTCCAAGGAAAATTTGAGAACCTCCGGGACAAGGCTTCCATTTTCGTCCATGAAAGAGTCTGGAGGAGGATAGTCGTCCACAGCATACGGTATTGATCGTATCTCTTCGAGAATTACATCAGCTGCTGTCTCAACTAATCGAAGACGTTCTTCCCGTTCTGACGAACTTCTTTCCATGTACCGCGCTTCAGTCAAAATCTTCTGGCCTGTATTCTTTAAACATACGACCGTATTCTGTTTGATCTTTGATACGGTAATATCTTCCCCATATCTATCCAATAAATGTTCTTCTTTCAGGAATTAAGTTGCCCTCTATCTGAGTTATTAACTGATATGATGAAAACTGACATTCCGTGTCATTCCTTTCCATAAAATTGAAAATGTAATTCATAGCCCTCTGAATCTCTTCAACATAAGGGCCAACGGTTTTCTTTTTATCAGTGTTGGACCTACTAATGTAAAGATTTTTTAAACATTTATCATGGTACTTACAGTCAGCAGCCACCATGTATGTTATCGGCTGGATCCTGTTAATAACTGCTGCACCGAAATCATCTCCACGTAGTTGAGCCTGTTTCACAACTGTGTCTTTCATCTCAATGTTCGTCACCAGATGCACCAAATTACGTTTTTGAGGAGGCAGTCTTTGTTGTGACCGTGCGTAATCTTCAGGAATACCTGTTCCACACACAAAACCATGTGTTTTCCAATGGAAATAGTCAGAGGATGATCTTAATTTTCCTGAAGATGTGCTTGCTTCAGCAGCTTTCTTCAAGTAGGCAGCTATCATTCATTCACGTAACTTTTCTGGCGTGAAACATGTACGCTGACAGATGTTTTACCCGCCAAAACAGCCACGTTCCTATCATTTCTTTTTTTTTATTAACATCACGTAAAGTTTATATTCCTTTTTCCTTGACCACTATCACTGCACCCTCACCTAAATATTTTTCACAAATAAAACACCACCCGACATTGCGCCCGAGTTGTTGCGCTATATCTCAACGAAAACATTCGAACATAGCGTCATGTCTTTGAGAGAAAGGGAAATAACACGATCACGGCAGCGAACGTACACAAACTGGAGAGTTGAGGACAGTTGGGTGTTTCGGCAGGAAGACCACCCTCCCCCCCCCTTCGCCTGTCATAAACTTAAGGGCAGCGGCCGCAAAGGTGAGACGGAGGGGCGGGCAGCAGCCACAGGTAGACGGACGGCGTGGGCGCGCAGCTGACTGCACAAAGGACAAAGAGAAGAGCTGCTTCAGTGGTTCGCAAGGTAAACACGTTGAAAGGCAAGGAACTGCTGATGAAATAATCCACCCGAAAAAAAACTTGTTTTTTCTATTTTCCATAATTTACTGATTTCAGCGCTTTTTCAACGCTGTTTTACGTGGAAACCATACGACGTACAAAAAAATGTTACAGACATAAATTGTGGGTAATTTTCTCCTCTCCATTTTATTACTGGGCCACTTATTGTGTAAATAGCTTGCTTTTCAAGTTACAAGCTAAAAACCACTGACAATTGCGATTTTTAGTTGTTTTTTGATGATTTCCCATATTTTCCGATGGAATTTTTGTTGGAAAACTTCAGATTCGTATTCAGCACCGCAAAAAAAAAAAAAAAAAAAAAATAAGCCACTAAAAACAATTATACCAAATTTTTCGACTTTGAGCCCTTTTTGTGCACGATTTGACTGGACTAAACGCGTTTTCTCTCGGCAGGAGTCTTACGTATTGAGAACGTCTCTTTACTCGCACGTCGTGTGATCGTCCATTTTGAAGTGACAACAGAACTTTTGATCAAAACTTTTTTCTTTATACGACTGTATAGAAGACAGGAGTAACTTGAAGTCAGCCTCAGTTTTATCGCAGTTTTCAGCGCAAGACATAGTTTTCCAGTTGTAGACGATGACGGTTCGTAGTCAGTAGGGATGGCTCTGAAATTTCCATTATCAAACCACTTGTGAGTGCTGACACCAGCAGCGAAAGGAAATGTTGAGCTGGCGAGTGATCCACAGGCTGCTGCTCCGGCCGTGTGGGGCGCCCTCCGTGTCTCGCCGAGACGAGCCCGAGTGTCAGCGACGAGGCGAGGCTGTGCACGCTGATACAAAAGGGTACGGCCAAACTTTCAGGAAACATTCCTCACACAGAGAGAAAGAAAATATGTTATGTGGACATGCGTCCGGAAACGCTTAATTTCCATGTTAGAGCTCATTTTATTACATCTCTTCACATCACATTAATGATGGAATGGAAACACACAGCAACAGAACGTACCAGCATGACTACAAACACTGTTACAGGAAATGTTCAAAATGTCCTCCGTTAGCGATGATACGTGCACCCACCATCCTTCGCACGGAATCGCTGATGCGCTGATACTGCCCTGGAAAATGGCGTATTGCATTACAGCCGTCCACAATACGAGCACGAAGAGTCTCTACATTTGGTACCGGGGTTGCGTAGACGAGAGCTTTCAAATGCCCCCTTAAATGAAAGTCGAGAGGGTTGAGGTCAGGAGAGCGTGGAGACCACGGAATTGGTCCGCCTCTACCAATCCATCGGTCACCGAATCTGTTGTCGAGAAGCGTACGAACACGTCGACTGAAATGTGCAGGAGCTCCATCGGGCATGAAGCACATGTTTTGTCGTACTTGTAAAGGCACGTGTTCTAGCAGCACAGGTAGAGTATCCCGTATGAAATCATGATAACGTGCTCCAGTGAGCGTAGGTGGAAGAACGTGAGGCCCAATCAAGACGTCACCAACAATTCCTGCCGAAACGTTCACAGAAAATCTGTGTTGATGACGTGATTGCACAATTGCGTGCGGATTCTCGTCAGCCCACATATGTTGATTGTGAAAATTTACAATTTGATCACGTTGGAATGAAGCCTCATCCGTAAATAGAACATTTGCACTGAAATGTGGAGTCACACATTGTTGGATGAACCATTCACAGGAGTGTACCCGTGGAGGCCAGTCAGCTGCTGATAGTGCCTGCACACGCTGTATATAGTACGGAAACAACTGGTTCTCCCGTAGCACTCGCCATACGGTGAGGTGGCACGAAGAATTACCTCGACCATTTATAAACAATCCACTGACTGCAGAACTATGTTCGTGATGAACACTAACCAGTTGATGCTACGTACTTTTGTGCTTGATGCTAGTACTGTAGCCGGCCGCGGTGGCCGAGGAGACTGAGGCGCTCCAGTCACGGTCTGCACGGCCACTACGGTCGGGGGTTCGAATCCCCCCTCGGGCATGGATATTTGTGCCGTCCTAGTTTGTAAGTAGTTGATAAGTAGTTTGTAAGTTTAGGGACTGATGACCCCGTAGTTAAGTCTCATAAAGTATACAAACATTTGAACATTTGAGCTAGTACTGTAGAGCAATGAGTCGCATGTCAACACAAGCACTGAAGTCATTACCTTCCTTCAACTGGGCCAGCTGGCGGTGAATCGAGGAAGTACAGTACATACTAACGCAACAATTGGATATTTTGACAATTGTCTGCACGAATTATTTCAATTTACGTTTAAAGAGAAATACTAAAATGAGCTCTAACATGGAAATTAAGCGTTTCCGGACACATCTCAACATAACATATTTTCTTTTTTTTGTCTGTGAGGAATATTTCCTGAAAGTTTGTCCGTACCTTTTTGTAACACCCTGTATAGGGCCAAAGTCTGCGCCGAATCTTCTGGTGCCATGTCGCCGACCAGCTGACTAGGGTTGCCAGATTGAACTCGAGGCAGGCCGGGAGACCAGACGTGGCCCCCTCCCCCTTGGCCAATGGCTCACCCCCCCCCCAACTGTGACCAACTCCCCTCCCCCCCCAACCAGGATTACACGTGAATTCTAAAAGGAAAAAAAAAAAACTAATCACCTCCTCCCACCCAGCAAGTATCCCCCCGGTGGAACATTGCTAGGGGTGGCCTTCACATGTCGCAGCTAAGGCTCAACAATCGGCACACTTCAGTCGGCGTGGCGACAGCATCAAAGCTGCTCACATCGACGGCTGCGCCTTCCAAGAGTTGCCGCAATGTGAAGGATCGCGCGCCACCGAGAAGAGCTTCTCACTGGCTCCATGTGAAGAGAAGGGGCACATACACCGTCTGCTCCCTGTTACCACCACTTGCTGCCGCGTAAAGAAGTAAACGTGAGGGCATACAATGATTAAACGTAATAGTGCTGTCCTTCCTATGAGAGATAAATACGAGATTATTACTGCACTAAAAGGGATGCCTGTTGTTATAAATACATTTACTGTAAAGTACTTATTGGCAAATGAAACTGTACAGTTCGATTATTCGAATAAACCAGTTTTCCGAACACCCACGTTCCCCAATTAGTTCGGATAATCGACGTTCTAATGTAATATCAATTAAACATTATACACCAAAATACAGGATATTAACAACGATCGCGAATTGTACAGTGAATTGATCGACAGTGCTATACTACGTACGGCGAGAGTTGAACATCTGACAGCTAGCAGCGCAGTTGCCAGGTTCGACAGGGAAGTGCAGTGGCCAGTGACTGGTGCTTCGTTCTCCATTATGTTGTACTTACGCGAAAATTACTTCACTGTCGCGACATTTAACAGTGCACTGCGGGAGATTTGGACAATGACATGGTATCTTAAGAACCTGTCATTACTTTTTACAGTACAAATTGATCCATTTACGTTCACGTATCCACCTACCATGCCGAATGTGTAATTAAAAAATACTTCAAACATTTTGTTGAGGCGATCCTCGGCAGCAATAAATTTTGAAAAATGCATATTTGTACACTTTGCTGTCCAAATTTGTTCCGCTAACTAGTTTCGGTGATTAAACCATTTTCAAAGCGTAAAATATGGGGCAAGTTACATTATATACATTTTCGTAGCTCCCAGCTGCACAAAACATGTAATTTCTAGCGTAGTGCAGTGCAGTGTGTTTTAACGGTGTCTTAATTTTTATTAGGTATTTGAGTCAATTGGATAAGATTAAATGTTTTTACAGCTTGAGTTACCAAACTGTATATAATGTAATTTGCCCCATATTTTATGCTTTGAAATGGTGCAATCACCGAAACTAATTAGCTGAACAAATTTGGTCAGCAAAGACGTGCCTGAACTCGGCCGCCTTCGTTCACCGCGGGCAGTATAGCCATCCACAAGACACTCAAACAGTTGATTTTTTTCTGATTGTACATTTTACTAATTTGGGCCTGACTTCGTCAAACAGATCTTTGTGTATCATTACGGTCACAAGTTTTACAAACACAGCAAAATTAACTTCTATTACTATATATGATCACCAATCACTTACTAATGCCGCCATTACTAGTTTACCACTAATCGAACCTACACCGAAACAAATAAAAATAACAGTAGTAAAATATTACAGTTATAGGCACATACCTTATTATTCATATTTTACTGATGATATCGCTGCATTCAGAAGAGTCTTGTTTTTAAGAGCCAAGTTTTAGAAATCTTCACATCTCATTTTCAAATTCATCTGAACACATATCTCGGCTTTCACAAGTTCAACGGATATTCTGTTTCTAGTATCCGACCATAATGCACTCATTATACTAACCACTCGTGCTGCATTATATTGAACAAATTTGGTGCATATGCTTTTTCAAAAATCTCGCTCCACACTTTACAACAATTAGTTTCCTTCCTATCAAGATTTGATACTACAGACTTCAAAACAGAAAACTCCTGATACAGTTCGTTTCCATCAAAACTAATTTTCAATTTCTTTCGCACTTTGGCCAAGTCTTTAAATGAAAATAGTTTTGGTTGACATAAGTCTAGCACTGATACAACTTCATACACATTGTCATTCCCACTAAAGCTGTACCATTTACCAAGATCGTTTAATAACCTTTCGTAAACAAGTGTGCACTCTTTTACTACAATATTCTTTTCTAAAGACATATTAACTTCAAATCCATAAAACGTATCCTCCTTACGACCCTCTATTTGTTTTTAACTTCCAACATAATCTCGTGAACATCTGTGGAAAGTGTGTCCTCTTTTTCTAAAAGTCTGATTGCTTTACAAAAAACAAGCAAAGTTGCTTTAAAAAAATACAGAAAGCACTCTGGTAGTGTCAGCGAATACTCGTTTATTTCGTCATGTTGTGAACTAATAAACTTCCAAATTAGGGGATGTGTTTTTTCCTCACCCCGTGCTACATGATACATCTTTAAAACTCGCCACAAGACGGTCCACAGCTGACTCCAAAGACAACCATGCACTACAGTGTGTCGCAGTATTTCGCTGTAAACATGCTGAGCAAACTCGCAAAATGTTTTTAGTTCCTTCGAATTTTTTGATGATGTAGAAAAGTCTAAACATATTTTAAGAACTAGAGTTTCTACATCATATTTTAGAAGCTTGAATCCAAACTTAGCACAGTTATGTAAAATATGACAACAACAATTGGCTTTGATTAAGTTTTCATTTTCTACTTTCAATTTAGTGAAGAGAGAATTGTGTTTCCCGAAATTAACTGATGCATTGTCCGCTGAATACGAATATACATTATTTAGTGTCAAACCATTTAACAATAAAATGGATTATAGTTTGTTTTTGGTGGCTTCTGCAGATTCGTAGAAATCAAGAACTTCATTACATTTTCCCTTATCTTTGGAAAAGTGTGTTACAACTATCGGATAATGTTATTATTGCCCTTGTTTGAAGCGTCTGAACCTAATGAAAACGGAACATTTTGCTTTAATTCGCTTAGTAGCTTCTCTTTAGCATAAGGCAGAAGCACATTTTTTACTAATGCCTCGCTTTTTGTTCGGCCGTATCTTACTTTCGTTGCCACTGAGGAATCTCTAAAAACATAAGGATATAGCTTATTACCACAATCTTGAGAATTGTAAGAATGGTAGTGTTTCACACCATGATAAGTCAAAGTTAATTCCGTTGCAGTGACTTTGTCGTCTTCTGCAGAAAATTGTTTCGGCAAGAATTTAAGAAGCGACTGATTCTTCTTTTGTGTGGTAATATTCGCTTTGTGTCTTTCTGATGGTAAATGTTTATTCACAGCTTTCACTCCGGCGTACTTAACAGTAAATGAGATATTGCATATTCTGCACTTGCACATACACTCATCAGTATCGACTTTTTGTAGTCACTCTTTATAATTTTCTTCCTGCAACCAACTTCACGGAACGAACTTAGATATCGTCTCTTCATTTCACTATTATTACTCTCTAATCTGAGTTAATGTAAGCTTGTCTGTTCACACACGATCCGAGTATTCCAAAAATTGCCGGTAAACTGATAACAAACAATGAACGAACGAACACAAATAATAGACGTCGCCATTTGACACGTTGCCGCAACAGTGTTTGCTTAATAATGTCCTAGTCGATTACTACCGACGCAACAATGAAAAATTTTCAGACGAAGAATAGAAAAGTAGCGTTTTGTTGCAATAAGAAATTGACATTTATATAAAGTTATTGACAATCACTAGAGAGGAACCGGCCGGGAATGGCCGAGCGCACTGAGGCGTCTTGCCACGGGGCGCGAGGCTGCTCCCGCCAGAGGTTCGAATCCCCGCCCCCCCACCTAGGGCATGGATGTTGTGTTAGTCCTTAGTTTAAGTTACGTTAAGTTCGATGTAGATCGTCGCTACATGAGCATAGTACTTAAACAGAGCCGTTAAAAAAAAAAAAAAAAAAAAAAAAAAAAAAAAAAAAAAAAAAAAAAAGTTAAGATGAAGGTTACATTGAAGCCCGGAGATGAGAGTGATTGTCCCGTAGACCCGGAGAATTCATTCCAAACCCGGCACTCCGGGCGGCGCCCGGAGATCTGGCAACCCTAGTCGCTGGGCACCAGCTCACAAATGGAGTCAAACCTGAGTGAAGAAATCTGTCTAATTTTAATAAGCCTTTTGAATTTACAAAAATGTTCAAATGTGTGTGAAATCTTATATTACTGTACAGGAGTTGAAGTCATGAGAATTGAGCCACGTGAAATTGCATTTCAGGCCGAATTTTGCTACAGACGCAGGTGAAACGGTCAAAGAGTGGGGCGAAAGACAATGGGGAGAGGAAGAATAAGGAGATGGAGTAACATATAATGCAATAAATACACACCCAGGCATCGATGGCCACTGACGCTAGTCGAAATATATTAACTCACTGCACTGCGGTTGTTCATTTCAAAGAACTGACACTCGACATCTGTCGTTATTTCCATGTGTCAGTTCTTTCGTTTCTGATTTGGAATAAGGGGCAAGATATTAGTCATCGCGGTTTCACGTCACTTTTCTGCGTTTTATTTTCATTCTACCTATCGGGGTGACGCGTGCTTATTTGCCGACTTGCCAATTTTTGAAGTAACAGATTATAAGAAAAATAAATTTTCCTATTCTGAGTTCTTGAAGGAGAAAAATTCTAACTTATGAGTAACATGCCTGTGCAATACTAATTGTACGTTATATGAAAAGCACTTACCTATTACATACCAAGTTGCAAGAATTTCGGACGCACCATTACGAACTGCAATGAAAGTGCTTCTGACCAATCTTGACTACCTCGGCCATGTACTGAAACGAATTCTGTAGTTTTCGTTGTAGAGAAGGCAACAATGAACAATACCTATCGCCTGGTGACGCGGCAGTGCCAGGAAGTACTGTAGGTCACGTGAGGAGGTACAGCGACGCTATGGTTAAACTAGCGCCGAAGAAGAAGACGCAAGAAGCTCACAATAAGTATGTGACCGATGATACGGATAAATGTAATATCAGGCAGCAATTTTTATAGCATTACGAACAACAGAAAGGAATGCGAAAACTACATAAATTTTGTAAAACAGAAATGAGCTTCAAAGATAGCAAGGAAACCCGTAGAAGCAATGTTCTGTCTATGGATTTTCGTTTTAGAAGGTGTCAAAATTAACGTTTTGTTTTGTGCGGAGCAGAGGGCATTGTTGCTGAAAGACCATACTATCTCAGGTTTTCATCAGAATCAAAGCGAGCAGTAGTTTACTTAGACGAAACGTGCATTCACACGCATTATACAGTAAAAAAATATTGGCAAAGTGATAGTGTGTGAGTAGTTTTGTCACACAAAAGTGCTGGTCAGAGTTTAATTGTGTTTGTGCAGGCAGAGACAGATGTTTCAGGGCTCAAAAACTAAAACATCCGACTATCACTCAGAAATGGATAGCAAACATTTTCAAAAATACGGCGAAACCCAACTTATGCCAGGCTTACTATCAATGTCTTTATCCCTTGTAATTACTCACAGCGTATTTACCCATTCGGAATGCTTCTAGTCATTGTAAGTGTTGATCATGTTTGACTGTAGTAATGTTTAACAATTTTTTTTTTCCATAACGCGGGAAGAATAACACACTCAACTGCCATTGAAGGGCTTAGCAAAATCGCTTCAGGCTTAACATGTAACCGCAGTATCGAACATGGCATTCGAATTTCCAAATTAGATTTCGTCTTCTGCAAAATTAGTTGTGAGTAAACGCATGGCGCTTTAACAGGCTGGCAGCGCTCGACACATAAGAATATACTGGCGTAGGGATGGGCAAAAAATATCGATATTTTTTGGAAAATCATCGATATTTATAGTCGATATTTTATTTTCCGATATATCGATATTAAATTTTGAATATCGAAAGCGATATTTTTAAAAGCCATCCTTTTTCTTTAATTACCGTTGGGCGTTGATAGGTGACAAGGAGGCATAGAATGCGTGGAGAGGAGATGGTTCAGTGCTGGCAACCTCTTTACTCCTGAGCAGCTCTTCCATTTGGTCGTGGCATGAAAAACTGTTGACCTAAAGTTCAGTTTCACAGCAAATTTCAAACCAAGATTCTGTACCAAATGAGCTGAAGCAGTATCTTGATCAACCATATTTAGAGCGTAACAGTGATCCTCTGTAGTTTTGGGCTGACACTCGACACTTTACGTCAATTTTATCAGACATTTTGCAGAAGTACCTGACATGCCAAGCCTCTTCTGTTTCGTCAGAAAGAGTGGCTTCATTGATCAATTTAGTGGTGCAAGACAACAGAAGTAGAATAACTGGTGAACATATAAAGCAATGGGCTCTCCTAATGTCTGTTACTGATGACTACTGGCTCAATTAATTTTTTTCACATTGTGTTTCTTTTACTGATTATACATGTGCTTTTTTTATTGATTAATGTTTAAAATTATAAAACATTTGTCAATTTTTAATTGTGTATTGATGATTTCTGTGGTTTATATTAATATTATTAATTTAGCATTCTATGTAAAGATTTCACCGATCGAAATATCGATATTCTTATTTCAATAAAATCGATATTTTTGTACATATCGATACGACATATATCGATATTTCTAAAACTTGGCCATCCCTATACCGGCGGCGACGTGTACGCCAGACTGCTTCCCCCTCTCCGTGCCAACGGCTTACACACGAAGGCGCTGCCACAGTGGCGAGCAAGGAATCAGCCCTCCTCCCTCCCCTTGTTCTAAAGGGGCGGCCGGCAGGTATTCGCAGTTCCCGAAGACGCTCACTCCGAGGTTTGGATTCGAATCCGCTCATGGGCATGCATGTTGAGTTTGTCCTTAAAAAAAAATTAAAAAAGGGGGCGACGCAGATTCGCCGCCCCTCCCCCTCGGAAAGTTCCGCCCCGTGCGGCCGCACGTTTCGCACCTGCCTTGCGCCGGCCCGCCTGCAGTGTTACTACTAAGGTGACCATATTTTCTAGTTTCAAATTTGGGACACACAAATTTTGTAATTTGTATATACAGTAGAACCTCTCAAACTCGATTCCCGAAAACTCGACATTCCGTAAAACTCGACAGGGCTGGTGAATTAATGATGTGTGATGTACTGATGGAAAGCTTTACGTTATGGGCGGTGTAAAAATATATATATATATATATATATATATATATATATATATATATATATATATATATATATATATATATATATATATATATTTTTTACTCCGCCCATAACGTAAAGCTTTCCATCAGTACATAGGCCGCCGGAGAACACTAGAGACTCAGACTAGGTTACTGGGTTTTCCAAGGTCGTCAACGCACCCTTTAGCTACCCAGCTGGGGCGGGCTATTGCTTGCACACGTTCGGCGATTTCTGTGGCCACTTTCCTTATCGTGCGGCCGCACGTTGACCTGGGATTCCCGGGCAGGTCATAAACTACCCTCGCTACATTGTCGTCACTGGGCATTCAGTTTAGTGTTTGTCGAGACACAGTTGTGATCAGTTGCCTTTGTTCGAAAGTGATTGCCAATTGTTTAAACGAGTTTTGTGCAGGAATATAGAGCGACTGTATGGTGGAGAAGAATAGAAAAGAAGTATCAGTGTCAATGGAAGCAAAGTTTGGCGCCCTAAAAAGACTTGAGCGTGGTGAAATCGTAAATAAAATAGCGTTGGATTTGAACATCGGTAGGTCTACAGTGATAGGTTGGAAGAAAAAGAAATCTGTAATTGAATCATGGTGTTTGAAAAGACAGTGTACAGAATCCATCGCGGAACGAAAAACAATGAGAAGTGGAGAGTTCGAAAAAATTGGCGAAACCCTTTACCAATGGTTCCGTGTGTACAGGGAGAAGTGAACGCCTATATCTGGACCCGTTTGGAGACAGAAAAGTAGTCTCCAATCACAGAGTTTTTCAAACGACTTCAGTAAGTATTATTTTACACTTTTCTTCTACTGTTCAGAAAACTTCCCATAACTAACGGTGATAGACTTTTTATAAGCAGCATAAACCACTTCAGTAATAATTGTAATGAACACTCTATTTTCAGATTCTACTAGGCCTTTTGTCTCAAAATTATTTTTGATTTTTTGATTATTAGTTATAACTGTTGATATAAATATATAATTGTATATAATAAATCAATAAATGTACAATTTTAATACTCTAAATAAGCGTTTTTATTCAACTCCAATTATTTTTATCTTAGTTCCCTAAAACTCGACAACCTCAAAACTCGACAACCTCAAAACACGACAACCTTTAAGTCCATATTGTGTCGAGTTTGAGAGGTTCTATTGTATATATTTTTTCATTGTATTAGAAGAAGATTTTAGTGAAAGTAATAATTACAAAATATCAGCCGCGGCGGATTAGCCATGCATACTGCGGCGCCGTGCTGCAGTGCGCCCGGCCGTTCGAGGCCCCCTCGATCATGGGTTTTTGTATTGTCCTTAGGTCAGTTTACCTTAATTTAAGTAGTTTGTGAGCTAAGGACTAATAACAACGCAGATAGATTTACAAACATTTGTACAAAATATCAGTTGAAGTTGTTACAAAAAGTACATTAATTTACATTTTATTAGTACTTTATACGATTAAGTAATGCGACCAGAACAACTGAATTTAAATGTGCAGTGAATTTTCTTCAGCAAGTCCATATTTTTCAACAACATGTGAAAAAAATTCGACACAAGTTTCATAATAATTTACTCTAGTTACTAATATTGATTTCACAGTTTCTATGGCAAGCTGTATTTCGTCACTTGCCCATCTGTTATTCATGTAGGGAAAATACCCTTTCAGTAAAAGCATTATTTCCGGAAAGGCAAAAAAGAAACTGCACTAGTTTAAGCACATTTGAGAATGGCACATGATTCACTCTAAAATGAGAAATAATATCAATCCATATTTGACCTGGAAAAGTGGTGTTAGCAGTCCATTCACTGATTTTCTCACTGGTATAGTTTGTACGTGTATGCTCAGTGGTGCCGGCCGCGGTGGCCGAGGGGACTGAGGCGCTTCAGTCACGGTCCGCACGGCCACTACGGTCGGGGGTTCGAATCCCCCCTCGGGCATGGATATTTGTGCCGTCCTAGTTCGTAAGTAGTTCATAAGTAGTTTGTAAGTTTAGGGACTGATGACCCCGTAGTTAAGTCCCATAAGCTTTACAAACATTTGATTTTTGCACAGTGGAAACAGATGGAAACGGTTTCGACAGTGATAAGTACCTTAAGTCTAATGAACCTATTGTCAAACAGTTTCCCATCATAATTGAAACTAATAATAAAACAAACTGATACAGGTGAGATAAATTTATAAATCTGAACACAGTTGTTAAATCCAGGACAAATAGCTGTACCGAATTACTTCTGAAAAAATTCGTGACAGACACATAGAAATGAGTGACTGTCCCGAATAAATCGGTACGGTTGGTCACCTTAGTTAATACAAACATACAATACCAACCAATGGCAATAACTAAGAGCATCAATCGAAGTCATCGTTTAAGATAAGCGGTTTATCATAAATATCTACTACAATTGCCTGTAGAATCTTCTAAAATTTGGTTGGATGAAAAATATTCAACATGTTTTTTCTAGTTTGTTTTTATTTCAGTAACAAAAAAAAATGAACATTTTGGTGTGGGCTCGGGCCCCCTTCAGCAGCCATAGGTCCACCCAGCACCGCCCTTGTGGAGGCCATGATACTAAAGCCTAAATATTGGATATTTGTAGAAAAGGGCGAAGTACTTTTGACAAGCTAGACTGTATGTGTCATCGCTGCTTGCTCACTCACAACAATTTATGGTCGTTTTCTACAAATATGTAATATTAAGGCCAATTCACACTGTCCGTCACGTCACGTCACCGTCCGTCAGAACATTCCGCAATGTATTTCTAATGGCGGCATTCACACTGTTCGTCACCGGACCGACACGTCACGTCAACGTCCGTCAAGCTTTCTTGAGAAGAATGTTTTGACGGAACGGCCGTCTGCTAACATCGGAAGTTAACCTATTTCCGTCACGCGAATTACATGTTGCAGTCGACGATTGCCCTGTTTATATGCAAATGTGTTTTATTCATCTTTGTGTTGTTGTACCTCGTTTAGGGATAAATCTCAAATGTTTCATGACGACTTAAATATTTTTGACAATTGAGTGTCCCCCTAAAATCGACGTCGGATATCTGAAACCAAAAAATGGTTTTACATTGTAACGACTGAAGCAAACTGTTAATTTGAATGAGATTGTAATTTGATTACGTATTTTTCATTAAATAACACTTTAAATGAAAATGTCAGTTCTAATGAAAGACAAAAATTCAGTTATTTACAGTGGTATTAACAATGTCAGCGAGCAAATCCTAATGGTTAAAGTATACAGGCGCTATTTATGCTCCTACAAGTATGGTTTGATGTCTTCTTATGTTTATTTTTTCGCTTGAAAATAGATGTCGATTTTTTGAAATGTTGTTTCAGTGCCCAGTAAGTTGTCCAAAAACATACACTGTAAAGTTTTCTTTGGCCGTTAATAACATTTAGCGTTGTTGTTCCCCCTTTCTAGTATTAAACCTTGAGTTTCTACACAACAGATCGTCACTCATAACCTCACTTTCAACATCACGTATTGAGATGGACGAATTAACGTGACGGACACGGACGGACAGTGTGAATACAACTTGACGTGATGGTTCCGTGACGTGACGTTGACGTGACGGACAGTGGTAATTGGCCTTTAGGCTGCATTACACGATACACCTGAGGCGAGAGCCACTGTACCACTCGAGAACGGTTCTTCTCGTCGTTTGGAAGACCGAAAACGTTGGTGACGCTTGCGACTGCAGTGGTCTGCTGTAGGGTCTGTCTCGCGGCAGTACGCACTTGGCTGCTCGGACGTTTAGTTGCTGGAAGTTTATGTCACGTGACTGTCCCATACATAAACACAAGGCTGCAGTCATGGTGGTTAGAATATTTGGCTGCAGTCCTGCTACTAACGGCATTTGTTGTTGAAACTATTGAATTCAGTTTAACATGAGCTGTGCAATTCGCCCCTCATATTGTAGTCGTTCATCTACAATAAACAAAACAGGGTAAAAGTTAAGCAATAAGCTGTCATTGTAATTTTCTTAGTTTATATTACATGAGGATGCCAAAAATACTACCGAGCGAGGTGGCGCAGTGGTAACGCACTGGACTCGCATTCGGGAGGATGGTGGTTCAAATCCACCTCCGGCCATCCAGATTTTGGTTTTCCGTGATTTCCCTAAATCGCTCCAGGCATATGCCGGGATGGTTCCTTTCAAAGGGCATGGCCGATTTCCTTCCTCATCCTAAACCAAAAACTCCGAGCGTTAGCTCCGTCTCTAATGGCCAAGCTGTCGACGGGACGTTAAACCCTAAGCATGCATCCAAAAATACTCTATGGAAACGTGTTTGTCTTCTTTTTCCCTGTGATTATCTGGAACATTTCTTACAATGAAATGTGATTAACGTTTCAAAATAAATGTGGCGAAAACGTTGACACTGTACTACACTGCAGATCAGCTTACCACCACGACTTATTTCGCATGCACATTTGTTGGCTTCGCTAACTCAAAACAGCTGTCAACATAACCTACACTATGGATGAGGGTCAATACATTCACGATTTCGGGTGTAAGCTGTTGCACTGTCACATTTGGCCAAAACAGGCAACATCCTTAAATCATTAAGAAGTACTCGATTAACTTTTTCCAGTTATGTCTACAATGACTAAATTCGTTCATATAGTTATTGAAGTAATGAAGTATAGCAATTTATCTTCTGAATACACAATCCGGCATAACTGAAGACTGGGATACAAGCCGTCAGCTTTGACCCATGACGTCATCAACATGGTGGAAAACCGTAATACAGGACATCTTAATACATCTGTATTGTAGGCTAGATAATAAATAATCTGTAGTTATTCTCGTAAATTATAGATGTTCGTAAATAATTTTGCTGTACGTGTGTGTGTGTACGCGCGCGAACGTTAAGTGTTTTGACATAATAAACATGACAGTTAAACACTGAAAATATCAGACTACTTCGTTTTTTAACAGAAATTCTGTAGCATGACATAATCATCCAATTTTTCATATTTAGTTCTCAATGCACTGCTGTAAAAACATGAGAAATTCCAATACTTTATTTATCATCTTTTATTCATTCACACCAAAGCTATCTACAATAATATCAGTATTTCGTTGTCCGGTACAGTTTCATGTCAAGCAAACAGATGTCACAGAATTACAGGGTAGGACGTTACTGGAATGGAGCATAGTGAGTTAACATTTTATTTGATGGCTTTTTAAAGAACTGCATCTTCATAATGCAATTCCCCATTGTGGGCACTTCCTTTTCCATTTTTCGACACACGAATGTTCTCAGATAAATGAACTTTATAGTGAGTGTAGAGTTTCTAACGCATATTGAACTCGGGACTGCATTCCTCACACTTCTGGACGTTTTGTGCGAATCACTTGTGTTCAGCAAAAGACAGGAACAAAGAAATAAAAAAAAAACACCAACAACGCAATAAATAAGCAGTAACGAAGTTAAAACGGAGCGCTCAGTGTGCCAGAAAAGATCAGAATGAACTATGAAGACATCTTGAAACAAATTGACTGGTCTCGTGACGTAAACTTCCGACAGCTAAACGTCCGAAGAGCCAAGTGCATATTGCCGCGAGACATATCCGTCTGCTCTAAAAATTGCAGTACGTTTGTCGCTGGTAAGAAGCCTGTGCCGGTGTGCCCACGGCCGTGGTGTGCCCCGTTTCCGGTTTTGCTAGTACTCGGTCGCGCTTCAGTAAACAAAAACTTTTGAAATATTTATATTTTGTGTATTATATATCGTGTAAATAGTTTTTGTCTGACTAAATATATGTAAGGAATTAAACAGTGTCATTATGTACTTTTGCTTTCTTCGCTGCAAAACTGGTGCAGTGGCAATTAAATTTCTTTTTTACGTCGTCTGCTATGCCAACAGCTCCTATAATATCGCTAATGAAATCCGCAATTATCTAGCTTTCGGCTCGATGCAGCTGGTTTTTATAATCAACCTTATACAACTGCACAAATTTAGTGTTGCAACGACACGCAGTACGAATTACGCGGTCGCGTTTTCAAAAAGTTCGTCAAAAACTACTACAGCGATGCTAGCGCTTCAAGCGGTCATATTTCTCACCATAGTTAACATAAGACGAACGCTTTCTTTTAGCTGCTAGATGTGATCAAAGAATTTTTGATGAAAGGCAACTTTGACCAAAGTTCCATATTACTCTGTCCAATTTTCTTTGACAAAAAAATCTTTGTCAAAGAAAATCTGGTAGTGTAATATCCAGTCGTGTGTCATAGGTCTAAAAAGTTTAGTTTGTACTAAATTCAGTTGCATGATTTATGTGTTTAAGACATCTGATTAGTGTCGATGAACTATACGTCTTCGATTAATGATCGTCTTTATAACCAACTTGGCTGATTGATTTGCGCTTGAAAAATTCTAAGCTGATACCTTGTTTGTAACTTAACAAGAAATACATATCTACGGATACCGAAAATATTTGGAAGTTTTGAAATGGAAAAAAGGTGGGGTGAATTCGTTTGCAGTACAAACTAAAATATGCGTGAAAATGAAATTTGTAGGCCCGCTTTTGGACCCAGGATTTCGTACGGCACACACTAAATACCTCAGTTTTCTAGTATTTCCCGAACGGTTTACTTGCGTCACGTTGGCAATGAAGACTGCATTCCTTTATTTTTTTGTTTTCTTCGTGGCGTGTCATCTAGGCCGCGTAGAGCGTATGTAGTCAAAGATTTTTTCAAGTTAATAAAGTTATTCCGAAGTTTTAAGAAACATGACTTACGAGGCTGCTTACGTCAAGACAGAAACTTTATCACCTAATGCCGAAGAGGTAAATCTCACTCTGATTTGCTTTCCATATGTGGGCGTAACTTTAAAAGCCTTGTTGTCAACAACCAAGCGTCAGATGCATGATCCTGCTCACCGCAACGTTTTATCGAAGTAGTTTATTTCTTTCGGTTGCGGATTGGGTGCATTAAATGAGTTTAAATTTTATTATTCTCAGATAAAGCTTTGTTCCTGATTTTTACATAAATCTCAGAGTGCCTTTGTCGCACCACAGTGATGATGGTGTGCTGTAAAATATCTTAGATTAAGTTAGGCCTATATTTAAACATTTGTCTTCAGTTACGATGTGAACTCTCTATGAAAACTTGTCACAAAAAGTTATAATATTACGTTCTATCATTCGAAAAATGAACTTCTAAGAACGAGACCAAAGTGATGCCTTCGTGTCTACTTAAATTGGCGTAGTAAATGTTGATGGCTCCAGTTGACTTCTTCAGTTTGAAAATTTTCCAAAGCCAACTGGGGGCTTTATTCTTCCATGGCTGTTTTTCACGATCAGAATTTTCCCAACTGTGACAGTCAGGTCGACTACCTCATAGAGGTTATTCTCACCGCTGCTGAACGTTCCATACCTCGTACATCCTCTTCTCCACGTCGTGTCCAGGTCCCTTGGTGGACTGCAGCCTCCCGCGACGCGCTTAGAGCCCGGCGCCGTGCTTTATGCACCTTCCACCGCCACCCAACTTTGGAGAATTGCATCAATTATAAACGTATGAGAGCGCAATGCCGTCGTATCATAAACGACAGCAAGAAAGCTTGCTGGACTACTTTTACTAGTTCTTTTAACCGTTTTACTCCCTCCACGGTGGTTTGGGGTGGCCTACGCCGTTTATCCGGCATCAAGGTCCACTCCCCGATTCCTGGCCTGACCGTGGAGGACGCAGTCCTCGTGGACCCCGCTGCTGTTTCCAACGCATTGGGCCGTTTCGAGCTCTGCCCATTACCACCCTGCCTTTCTCCCTCGCAAACAGGTAGAGGAGGCACGGCCGCCTTCTTTCCACTCTTTTAATCGTGAAAATTATAACGTCGCCTTCACCATGCAGGAGCTAGAGCGTGCTCTCGCCCTGTCCCGATCTTCTGCTCCCGGGCCCGATTCCATTCATAATGAGATGCTGAAGAACCTCTCTCCTGCGGGCAAGTGCTTTCTTCTTAGTACCTATAATCGCATATGGACTGAAGGTCATGTTCCCACAAGTTGGCGTGAAGCCATTGTTGTCCCCATCCCCAAGCCAGGGAAGGACAAACACCTTCCTTCCAGCTATCGCCCCATTTCTCTGACGAGCTGCGTCTGTAAGGTGATGGAACGCATGGTTAACGCTCGGTTGGTCTGGCTCGTCGAATCTCGCCGCCTTCTGACTAATATCCAATGCGGTTTTCGTCGACACCGCTCTGCTGCTGATCACCTCGTTACATTGTCGACCTTCATTATGAACAACTTTCTAAGGAAGCGTCAAACAGTAGCAGTGTTCTTCGACTTGGAGAAGGCATACGATACCTGTTGGAGAACGGGCATTCTCCGCACATTGCACACATGGGGCCTTCGGGGCCGCCTTCCTCTTTTCATTTAAGGGTTTTTGGCGGATCTCAAGTTCCGGGTACGGGTGGGCTCTGTTTTGTGAGATACCTATTGCCAGGAGAATGGGGTACCACAGGGCTCTGTCTTGAGTGTGGCGCTCTTTGCCATTGCAATCAATCCGATCGTGGATTGCCTTTCAGCCGACGTCTCCGGATCTCTTTTTGTTGACGATTTCACAATTTATTGTAGCGCCCAGCGGACGTGTCTCTTGGAGCGTTCTCTTCAACGCTGTCTTGACCGTCTATATTCCTGGAGCATTGCAAACGGATTCCGATTCTCCACTAAGAAAACTGTGTGTATAAACTTCTGGAGATACAAGGAATTTCTTCCACCTTCTCTACATCTCGAACCTGTTGCTCTCCCTTTCGTGGAGACTACGAAATTCTTGGGACTCATGTTGGATCGTAAACTTTGCTGGTCCACACACGTGTCCTACCTGGCTGCCCGTTGTGCCTGACCCCTTAACGTTCTTCGTGTCCTCAGTGGCACGTCATGGGGAGCGGATCGTACCGTCCTGCTTCACCTTTACCAGGCCATTGTTCAGTCGAAGCTCGACTACGGAATCCTTGTATACTCTTCTGCACGGCCGTCGATTCTCCGCCGTCTCAACTCTGTTCACCATCGGGGTTTATGTCTTGCGACCGGTGCATTTTATACTAGCCCTGCTGAAAGTCTGTATGCCGAGGCTGCTGCATTAGCCTTGACCACTCGGTGTGACATACTCTTGTGTTGGTACGCATGCCGCCTGTGGTTGATGCCCAACCATCCATCTTACCGATTATTTTTTGACGACTCACTCGATCACCAATATCAGTTGTCTGCAATTGCCTTGCTTCCACCTGGAGTTCGGTTTCGCCGCCTACTACAGCGGCTCGATTTTACCCTTCCTTCCACCTTTCGGTTGAGCGAAAGCCCATTGCCACTGTGGCATCAGGCCCAGCTTCACACTCACCTCGAACTTAGTTCGCTCCCCAAGGAGAGCACTCCGGATTTGGTATACCGCTCGAGGCTTGTCGAACTCCGTTCGCGGTTCGATAATGCCGTATTTATTTACACTGATGGTTCCAAGAGCACTGCCGGTGTCGGATCTGCCTTCGTCGTCGGGGACAACCGGTTCCAATACAAGCTCCCTGACCGGTGTTCGAGTTTCACGGCTGAGCTTTTTGCCATCCACCAGGTCGTTTTGTACACCTGCCGCCACCGCCAACCTTTCTATGCCATATGTTCGGACTCCCTTAGTGCCCTGCAGAGTCTTAAAGACCCTTTCTCGAACCATCCTCTCGTGTATCGGATCCAACGCTCCCTCCAGTTGCTAGCAGATGACAGCCGTCAAGTTTCTTTCCTGTGGGTCCCTGGCCACGAGGGTGTGCCCGGGAATGAGACCGCCGACATAGCAGCCAAGGCCGCAGCTCTTTTGCCTCGCAAGGCTACCTTTTGCGTCCCATCGGACGATGTTCAACGGGCTCTTCGCCGGAGAATCGTGTCGTCATGGCACAGTGTGTGGCTTTCGCTGTACAACAATAAATTGCGAGCTGTAAAACTGATCCCGACCGCTTGGAGGACCTCCTCACGCCCCTCTCGGCGGGAGGAGGCCATCCTGGCCCGGTTGCGGATCGGTCACTGCCGTTTCAGCCACCGTCACTTGCTCTCCGCCGACCCTGCACCGCAGTGCTCCTGTGGTGCACTGCTGACAGTGCGACATGTTTTACTGACTTGCGTTAATTTTAATCATCTCCGTGTAGCCCTTCACTTTCCGTCTACTCTGGAGGAAATTTTAGCTGATGACACACGAGCAGCGGCTCGAGTTTTGAGTTTTATCAAATTGGCCAACTTATCGAAGGATATTTAACCCTTTTAACTGTCTTTTATCTTTCGTTTTTAGCCTTTTCTTGATTTTCTGACAGTCACCAAATTTTTGAGGTCTAGTGAATCTAAGTTCTTGTCTGCGCGCTAATGACCATAGAAGTTGAGCGCCCTAAAACCACAAAAAAACAATAGGAACATGAACCTAAGAAACGTGCCGGAAGTGCAGGATTGAATAGCTAACAAATGCTGCACAGTGCTTGTATGATGGTTTGTTAGCGCTTTCAGGTTACACCCTTCAATCATTAACTTGAAATTCTGGTGACACACACACACACACACACACACACACACACACACACACACACACACACAGTATGGGTCCCACTGGCATTGGCAAGAACACAGTTCTTTGGCCGCAACTCACAAAATTTTGAGTATCCGATATTTATATCTGGGTATTTATCTTTGAAATAGGAATACGGTTCCTTAAGGTTGTGCAACACTAGCTGCTTCTGCTTATGCACTGTAATTCCATTTTCTTTCACAGACACTAAGTCTTTTCTTCCTGGCATCATACAGCTCACATCATGATCACAGTAAAAATCATGCAGACACTGAATGGTTTTCTCACATAATATCTTACCTGGCTTTGGATTTGGTGTCACCATTATACCATGTTCTGCTACTAACTGTTTTCTTTCCATACAGTGGCGCCGACTCCGTGGATGCTCCAGGGCTTGTGAACCCCCCAAGAATTTTTTGGGGGTGCTGAGCACCCACATAAAATTGACATGGAAAATAAAATTGTATAAATTAAAAAAAAAACCATCGGGAAATATCAAAACCTACATATGACTCGAGAGGCAATGCGAAACATGACCATAGCGAGAGACGATATTTCATATGTGAAGGAAATTATCATTTTTGTACGCTGGTCCCCAAGCGAGTAGTAATGAGTGTCCGTGTTTTACCTACTATGCTAGCTTTATTCATCCTAAAGCACGTCGGTCCTTTTGACCTTTCAAGTGTACGTATTTATGAACATTCAATTGTGTTCTTTCTGGATTTTAGCTCGAAGAATCTGATGCTGATGCTGAAGTTAATTATTTTTCATTTATCTTTGTCACTTCCCTTGTTATTAAAATTATAGATTCAGTTGAAATTTGTAATGCTTTTCTCTCAGGGTTAAAAAAGATAAATAAATAAATAAACAAAACCTTGGACTACATTAATACTGTCAGAGATGTCATGAACTTATCTCGAAGTGATGAACGTTTTGATGAAGTATACAGCTCTTGCTTGGAACTGACGTAAAAACTTTGATGTTGGACTTCAAAATCTCAAAATATTTCAGATTTCTTTAAACTTTGGTGACGGTGTTCTTCCAAATGGGTTGTCAGAAAGAATAGCTTCGCACAAAAAGTGTTAGATTAGTGTACAGTGAAAAATTATTTCATTGGTTGTGTAGAAGTTTTGGGGTGTTAATTATATCAAAATATCCACTTCGGCCAATTAGATTGCTTTATTGTAGTGTCCTAATGCAGCCATGCTTTCCTTTTCTTCTTCCTCCTCCTCCTTCTTCCTTCTGTCTTTAAAAGGCCAGACTACTGCCTGTTTACTTTTATCAATTATTGCTCATTCAAAAAATGCATGAACGTGTTTTTTAGGAGGGTTGGTTTCGAACATTTGTGAACCGTGATATAGAGCACCCACACAGATTTCCAAAAGTCGGCGCCTATGTTTCCATACCATGTAATCTGAAGCAGAAAATTCTTTCATAGTTTTTCCTTATACTCTAACTCTTTGGAAGTACAGTTAGAAGTTGTATTTTGTTCAGTCTGAATTGTGAAACTTATCTTTCAGCTGGGCGATGATTTCACTTTTTCCATTTCCACTCTCTTCTTTTTCCAGTTGTGCCACATAAGTATGCTCCAACAAAGAAACTATTTTTTTCTATTTTATTTTTTTTTCTCCAATTTTTGCTTTGGGTAGTTTTTCTCACTCTGAAGCCGCTTTTTCTTCACAGGAGATTCACCTAAATACTGAAGGCTGCTATTTAAAGAATTGAGTGCCAGATCTGAAACTACTTCATCTTCACTTAAATCTTCTCTGGAAGTACCTGGCTCAATTGAGGCAACATCTGCAGTGCTTGTTGGGATTTCTGATATTTTCTTTCTACATTTACTGTACATTTTTCCACCTAAAAATACATTAGGACATTAGTTTATCATCAACTCCTTAACATTCTATAAATTCTTCTGCACTCTTGCATGACTTACGTCCCTAAATGGATTGCAACAATACAATTTTGACTTGAAATCCATTCTTTACAAACTATTACTAAATGTTTCTTTACAACACATGTACACACCACAGCCATAAAAAAGTCTAATGGTGATTAAATAAGTCTCTCTGATTGGCTGTTCACTTAAACAGGCTAATGTTGATTGGTTGAAATAAAATTCTCTCTGATTAGCTGTTCGCAGCTATAAATATTACAGAATTGGTCAGAATAAGAGTAACTGCTATTTTCTAGGGAAAAAATGGATCTAAACTATTGCATGTTGTTGTTGGTTTTTAGGGGATTAAACAGCTAGGTCATCAGTCCCCTACTGCATGTTGATGGTGTACTTAAGTCCACAAAATAATTTTTTTGTGAATGATGCCTTTGGTGTGCCATCTTGATATTTAACAATAAAATATATTGTTTCCAGAAAATTTGAAGATAGGGTGTTTTGAGATATTCATGGTTAAAAGTCAAGGTCAATGACCTTTAGAATAAAAATATTCAGAAATCTGCCATGTTGCATATCAGTGTAAAGGTGTATTCATTAGCTTTCCAATGGTACCATTTTCATTGCTGTAACTTAATTAGAACCAGAATTACAGTCTTTTATGTAGAGATGGACACATGTAAATTTTGCACAAATTCCAAACTTTCCAGACCTCTAACTTATTTCACAGTTGTAATACAGACCTGCAAATTGGTATTTTTCCATCTGTTATCTGGGTCGTTGAATGCACCAAATTTGAAAGATATCTGAGAGGGTCAGTTTGAAGTGACATGGAATGACTCTTTGGCTAGATATTCTCTCATGAATACTGCTGTTTCATATATGTACAAACATGGAACATTTAGAATTTTTAGTTCATGAAAAAGAGGACGATATGACTCTTGTCTTATTCTATTGCATATTATTCTGATAGCTCATATTTGGGTTTTAAATACTGTATGATTACAGTGTGAATTTCCCCATAATCTAAGTCCATACTTTATTGAAGACTGTAAATGAGTGGATAGGCTTGCAGCATAATTTTTCTGTTCCAGTTTGCATTTAATACTCGCAGCATATAGCAGACAGATGATAACTTAGCTGCTAGAACTTGTACATGTGTATTCCATTTTAGGTTACTATGTTGGTAAGAATTTTACATCATCAACCACTTTTATATTTTTATTATTTATTTGTATGAATGGCAGGTTTTTTCTTTTGGTGTGAAATAATAAAGTGCGTGCACACAGTTTTATCAGTGTTACTTATGCGCTTATTTTTCTCAAATCAATGTGTTCACAATGACGATACAAACACGATCTTCAGAAGCATATATGCTCATTAGATAATATAGGAGCTAAGCAAAATAAGCAAGTGGCCATAAGACACTTACTAGTTTTGCCTATAAGATTGCATCTTAATTGACATGTGTTTATGGTCACGTGCTTATTTTGCTTTTCCTTCATCATGAAACTAGTATCTATCCTTCTGAGAAATACGTTTCTATAGCCTTTAGACAGCAACACTTACGTGAAAGGCTTGCAATAAATCTTTTACTATGCAACCAACTGACTGTGCTTCACTTTCTTAATGAAAATTTTGCATGAACAGTTACTGCCTCCAGCCATGTTTAAAGTGGCACCTACACAGTCGATAATGTTGATAATATTTCCACGCGGAAACTCAATATTGTCAATAATGAGCACGTTATTTTTAACACTGCATTCAGCTTTCCGGGCGCTAACTGACAGACAACACCTATTGTTATTATTTCTTGGCCAAGTAATGTCGTGAATCGATGTCTTCTTTCGAAGGGAATCTGCGAATAAATAAACTGTCGTTTCCTGCCACAGGGCTTCGGTAATTGCACACGTTTTCATGTGAAACAGGAAACAGTAATAGCGATTCCATTGTCACTCCTACACACTACGGACTGTCATTGTCAACAAGGTGAAAATTATGTCTTGCGAATTACGTAATTGCGACGATACTAAAAACTTATCTTTAGTTATTCGTGTATCCTACACAGGGAACAATTTTTCATTCTTTGCATCCAAAATTTTGTAGCTTGTTCTGTACGGGAAACCGTTTCTCACTTCCACTACCGACGTTATGAGTACAAAACTGGCGATCACACGACTAAGTAACGTTCTGAATACTCGACATTTCCACGAAAACTCCAACTGAGTCGAAACTACATTCTTAATCCTGTACGTGAGATTCGCGACTATTGTGTCAATAACAAACGATTCTGTACGACCGCCTTAGGCACAGAAAGCTAGTGTGGCTGTAGCGACTCACAAATCATCGAGCCACGCATTGCACAGAATTATTAGCGACTAGTGGGTGCCTGGCATTTAGTGTGATACCAGCGTTTATGTCGACCTATTCTTTCACGTCCAGCAACAATTTCTTCCCAGCGATGCACGATGTGTGGAGAAAAAGAATGCATTTATTTTCCGGATTTCTCTTGTCGGTATTCCATTTTTTTTAATCCGACGAACAGAACGAATGATAACAAAGTTTACAGTATCACCTGTTTCGGGTCTATCCGGAAACCGAACGCAATGTGCCAAATAGTTTCACTTCCTGACAACACGAAGTTGCGAAATTCCGTTCGTAGACGGCTACAGTTTAACAGAAAGCTGTCCAGCGCCTCTCTGCACTTGGCTCGAGAGCAGCAGAAGCGCAGCCGAATGGAAAACCCAGTTCAATGGAAATGCGGCAAATATGGAGACGCTACAGCCGGCCGCGAAAACGAAGACAGCGCGACGTCTGTTCTGTTTTGGAAAACTCTGGACAGGCGCCACGAATCACACTTCGGGCCACTGAGTAGTTCGCTCTCGTCACAACATGGGCCGAAAAATTCCCTCGCACTTGGTGAGTGCGCAAGATGTAACAACGTTTCAGATTAAGGAAGAGATTGGTGGTCAAATGACGAAGCAGAAGCGAAATGTTTAAAAGCACAATATACGGTGTCATGCGCGAGAAATAAAGTACGTTTACAATTATCTGTGCCACTGTCAATGTCAACATTAACAGGCCGTTCCTTCTTCCGCCCAGAGAGACAGCGAAATAATTATTTTTACTTTTAACATTCTTCCATTCTACAGCAACAGTTATCTAAGGAAAACTATAACAATACCCGCGCCTATTATTAAATAAAAGAGCCGCTGACTGTTTAGGTGGATCCACAGAGAAATTACCGTTTCGATTGCCACTCATTCGATCGACGCGCCGCTTCCGCGAGTGACGTGCTGCCATCTGTCGGTGAACGGCCGCACTACGTTCTCCGTAACTGGGATCGCAGTTGGCGCCTTTTCACACCAGAGGCGCCACAGGACTGTCGGCATTGCTTACGTACGCCGAATGAAAGATAATACATGAAAACTTGGAAATCTGGCTTTGTTGGTGGGCACGAAGCATAAAGAACAATGTCTTACGTAATTAAGGGTTAGGACACATCCCAAAGGCAGAAACAATTTTTAATACTTTATTTTACCTTTTTTTAAATTTTTTATTTATTTTCTAGAAAGTGTTTCAAGACTTTGGATACTGCTAGCGGCCAGCTTATTTCAGAAATTTGCCTGTTCAGAAATTCCGGTGTTCATAGACCCATATAATCACGTAGGTTATGTTTCAATTTTTCATTCACACTGGCATACACCGAGGTCATCCGACTTGTATAGCCAAAAAATTTCTTTTTAATTTTTAATTTTTTCCCCTTATTTCATTTTAAGCGACCCTGCACTGCATTGTAGGTATCGGTTGCGTATCTAAGTGAAAGATAATACATAAACACTTCGAAATCTGGCTTTGTTGGTGAGCACGAAGCATAAAGACCAATGCCTTATACTGATGGCGTACGTAATTAAGGGTTAGGACGCATTCCAAAGGCAGTGCCAATTGTTTTTTTTTTTCCTCGAAAGTCTTTCAAAACTTTGCATATTGCTAGGGGCCAGTTTATTTAAGAATTTTGGAGCAGTATGCTCGAGTGATAAATTACGTTTGATATCATCTACGCCACAGAGAACGTTAAAGTTAACATTATGTTCCTTCTTCGACCCAGTGCAACAATCGAGGTATTATTTTTACATTTGACGATCCTCCTCCATTCTGCGAAAAAGTAAAATAAATAAATTACTCTTTTGGAATGTGTACACTTCGCCCGACAATAGAAGTTAATTTTAAACAAGTACGAGCGATGCGGAAGTAAATTTTTTAATGGAGCGAAACACGAAGCTCCCAATCTGTAGCATCTTTCAGATCTTCAAAGCGAGAACCAGAAACATCAAGTCGCTATGTGAAGAATGTTTACACGTCTGATTGTTTTATATGCTGGTTGGTCGGTGGTTACTTTTAGGTTCCGCCTATGTCGTAATTGATACTGCCGTAAAAAATAATGTAGAAATGAAGCGAAGAGAGTGATGTAGCGTCATTTTCTACTCGTTAAATATTATAAAATTCGCAAAACACAACATACTGCGGTAAGCTATTATCTGTGTCACTATCAATGTCAACATTAACAGGCCGTTGCTTCTTCCGCCCAGAGAGACAGCGAAATTATTACTTTTACTTTTAACATTCCTCTATTCTACAGCAACAGTTGTCTACGGAAAACTATAATACCCGCGCCTATTATTAAATAAAAGAGCCGCTGGCTTTTTATGTCAGTCCGCAAAGAAATTACTGTTTGGATTGCCACTCATTCGTTCGTCGCGTCGCTTCCGCGAGTGACGTGCTGCCATCTGTCGGTGAACGGCCGCACTACGTCCTCCATAACCGGGATCGCAGTTGGCGCCTTTTCACACCAGAGGCGCCACAGGATGTCGGCATTGATTACGTACGCTAAATGCAAGATAATACATACACACTCCAAAATGTGGCTTTGCTGGTGGACAGGAAGCACCGTATATAGCTGACCATAAAATAATTGAAGTAAAGTAACAGTCAGGGGACATTACCGGTTCCTCACGAAGACCAGCGGCTGCGATTTTAAATCTGGTTCTAGACTACAAATTGCGAACAGTAACTTTCGAGATTTTAAAATTAAAAGCTATGTCATTTACTTGTTTATCTATTATTAAAACCAACAGACGTGATTGGTGGTTTGTTTTCGGCTCATAGTTACAAGAAACAAAAACAACTGCATTCATCCTCTAAGGGAATTTTCTTCATGACGAAAGAAGTTCCCATTTGGTAGCCTTTTCAGAGAGACAGACATTAAAAGTGCGAACTAAAGATATAGTCTTATCTAACGAGAATTTAGACTTGTATTTAAGCTTTATAAATGATGATTAGTCAGTGACAGGTATTAGGTGCCGCATAGGATGTAAATGTTGACAAAAAAGGGGGGCGTGTTAAAAAGTAAACAATTTGTGGGATGGCAGAGTGGGTTTAGGTCGGGACTCTCGTATTTGTTCCGCTAATCTGTTGTAATTGTTTCCACAGTCTGCACGGTATGTGGGTTGGCAGAGTGGTTTCTAAAAGGTCCCTAATTGTGCGTGAATTCCACCTACCTCTAGTCGGTCACAGGAGTCAGCGAAGTATGTCCTTGAACAGCCGGAAAGCGATGGAGAAGCTGCTATTCTATATCCCGCAGGCTCTGTGCCCACTTTACTGCCAGCTACCTGTAATAAAACTGTCCATTGCTCGACTTTACCAAAAGCGAGCACGATCGATGGCTACAGATAAAAGTTTGAGTTCAAATAAAAGTTTGTTACATTAATTGTCATTAAACACGCACTCTACAAGTCTGGTTGCCGCATGTGAATTCATCTAACGTGATCAGCCATAGACGCAGTTCAAAGGCAATGTTTACCCCAAGTTACAAGTAAACTAATCAAAGCAGTTATTTAGCTATGCTCGCCTTCGAAGTGACGAATCATCAACCCGTTTCCCACGCGTTTTCGTTCAAACATCCGTACAAACAGCACACGAAACTAGTCAGATAGGCGATCCAGGGCGGTGTACAGCCCTCGCGAAATCACTCGTCTTTTCACTGTGGTGACAGTGGTTTTGCAAAAGACAGTGGTTTTGCAAAAGACAGTGGTTTTGCAAAAGACAGTGGTTTTGCAAAAGACAGTGGTTTTGCAAAAGACAGTGGTTTTGCAAAAGACAGTGGTTTTGCAAAAGACAGTGGTTTCGCAAAGGTGAGTGGTTTCGCAAAGGTGAGTGGTTTCACACAAGACAGTGGTTTCGCAAAGGTGAGTGGTTTCACACAAGACAGTGGTTTCGCAAAGGTGAGTGGTTTCGCACAAGACAGTGGTTTCGCACAAGGCAGTGGTTTCGCACAAGGCAGTGTTTTCACACAAGACAGTGGTTTCGCACAACACAGTGGTTTCGCACAAGACAGTGGTTTCGCACAAGACAGTGGTTTCGCACAAGACAGTGGTTTCGCAGAAGACAGTGGTTTCGCAGAAGACAGTGGTTACGCAGAAGACAGTGGTTTCGAAGAAGACAGTGGTTTCGCAGAAGACAGTGGTTTCGCAGAAGACAGTGGTTTCGCACAAGACAGTGGTTTCGCACAAGACAGTGGTTTCGCACAAGACAGTGGTTTCGCACAAGACAGTGGTTTCGCACAAGACAGTGGTTTCGCACAAGACAGTGGTTTCGCACAAGACAGTGGTTTCGCACAAGACAGTGGTTTCGCACAAGACAGTGGTTTCGCACAAGACAGTGGTTTCGCACAAGACAGTGGTGTCGCACAAGACAGTGGTGTCGCACAAGACAGTGGTGTCGCACAAGACAGTGGTGTCGCACAAGACAGTGGTGTCGCACAAGACAGTGGTGTCGCACAAGACAGTGGTGTCGCACAAGACAGTGGTGTCGCACAAGACAGTGGTGTCGCACAAGACAGTGGTTTCGCACAAGACAGTGGTGTCGCACAAGACAGTGGTGTCGCACAAGACAGTGGTGTCGCACAAGACAGTGGTGTCGCACAAGACAGTGGTGTCGCACAAGACAGTGGTGTCGCACAAGACAGTGGTGTCGCACAAGACAGTGGTGTCGCACAAGACAGTGGTTTCGCACAAGACAGTGGTGTCGCACAAGACAGTGGTGTCGCACAAGACAGTGGTGTCGCACAAGACAGTGGTGTCGCACAAGACAGTGGTGTCGCACAAGACAGTGGTTTCGCACAAGACAGTGGTGTCGCACAAGACAGTGGTGTCGCACAAGACAGTGGTGTCGCACAAGACAGTGGTGTCGCACAAGACAGTGGTGTCGCACAAGACAGTGGTGTCGCACAAGACAGTGGTGTCGCACAAAACAGTGGTGTCGCACAAGACAGTGGTGTCGCACAAGACAGTGGTGTCGCACAAGACAGTGGTGTCGCACAAGACAGTGGTGTCGCACAAGACAGTGGTTTCGCACAAGACAGTGGTGTCGCACAAGACAGTGGTTTCGCACAAGACAGTGGTTTCGCACAAGACAGTGGTTTCGCACAAGACAGTGGTTTCGCACGAGACAGTGGTTTCGCACGAGACAGTGGTTTCGCACGAGACAGTGGTTTCGCACGAGACAGTGGTTTCGCACGAGACAGTGGTTTCGCACGAGACAGTGGTTTCGCACGAGACAGTGGTTTCGCACGAGACAGTGGTTTCGCACGAGACAGTGGTTTCGCACGAGACAGTGGTTTCGCACGAGACAGTGGTTTCGCACGAGACAGTGGTTTCGCACGAGACAGTGGTTTCGCACGAGACAGTGGTTTCGCACGAGACAGTGGTTTCGCACGAGACAGTGGTTTCGCACAGGTCAGTGGTTTCGCACAAGACAGTGATTTCGCACAAGACAGTGGTTTCGCACAAGACAGTGGTTTCGCACAAGACAGTGGTTTCGCACAAGACAGTGGTTTCGCACAAGACAGTGGTTTCGCACAAGACAGTGGTTTCGCACAAGACAGTGGTTTCGCACAAGACAGTGGTTTCGCACTTGACAGTGGTTTCGCACTTGACAGTGGTTTCGCACATGACAGTGGTTTCGCACATGACAGTGGTTTCGCACATGACAGTGATTTCCCACAAGACAGTGATTTCCCACAAGACAGTGATTTCCCACAAGACAGTGGTTTTGCACAAGACAGTGGTTTTGCACAAGACAGTGGTTTCGCACAAGACAGTGGTTTCGCACAAGACAGTGGTTTCGCACAAGACAGTGGTTTCGCACAAGACAGTGGTTTCGCACAAGACAGTGGTTTCGCACAAGACAGTGGTTTCGCACAAGACAGTGGTTTCGCACAAGACAGTGGTTTCGCACTTGACAGTGGTTTCGCACTTGACAGTGGTTTCGCACATGACAGTGGTTTCGCACATGACAGTGGTTTCGCACATGACAGTGGTTTCGCACATGACAGTGGTTTCCGACAAGACAGTGGTTTCCCACAAGACAGTGGTTTCGCACAAGACAGTGGTTTCGCACAAGACAGTGGTTTTGCACAAGACAGTGGTTTTGCACAAGACAGTGGTTTCGCACAAGACAGTGGTTTCGCACAAGACAGTGGTTTCGCACAAGACAGTGGTGTTGCACAAGACAGTGGTGTTGCACAAGACAGTGGTTTCGCACAAGACAGTGGTTTCGCACAAGACAGTGGTTTCGCACAAGACAGTGGTTTCGCACAAGACAGTGGTTTCGCACAAGACAGTGGTTTCGCACAAGACAGTGGTTTCGCACAAGACAGTGGTTTCGCACAAGACAGTGTTTTAGCACAAGACAGTGTTTTCACACAAGACAGTGGTTTCGCACATGACAGTGGTTTTGCACATGGCAAAGGTTTCGCACATGGGAAAGGTTTCGCACATGGGAAAGGTTTCGCACATGGGAAAGGTTTCGCACATGGGAAAGGTTTCGCACAAGACAGTGGTTTTGCACAAGACAGTGGTTTTGCACAAGACAGTGGTTTTGCACAAGACAGTGTTTTAGCACAAGACAGTGTTTTCGCACAAGACAGTGATTTCGCACAAGACAGTGGGTTCGCACAAGACAGTGGTCTCGCACATGACAGTGGTTTCGCACAAGACAGTGGTTTCGCACAAGACAGTGGTTTCGCACAAGACAGTGGTTTCGCACAAGACAGTGGTTTCGCACAAGACAGTGGTTTCGCACAAGACAGTGGTTTCGCACAAGACAGTGGTTTCGCACAACACAGTGGTTTCGCACAACACAGTGGTTTCGCACAACACAGTGGTTTCGCACAACACAGTGGTTTCGCGCAAGACAGTGGTTTCGCACAAGACAGTGGTTTCGCACAAGACAGTGGTTTCGCACAAGACTGTGGTTCGCACATTGCAATGGTTTTGTACAAGACAGTGGTTTCGCACAAAACAGTGGTTTCGCACATGACAGTGGTTTCGCACATGGCACAGGTTTCGCACATGGCAAAGGTTTCGCACATGGGAATGGTTTCGTACATGACAATGGTTTCGCACAAGACAGTGGTTTCGCACAAGACAGTGGTTTCGCACAAGACAGTGGTTTCGCACAAGACAGTGGTTTCGCACAAGACAGTGGTTTCGCACAAGACAGTGGTTTCGCACATGACAGTGGTTTCGCACATGACAGTGGTTTCGCACATGACAGTGGTTTCGCACATGACAGTGGTTTCCCACAAGACAGTGATTTCCCACAAGACAGTGTTTTCGCACAAGACAGTGGTTTTGCACAAGACAGTGGTTTCGCACAAGACAGTGGTTTCGCACAAGACAGTGGTTTCGCACAAGACAGTGGTTTCGCACAAGACAGTGGTTTCGCACAAGACAGTGGTTTCGCACAAGACAGTGGTTTCACACTTGACAGTGGTTTCGCACTTGACAGTGGTTTCGCACATGACAGTGGTTTCGCACATGACAGTGGTTTCGCACATGACAGTGGTTTCGCACATAACAGTGATTTCCCACAAGACAGTGTTTTCGCACAAGACAGTGTTTTCGCACAAGACAGTGGTTTTGCACAAGACAGTGGTTTTGCAAAAGACAGTGGTTTTGCACAAGACAGTGGTTTTGCACAAGACAGTGGTTTTGCACAAGACAGTGGTTTCGCACAAGACAGTGGTTTCGCACAAGACAGTGGTTTCGAACATGACAGAGTTTTAGCACAAGACAGTGTTTTCACACAAGACAGTGGTTTCGCACATGACAGTGGTTTCGCACATGGCAAAGATTTCGCACATGGGAAAGGTTTCGCACATGGGAAAGGTTTCGCACATGGGAAAGGTTTCGCACAAGACAGTGGTTTTGCACAAGACAGTGGTTTTGCACAAGACAGTGTTTTAGCACAAGATAGTGTTTTCGCACAAGACAGTGGTTTCGCACAAGACAGTGGGTTCGCACAAGACAGTGGTCTCGCACATGACAGTGGTTTCGTACAAGACAGTGGTTTCGCACAAGACAGTGGTTTCGCACAAGACAGTGGTTTCGCACAAGACAGTGGTTTCGCACAAGACAGTGGTTTCGCACAAGACAGTGGTTTCGCACAAGACAGTGGTTTCGCACAAGACAGTGGTTTCGCACAAGACAGTGGTTTCACACAAGACAGTGGTTTCGCACAAGACAGTGGTTTCGCACTTGACAGTGATTTCGCACATGACAGTGGTTTCGCACATGACAGTGGTTTCGCACATGACAGTGGTTTCGCACATAACAATGATTTCCCACAAGACAGTGTTTTCCCACAAGACAGTGTTTTCGCACAAGACAGTGTTTCGCACAAGACAGTGGTTTTGCACAAGACAGTGGTTTTGCACAAGACAGTGGTTTTGCACAAGACAGTGGTTTTGCACAAGACAGTGGTTTTGCACAAGACAGTGGTTTTGCACAACACAGTGGTTTCGCACAACACAGTGGTTTCGCACAACACAGTGGTTTCGCACAAGACAGTGGTTTCGCACAAGACAGTGGTTTCGCACAAGACAGTGGTTTCGCACAAGACAGTGGTTTTGCACAAGACAGTGGTTTCGCACAAGACAGTGGTTTTGCACAAGACAGTGGTTTCGCACAAGAGAGTGGTTTCGCACAAGAGAGTGGTTTCGCACAACACAGTGGTTTCGCCCAACACAGTGGTTTCGCACAAGGCAGTGGTTTCGCACAAGAGTGTGGTTTCGCACAAGACAGTGGTTTCGCACAAGACAGTGGTTTCGCACAAGACAGTGGTTTCGCACAAGACAGTGGTTTCGCACAAGACAGTGGTTTCGCACAAGACAGTGGTTTCGCACAAGACAGTGGTTTTTACAAGACAGTGGTTTCGCACAAGACAGTGGTTTCGCACAAGACAGTGGTTTCGCACTAGACAGTTGTTTCGCACAATAGTTTGTTTCGCACTAGACATTGGTTTCACGCAAGACATTGGTTACGCACAAAACAGTGGTTTCGCACGAGACAGTGGTTTCGCACGAGACAGTGGTTTCGCACGAGACAGTGGTTTCGCACGAGACAGTGGTTTCGCACAAGACAGTGGTTTCGCACGAGACAGTGGTTTTGCACGAGACAGTGGTTTAGCACAGTTGAGTGGTTTCGCACAGGTGAGTGGTTTCGCACATGACAGTGGTTTGGCACCTGACAGTGGTGTCGCACAAGAGAGTGGTTTCGCACAGAACAGTGGTTTCGCACTAAATAGTGGTTTCGCATATGACAGTGGTTTCACACATGGCAAAGGTTTCGCAGAAGACAGTGGTTTCGCACTAGTCATTGGTTTCGTACAAGACAGTGGTTTCGCAAAAGAGAGTGGTTTCGCACAAGAGTGTTGTTTCACACTAGACAGTGGTTTCGCTGATGACAGTGGTTTCGCACAAGACAGTGGTTTCGCACATTGCAATGGTTTTGTACAAGACAGTGGTTTCGCACATGACAGTGGTTTCACAAATGACAGTGTTTTCGCACAAGACTGTGGTTTCGCACAAGACTGTGGTTTCGCACAAGACTGTGGTTTCGCACAAGACTGTGGTTTCGCACAAGACTGTGGTTTCGCACTAGACAGTGGTTTCGCACTAGACAGTGGTTTCGCACAAGACAGTGGTTTCGCACAAGACAGTGGTTTCGCACAAGACAGTGGTTTCGCACAAGACAGTGGTTTCACACAAGACAGTGGTTTCGCACAAGACAGTGGTTTCGCACAAGACAGTGGTTTCGCACAAGACAGTGGTTTCGCACAAGACAGTGGTTTCGCACAAGACAGTGGTTTCGCACAAGACAGTGGTTTCGCACAAGACAGTGTTTTCGCACAAGACAGTGTTTTCGCACAAGACAGTGTTTTCGCACAAGACAGTGGTTTCGCACAAGACAGTGGTTTCGCACAAGACAGTGGTTTCGCACAAGACAGTGGTTTCGCACAAGACAGTGGTTTCGCACAAGACAGTGGTTTCGCACAAGACAGTGGTTTCGCACAAGACAGTGGTTTCGCACAAGACAGTGGTTTCGCACAAGACAGTGGTTTCGCACAAGACAGTGGTTTCGCACAAGACAGTGGTTTCGCACAAGACAGTGGTTTCGCACAAGACAGTGGTTTTGCACAAGACATTGGTTTCGCGCAAGACAGTGGTTTCGCACAAGACAGTGGTTTCGCACAAGACAGTGGTTTCGCACAAGACAGTGGTTTCGCACAAGACAGTGGTTTCGCACAAGATTGTGGTTTCGCACAAGATTGTGGTTTCGCACAAGACAGTGGTTTCGCACAAGACAGTGGTTTCGCACATGACAGTGGTTTCGCACATGACAGTGTTTTCGCACATGACAGTGGTTTCGCACATGACAGTGGTTTCGCACATGACAGTGGTTTCGCACATGACAGTGGTATAGCACAAGACAGTGGTATCGCACAAGACAGTGGTTTCGCACAAGGCAGTGTTTTCGCACAAGGCAGTGGTTTCGCACAAGGCAGTGGTTTCGCACAAGGCAGTGGTTTCGCACAAGGCAGTGGTTTCGCACAAGACAGTGGTTTTGCACAAGACAGTGGTTTCGCACAAGACAGTGGTTTCGCGCAAGACAGTGGTTTCGCGCAAGACAGTGGTTTCGCGCAAGACAGTGGTTTCGCACTAGACAGTGGTTTCGCACAAGACATTGGTTTCGCACAAAACAATCTTTTCGCACGAGGCAGTGGTTTCGCACAAGACAGTGGTTTCGCACAGGACAGTGGTCAGGAGAGTGGTTTCGCACAGGACAGTGGTTTCGCACAGGACAGTGGTTTCGCACAGGTGAGTGGTTTCGCACGTGACAGTAGTTTCGCACAAGACAGTGGTTTCGCACAAGACAGTGGTTTCGCACAAGACAGTGGTTTCGCACAAGACAGTGGTTTCACACAAGACAGTGGTTTCGCACAAGACAGTGGTTTCGCACAAGACAGTGGTTTCGCACAAGACAGTGGTTTCGCACGAGACAGTGGTTTCGCACAAGACAGTGGTTTCGCACAAGACAGTGGTTTCGCACAAGACAGTGGTTTCGCACAAGTCATTGGTTTCGCACAAGACAGTGGTTTCGCACAAGTCATTGGTTTCGCACAAGACAGTGGTTTCGCACAAGACAGTGGTTTCGCACAGGAGTGTTGTTTCGCACTAGACATTGGTTTCGCTGATGACAGTGGTTTCGCACAGGACAGTGGTTTCGCACAGGTGAGTAGTTTCGCACATGACAGTAGTTTCGCACATGACAGTAGTTTCGCACATGACAGTGGTTTCGCACATGACAGTGGTTTCGCACAAGACAGTGGTTTCGCACAAGACAGTGGTTTCGCACAAGACAGTGGTTTCGCACAAGACAGTGGTTTCGAACAAGACAGTGGTTTCGCACAAGACAGTGGTTTCGCACAAGACAGTGGTTTCGCACATGACAGTGGTTTCGCACATGACTGTGGTTTCGCACATGACTGTGGTTTCGCACATGACTGTGGTTTCGCACAAGACAGTGGTTTCGCACAAGACAGTGGTTTCGCACAAGACTGTGGTTTCGCACTAGACAGTGGTTTCGCACAAGACATAGGTTTCGCACAAGACAGTGGTTTCGCACAAGACAGTGGTTTCGCACAAGACAGTGGTTTCGCACAAGACAGTGGTTTCGCACAAGACAGTGGTTTCGCACAAGACAGTGGTTTCGCACAAGACAGTGGTTTCGCACAAGACAGTGGTTTCGCACAAGACAGTGGTTTCGCACAAGACAGTGGTTTCGCACAAGACAGTGGTTTCGCACAAGACAGTTGTATCGCACAAGACAGTGGTTTCGCACAAGACAGTGGTTTCGCACAAGACAGTGGTTTCTCACAAGACAGTGGTTTCGCACAAGAAAGTGGTTTCGCACAAGAAAGTGGTTTCGCACAAGAAAGTGGTTTCGCACAAGAAAGTGGTTTCGCACAAGAAAGTGGTGTTGCACAAGAAAGTGGTTTCGCACAAAACAGTGGTTTCGCACAAGACAGTGGTTTCGCACAAGACAGTGGTTTCGCACAAGACAGTGGTTTCGCACAAGACAGTGGTTTCGCACACGACAGTAATTTCGCACACGACAGTGGTTTCGCACAAGACTGTGGTTTCGCACAAGGCAGTGATTTCGCACAAGAGAATGGTTTCGCACAAGACAGTGGTTTCGCACAAGACAGTGGTTTCGCACAAGACAGTGGTTTCGCACAATACAGTGGTTTCGCACAAGACAGTGGTTTCGCACAAGACAGTGGTTTCGCACAAGACAGTGGTTTCGCACAAGACAGTGGTTTCGCACAAGACAGTGGTTTCGCACACGACAGTGGTTTCGCACACGACAGTGGTTTCGCACACGACAGTGGTTTCGCACACGACAGTGGTTTCGCAAACGACAGTGGTTTCGCAAACGACAGTGGTTTCGCAAACGACAGTGGTTTCGCACACGACAGTGGTTTCGCACACGACAGTGGTTTCGCACACGACAGTGGTTTCGCACACGACAGTGGTTTTGCACACGACACTGGTTTCGCACACGACAGTGGTTTCGCACACGACTGTGGTTTCGCACACGACTGTTTCTGCACACGACAGTGGTTTCGCACACGACAGTGTTTTGGCACAAGAGAGTGGTTTCGCACAAGGCTGTGGTTTCGCACAAGACTGTGGTTTCGCACAAGACTGTGGTTTCACACAAGACTGTGGTTTCGCACAAGGCAGTGGTTTCGCACAAGGCAGTGGTTTCGCACAAGGCAGTGGTTTCGCACAAGGCAGTGGTTTCGCACAAGGCAGTGGTTTCGCACAAGGCAGTGGTTTCGCACAAGACAGTGGTTACGCACAAGACAGTGGTTTCGCACAAGACAGTGGTTTCGCACAAGACAGTGGTTTCGCACAAGACAGTGGTTTCGCACAAGACAGTGGTTTCGCACAAGGCAGTGGTTTCGCACAAGGCAGAGGTTTCGCACAAGGCAGTGGTTTCGCACAAGGCAGTGGTTTTGCACAAGACTGTGGTTTCGCACAAGACAGTGGTTTCGCACAAGGAAGTGGTTTTGCACAAGGCAGTTGTTTCTCACAAGACAGTTGTTCTGCACAAGACAGTGGTTTCGCAAAAGACAGTGGTTTCACACAAAACAGTGGTATCGCACAAGACAGTGGTTTCTCAAAAGACAGTGGTTTCTCACAAGACAGTGGTTTCTCACAAGACTGTGGTTTCCCAAAAGGCAGTGGATTCGCACAAAAGAGTGGTTTTGCACAAGACAGTGGTTACGCACAAGGTAGTGGTTTCGCACACGGCAGTCGTATCGCACAAGACAGTGGTTTCGCACAAGACAGTGGTTTCGCACAAGACAGTGGTTTCGCACAAGAGAGTGGTTTCGCACAAGACAGTGGTTTCGCACAAGAGAGTGGTTTCGCACAAGACAGTGGTTTCGCACAAGACAGTGCATTCGCACAAGACAGTGGTTTCGCACAAGGCAGTGCTTTCGCACAAGGCAGTGTTTTCGCACAAGGCAGTGGTTTCGCACAAGACAGTGGTTTCGCACAAGACAGTGGTTTCGCACAAGACAGTGGTTTCGCACAAGACAGTGGTTTCGCACAAGATAGTGGTTTCGCACAAGACAGTGGTTTCGCACAAGACAGTGGTTTCGCACAAGACAGTGGTTTAGCACAAGACAGTGGCTTAGCACAAGACAGTGGTTTAGCACAAGACAGTAGTTTCGCACAAGACAGTGGTTTCGTACAAGAGAGTGCTTGCACACAAGACAGTGGTTTCGTACAAGACAGTGGTTGCACACAAGACAGTGGTTGCACACAAGACAGTGGTTGCACACAAGAGAGTGGTTTCGCACAAGACAGTGGTTTCGCACAAGACAGTGGTTTCGCACAAGACAGTGGTTTCGCACAAGACAGTGGTTTCGCACAAGACAGTGTTTTCGCACAAGACAGTGGTTTCGCACAAGACAGTGGTTTCGCACAAGACAGTGGTTTCGCACAAGACAGTGGTTTCGCACAAGACAGTGGTTTCGCACAAGACAGTGGTTTCGCACAAGACAGTGCATTGGCACAAGACAGTGGTTTCGCACAAGGCAGTGGTTTCGCACAAGACAGTGGTTTCGCACAAGACAGTGGTTTCGCACAAGAGAGTGGTTTCGCACAAGACAGTGGTTTCGCACAAGGCAGTGCTTTCGCACAAGGCAGTGTTTTCGCACAAGACAGTGGTTTCGCACAAGACAGTGGTTTCGCACAAGACAGTGGTTTCGCACAAGACAGTGGTTTCGCACAAGACAGTGGTTTCGCACAAGACAGTGGTTTCGCACAAGACAGTGGTTTAGCACAAGACAGTGGTTTAGCACAAGACAGTGGTTTAGCACAAGACAGTAGTTTCGCACAAGACAGTGGTTTCGTACAAGAGAGTGCTTGCACACAAGACAGTGGTTTCGTACAAGACAGTGGTTGCACACAAGACAGTGGTTGCACACAAGACAGTGGTTGCACACAAGACAGTGGTTTCGCACAAGACAGTGGTTTCGCACAAGACAGTGGTTTCGCACAAGACAGTGGTTTCGCACAAGACAGTGGTTTCGCACAAGACAGTGGTTTCGCACAAGACAGTGGTTTCGCACAAGACAGTGGTTTCGCACAAGACAGTGGTTTCGCACAAGACAGTGCATTCGCACAAAACAGTGGTTTCACACAAGACAGTGGTTTCGCACAAGACAGTGGTTTCGCACAAGAGAGTGGTTTCGCACAAGACAGTGGTTTCGCACAAGACAGTGCATTCGCACAAGACAGTGGTTTCGCACAAGGCAGTGCTTTCGCACAAGGCAGTGTTTTCGCACAAGGCAGTGGTTTCGCACAAGACAGTGGTTTCGCACAAGACAGTGGTTTCGCACAGGACAGTGGTTTCGCACAGGACAGTGGTTTCGCACAAGACAGTGGTTTCGCACAAGACAGTGGTTTCGCACAAGACAGTGGTTTCGCACAAGACAGTGGTTTCGCACAAGACAGTGGTTTAGCACAAGACAGTGGTTTAGCACAAGACAGTGGTTTAGCACAAGACAGTGGTTTAGCACAAGACAGTGGCTTAGCACAAGACAGTGGTTTAGCACAAGACAGTAGTTTCGCACAAGACAGTGGTTTCGTACAAGAGAGTGCTTGCACACAAGACAGTGGTTTCGTACAAGACAGTGGTTGCACACAAGACAGTGGTTGCACACAAGACAGTGGTTGCACACAAGACAGTGGTTTCGCACAAGACAGTGGTTTCGCACAAGACAGTGGTTTCGCACAAGACAGTGGTTTCGCACAAGACAGTGGTTTTGCACAAGACAGTGGTTTCGCACAAGACAGTGGTTTCGCACAAGACAGTGGTTTCGCACAAGACAGTGGTTTCGCACAAGACAGTGGTTTCGCACAAGACAGTGGTTTCGCACAAGACAGTGGTTTCACACTTGACAGTGGTTTCGCACTTGACAGTGGTTTCGCACATGACAGTGGTTTCGCACATGACAGTGGTTTCGCACATGACAGTGGTTTCGCACATAACAGTGATTTCCCACAAGACAGTGTTTTCGCACAAGACAGTGTTTTCGCACAAGACAGTGGTTTTGCACAAGACAGTGGTTTTGCAAAAGACAGTGGTTTTGCACAAGACAGTGGTTTTGCACAAGACAGTGGTTTTGCACAAGACAGTGGTTTCGCACAAGACAGTGGTTTCGCACAAGACAGTGGTTTCGAACATGACAGAGTTTTAGCACAAGACAGTGTTTTCACACAAGACAGTGGTTTCGCACATGACAGTGGTTTCGCACATGGCAAAGGTTTCGCACATGGGAAAGGTTTCGCACATGGGAAAGGTTTCGCACATGGGAAAGGTTTCGCACAAGACAGTGGTTTTGCACAAGACAGTGGTTTTGCACAAGACAGTGTTTTAGCACAAGATAGTGTTTTCGCACAAGACAGTGGTTTCGCACAAGACAGTGGGTTCGCACAAGACAGTGGTCTCGCACATGACAGTGGTTTCGTACAAGACAGTGGTTTCGCACAAGACAGTGGTTTCGCACAAGACAGTGGTTTCGCACAAGACAGTGGTTTCGCACAAGACAGTGGTTTCGCACAAGACAGTGGTTTCGCACAAGACAGTGGTTTCGCACAAGACAGTGGTTTCACACAAGACAGTGGTTTCGCACAAGACAGTGGTTTCGCACTTGACAGTGATTTCGCACATGACAGTGGTTTCGCACATGACAGTGGTTTCGCACATGACAGTGGTTTCGCACATAACAATGATTTCCCACAAGACAGTGTTTTCCCACAAGACAGTGTTTTCGCACAAGACAGTGTTTCGCACAAGACAGTGGTTTTGCACAAGACAGTGGTTTTGCACAAGACAGTGGTTTTGCACAAGACAGTGGTTTTGCACAAGACAGTGGTTTTGCACAAGACAGTGGTTTTGCACAACACAGTGGTTTCGCACAACACAGTGGTTTCGCACAACACAGTGGTTTCGCACAAGACAGTGGTTTCGCACAAGACAGTGGTTTCGCACAAGACAGTGGTTTCGCACAAGACAGTGGTTTTGCACAAGACAGTGGTTTCGCACAAGACAGTGGTTTTGCACAAGACAGTGGTTTCGCACAAGAGAGTGGTTTCGCACAAGAGAGTGGTTTCGCACAACACAGTGGTTTCGCCCAACACAGTGGTTTCGCACAAGGCAGTGGTTTCGCACAAGAGTGTGGTTTCGCACAAGACAGTGGTTTCGCACAAGACAGTGGTTTCGCACAAGACAGTGGTTTCGCACAAGACAGTGGTTTCGCACAAGACAGTGGTTTCGCACAAGACAGTGGTTTCGCACAAGACAGTGGTTTTTACAAGACAGTGGTTTCGCACAAGACAGTGGTTTCGCACAAGACAGTGGTTTCGCACTAGACAGTTGTTTCGCACAATAGTTTGTTTCGCACTAGACATTGGTTTCACGCAAGACATTGGTTACGCACAAAACAGTGGTTTCGCACGAGACAGTGGTTTCGCACGAGACAGTGGTTTCGCACGAGACAGTGGTTTCGCACGAGACAGTGGTTTCGCACAAGACAGTGGTTTCGCACGAGACAGTGGTTTTGCACGAGACAGTGGTTTAGCACAGTTGAGTGGTTTCGCACAGGTGAGTGGTTTCGCACATGACAGTGGTTTGGCACCTGACAGTGGTGTCGCACAAGAGAGTGGTTTCGCACAGAACAGTGGTTTCGCACTAAATAGTGGTTTCGCATATGACAGTGGTTTCACACATGGCAAAGGTTTCGCAGAAGACAGTGGTTTCGCACTAGTCATTGGTTTCGTACAAGACAGTGGTTTCGCAAAAGAGAGTGGTTTCGCACAAGAGTGTTGTTTCACACTAGACAGTGGTTTCGCTGATGACAGTGGTTTCGCACAAGACAGTGGTTTCGCACATTGCAATGGTTTTGTACAAGACAGTGGTTTCGCACATGACAGTGGTTTCACAAATGACAGTGTTTTCGCACAAGACTGTGGTTTCGCACAAGACTGTGGTTTCGCACAAGACTGTGGTTTCGCACAAGACTGTGGTTTCGCACAAGACTGTGGTTTCGCACTAGACAGTGGTTTCGCACTAGACAGTGGTTTCGCACAAGACAGTGGTTTCGCACAAGACAGTGGTTTCGCACAAGACAGTGGTTTCACACAAGACAGTGGTTTCGCACAAGACAGTGGTTTCGCACAAGACAGTGGTTTCGCACAAGACAGTGGTTTCGCACAAGACAGTGGTTTCGCACAAGACAGTGGTTTCGCACAAGACAGTGGTTTCGCACAAGACAGTGTTTTCGCACAAGACAGTGTTTTCGCACAAGACAGTGTTTTCGCACAAGACAGTGGTTTCGCACAAGACAGTGGTTTCGCACAAGACAGTGGTTTCGCACAAGACAGTGGTTTCGCACAAGACAGTGGTTTCGCACAAGACAGTGGTTTCGCACAAGACAGTGGTTTCGCACAAGACAGTGGTTTCGCACAAGACAGTGGTTTCGCACAAGACAGTGGTTTCGCACAAGACAGTGGTTTCGCACAAGACAGTGGTTTCGCACAAGACAGTGGTTTCGCACAAGACAGTGGTTTCGCACAAGACATTGGTTTCGCGCAAGACAGTGGTTTCGCACAAGACAGTGGTTTCGCACAAGACAGTGGTTTCGCACAAGACAGTGGTTTCGCACAAGACAGTGGTTTCGCACAAGATTGTGGTTTCGCACAAGATTGTGGTTTCGCACAAGACAGTGGTTTCGCACAAGACAGTGGTTTCGCACATGACAGTGGTTTCGCACATGACAGTGTTTTCGCACATGACAGTGGTTTCGCACATGACAGTGGTTTCGCACATGACAGTGGTTTCGCACATGACAGTGGTATAGCACAAGACAGTGGTATCGCACAAGACAGTGGTTTCGCACAAGGCAGTGTTTTCGCACAAGGCAGTGGTTTCGCACAAGGCAGTGGTTTCGCACAAGGCAGTGGTTTCGCACAAGGCAGTGGTTTCGCACAAGACAGTGGTTTTGCACAAGACAGTGGTTTCGCACAAGACAGTGGTTTCGCGCAAGACAGTGGTTTCGCGCAAGACAGTGGTTTCGCGCAAGACAGTGGTTTCGCACTAGACAGTGGTTTCGCACAAGACATTGGTTTCGCACAAAACAATCTTTTCGCACGAGGCAGTGGTTTCGCACAAGACAGTGGTTTCGCACAGGACAGTGGTCAGGAGAGTGGTTTCGCACAGGACAGTGGTTTCGCACAGGACAGTGGTTTCGCACAGGTGAGTGGTTTCGCACGTGACAGTAGTTTCGCACATGACAGTGGTTTCGCACAAGACAGTGGTTTCGCACAAGACAGTGGTTTCGCACAAGACAGTGGTTTCGCACAAGACAGTGGTTTCACACAAGACAGTGGTTTCGCACAAGACAGTGGTTTCGCACAAGACAGTGGTTTCGCACAAGACAGTGGTTTCGCACGAGACAGTGGTTTCGCACAAGACAGTGGTTTCGCACAAGACAGTGGTTTCGCACAAGACAGTGGTTTCGCACAAGTCATTGGTTTCGCACAAGACAGTGGTTTCGCACAAGTCATTGGTTTCGCACAAGACAGTGGTTTCGCACAAGACAGTGGTTTCGCACAGGAGTGTTGTTTCGCACTAGACATTGGTTTCGCTGATGACAGTGGTTTCGCACAGGACAGTGGTTTCGCACAGGTGAGTAGTTTCGCACATGACAGTAGTTTCGCACATGACAGTAGTTTCGCACATGACAGTGGTTTCGCACATGACAGTGGTTTCGCACAAGACAGTGGTTTCGCACAAGACAGTGGTTTCGCACAAGACAGTGGTTTCGCACAAGACAGTGGTTTCGAACAAGACAGTGGTTTCGCACAAGACAGTGGTTTCGCACAAGACAGTGGTTTCGCACATGACAGTGGTTTCGCACATGACTGTGGTTTCGCACATGACTGTGGTTTCGCACATGACTGTGGTTTCGCACAAGACAGTGGTTTCGCACAAGACAGTGGTTTCGCACAAGACTGTGGTTTCGCACTAGACAGTGGTTTCGCACAAGACATAGGTTTCGCACAAGACAGTGGTTTCGCACAAGACAGTGGTTTCGCACAAGACAGTGGTTTCGCACAAGACAGTGGTTTCGCACAAGACAGTGGTTTCGCACAAGACAGTGGTTTCGCACAAGACAGTGGTTTCGCACAAGACAGTGGTTTCGCACAAGACAGTGGTTTCGCACAAGACAGTGGTTTCGCACAAGACAGTGGTTTCGCACAAGACAGTTGTATCGCACAAGACAGTGGTTTCGCACAAGACAGTGGTTTCGCACAAGACAGTGGTTTCTCACAAGACAGTGGTTTCGCACAAGAAAGTGGTTTCGCACAAGAAAGTGGTTTCGCACAAGAAAGTGGTTTCGCACAAGAAAGTGGTTTCGCACAAGAAAGTGGTGTTGCACAAGAAAGTGGTTTCGCACAAAACAGTGGTTTCGCACAAGACAGTGGTTTCGCACAAGACAGTGGTTTCGCACAAGACAGTGGTTTCGCACAAGACAGTGGTTTCGCACAAGACAGTGGTTTCGCACACGACAGTAATTTCGCACACGACAGTGGTTTCGCACAAGACTGTGGTTTCGCACAAGGCAGTGATTTCGCACAAGAGAATGGTTTCGCACAAGACAGTGGTTTCGCACAAGACAGTGGTTTCGCACAAGACAGTGGTTTCGCACAATACAGTGGTTTCGCACAAGACAGTGGTTTCGCACAAGACAGTGGTTTCGCACAAGACAGTGGTTTCGCACAAGACAGTGGTTTCGCACAAGACAGTGGTTTCGCACACGACAGTGGTTTCGCACACGACAGTGGTTTCGCACACGACAGTGGTTTCGCACACGACAGTGGTTTCGCAAACGACAGTGGTTTCGCAAACGACAGTGGTTTCGCAAACGACAGTGGTTTCGCACACGACAGTGGTTTCGCACACGACAGTGGTTTCGCACACGACAGTGGTTTCGCACACGACAGTGGTTTTGCACACGACACTGGTTTCGCACACGACAGTGGTTTCGCACACGACTGTGGTTTCGCACACGACTGTTTCTGCACACGACAGTGGTTTCGCACACGACAGTGTTTTGGCACAAGAGAGTGGTTTCGCACAAGGCTGTGGTTTCGCACAAGACTGTGGTTTCGCACAAGACTGTGGTTTCACACAAGACTGTGGTTTCGCACAAGGCAGTGGTTTCGCACAAGGCAGTGGTTTCGCACAAGGCAGTGGTTTCGCACAAGGCAGTGGTTTCGCACAAGGCAGTGGTTTCGCACAAGGCAGTGGTTTCGCACAAGACAGTGGTTACGCACAAGACAGTGGTTTCGCACAAGACAGTGGTTTCGCACAAGACAGTGGTTTCGCACAAGACAGTGGTTTCGCACAAGACAGTGGTTTCGCACAAGGCAGTGGTTTCGCACAAGGCAGTGGTTTCGCACAAGGCAGTGGTTTCGCACAAGGCAGTGGTTTTGCACAAGACTGTGGTTTCGCACAAGACAGTGGTTTCGCACAAGGAAGTGGTTTTGCACAAGGCAGTTGTTTCTCACAAGACAGTTGTTCTGCACAAGACAGTGGTTTCGCAAAAGACAGTGGTTTCACACAAAACAGTGGTATCGCACAAGACAGTGGTTTCTCAAAAGACAGTGGTTTCTCACAAGACAGTGGTTTCTCACAAGACTGTGGTTTCCCAAAAGGCAGTGGATTCGCACAAAAGAGTGGTTTTGCACAAGACAGTGGTTACGCACAAGGTAGTGGTTTCGCACACGGCAGTCGTATCGCACAAGACAGTGGTTTCGCACAAGACAGTGGTTTCGCACAAGACAGTGGTTTCGCACAAGAGAGTGGTTTCGCACAAGACAGTGGTTTCGCACAAGAGAGTGGTTTCGCACAAGACAGTGGTTTCGCACAAGACAGTGCATTCGCACAAGACAGTGGTTTCGCACAAGGCAGTGCTTTCGCACAAGGCAGTGTTTTCGCACAAGGCAGTGGTTTCGCACAAGACAGTGGTTTCGCACAAGACAGTGGTTTCGCACAAGACAGTGGTTTCGCACAAGACAGTGGTTTCGCACAAGATAGTGGTTTCGCACAAGACAGTGGTTTCGCACAAGACAGTGGTTTCGCACAAGACAGTGGTTTAGCACAAGACAGTGGCTTAGCACAAGACAGTGGTTTAGCACAAGACAGTAGTTTCGCACAAGACAGTGGTTTCGTACAAGAGAGTGCTTGCACACAAGACAGTGGTTTCGTACAAGACAGTGGTTGCACACAAGACAGTGGTTGCACACAAGACAGTGGTTGCACACAAGAGAGTGGTTTCGCACAAGACAGTGGTTTCGCACAAGACAGTGGTTTCGCACAAGACAGTGGTTTCGCACAAGACAGTGGTTTCGCACAAGACAGTGTTTTCGCACAAGACAGTGGTTTCGCACAAGACAGTGGTTTCGCACAAGACAGTGGTTTCGCACAAGACAGTGGTTTCGCACAAGACAGTGGTTTCGCACAAGACAGTGGTTTCGCACAAGACAGTGCATTGGCACAAGACAGTGGTTTCGCACAAGGCAGTGGTTTCGCACAAGACAGTGGTTTCGCACAAGACAGTGGTTTCGCACAAGAGAGTGGTTTCGCACAAGACAGTGGTTTCGCACAAGGCAGTGCTTTCGCACAAGGCAGTGTTTTCGCACAAGACAGTGGTTTCGCACAAGACAGTGGTTTCGCACAAGACAGTGGTTTCGCACAAGACAGTGGTTTCGCACAAGACAGTGGTTTCGCACAAGACAGTGGTTTCGCACAAGACAGTGGTTTAGCACAAGACAGTGGTTTAGCACAAGACAGTGGTTTAGCACAAGACAGTAGTTTCGCACAAGACAGTGGTTTCGTACAAGAGAGTGCTTGCACACAAGACAGTGGTTTCGTACAAGACAGTGGTTGCACACAAGACAGTGGTTGCACACAAGACAGTGGTTGCACACAAGACAGTGGTTTCGCACAAGACAGTGGTTTCGCACAAGACAGTGGTTTCGCACAAGACAGTGGTTTCGCACAAGACAGTGGTTTCGCACAAGACAGTGGTTTCGCACAAGACAGTGGTTTCGCACAAGACAGTGCATTCGCACAAAACAGTGGTTTCACACAAGACAGTGGTTTCGCACAAGACAGTGGTTTCGCACAAGAGAGTGGTTTCGCACAAGACAGTGGTTTCGCACAAGACAGTGCATTCGCACAAGACAGTGGTTTCGCACAAGGCAGTGCTTTCGCACAAGGCAGTGTTTTCGCACAAGGCAGTGGTTTCGCACAAGACAGTGGTTTCGCACAAGACAGTGGTTTCGCACAGGACAGTGGTTTCGCACAAGACAGTGGTTTCGCACAAGACAGTGGTTTCGCACAAGACAGTGGTTTCGCACAAGACAGTGGTTTCGCACAAGACAGTGGTTTAGCACAAGACAGTGGTTTAGCACAAGACAGTGGTTTAGCACAAGACAGTGGTTTAGCACAAGACAGTGGCTTAGCACAAGACAGTGGTTTAGCACAAGACAGTAGTTTCGCACAAGACAGTGGTTTCGTACAAGAGAGTGCTTGCACACAAGACAGTGGTTTCGTACAAGACAGTGGTTGCACACAAGACAGTGGTTGCACACAAGACAGTGGTTGCACACAAGACAGTGGTTTCGCACAAGACAGTGGTTTCGCACAAGACAGTGGTTTCGCACAAGACAGTGGTTTCGCACAAGACAGTGGTTTCGCACAAGACAGTGGTTTCGCACAAGACAGTGGTTTCGCACAAGACAGTGGTTTCGCACAAGACAATGGTTTCGCACAAGACAGTGGTTTCGCACAAGACAGTGGTTTCGCACAAGACAGTGCATTGGCACAAGACAGTGGTTTCGCACAAGGCAGTGGTTTCGCACAAGACAGTGGTTCTGCACAAGACAGTGGTTTCGCACAAGACAGTGGTTTCGCACAAGACAGTGGTTTCACACAAGACAGTGGTTTCGCACAAGACAGTGGTTTCGCACAAGACAGTGGTTTCGCTCAGGACAGTGGTTTCGCACAGGACAGTGGTTTCGCACAGGACAGTGGTTTCGCACAAGACAGTGATTTCGCACAAGACAGTGATTTCGCACAAGACAGTGATTTCGCACAAGGCAGTGGTTTCGCACCAGAGAGTGGTACCGCACAAGACAGTGATTTCGCACTAGAGAGTGGTTTCGGAAAAGACAGTCGTAGCACACACGACAGTGGTTTCCCACAAGACAGTGGTTTAGCACAAGACAGTGGTTTCGCACAAGACTGTGGTTTCGCACAAGACAGTGGTTTCGCACAAGACAGTGGTTTCGCACAAGGCAGTGGTTTCGCACGAGACAGTGGTTTAGCACAAGACAGTGGTTTCGCACAAGACAGTGGTTTCGCACAAGACATTGCTCGCACACAAGACAGTGGTTTCGCACAAAACATTGGTTTCGCTTAAGACAGTGGTTGCACACCAGACATTGGTTTCGCACAAGACAGTGTTTTCGCACTAGACAGTGGTTTCGCACAAGACAGTGGTTTCGCACAAGACAGTGGTTTCGCACAAGGCAGTGGATTCGCACAAGACAGTGGTTTCGAACAAGACAGTGGCTTCGCACAAGGCAGTGGTTTTGCACAAGGCAGTGGTTTCGCACAAGGCAGTGGTTTCGCACAAGGCAGTGGTTCCGCACAAGACAGTAGTGTCACACACGACAGTGGTTTTGCACAGGACAGTGGTTTCGCACAGGACAGTGGTTTCGCACAGGACAGTGGTTTCTCACAAGACAGTTGTTTCGCAAAGGACAGTGGTTTCGCAAAGGACAGTGGTTTCGCACAGGACTGTGGATTCGCACAGGACACTGGTTTCGCACAAGACAGTGGTTTCGCACAAGACAGTGGTTCCGCACAAGACAGTAGTGTCACACACGACAGTGGTTTCGCACAGGACAGTGGTTTTGCACAGGACAGTGGTTTCGCAAAGGACAGTGGTTTCGGAAAAGACAGTGGTTTCACACTGGACAGTGGTTTCGCACAATACAGTGGTTTCGCAAAGGACAGTTGTTTTGCAAAGGACAGTGGTTTCGCAAAGGACAGTGGTTTCGCAAAGGACAGTGGTTTCGCACAGGACAGTGGTTTCGCACAGGACAGTGGTTTCGCACAAGAGAGTGGTTTCGCACAAGGCAATGGTTTCGCCTAAGAGAGTGGTTTCGCACAAGAGAGTGGTTTAGCACAAGACAGTGGTTTCGCACCAGAAAGTGGTTTCGCACAAGACAGTGCATTTGCACAAGGCAGTGGTTTCGCACAAGGCAGTGGTTTTGCACAAAACAGTGGTTTCGCACAAGACAGTGGTTTCGCACAAGGCAGTGGTTTCGCACAAGGCAGTGGTTGCACACAAGACAGTGGTTTCGCACAAGACAGTGGTTTCGCACAAGACCATGGTTTCACCACCTCTCTACCACCCCCACCCCTCTTCTTCCCCACCCCTCTTCTTCCCCACCCCTCTACAACCCTACCCCTATTCCACCCTAACCTTTGTACCCCCCACCCCTTTACCACTCCCACCCCTCCACCCCCTACCCCTGTACCCCCCACACCTCTACCACCTCCACCACTCTACCACACTCACCACTCTCAGATCCCACCGCTCTACCCCCACCCCTCTCTAATCCCACTTCTCTACCACCCCCACCCCTCTACCACCCCCACCCCTCTTCTACCCCACGACTTTACCACCCCCACCCCTCTTCTACTCCACCCCTCTTCCACCCCCACGTTTGTACCACCCCCATCCCTCTACCACTCCCACCCCTCCACCCCCTACCCCTCTACCCCCCACACCTCTACCACCCCCACCACTCTACCACACCCACCACTCTCCGATCCCACACCTCTACCCTCCACCCCTCTCTAATCCCAACCCTCTACAACCCCCACCCCTCTATCCCCCCACCCCTCTACCCTCCACCCCTCTCTAATCCCACCTCTCTACAACCCCCACCCCTCTACCCCCCACCTCTCTACCTTCCACCTCTCTCACCCTCCACCCCTCTACCCCCCACCTCTCTCAGATCAAACCCCTCTACCACCCCTACCCCTCTACATCCCACCCGTCTACCACCTCCACCCCTCTACCATCGCCTCCACTCTACCACCCCCACCACTCACTGATCCCACCCCTCTACCCTCCGCCCCTCGCTAATCCCACCCCTCTACAACCCCCACCCCTCTACCACCCCCACCCCTATACCACCCCCACCCCTCTTCTTCCCCACCCCTCTACTACCCTACACCTCTTCCACCCCCACCTTCGTACCACCCCCACCCCTCTACCACTCCCACCCCCACCCCTCTACCCCCCACACCACTACCACCACCACCACTCTACCACACCCACCACTCTCCGATCCCACCCCTCTACCCCCACCCCTCTACCACCCCCACCCCTCTACCACCCCACCCCTCTACCACCCCCACCCCTCGTCTACCCCACCCCTCTTCCACCCCCACATTTTTACCACCCCCATCCCTCTACCACTCCCACCCCTCCACCCCCTACCCCTCTACCCCCCACCTCTCTACAACCCCCACCACTCTACCACCCCCACCCCTCTCCTATCCCACCCCTCTACCCTCCACCCCTCTCTAATCACACCCCTCTACAACCCCCTCCCCTCTAACCCCCACCCCTCTACCACCCCCACCCCTCTACCACCTTCACCCCTCTAACACCCCACGCTTCTACCCCCAACCCTCTTCGTTTCCACCCCTCTACCACCCCCACCCCTCTACTACCCCCTCTGCACTATTACCCATACCCCTCTCCTACCCCCACGCCTATACCACCCCACCCCTCTACCACCCCCATCCCTCTACCACCCCCACAAGTCTACCACCACAACCCTTGTACCATGCTCTACAACCACACCAGTTTACCACCCCCACCCTTCCTCGATTCCAACCCACTATCGCTACCCCTATACCATCCCCACCCCTCTACCACCCCTATCAGTCCACCACCCCTACCCCTCTTCCTCCCCCATTTGTTTTCCACCCATACCAGTCAACCACCCCCAACAATCTACCACCCCCACCAATCTACAACCCCTATCAGTTTACCACCCCACGCCTCCACCACCCTCACCCCTCTACCACCCATATCATTCTTCCACCCCCACCTTTCTATCACACCCACCAGTTTTAGATCCCCCACCAATCTACACCCCACCCCTCTACTGACCCTACCTCTCTACCACCTTCACCAGTCTACCATCCCATTACTCTACCACCCCCTCTCCCTTTACCACCCCCTCTCCCTTTACCACCCCCACCAGTCTACCACCCCCACCAGTCTACCAACCCCACCAGTCTACCAACCCCACCAGTCTACCACCCCCACCAGTCTACCACCCCCACCAGTCTTCCCCCCCAACAGTCTACCACCCTCACCAGTCCTACACCCCCACCTCTCTGCCACCCCCAAAAGTCTACCACCCCCACCAGTCTTCCACCCCCATCTCTCTGCCACCCCCATCAGTCTTCCACCCCCACTTCTGTACCACCCCCACCACTCCACCGCCCCCCAGTCTACTGCACAACCCGTTTACCTACCCCCCCACCAGTCAATACACTTTCATTCATCAACCCCCTTCCCAAATCCAAACCCACTATAGAACCCAAGATAAACCGTGTAGGACTTACTATGCGCCAAAGTTACGCCGTGTGTGCAGTAGTTGAGTTGTAATTGAAGGCTGTCTGCTCATACATCTCCGTTTATCATTCTGCATTATGTTTTCTATCTAACGTTTTCGCTGTTTGAAGTCGTAACAGACGGAATTTAATGAAGGTTACAATTGTGTTCCCCCGTAGGCATTTATCGCCCCCTCGTTGCTAAATATACATCAAACGTATGGTGGAAAAAGAGTAAGAAATACTTGTAAATAAATTTTAATGGAGCATTTTATCTACGTCGCATATTATATAAACAATTAGCAATATGAGTAGAAATGGCATTCACCTCATAACAGTGTATAAATACTTTGGAAGTAAGTGCCACCTGTTACTCTAACTGTGTACTGATTATGATAGGTAACGTAACTAACACATAGGGCGTATTAGAAAAGCTGTGTCAAATTATATTTTGTTTATTTAATTTTTTATATTTATTTTTATTACGTGTTATAAGATGTTTGATATTGCTAGCGGCCAGTTAATTTCACATCCAAGTCGTCCAACTCGTTGAGCGCTTTTCTTTTATCGTAATTGTATCGTGAAACCCAAAAAAGGAGTTCAAGCGTCCCTGCATTACTAACCCGAATTGGGGGTTCAAGAGACCATGCCTTGAAAATACACGTATTGCCATTAGCGTAACTAACACATACCACACGTACCAAAATCAGTGTCAAATTCTAATTTATTTAAATATTTTTATTTTATTATTATTATTAGTAGTAGTATTATAATTACTAATTTCAGATATATGTATGAAGAGATTCCGGTAAACAAGGGCATAGACGAGCACGTCAGTTATGCTTTAATTTTCCATTCATGCCAGCAAACGCCAGAGGCGTCTGACTTGTCCACTGCCTTTATTACATTTCAAAACCTGATGGCGTTTAAGCGACCCTGCCTCTAAAACCCAAGGCGGAGTTCAAGCGACCATGCCTAGCACGTATACGTATCAATATGTACACCTGTACTCTGCGTGCGTGCGGCGGCGACGACGTTGTTCGCGAGGAGACAAAAGTCTCACTTAAAAATTGACAGCATACGTAACTAACACATACGACGCGTACCAAATGCAGTGTCAAGTTCCGATTTAGTTAAATATTTTTACTTTATTTTTATTATTATTAATGCTTTTATTTTTCTCTTTTATTATTATTATTAATTTTTTGCTTTCTTTTTTTTTTTTTTTTTTTTTTTTTTAGAATGTGATATAAGAAGTTAGATGTTGGTATCGGGCAGTTAATTTCAGATATATGCATTCAGGAATTCGGGTTTTCATTGGCATAGACCAGCACGTCAGTTATGTTTTAAATTCCATTCATACCAGCAAACGGGCGTTTCACTTATCCAGCACCTTTATTAGATTTAAAAACCTTAAGGCGTTTAAGCGACCCTGCCTTTAAAACCTAAATGCGGAGTCCAAGCGACCATGTCTACCACATACACGTCAATAACCTCACGTGTATTCTGCGTGCGTGCGGCGGCCATAAGACGACGACGTTCGCGAGAAGACAGGGTCTTACATAGTAAAAATATGGTGCGCAGAGCACGAGTAGACAGCGACTCCGCTCAGGTTATAACGACGTACGGCGGACGGAACGCCTGCGAGAGACCGGCACATGTAAACAATACTATACGCGGCAAGCGGTATAGGCAGCCCGAATTCCACATTCGGGCTCACATACACGATGAAACCCCGATAGAAATATCTGCCCCTGCTGCTTCCTTCCGTCTCTCCTTACGTGTCCCCCCTAAACACAACTTACTAATTTGCAACTCACGTGTGTCACAACTGGAAACACGTACAATGTTTTCGCAAAGTATCCCTCCAACTTGCTACGTCTTTCGTGCCTCCTGGCGGCTCCCATCATTCCAAATTCACCCTCACACACACATTAAAACCCCGATAGAGTGCCCACAGCGTTGCTACACATCGCAACTCTCCAAATCTTGCCTTTCCCTTTTCCCTTCAAAACTTCGACAACACGCAAACTTTTACTTCACGTGTCGAGCGCCTAACCTCGCCAGTTGGCAACACTGTGCCCGCCCGAAATATCAGCCCCTGCCGGTGCATCTCTCCTCTCCCAGCCAACACATTAAACATTCACGTTTTACACACCTCGAAGAACGTGTCATTACATAGCAAAACATCCTACTTGCTACTGTTTTTCGTGTATCGTGCCGGCTCCCATCATTCCAAATTCATGCCCACATACGCATTAACATCCACATACAAGGCCCACAGCGTTGCTGCAGTACACAACTTTAAATGTTCAAATGTTTGTAAAGCTTATGGGACTTAACTACGGGGTCATCAGTCCCTAAACTTACAAACTAGTTATGAACTACTTAAGAACTTGGACGGCACAAATATCCATGCACGAGGGGGGATTCGAACCCCCAGTCGTAGTGGCCGTGCAGACCGTGACTGAAGCGCCTCAGCCCCCTCGGCCACCGCGGCCGGCTGGAAGACTTCCTTATTAGGACTGCCTGGTGGTGTGTACAGCCCGATCTGAAATCGCAGCCTCTTGTCTTCGTACATTGTCTGCTCAAGCTTATTTTATGTTAAGTTTTTGCTATCCAAGTGTTTTGGTAATTGAATGGTCGTCAGCTACAAATGGTGTTTCAAAACTTCAAGTTGTCAGAAAGTAAAACTCTTTTGCGCAGTACTTTTGTTTTCCGGTTCGACACTAAACAGGTGTTGGTGGGTACAATTTGTTATTACTTGTTCAGATCGTAATATTAAAGAAATATCGAGCGATGTCGTGAGGAAATCGTACAGTATCCATCACTGGTAACAAATGTGTGGCCGATGACGACGAACAGAGCCACATAAACGCTCGCATTGCCGCTATACACGCAGAGACTGAGCAGTCATCAGGAATTCCGCGCTGTGCGTTGCTTTCGACACACGCCAGCTCTTAGTGGCTGAGGCTACTAACAAAATATTCGCTACTTTGTGTACAGGCTTAACAACTAGTCCAGTCAAATGGTAGTTTGAAGTCGAAAAATTTGTGTAATTGTTTTTAGTGGTTTATTTTATGTTTTTTGGGGTGCTGAACACGAATCTGAAGTTTTCCAACAAAAATTCCCTCGGGAAATATGAGAAATCGCCAAAAAAAAAAAAAACAACTAAAAATCACATTTTTTTGCGGTTATCAACATATAACTCATAAAGCAAGCTATTTACACGAAAAGTGGCCCAGTAGTAAAATAAAGAGAAGAAAATTACCTACAATTTATGTCTCTAACATTTTTCTGTGAGTCGTATGGTTTCCATAAAAAACAGTGGTAAAATATCAGGAAAATCAATCATTTTTTGAAAACAGCAAAAAAGAACATTAATATATAGTTTTTATTTCTTGAAATTAAAGATTATTGTAAATCGTTATAAAAGAGTCCACCTATTCTGATGATGACATTATCAAATTCGGGATCTCCTTGTTGGCAAGCTACAATAAATCTTGCCTTTAGGTATTGAGGCTGGTCGAAGGTGTTCACATCTGCTTGTTGAGTAATTGATTTGCTCTGTTCTATGGATGCGAATATAGCTATACATATATTGTATTGTGATCAGATGGTGGAGCGTTTATAAATGGTAGACAAGCAACATAGGTTGTATGAAAGGGAACACTACTTGTGATTTGCTCCATGAAGCCACTCCATCCTGGAATTCCAGGCACATCTTTCCACTTGCCATAAAGCGAAAGTAGATCTGATAAAGAGGGTAATATTGAATCAGGTGATACAAATAGCTGTTTGAGATCCTCAATGTTGATATTCTTTAAACCAAGAGAACGTGTCTTCTCAAAATGTTTTAAGGAAACAGCTCCCATCTCACCAATTAGTGGAGCTGGTATTGGTTTCTTTACTTGGACAATTCTTTGATCCGGAGCAATGGCATTTCTAGGAGTAATCAAATGTATTCCTCCCATTGCATGGAAGGTATTATATCCATCCAATGTACATGTGTTAAAACCAGCGTTGTCATGAACAAATTGATGGAAAGCTGTCGGATCTATTTGCAGTGGTGACCTCATGATTGCTGACACTTCAAGACGAACAGCTTCGGAATAAGAGGCGCAAAATCCCCGGGATGAACAACATCAATCAGTTTTCGTGATCCATACTTCTTATAAAAGAAAGCTGATAGCCCAATTTGCAACGTGGAAAGGAAAGAAGTTGGCCTGACAGCACTAATAACACTGTGTGAAATGGCAACTTTTTTTTCCCACTTGTTCGCTTCTTCTTGAGTATCAGTCTTTCCAAGGAAAATTTGAGAACCTCCGGGACAAGGCTTCCATTTTCGTCCATGAAAGAGTCTGGAGGAGGATAGTCGTCCACAGCATACGGTATTGATCGTATCTCTTCGAGAATTACATCAGCTGCTGTCTCAACTAATCGAAGACGTTCTTCCCGTTCTGACGAACTTCTTTCCATGTACCGCGCTTCAGTCAAAATCTTCTGGCCTGTATTCTTTAAACATACGACCGTATTCTGTTTGATCTTTGATACGGTAATATCTTCCCCATATCTATCCAATAAATGTTCTTCTTTCAGGAATTAAGTTGCCCTCTATCTGAGTTATTAACTGATATGATGAAAACTGACATTCCGTGTCATTCCTTTCCATAAAATTGAAAATTTAATTCATAGCCCTCTGAATCTCTTCAACATAAGGGCCAACGGTTTTCTTTTTATCAGTGTTGGACCTACTAATGTAAAGATTTTTTAAACATTTATCGTGGTACTTACAGTCAGCAGCCACCATGTATGTTATCGGCTGGATCCTGTTAATAATTGCTGCACCGAAATCATCTCCACGTAGTTGAGCCTGTTTCACAACTGTGTCTTTCATCTCAATGTTCGTCACCAGATGCACCAAATTACGTTTTTGAGGAGGCAGTCTTTGTTGTGACCGTGCGTAATCTTCAGGAATACCTGTTCCACACACAAAACCATGTGTTTTCCAATGGAAATAGTCAGAGGATGATCTTAATTTTCCTGAAGATGTGCTTGCTTCAGCAGCTTTCTTCAAGTAGGCAGCTATCATTCATTCACGTAACTTTTCTGGCGTGAAACATGTACGCTGACAGATGTTTTACCCGCCAAAACAGCCACGTTCCTATCATTTCTTTTTTTATTAACATCACGTAAAGTTTATATTCCTTTTTCCTTCACCACTATCACTGCACCCTCACCTAAATATTTTTCACAAATAAAACACCACCCGACATTGCGCCCGAGTTGTTGCGCTATATCTCAACGAAAACATTCGAACATAGCGTCATGTCTTTGAGAGAAAGGGAAATAACACTATCACGGCAGCGAACGTACACAAACTGGAGAGTTGAGGACAGTTGGGTGTTTCGGCAGGAAGACCCCCTCCCCCCCCCCTTCGCCTGTCATAAACTTAAGGGCAGCGGCCGCAAAGGTGAGACGGAGGGGCGGGCAGCAGCCACAGGTAGACGGACGGCGTGGGCGCGCAGCTGACTGCACAAAGGACAAAGAGAAGAGCTGCTTCAGTGGTTCGCAAGGTAAACACGTTGAAAGGCAAGGAACTGCTGATGAAATAATCCACCCGAAAAAAAACTTGTTTTTTCTATTTTCCATAATTTACTGATTTCAGCGCTTTTTCAACGCTGTTTTACGTGGAAACCATACGACGTACAAAAAAATGTTACAGACATAAATTGTGGGTAATTTTCTCCTCTCCATTTTATTACTGGGCCACTTATTGTGTAAATAGCTTGCTTTTCAAGTTACAAGCTAAAAACCACTGACAATTGCGATTTTTAGTTGTTTTTTGATGATTTCCCATATTTGCCGATGGAATTTTTGTTGGAAAACTTCAGATTCGTATTCAGCACCGCAAAAAAAAAAAAAAAAAAAAAATAAGCCACTAAAAACAATTATACCAAATTTTTCGACTTTGAGCCCTTTTTGTGCACGATTTGACTGGACTAAACGCGTTTTCTCTCGGCAGGAGTCTTACGTATTGAGAACGTCTCTTTACTCGCACGTCGTGTGATCGTCCATTTTGAAGTGACAACAGAACTTTTGATCAAAACTTTTTTCTTTATACGACTGTATAGAAGACAGGAGTAACTTGAAGTCAGCCTCAGTTTTATCGCAGTTTTCAGCGCAAGACATAGTTTTCCAGTTGTAGACGATGACGGTTCGTAGTCAGTAGGGATGGCTCTGAAATTTCCATCATCAAACCACTTGTGAGTGCCGTCACCAGCAGCGAGAGGAAATGTTGAGCTGGCGAGTGATCCACAGGCTGCTGCTCCGGACGTGTGGGGCGCCCTCCGTGTCTCGCCGAGACGAGCCCGAGTGTCAGCGACGAGGCGAGGCTGTGCACGCTGATACAAAAGGGTACGGCCAAACTTTCAGGAAACATTCCTCACGCACAAAGAAAGAAAATATGTTATGTGGACATGTATCCGGAGACGCTTAATTTCCATGTTAGAGCTCATTTTATTACTTCTCTTCACGTCACATTAATGATGGAATGGAAACACACAGCAACAGAACTTATCAGCGTGACTACAAACACTGTTACAGGAAATGTTCAAAATGTTCTCCATTAGCGAGGATACGTGCACCCACCATCCTTCGCACGGAATCGCTGATGCGCTGATACTGCCCTGGAAAATGGCGTATTGCATTACAGCCGTCCACAATACGAGTACGAAGAGTCTCTACATTTGGTACCGGGGTTGCGTAGACGAGAGCTCTCAAATGCCCCCATAAATGAAAGTCGAGAGGGTTGAGGTCAGGAGAGCGTGGAGACCACGGAATTGGTCCGCCTCTACCAATCCATCGGTCACCGAATCTGTTGTCGAGAAGCGTACGAACACGTCGACTGAAATGTGCAGGAGCTTCATCGGGCATGAAGCACATGTTTTGTCGTACTTGTAAAGGCACGTGTTCTAGCAGCACAGGTAGAGTATCCCGTATGAAATCATGATAACGTGCTCCAGTGAGCGTAGGTGGAAGAACGTGAGGCCCAATCAAGACGTCACCAACAATTCCTGCCGAAACGTTCACAGAAAATCTGTGTTGATGACGTGATTGCACAATTGCGTGCGGATTCTCGTCAGCCCACATATGTTGATTGTGAAAATTTACAATTTGATCACGTTGGAATGAAGCCTCATCCGTAAATAGAACATTTGCACTGAAATGTGGAGTCACACATTGTTGGATGAACCATTCACAGAAGTGTACCCGTGGAGGCCAATCAGCTGCTGATAGCGCCTGCACACGCTGTATATAGTACGGAAACAACTGGTTCTCCCGTAGCACTCGCCATACGGTGAGGTGGCACGAAGAATTACCTCGACCATTTATAAACAATCCACTGACTGCAGAACTATGTTCGTGATGAACACTAACCAGTTGATGCTACGTACTTTTGTGCTTGATGCTAGTACTGTAGCCGGCCGCGGTGGCCGAGGAGACTGAGGCGCTCTAGTCACGGTCTGCACGGCCACTACGGTCGGGGGTTCGAATCCCCCCTTGGGCATGGATATTTGTGCCGTCCTAGTTTGTAAGTAGTTGATAAGTAGTTTGTAAGTTTAGGGACTGATGACCCCGTAGTTAAGTCCCATAAAGTATACAAACATTTGAACATTTGAGCTAGTACTGTAGAGCAATGAGTCACATGTAAACACAAGCACTGAAGTCATTACCTTCCTTCAACTGGGCCAGCTGGTGGTGAATCGAGGAAGTACAGTACATACTAACGCAACAATTGGATATTTTGACAATTGTCTGCACGAATTATTTCAATTTACGTTTAAAGAGAAATACTAAAATGAGCTCTAACATGGAAATTAAGCGTTTCCGGACACATGTCCACATAACATATTTTCTTTTTTTGTGTGTGAGGAATGTTTCCTGAAAGTTTGGCCGTACCTTTTTGTAACACCCTGTATAGGGCCAAAGTCTGTGCCGAATCTTCTGGTGCCATGTCGCCGACCAGCTGACTAGGGTTGCCAGATTGAACTCGAGGCAGGCCGGGAGACCAGACGTGGCCCCCTCTCCCTTGGCCAATGGCTCAGCCCCCCCCCCAACTGTGACCAACTCCCCTCCCCACCCCCCAACCAGGATTACACGTGAATTCTAAAAGGAAAAAAAAATAATCATCTCCTCCCTCCCAGCAAGTATCCCCCCGGTGGAACATTGCTAGGTCTGGCCTTCACCTTGACATGCCGCACCTGACGGCCAGGCCGCTAGTAGCTGTGGATCAGCAGTCTGCACACTTCAGTCGGCGTGGCGGCAGCATCGAAGCTGCTCACACCGACAGCTGCGCCTTCCAAGAGTTGCCGCTTGTGGCTCCGCGCACTGTGAAGGATTGCGCGCCACCGAGAAGAGCTTCTCTCTGGCTCCATGTGGAGAGAAGGGGCACACTTACCGTCTGCTCCCTGTTACCACCACTTGCTGCCGCGTAAACAAGTAAACTTGAGGGCGTAAAATGATTAAACATAATAGTGCTGTCCTTTCTATGAGAGATAAATACGAGATTATTACTGCACTAAAAGAGATGCCTGTTGTTTTAAATACATGTACCGTAAAGTACTTATTGGCAAATGAAACAGTACAGTTTGATTCTTCGAATAAATGAGTTTCCGAACACCCACGTTCCCCAATTAGTTCCGATAATCGACGTTCTAATGTAATATCAGTTAAACATTATACGCCGAAGTACGATCGCGAATTCTATAGTGAATTGATCGACAGTGCTACAGTATACTACGTACGGCGAGAGTTGAACATCTGACAGCTAGCAGCGCAGTTGCCAGGTTCGACAGGGAAGTGCAGTGGCCAGTGACTGGTGCTTCGTTCCCCATTATGTTGTACTTCCGCGAAAATTACTTCACTGCCGTGACATAAGTAAATAACAGTGCACTGCGGGAGATTTGCACAATGACATGATATCTTAAGAACCTGTCATTACTTTTTACAATACAAATTGATCCATTTACGTTCGCGTATCCACCTAACGTGCCGAATGTGTAATTAAAAAATACTTCCTACATTTTGGTGAGGCGATCCTCGGCAGTAAAAATTTTGAAAAATGCATATTTGTACACTTTGCTGACCAAATTTGTTCCGCTAACTAGTTTCGGTGATTAAACCATTTTCAAAGCGTAAAATATGGGGCAAGTTACATTATATACATTTTCGTAGCTCCAGCTGCACAAAACATCTAATTTCTAGCGTAGTGCAGTGCAGTGTGTTTTAACGGTGTCTTAATTTTTATTAGGTATTTGAGTCAACTGGATAAGATTACATGTTTTTTACAGCTTGAGTTACCAAAAAGTATATAATGTAACTTGCCCCATATTTTATGCTTTGAAAATGGTGCAATCACGGAAACTAGTTAGCTGAACAAATTTGGTCAGCAAAGACGTGCCTGAACTCGGACGCCTTCGTTCACCGCGGGCAGTATAGCCATCCACAAGACACTCAAACAGTTGATTTTTTTCTGATTGTACATTTGACTAATTGGGGGCAGTCTTCGTCAAACAGATCTTTGTGTATCATTACGGTCACAAGTTTTACAGACACAACAAAATTGACTTCTACCACTCACTAATGCCGCCATTACTAGTTTACCACTAATAGAACCTACACCGAAGCAAATAAAAATAACAGTATAAAATATTACAGTTACAGGCACATACCTTATTATTCATATTTTGCTGATGATCTCGCTGCATTCAGAAGAGTCTTGTTTTTAAGAGCCACGTTGTAGAAATCTTCACATCTCATTTTCAAATTCATCTGAACACATATCTCGGCTTTCACAAGTTCAACGGACATTGTGTTTCTAGCATTCGACCATAATACACTCATTACACTAAACACTTGTTCAACGTGTGCGTTACTGACAGGAATTGCGAGGACTTGCTGCATTATATTGAAAAAGTTTGGTGCATCTGCTTTTTCAAAAAACTCTCTCTACGCTTTACAACAATTAGTTTCCTTCCTATCAAGATTTGATACTACAGACTTCAAAACAGAAAACTCCTGATACAGTTTGTTTCCATCAAAACTAATTTTCAATTTCTTTCGCACTTTGGCCAAGTCTTTAAATGAAAATAGATTTGGTTGACATAAGTCTAGCACTGATACAACTTCATACACATTGTCATTCCCACTAAAGCTGTACCATTTACCAAGATCGTTTAATAACCTTTCGTAAACAAGTGTGCACTCTTTTACTACAATATTCTTTTCTAAAGACATATTAACTTCAAATCCATAAAACGTATCCTCCTTACGACCCTCTATTTGTTTTTTCACTTCCAACATAATCTCGTGAACATCTGTGCAAAGTGTGTCCTCTTTTTCTAAAATTCTGATTGCTTTACAACAAACAGGCAAAGTTGTTTTTGAAAAATACAGAAAGCACTCTGGTAGTGTTAGCGAATACTCGTTTATTTCGTCTTGTTGTGAACTAATAAACTTCTAAATTAGGGGATGTGTTTTTTCCTCACCCCGTGCTACATGATACATCTTTAAAACTCGTCACAAGACGGTCCACAGCTGACTCCAAAGACAACCATGCACTACAGTGTGTCGCTGTATTTCGCTGTAATCATGCTGAGCAAACTCGCAAAATGTTTTTAGTTCCTCCGAATTTTTTGATGATGTAGAAAAGTCTGAACATATTTTAAGAACTAGAGTTTCTACGCCATATTTTAGAAGCTTGAATCCAAACTTAGCACAGTTATGTAAAATATGACAACAACAATTGGCTTTGATTAAGTTTTCATTTTCTTCTTTCAATTGTGTTTCCCGAAATTAACTGATGCATTGTCAGCTGAATACGAAACTACATTATTTAGTGTCAAACCATTTTCCAATAAAATGGATTTTAGTTTGTTTGAGATGGCATCTTCATAGAAATCAAGAAGTTCATTACATTTTCCCTTATCTTTGGAGAAGTATGTTACAACTATCGGATAATGTTTTTATTGCCCTTGTTTGAAGCGTCTGAACCCAATGAAAACGGAACATTTTGCTTTAATTCGCTTAGTAGCTTCTCTTTAGCACATGTTTTACTAATGCCTCGCTTTTTGTTCGGCCGTATCTTACGTTCGTTGCCACTGAGGAATCTCTAAAAACATAAGGATATAGCTTATTACCACAATATTGAGAATTGTAAGAATGGTGGTGTTTCACACCATGGTAAGTCAAAGTTAATTCCGTTGCAGTGACTTTGTCGTCTTCTGCAGAAAACTGTTTCGGCAAGAATTTGAGAAGCGACTGATTCTTCTTTTGTGTGGTAATATTCGCTTTGTGTCTTTCTGATGGTAAAGGATTATTCACAGCTTTCACTCCGATGTACTTTACAGTAAATGAGATATTACATGTTCTCCACTTACACATACACTCATCAGTATCCACTTTTTGTAGTCACTCTTTATAATTGTCTTCCTGCAGCCATTCTTCACGGAACGAACTTAGATATCGTCTCTTCATTTCACTATTATTACTCTCTAATCTGAGTTAATGTAAGCTTGTCTGTTCACACACGATCCGAGTATTCCAAAAATTGCCGGTAAACTGATAACAAACAATGAACGAACGAACACAAATAATAGACGTCGCCATTTGACACGTTGCCGCAACAGTGTTTGCTTAATAATGTCCTAGTCGATTACTACCGACGCAACAATGAAAAATTTTCAGACGAAGAATAGAAAAGTAGCGTTTTATAGCAATAAGAAATTGACATTTATATAAAGTTATTGACAATTACTAGAGAGGAACCGGCCGGGATTGGCCGAGCGCACTGAGGCGTCTTGCCACGGGGCACGAGGCTGCTCCCGCCAGAGGTTCGAATCCCCGCCCCTCCACCTAGGGCATGCATGTTGTGTTAGTCCTTAGTTTAAGTTACGTTAAGCTCGATGTAGCTCGTCGCTACATGAGCATAGTACTTAAACAGCGCCGTAAAAAAAAAAAAAAAAAAAAAAAAAAAAAAAGTTAAGATGAAGGTTACATTCAAGTCCGGAGATGAGAGTGATTGTCCCGTAGACCCGGAGAATTCATTCCAAACCCGGCACTCCGGGCGGCGCCCGGAGATCTGGCAACCCTAGTCGCTGGGCACCAGCTCACAAATGGAGTCAAACCAGAGTGAAGAAATCTGTCTAATTTTAATAAGCCTTTTGAATTTACAAAAATGTTCAAATGTGTGTGAAATCTTATATTACTGTAGGATACACTGTACAGGAGTTGAAGTCATGAGAATTGAGCCACGTGAAATTGCATTTCAGGCCGAATTTTGCTACAGACGCAGGTGAAACGGTCAAAGAGTGGGGCGAAAGACAATGGAGAGAGGAAGAATAAGGAGATGGAGTAACATATAATGCAATAAATACACACCCAGGCATCGATGGCCACTGACGCTAGTCGAAATATATTAACTCACTGCACTGCGGTTGTTCATTTCAAAGAACTGACACTCGACATCTGTCGTAATTTCCATGTGTCAGTTCTTTCGTTTCTGATTATGGAATAAGGGGCAACACATTAGTCATCGCCGTATCACGTCACTTTTCTGCGCTTTATTTTCATTCTACCTATCGGGGTGACGCGTGCTTATTTGCCGACTTGCCAATTTTTGAAGTAACAGATTATAAGAAAAATAAATTTTCCTATTCTGTGTTCTTGAAGGAGAAAAATTCTAACTTATGAGTAACATGCCTGTACAATACTAATTGTACGTTATATGAAAAGCACTTACCTATTACATACCAAGTTGCAAGAATTTCGGACGCACCATTACGAAGTGCAATGAAAGTGCTTCTGACCAATCTTGACTACCTCGGCCATGTACTGAAACGAATTCTGTAGTTTTCGTTGTAGAGAACGCAACAATGAACAATACCTATCGCCTGGCGACGCGGCAGTGGCAGGAACTACTGTAGGTCACGTGAGGAGGTACAGCGACGCTATGGTTAAACTAGCGTCGAAGAAGAAGACGCAAGAAGCTCACAATAAGTATGTGACCGGTGATATGGATAAATGTAATATCAGACAGCAATTTTTATAGCATTACGAACAACAGAAAGGAATACGAAATCTGCGAAAACTGCATAAATTTTGTAAAACAGAAATGAGCTTCAAAGATAGCAAGGAAACCCGTAGAAGCAATGTTCTGTCTATGGATTTTCGTTTTAGAAGGTGTCGAAATAAACGTTTTGTTTTGTGCGGAGCAGAGGGCATTGTTGCTGAAAGACCATACTATCTCAGGTTTTCATCAGAATCAAAGCGAGCAGTAGTTTACTTAGACGAAACGTGCATTCACACGCATTATACAGTAAAAAAAATATTGGTAAAGTGATAGTGTGTGAGTAGTTTTGTCACACAAAAGTGCTGGTCAGAGTTTAATTGTGTTTGTGCAGGCAGAGACAGATGTTTCAGGGCTCAAAAACTAAAACATCCGACTATCACTCAGAAATGGATAGCAAACATTTTCAAAAATACGGCGAAACCCAACTTATGCCAGGCTTACTATCAATGTCTTTATCCCTTGTAATTACTCACAGCGTATTTACCCATTCGGAATGCTTCTAGTCATTGTAAGTGTTGATCATGTTTGACTGTAGTAATGTTCAACAATTTTTTTTCCATAGCGCGGGAAGAATAAAACACTCAACTGCCATTGAAGGGCTTAGCAAAATCGCTTCAGGCTTTACATGTAACCGCAGTATCGAACAGGGCATTCGAATTTTCAAATTAGGTTTCGTCTTCTGCAAAATTAGTTGTGAGTAGACGCATGGAGCTTAACAGGCTGGCAGCGCTCCACACATAAGAATATACTGGCGTAGGGATGGGCAAAAAATATCGATATTTTTTGAAAAATCATCGATATTTATAGTCGATATTTTATTTTCCGATATATCGATATTAAATTTTGAATATCGAAAGCGATACTTTTAAAAGCCATCCTTTTTCTTTAATTACCGTTGGGCGTTGATAGGTGACAAGGAGGCATAGAATGCGTGGAGAGGAGATGGTTCAGTGCTGGCAACCTCTTTACTCCTGAGCAGCTCTTCCATTTGGTCGTGGCATGAAAAACTGTTGACCTAAAGTTCAGTTTCACAGCAAATTTCAAGCCAAGATTCTGTACCAAATGAGCTGAAGCAGTATCTTGATCAACCATATTTAGAGCGTAACAGTGATCCTCTGTAGTTTTGGGCTGACACTCGACACTTTACGTCCATTTTATCAGACATTTTGCAGAAGTACCTGACAGGCCAAGCCTCTTCTGTTTCGTCAGAAAGAGTGGCTTCATTGATCAATTTAGTGGTGCAAGACAACAGAAGTAGAATAACTGCTGAACATATAAAGCAATGGGCTCTCCTAATGTCTGTTACTGATGACTACTGGCTCAATTAATTTTTTTCAAATAAATATCTTACTCTACATTGTGTTTCTTTTACTGATTATACATTGTGCTTTTTTTATTGATTAATGTTTAAAATTATAAAACATTTGTCAATTTTTAATTGTATATTGATGATTTCTGTGGTTTATATTAATATTATTAATTTAGCATTCTATGTAAAGATTTCACCGATCGAAATATCGATATTCTTATTTCAATAAAATCGATATTTTTGTACATATCGATACGATATATATCGATATTTCTAAAACTTGGCCATCCCTATACCGGCGGCGGCGTGTACGCCAGACTGCTTCCCCCTCTCCGTGCCTACGGCTCACACACGAAGGCGCTGCCACAGTGGCGAGCAAGGAATCAGCCCTCCTCCCTCCCCTTGTTCTAAAGGGGCGGCCGGCAGGTATTCGCAGTTCCCGAAGACGCTCACTCCGAGGTTTGGATTCGAATCCGCTCATGGGCATGCATGTTGAGTTTGTCCTTAAAAAAAAAATTAAAAAAGGGGGCGACGCAGATTTGCCGCCCCTCCCCCTCGGAAAGTGCCGCCCCGTGCGGCCGCACGTTTCGCACCTGCCTTGCGCCGGCCCTGCAGTGTTACTACTAAGGTGACCATATTTTCTAGTTTCAAATTTGGGACACACAAATTTTGTAATTTGTATATACAGTAGAACCTCTCAAACTCGATTCCCGACAACTCGACATTCCGTAAAACTCGACAGGGCTGGTGAATTAATGATGTGTGATGTAGTGATGGAAAGCTTTACGTTATGGGCGGTATATATATATATATATATATATATATATATATATATATATATATATATATATATATATGTATTTTTTTTTTTACTCCGCCCATAACGTAAAGCTTTCCATCAGTACATAGGCCGCCGGAGAACACTAGAGACTCAGACTAGGTTACTGGGTTTTCCAAGGTCGTCAACGCACCCTTTAGCTACCCAGCTGGGGCGGGCTATTGCTTGCACACGTTCGGCGATTTCTGTGGCCACTTTCCTTATCGTGCGGCCGCACGTTGACCTGGGATTCCCGGGCAGGTCATAAACTACCCTCGCTACATTCTCGTCACTGGGCATTCAGTTTAGTGTTTGTCGAGACACCGTTGTGATCAGTTGCCTTTGTTCGAAAGTGATTACCAATTGTTTAAACGAGTTTTGTGCAGGAATATAGAGCGACTATATGGTGGAGAAGAATAGAAAAGAAGTATCAGTGTCAATGGAAGCAAAGTTTGGCGCCCTAAAAAGACTTGAGCGTGGTGAAATCGTAAATAAAATAGCGTTGGATTTGAACATCGGTAGGTCTACAGTGATAGGTTGGAAGAAAAAGAAATCTGTAATTGAATCATGGTGTTTGAAAAGACAGTGTACAGAATCCATCGCGGAACGAAAAACAATGAGAAGTGGAGAGTTCGAAAAAATTGGCGAAACCCTTTACCAATGGTTCCGTGTGTACAGGGAGAAGTGAACGCCTATATCTGGACCCGTTTGGAGACAGAAAAGTAGTCTCCAATCACAGAGTTTTTCAAACGACTTCAGTAAGTATTATTTTACACTTTTCTTCTAGTGTTCAGAAAACTTCCCATAACTAACGGTGATAGACTTTTTATAAGCAGCATAAACCACTTCAGTAATAATTGTAATGAACACTCTATTTTCAGATTCTACTAGGCCTTTTGTCTCAAAATTATTTTTTATTTTTTGATTATTAGTTATAACTGTTGATATAAATATATAATTGTATATAATAAATCAATAAATGTACAATTTTAATACTCTAAATAAGCGTTTTTATTCAACTCCAATTATTTTTATCTTAGTTCCCTAAAACTCGACAACCTCAAAACTCGACAACCTTTAAGTCCATATTGTGTCGAGTTTGAGAGGTTCTATTGTATATATTTTTTCATGGTATTAGAAGAAGATTTTAGTGAAAGTAATAATTACAAAATATCAGCCGCGGCGGATAGCCATGCATACTGCGGCGCCGTGCTGCAGAGCGCCCGGCCGTTCGAGGCCCCCTCGATCATGGGTTTTTGTATTGTCCTTAGGTCAGTTTACCTTAATTTAAGTAGTTTGTGAGCTAAGGACTAATAACAACGCAGTTGAGTCCGATAGATTTACAAACATTTGTACAAAATATCAGTTGAAGTTGTTACAAAAAGTACATTAATTTACATTTTATTAGTACTTTATACGATTAAGTAATGCGACCAGAACAACTGAATTTAAATGTGCAGTGAATTTTCTTCAGCAAGTCTGTATTTTTCAACAACATGTGAAAAAAATTCGACACAAGTTTCATAATAATTTACTCTAGTTACTAATATTGATTTCACAGTTTCTATGGCAAGCTGTATTTCGTCACTTGCCCATCTGTTATTCATGTAGGGAAAATACCCTTTCAGTAACAGCATTATTTCCGAAAGGCAAAAAAGAAACTGCACTAGTTTAAGCACATTTGAGAATGGCACATGATTCACTTTAAATGAGAAATAATATCAATCCATATTTGACCTGGAAAAGTGGTGTTAGCAGTCCATTCACTGATTTTCTCACTGGTATAGTTTGTACGTGTATGCTCAGTGGTGCCGGCCGCGGTGGCCGAGGGGACTGAGGCGCTTCAGTCACGGTCCGCACGGCCACTACGGTCGGGGGTTAGAATCCCCCCTCGGGCATGGATATTTGTGCCGTCCTAGTTCGTAAGTAGTTCATAAGTAGTTTGTAAGTTTAGGGACTGATGACCCCGTAGTTAAGTCCCATAAGCTTTACAAACATTTGATTTTTGCACAGTGGAAACAGATGGAAACGGTTTCGACAGTGATAAGTACCTTAAGTCTAATGAACCTATTGTCAAACAGTTTCCCATCATAATTGAAACTAATAATAAAACAAACTGATACAGGTGAGATAAATTTATAAATCTGAACACAGTTGTTAAATCCAGGACAAATAGCTGTACCGAATTACTTCTGAAAAAATTCGTGACAGACACATAGAAATGAGTGACTGTCCCGAATAAATCGGTACGGTTGGTCACCTTAGTTAATACAAACATACAATACCAACCAATGGCAATAACTAAGAGCATCAATCGAAGTCATCGTTTAAGATAAGCGGTTTATCATAAATATCTACTACAATTGCCTGTAGAATCTTCTAAAATTTGGCTGGATGAAAAATATTCAACATGTTTTTTCTAGTTTGTTTTTATTTCAGTAACAAAAAAAATGAACATTTTGGTGTGGGCTCGGGCCCCCTTCAGCAGCCATAGGTCCACCCAGCACCGCCCTTGTGGAGGCCATGATACTAAAGCCTAAATATCGGATATTTGTAGAAAAGGGCCAAGTACTTTTGACAAGCTAGACTGTATGTGTCATCGCTGCTTGCTCACTCACAACAATTTATGGTCGTTTCTACAAATATGTAATATTAAGGCCAATTCACACTGTCCGTCACGTCACGTCACGTCACCGTCCGTCAGAACATTCCGCAATGTATTTCTAATGGCGGCATTCACACTGTTCGTCACCGGACCGACACGTCACGTCAACGTCCGTCAAGCTTTCTCGGTAAGAATGTTTTGACGGAACGGCAGTCTGCTAACATCGGAAGTTAACCTATTTCCGTCACGCGAATTACATGTTGCAGTCGACGATTGCCCTGTTTATATGCAAATTTGTTTTATTCATCTTTGTGTTGTTGTACCTCGTTTAGGGATAAATCTCAAATGTTTCATGACGACTTAAATATTTTTGACAATTGAGTGTCCCCCTAAAATCGACGTCGGATATCTGAAACCAAAAAATGGTTTTACATTGTAACAGAAACGACTGAAGCAAACTGTTAATTTGAATGAGATTGTAATTTGATTACGTATTTTTCATTAAATAACACTTTAAATGAAAATGTCAGTTCTAATGAAAGACAAAAATTCAGTTATTTACAGCGGTATTAACAATGTCAGCGAGCAAATCCTAATGGTTAAAGTATACAGGCGCTATTTATGCTCCTACAAGTATGGTTTGATGTCTTCTTATGTTTATTTTTTCGCTTGAAAATAGATGTCGATGTTTTGAAATGTTGTTTCAGTGCCCAGTAAGTTGGCCAAAAACATACACTGTAAAGTTTTCTTTGGCCGTTAATAACATTTAGCGTTGTTGTTTCCCCTTTCTAGTATTAAACTATGACTTTCTACAAAACAGATCGTCACTCATAACCTCACTTTCAACATCGCGTATTGAGATGGACGAATTGACGTGACGGACACGGACGGACAGTGTGAATACAACTTGACGTGACGGTTCCGTGACGTGACGTTGACGTGACGGACAGTGGTAATTGGGCTTTAGGCTGCATTACACGATACACCTGAGGCGAGAGCCACTGTACCACTCGAGAACGGTTCTTCTCGTCGTTTGGAAGACCGAAAACGTTGGTGACGCTTGCGACTGCAGTGGTCTGCTGTAGGGTCTGTCTCGCGGCAGTACGCACTTGGCTGCTCGGACGTTTAGTTGCTGGAAGTTTATGTCACGTGACTGTCCCATATATAAACACAAGGCTGCAGTCATGGTGGTTAGAATATTTGGCTGCAGTCTTGCTACTAACGGCATTTGTTGTTGAAACTATTGAATTCAGTTTAACATGAGCTGTGCAATTCGCCCCTCATATTGTAGTCGTTCATCTACAATAAACAAAACAGGGTAAAAGTTAAGCAATAAGCTGTCATTGCAATTTTCTTAGTTTATATTACATGAGGATGCCAAAAATACTACCGAGCGAGGTGGCGCAGTGGTAACGCACTGGACTCGCATTCAGGAGGATGGTGGTTCAAATCCACCTCCGGCCATCCAGATTTTGGTTTTCCGTGATTTCCCTAAATCGCTCCAGGCATATGCCGGGATGGTTCCTTTCAAAGGGCATGGCCGATTTCCTTCCTCATCCTAAACCAAAAACTCCGAGCGTTAGCTCCGTCTCTAATGGCCAAGCTGTCGACGGGACGTTAAACCCTAAGCATCCATCCAAACATACTCTATGGAAACGTGTTTGTCTTCTTTTTCCCTGTGATTATCTGGAACATTTCTTACAATGAAATGTGATTAACGTTTCAAAATAAATGTGGCGAACACGTTGGCACTGTACTACACTGCAGATCAGCTTACCACCACGACTTATTTCGCATGCACATTTGTTGGCTTCGCTAACTCAAAACAGCTGTCAACATAACCTACACTATGGATGAGGGTCAATACATTCACGATTTCGGGTGTAAGCTGTTGCACTGTCACATTTGGCCAAAACAGGCAATATCCTTAAATCATTAAGAAGTACTCGATTAACTTTTTCCAGTTATGTCTACAATGACTAAATTCGTTCATATAGTTATTAAAGTAATGAAGTATAGCAATTTATCTTCTGAATACACAATCCGGCATAACTGAAGACTGGGATACAAGCCGTCAGCTTTGACCCATGACGTCATCAACATGTTGGAAAACCGTAATACAGGACATCTTAATACATCTGTATTGTAGGCTAGATAATAAATAATCTGTAGTTATTCTCGTAAATTATAGATGTTCGTAAATAATTTTGCTGTACGTGTGTGTGTGTGTACTCGCGGGAACGTTAAGTGTTTTGACATAATAAACATGACAGTTAAACACTGAAAATATCAGACTACTTCGTTTTTTAACAGAAATTCTGTAGCATGACATAATCATCCAATTTTTCATATTTAGTTCTCAATGCACTGCTGTAAAAACATGAGAAATTCCAATACTTTATTTATCATCTTTTATTCATTCACACCAAAGCTATCTACAATAATATCAGTATTTCGTTGTCCGGTACAGTTTCATGTCAAGCAAACAGATGTCACAGAATTACAGGGTAGGACGTTACTGGAATGGAGCATAGTGAGTTAACATTTTATTTGATGGCTTTTTAAAGAACTGCATCTTCATAATGCAATTCCCCATTGTGGGCACTTCCTTTTCCATTTTTCGACACACGAATGTTCTCAGATAAATGAACTTTATAGTGAGTGTAGAGTTTCTAACGCATATTGAACTCGGGACTGCATTCCTCACACTTCTGGACGTTTTGTGCGAATCACTTGTGTTCAGCAAAAGACAGGAACAAAGAAATAAAACACCAACAACGCAATAAATAAGCAGTAACGAAGTTAAAACGGAGCGCTCAGTGTGCCAGAAAAGATCAGAATGAACTATGAAGACATCTTGAAACAAATTGACTGGTCTCGTGACGTAAACTTCCGACAGCTAAACGTCCGAAGAGCCAAGTGCATATTGCCGCGAGACATATCCGTCTGCTCTAAAAATTGCAGTACGTTTGTCGCTGGTAAGAAGCCTGTGCCGGTGTGCCCACGGCCGTGGTGTGCCCCGTTTCCGGTTTTGCTAGTACTCGGTCGCGCTTACAGTAAACAAAAACTTTTGAAATATTTATATTTTGTGTATTATATATCGTGTAAATAGTTTTTGTCTGACTAAATATATGTAAGGAATTAAACAGTGTCATTATGTACTTTTGCTTTCTTCGCTGCAAAACTGGTGCAGTGGCAATTAAATTTCTTTTTTACGTCGTCTGCTATGCCAACAGCTCCTATAATATCGCTAATGAAATCCGCAATTATCTAGCTTTCGGCTCGATGCAGCTGGTTTTTATAATCAACCTTATACAACTGCACAAATTTAGTGTTGCAACGACACGCAGTACGAATTACGCGGTCGCGTTTTCAAAAAGTTCGTCAAAAACTACTACAGCGATGCTAGCGCTTCAAGCGGTCATATTTCTCACCATAGTTAACATAAGACGAACGCTTTCTTTGAGCTGCTAGATGTGATCAAAGAATTTTTGATGAAAGGCAACTTTGACCAAAGTTCCATATTACTCTGTCCAATTTTCTTTGACAAAAAAATCTTTGTGAAAGAAAATCTGGTAGTGTAATATCCAGTCGTGTGCCATAGGTCTAAAAAGTTTAGTTTGTACTAAATTCAGTTGCATGATTTATGTGTTTAAGACAGCTGATTAGTGTCGATGAACTATACGTCTTCGATTAATGATCGTCCTCATAACCAACTTGGCTGAATGATTTGCGCTTGAAAAATTCTAAGCTGATACCTTGTTTGTAACTTAACAAGAAATACATATCTACGGATACCGAAAATATTTGGAAGTTTTGACATGGAAAAAAGGTGGGGTGAATTCGTTTGCAGTACAAACTAAAATATGCGTGAAAATGAAATTTGTAGGCCCGCTTTTGGACCCAGGATTTCGTACGGCACACACTAAATACCTCAGTTTTCTAGTATTTCCCGAACGGTTTACTTGCGTCACGTTGGCAATGAAGACTGCATTCCTTTATTTTTTTGTTTTCTTCGTGGCGTGTCATCTAGGCCGCGTAGAGCGTATGTAGTCAAAGATTTTTTCAAGTTAATAAAGTTATTCCGAAGTTTTAAGAAACATGACTTACGAGGCTGCTTACGTCAAGACAGAAACTTTATCACCTAATGCCGAAGAGGTAAATCTCACTCTGATTTGCTTTCCATATGTGGGCGTAACTTTAAAAGCCTTGTTGTCAACAACCAAGCGTCAGATGCATGATCCTGCTCACCGCAACGTTTTATCGAAGTAGTTTATTTCTTTCGGTTGCGGATTGGGTGCATTAAATGAGTTTAAATTTTATTATTCTCAGATAAAGCTTTGTTCCTGATTTTTACATAAATCCCAGAGTGCCTTTGTCGCACCACAGTGATGATGGTGTTCTGTAAAATATCTTAGATTAAGTTAGGCCTATATTTAAACATTTGTCTTTAGTTACGATGTGAACACTCTATGAAAACTTGTCACAAAAAATTCTAATATTACGTTTTATCATTCGAAAAATGAACTTCTAAGAACGAGACCAAAGTGATGCCTTCGTGTCTACTTAAATTGGCGTAGTAAATGTTGATGGCTCCAGTTGACTTCTTAATTACGAAGCTTAACGTATTCATTGGGCTACTGAATCTTTAAATTAATACATATGTGTGTGTGAATGATATCTTATTAGTCAGTTCAGGACTCGACATTCCACTCTTTAGGAACTTAATTTTCATACATTCAGAAACAGAACAGTAAATGAATGAAGTGTATTGTCCAAATTTATTTATTCGTCCTTAAAACATACAGGTGGTATCGCATGCTTCAGCTGACCCCAGTGCTGTAACACTGGGTCAGCAACATCACTTGTTTATTAAATGAATTATTTATTTATTAGCCTTTTAGGATGTTCACCATGCAGTTGGCTTCGTCATATGGGGTTTTACATATACATTATATCTGTTTAAGCCTAGGTACTACAAATAGATTACATAATTTACAACAACATACATGTTATTAGATTTTTTCTTTTACATAAATAATTATTTGTTGTTATACATCTTAATTGCTATCAAACTGTGATCTTTATCTCATTGTGCATATTCTCCAAGTTACTTTGGAGGTATTCTTCAACTGAATAATATGGCATCTTTCTGAACCATGCCTGTAATATTCTTAAAATTACCTAATGTAAGGATTTTTACAGACGGTGGTAGTTTATTATATAATTTAAGACCTACTTATTTGTGGCTGTTGTGTACCAAAGACAGTCTTGAATACGGAATGTCTAACATAGTACTTCTCTAGTATTATGCATATGTACATTCACTCTGACAGTAAGTTTTTGTATATTTTCTTTTATATGTATTAGACAGTATTACATGTAGAGAATTGGGAGTGTCATTCTTCAGAGCTCACTGAAATGTTTCCTACAGGATGCCCTACGTCCCAACCCTTGTATATGTTTATTTGCTTTTTTCTGTAATTTGAAGATAAGGAATGTATCTGGTGCATTTCCTCATAACAATACCCCATACTGCAGCTGTGACTGAAAGAATGCATAGTGACAGAGAATCAGTAATTTTTTGTTTACACACTGTCTCCGTTTATACAATAGGAAGGTCACACGTGTGTGTTTGCTAGAGACATGTTTTATTTGATCGTCCCAAGAAAGTCTCTGATATATTTTAAGGCCAAGCGGTTTAACACAGGGTCATTCCATGTCAAATCACCCGGGTCATGTCACCCACAATCTCATATTTTCAAGATACTTTGTATATTTGCTTATACTTAAAACATAAGAATGTATCCAAAATGTTTTTGGTCTCGGACTAAAACTTTTTTCAATGTTGTGATGTTCTGATAATGAGGCTCTGCAAGATTTTCCTCGTGAAGTGCTTCCGTACTACAGAAATACTCATAACTCGGGTCTTTATGAAGCTTTTTATTTGAATTTTTTTTTCTTGCAGAGGTTAAGAGAGGCATGTAGTTAATAGTAATGTAATTATTTAAGCAGTAAAGTTTCAAAGAAAATTACAAAAAATAATAATTGTCACTTTCCAGTTTCTGGAAAAATTACAAGGGTGTTGAAAAAAGCTTATATCACATTTCTCCAACCTGCTGGGAACCTAGTTTTGGTCTTAAACAATCCCAGGATGGCAGGCTTTCTAATAAAATAAAAATATTAATGGGTATCCTATGAATGGACACACAAATAAATTAGAAATAAAAAAAAAAAAAATTTATTGTGATTATATATATATATATATATATATATATATATATAGTATAAAATAAAGATTTTTGACTTACCTAAAGTACAGGCTGGTCGATAGGAACACTAAACACACACAAAAACACACAACCATTCGAGCTTTCGCCACCAGTGGTGGCTTCTTCGGGAAAAAGAGGGAGGAAGGAGAGGAGAAAGGGAAGGATACGGGTTTTAAGGAAGTGGAAAAGGAGCCATTCCAATCCCAGGAGTGGAAGGACTTACCTTAGGGGACAAAAAGGAAGGTAAACAAATACACATATGTGTGAGTGTGTGTGTGTATTTGTTTACCTTCCTTTTTGTCCCCTAAGGTAAGTCCTTCCACTCCTGGGATTGGAATGGCTCCTTTTCCACTTCCTTAAAACCCGTATCCTTCCCTTTCTCCTCTCCTTCCTCCCTCTTTTTCCCGAAGAAGCCACCACTGGTGGCGAAAGCTCGAATGGTTGTGTGTTTAGTGTTCCTATCGACCAGCCTGTACTTTAGGTAAGTCAAAAATCTTTATTTTATACCATTTTCCTACCTGGAAGGTCTCCTTCTATATATATATATATATATATATATATATATATATATATATATATATACGTAAAAAATAGATGAAGAACACTTACCAGGCGAAGGGGCACAGGCAGTAGCAACAAATAAACACACAGACACACACACACACTCAAAAATGCTAGCTTTCACAGCCTAGCTGCTTCATCAGGCAGAAGGGAAGGAGAGGGAAAAGGAAATGATGAGGGATTTAAGGAAGGGGGTAAGGAGCCATTCCAATCCCGGGACAGGAAAGACTTACCTTGGGGGAAAAAATGGAAGGTAAATAAATGCACATACACCCACACATTTACACAGACACAAGTACACTTAGGCAGACATACTGTAGAACTTGTGTTAATTTTAATCATCTCCGTGTAGCCCTTCACTTTCCGTCTACTCTGGAGGAAATTTTAGCTGATGACACACGAGCAGCGGCTCGAGTTTTGAGTTTTATCAAATTCAATATCGAAGGATATTTAACCCTTTTAATTGTCTTTTATCTTTCGTTTTTAGCCTTTTCTTGATTTTCTGACAGTCACCAAATTTTTTGAGGTCTAGTGAATCTAAGTTCTTGTCTGCGCGCTAATGACCATAGAAGTTGAGCGCCCTAAAACCACAAAAAAACAATAGGAACATGAACCTAAGAAACGTGCCGGAAGTGCAGGATTGAATAGCTAACAAATGCTGCACAGTGCTTGTATGATGGTTTGTTAGCGCTTTCAGGTTACACCCTTCAATCATCAACTTGAAATTCTGGTGACACACACACACACACACACACACACACACACACACACACACACACACACAGTATGGGTCCCACTGGCATTGGCAAGAACACAGTTCTTTGGCCGCAACTCACAAAATTTTGAGTATCCGATATTTATATCTGGGTATTTATCTTTGAAATAGGAATACGGTTCCTTAAGGTTATGCAACACTAGCTGCTTCTGCTTATGCACTGTAATTCCATTTTCTTTCACAGACACTAAGTCTTTTCTTCCTGGCATCATACAGCTCACATCATGATCACAGTAAAAATCATGCAGACACTGAATGGTTTTCTCACATAATATCTTACCTGGCTTTGGATTTGGTGTCACCATTATACCATGTTCTGCTACTAACTGTTTTCTTTCCATACAGTGGCGCCGACTCCGTGGATGCTCCAGGGCTTGTGAACCCCCCAAGAATTTTTTGGGGGTGCTGAGCACCCACATAAAATTGACATGGAAAATAAAATTGTATAAATTAAAAAAAAAACCATCGGGAAATATCAAAACCTACATATGACTCGAGAGGCAATGCGAAACATGACCATAGCGAGAGACGATATTTCATATGTGAAGGAAATTATCATTTTTGTACGCTGGTCCCCAAGCGAGTAGTAATGAGTGTCCGTGTTTTACCTACTATGCTAGCTTTATTCATCCTAAAGCACGTCGGTCCTTTTGACCTTTCAAGTGTACGTATTTATGAACATTCAATTGTGTTCTTTCTGGATTTTAGCTCGAAGAATCTGATGCTGATGCTGAAGTTAATTATTTTTCATTTATCTTTGTCACTTCCCTTGTTATTAAAATTATAGATTCAGTTGAAATTTGTAATGCTTTTCTCTCAGGGTTAAAAAAGATAAATAAATAAATAAACAAAACCTTGGACTACATTAATACTGTCAGAGATGTCATGAACTTATCTCGAAGTGATGAACGTTTTGATGAAGTATACAGCTCTTGCTTGGAACTGACGTAAAAACTTTGATGTTGGACTTCAAAATCTCAAAATATTTCAGATTTCTTTAAACTTTGGTGACGGTGTTCTTCCAAATGGGTTGTCAGAAAGAATAGCTTCGCACAAAAAGTGTTAGATTAGTGTACAGTGAAAAATTATTTCATTGGTTGTGTAGAAGTTTTGGGGTGTTAATTATATCAAAATATCCACTTCGGCCAATTAGATTGCTTTATTGTAGTGTCCTAATGCAGCCATGCTTTCCTTTTCTTCTTCCTCCTCCTCCTTCTTCCTTCTGTCTTTAAAAGGCCAGACTACTGCCTGTTTACTTTTATCAATTATTGCTCATTCAAAAAATGCATGAACGTGTTTTTTAGGAGGGTTGGTTTCGAACATTTGTGAACCGTGATATAGAGCACCCACACAGATTTCCAAAAGTCGGCGCCTATGTTTCCATACCATGTAATCTGAAGCAGAAAATTCTTTCATAGTTTTTCCTTATACTCTAACTCTTTGGAAGTACAGTTAGAAGTTGTATTTTGTTCAGTCTGAATTGTGAAACTTATCTTTCAGCTGGGCGATGATTTCACTTTTTCCATTTCCACTCTCTTCTTTTTCCAGTTGTGCCACATAAGTATGCTCCAACAAAGAAACTATTTTTTTCTATTTTATTTTTTTTTCTCCAATTTTTGCTTTGGGTAGTTTTTCTCACTCTGAAGCCGCTTTTTCTTCACAGGAGATTCACCTAAATACTGAAGGCTGCTATTTAAAGAATTGAGTGCCAGATCTGAAACTACTTCATCTTCACTTAAATCTTCTCTGGAAGTACCTGGCTCAATTGAGGCAACATCTGCAGTGCTTGTTGGGATTTCTGATATTTTCTTTCTACATTTACTGTACATTTTTCCACCTAAAAATACATTAGGACATTAGTTTATCATCAACTCCTTAACATTCTATAAATTCTTCTGCACTCTTGCATGACTTACGTCCCTAAATGGATTGCAACAATACAATTTTGACTTGAAATCCATTCTTTACAAACTATTACTAAATGTTTCTTTACAACACATGTACACACCACAGCCATAAAAAAGTCTAATGGTGATTAAATAAGTCTCTCTGATTGGCTGTTCACTTAAACAGGCTAATGTTGATTGGTTGAAATAAAATTCTCTCTGATTAGCTGTTCGCAGCTATAAATATTACAGAATTGGTCAGAATAAGAGTAACTGCTATTTTCTAGGGAAAAAATGGATCTAAACTATTGCATGTTGTTGTTGGTTTTTAGGGGATTAAACAGCTAGGTCATCAGTCCCCTACTGCATGTTGATGGTGTACTTAAGTCCACAAAATAATTTTTTTGTGAATGATGCCTTTGGTGTGCCATCTTGATATTTAACAATAAAATATATTGTTTCCAGAAAATTTGAAGATAGGGTGTTTTGAGATATTCATGGTTAAAAGTCAAGGTCAATGACCTTTAGAATAAAAATATTCAGAAATCTGCCATGTTGCATATCAGTGTAAAGGTGTATTCATTAGCTTTCCAATGGTACCATTTTCATTGCTGTAACTTAATTAGAACCAGAATTACAGTCTTTTATGTAGAGATGGACACATGTAAATTTTGCACAAATTCCAAACTTTCCAGACCTCTAACTTATTTCACAGTTGTAATACAGACCTGCAAATTGGTATTTTTCCATCTGTTATCTGGGTCGTTGAATGCACCAAATTTGAAAGATATCTGAGAGGGTCAGTTTGAAGTGACATGGAATGACTCTTTGGCTAGATATTCTCTCATGAATACTGCTGTTTCATATATGTACAAACATGGAACATTTAGAATTTTTAGTTCATGAAAAAGAGGACGATATGACTCTTGTCTTATTCTATTGCATATTATTCTGATAGCTCATATTTGGGTTTTAAATACTGTATGATTACAGTGTGAATTTCCCCATAATCTAAGTCCATACTTTATTGAAGACTGTAAATGAGTGGATAGGCTTGCAGCATAATTTTTCTGTTCCAGTTTGCATTTAATACTCGCAGCATATAGCAGACAGATGATAACTTAGCTGCTAGAACTTGTACATGTGTATTCCATTTTAGGTTACTATGTTGGTAAGAATTTTACATCATCAACCACTTTTATATTTTTATTATTTATTTGTATGAATGGCAGGTTTTTTCTTTTGGTGTGAAATAATAAAGTGCGTGCACACAGTTTTATCAGTGTTACTTATGCGCTTATTTTTCTCAAATCAATGTGTTCACAATGACGATACAAACACGATCTTCAGAAGCATATATGCTCATTAGATAATATAGGAGCTAAGCAAAATAAGCAAGTGGCCATAAGACACTTACTAGTTTTGCCTATAAGATTGCATCTTAATTGACATGTGTTTATGGTCACGTGCTTATTTTGCTTTTCCTTCATCATGAAACTAGTATCTATCCTTCTGAGAAATACGTTTCTATAGCCTTTAGACAGCAACACTTACGTGAAAGGCTTGCAATAAATCTTTTACTATGCAACCAACTGACTGTGCTTCACTTTCTTAATGAAAATTTTGCATGAACAGTTACTGCCTCCAGCCATGTTTAAAGTGGCACCTACACAGTCGATAATGTTGATAATATTTCCACGCGGAAACTCAATATTGTCAATAATGAGCACGTTATTTTTAACACTGCATTCAGCTTTCCGGGCGCTAACTGACAGACAACACCTATTGTTATTATTTCTTGGCCAAGTAATGTCGTGAATCGATGTCTTCTTTCGAAGGGAATCTGCGAATAAATAAACTGTCGTTTCCTGCCACAGGGCTTCGGTAATTGCACACGTTTTCATGTGAAACAGGAAACAGTAATAGCGATTCCATTGTCACTCCTACACACTACGGACTGTCATTGTCAACAAGGTGAAAATTATGTCTTGCGAATTACGTAATTGCGACGATACTAAAAACTTATCTTTAGTTATTCGTGTATCCTACACAGGGAACAATTTTTCATTCTTTGCATCCAAAATTTTGTAGCTTGTTCTGTACGGGAAACCGTTTCTCACTTCCACTACCGACGTTATGAGTACAAAACTGGCGATCACACGACTAAGTAACGTTCTGAATACTCGACATTTCCACGAAAACTCCAACTGAGTCGAAACTACATTCTTAATCCTGTACGTGAGATTCGCGACTATTGTGTCAATAACAAACGATTCTGTACGACCGCCTTAGGCACAGAAAGCTAGTGTGGCTGTAGCGACTCACAAATCATCGAGCCACGCATTGCACAGAATTATTAGCGACTAGTGGGTGCCTGGCATTTAGTGTGATACCAGCGTTTATGTCGACCTATTCTTTCACGTCCAGCAACAATTTCTTCCCAGCGATGCACGATGTGTGGAGAAAAAGAATGCATTTATTTTCCGGATTTCTCTTGACGGTATTCCATTTTTTTTAATCCGACGAACAGAACGAATGATAACAAAGTTTACAGTATCACCTGTTTCGGGTCTATCCGGAAACCGAACGCAATGTGCCAAATAGTTTCACTTCCTGACAACACGAAGTTGCGAAATTCCGTTCGTAGACGGCTACAGTTTAACAGAAAGCTGTCCAGCGCCTCTCTGCACTTGGCTCGAGAGCAGCAGAAGCGCAGCCGAATGGAAAACCCAGTTCAATGGAAATGCGGCAAATATGGAGACGCTACAGCCGGCCGCGAAAACGAAGACAGCGCGACGTCTGTTCTGTTTTGGAAAACTCTGGACAGGCGCCACGAATCACACTTCGGGCCACTGAGTAGTTCGCTCTCGTCACAACATGGGCCGAAAAATTCCCTCGCACTTGGTGAGTGCGCAAGATGTAACAACGTTTCAGATTAAGGAAGAGATTGGTGGTCAAATGACGAAGCAGAAGCGAAATGTTTAAAAGCACAATATACGGTGTCATGCGCGAGAAATAAAGTACGTTTACAATTATCTGTGCCACTGTCAATGTCAACATTAACAGGCCGTTCCTTCTTCCGCCCAGAGAGACAGCGAAATAATTATTATTACTTTTAACATTCCTCCATTCTACAGCAACAGTTATCTAAGGAAAACTATAACAATACCCGCGCCTATTATTAAATAAAAGAGCCGCTGACTTTTTAGGTCGGTCCACAGAGAAATTACTGTTTCGATTGCCACTCATTCGATCGACGCGCCGCTTCCGCGAGTGACGTGCTGCCATCTGTCGGTGAACGGCCGCACTACGTTCTCCGTAACTGGGAGCGCAGTTGGCGACTTTTCACACCAGAGGCGCAACAGGACTGTCGGCATTGCTTACGTACGCCGAATGAAAGATAATACATGAAAACTTGGAAATCTGGCTTTGTTGGTGGGCACGAAGCATAAAGAACAATGTCTTACGTAATTAAGGGTTAGGACACATCCCAAAGGCAGAAACAATTTTTAATACTTTATTTTACCTTTTTTTAAATTTTTTATTTATTTTCTAGAAAGTGTTTCAAGACTTTGGATACTGCTAGCGGCCAGCTTATTTCAGAAATTTGCCTGTTCAGAAATTCCGGTGTTCATAGACCCATATAATCACGTAGGTTATGTTTCAATTTTTCATTCACACTGGCATACACCGAGGTCATCCGACTTGTATAGCCAAAAAATTTCTTTTTAATTTTTAATTTTTTCCCCTTATTTCATTTTAAGCGACCCTGCACTGCATTGTAGGTATCGGTTGCGTATCTAAGTGAAAGATAATACATAAACACTTCGAAATCTGGCTTTGTTGGTGAGCACGAAGCATAAAGACCAATGCCTTATACTGATGGCGTACGTAATTAAGGGTTAGGACGCATTCCAAAGGCAGTGCCAATTGTTTTTTTTTTCCTCGAAAGTCTTTCAAAACTTTGCATATTGCTAGGGGCCAGTTTATTTAAGAATTTTGGAGCAGTATGCTCGAGTGATAAATTACGTTTGATATCATCTACGCCACAGAGAACGTTAAAGTTAACATTATGTTCCTTCTTCGACCCAGTGCAACAATCGAGGTATTATTTTTACATTTGACGATCCTCCTCCATTCTGCGAAAAAGTAAAATAAATAAATTACTCTTTTGGAATGTGTACACTTCGCCCGACAATAGAAGTTAATTTTAAACAAGTACGAGCGATGCGGAAGTAAATTTTTTAATGGAGCGAAACACGAAGCTCCCAATCTGTAGCATCTTTCAGATCTTCAAAGCGAGAACCAGAAACATCAAGTCGCTATGTGAAGAATGTTTACACGTCTGATTGTTTTATATGCTGGTTGGTCGGTGGTTACTTTTAGGTTCCGCCTATGTCGTAATTGATACTGCCGTAAAAAATAATGTAGAAATGAAGCGAAGAGAGTGATGTAGCGTCATTTTCTACTCGTTAAATATTATAAAATTCGCAAAACACAACATACTGCGGTAAGCTATTATCTGTGTCACTATCAATGTCAACATTAACAGGCCGTTGCTTCTTCCGCCCAGAGAGACAGCGAAATTATTACTTTTACTTTTAACATTCCTCTATTCTACAGCAACAGTTGTCTACGGAAAACTATAATACCCGCGCCTATTATTAAATAAAAGAGCCGCTGGCTTTTTATGTCAGTCCGCAAAGAAATTACTGTTTGGATTGCCACTCATTCGTTCGTCGCGTCGCTTCCGCGAGTGACGTGCTGCCATCTGTCGGTGAACGGCCGCACTACGTCCTCCATAACCGGGATCGCAGTTGGCGCCTTTTCACACCAGAGGCGCCACAGGATGTCGGCATTGATTACGTACGCTAAATGCAAGATAATACATACACACTCCAAAATGTGGCTTTGCTGGTGGACAGGAAGCACCGTATATAGCTGACCATAAAATAATTGAAGTAAAGTAACAGTCAGGGGACATTACCGGTTCCTCACGAAGACCAGCGGCTGCGATTTTAAATCTGGTTCTAGACTACAAATTGCGAACAGTAACTTTCGAGATTTTAAAATTAAAAGCTATGTCATTTACTTGTTTATCTATTATTAAAACCAACAGACGTGATTGGTGGTTTGTTTTCGGCTCATAGTTACAAGAAACAAAAACAACTGCATTCATCCTCTAAGGGAATTTTCTTCATGACGAAAGAAGTTCCCATTTGGTAGCCTTTTCAGAGAGACAGACATTAAAAGTGCGAACTAAAGATATAGTCTTATCTAACGAGAATTTAGACTTGTATTTAAGCTTTATAAATGATGATTAGTCAGTGACAGGTATTAGGTGCCGCATAGGATGTAAATGTTGACAAAAAAGGGGGGCGTGTTAAAAAGTAAACAATTTGTGGGATGGCAGAGTGGGTTTAGGTCGGGACTCTCGTATTTGTTCCGCTAATCTGTTGTAATTGTTTCCACAGTCTGCACGGTATGTGGGTTGGCAGAGTGGTTTCTAAAAGGTCCCTAATTGTGCGTGAATTCCACCTACCTCTAGTCGGTCACAGGAGTCAGCGAAGTATGTCCTTGAACAGCCGGAAAGCGATGGAGAAGCTGCTATTCTATATCCCGCAGGCTCTGTGCCCACTTTACTGCCAGCTACCTGTAATAAAACTGTCCATTGCTCGACTTTACCAAAAGCGAGCACGATCGATGGCTACAGATAAAAGTTTGAGTTCAAATAAAAGTTTGTTACATTAATTGTCATTAAACACGCACTCTACAAGTCTGGTTGCCGCATGTGAATTCATCTAACGTGATCAGCCATAGACGCAGTTCAAAGGCAATGTTTACCCCAAGTTACAAGTAAACTAATCAAAGCAGTTATTTAGCTATGCTCGCCTTCGAAGTGACGAATCATCAACCCGTTTCCCACGCGTTTTCGTTCAAACATCCGTACAAACAGCACACGAAACTAGTCAGATAGGCGATCCAGGGCGGTGTACAGCCCTCGCGAAATCACTCGTCTTTTCACTGTGGTGACAGTGGTTTTGCAAAAGACAGTGGTTTTGCAAAAGACAGTGGTTTTGCAAAAGACAGTGGTTTTGCAAAAGACAGTGGTTTTGCAAAAGACAGTGGTTTTGCAAAAGACAGTGGTTTTGCAAAAGACAGTGGTTTCACAAAGGTGAGTGGTTTCGCAAAGGTGAGTGGTTTCACACAAGACAGTGGTTTCGCAAAGGTGAGTGGTTTCACACAAGACAGTGGTTTCGCAAAGGTGAGTGGTTTCGCACAAGACAGTGGTTTCGCACAAGGCAGTGGTTTCGCACAAGGCAGTGTTTTCACACAAGACAGTGGTTTCGCACAACACAGTGGTTTCGCACAAGACAGTGGTTTCGCACAAGACAGTGGTTTCGCACAAGACAGTGGTTTCGCAGAAGACAGTGGTTTCGCAGAAGACAGTGGTTACGCAGAAGACAGTGGTTTCGAAGAAGACAGTGGTTTCGCAGAAGACAGTGGTTTCGCAGAAGACAGTGGTTTCGCACAAGACAGTGGTTTCGCACAAGACAGTGGTTTCGCACAAGACAGTGGTTTCGCACAAGACAGTGGTTTCGCACAAGACAGTGGTTTCGCACAAGACAGTGGTTTCGCACAAGACAGTGGTTTCGCACAAGACAGTGGTTTCGCACAAGACAGTGGTTTCGCACAAGACAGTGGTTTCGCACAAGACAGTGGTGTCGCACAAGACAGTGGTGTCGCACAAGACAGTGGTGTCGCACAAGACAGTGGTGTCGCACAAGACAGTGGTGTCGCACAAGACAGTGGTGTCGCACAAGACAGTGGTGTCGCACAAGACAGTGGTGTCGCACAAGACAGTGGTGTCGCACAAGACAGTGGTGTCGCACAAGACAGTGGTTTCGCACAAGACAGTGGTGTCGCACAAGACAGTGGTGTCGCACAAGACAGTGGTGTCGCACAAGACAGTGGTGTCGCACAAGACAGTGGTGTCGCACAAGACAGTGGTGTCGCACAAGACAGTGGTGTCGCACAAGACAGTGGTGTCGCACAAGACAGTGGTTTCGCACAAGACAGTGGTGTCGCACAAGACAGTGGTGTCGCACAAGACAGTGGTGTCGCACAAGACAGTGGTGTCGCACAAGACAGTGGTGTCGCACAAGACAGTGGTTTCGCACAAGACAGTGGTGTCGCACAAGACAGTGGTGTCGCACAAGACAGTGGTGTCGCACAAGACAGTGGTGTCGCACAAGACAGTGGTGTCGCACAAGACAGTGGTGTCGCACAAGACAGTGGTGTCGCACAAGACAGTGGTGTCGCACAAGACAGTGGTGTCGCACAAGACAGTGGTGTCGCACAAGACAGTGGTGTCGCACAAGACAGTGGTTTCGCACAAGACAGTGGTTTCGCACAAGACAGTGGTTTCGCACAAGACAGTGGTTTCGCACAAGACAGTGGTTTCGCACGAGACAGTGGTTTCGCACGAGACAGTGGTTTCGCACGAGACAGTGGTTTCGCACGAGACAGTGGTTTCGCACGAGACAGTGGTTTCGCACGAGACAGTGGTTTCGCACGAGACAGTGGTTTCGCACGAGACAGTGGTTTCGCACGAGACAGTGGTTTCGCACGAGACAGTGGTTTCGCACGAGACAGTGGTTTCGCACGAGACAGTGGTTTCGCACGAGACAGTGGTTTCGCACGAGACAGTGGTTTCGCACGAGACAGTGGTTTCGCACGAGACAGTGGTTTCGCACAGGTCAGTGGTTTCGCACAAGACAGTGATTTCGCACAAGACAGTGGTTTCGCACAAGACAGTGGTTTCGCACAAGACAGTGGTTTCGCACAAGACAGTGGTTTCGCACAAGACAGTGGTTTCGCACAAGACAGTGGTTTCGCACAAGACAGTGGTTTCGCACAAGACAGTGGTTTCGCACTTGACAGTGGTTTCGCACTTGACAGTGGTTTCGCACATGACAGTTGTTTCGCACATGACAGTGGTTTCGCACATGACAGTGATTTCCCACAAGACAGTGATTTCCCACAAGACAGTGATTTCCCACAAGACAGTGGTTTTGCACAAGACAGTGGTTTTGCACAAGACAGTGGTTTCGCACAAGACAGTGGTTTCGCACAAGACAGTGGTTTCGCACAAGACAGTGGTTTCGCACAAGACAGTGGTTTCGCACAAGACAGTGGTTTCGCACAAGACAGTGGTTTCGCACAAGACAGTGGTTTCGCACAAGACAGTGGTTTCGCACTTGACAGTGGTTTCGCACTTGACAGTGGTTTCGCACATGACAGTGGTTTCGCACATGACAGTGGTTTCGCACATGACAGTGGTTTCGCACATGACAGTGGTTTCCGACAAGACAGTGGTTTCCCACAAGACAGTGGTTTCGCACAAGACAGTGGTTTCGCACAAGACAGTGGTTTTGCACAAGACAGTGGTTTTGCACAAGACAGTGGTTTTGCACAAGACAGTGGTTTCGCACAAGACAGTGGTTTCGCACAAGACAGTGGTTTCGCACAAGACAGTGGTGTTGCACAAGACAGTGGTGTTGCACAAGACAGTGGTTTCGCACAAGACAGTGGTTTCGCACAAGACAGTGGTTTCGCACAAGACAGTGGTTTCGCACAAGACAGTGGTTTCGCACAAGACAGTGGTTTCGCACAAGACAGTGGTTTCGCACAAGACAGTGGTTTCGCACAAGACAGTGTTTTAGCACAAGACAGTGTTTTCACACAAGACAGTGGTTTCGCACATGACAGTGGTTTTGCACATGGCAAAGGTTTCGCACATGGGAAAGGTTTCGCACATGGGAAAGGTTTCGCACATGGGAAAGGTTTCGCACATGGGAAAGGTTTCGCACAAGACAGTGGTTTTGCACAAGACAGTGGTTTTGCACAAGACAGTGGTTTTGCACAAGACAGTGTTTTAGCACAAGACAGTGTTTTCGCACAAGACAGTGATTTCGCACAAGACAGTGGGTTCGCACAAGACAGTGGTCTCGCACATGACAGTGGTTTCGCACAAGACAGTGGTTTCGCACAAGACAGTGGTTTCGCACAAGACAGTGGTTTCGCACAAGACAGTGGTTTCGCACAAGACAGTGGTTTCGCACAAGACAGTGGTTTCGCACAAGACAGTGGTTTCGCACAACACAGTGGTTTCGCACAACACAGTGGTTTCGCACAACACAGTGGTTTCGCACAACACAGTGGTTTCGCGCAAGACAGTGGTTTCGCACAAGACAGTGGTTTCGCACAAGACAGTGGTTTCGCACAAGACTGTGGTTCGCACATTGCAATGGTTTTGTACAAGACAGTGGTTTCGCACAAAACAGTGGTTTCGCACATGACAGTGGTTTCGCACATGGCACAGGTTTCGCACATGGCAAAGGTTTCGCACATGGGAATGGTTTCGTACATGACAATGGTTTCGCACAAGACAGTGGTTTCGCACAAGACAGTGGTTTCGCACAAGACAGTGGTTTCGCACAAGACAGTGGTTTCGCACAAGACAGTGGTTTCGCACAAGACAGTGGTTTCGCACATGACAGTGGTTTCGCACATGACAGTGGTTTCGCACATGACAGTGGTTTCGCACATGACAGTGGTTTCCCACAAGACAGTGATTTCCCACAAGACAGTGTTTTCGCACAAGACAGTGGTTTTGCACAAGACAGTGGTTTCGCACAAGACAGTGGTTTCGCACAAGACAGTGGTTTCGCACAAGACAGTGGTTTCGCACAAGACAGTGGTTTCGCACAAGACAGTGGTTTCGCACAAGACAGTGGTTTCACACTTGACAGTGGTTTCGCACTTGACAGTGGTTTCGCACATGACAGTGGTTTCGCACATGACAGTGGTTTCGCACATGACAGTGGTTTCGCACATAACAGTGATTTCCCACAAGACAGTGTTTTCGCACAAGACAGTGTTTTCGCACAAGACAGTGGTTTTGCACAAGACAGTGGTTTTGCAAAAGACAGTGGTTTTGCACAAGACAGTGGTTTTGCACAAGACAGTGGTTTTGCACAAGACAGTGGTTTCGCACAAGACAGTGGTTTCGCACAAGACAGTGGTTTCGAACATGACAGAGTTTTAGCACAAGACAGTGTTTTCACACAAGACAGTGGTTTCGCACATGACAGTGGTTTCGCACATGGCAAAGGTTTCGCACATGGGAAAGGTTTCGCACATGGGAAAGGTTTCGCACATGGGAAAGGTTTCGCACAAGACAGTGGTTTTGCACAAGACAGTGGTTTTGCACAAGACAGTGTTTTAGCACAAGATAGTGTTTTCGCACAAGACAGTGGTTTCGCACAAGACAGTGGGTTCGCACAAGACAGTGGTCTCGCACATGACAGTGGTTTCGTACAAGACAGTGGTTTCGCACAAGACAGTGGTTTCGCACAAGACAGTGGTTTCGCACAAGACAGTGGTTTCGCACAAGACAGTGGTTTCGCACAAGACAGTGGTTTCGCACAAGACAGTGGTTTCGCACAAGACAGTGGTTTCGCACAAGACAGTGGTTTCACACAAGACAGTGGTTTCGCACAAGACAGTGGTTTCGCACTTGACAGTGGTTTCGCACATGACAGTGGTTTCGCACATGACAGTGGTTTCGCACATGACAGTGGTTTCGCACATAACAATGATTTCCCACAAGACAGTGTTTTCCCACAAGACAGTGTTTTCGCACAAGACAGTGTTTCGCACAAGACAGTGGTTTTGCACAAGACAGTGGTTTTGCACAAGACAGTGGTTTTGCACAAGACAGTGGTTTTGCACAAGACAGTGGTTTTGCACAAGACAGTGGTTTTGCACAACACAGTGGTTTCGCACAACACAGTGGTTTCGCACAACACAGTGGTTTCGCACAAGACAGTGGTTTCGCACAAGACAGTGGTTTCGCACAAGACAGTGGTTTCGCACAAGACAGTGGTTTTGCACAAGACAGTGGTTTCGCACAAGACAGTGGTTTTGCACAAGACAGTGGTTTCGCACAAGAGAGTGGTTTCGCACAAGAGAGTGGTTTCGCACAACACAGTGGTTTCGCCCAACACAGTGGTTTCGCACAAGGCAGTGGTTTCGCACAAGAGTGTGGTTTCGCACAAGACAGTGGTTTCGCACAAGACAGTGGTTTCGCACAAGACAGTGGTTTCGCACAAGACAGTGGTTTCGCACAAGACAGTGGTTTCGCACAAGACAGTGGTTTCGCACAAGACAGTGGTTTTTACAAGACAGTGGTTTCGCACAAGACAGTGGTTTCGCACAAGACAGTGGTTTCGCACTAGACAGTTGTTTCGCACAATAGTTTGTTTCGCACTAGACATTGGTTTCACGCAAGACATTGGTTACGCACAAAACAGTGGTTTCGCACGAGACAGTGGTTTCGCACGAGACAGTGGTTTCGCACGAGACAGTGGTTTCGCACGAGACAGTGGTTTCGCACAAGACAGTGGTTTCGCACGAGACAGTGGTTTTGCACGAGACAGTGGTTTAGCACAGTTGAGTGGTTTCGCACAGGTGAGTGGTTTCGCACATGACAGTGGTTTGGCACCTGACAGTGGTGTCGCACAAGAGAGTGGTTTCGCACAGAACAGTGGTTTCGCACTAAATAGTGGTTTCGCATATGACAGTGGTTTCACACATGGCAAAGGTTTCGCAGAAGACAGTGGTTTCGCACTAGTCATTGGTTTCGTACAAGACAGTGGTTTCGCAAAAGAGAGTGGTTTCGCACAAGAGTGTTGTTTCACGCTAGACAGTGGTTTCGCTGATGACAGTGGTTTCGCACAAGACAGTGGTTTCGCACATTGCAATGGTTTTGTACAAGACAGTGGTTTCGCACATGACAGTGGTTTCACAAATGACAGTGTTTTCGCACAAGACTGTGGTTTCGCACAAGACTGTGGTTTCGCACAAGACTGTGGTTTCGCACAAGACTGTGGTTTCGCACAAGACTGTGGTTTCGCACTAGACAGTGGTTTCGCACTAGACAGTGGTTTCGCACAAGACAGTGGTTTCGCACAAGACAGTGGTTTCGCACAAGACAGTGGTTTCGCACAAGACAGTGGTTTCACACAAGACAGTGGTTTCGCACAAGACAGTGGTTTCGCACAAGACAGTGGTTTCGCACAAGACAGTGGTTTCGCACAAGACAGTGGTTTCGCACAAGACAGTGGTTTCGCACAAGACAGTGGTTTCGCACAAGACAGTGTTTTCGCACAAGACAGTGTTTTCGCGCAAGACAGTGTTTTCGCACAAGACAGTGGTTTCGCACAAGACAGTGGTTTCGCACAAGACAGTGGTTTCGCACAAGACAGTGGTTTCGCACAAGACAGTGGTTTCGCACAAGACAGTGGTTTCGCACAAGACAGTGGTTTCGCACAAGACAGTGGTTTCGTACAAGACAGTGGTTTCGCACAAGACAGTGGTTTCGCACAAGACAGTGGTTTCGCACAAGACAGTGGTTTCGCACAAGACAGTGGTTTCGCACAAGACAGTGGTTTCGCACAAGACAGTGGTTTTGCACAAGACATTGGTTTCGCGCAAGACAGTGGTTTCGCACAAGACAGTGGTTTCGCACAAGACAGTGGTTTCGCACAAGACAGTGGTTTCGCACAAGACAGTGGTTTCGCACAAGATTGTGGTTTCGCACAAGATTGTGGTTTCGCACAAGACAGTGGTTTCGCACAAGACAGTGGTTTCGCACATGACAGTGGTTTCGCACATGACAGTGTTTTCGCACATGACAGTGGTTTCGCACATGACAGTGGTTTCGCACATGACAGTGGTTTCGCACATGACAGTGGTATAGCACAAGACAGTGGTATCGCACAAGACAGTGGTTTCGCACAAGGCAGTGTTTTCGCACAAGGCAGTGGTTTCGCACAAGGCAGTGGTTTCGCACAAGGCAGTGGTTTCGCACAAGGCAGTGGTTTCGCACAAGACAGTGGTTTTGCACAAGACAGTGGTTTCGCACAAGACAGTGGTTTCGCGCAAGACAGTGGTTTCGCGCAAGACAGTGGTTTCGCGCAAGACAGTGGTTTCGCACTAGACAGTGGTTTCGCACAAGACATTGGTTTCGCACAAAACAATCTTTTCGCACGAGGCAGTGGTTTCGCACAAGACAGTGGTTTCGCACAGGACAGTGGTCAGGAGAGTGGTTTCGCACAGGACAGTGGTTTCGCACAGGACAGTGGTTTCGCACAGGTGAGTGGTTTCGCACGTGACAGTAGTTTCGCACATGACAGTGGTTTCGCACAAGACAGTGGTTTCGCACAAGACAGTGGTTTCGCACAAGACAGTGGTTTCGCACAAGACAGTGGTTTCACACAAGACAGTGGTTTCGCACAAGACAGTGGTTTCGCACAAGACAGTGGTTTCGCACAAGACAGTGGTTTCGCACGAGACAGTGGTTTCGCACAAGACAGTGGTTTCGCACAAGACAGTGGTTTCGCACAAGACAGTGGTTTCGCACAAGTCATTGGTTTCGCACAAGACAGTGGTTTCGCACAAGTCATTGGTTTCGCACAAGACAGTGGTTTCGCACAAGACAGTGGTTTCGCACAGGAGTGTTGTTTCGCACTAGACATTGGTTTCGCTGATGACAGTGGTTTCGCACAGGACAGTGGTTTCGCACAGGTGAGTAGTTTCGCACATGACAGTAGTTTCGCACATGACAGTAGTTTCGCACATGACAGTGGTTTCGCACATGACAGTGGTTTCGCACAAGACAGTGGTTTCGCACAAGACAGTGGTTTCGCACAAGACAGTGGTTTCGCACAAGACAGTGGTTTCGAACAAGACAGTGGTTTCGCACAAGACAGTGGTTTCGCACAAGACAGTGGTTTCGCACATGACAGTGGTTTCGCACATGACTGTGGTTTCGCACATGACTGTGGTTTCGCACATGACTGTGGTTTCGCACTAGACAGTGGTTTCGCACAAGACAGTGGTTTCGCACAAGACTGTGGTTTCGCACTAGACAGTGGTTTCGCACAAGACATAGGTTTCGCACAAGACAGTGGTTTCGCACAAGACAGTGGTTTCGCACAAGACAGTGGTTTCGCACAAGACAGTGGTTTCGCACAAGACAGTGGTTTCGCACAAGACAGTGGTTTCGCACAAGACAGTGGTTTCGCACAAGACAGTGGTTTCGCACAAGACAGTGGTTTCGCACAAGACAGTGGTTTCGCACAAGACAGTTGTATCGCACAAGACAGTGGTTTCGCACAAGACAGTGGTTTCGCACAAGACAGTGGTTTCTCACAAGACAGTGGTTTCGCACAAGAAAGTGGTTTCGCACAAGAAAGTGGTTTCGCACAAGAAAGTGGTTTCGCACAAGAAAGTGGTTTCGCACAAGAAAGTGGTGTTGCACAAGAAAGTGGTTTCGCACAAAACAGTGGTTTCGCACAAGACAGTGGTTTCGCACAAGACAGTGGTTTCGCACAAGACAGTGGTTTCGCACAAGACAGTGGTTTCGCACAAGACAGTGGTTTCGCACACGACAGTAATTTCGCACACGACAGTGGTTTCGCACAAGACTGTGGTTTCGCACAAGGCAGTGATTTCGCACAAGAGAATGGTTTCGCACAAGACAGTGGTTTCGCACAAGACAGTGGTTTCGCACAAGACAGTGGTTTCGCACAATACAGTGGTTTCGCACAAGACAGTGGTTTCGCACAAGACAGTGGTTTCGCACAAGACAGTGGTTTCGCACAAGACAGTGGTTTCGCACAAGACAGTGGTTTCGCACACGACAGTGGTTTCGCACACGACAGTGGTTTCGCACACGACAGTGGTTTCGCACACGACAGTGGTTTCGCAAACGACAGTGGTTTCGCAAACGACAGTGGTTTCGCAAACGACAGTGGTTTCGCACACGACAGTGGTTTCGCACACGACAGTGGTTTCGCACACGACAGTGGTTTCGCACACGACAGTGGTTTTGCACACGACACTGGTTTCGCACACGACAGTGGTTTCGCACACGACTGTGGTTTCGCACACGACTGTTTCTGCACACGACAGTGGTTTCGCACACGACAGTGTTTTGGCACAAGAGAGTGGTTTCGCACAAGGCTGTGGTTTCGCACAAGACTGTGGTTTCGCACAAGACTGTGGTTTCACACAAGACTGTGGTTTCGCACAAGGCAGTGGTTTCGCACAAGGCAGTGGTTTCGCACAAGGCAGTGGTTTCGCACAAGGCAGTGGTTTCGCACAAGGCAGTGGTTTCGCACAAGGCAGTGGTTTCGCACAAGACAGTGGTTACGCACAAGACAGTGGTTTCGCACAAGACAGTGGTTTCGCACAAGACAGTGGTTTCGCACAAGACAGTGGTTTCGCACAAGACAGTGGTTTCGCACAAGGCAGTGGTTTCGCACAAGGCAGTGGTTTCGCACAAGGCAGTGGTTTCGCACAAGGCAGTGGTTTTGCACAAGACTGTGGTTTCGCACAAGACAGTGGTTTCGCACAAGGAAGTGGTTTTGCACAAGGCAGTTGTTTCTCACAAGACAGTTGTTCTGCACAAGACAGTGGTTTCGCAAAAGACAGTGGTTTCACACAAAACAGTGGTATCGCACAAGACAGTGGTTTCTCAAAAGACAGTGGTTTCTCACAAGACAGTGGTTTCTCACAAGACTGTGGTTTCCCAAAAGGCAGTGGATTCGCACAAAAGAGTGGTTTTGCACAAGACAGTGGTTACGCACAAGGTAGTGGTTTCGCACACGGCAGTCGTATCGCACAAGACAGTGGTTTCGCACAAGACAGTGGTTTCGCACAAGACAGTGGTTTCGCACAAGAGAGTGGTTTCGCACAAGACAGTGGTTTCGCACAAGAGAGTGGTTTCGCACAAGACAGTGGTTTCGCACAAGACAGTGCATTCGCACAAGACAGTGGTTTCGCACAAGGCAGTGCTTTCGCACAAGGCAGTGTTTTCGCACAAGGCAGTGGTTTCGCACAAGACAGTGGTTTCGCACAAGACAGTGGTTTCGCACAAGACAGTGGTTTCGCACAAGACAGTGGTTTCGCACAAGATAGTGGTTTCGCACAAGACAGTGGTTTCGCACAAGACAGTGGTTTCGCACAAGACAGTGGTTTAGCACAAGACAGTGGCTTAGCACAAGACAGTGGTTTAGCACAAGACAGTAGTTTCGCACAAGACAGTGGTTTCGTACAAGAGAGTGCTTGCACACAAGACAGTGGTTTCGTACAAGACAGTGGTTGCACACAAGACAGTGGTTGCACACAAGACAGTGGTTGCACACAAGAGAGTGGTTTCGCACAAGACAGTGGTTTCGCACAAGACAGTGGTTTCGCACAAGACAGTGGTTTCGCACAAGACAGTGGTTTCGCACAAGACAGTGTTTTCGCACAAGACAGTGGTTTCGCACAAGACAGTGGTTTCGCACAAGACAGTGGTTTCGCACAAGACAGTGGTTTCGCACAAGACAGTGGTTTCGCACAAGACAGTGGTTTCGCACAAGACAGTGCATTGGCACAAGACAGTGGTTTCGCACAAGGCAGTGGTTTCGCACAAGACAGTGGTTTCGCACAAGACAGTGGTTTCGCACAAGAGAGTGGTTTCGCACAAGACAGTGGTTTCGCACAAGGCAGTGCTTTCGCACAAGGCAGTGTTTTCGCACAAGACAGTGGTTTCGCACAAGACAGTGGTTTCGCACAAGACAGTGGTTTCGCACAAGACAGTGGTTTCGCACAAGACAGTGGTTTCGCACAAGACAGTGGTTTCGCACAAGACAGTGGTTTAGCACAAGACAGTGGTTTAGCACAAGACAGTGGTTTAGCACAAGACAGTAGTTTCGCACAAGACAGTGGTTTCGTACAAGAGAGTGCTTGCACACAAGACAGTGGTTTCGTACAAGACAGTGGTTGCACACAAGACAGTGGTTGCACACAAGACAGTGGTTGCACACAAGACAGTGGTTTCGCACAAGACAGTGGTTTCGCACAAGACAGTGGTTTCGCACAAGACAGTGGTTTCGCACAAGACAGTGGTTTCGCACAAGACAGTGGTTTCGCACAAGACAGTGGTTTCGCACAAGACAGTGGTTTCGCACAAGACAGTGGTTTCGCACAAGACAGTGCATTCGCACAAAACAGTGGTTTCACACAAGACAGTGGTTTCGCACAAGACAGTGGTTTCGCACAAGAGAGTGGTTTCGCACAAGACAGTGGTTTCGCACAAGACAGTGCATTCGCACAAGACAGTGGTTTCGCACAAGGCAGTGCTTTCGCACAAGGCAGTGTTTTCGCACAAGGCAGTGGTTTCGCACAAGACAGTGGTTTCGCACAAGACAGTGGTTTCGCACAGGACAGTGGTTTCGCACAAGACAGTGGTTTCGCACAAGACAGTGGTTTCGCACAAGACAGTGGTTTCGCACAAGACAGTGGTTTCGCACAAGACAGTGGTTTAGCACAAGACAGTGGTTTAGCACAAGACAGTGGTTTAGCACAAGACAGTGGCTTAGCACAAGACAGTGGTTTAGCACAAGACAGTAGTTTCGCACAAGACAGTGGTTTCGTACAAGAGAGTGCTTGCACACAAGACAGTGGTTTCGTACAAGACAGTGGTTGCACACAAGACAGTGGTTGCACACAAGACAGTGGTTGCACACAAGACAGTGGTTTCGCACAAGACAGTGGTTTCGCACAAGACAGTGGTTTCGCACAAGACAGTGGTTTCGCACAAGACAGTGGTTTCGCACAAGACAGTGGTTTCGCACAAGACAGTGGTTTCGCACAAGACAGTGGTTTCGCACAAGACAATGGTTTCGCACAAGACAGTGGTTTCGCACAAGACAGTGGTTTCGCACAAGACAGTGCATTGGCACAAGACAGTGGTTTCGCACAAGGCAGTGGTTTCGCACAAGACAGTGGTTCTGCACAAGACAGTGGTTTCGCACAAGACAGTGGTTTCGCACAAGACAGTGGTTTCGCACAAGACAGTGGTTTCGCACAAGACAGTGGTTTCGCACAAGACAGTGGTTTCGCTCAGGACAGTGGTTTCGCACAGGACAGTGGTTTCGCACAGGACAGTGGTTTCGCACAAGACAGTGATTTCGCACAAGACAGTGATTTCGCACAAGACAGTGATTTCGCACAAGGCAGTGGTTTCGCACCAGAGAGTGGTACCGCACAAGACAGTGATTTCGCACTAGAGAGTGGTTTCGGAAAAGACAGTCGTAGCACACACGACAGTGGTTTCCCACAAGACAGTGGTTTAGCACAAGACAGTGGTTTCGCACAAGACTGTGGTTTCGCACAAGACAGTGGTTTCGCACAAGACAGTGGTTTCGCACAAGGCAGTGGTTTCGCACGAGACAGTGGTTTAGCACAAGACAGTGGTTTCGCACAAGACAGTGGTTTCGCACAAGACATTGCTCGCACACAAGACAGTGGTTTCGCACAAAACATTGGTTTCGCTTAAGACAGTGGTTGCACACCAGACATTGGTTTCGCACAAGACAGTGTTTTCGCACTAGACAGTGGTTTCGCACAAGACAGTGGTTTCGCACAAGACAGTGGTTTCGCACAAGGCAGTGGATTCGCACAAGACAGTGGTTTCGAACAAGACAGTGGCTTCGCACAAGGCAGTGGTTTTGCACAAGGCAGTGGTTTCGCACAAGGCAGTGGTTTCGCACAAGGCAGTGGTTCCGCACAAGACAGTAGTGTCACACACGACAGTGGTTTTGCACAGGACAGTGGTTTCGCACAGGACAGTGGTTTCGCACAGGACAGTGGTTTCTCACAAGACAGTTGTTTCGCAAAGGACAGTGGTTTCGCAAAGGACAGTGGTTTCGCACAGGACTGTGGATTCGCACAGGACACTGGTTTCGCACAAGACAGTGGTTTCGCACAAGACAGTGGTTCCGCACAAGACAGTAGTGTCACACACGACAGTGGTTTCGCACAGGACAGTGGTTTTGCACAGGACAGTGGTTTCGCAAAGGACAGTGGTTTCGGAAAAGACAGTGGTTTCACACTGGACAGTGGTTTCGCACAATACAGTGGTTTCGCAAAGGACAGTTGTTTCGCAAAGGACAGTGGTTTCGCAAAGGACAGTGGTTTCGCAAAGGACAGTGGTTTCGCACAGGACAGTGGTTTCGCACAGGACAGTGGTTTCGCACAAGAGAGTGGTTTCGCACAAGGCAATGGTTTCGCCTAAGAGAGTGGTTTCGCACAAGAGAGTGGTTTAGCACAAGACAGTGGTTTCGCACCAGAAAGTGGTTTCGCACAAGACAGTGCATTTGCACAAGGCAGTGGTTTCGCACAAGGCAGTGGTTTTGCACAAAACAGTGGTTTCGCACAAGACAGTGGTTTCGCACAAGGCAGTGGTTTCGCACAAGGCAGTGGTTGCACACAAGACAGTGGTTTCGCACAAGACAGTGGTTTCGCACAAGACCATGGTTTCACCACCTCTCTACCACCCCCACCCCTCTTCTTCCCCACCCCTCTTCTTCCCCACCCCTCTACAACCCTACCCCTATTCCACCCTAACCTTTGTACCCCCACCCCTTTACCACTCCCACCCCTCCACCCCCTACCCCTGTACCCCCCACACCTCTACCACCTCCACCACTCTACCACACTCACCACTCTCAGATCCCACCGCTCTACCCCCACCCCTCTCTAATCCCACTTCTCTACCACCCCCACCCCTCTACCACCCCCACCCCTCTTCTACCCCACGACTTTACCACCCCCACCCCTCTTCTACTCCACCCCTCTTCCACCCCCACGTTTGTACCACCCCCATCCCTCTACCACTCCCACCCCTCCACCCCCTACCCCTCTACCCCCCACACCTCTACCACCCCCACCACTCTACCACACCCACCACTCTCCGATCCCACACCTCTACCCTCCACCCCTCTCTAATCCCAACCCTCTACAACCCCCACCCCTCTATCCCCCCACCCCTCTACCCTCCACCCCTCTCTAATCCCACCTCTCTACAACCCCCACCCCTCTACCCCCCACCTCTCTACCTTCCACCTCTCTCACCCTCCACCCCTCTACCCCCCACCTCTCTCAGATCAAACCCCTCTACCACCCCTACCCCTCTACATCCCACCCGTCTACCACCTCCACCCCTCTACCATCGCCTCCACTCTACCACCCCCACCACTCACTGATCCCACCCCTCTACCCTCCGCCCCTCGCTAATCCCACCCCTCTACAACCCCCACCCCTCTACCACCCCCACCCCTATACCACCCCCACCCCTCTTCTTCCCCACCCCTCTACTACCCTACACCTCTTCCACCCCCACCTTCGTACCACCCCCACCCCTCTACCACTCCCACCCCCACCCCTCTACCCCCCACACCACTACCACCACCACCACTCTACCACACCCACCACTCTCCGATCCCACCCCTCTACCCCCACCCCTCTACCACCCCCACCCCTCTACCACCCCACCCCTCTACCACCCCCACCCCTCGTCTACCCCACCCCTCTTCCACCCCCACATTTTTACCACCCCCATCCCTCTACCACTCCCACCCCTCCACCCCCTACCCCTCTACCCCCCACCGCTCTACAACCCCCACCACTCTACCACCCCCACCCCTCTCCTATCCCACCCCTCTACCCTCCACCCCTCTCTAATCACACCCCTCTACAACCCCCTCCCCTCTAACCCCCACCCCTCTACCACCCCCACCCCTCTACCACCTTCACCCCTCTAACACCCCACGCTTCTACCCCCAACCCTCTTCGTTTCCACCCCTCTACCACCCCCACCCCTCTACTACCCCCTCTGCACTATTACCCATACCCCTCTCCTACCCCCACGCCTATACCACCCCACCCCTCTACCACCCCCATCCCTCTACCACCCCCACAAGTCTACCACCACAACCCTTGTACCATGCTCTACAACCACACCAGTTTACCACCCCCACCCTTCCTCGATTCCAACCCACTATCGCTACCCCTATACCATCCCCACCCCTCTACCACCCCTATCAGTCCACCACCCCTACCCCTCTTCCTCCCCCATTTGTTTTCCACCCATACCAGTCAACCACCCCCAACAATCTACCACCCCCACCAATCTACAACCCCTATCAGTTTACCACCCCACGCCTCCACCACCCTCACCCCTCTACCACCCATATCATTCTTCCACCCCCACCTTTCTATCACACCCACCAGTTTTAGATCCCCCACCAATCTACACCCCACCCCTCTACTGACCCTACCTCTCTACCACCTTCACCAGTCTACCATCCCATTACTCTACCACCCCCTCTCCCTTTACCACCCCCTCTCCCTTTACCACCCCCACCAGTCTACCACCCCCACCAGTCTACCAACCCCACCAGTCTACCAACCCCACCAGTCTACCACCCCCACCAGTCTACCACCCCCACCAGTCTTCCCCCCCAACAGTCTACCACCCTCACCAGTCCTACACCCCCACCTCTCTGCCACCCCCAAAAGTCTACCACCCCCACCAGTCTTCCACCCCCATCTCTCTGCCACCCCCATCAGTCTTCCACCCCCACTTCTGTACCACCCCCACCACTCCACCGCCCCCCAGTCTACTGCACAACCCGTTTACCTACCCCCCCACCAGTCAATACACTTTCATTCATCAACCCCCTTCCCAAATCCAAACCCACTATAGAACCCAAGATAAACCGTGTAGGACTTACTATGCGCCAAAGTTACGCCGTGTGTGCAGTAGTTGAGTTGTAATTGAAGGCTGTCTGCTCATACATCTCCGTTTATCATTCTGCATTATGTTTTCTATCTAACGTTTTCGCTGTTTGAAGTCGTAACAGACGGAATTTAATGAAGGTTACAATTGTGTTCCCCCGTAGGCATTTATCGCCCCCTCGTTGCTAAATATACATCAAACGTATGGTGGAAAAAGAGTAAGAAATACTTGTAAATAAATTTTAATGGAGCATTTTATCTACGTCGCATATTATATAAACAATTAGCAATATGAGTAGAAATGGCATTCACCTCATAACAGTGTATAAATACTTTGGAAGTAAGTGCCACCTGTTACTCTAACTGTGTACTGATTATGATAGGTAACGTAACTAACACATAGGGCGTATTAGAAAAGCTGTGTCAAATTATATTTTGTTTATTTAATTTTTTATATTTATTTTTATTACGTGTTATAAGATGTTTGATATTGCTAGCGGCCAGTTAATTTCACATCCAAGTCGTCCAACTCGTTGAGCGCTTTTCTTTTATCGTAATTGTATCGTGAAACCCAAAAAAGGAGTTCAAGCGTCCCTGCATTACTAACCCGAATTGGGGGTTCAAGAGACCATGCCTTGAAAATACACGTATTGCCATTAGCGTAACTAACACATACCACACGTACCGAAATCAGTGTCAAATTCTAATTTATTTAAATATTTTTATTTTATTATTATTATTAGTAGTAGTATTATAATTACTAATTTCAGATATATGTATGAAGAGATTCCGGTAAACAAGGGCATAGACGAGCACGTCAGTTATGCTTTAATTTTCCATTCATGCCAGCAAACGCCAGAGGCGTCTGACTTGTCCACTGCCTTTATTACATTTCAAAACCTGATGGCGTTTAAGCGACCCTGCCTCTAAAACCCAAGGCGGAGTTCAAGCGACCATGCCTAGCACGTATACGTATCAATATGTACACCTGTACTCTGCGTGCGTGCGGCGGCGACGACGTTGTTCGCGAGGAGACAAAAGTCTCACTTAAAAATTGACAGCATACGTAACTAACACATACGACGCGTACCAAATGCAGTGTCAAGTTCCGATTTAGTTAAATATTTTTACTTTATTTTTATTATTATTAATGCTTTTATTTTTCTCTTTTATTATTATTATTAATTTTTTGCTTTCTTTTTTTTTTTTTTTTTTTTTTTTTTAGAATGTGATATAAGAAGTTAGATGTTGGTATCGGGCAGTTAATTTCAGATATATGCATTCAGGAATTCGGGTTTTCATTGGCATAGACCAGCACGTCAGTTATGTTTTAAATTCCATTCATACCAGCAAACGGGCGTTTCACTTATCCAGCACCTTTATTAGATTTAAAAACCTTAAGGCGTTTAAGCGACCCTGCCTTTAAAACCTAAATGCGGAGTCCAAGCGACCATGTCTACCACATACACGTCAATAACCTCACGTGTATTCTGCGTGCGTGCGGCGGAGACGACGACGTTCGCGAGAAGACAGGGTCTTACATAGTAAAAATATGGTGCGCAGAGCACGAGTAGACAGCGACTCCGCTCAGGTTATAACGACGTACGGCGGACGGAACGCCTGCGAGAGACCGGCACATGTAAACAATACTATACGCGGCAAGCGGTATAGGCAGCCCGAATTCCACATTCGGGCTCACATACACGATGAAACCCCGATAGAAATATCTGCCCCTGCTGCTTCCTTCCGTCTCTCCTTACGTGTCCCCCCTAAACACAACTTACTAATTTGCAACTCACGTGTGTCACAACTGGAAACACGTACAATGTTTTCGCAAAGTATCCCTCCAACTTGCTACGTCTTTCGTGCCTCCTGGCGGCTCCCATCATTCCAAATTCACCCTCACACACACATTAAAACCCCGATAGAGTGCCCACAGCGTTGCTACACATCGCAACTCTCCAAATCTTGCCTTTCCCTTTTCCCTTCAAAACTTCGACAACACGCAAACTTTTACTTCACGTGTCGAGCGCCTAACCTCGCCAGTTGGCAACACTGTGCCCGCCCGAAATATCAGCCCCTGCCGGTGCATCTCTCCTCTCCCAGCCAACACATTAAACATTCACGTTTTACACACCTCGAAGAACGTGTCATTACATAGCAAAACATCCTACTTGCTACTGTTTTTCGTGTATCGTGCCGGCTCCCATCATTCCAAATTCATGCCCACATACGCATTAACATCCACATACAAGGCCCACAGCGTTGCTGCAGTACACAACTTTAAATGTTCAAATGTTTGTAAAGCTTATGGGACTTAACTACGGGGTCATCAGTCCCTAAACTTACAAACTAGTTATGAACTACTTAAGAACTTGGACGGCACAAATATCCATGCACGAGGGGGGATTCGAACCCCCAGTCGTAGTGGCCGTGCAGACCGTGACTGAAGCGCCTCAGCCCCCTCGGCCACCGCGGCCGGCTGGAAGACTTCCTTATTAGGACTGCCTGGTGGTGTGTACAGCCCGATCTGAAATCGCAGCCTCTTGTCTTCGTACATTGTCTGCTCAAGCTTATTTTATGTTAAGTTTTTGCTATCCAAGTGTTTTGGTAATTGAATGGTCGTCAGCTACAAATGGTGTTTCAAAACTTCAAGTTGTCAGAAAGTAAAACTCTTTTGCGCAGTACTTTTGTTTTCCGGTTCGACACTAAACAGGTGTTGGTGGGTACAATTTGTTATTACTTGTTCAGATCGTAATATTAAAGAAATATCGAGCGATGTCGTGAGGAAATCGTACAGTATCCATCACTGGTAACAAATGTGTGGCCGATGACGACGAACAGAGCCACATAAACGCTCGCATTGCCGCTATACACGCAGAGACTGAGCAGTCATCAGGAATTCCGCGCTGTGCGTTGCTTTCGACACACGCCAGCTCTTAGTGGCTGAGGCTACTAACAAAATATTCGCTACTTTGTGTACAGGCTTAACAACTAGTCCAGTCAAATGGTAGTTTGAAGTCGAAAAATTTGTGTAATTGTTTTTAGTGGTTTATTTTATGTTTTTTGGGGTGCTGAACACGAATCTGAAGTTTTCCAACAAAAATTCCCTCGGGAAATATGAGAAATCGCCAAAAAAAAAAAAAACAACTAAAAATCACATTTTTTTGCGGTTATCAACATATAACTCATAAAGCAAGCTATTTACACGAAAAGTGGCCCAGTAGTAAAATAAAGAGAAGAAAATTACCTACAATTTATGTCTCTAACATTTTTCTGTGAGTCGTATGGTTTCCATAAAAAACAGTGGTAAAATATCAGGAAAATCAATCATTTTTTGAAAACAGCAAAAAAGAACATTAATATATAGTTTTTATTTCTTGAAATTAAAGATTATTGTAAATCGTTATAAAAGAGTCCACCTATTCTGATGATGACATTATCAAATTCGGGATCTCCTTGTTGGCAAGCTACAATAAATCTTGCCTTTAGGTATTGAGGCTGGTCGAAGGTGTTCACATCTGCTTGTTGAGTAATTGATTTGCTCTGTTCTATGGATGCGAATATAGCTATACATATATTGTATTGTGATCAGATGGTGGAGCGTTTATAAATGGTAGACAAGCAACATAGGTTGTATGAAAGGGAACACTACTTGTGATTTGCTCCATGAAGCCACTCCATCCTGGAATTCCAGGCACATCTTTCCACTTGCCATAAAGCGAAAGTAGATCTGATAAAGAGGGTAATATTGAATCAGGTGATACAAATAGCTGTTTGAGATCCTCAATGTTGATATTCTTTAAACCAAGAGAACGTGTCTTCTCAAAATGTTTTAAGGAAACAGCTCCCATCTCACCAATTAGTGGAGCTGGTATTGGTTTCTTTACTTGGACAATTCTTTGATCCGGAGCAATGGCATTTCTAGGAGTAATCAAATGTATTCCTCCCATTGCATGGAAGGTATTATATCCATCCAATGTACATGTGTTAAAACCAGCGTTGTCATGAACAAATTGATGGAAAGCTGTCGGATCTATTTGCAGTGGTGACCTCATGATTGCTGACACTTCAAGACGAACAGCTTCGGAATAAGAGGCGCAAAATCCCCGGGATGAACAACATCAATCAGTTTTCGTGATCCATACTTCTTATAAAAGAAAGCTGATAGCCCAATTTGCAACGTGGAAAGGAAAGAAGTTGGCCTGACAGCACTAATAACACTGTGTGAAATGGCAACTTTTTTTTCCCACTTGTTCGCTTCTTCTTGAGTATCAGTCTTTCCAAGGAAAATTTGAGAACCTCCGGGACAAGGCTTCCATTTTCGTCCATGAAAGAGTCTGGAGGAGGATAGTCGTCCACAGCATACGGTATTGATCGTATCTCTTCGAGAATTACATCAGCTGCTGTCTCAACTAATCGAAGACGTTCTTCCCGTTCTGACGAACTTCTTTCCATGTACCGCGCTTCAGTCAAAATCTTCTGGCCTGTATTCTTTAAACATACGACCGTATTCTGTTTGATCTTTGATACGGTAATATCTTCCCCATATCTATCCAATAAATGTTCTTCTTTCAGGAATTAAGTTGCCCTCTATCTGAGTTATTAACTGATATGATGAAAACTGACATTCCGTGTCATTCCTTTCCATAAAATTGAAAATTTAATTCATAGCCCTCTGAATCTCTTCAACATAAGGGCCAACGGTTTTCTTTTTATCAGTGTTGGACCTACTAATGTAAAGATTTTTTAAACATTTATCGTGGTACTTACAGTCAGCAGCCACCATGTATGTTATCGGCTGGATCCTGTTAATAATTGCTGCACCGAAATCATCTCCACGTAGTTGAGCCTGTTTCACAACTGTGTCTTTCATCTCAATGTTCGTCACCAGATGCACCAAATTACGTTTTTGAGGAGGCAGTCTTTGTTGTGACCGTGCGTAATCTTCAGGAATACCTGTTCCACACACAAAACCATGTGTTTTCCAATGGAAATAGTCAGAGGATGATCTTAATTTTCCTGAAGATGTGCTTGCTTCAGCAGCTTTCTTCAAGTAGGCAGCTATCATTCATTCACGTAACTTTTCTGGCGTGAAACATGTACGCTGACAGATGTTTTACCCGCCAAAACAGCCACGTTCCTATCATTTCTTTTTTTATTAACATCACGTAAAGTTTATATTCCTTTTTCCTTCACCACTATCACTGCACCCTCACCTAAATATTTTTCACAAATAAAACACCACCCGACATTGCGCCCGAGTTGTTGCGCTATATCTCAACGAAAACATTCGAACATAGCGTCATGTCTTTGAGAGAAAGGGAAATAACACTATCACGGCAGCGAACGTACACAAACTGGAGAGTTGAGGACAGTTGGGTGTTTCGGCAGGAAGACCCCCTCCCCCCCCCCTTCGCCTGTCATAAACTTAAGGGCAGCGGCCGCAAAGGTGAGACGGAGGGGCGGGCAGCAGCCACAGGTAGACGGACGGCGTGGGCGCGCAGCTGACTGCACAAAGGACAAAGAGAAGAGCTGCTTCAGTGGTTCGCAAGGTAAACACGTTGAAAGGCAAGGAACTGCTGATGAAATAATCCACCCGAAAAAAAACTTGTTTTTTCTATTTTCCATAATTTACTGATTTCAGCGCTTTTTCAACGCTGTTTTACGTGGAAACCATACGACGTACAAAAAAATGTTACAGACATAAATTGTGGGTAATTTTCTCCTCTCCATTTTATTACTGGGCCACTTATTGTGTAAATAGCTTGCTTTTCAAGTTACAAGCTAAAAACCACTGACAATTGCGATTTTTAGTTGTTTTTTGATGATTTCCCATATTTGCCGATGGAATTTTTGTTGGAAAACTTCAGATTCGTATTCAGCACCGCAAAAAAAAAAAAAAAAAAAAAATAAGCCACTAAAAACAATTATACCAAATTTTTCGACTTTGAGCCCTTTTTGTGCACGATTTGACTGGACTAAACGCGTTTTCTCTCGGCAGGAGTCTTACGTATTGAGAACGTCTCTTTACTCGCACGTCGTGTGATCGTCCATTTTGAAGTGACAACAGAACTTTTGATCAAAACTTTTTTCTTTATACGACTGTATAGAAGACAGGAGTAACTTGAAGTCAGCCTCAGTTTTATCGCAGTTTTCAGCGCAAGACATAGTTTTCCAGTTGTAGACGATGACGGTTCGTAGTCAGTAGGGATGGCTCTGAAATTTCCATCATCAAACCACTTGTGAGTGCCGTCACCAGCAGCGAGAGGAAATGTTGAGCTGGCGAGTGATCCACAGGCTGCTGCTCCGGACGTGTGGGGCGCCCTCCGTGTCTCGCCGAGACGAGCCCGAGTGTCAGCGACGAGGCGAGGCTGTGCACGCTGATACAAAAGGGTACGGCCAAACTTTCAGGAAACATTCCTCACGCACAAAGAAAGAAAATATGTTATGTGGACATGTATCCGGAGACGCTTAATTTCCATGTTAGAGCTCATTTTATTACTTCTCTTCACGTCACATTAATGATGGAATGGAAACACACAGCAACAGAACTTATCAGCGTGACTACAAACACTGTTACAGGAAATGTTCAAAATGTTCTCCATTAGCGAGGATACGTGCACCCACCATCCTTCGCACGGAATCGCTGATGCGCTGATACTGCCCTGGAAAATGGCGTATTGCATTACAGCCGTCCACAATACGAGTACGAAGAGTCTCTACATTTGGTACCGGGGTTGCGTAGACGAGAGCTCTCAAATGCCCCCATAAATGAAAGTCGAGAGGGTTGAGGTCAGGAGAGCGTGGAGACCACGGAATTGGTCCGCCTCTACCAATCCATCGGTCACCGAATCTGTTGTCGAGAAGCGTACGAACACGTCGACTGAAATGTGCAGGAGCTTCATCGGGCATGAAGCACATGTTTTGTCGTACTTGTAAAGGCACGTGTTCTAGCAGCACAGGTAGAGTATCCCGTATGAAATCATGATAACGTGCTCCAGTGAGCGTAGGTGGAAGAACGTGAGGCCCAATCAAGACGTCACCAACAATTCCTGCCGAAACGTTCACAGAAAATCTGTGTTGATGACGTGATTGCACAATTGCGTGCGGATTCTCGTCAGCCCACATATGTTGATTGTGAAAATTTACAATTTGATCACGTTGGAATGAAGCCTCATCCGTAAATAGAACATTTGCACTGAAATGTGGAGTCACACATTGTTGGATGAACCATTCACAGAAGTGTACCCGTGGAGGCCAATCAGCTGCTGATAGCGCCTGCACACGCTGTATATAGTACGGAAACAACTGGTTCTCCCGTAGCACTCGCCATACGGTGAGGTGGCACGAAGAATTACCTCGACCATTTATAAACAATCCACTGACTGCAGAACTATGTTCGTGATGAACACTAACCAGTTGATGCTACGTACTTTTGTGCTTGATGCTAGTACTGTAGCCGGCCGCGGTGGCCGAGGAGACTGAGGCGCTCTAGTCACGGTCTGCACGGCCACTACGGTCGGGGGTTCGAATCCCCCCTTGGGCATGGATATTTGTGCCGTCCTAGTTTGTAAGTAGTTGATAAGTAGTTTGTAAGTTTAGGGACTGATGACCCCGTAGTTAAGTCCCATAAAGTATACAAACATTTGAACATTTGAGCTAGTACTGTAGAGCAATGAGTCACATGTAAACACAAGCACTGAAGTCATTACCTTCCTTCAACTGGGCCAGCTGGTGGTGAATCGAGGAAGTACAGTACATACTAACGCAACAATTGGATATTTTGACAATTGTCTGCACGAATTATTTCAATTTACGTTTAAAGAGAAATACTAAAATGAGCTCTAACATGGAAATTAAGCGTTTCCGGACACATGTCCACATAACATATTTTCTTTTTTTGTGTGTGAGGAATGTTTCCTGAAAGTTTGGCCGTACCTTTTTGTAACACCCTGTATAGGGCCAAAGTCTGTGCCGAATCTTCTGGTGCCATGTCGCCGACCAGCTGACTAGGGTTGCCAGATTGAACTCGAGGCAGGCCGGGAGACCAGACGTGGCCCCCTCTCCCTTGGCCAATGGCTCAGCCCCCCCCCCAACTGTGACCAACTCCCCTCCCCACCCCCCAACCAGGATTACACGTGAATTCTAAAAGGAAAAAAAAATAATCATCTCCTCCCTCCCAGCAAGTATCCCCCCGGTGGAACATTGCTAGGTCTGGCCTTCACCTTGACATGCCGCACCTGACGGCCAGGCCGCTAGTAGCTGTGGATCAGCAGTCTGCACACTTCAGTCGGCGTGGCGGCAGCATCGAAGCTGCTCACACCGACAGCTGCGCCTTCCAAGAGTTGCCGCTTGTGGCTCCGCGCACTGTGAAGGATTGCGCGCCACCGAGAAGAGCTTCTCTCTGGCTCCATGTGGAGAGAAGGGGCACACTTACCGTCTGCTCCCTGTTACCACCACTTGCTGCCGCGTAAACAAGTAAACTTGAGGGCGTAAAATGATTAAACATAATAGTGCTGTCCTTTCTATGAGAGATAAATACGAGATTATTACTGCACTAAAAGAGATGCCTGTTGTTTTAAATACATGTACCGTAAAGTACTTATTGGCAAATGAAACAGTACAGTTTGATTCTTCGAATAAATGAGTTTCCGAACACCCACGTTCCCCAATTAGTTCCGATAATCGACGTTCTAATGTAATATCAGTTAAACATTATACGCCGAAGTACGATCGCGAATTCTATAGTGAATTGATCGACAGTGCTACAGTATACTACGTACGGCGAGAGTTGAACATCTGACAGCTAGCAGCGCAGTTGCCAGGTTCGACAGGGAAGTGCAGTGGCCAGTGACTGGTGCTTCGTTCCCCATTATGTTGTACTTCCGCGAAAATTACTTCACTGCCGTGACATAAGTAAATAACAGTGCACTGCGGGAGATTTGCACAATGACATGATATCTTAAGAACCTGTCATTACTTTTTACAATACAAATTGATCCATTTACGTTCGCGTATCCACCTAACGTGCCGAATGTGTAATTAAAAAATACTTCCTACATTTTGGTGAGGCGATCCTCGGCAGTAAAAATTTTGAAAAATGCATATTTGTACACTTTGCTGACCAAATTTGTTCCGCTAACTAGTTTCGGTGATTAAACCATTTTCAAAGCGTAAAATATGGGGCAAGTTACATTATATACATTTTCGTAGCTCCAGCTGCACAAAACATCTAATTTCTAGCGTAGTGCAGTGCAGTGTGTTTTAACGGTGTCTTAATTTTTATTAGGTATTTGAGTCAACTGGATAAGATTACATGTTTTTTACAGCTTGAGTTACCAAAAAGTATATAATGTAACTTGCCCCATATTTTATGCTTTGAAAATGGTGCAATCACGGAAACTAGTTAGCTGAACAAATTTGGTCAGCAAAGACGTGCCTGAACTCGGACGCCTTCGTTCACCGCGGGCAGTATAGCCATCCACAAGACACTCAAACAGTTGATTTTTTTCTGATTGTACATTTGACTAATTGGGGGCAGTCTTCGTCAAACAGATCTTTGTGTATCATTACGGTCACAAGTTTTACAGACACAACAAAATTGACTTCTACCACTCACTAATGCCGCCATTACTAGTTTACCACTAATAGAACCTACACCGAAGCAAATAAAAATAACAGTATAAAATATTACAGTTACAGGCACATACCTTATTATTCATATTTTGCTGATGATCTCGCTGCATTCAGAAGAGTCTTGTTTTTAAGAGCCACGTTGTAGAAATCTTCACATCTCATTTTCAAATTCATCTGAACACATATCTCGGCTTTCACAAGTTCAACGGACATTGTGTTTCTAGCATTCGACCATAATACACTCATTACACTAAACACTTGTTCAACGTGTGCGTTACTGACAGGAATTGCGAGGACTTGCTGCATTATATTGAAAAAGTTTGGTGCATCTGCTTTTTCAAAAAACTCTCTCTACGCTTTACAACAATTAGTTTCCTTCCTATCAAGATTTGATACTACAGACTTCAAAACAGAAAACTCCTGATACAGTTTGTTTCCATCAAAACTAATTTTCAATTTCTTTCGCACTTTGGCCAAGTCTTTAAATGAAAATAGATTTGGTTGACATAAGTCTAGCACTGATACAACTTCATACACATTGTCATTCCCACTAAAGCTGTACCATTTACCAAGATCGTTTAATAACCTTTCGTAAACAAGTGTGCACTCTTTTACTACAATATTCTTTTCTAAAGACATATTAACTTCAAATCCATAAAACGTATCCTCCTTACGACCCTCTATTTGTTTTTTCACTTCCAACATAATCTCGTGAACATCTGTGCAAAGTGTGTCCTCTTTTTCTAAAATTCTGATTGCTTTACAACAAACAGGCAAAGTTGTTTTTGAAAAATACAGAAAGCACTCTGGTAGTGTTAGCGAATACTCGTTTATTTCGTCTTGTTGTGAACTAATAAACTTCTAAATTAGGGGATGTGTTTTTTCCTCACCCCGTGCTACATGATACATCTTTAAAACTCGTCACAAGACGGTCCACAGCTGACTCCAAAGACAACCATGCACTACAGTGTGTCGCTGTATTTCGCTGTAATCATGCTGAGCAAACTCGCAAAATGTTTTTAGTTCCTCCGAATTTTTTGATGATGTAGAAAAGTCTGAACATATTTTAAGAACTAGAGTTTCTACGCCATATTTTAGAAGCTTGAATCCAAACTTAGCACAGTTATGTAAAATATGACAACAACAATTGGCTTTGATTAAGTTTTCATTTTCTTCTTTCAATTGTGTTTCCCGAAATTAACTGATGCATTGTCAGCTGAATACGAAACTACATTATTTAGTGTCAAACCATTTTCCAATAAAATGGATTTTAGTTTGTTTGAGATGGCATCTTCATAGAAATCAAGAAGTTCATTACATTTTCCCTTATCTTTGGAGAAGTATGTTACAACTATCGGATAATGTTTTTATTGCCCTTGTTTGAAGCGTCTGAACCCAATGAAAACGGAACATTTTGCTTTAATTCGCTTAGTAGCTTCTCTTTAGCACATGTTTTACTAATGCCTCGCTTTTTGTTCGGCCGTATCTTACGTTCGTTGCCACTGAGGAATCTCTAAAAACATAAGGATATAGCTTATTACCACAATATTGAGAATTGTAAGAATGGTGGTGTTTCACACCATGGTAAGTCAAAGTTAAGTAAGTCAAAGTAAATCAAAGTTAATTCCGTTGCAGTGACTTTGTCGTCTTCTGCAGAAAACTGTTTCGGCAAGAATTTGAGAAGCGACTGATTCTTCTTTTGTGTGGTAATATTCGCTTTGTGTCTTTCTGATGGTAAAGGATTATTCACAGCTTTCACTCCGATGTACTTTACAGTAAATGAGATATTACATGTTCTCCACTTACACATACACTCATCAGTATCCACTTTTTGTAGTCACTCTTTATAATTGTCTTCCTGCAGCCATTCTTCACGGAACGAACTTAGATATCGTCTCTTCATTTCACTATTATTACTCTCTAATCTGAGTTAATGTAAGCTTGTCTGTTCACACACGATCCGAGTATTCCAAAAATTGCCGGTAAACTGATAACAAACAATGAACGAACGAACACAAATAATAGACGTCGCCATTTGACACGTTGCCGCAACAGTGTTTGCTTAATAATGTCCTAGTCGATTACTACCGACGCAACAATGAAAAATTTTCAGACGAAGAATAGAAAAGTAGCGTTTTATAGCAATAAGAAATTGACATTTATATAAAGTTATTGACAATTACTAGAGAGGAACCGGCCGGGATTGGCCGAGCGCACTGAGGCGTCTTGCCACGGGGCACGAGGCTGCTCCCGCCAGAGGTTCGAATCCCCGCCCCCCCACCTAGGGCATGGATGTTGTGTTATTTTAAGAACTAGAGTTTCTACATCATATTTTAGAAGCTTGAATCCAAACTTAGCACAGTTATGTAAAATATGACAACAACAATTGGCTTTGATTAAGTTTTCATTTTCTACTTTCAATTTAGTGAAGAGAGAATTGTGTTTCCCGAAATTAACTGATGCATTGTCCGCTGAATACGAATATACATTATTTAGTGTCAAACCATTTAACAATAAAATGGATTATAGTTTGTTTTTGGTGGCTTCTGCAGATTCGTAGAAATCAAGAACTTCATTACATTTTCCCTTATCTTTGGAAAAGTGTGTTACAACTATCGGATAATGTTATTATTGCCCTTGTTTGAAGCGTCTGAACCTAATGAAAACGGAACATTTTGCTTTAATTCGCTTAGTAGCTTCTCTTTAGCATAAGGCAGAAGCACATTTTTTACTAATGCCTCGCTTTTTGTTCGGCCGTATCTTACTTTCGTTGCCACTGAGGAATCTCTAAAAACATAAGGATATAGCTTATTACCACAATCTTGAGAATTGTAAGAATGGTAGTGTTTCACACCATGATAAGTCAAAGTTAATTCCGTTGCAGTGACTTTGTCGTCTTCTGCAGAAAATTGTTTCGGCAAGAATTTAAGAAGCGACTGATTCTTCTTTTGTGTGGTAATATTCGCTTTGTGTCTTTCTGATGGTAAATGTTTATTCACAGCTTTCACTCCGGCGTACTTAACAGTAAATGAGATATTGCATATTCTGCACTTGCACATACACTCATCAGTATCGACTTTTTGTAGTCACTCTTTATAATTTTCTTCCTGCAACCAACTTCACGGAACGAACTTAGATATCGTCTCTTCATTTCACTATTATTACTCTCTAATCTGAGTTAATGTAAGCTTGTCTGTTCACACACGATCCGAGTATTCCAAAAATTGCCGGTAAACTGATAACAAACAATGAACGAACGAACACAAATAATAGACGTCGCCATTTGACACGTTGCCGCAACAGTGTTTGCTTAATAATGTCCTAGTCGATTACTACCGACGCAACAATGAAAAATTTTCAGACGAAGAATAGAAAAGTAGCGTTTTGTTGCAATAAGAAATTGACATTTATATAAAGTTATTGACAATCACTAGAGAGGAACCGGCCGGGAATGGCCGAGCGCACTGAGGCGTCTTGCCACGGGGCGCGAGGCTGCTCCCGCCAGAGGTTCGAATCCCCGCCCCCCCACCTAGGGCATGGATGTTGTGTTAGTCCTTAGTTTAAGTTACGTTAAGTTCGATGTAGATCGTCGCTACATGAGCATAGTACTTAAACAGAGCCGTTAAAAAAAAAAAAAAAAAAAAAAAAAAAAAAAAAAAAAAAAAAAAAAAAGTTAAGATGAAGGTTACATTGAAGCCCGGAGATGAGAGTGATTGTCCCGTAGACCCGGAGAATTCATTCCAAACCCGGCACTCCGGGCGGCGCCCGGAGATCTGGCAACCCTAGTCGCTGGGCACCAGCTCACAAATGGAGTCAAACCTGAGTGAAGAAATCTGTCTAATTTTAATAAGCCTTTTGAATTTACAAAAATGTTCAAATGTGTGTGAAATCTTATATTACTGTACAGGAGTTGAAGTCATGAGAATTGAGCCACGTGAAATTGCATTTCAGGCCGAATTTTGCTACAGACGCAGGTGAAACGGTCAAAGAGTGGGGCGAAAGACAATGGGGAGAGGAAGAATAAGGAGATGGAGTAACATATAATGCAATAAATACACACCCAGGCATCGATGGCCACTGACGCTAGTCGAAATATATTAACTCACTGCACTGCGGTTGTTCATTTCAAAGAACTGACACTCGACATCTGTCGTTATTTCCATGTGTCAGTTCTTTCGTTTCTGATTTGGAATAAGGGGCAAGATATTAGTCATCGCGGTTTCACGTCACTTTTCTGCGTTTTATTTTCATTCTACCTATCGGGGTGACGCGTGCTTATTTGCCGACTTGCCAATTTTTGAAGTAACAGATTATAAGAAAAATAAATTTTCCTATTCTGAGTTCTTGAAGGAGAAAAATTCTAACTTATGAGTAACATGCCTGTGCAATACTAATTGTACGTTATATGAAAAGCACTTACCTATTACATACCAAGTTGCAAGAATTTCGGACGCACCATTACGAACTGCAATGAAAGTGCTTCTGACCAATCTTGACTACCTCGGCCATGTACTGAAACGAATTCTGTAGTTTTCGTTGTAGAGAAGGCAACAATGAACAATACCTATCGCCTGGTGACGCGGCAGTGCCAGGAAGTACTGTAGGTCACGTGAGGAGGTACAGCGACGCTATGGTTAAACTAGCGCCGAAGAAGAAGACGCAAGAAGCTCACAATAAGTATGTGACCGATGATACGGATAAATGTAATATCAGGCAGCAATTTTTATAGCATTACGAACAACAGAAAGGAATGCGAAAACTACATAAATTTTGTAAAACAGAAATGAGCTTCAAAGATAGCAAGGAAACCCGTAGAAGCAATGTTCTGTCTATGGATTTTCGTTTTAGAAGGTGTCAAAATTAACGTTTTGTTTTGTGCGGAGCAGAGGGCATTGTTGCTGAAAGACCATACTATCTCAGGTTTTCATCAGAATCAAAGCGAGCAGTAGTTTACTTAGACGAAACGTGCATTCACACGCATTATACAGTAAAAAAATATTGGCAAAGTGATAGTGTGTGAGTAGTTTTGTCACACAAAAGTGCTGGTCAGAGTTTAATTGTGTTTGTGCAGGCAGAGACAGATGTTTCAGGGCTCAAAAACTAAAACATCCGACTATCACTCAGAAATGGATAGCAAACATTTTCAAAAATACGGCGAAACCCAACTTATGCCAGGCTTACTATCAATGTCTTTATCCCTTGTAATTACTCACAGCGTATTTACCCATTCGGAATGCTTCTAGTCATTGTAAGTGTTGATCATGTTTGACTGTAGTAATGTTTAACAATTTTTTTTTTCCATAACGCGGGAAGAATAACACACTCAACTGCCATTGAAGGGCTTAGCAAAATCGCTTCAGGCTTAACATGTAACCGCAGTATCGAACATGGCATTCGAATTTCCAAATTAGATTTCGTCTTCTGCAAAATTAGTTGTGAGTAAACGCATGGCGCTTTAACAGGCTGGCAGCGCTCGACACATAAGAATATACTGGCGTAGGGATGGGCAAAAAATATCGATATTTTTTGGAAAATCATCGATATTTATAGTCGATATTTTATTTTCCGATATATCGATATTAAATTTTGAATATCGAAAGCGATATTTTTAAAAGCCATCCTTTTTCTTTAATTACCGTTGGGCGTTGATAGGTGACAAGGAGGCATAGAATGCGTGGAGAGGAGATGGTTCAGTGCTGGCAACCTCTTTACTCCTGAGCAGCTCTTCCATTTGGTCGTGGCATGAAAAACTGTTGACCTAAAGTTCAGTTTCACAGCAAATTTCAAACCAAGATTCTGTACCAAATGAGCTGAAGCAGTATCTTGATCAACCATATTTAGAGCGTAACAGTGATCCTCTGTAGTTTTGGGCTGACACTCGACACTTTACGTCAATTTTATCAGACATTTTGCAGAAGTACCTGACATGCCAAGCCTCTTCTGTTTCGTCAGAAAGAGTGGCTTCATTGATCAATTTAGTGGTGCAAGACAACAGAAGTAGAATAACTGGTGAACATATAAAGCAATGGGCTCTCCTAATGTCTGTTACTGATGACTACTGGCTCAATTAATTTTTTTCACATTGTGTTTCTTTTACTGATTATACATGTGCTTTTTTTATTGATTAATGTTTAAAATTATAAAACATTTGTCAATTTTTAATTGTGTATTGATGATTTCTGTGGTTTATATTAATATTATTAATTTAGCATTCTATGTAAAGATTTCACCGATCGAAATATCGATATTCTTATTTCAATAAAATCGATATTTTTGTACATATCGATACGACATATATCGATATTTCTAAAACTTGGCCATCCCTATACCGGCGGCGACGTGTACGCCAGACTGCTTCCCCCTCTCCGTGCCAACGGCTTACACACGAAGGCGCTGCCACAGTGGCGAGCAAGGAATCAGCCCTCCTCCCTCCCCTTGTTCTAAAGGGGCGGCCGGCAGGTATTCGCAGTTCCCGAAGACGCTCACTCCGAGGTTTGGATTCGAATCCGCTCATGGGCATGCATGTTGAGTTTGTCCTTAAAAAAAAATTAAAAAAGGGGGCGACGCAGATTCGCCGCCCCTCCCCCTCGGAAAGTTCCGCCCCGTGCGGCCGCACGTTTCGCACCTGCCTTGCGCCGGCCCGCCTGCAGTGTTACTACTAAGGTGACCATATTTTCTAGTTTCAAATTTGGGACACACAAATTTTGTAATTTGTATATACAGTAGAACCTCTCAAACTCGATTCCCGAAAACTCGACATTCCGTAAAACTCGACAGGGCTGGTGAATTAATGATGTGTGATGTACTGATGGAAAGCTTTACGTTATGGGCGGTGTAAATATATATATATATATATATATATATATATATATATATATATATATATATATATATATATATATATATATATATTTTTACTCCGCCCATAACGTAAAGCTTTCCATCAGTACATAGGCCGCCGGAGAACACTAGAGACTCAGACTAGGTTACTGGGTTTTCCAAGGTCGTCAACGCACCCTTTAGCTACCCAGCTGGGGCGGGCTATTGCTTGCACACGTTCGGCGATTTCTGTGGCCACTTTCCTTATCGTGCGGCCGCACGTTGACCTGGGATTCCCGGGCAGGTCATAAACTACCCTCGCTACATTGTCGTCACTGGGCATTCAGTTTAGTGTTTGTCGAGACACAGTTGTGATCAGTTGCCTTTGTTCGAAAGTGATTGCCAATTGTTTAAACGAGTTTTGTGCAGGAATATAGAGCGACTGTATGGTGGAGAAGAATAGAAAAGAAGTATCAGTGTCAATGGAAGCAAAGTTTGGCGCCCTAAAAAGACTTGAGCGTGGTGAAATCGTAAATAAAATAGCGTTGGATTTGAACATCGGTAGGTCTACAGTGATAGGTTGGAAGAAAAAGAAATCTGTAATTGAATCATGGTGTTTGAAAAGACAGTGTACAGAATCCATCGCGGAACGAAAAACAATGAGAAGTGGAGAGTTCGAAAAAATTGGCGAAACCCTTTACCAATGGTTCCGTGTGTACAGGGAGAAGTGAACGCCTATATCTGGACCCGTTTGGAGACAGAAAAGTAGTCTCCAATCACAGAGTTTTTCAAACGACTTCAGTAAGTATTATTTTACACTTTTCTTCTACTGTTCAGAAAACTTCCCATAACTAACGGTGATAGACTTTTTATAAGCAGCATAAACCACTTCAGTAATAATTGTAATGAACACTCTATTTTCAGATTCTACTAGGCCTTTTGTCTCAAAATTATTTTTGATTTTTTGATTATTAGTTATAACTGTTGATATAAATATATAATTGTATATAATAAATCAATAAATGTACAATTTTAATACTCTAAATAAGCGTTTTTATTCAACTCCAATTATTTTTATCTTAGTTCCCTAAAACTCGACAACCTCAAAACTCGACAACCTCAAAACACGACAACCTTTAAGTCCATATTGTGTCGAGTTTGAGAGGTTCTATTGTATATATTTTTTCATTGTATTAGAAGAAGATTTTAGTGAAAGTAATAATTACAAAATATCAGCCGCGGCGGATTAGCCATGCATACTGCGGCGCCGTGCTGCAGTGCGCCCGGCCGTTCGAGGCCCCCTCGATCATGGGTTTTTGTATTGTCCTTAGGTCAGTTTACCTTAATTTAAGTAGTTTGTGAGCTAAGGACTAATAACAACGCAGATAGATTTACAAACATTTGTACAAAATATCAGTTGAAGTTGTTACAAAAAGTACATTAATTTACATTTTATTAGTACTTTATACGATTAAGTAATGCGACCAGAACAACTGAATTTAAATGTGCAGTGAATTTTCTTCAGCAAGTCCATATTTTTCAACAACATGTGAAAAAAATTCGACACAAGTTTCATAATAATTTACTCTAGTTACTAATATTGATTTCACAGTTTCTATGGCAAGCTGTATTTCGTCACTTGCCCATCTGTTATTCATGTAGGGAAAATACCCTTTCAGTAAAAGCATTATTTCCGGAAAGGCAAAAAAGAAACTGCACTAGTTTAAGCACATTTGAGAATGGCACATGATTCACTCTAAAATGAGAAATAATATCAATCCATATTTGACCTGGAAAAGTGGTGTTAGCAGTCCATTCACTGATTTTCTCACTGGTATAGTTTGTACGTGTATGCTCAGTGGTGCCGGCCGCGGTGGCCGAGGGGACTGAGGCGCTTCAGTCACGGTCCGCACGGCCACTACGGTCGGGGGTTCGAATCCCCCCTCGGGCATGGATATTTGTGCCGTCCTAGTTCGTAAGTAGTTCATAAGTAGTTTGTAAGTTTAGGGACTGATGACCCCGTAGTTAAGTCCCATAAGCTTTACAAACATTTGATTTTTGCACAGTGGAAACAGATGGAAACGGTTTCGACAGTGATAAGTACCTTAAGTCTAATGAACCTATTGTCAAACAGTTTCCCATCATAATTGAAACTAATAATAAAACAAACTGATACAGGTGAGATAAATTTATAAATCTGAACACAGTTGTTAAATCCAGGACAAATAGCTGTACCGAATTACTTCTGAAAAAATTCGTGACAGACACATAGAAATGAGTGACTGTCCCGAATAAATCGGTACGGTTGGTCACCTTAGTTAATACAAACATACAATACCAACCAATGGCAATAACTAAGAGCATCAATCGAAGTCATCGTTTAAGATAAGCGGTTTATCATAAATATCTACTACAATTGCCTGTAGAATCTTCTAAAATTTGGTTGGATGAAAAATATTCAACATGTTTTTTCTAGTTTGTTTTTATTTCAGTAACAAAAAAAAATGAACATTTTGGTGTGGGCTCGGGCCCCCTTCAGCAGCCATAGGTCCACCCAGCACCGCCCTTGTGGAGGCCATGATACTAAAGCCTAAATATTGGATATTTGTAGAAAAGGGCGAAGTACTTTTGACAAGCTAGACTGTATGTGTCATCGCTGCTTGCTCACTCACAACAATTTATGGTCGTTTTCTACAAATATGTAATATTAAGGCCAATTCACACTGTCCGTCACGTCACGTCACCGTCCGTCAGAACATTCCGCAATGTATTTCTAATGGCGGCATTCACACTGTTCGTCACCGGACCGACACGTCACGTCAACGTCCGTCAAGCTTTCTTGAGAAGAATGTTTTGACGGAACGGCCGTCTGCTAACATCGGAAGTTAACCTATTTCCGTCACGCGAATTACATGTTGCAGTCGACGATTGCCCTGTTTATATGCAAATGTGTTTTATTCATCTTTGTGTTGTTGTACCTCGTTTAGGGATAAATCTCAAATGTTTCATGACGACTTAAATATTTTTGACAATTGAGTGTCCCCCTAAAATCGACGTCGGATATCTGAAACCAAAAAATGGTTTTACATTGTAACGACTGAAGCAAACTGTTAATTTGAATGAGATTGTAATTTGATTACGTATTTTTCATTAAATAACACTTTAAATGAAAATGTCAGTTCTAATGAAAGACAAAAATTCAGTTATTTACAGTGGTATTAACAATGTCAGCGAGCAAATCCTAATGGTTAAAGTATACAGGCGCTATTTATGCTCCTACAAGTATGGTTTGATGTCTTCTTATGTTTATTTTTTCGCTTGAAAATAGATGTCGATTTTTTGAAATGTTGTTTCAGTGCCCAGTAAGTTGTCCAAAAACATACACTGTAAAGTTTTCTTTGGCCGTTAATAACATTTAGCGTTGTTGTTCCCCCTTTCTAGTATTAAACCTTGAGTTTCTACACAACAGATCGTCACTCATAACCTCACTTTCAACATCACGTATTGAGATGGACGAATTAACGTGACGGACACGGACGGACAGTGTGAATACAACTTGACGTGATGGTTCCGTGACGTGACGTTGACGTGACGGACAGTGGTAATTGGCCTTTAGGCTGCATTACACGATACACCTGAGGCGAGAGCCACTGTACCACTCGAGAACGGTTCTTCTCGTCGTTTGGAAGACCGAAAACGTTGGTGACGCTTGCGACTGCAGTGGTCTGCTGTAGGGTCTGTCTCGCGGCAGTACGCACTTGGCTGCTCGGACGTTTAGTTGCTGGAAGTTTATGTCACGTGACTGTCCCATACATAAACACAAGGCTGCAGTCATGGTGGTTAGAATATTTGGCTGCAGTCCTGCTACTAACGGCATTTGTTGTTGAAACTATTGAATTCAGTTTAACATGAGCTGTGCAATTCGCCCCTCATATTGTAGTCGTTCATCTACAATAAACAAAACAGGGTAAAAGTTAAGCAATAAGCTGTCATTGTAATTTTCTTAGTTTATATTACATGAGGATGCCAAAAATACTACCGAGCGAGGTGGCGCAGTGGTAACGCACTGGACTCGCATTCGGGAGGATGGTGGTTCAAATCCACCTCCGGCCATCCAGATTTTGGTTTTCCGTGATTTCCCTAAATCGCTCCAGGCATATGCCGGGATGGTTCCTTTCAAAGGGCATGGCCGATTTCCTTCCTCATCCTAAACCAAAAACTCCGAGCGTTAGCTCCGTCTCTAATGGCCAAGCTGTCGACGGGACGTTAAACCCTAAGCATGCATCCAAAAATACTCTATGGAAACGTGTTTGTCTTCTTTTTCCCTGTGATTATCTGGAACATTTCTTACAATGAAATGTGATTAACGTTTCAAAATAAATGTGGCGAAAACGTTGACACTGTACTACACTGCAGATCAGCTTACCACCACGACTTATTTCGCATGCACATTTGTTGGCTTCGCTAACTCAAAACAGCTGTCAACATAACCTACACTATGGATGAGGGTCAATACATTCACGATTTCGGGTGTAAGCTGTTGCACTGTCACATTTGGCCAAAACAGGCAACATCCTTAAATCATTAAGAAGTACTCGATTAACTTTTTCCAGTTATGTCTACAATGACTAAATTCGTTCATATAGTTATTGAAGTAATGAAGTATAGCAATTTATCTTCTGAATACACAATCCGGCATAACTGAAGACTGGGATACAAGCCGTCAGCTTTGACCCATGACGTCATCAACATGGTGGAAAACCGTAATACAGGACATCTTAATACATCTGTATTGTAGGCTAGATAATAAATAATCTGTAGTTATTCTCGTAAATTATAGATGTTCGTAAATAATTTTGCTGTACGTGTGTGTGTGTACGCGCGCGAACGTTAAGTGTTTTGACATAATAAACATGACAGTTAAACACTGAAAATATCAGACTACTTCGTTTTTTAACAGAAATTCTGTAGCATGACATAATCATCCAATTTTTCATATTTAGTTCTCAATGCACTGCTGTAAAAACATGAGAAATTCCAATACTTTATTTATCATCTTTTATTCATTCACACCAAAGCTATCTACAATAATATCAGTATTTCGTTGTCCGGTACAGTTTCATGTCAAGCAAACAGATGTCACAGAATTACAGGGTAGGACGTTACTGGAATGGAGCATAGTGAGTTAACATTTTATTTGATGGCTTTTTAAAGAACTGCATCTTCATAATGCAATTCCCCATTGTGGGCACTTCCTTTTCCATTTTTCGACACACGAATGTTCTCAGATAAATGAACTTTATAGTGAGTGTAGAGTTTCTAACGCATATTGAACTCGGGACTGCATTCCTCACACTTCTGGACGTTTTGTGCGAATCACTTGTGTTCAGCAAAAGACAGGAACAAAGAAATAAAAAAAAAACACCAACAACGCAATAAATAAGCAGTAACGAAGTTAAAACGGAGCGCTCAGTGTGCCAGAAAAGATCAGAATGAACTATGAAGACATCTTGAAACAAATTGACTGGTCTCGTGACGTAAACTTCCGACAGCTAAACGTCCGAAGAGCCAAGTGCATATTGCCGCGAGACATATCCGTCTGCTCTAAAAATTGCAGTACGTTTGTCGCTGGTAAGAAGCCTGTGCCGGTGTGCCCACGGCCGTGGTGTGCCCCGTTTCCGGTTTTGCTAGTACTCGGTCGCGCTTCAGTAAACAAAAACTTTTGAAATATTTATATTTTGTGTATTATATATCGTGTAAATAGTTTTTGTCTGACTAAATATATGTAAGGAATTAAACAGTGTCATTATGTACTTTTGCTTTCTTCGCTGCAAAACTGGTGCAGTGGCAATTAAATTTCTTTTTTACGTCGTCTGCTATGCCAACAGCTCCTATAATATCGCTAATGAAATCCGCAATTATCTAGCTTTCGGCTCGATGCAGCTGGTTTTTATAATCAACCTTATACAACTGCACAAATTTAGTGTTGCAACGACACGCAGTACGAATTACGCGGTCGCGTTTTCAAAAAGTTCGTCAAAAACTACTACAGCGATGCTAGCGCTTCAAGCGGTCATATTTCTCACCATAGTTAACATAAGACGAACGCTTTCTTTTAGCTGCTAGATGTGATCAAAGAATTTTTGATGAAAGGCAACTTTGACCAAAGTTCCATATTACTCTGTCCAATTTTCTTTGACAAAAAAATCTTTGTCAAAGAAAATCTGGTAGTGTAATATCCAGTCGTGTGTCATAGGTCTAAAAAGTTTAGTTTGTACTAAATTCAGTTGCATGATTTATGTGTTTAAGACATCTGATTAGTGTCGATGAACTATACGTCTTCGATTAATGATCGTCTTTATAACCAACTTGGCTGATTGATTTGCGCTTGAAAAATTCTAAGCTGATACCTTGTTTGTAACTTAACAAGAAATACATATCTACGGATACCGAAAATATTTGGAAGTTTTGAAATGGAAAAAAGGTGGGGTGAATTCGTTTGCAGTACAAACTAAAATATGCGTGAAAATGAAATTTGTAGGCCCGCTTTTGGACCCAGGATTTCGTACGGCACACACTAAATACCTCAGTTTTCTAGTATTTCCCGAACGGTTTACTTGCGTCACGTTGGCAATGAAGACTGCATTCCTTTATTTTTTTGTTTTCTTCGTGGCGTGTCATCTAGGCCGCGTAGAGCGTATGTAGTCAAAGATTTTTTCAAGTTAATAAAGTTATTCCGAAGTTTTAAGAAACATGACTTACGAGGCTGCTTACGTCAAGACAGAAACTTTATCACCTAATGCCGAAGAGGTAAATCTCACTCTGATTTGCTTTCCATATGTGGGCGTAACTTTAAAAGCCTTGTTGTCAACAACCAAGCGTCAGATGCATGATCCTGCTCACCGCAACGTTTTATCGAAGTAGTTTATTTCTTTCGGTTGCGGATTGGGTGCATTAAATGAGTTTAAATTTTATTATTCTCAGATAAAGCTTTGTTCCTGATTTTTACATAAATCTCAGAGTGCCTTTGTCGCACCACAGTGATGATGGTGTGCTGTAAAATATCTTAGATTAAGTTAGGCCTATATTTAAACATTTGTCTTCAGTTACGATGTGAACTCTCTATGAAAACTTGTCACAAAAAGTTATAATATTACGTTCTATCATTCGAAAAATGAACTTCTAAGAACGAGACCAAAGTGATGCCTTCGTGTCTACTTAAATTGGCGTAGTAAATGTTGATGGCTCCAGTTGACTTCTTCAGTTTGAAAATTTTCCAAAGCCAACTGGGGGCTTTATTCTTCCATGGCTGTTTTTCACGATCAGAATTTTCCCAACTGTGACAGTCAGGTCGACTACCTCATAGAGGTTATTCTCACCGCTGCTGAACGTTCCATACCTCGTACATCCTCTTCTCCACGTCGTGTCCAGGTCCCTTGGTGGACTGCAGCCTCCCGCGACGCGCTTAGAGCCCGGCGCCGTGCTTTATGCACCTTCCACCGCCACCCAACTTTGGAGAATTGCATCAATTATAAACGTATGAGAGCGCAATGCCGTCGTATCATAAACGACAGCAAGAAAGCTTGCTGGACTACTTTTACTAGTTCTTTTAACCGTTTTACTCCCTCCACGGTGGTTTGGGGTGGCCTACGCCGTTTATCCGGCATCAAGGTCCACTCCCCGATTCCTGGCCTGACCGTGGAGGACGCAGTCCTCGTGGACCCCGCTGCTGTTTCCAACGCATTGGGCCGTTTCGAGCTCTGCCCATTACCACCCTGCCTTTCTCCCTCGCAAACAGGTAGAGGAGGCACGGCCGCCTTCTTTCCACTCTTTTAATCGTGAAAATTATAACGTCGCCTTCACCATGCAGGAGCTAGAGCGTGCTCTCGCCCTGTCCCGATCTTCTGCTCCCGGGCCCGATTCCATTCATAATGAGATGCTGAAGAACCTCTCTCCTGCGGGCAAGTGCTTTCTTCTTAGTACCTATAATCGCATATGGACTGAAGGTCATGTTCCCACAAGTTGGCGTGAAGCCATTGTTGTCCCCATCCCCAAGCCAGGGAAGGACAAACACCTTCCTTCCAGCTATCGCCCCATTTCTCTGACGAGCTGCGTCTGTAAGGTGATGGAACGCATGGTTAACGCTCGGTTGGTCTGGCTCGTCGAATCTCGCCGCCTTCTGACTAATATCCAATGCGGTTTTCGTCGACACCGCTCTGCTGCTGATCACCTCGTTACATTGTCGACCTTCATTATGAACAACTTTCTAAGGAAGCGTCAAACAGTAGCAGTGTTCTTCGACTTGGAGAAGGCATACGATACCTGTTGGAGAACGGGCATTCTCCGCACATTGCACACATGGGGCCTTCGGGGCCGCCTTCCTCTTTTCATTTAAGGGTTTTTGGCGGATCTCAAGTTCCGGGTACGGGTGGGCTCTGTTTTGTGAGATACCTATTGCCAGGAGAATGGGGTACCACAGGGCTCTGTCTTGAGTGTGGCGCTCTTTGCCATTGCAATCAATCCGATCGTGGATTGCCTTTCAGCCGACGTCTCCGGATCTCTTTTTGTTGACGATTTCACAATTTATTGTAGCGCCCAGCGGACGTGTCTCTTGGAGCGTTCTCTTCAACGCTGTCTTGACCGTCTATATTCCTGGAGCATTGCAAACGGATTCCGATTCTCCACTAAGAAAACTGTGTGTATAAACTTCTGGAGATACAAGGAATTTCTTCCACCTTCTCTACATCTCGAACCTGTTGCTCTCCCTTTCGTGGAGACTACGAAATTCTTGGGACTCATGTTGGATCGTAAACTTTGCTGGTCCACACACGTGTCCTACCTGGCTGCCCGTTGTGCCTGACCCCTTAACGTTCTTCGTGTCCTCAGTGGCACGTCATGGGGAGCGGATCGTACCGTCCTGCTTCACCTTTACCAGGCCATTGTTCAGTCGAAGCTCGACTACGGAATCCTTGTATACTCTTCTGCACGGCCGTCGATTCTCCGCCGTCTCAACTCTGTTCACCATCGGGGTTTATGTCTTGCGACCGGTGCATTTTATACTAGCCCTGCTGAAAGTCTGTATGCCGAGGCTGCTGCATTAGCCTTGACCACTCGGTGTGACATACTCTTGTGTTGGTACGCATGCCGCCTGTGGTTGATGCCCAACCATCCATCTTACCGATTATTTTTTGACGACTCACTCGATCACCAATATCAGTTGTCTGCAATTGCCTTGCTTCCACCTGGAGTTCGGTTTCGCCGCCTACTACAGCGGCTCGATTTTACCCTTCCTTCCACCTTTCGGTTGAGCGAAAGCCCATTGCCACTGTGGCATCAGGCCCAGCTTCACACTCACCTCGAACTTAGTTCGCTCCCCAAGGAGAGCACTCCGGATTTGGTATACCGCTCGAGGCTTGTCGAACTCCGTTCGCGGTTCGATAATGCCGTATTTATTTACACTGATGGTTCCAAGAGCACTGCCGGTGTCGGATCTGCCTTCGTCGTCGGGGACAACCGGTTCCAATACAAGCTCCCTGACCGGTGTTCGAGTTTCACGGCTGAGCTTTTTGCCATCCACCAGGTCGTTTTGTACACCTGCCGCCACCGCCAACCTTTCTATGCCATATGTTCGGACTCCCTTAGTGCCCTGCAGAGTCTTAAAGACCCTTTCTCGAACCATCCTCTCGTGTATCGGATCCAACGCTCCCTCCAGTTGCTAGCAGATGACAGCCGTCAAGTTTCTTTCCTGTGGGTCCCTGGCCACGAGGGTGTGCCCGGGAATGAGACCGCCGACATAGCAGCCAAGGCCGCAGCTCTTTTGCCTCGCAAGGCTACCTTTTGCGTCCCATCGGACGATGTTCAACGGGCTCTTCGCCGGAGAATCGTGTCGTCATGGCACAGTGTGTGGCTTTCGCTGTACAACAATAAATTGCGAGCTGTAAAACTGATCCCGACCGCTTGGAGGACCTCCTCACGCCCCTCTCGGCGGGAGGAGGCCATCCTGGCCCGGTTGCGGATCGGTCACTGCCGTTTCAGCCACCGTCACTTGCTCTCCGCCGACCCTGCACCGCAGTGCTCCTGTGGTGCACTGCTGACAGTGCGACATGTTTTACTGACTTGCGTTAATTTTAATCATCTCCGTGTAGCCCTTCACTTTCCGTCTACTCTGGAGGAAATTTTAGCTGATGACACACGAGCAGCGGCTCGAGTTTTGAGTTTTATCAAATTGGCCAACTTATCGAAGGATATTTAACCCTTTTAACTGTCTTTTATCTTTCGTTTTTAGCCTTTTCTTGATTTTCTGACAGTCACCAAATTTTTGAGGTCTAGTGAATCTAAGTTCTTGTCTGCGCGCTAATGACCATAGAAGTTGAGCGCCCTAAAACCACAAAAAAACAATAGGAACATGAACCTAAGAAACGTGCCGGAAGTGCAGGATTGAATAGCTAACAAATGCTGCACAGTGCTTGTATGATGGTTTGTTAGCGCTTTCAGGTTACACCCTTCAATCATTAACTTGAAATTCTGGTGACACACACACACACACACACACACACACACACACACACACACACACACACAGTATGGGTCCCACTGGCATTGGCAAGAACACAGTTCTTTGGCCGCAACTCACAAAATTTTGAGTATCCGATATTTATATCTGGGTATTTATCTTTGAAATAGGAATACGGTTCCTTAAGGTTGTGCAACACTAGCTGCTTCTGCTTATGCACTGTAATTCCATTTTCTTTCACAGACACTAAGTCTTTTCTTCCTGGCATCATACAGCTCACATCATGATCACAGTAAAAATCATGCAGACACTGAATGGTTTTCTCACATAATATCTTACCTGGCTTTGGATTTGGTGTCACCATTATACCATGTTCTGCTACTAACTGTTTTCTTTCCATACAGTGGCGCCGACTCCGTGGATGCTCCAGGGCTTGTGAACCCCCCAAGAATTTTTTGGGGGTGCTGAGCACCCACATAAAATTGACATGGAAAATAAAATTGTATAAATTAAAAAAAAAACCATCGGGAAATATCAAAACCTACATATGACTCGAGAGGCAATGCGAAACATGACCATAGCGAGAGACGATATTTCATATGTGAAGGAAATTATCATTTTTGTACGCTGGTCCCCAAGCGAGTAGTAATGAGTGTCCGTGTTTTACCTACTATGCTAGCTTTATTCATCCTAAAGCACGTCGGTCCTTTTGACCTTTCAAGTGTACGTATTTATGAACATTCAATTGTGTTCTTTCTGGATTTTAGCTCGAAGAATCTGATGCTGATGCTGAAGTTAATTATTTTTCATTTATCTTTGTCACTTCCCTTGTTATTAAAATTATAGATTCAGTTGAAATTTGTAATGCTTTTCTCTCAGGGTTAAAAAAGATAAATAAATAAATAAACAAAACCTTGGACTACATTAATACTGTCAGAGATGTCATGAACTTATCTCGAAGTGATGAACGTTTTGATGAAGTATACAGCTCTTGCTTGGAACTGACGTAAAAACTTTGATGTTGGACTTCAAAATCTCAAAATATTTCAGATTTCTTTAAACTTTGGTGACGGTGTTCTTCCAAATGGGTTGTCAGAAAGAATAGCTTCGCACAAAAAGTGTTAGATTAGTGTACAGTGAAAAATTATTTCATTGGTTGTGTAGAAGTTTTGGGGTGTTAATTATATCAAAATATCCACTTCGGCCAATTAGATTGCTTTATTGTAGTGTCCTAATGCAGCCATGCTTTCCTTTTCTTCTTCCTCCTCCTCCTTCTTCCTTCTGTCTTTAAAAGGCCAGACTACTGCCTGTTTACTTTTATCAATTATTGCTCATTCAAAAAATGCATGAACGTGTTTTTTAGGAGGGTTGGTTTCGAACATTTGTGAACCGTGATATAGAGCACCCACACAGATTTCCAAAAGTCGGCGCCTATGTTTCCATACCATGTAATCTGAAGCAGAAAATTCTTTCATAGTTTTTCCTTATACTCTAACTCTTTGGAAGTACAGTTAGAAGTTGTATTTTGTTCAGTCTGAATTGTGAAACTTATCTTTCAGCTGGGCGATGATTTCACTTTTTCCATTTCCACTCTCTTCTTTTTCCAGTTGTGCCACATAAGTATGCTCCAACAAAGAAACTATTTTTTTCTATTTTATTTTTTTTTCTCCAATTTTTGCTTTGGGTAGTTTTTCTCACTCTGAAGCCGCTTTTTCTTCACAGGAGATTCACCTAAATACTGAAGGCTGCTATTTAAAGAATTGAGTGCCAGATCTGAAACTACTTCATCTTCACTTAAATCTTCTCTGGAAGTACCTGGCTCAATTGAGGCAACATCTGCAGTGCTTGTTGGGATTTCTGATATTTTCTTTCTACATTTACTGTACATTTTTCCACCTAAAAATACATTAGGACATTAGTTTATCATCAACTCCTTAACATTCTATAAATTCTTCTGCACTCTTGCATGACTTACGTCCCTAAATGGATTGCAACAATACAATTTTGACTTGAAATCCATTCTTTACAAACTATTACTAAATGTTTCTTTACAACACATGTACACACCACAGCCATAAAAAAGTCTAATGGTGATTAAATAAGTCTCTCTGATTGGCTGTTCACTTAAACAGGCTAATGTTGATTGGTTGAAATAAAATTCTCTCTGATTAGCTGTTCGCAGCTATAAATATTACAGAATTGGTCAGAATAAGAGTAACTGCTATTTTCTAGGGAAAAAATGGATCTAAACTATTGCATGTTGTTGTTGGTTTTTAGGGGATTAAACAGCTAGGTCATCAGTCCCCTACTGCATGTTGATGGTGTACTTAAGTCCACAAAATAATTTTTTTGTGAATGATGCCTTTGGTGTGCCATCTTGATATTTAACAATAAAATATATTGTTTCCAGAAAATTTGAAGATAGGGTGTTTTGAGATATTCATGGTTAAAAGTCAAGGTCAATGACCTTTAGAATAAAAATATTCAGAAATCTGCCATGTTGCATATCAGTGTAAAGGTGTATTCATTAGCTTTCCAATGGTACCATTTTCATTGCTGTAACTTAATTAGAACCAGAATTACAGTCTTTTATGTAGAGATGGACACATGTAAATTTTGCACAAATTCCAAACTTTCCAGACCTCTAACTTATTTCACAGTTGTAATACAGACCTGCAAATTGGTATTTTTCCATCTGTTATCTGGGTCGTTGAATGCACCAAATTTGAAAGATATCTGAGAGGGTCAGTTTGAAGTGACATGGAATGACTCTTTGGCTAGATATTCTCTCATGAATACTGCTGTTTCATATATGTACAAACATGGAACATTTAGAATTTTTAGTTCATGAAAAAGAGGACGATATGACTCTTGTCTTATTCTATTGCATATTATTCTGATAGCTCATATTTGGGTTTTAAATACTGTATGATTACAGTGTGAATTTCCCCATAATCTAAGTCCATACTTTATTGAAGACTGTAAATGAGTGGATAGGCTTGCAGCATAATTTTTCTGTTCCAGTTTGCATTTAATACTCGCAGCATATAGCAGACAGATGATAACTTAGCTGCTAGAACTTGTACATGTGTATTCCATTTTAGGTTACTATGTTGGTAAGAATTTTACATCATCAACCACTTTTATATTTTTATTATTTATTTGTATGAATGGCAGGTTTTTTCTTTTGGTGTGAAATAATAAAGTGCGTGCACACAGTTTTATCAGTGTTACTTATGCGCTTATTTTTCTCAAATCAATGTGTTCACAATGACGATACAAACACGATCTTCAGAAGCATATATGCTCATTAGATAATATAGGAGCTAAGCAAAATAAGCAAGTGGCCATAAGACACTTACTAGTTTTGCCTATAAGATTGCATCTTAATTGACATGTGTTTATGGTCACGTGCTTATTTTGCTTTTCCTTCATCATGAAACTAGTATCTATCCTTCTGAGAAATACGTTTCTATAGCCTTTAGACAGCAACACTTACGTGAAAGGCTTGCAATAAATCTTTTACTATGCAACCAACTGACTGTGCTTCACTTTCTTAATGAAAATTTTGCATGAACAGTTACTGCCTCCAGCCATGTTTAAAGTGGCACCTACACAGTCGATAATGTTGATAATATTTCCACGCGGAAACTCAATATTGTCAATAATGAGCACGTTATTTTTAACACTGCATTCAGCTTTCCGGGCGCTAACTGACAGACAACACCTATTGTTATTATTTCTTGGCCAAGTAATGTCGTGAATCGATGTCTTCTTTCGAAGGGAATCTGCGAATAAATAAACTGTCGTTTCCTGCCACAGGGCTTCGGTAATTGCACACGTTTTCATGTGAAACAGGAAACAGTAATAGCGATTCCATTGTCACTCCTACACACTACGGACTGTCATTGTCAACAAGGTGAAAATTATGTCTTGCGAATTACGTAATTGCGACGATACTAAAAACTTATCTTTAGTTATTCGTGTATCCTACACAGGGAACAATTTTTCATTCTTTGCATCCAAAATTTTGTAGCTTGTTCTGTACGGGAAACCGTTTCTCACTTCCACTACCGACGTTATGAGTACAAAACTGGCGATCACACGACTAAGTAACGTTCTGAATACTCGACATTTCCACGAAAACTCCAACTGAGTCGAAACTACATTCTTAATCCTGTACGTGAGATTCGCGACTATTGTGTCAATAACAAACGATTCTGTACGACCGCCTTAGGCACAGAAAGCTAGTGTGGCTGTAGCGACTCACAAATCATCGAGCCACGCATTGCACAGAATTATTAGCGACTAGTGGGTGCCTGGCATTTAGTGTGATACCAGCGTTTATGTCGACCTATTCTTTCACGTCCAGCAACAATTTCTTCCCAGCGATGCACGATGTGTGGAGAAAAAGAATGCATTTATTTTCCGGATTTCTCTTGTCGGTATTCCATTTTTTTTAATCCGACGAACAGAACGAATGATAACAAAGTTTACAGTATCACCTGTTTCGGGTCTATCCGGAAACCGAACGCAATGTGCCAAATAGTTTCACTTCCTGACAACACGAAGTTGCGAAATTCCGTTCGTAGACGGCTACAGTTTAACAGAAAGCTGTCCAGCGCCTCTCTGCACTTGGCTCGAGAGCAGCAGAAGCGCAGCCGAATGGAAAACCCAGTTCAATGGAAATGCGGCAAATATGGAGACGCTACAGCCGGCCGCGAAAACGAAGACAGCGCGACGTCTGTTCTGTTTTGGAAAACTCTGGACAGGCGCCACGAATCACACTTCGGGCCACTGAGTAGTTCGCTCTCGTCACAACATGGGCCGAAAAATTCCCTCGCACTTGGTGAGTGCGCAAGATGTAACAACGTTTCAGATTAAGGAAGAGATTGGTGGTCAAATGACGAAGCAGAAGCGAAATGTTTAAAAGCACAATATACGGTGTCATGCGCGAGAAATAAAGTACGTTTACAATTATCTGTGCCACTGTCAATGTCAACATTAACAGGCCGTTCCTTCTTCCGCCCAGAGAGACAGCGAAATAATTATTTTTACTTTTAACATTCTTCCATTCTACAGCAACAGTTATCTAAGGAAAACTATAACAATACCCGCGCCTATTATTAAATAAAAGAGCCGCTGACTGTTTAGGTGGATCCACAGAGAAATTACCGTTTCGATTGCCACTCATTCGATCGACGCGCCGCTTCCGCGAGTGACGTGCTGCCATCTGTCGGTGAACGGCCGCACTACGTTCTCCGTAACTGGGATCGCAGTTGGCGCCTTTTCACACCAGAGGCGCCACAGGACTGTCGGCATTGCTTACGTACGCCGAATGAAAGATAATACATGAAAACTTGGAAATCTGGCTTTGTTGGTGGGCACGAAGCATAAAGAACAATGTCTTACGTAATTAAGGGTTAGGACACATCCCAAAGGCAGAAACAATTTTTAATACTTTATTTTACCTTTTTTTAAATTTTTTATTTATTTTCTAGAAAGTGTTTCAAGACTTTGGATACTGCTAGCGGCCAGCTTATTTCAGAAATTTGCCTGTTCAGAAATTCCGGTGTTCATAGACCCATATAATCACGTAGGTTATGTTTCAATTTTTCATTCACACTGGCATACACCGAGGTCATCCGACTTGTATAGCCAAAAAATTTCTTTTTAATTTTTAATTTTTTCCCCTTATTTCATTTTAAGCGACCCTGCACTGCATTGTAGGTATCGGTTGCGTATCTAAGTGAAAGATAATACATAAACACTTCGAAATCTGGCTTTGTTGGTGAGCACGAAGCATAAAGACCAATGCCTTATACTGATGGCGTACGTAATTAAGGGTTAGGACGCATTCCAAAGGCAGTGCCAATTGTTTTTTTTTTTCCTCGAAAGTCTTTCAAAACTTTGCATATTGCTAGGGGCCAGTTTATTTAAGAATTTTGGAGCAGTATGCTCGAGTGATAAATTACGTTTGATATCATCTACGCCACAGAGAACGTTAAAGTTAACATTATGTTCCTTCTTCGACCCAGTGCAACAATCGAGGTATTATTTTTACATTTGACGATCCTCCTCCATTCTGCGAAAAAGTAAAATAAATAAATTACTCTTTTGGAATGTGTACACTTCGCCCGACAATAGAAGTTAATTTTAAACAAGTACGAGCGATGCGGAAGTAAATTTTTTAATGGAGCGAAACACGAAGCTCCCAATCTGTAGCATCTTTCAGATCTTCAAAGCGAGAACCAGAAACATCAAGTCGCTATGTGAAGAATGTTTACACGTCTGATTGTTTTATATGCTGGTTGGTCGGTGGTTACTTTTAGGTTCCGCCTATGTCGTAATTGATACTGCCGTAAAAAATAATGTAGAAATGAAGCGAAGAGAGTGATGTAGCGTCATTTTCTACTCGTTAAATATTATAAAATTCGCAAAACACAACATACTGCGGTAAGCTATTATCTGTGTCACTATCAATGTCAACATTAACAGGCCGTTGCTTCTTCCGCCCAGAGAGACAGCGAAATTATTACTTTTACTTTTAACATTCCTCTATTCTACAGCAACAGTTGTCTACGGAAAACTATAATACCCGCGCCTATTATTAAATAAAAGAGCCGCTGGCTTTTTATGTCAGTCCGCAAAGAAATTACTGTTTGGATTGCCACTCATTCGTTCGTCGCGTCGCTTCCGCGAGTGACGTGCTGCCATCTGTCGGTGAACGGCCGCACTACGTCCTCCATAACCGGGATCGCAGTTGGCGCCTTTTCACACCAGAGGCGCCACAGGATGTCGGCATTGATTACGTACGCTAAATGCAAGATAATACATACACACTCCAAAATGTGGCTTTGCTGGTGGACAGGAAGCACCGTATATAGCTGACCATAAAATAATTGAAGTAAAGTAACAGTCAGGGGACATTACCGGTTCCTCACGAAGACCAGCGGCTGCGATTTTAAATCTGGTTCTAGACTACAAATTGCGAACAGTAACTTTCGAGATTTTAAAATTAAAAGCTATGTCATTTACTTGTTTATCTATTATTAAAACCAACAGACGTGATTGGTGGTTTGTTTTCGGCTCATAGTTACAAGAAACAAAAACAACTGCATTCATCCTCTAAGGGAATTTTCTTCATGACGAAAGAAGTTCCCATTTGGTAGCCTTTTCAGAGAGACAGACATTAAAAGTGCGAACTAAAGATATAGTCTTATCTAACGAGAATTTAGACTTGTATTTAAGCTTTATAAATGATGATTAGTCAGTGACAGGTATTAGGTGCCGCATAGGATGTAAATGTTGACAAAAAAGGGGGGCGTGTTAAAAAGTAAACAATTTGTGGGATGGCAGAGTGGGTTTAGGTCGGGACTCTCGTATTTGTTCCGCTAATCTGTTGTAATTGTTTCCACAGTCTGCACGGTATGTGGGTTGGCAGAGTGGTTTCTAAAAGGTCCCTAATTGTGCGTGAATTCCACCTACCTCTAGTCGGTCACAGGAGTCAGCGAAGTATGTCCTTGAACAGCCGGAAAGCGATGGAGAAGCTGCTATTCTATATCCCGCAGGCTCTGTGCCCACTTTACTGCCAGCTACCTGTAATAAAACTGTCCATTGCTCGACTTTACCAAAAGCGAGCACGATCGATGGCTACAGATAAAAGTTTGAGTTCAAATAAAAGTTTGTTACATTAATTGTCATTAAACACGCACTCTACAAGTCTGGTTGCCGCATGTGAATTCATCTAACGTGATCAGCCATAGACGCAGTTCAAAGGCAATGTTTACCCCAAGTTACAAGTAAACTAATCAAAGCAGTTATTTAGCTATGCTCGCCTTCGAAGTGACGAATCATCAACCCGTTTCCCACGCGTTTTCGTTCAAACATCCGTACAAACAGCACACGAAACTAGTCAGATAGGCGATCCAGGGCGGTGTACAGCCCTCGCGAAATCACTCGTCTTTTCACTGTGGTGACAGTGGTTTTGCAAAAGACAGTGGTTTTGCAAAAGACAGTGGTTTTGCAAAAGACAGTGGTTTTGCAAAAGACAGTGGTTTTGCAAAAGACAGTGGTTTTGCAAAAGACAGTGGTTTTGCAAAAGACAGTGGTTTCGCAAAGGTGAGTGGTTTCGCAAAGGTGAGTGGTTTCACACAAGACAGTGGTTTCGCAAAGGTGAGTGGTTTCACACAAGACAGTGGTTTCGCAAAGGTGAGTGGTTTCGCACAAGACAGTGGTTTCGCACAAGGCAGTGGTTTCGCACAAGGCAGTGTTTTCACACAAGACAGTGGTTTCGCACAACACAGTGGTTTCGCACAAGACAGTGGTTTCGCACAAGACAGTGGTTTCGCACAAGACAGTGGTTTCGCAGAAGACAGTGGTTTCGCAGAAGACAGTGGTTACGCAGAAGACAGTGGTTTCGAAGAAGACAGTGGTTTCGCAGAAGACAGTGGTTTCGCAGAAGACAGTGGTTTCGCACAAGACAGTGGTTTCGCACAAGACAGTGGTTTCGCACAAGACAGTGGTTTCGCACAAGACAGTGGTTTCGCACAAGACAGTGGTTTCGCACAAGACAGTGGTTTCGCACAAGACAGTGGTTTCGCACAAGACAGTGGTTTCGCACAAGACAGTGGTTTCGCACAAGACAGTGGTTTCGCACAAGACAGTGGTGTCGCACAAGACAGTGGTGTCGCACAAGACAGTGGTGTCGCACAAGACAGTGGTGTCGCACAAGACAGTGGTGTCGCACAAGACAGTGGTGTCGCACAAGACAGTGGTGTCGCACAAGACAGTGGTGTCGCACAAGACAGTGGTTTCGCACAAGACAGTGGTGTCGCACAAGACAGTGGTGTCGCACAAGACAGTGGTGTCGCACAAGACAGTGGTGTCGCACAAGACAGTGGTGTCGCACAAGACAGTGGTGTCGCACAAGACAGTGGTGTCGCACAAGACAGTGGTGTCGCACAAGACAGTGGTTTCGCACAAGACAGTGGTGTCGCACAAGACAGTGGTGTCGCACAAGACAGTGGTGTCGCACAAGACAGTGGTGTCGCACAAGACAGTGGTGTCGCACAAGACAGTGGTTTCGCACAAGACAGTGGTGTCGCACAAGACAGTGGTGTCGCACAAGACAGTGGTGTCGCACAAGACAGTGGTTTCGCACAAGACAGTGGTGTCGCACAAGACAGTGGTGTCGCACAAGACAGTGGTGTCGCACAAAACAGTGGTGTCGCACAAGACAGTGGTGTCGCACAAGACAGTGGTGTCGCACAAGACAGTGGTGTCGCACAAGACAGTGGTGTCGCACAAGACAGTGGTTTCGCACAAGACAGTGGTGTCGCACAAGACAGTGGTTTCGCACAAGACAGTGGTTTCGCACAAGACAGTGGTTTCGCACAAGACAGTGGTTTCGCACAAGACAGTGGTTTCGCACGAGACAGTGGTTTCGCACGAGACAGTGGTTTCGCACGAGACAGTGGTTTCGCACGAGACAGTGGTTTCGCACGAGACAGTGGTTTCGCACGAGACAGTGGTTTCGCACGAGACAGTGGTTTCGCACGAGACAGTGGTTTCGCACGAGACAGTGGTTTCGCACGAGACAGTGGTTTCGCACGAGACAGTGGTTTCGCACGAGACAGTGGTTTCGCACGAGACAGTGGTTTCGCACGAGACAGTGGTTTCGCACGAGACAGTGGTTTCGCACGAGACAGTGGTTTCGCACAGGTCAGTGGTTTCGCACAAGACAGTGATTTCGCACAAGACAGTGGTTTCGCACAAGACAGTGGTTTCGCACAAGACAGTGGTTTCGCACAAGACAGTGGTTTCGCACAAGACAGTGGTTTCGCACAAGACAGTGGTTTCGCACAAGACAGTGGTTTCGCACAAGACAGTGGTTTCGCACTTGACAGTGGTTTCGCACTTGACAGTGGTTTCGCACATGACAGTGGTTTCGCACATGACAGTGGTTTCGCACATGACAGTGATTTCCCACAAGACAGTGATTTCCCACAAGACAGTGATTTCCCACAAGACAGTGGTTTTGCACAAGACAGTGGTTTTGCACAAGACAGTGGTTTCGCACAAGACAGTGGTTTCGCACAAGACAGTGGTTTCGCACAAGACAGTGGTTTCGCACAAGACAGTGGTTTCGCACAAGACAGTGGTTTCGCACAAGACAGTGGTTTCGCACAAGACAGTGGTTTCGCACAAGACAGTGGTTTCGCACTTGACAGTGGTTTCGCACTTGACAGTGGTTTCGCACATGACAGTGGTTTCGCACATGACAGTGGTTTCGCACATGACAGTGGTTTCGCACATGACAGTGGTTTCCGACAAGACAGTGGTTTCCCACAAGACAGTGGTTTCGCACAAGACAGTGGTTTCGCACAAGACAGTGGTTTTGCACAAGACAGTGGTTTTGCACAAGACAGTGGTTTCGCACAAGACAGTGGTTTCGCACAAGACAGTGGTTTCGCACAAGACAGTGGTGTTGCACAAGACAGTGGTGTTGCACAAGACAGTGGTTTCGCACAAGACAGTGGTTTCGCACAAGACAGTGGTTTCGCACAAGACAGTGGTTTCGCACAAGACAGTGGTTTCGCACAAGACAGTGGTTTCGCACAAGACAGTGGTTTCGCACAAGACAGTGGTTTCGCACAAGACAGTGTTTTAGCACAAGACAGTGTTTTCACACAAGACAGTGGTTTCGCACATGACAGTGGTTTTGCACATGGCAAAGGTTTCGCACATGGGAAAGGTTTCGCACATGGGAAAGGTTTCGCACATGGGAAAGGTTTCGCACATGGGAAAGGTTTCGCACAAGACAGTGGTTTTGCACAAGACAGTGGTTTTGCACAAGACAGTGGTTTTGCACAAGACAGTGTTTTAGCACAAGACAGTGTTTTCGCACAAGACAGTGATTTCGCACAAGACAGTGGGTTCGCACAAGACAGTGGTCTCGCACATGACAGTGGTTTCGCACAAGACAGTGGTTTCGCACAAGACAGTGGTTTCGCACAAGACAGTGGTTTCGCACAAGACAGTGGTTTCGCACAAGACAGTGGTTTCGCACAAGACAGTGGTTTCGCACAAGACAGTGGTTTCGCACAACACAGTGGTTTCGCACAACACAGTGGTTTCGCACAACACAGTGGTTTCGCACAACACAGTGGTTTCGCGCAAGACAGTGGTTTCGCACAAGACAGTGGTTTCGCACAAGACAGTGGTTTCGCACAAGACTGTGGTTCGCACATTGCAATGGTTTTGTACAAGACAGTGGTTTCGCACAAAACAGTGGTTTCGCACATGACAGTGGTTTCGCACATGGCACAGGTTTCGCACATGGCAAAGGTTTCGCACATGGGAATGGTTTCGTACATGACAATGGTTTCGCACAAGACAGTGGTTTCGCACAAGACAGTGGTTTCGCACAAGACAGTGGTTTCGCACAAGACAGTGGTTTCGCACAAGACAGTGGTTTCGCACAAGACAGTGGTTTCGCACATGACAGTGGTTTCGCACATGACAGTGGTTTCGCACATGACAGTGGTTTCGCACATGACAGTGGTTTCCCACAAGACAGTGATTTCCCACAAGACAGTGTTTTCGCACAAGACAGTGGTTTTGCACAAGACAGTGGTTTCGCACAAGACAGTGGTTTCGCACAAGACAGTGGTTTCGCACAAGACAGTGGTTTCGCACAAGACAGTGGTTTCGCACAAGACAGTGGTTTCGCACAAGACAGTGGTTTCACACTTGACAGTGGTTTCGCACTTGACAGTGGTTTCGCACATGACAGTGGTTTCGCACATGACAGTGGTTTCGCACATGACAGTGGTTTCGCACATAACAGTGATTTCCCACAAGACAGTGTTTTCGCACAAGACAGTGTTTTCGCACAAGACAGTGGTTTTGCACAAGACAGTGGTTTTGCAAAAGACAGTGGTTTTGCACAAGACAGTGGTTTTGCACAAGACAGTGGTTTTGCACAAGACAGTGGTTTCGCACAAGACAGTGGTTTCGCACAAGACAGTGGTTTCGAACATGACAGAGTTTTAGCACAAGACAGTGTTTTCACACAAGACAGTGGTTTCGCACATGACAGTGGTTTCGCACATGGCAAAGGTTTCGCACATGGGAAAGGTTTCGCACATGGGAAAGGTTTCGCACATGGGAAAGGTTTCGCACAAGACAGTGGTTTTGCACAAGACAGTGGTTTTGCACAAGACAGTGTTTTAGCACAAGATAGTGTTTTCGCACAAGACAGTGGTTTCGCACAAGACAGTGGGTTCGCACAAGACAGTGGTCTCGCACATGACAGTGGTTTCGTACAAGACAGTGGTTTCGCACAAGACAGTGGTTTCGCACAAGACAGTGGTTTCGCACAAGACAGTGGTTTCGCACAAGACAGTGGTTTCGCACAAGACAGTGGTTTCGCACAAGACAGTGGTTTCGCACAAGACAGTGGTTTCGCACAAGACAGTGGTTTCACACAAGACAGTGGTTTCGCACAAGACAGTGGTTTCGCACTTGACAGTGGTTTCGCACATGACAGTGGTTTCGCACATGACAGTGGTTTCGCACATGACAGTGGTTTCGCACATAACAATGATTTCCCACAAGACAGTGTTTTCCCACAAGACAGTGTTTTCGCACAAGACAGTGTTTCGCACAAGACAGTGGTTTTGCACAAGACAGTGGTTTTGCACAAGACAGTGGTTTTGCACAAGACAGTGGTTTTGCACAAGACAGTGGTTTTGCACAAGACAGTGGTTTTGCACAACACAGTGGTTTCGCACAACACAGTGGTTTCGCACAACACAGTGGTTTCGCACAAGACAGTGGTTTCGCACAAGACAGTGGTTTCGCACAAGACAGTGGTTTCGCACAAGACAGTGGTTTTGCACAAGACAGTGGTTTCGCACAAGACAGTGGTTTTGCACAAGACAGTGGTTTCGCACAAGAGAGTGGTTTCGCACAAGAGAGTGGTTTCGCACAACACAGTGGTTTCGCCCAACACAGTGGTTTCGCACAAGGCAGTGGTTTCGCACAAGAGTGTGGTTTCGCACAAGACAGTGGTTTCGCACAAGACAGTGGTTTCGCACAAGACAGTGGTTTCGCACAAGACAGTGGTTTCGCACAAGACAGTGGTTTCGCACAAGACAGTGGTTTCGCACAAGACAGTGGTTTTTACAAGACAGTGGTTTCGCACAAGACAGTGGTTTCGCACAAGACAGTGGTTTCGCACTAGACAGTTGTTTCGCACAATAGTTTGTTTCGCACTAGACATTGGTTTCACGCAAGACATTGGTTACGCACAAAACAGTGGTTTCGCACGAGACAGTGGTTTCGCACGAGACAGTGGTTTCGCACGAGACAGTGGTTTCGCACGAGACAGTGGTTTCGCACAAGACAGTGGTTTCGCACGAGACAGTGGTTTTGCACGAGACAGTGGTTTAGCACAGTTGAGTGGTTTCGCACAGGTGAGTGGTTTCGCACATGACAGTGGTTTGGCACCTGACAGTGGTGTCGCACAAGAGAGTGGTTTCGCACAGAACAGTGGTTTCGCACTAAATAGTGGTTTCGCATATGACAGTGGTTTCACACATGGCAAAGGTTTCGCAGAAGACAGTGGTTTCGCACTAGTCATTGGTTTCGTACAAGACAGTGGTTTCGCAAAAGAGAGTGGTTTCGCACAAGAGTGTTGTTTCACGCTAGACAGTGGTTTCGCTGATGACAGTGGTTTCGCACAAGACAGTGGTTTCGCACATTGCAATGGTTTTGTACAAGACAGTGGTTTCGCACATGACAGTGGTTTCACAAATGACAGTGTTTTCGCACAAGACTGTGGTTTCGCACAAGACTGTGGTTTCGCACAAGACTGTGGTTTCGCACAAGACTGTGGTTTCGCACAAGACTGTGGTTTCGCACTAGACAGTGGTTTCGCACTAGACAGTGGTTTCGCACAAGACAGTGGTTTCGCACAAGACAGTGGTTTCGCACAAGACAGTGGTTTCGCACAAGACAGTGGTTTCACACAAGACAGTGGTTTCGCACAAGACAGTGGTTTCGCACAAGACAGTGGTTTCGCACAAGACAGTGGTTTCGCACAAGACAGTGGTTTCGCACAAGACAGTGGTTTCGCACAAGACAGTGGTTTCGCACAAGACAGTGTTTTCGCACAAGACAGTGTTTTCGCGCAAGACAGTGTTTTCGCACAAGACAGTGGTTTCGCACAAGACAGTGGTTTCGCACAAGACAGTGGTTTCGCACAAGACAGTGGTTTCGCACAAGACAGTGGTTTCGCACAAGACAGTGGTTTCGCACAAGACAGTGGTTTCGCACAAGACAGTGGTTTCGTACAAGACAGTGGTTTCGCACAAGACAGTGGTTTCGCACAAGACAGTGGTTTCGCACAAGACAGTGGTTTCGCACAAGACAGTGGTTTCGCACAAGACAGTGGTTTCGCACAAGACAGTGGTTTTGCACAAGACATTGGTTTCGCGCAAGACAGTGGTTTCGCACAAGACAGTGGTTTCGCACAAGACAGTGGTTTCGCACAAGACAGTGGTTTCGCACAAGACAGTGGTTTCGCACAAGATTGTGGTTTCGCACAAGATTGTGGTTTCGCACAAGACAGTGGTTTCGCACAAGACAGTGGTTTCGCACATGACAGTGGTTTCGCACATGACAGTGTTTTCGCACATGACAGTGGTTTCGCACATGACAGTGGTTTCGCACATGACAGTGGTTTCGCACATGACAGTGGTATAGCACAAGACAGTGGTATCGCACAAGACAGTGGTTTCGCACAAGGCAGTGTTTTCGCACAAGGCAGTGGTTTCGCACAAGGCAGTGGTTTCGCACAAGGCAGTGGTTTCGCACAAGGCAGTGGTTTCGCACAAGACAGTGGTTTTGCACAAGACAGTGGTTTCGCACAAGACAGTGGTTTCGCGCAAGACAGTGGTTTCGCGCAAGACAGTGGTTTCGCGCAAGACAGTGGTTTCGCACTAGACAGTGGTTTCGCACAAGACATTGGTTTCGCACAAAACAATCTTTTCGCACGAGGCAGTGGTTTCGCACAAGACAGTGGTTTCGCACAGGACAGTGGTCAGGAGAGTGGTTTCGCACAGGACAGTGGTTTCGCACAGGACAGTGGTTTCGCACAGGTGAGTGGTTTCGCACGTGACAGTAGTTTCGCACATGACAGTGGTTTCGCACAAGACAGTGGTTTCGCACAAGACAGTGGTTTCGCACAAGACAGTGGTTTCGCACAAGACAGTGGTTTCACACAAGACAGTGGTTTCGCACAAGACAGTGGTTTCGCACAAGACAGTGGTTTCGCACAAGACAGTGGTTTCGCACGAGACAGTGGTTTCGCACAAGACAGTGGTTTCGCACAAGACAGTGGTTTCGCACAAGACAGTGGTTTCGCACAAGTCATTGGTTTCGCACAAGACAGTGGTTTCGCACAAGTCATTGGTTTCGCACAAGACAGTGGTTTCGCACAAGACAGTGGTTTCGCACAGGAGTGTTGTTTCGCACTAGACATTGGTTTCGCTGATGACAGTGGTTTCGCACAGGACAGTGGTTTCGCACAGGTGAGTAGTTTCGCACATGACAGTAGTTTCGCACATGACAGTAGTTTCGCACATGACAGTGGTTTCGCACATGACAGTGGTTTCGCACAAGACAGTGGTTTCGCACAAGACAGTGGTTTCGCACAAGACAGTGGTTTCGCACAAGACAGTGGTTTCGAACAAGACAGTGGTTTCGCACAAGACAGTGGTTTCGCACAAGACAGTGGTTTCGCACATGACAGTGGTTTCGCACATGACTGTGGTTTCGCACATGACTGTGGTTTCGCACATGACTGTGGTTTCGCACTAGACAGTGGTTTCGCACAAGACAGTGGTTTCGCACAAGACTGTGGTTTCGCACTAGACAGTGGTTTCGCACAAGACATAGGTTTCGCACAAGACAGTGGTTTCGCACAAGACAGTGGTTTCGCACAAGACAGTGGTTTCGCACAAGACAGTGGTTTCGCACAAGACAGTGGTTTCGCACAAGACAGTGGTTTCGCACAAGACAGTGGTTTCGCACAAGACAGTGGTTTCGCACAAGACAGTGGTTTCGCACAAGACAGTGGTTTCGCACAAGACAGTTGTATCGCACAAGACAGTGGTTTCGCACAAGACAGTGGTTTCGCACAAGACAGTGGTTTCTCACAAGACAGTGGTTTCGCACAAGAAAGTGGTTTCGCACAAGAAAGTGGTTTCGCACAAGAAAGTGGTTTCGCACAAGAAAGTGGTTTCGCACAAGAAAGTGGTGTTGCACAAGAAAGTGGTTTCGCACAAAACAGTGGTTTCGCACAAGACAGTGGTTTCGCACAAGACAGTGGTTTCGCACAAGACAGTGGTTTCGCACAAGACAGTGGTTTCGCACAAGACAGTGGTTTCGCACACGACAGTAATTTCGCACACGACAGTGGTTTCGCACAAGACTGTGGTTTCGCACAAGGCAGTGATTTCGCACAAGAGAATGGTTTCGCACAAGACAGTGGTTTCGCACAAGACAGTGGTTTCGCACAAGACAGTGGTTTCGCACAATACAGTGGTTTCGCACAAGACAGTGGTTTCGCACAAGACAGTGGTTTCGCACAAGACAGTGGTTTCGCACAAGACAGTGGTTTCGCACAAGACAGTGGTTTCGCACACGACAGTGGTTTCGCACACGACAGTGGTTTCGCACACGACAGTGGTTTCGCACACGACAGTGGTTTCGCAAACGACAGTGGTTTCGCAAACGACAGTGGTTTCGCAAACGACAGTGGTTTCGCACACGACAGTGGTTTCGCACACGACAGTGGTTTCGCACACGACAGTGGTTTCGCACACGACAGTGGTTTTGCACACGACACTGGTTTCGCACACGACAGTGGTTTCGCACACGACTGTGGTTTCGCACACGACTGTTTCTGCACACGACAGTGGTTTCGCACACGACAGTGTTTTGGCACAAGAGAGTGGTTTCGCACAAGGCTGTGGTTTCGCACAAGACTGTGGTTTCGCACAAGACTGTGGTTTCACACAAGACTGTGGTTTCGCACAAGGCAGTGGTTTCGCACAAGGCAGTGGTTTCGCACAAGGCAGTGGTTTCGCACAAGGCAGTGGTTTCGCACAAGGCAGTGGTTTCGCACAAGGCAGTGGTTTCGCACAAGACAGTGGTTACGCACAAGACAGTGGTTTCGCACAAGACAGTGGTTTCGCACAAGACAGTGGTTTCGCACAAGACAGTGGTTTCGCACAAGACAGTGGTTTCGCACAAGGCAGTGGTTTCGCACAAGGCAGTGGTTTCGCACAAGGCAGTGGTTTCGCACAAGGCAGTGGTTTTGCACAAGACTGTGGTTTCGCACAAGACAGTGGTTTCGCACAAGGAAGTGGTTTTGCACAAGGCAGTTGTTTCTCACAAGACAGTTGTTCTGCACAAGACAGTGGTTTCGCAAAAGACAGTGGTTTCACACAAAACAGTGGTATCGCACAAGACAGTGGTTTCTCAAAAGACAGTGGTTTCTCACAAGACAGTGGTTTCTCACAAGACTGTGGTTTCCCAAAAGGCAGTGGATTCGCACAAAAGAGTGGTTTTGCACAAGACAGTGGTTACGCACAAGGTAGTGGTTTCGCACACGGCAGTCGTATCGCACAAGACAGTGGTTTCGCACAAGACAGTGGTTTCGCACAAGACAGTGGTTTCGCACAAGAGAGTGGTTTCGCACAAGACAGTGGTTTCGCACAAGAGAGTGGTTTCGCACAAGACAGTGGTTTCGCACAAGACAGTGCATTCGCACAAGACAGTGGTTTCGCACAAGGCAGTGCTTTCGCACAAGGCAGTGTTTTCGCACAAGGCAGTGGTTTCGCACAAGACAGTGGTTTCGCACAAGACAGTGGTTTCGCACAAGACAGTGGTTTCGCACAAGACAGTGGTTTCGCACAAGATAGTGGTTTCGCACAAGACAGTGGTTTCGCACAAGACAGTGGTTTCGCACAAGACAGTGGTTTAGCACAAGACAGTGGCTTAGCACAAGACAGTGGTTTAGCACAAGACAGTAGTTTCGCACAAGACAGTGGTTTCGTACAAGAGAGTGCTTGCACACAAGACAGTGGTTTCGTACAAGACAGTGGTTGCACACAAGACAGTGGTTGCACACAAGACAGTGGTTGCACACAAGAGAGTGGTTTCGCACAAGACAGTGGTTTCGCACAAGACAGTGGTTTCGCACAAGACAGTGGTTTCGCACAAGACAGTGGTTTCGCACAAGACAGTGTTTTCGCACAAGACAGTGGTTTCGCACAAGACAGTGGTTTCGCACAAGACAGTGGTTTCGCACAAGACAGTGGTTTCGCACAAGACAGTGGTTTCGCACAAGACAGTGGTTTCGCACAAGACAGTGCATTGGCACAAGACAGTGGTTTCGCACAAGGCAGTGGTTTCGCACAAGACAGTGGTTTCGCACAAGACAGTGGTTTCGCACAAGAGAGTGGTTTCGCACAAGACAGTGGTTTCGCACAAGGCAGTGCTTTCGCACAAGGCAGTGTTTTCGCACAAGACAGTGGTTTCGCACAAGACAGTGGTTTCGCACAAGACAGTGGTTTCGCACAAGACAGTGGTTTCGCACAAGACAGTGGTTTCGCACAAGACAGTGGTTTCGCACAAGACAGTGGTTTAGCACAAGACAGTGGTTTAGCACAAGACAGTGGTTTAGCACAAGACAGTAGTTTCGCACAAGACAGTGGTTTCGTACAAGAGAGTGCTTGCACACAAGACAGTGGTTTCGTACAAGACAGTGGTTGCACACAAGACAGTGGTTGCACACAAGACAGTGGTTGCACACAAGACAGTGGTTTCGCACAAGACAGTGGTTTCGCACAAGACAGTGGTTTCGCACAAGACAGTGGTTTCGCACAAGACAGTGGTTTCGCACAAGACAGTGGTTTCGCACAAGACAGTGGTTTCGCACAAGACAGTGGTTTCGCACAAGACAGTGGTTTCGCACAAGACAGTGCATTCGCACAAAACAGTGGTTTCACACAAGACAGTGGTTTCGCACAAGACAGTGGTTTCGCACAAGAGAGTGGTTTCGCACAAGACAGTGGTTTCGCACAAGACAGTGCATTCGCACAAGACAGTGGTTTCGCACAAGGCAGTGCTTTCGCACAAGGCAGTGTTTTCGCACAAGGCAGTGGTTTCGCACAAGACAGTGGTTTCGCACAAGACAGTGGTTTCGCACAGGACAGTGGTTTCGCACAAGACAGTGGTTTCGCACAAGACAGTGGTTTCGCACAAGACAGTGGTTTCGCACAAGACAGTGGTTTCGCACAAGACAGTGGTTTAGCACAAGACAGTGGTTTAGCACAAGACAGTGGTTTAGCACAAGACAGTGGCTTAGCACAAGACAGTGGTTTAGCACAAGACAGTAGTTTCGCACAAGACAGTGGTTTCGTACAAGAGAGTGCTTGCACACAAGACAGTGGTTTCGTACAAGACAGTGGTTGCACACAAGACAGTGGTTGCACACAAGACAGTGGTTGCACACAAGACAGTGGTTTCGCACAAGACAGTGGTTTCGCACAAGACAGTGGTTTCGCACAAGACAGTGGTTTCGCACAAGACAGTGGTTTCGCACAAGACAGTGGTTTCGCACAAGACAGTGGTTTCGCACAAGACAGTGGTTTCGCACAAGACAATGGTTTCGCACAAGACAGTGGTTTCGCACAAGACAGTGGTTTCGCACAAGACAGTGCATTGGCACAAGACAGTGGTTTCGCACAAGGCAGTGGTTTCGCACAAGACAGTGGTTCTGCACAAGACAGTGGTTTCGCACAAGACAGTGGTTTCGCACAAGACAGTGGTTTCGCACAAGACAGTGGTTTCGCACAAGACAGTGGTTTCGCACAAGACAGTGGTTTCGCTCAGGACAGTGGTTTCGCACAGGACAGTGGTTTCGCACAGGACAGTGGTTTCGCACAAGACAGTGATTTCGCACAAGACAGTGATTTCGCACAAGACAGTGATTTCGCACAAGGCAGTGGTTTCGCACCAGAGAGTGGTACCGCACAAGACAGTGATTTCGCACTAGAGAGTGGTTTCGGAAAAGACAGTCGTAGCACACACGACAGTGGTTTCCCACAAGACAGTGGTTTAGCACAAGACAGTGGTTTCGCACAAGACTGTGGTTTCGCACAAGACAGTGGTTTCGCACAAGACAGTGGTTTCGCACAAGGCAGTGGTTTCGCACGAGACAGTGGTTTAGCACAAGACAGTGGTTTCGCACAAGACAGTGGTTTCGCACAAGACATTGCTCGCACACAAGACAGTGGTTTCGCACAAAACATTGGTTTCGCTTAAGACAGTGGTTGCACACCAGACATTGGTTTCGCACAAGACAGTGTTTTCGCACTAGACAGTGGTTTCGCACAAGACAGTGGTTTCGCACAAGACAGTGGTTTCGCACAAGGCAGTGGATTCGCACAAGACAGTGGTTTCGAACAAGACAGTGGCTTCGCACAAGGCAGTGGTTTTGCACAAGGCAGTGGTTTCGCACAAGGCAGTGGTTTCGCACAAGGCAGTGGTTCCGCACAAGACAGTAGTGTCACACACGACAGTGGTTTTGCACAGGACAGTGGTTTCGCACAGGACAGTGGTTTCGCACAGGACAGTGGTTTCTCACAAGACAGTTGTTTCGCAAAGGACAGTGGTTTCGCAAAGGACAGTGGTTTCGCACAGGACTGTGGATTCGCACAGGACACTGGTTTCGCACAAGACAGTGGTTTCGCACAAGACAGTGGTTCCGCACAAGACAGTAGTGTCACACACGACAGTGGTTTCGCACAGGACAGTGGTTTTGCACAGGACAGTGGTTTCGCAAAGGACAGTGGTTTCGGAAAAGACAGTGGTTTCACACTGGACAGTGGTTTCGCACAATACAGTGGTTTCGCAAAGGACAGTTGTTTCGCAAAGGACAGTGGTTTCGCAAAGGACAGTGGTTTCGCAAAGGACAGTGGTTTCGCACAGGACAGTGGTTTCGCACAGGACAGTGGTTTCGCACAAGAGAGTGGTTTCGCACAAGGCAATGGTTTCGCCTAAGAGAGTGGTTTCGCACAAGAGAGTGGTTTAGCACAAGACAGTGGTTTCGCACCAGAAAGTGGTTTCGCACAAGACAGTGCATTTGCACAAGGCAGTGGTTTCGCACAAGGCAGTGGTTTTGCACAAAACAGTGGTTTCGCACAAGACAGTGGTTTCGCACAAGGCAGTGGTTTCGCACAAGGCAGTGGTTGCACACAAGACAGTGGTTTCGCACAAGACAGTGGTTTCGCACAAGACCATGGTTTCACCACCTCTCTACCACCCCCACCCCTCTTCTTCCCCACCCCTCTTCTTCCCCACCCCTCTACAACCCTACCCCTATTCCACCCTAACCTTTGTACCCCCACCCCTTTACCACTCCCACCCCTCCACCCCCTACCCCTGTACCCCCCACACCTCTACCACCTCCACCACTCTACCACACTCACCACTCTCAGATCCCACCGCTCTACCCCCACCCCTCTCTAATCCCACTTCTCTACCACCCCCACCCCTCTACCACCCCCACCCCTCTTCTACCCCACGACTTTACCACCCCCACCCCTCTTCTACTCCACCCCTCTTCCACCCCCACGTTTGTACCACCCCCATCCCTCTACCACTCCCACCCCTCCACCCCCTACCCCTCTACCCCCCACACCTCTACCACCCCCACCACTCTACCACACCCACCACTCTCCGATCCCACACCTCTACCCTCCACCCCTCTCTAATCCCAACCCTCTACAACCCCCACCCCTCTATCCCCCCACCCCTCTACCCTCCACCCCTCTCTAATCCCACCTCTCTACAACCCCCACCCCTCTACCCCCCACCTCTCTACCTTCCACCTCTCTCACCCTCCACCCCTCTACCCCCCACCTCTCTCAGATCAAACCCCTCTACCACCCCTACCCCTCTACATCCCACCCGTCTACCACCTCCACCCCTCTACCATCGCCTCCACTCTACCACCCCCACCACTCACTGATCCCACCCCTCTACCCTCCGCCCCTCGCTAATCCCACCCCTCTACAACCCCCACCCCTCTACCACCCCCACCCCTATACCACCCCCACCCCTCTTCTTCCCCACCCCTCTACTACCCTACACCTCTTCCACCCCCACCTTCGTACCACCCCCACCCCTCTACCACTCCCACCCCCACCCCTCTACCCCCCACACCACTACCACCACCACCACTCTACCACACCCACCACTCTCCGATCCCACCCCTCTACCCCCACCCCTCTACCACCCCCACCCCTCTACCACCCCACCCCTCTACCACCCCCACCCCTCGTCTACCCCACCCCTCTTCCACCCCCACATTTTTACCACCCCCATCCCTCTACCACTCCCACCCCTCCACCCCCTACCCCTCTACCCCCCACCGCTCTACAACCCCCACCACTCTACCACCCCCACCCCTCTCCTATCCCACCCCTCTACCCTCCACCCCTCTCTAATCACACCCCTCTACAACCCCCTCCCCTCTAACCCCCACCCCTCTACCACCCCCACCCCTCTACCACCTTCACCCCTCTAACACCCCACGCTTCTACCCCCAACCCTCTTCGTTTCCACCCCTCTACCACCCCCACCCCTCTACTACCCCCTCTGCACTATTACCCATACCCCTCTCCTACCCCCACGCCTATACCACCCCACCCCTCTACCACCCCCATCCCTCTACCACCCCCACAAGTCTACCACCACAACCCTTGTACCATGCTCTACAACCACACCAGTTTACCACCCCCACCCTTCCTCGATTCCAACCCACTATCGCTACCCCTATACCATCCCCACCCCTCTACCACCCCTATCAGTCCACCACCCCTACCCCTCTTCCTCCCCCATTTGTTTTCCACCCATACCAGTCAACCACCCCCAACAATCTACCACCCCCACCAATCTACAACCCCTATCAGTTTACCACCCCACGCCTCCACCACCCTCACCCCTCTACCACCCATATCATTCTTCCACCCCCACCTTTCTATCACACCCACCAGTTTTAGATCCCCCACCAATCTACACCCCACCCCTCTACTGACCCTACCTCTCTACCACCTTCACCAGTCTACCATCCCATTACTCTACCACCCCCTCTCCCTTTACCACCCCCTCTCCCTTTACCACCCCCACCAGTCTACCACCCCCACCAGTCTACCAACCCCACCAGTCTACCAACCCCACCAGTCTACCACCCCCACCAGTCTACCACCCCCACCAGTCTTCCCCCCCAACAGTCTACCACCCTCACCAGTCCTACACCCCCACCTCTCTGCCACCCCCAAAAGTCTACCACCCCCACCAGTCTTCCACCCCCATCTCTCTGCCACCCCCATCAGTCTTCCACCCCCACTTCTGTACCACCCCCACCACTCCACCGCCCCCCAGTCTACTGCACAACCCGTTTACCTACCCCCCCACCAGTCAATACACTTTCATTCATCAACCCCCTTCCCAAATCCAAACCCACTATAGAACCCAAGATAAACCGTGTAGGACTTACTATGCGCCAAAGTTACGCCGTGTGTGCAGTAGTTGAGTTGTAATTGAAGGCTGTCTGCTCATACATCTCCGTTTATCATTCTGCATTATGTTTTCTATCTAACGTTTTCGCTGTTTGAAGTCGTAACAGACGGAATTTAATGAAGGTTACAATTGTGTTCCCCCGTAGGCATTTATCGCCCCCTCGTTGCTAAATATACATCAAACGTATGGTGGAAAAAGAGTAAGAAATACTTGTAAATAAATTTTAATGGAGCATTTTATCTACGTCGCATATTATATAAACAATTAGCAATATGAGTAGAAATGGCATTCACCTCATAACAGTGTATAAATACTTTGGAAGTAAGTGCCACCTGTTACTCTAACTGTGTACTGATTATGATAGGTAACGTAACTAACACATAGGGCGTATTAGAAAAGCTGTGTCAAATTATATTTTGTTTATTTAATTTTTTATATTTATTTTTATTACGTGTTATAAGATGTTTGATATTGCTAGCGGCCAGTTAATTTCACATCCAAGTCGTCCAACTCGTTGAGCGCTTTTCTTTTATCGTAATTGTATCGTGAAACCCAAAAAAGGAGTTCAAGCGTCCCTGCATTACTAACCCGAATTGGGGGTTCAAGAGACCATGCCTTGAAAATACACGTATTGCCATTAGCGTAACTAACACATACCACACGTACCGAAATCAGTGTCAAATTCTAATTTATTTAAATATTTTTATTTTATTATTATTATTAGTAGTAGTATTATAATTACTAATTTCAGATATATGTATGAAGAGATTCCGGTAAACAAGGGCATAGACGAGCACGTCAGTTATGCTTTAATTTTCCATTCATGCCAGCAAACGCCAGAGGCGTCTGACTTGTCCACTGCCTTTATTACATTTCAAAACCTGATGGCGTTTAAGCGACCCTGCCTCTAAAACCCAAGGCGGAGTTCAAGCGACCATGCCTAGCACGTATACGTATCAATATGTACACCTGTACTCTGCGTGCGTGCGGCGGCGACGACGTTGTTCGCGAGGAGACAAAAGTCTCACTTAAAAATTGACAGCATACGTAACTAACACATACGACGCGTACCAAATGCAGTGTCAAGTTCCGATTTAGTTAAATATTTTTACTTTATTTTTATTATTATTAATGCTTTTATTTTTCTCTTTTATTATTATTATTAATTTTTTGCTTTCTTTTTTTTTTTTTTTTTTTTTTTTTTAGAATGTGATATAAGAAGTTAGATGTTGGTATCGGGCAGTTAATTTCAGATATATGCATTCAGGAATTCGGGTTTTCATTGGCATAGACCAGCACGTCAGTTATGTTTTAAATTCCATTCATACCAGCAAACGGGCGTTTCACTTATCCAGCACCTTTATTAGATTTAAAAACCTTAAGGCGTTTAAGCGACCCTGCCTTTAAAACCTAAATGCGGAGTCCAAGCGACCATGTCTACCACATACACGTCAATAACCTCACGTGTATTCTGCGTGCGTGCGGCGGAGACGACGACGTTCGCGAGAAGACAGGGTCTTACATAGTAAAAATATGGTGCGCAGAGCACGAGTAGACAGCGACTCCGCTCAGGTTATAACGACGTACGGCGGACGGAACGCCTGCGAGAGACCGGCACATGTAAACAATACTATACGCGGCAAGCGGTATAGGCAGCCCGAATTCCACATTCGGGCTCACATACACGATGAAACCCCGATAGAAATATCTGCCCCTGCTGCTTCCTTCCGTCTCTCCTTACGTGTCCCCCCTAAACACAACTTACTAATTTGCAACTCACGTGTGTCACAACTGGAAACACGTACAATGTTTTCGCAAAGTATCCCTCCAACTTGCTACGTCTTTCGTGCCTCCTGGCGGCTCCCATCATTCCAAATTCACCCTCACACACACATTAAAACCCCGATAGAGTGCCCACAGCGTTGCTACACATCGCAACTCTCCAAATCTTGCCTTTCCCTTTTCCCTTCAAAACTTCGACAACACGCAAACTTTTACTTCACGTGTCGAGCGCCTAACCTCGCCAGTTGGCAACACTGTGCCCGCCCGAAATATCAGCCCCTGCCGGTGCATCTCTCCTCTCCCAGCCAACACATTAAACATTCACGTTTTACACACCTCGAAGAACGTGTCATTACATAGCAAAACATCCTACTTGCTACTGTTTTTCGTGTATCGTGCCGGCTCCCATCATTCCAAATTCATGCCCACATACGCATTAACATCCACATACAAGGCCCACAGCGTTGCTGCAGTACACAACTTTAAATGTTCAAATGTTTGTAAAGCTTATGGGACTTAACTACGGGGTCATCAGTCCCTAAACTTACAAACTAGTTATGAACTACTTAAGAACTTGGACGGCACAAATATCCATGCACGAGGGGGGATTCGAACCCCCAGTCGTAGTGGCCGTGCAGACCGTGACTGAAGCGCCTCAGCCCCCTCGGCCACCGCGGCCGGCTGGAAGACTTCCTTATTAGGACTGCCTGGTGGTGTGTACAGCCCGATCTGAAATCGCAGCCTCTTGTCTTCGTACATTGTCTGCTCAAGCTTATTTTATGTTAAGTTTTTGCTATCCAAGTGTTTTGGTAATTGAATGGTCGTCAGCTACAAATGGTGTTTCAAAACTTCAAGTTGTCAGAAAGTAAAACTCTTTTGCGCAGTACTTTTGTTTTCCGGTTCGACACTAAACAGGTGTTGGTGGGTACAATTTGTTATTACTTGTTCAGATCGTAATATTAAAGAAATATCGAGCGATGTCGTGAGGAAATCGTACAGTATCCATCACTGGTAACAAATGTGTGGCCGATGACGACGAACAGAGCCACATAAACGCTCGCATTGCCGCTATACACGCAGAGACTGAGCAGTCATCAGGAATTCCGCGCTGTGCGTTGCTTTCGACACACGCCAGCTCTTAGTGGCTGAGGCTACTAACAAAATATTCGCTACTTTGTGTACAGGCTTAACAACTAGTCCAGTCAAATGGTAGTTTGAAGTCGAAAAATTTGTGTAATTGTTTTTAGTGGTTTATTTTATGTTTTTTGGGGTGCTGAACACGAATCTGAAGTTTTCCAACAAAAATTCCCTCGGGAAATATGAGAAATCGCCAAAAAAAAAAACAACTAAAAATCACATTTTTTTGCGGTTATCAACATATAACTCATAAAGCAAGCTATTTACACGAAAAGTGGCCCAGTAGTAAAATAAAGAGAAGAAAATTACCTACAATTTATGTCTCTAACATTTTTCTGTGAGTCGTATGGTTTCCATAAAAAACAGTGGTAAAATATCAGGAAAATCAATCATTTTTTGAAAACAGCAAAAAAGAACATTAATATATAGTTTTTATTTCTTGAAATTAAAGATTATTGTAAATCGTTATAAAAGAGTCCACCTATTCTGATGATGACATTATCAAATTCGGGATCTCCTTGTTGGCAAGCTACAATAAATCTTGCCTTTAGGTATTGAGGCTGGTCGAAGGTGTTCACATCTGCTTGTTGAGTAATTGATTTGCTCTGTTCTATGGATGCGAATATAGCTATACATATATTGTATTGTGATCAGATGGTGGAGCGTTTATAAATGGTAGACAAGCAACATAGGTTGTATGAAAGGGAACACTACTTGTGATTTGCTCCATGAAGCCACTCCATCCTGGAATTCCAGGCACATCTTTCCACTTGCCATAAAGCGAAAGTAGATCTGATAAAGAGGGTAATATTGAATCAGGTGATACAAATAGCTGTTTGAGATCCTCAATGTTGATATTCTTTAAACCAAGAGAACGTGTCTTCTCAAAATGTTTTAAGGAAACAGCTCCCATCTCACCAATTAGTGGAGCTGGTATTGGTTTCTTTACTTGGACAATTCTTTGATCCGGAGCAATGGCATTTCTAGGAGTAATCAAATGTATTCCTCCCATTGCATGGAAGGTATTATATCCATCCAATGTACATGTGTTAAAACCAGCGTTGTCATGAACAAATTGATGGAAAGCTGTCGGATCTATTTGCAGTGGTGACCTCATGATTGCTGACACTTCAAGACGAACAGCTTCGGAATAAGAGGCGCAAAATCCCCGGGATGAACAACATCAATCAGTTTTCGTGATCCATACTTCTTATAAAAGAAAGCTGATAGCCCAATTTGCAACGTGGAAAGGAAAGAAGTTGGCCTGACAGCACTAATAACACTGTGTGAAATGGCAACTTTTTTTTCCCACTTGTTCGCTTCTTCTTGAGTATCAGTCTTTCCAAGGAAAATTTGAGAACCTCCGGGACAAGGCTTCCATTTTCGTCCATGAAAGAGTCTGGAGGAGGATAGTCGTCCACAGCATACGGTATTGATCGTATCTCTTCGAGAATTACATCAGCTGCTGTCTCAACTAATCGAAGACGTTCTTCCCGTTCTGACGAACTTCTTTCCATGTACCGCGCTTCAGTCAAAATCTTCTGGCCTGTATTCTTTAAACATACGACCGTATTCTGTTTGATCTTTGATACGGTAATATCTTCCCCATATCTATCCAATAAATGTTCTTCTTTCAGGAATTAAGTTGCCCTCTATCTGAGTTATTAACTGATATGATGAAAACTGACATTCCGTGTCATTCCTTTCCATAAAATTGAAAATTTAATTCATAGCCCTCTGAATCTCTTCAACATAAGGGCCAACGGTTTTCTTTTTATCAGTGTTGGACCTACTAATGTAAAGATTTTTTAAACATTTATCGTGGTACTTACAGTCAGCAGCCACCATGTATGTTATCGGCTGGATCCTGTTAATAATTGCTGCACCGAAATCATCTCCACGTAGTTGAGCCTGTTTCACAACTGTGTCTTTCATCTCAATGTTCGTCACCAGATGCACCAAATTACGTTTTTGAGGAGGCAGTCTTTGTTGTGACCGTGCGTAATCTTCAGGAATACCTGTTCCACACACAAAACCATGTGTTTTCCAATGGAAATAGTCAGAGGATGATCTTAATTTTCCTGAAGATGTGCTTGCTTCAGCAGCTTTCTTCAAGTAGGCAGCTATCATTCATTCACGTAACTTTTCTGGCGTGAAACATGTACGCTGACAGATGTTTTACCCGCCAAAACAGCCACGTTCCTATCATTTCTTTTTTTATTAACATCACGTAAAGTTTATATTCCTTTTTCCTTGACCACTATCACTGCACCCTCACCTAAATATTTTTCACAAATAAAACACCACCCGACATTGCGCCCGAGTTGTTGCGCTATATCTCAACGAAAACATTCGAACATAGCGTCATGTCTTTGAGAGAAAGGGAAATAACACTATCACGGCAGCGAACGTACACAAACTGGAGAGTTGAGGACAGTTGGGTGTTTCGGCAGGAAGACCCCCTCCCCCCCCCTTCGCCTGTCATAAACTTAAGGGCAGCGGCCGCAAAGGTGAGACGGAGGGGCGGGCAGCAGCCACAGGTAGACGGACGGCGTGGGCGCGCAGCTGACTGCACAAAGGACAAAGAGAAGAGCTGCTTCAGTGGTTCGCAAGGTAAACACGTTGAAAGGCAAGGAACTGCTGATGAAATAATCCACCCGAAAAAAAACTTGTTTTTTCTATTTTCCATAATTTACTGATTTCAGCGCTTTTTCAACGCTGTTTTACGTGGAAACCATACGACGTACAAAAAAATGTTAGAGACATAAATTGTGGGTAATTTTCTCCTCTCCATTTTATTACTGGGCCACTTATTGTGTAAATAGCTTGCTTTTCAAGTTACAAGCTAAAAACCACTGACAATTGCGATTTTTAGTTGTTTTTTGATGATTTCCCATATTTTCCGATGGAATTTTTGTTGGAAAACTTCAGATTCGTATTCAGCACCGCAAAAAAAAAAAAAAAAAAAAAAATAAGCCACTAAGAACAATTATACCAAATTTTTCGACTTTGAGCCCTTTTTGTGCACGATTTGACTGGACTAAACGCGTTTTCTCTCGGCAGGAGTCTTACGTATTGAGAACGTCTCTTTACTCGCACGTCGTGTGATCGTCCATTTTGAAGTGACAACAGAACTTTTGATCAAAACTTTTTTCTTTATACGACTGTATAGAAGACAGGAGTAACTTGAAGTCAGCCTCAGTTTTATCGCAGTTTTCAGCGCAAGACATAGTTTTCCAGTTGTAGACGATGACGGTTCGTAGTCAGTAGGGATGGCTCTGAAATTTCCATCATCAAACCACTTGTGAGTGCCGTCACCAGCAGCGAGAGGAAATGTTGAGCTGGCGAGTGAGCCACAGGCTGCTGCTCCGGACGTGTGGGGCGCCCTCCGTGTCTCGCCGAGACGAGCCCGAGTGTCAGCGACGAGGCGAGGCTGTGCACGCTGATACAAAAGGGTACGGCCAAACTTTCAGGAAACATTCCTCACACAGAGAGAAAGAAAATATGTTATGTGGACATGCGTCCGGAAACGCTTAATTTCCATGTTAGAGCTCATTTTATTACATCTCTTCACATCACATTAATGATGGAATGGAAAACAGAAAACTCCTGATACAGTTCGTTTCCATCAAAACTAATTTTCAATTTCTTTCGCACTTTGGCCAAGTCTTTAAATGAAAATAGTTTTGGTTGACATAAGTCTAGCACTGATACAACTTCATACACATTGTCATTCCCACTAAAGCTGTACCATTTACCAAGATCGTTTAATAACCTTTCGTAAACAAGTGTGCACTCTTTTACTACAATATTCTTTTCTAAAGACATATTAACTTCAAATCCATAAAACGTATCCTCCTTACGACCCTCTATTTGTTTTTAACTTCCAACATAATCTCGTGAACATCTGTGGAAAGTGTGTCCTCTTTTTCTAAAATTCTGATTGCTTTACAACAAACAGGCAAAGTTGTTTTTGAAAAATACAGAAAGCACTCTGGTAGTGTTAGCGAATACTCGTTTATTTCGTCTTATTGTGAACCAATAAACTTCTAAATTAGGGGATGTGTTTTTTCCTCACCCCGTGCTACATAATACATCTTTAAAACTCGCCACGTCTTAACAAGACGGTCCACAGCTGACTCCAAAGACAACCATGCACTACAGTGTGTCGCTGTATTTCGCTGTAAACATGCTGAGCAAACTCGCAAAATGTTTTTAGTTCCTTCGAATTTTTTGATGATGTAGAAAAGTCTAAACATATTTTAAGAACTAGAGTTTCTACATCATATTTTAGAAGCTTGAATCCAAACTTAGCACAGTTATGTAAAATATGACAACAACAATTGGCTTTAAGTTTTCATTTTCTACTTTCAATTTAGTGAAGAGAGAATTGTGTTTCCCGAAATTAACTGATGCATTGTCCGCTGACTACGAATATACATTATTTAGTGTCAAACCATTTAACAATAAAATGGATTATACTTTGTTTTTGGTGGCTTCTGCAGATTCGTAGAAATCAAGAACTTCATTACATTTTCCCTTATCTTTGGAAAAGTGTGTTACAACTATCGGATAATGTTATTATTGCCCTTGTTTGAAACGTCTGAACCTAATGAAAACGGAACATTTTGCTTTAATTCGCTTAGTAGCTTCTCTTTAGCATAAGGCAGAAGCACATGTTTTACTAATGCCTCGCTTTTTGTTCGGCCGTATCTTACTTTCGTTGCCACTGAGGAATCTCTAAAAACATAAGGATATAGCTTATTACCACAATATTGAGAATTGTAAGAATGGTGGTGTTCACACCATGGTAAGTCAAAGTTAATTCCGTTGCAGTGACTTTGTCGTCTTCTGCAGAAAATTGTTTCGGCAAGAATTTAAGAAGCGACTGATTCTTCTTTTGTGTGGTAATATTCGCTTTGTGTCTTTCTGATTGTAAATGTTTATTCACAGCTTTCACTCCGGCGTACTTAACAGTAAATGAGATATTGCATATTCTGCACTCACACATGCACTCATCAGTATCGACTTTTTGTAGTCACTCTTTATAATTTTCTTCCTGCAACCATTCTTCACGGAACGAACTTAGATATCGTCTCTTCATTTCACTATTATTACTCTCTAATCTGAGTTAATGTAAGCTTGTCTGTTCACACACGATCCGAGTATTCCAAAAATTGCCGGTAAACTGATAACAAACAATGAACGAACGAACACAAATAATAGACGTCGCCATTTGACACGTTGCCGCAACAGTGTTTGCTTAATAATGTCCTAGTCGATTACTAACGACGCAACAATGAAAAATTTTCAGACGAAGAATAGAAAAGTAGCGTTTTGTTGCAATAAGAAATTGACATTTATATAAAGTTATTGACAATTACTAGAGAGGAACCGGCCGGGAATGGCCGAGCGCACTGAGGCGTCTTGCCACGGGGCGCGAGGCTGCTCCCGCCAGAGGTTCGAATCCCCGCCCCTCCACCTAGGGCATGCATGTTGTGTTAGTCCTTAGTTTAAGTTACGTTAAGCTCGATGTAGCTCGTCGCTACATGAGCATAGTACTTAAACAGCGCCGTAAAAAAAAAAAAAAAAAAATAAAAAAAAAAAATAAAAAAAATAAAAAAAAAAGTTAAGATGAAGGTTACATTCAAGTCCGGAGATGAGAGTGATTGTCCCGTAGACCCGGAGAATTCATTCCAAACCCGGAGATCTGGCAACCCTAGTCGCTGGGCACCAGCTCACAAATGGAGTCAAACCTGAGTGAAGAAATCTGTCTAATTTTAATAAGCCTTTTGAATTTACAAAAATGTTGAAATGTGTGTGAAATCTTATATTACTGTAGGATACACTGTACAGGAGTTGAAGTCATGAGAATTGAGCCACGTGAAATTGCATTTCAGACCGAATTTTGCTACAGACGCAGGTGAAACGGTCAAAGAGTGGGGCGAAAGACAATGGAGAGAGGAAGAATAAGGAGATGGAGTAACATATAATGCAATAAATACACACCCAGGCATCGATGGCCACTGACGCTAGTCGAAATATATTAACTCACTGCACTGCGGTTGTTCATTTCAAAGAACTGACACTCGACATCTGTCGTAATTTCCATGTGTCAGTTCTTTCGTTTCTGATTATGGAATAAGGGGCAACACATTAGTCATCGCCGTATCACGTCACTTTTCTGCGCTTTATTTTCATTCTACCTATCGGGGTGACGCGTGCTTATTTGCCGACTTGCCAATTTTTGAAGTAACAGATTATAAGAAAAATAAATTTTCCTATTCTGTGTTCTTGAAGGAGAAAAATTCTAACTTATGAGTAACATGCCTGTACAATACTAATTGTACGTTATATGAAAAGCACTTACCTATTACATACCAAGTTGCAAGAATTTCGGACGCACCATTACGAAGTGCAATGAAAGTGCTTCTGACCAATCTTGACTACCTCGGCCATGTACTGAAACGAATTCTGTAGTTTTCGTTGTAGAGAACGCAACAATGAACAATACCTATCGCCTGGCGACGCGGCAGTGGCAGGAACTACTGTAGGTCACGTGAGGAGGTACAGCGACGCTATGGTTAAACTAGCGTCGAAGAAGAAGACGCAAGAAGCTCACAATAAGTATGTGACCGGTGATATGGATAAATGTAATATCAGACAGCAATTTTTATAGCATTACGAACAACAGAAAGGAATACGAAATCTGCGAAAACTGCATAAATTTTGTAAAACAGAAATGAGCTTCAGAGATAGCAAGGAAACCCGTAGAAGCAATGTTCTGTCTATGGATTTTCGTTTTAGAAGGTGTCGAAATAAACGTTTTGTTTTGTGCGGAGCAGAGGGCATTGTTGCTGAAAGACCATACTATCTCAGGTTTTCATCAGAATCAAAGCGAGCAGTAGTTTACTTAGACGAAACGTGCATTCACACGCATTATACAGTAAAAAAATATTGGCAAAGTGATAGTGTGTGAGTAGTTTTGTCACACAAAAGTGCTGGTCAGAGTTTAATTGTGTTTGTGCAGGCAGAGACAGATGTTTCAGGGCTCAAAAACTAAAACATCCGACTATCACTCAGAAATGGATAGCAAACATTTTCAAAAATACGGCGAAACCCAACTTATGCCAGGCTTACTATCAATGTCTTTATCCCTTGTAATTACTCACAGCGTATTTACCCATTCGGAATGCTTCTAGTCATTGTAAGTGTTGATCATGTTTGACTGTAGTAATGTTTAACAATTTTTTTTTCCATAACGCGGGAAGAATAACACACTCAACTGCCATTGAAGGGCTTAGCAAAATCGCTTCAGGCTTAACATGTAACCGCAGTATCGAACATGGCATTCGAATTTCCAAATTAGATTTCGTCTTCTGCAAAATTAGTTGTGAGTAAACGCATGGCGCTTTAACAGGCTGGCAGCGCTCGACACATAAGAATATACTGGCGCAGGGATGGGCAAAAAATATCGATATATCAAAATATCGATATTTTTTGGAAATTTATCGATATTTAAGGACGATATTTTATTTTTCGATATATCGATATTAAATTTTGAATATCGAAAGCGATATTTTTAAAAGCCATCCTTTTTCTTTAATTACCGTTGGGCGTTGATAGGTGACAAGGAGGCATAGAATGCGTGGAGAGGAGATGGTTCAGTGCTGGCAACCTCTTTACTCCTGAGCAGCTCTTCCATTTGGTCGTGGCATGAAAAACTGTTGACCTAAAGTTCAGTTTCACAGCAAATTTCAAGCCAAGATTCTGTACCAAATGAGCTGAAGCAGTATCTTGATCAACCATATTTAGAGCGTAACAGTGATCCTCTGTAGTTTTGGGCTGACACTCGACACTTTACGTCCATTTTATCAGACATTTTGCAGAAGTACCTGACATGCCAAGCCTCTTCTGTTCCGTCTGAAAGAGTGGCTTCATTGATTAATTTAGTGATGCAAGACAACAGAAGTAGAATAACTGGTGAACATATAAAGCAAAGGGCTCTCCTAATGTCTGTTACTGATGACTACTGGCTCAATTAATTTTTTTCACATTGTGTTTCTTTTACTGATAATACATGTGCTTTTTTATTGATTAATGTTTAAAATTATAAAACATTTGTCAATTTTTAATTGTATATTGATGATTTCTGTGGTTTATATTAATATTATTAATTTAGCATTCTATGTAAAGATTTCACCGATCGAAATATCGATATTCTTATTTCAATAAAATCGATATTTTTGTACATATCGATATTTCTAAAACTTGGCCATCCCTATACCGGCGGCGGCGTGTACGCCAGACTGCTTCCCCCTCTCCGTGCCTACGGCTCACACACGAAGGCGCTGCCACAGTGGCGAGCAAGGAATCAGCCCTCCTCCCTCCCCTTGTTCTAAAGGGGCGGCCGGCAGGTATTCGCAGTTCCCGAAGACGCACACTCCGAGGTTTGGATTCGAATCCGCTCATGGGCATGCATGTTGAGTTTGTCCTTAAAAAAAATTAAAAAAGGGGGCGACGCAGATTTGCCGCCCCCCGAAAAGTGCCGCCCCGTGCGGCCGCACGTTTCGCACCTGCCTTGCGCCGGCCCGCCTGCAGTGTTACTACTAAGGTGACCATATTTTCTAGTTTCAAATTTGGGACACACAAATTTTGTAATTTGTATATACAGTAGAACCTCTCAAACTCGATTCCCGAAAACTCGACATTCCGTAAAACTCGACAGGGCTGGTGGATTAATGATGTGTGATGTACTGATGGAAAGCTTTACGTTATGGGCGGTGTAAATATATATATATATATATATATATATATATATATATATACATATATATATATATATATATATATATTTTACTCCGCCCATAACGTAAAGCTTTTCATCAGTACATAGGCCGCCGGAGAACACTAGAGACTCAGACTAGGTTACTGGGTTTTCCAAGGTCGTCAACGCACCCTTTAGCTACCCAGCTGGGGCGGGCTATTGCTTGCACACGTTCGGCGATTTCTGTGGCCACTTTCCTTATCGTGCGGCCGCACGTTGACCTGGGATTCCCGGGCAGGTCATAAACTACCCTCGCTACATTCTCGTCACTGGGCATTCAGTTTAGTGTTTGTCGAGACACCGTTGTGATCAGTTGCCTTTGTTCGAAAGTGATTACCAATTGTTTAAACGAGTTTTGTGCAGGAATATAGAGCGACTATATGGTGGAGAAGAATAGAAAAGAAGTATCAGTGTCAATGGAAGCAAAGTTTGGCGCCCTAAAAAGACTTGAGCGTGGTGAAATCGTAAATAAAATAGCGTTGGATTTGAACATCGGTAGGTCTACAGTGATAGGTTGGAAGAAAAAGAAATCTGTAATTGAATCATGGTGTTTGAAAAGACAGTGTACAGAATCCATCGCGGAACGAAAAACAATGAGAAGTGGAGAGTTCGAAAAAATTGGCGAAACCCTTTACCAATGGTTCCGTGTGTACAGGGAGAAGTGAACGCCTATATCTGGACCCGTTTGGAGACAGAAAAGTAGTCTCCAATCACAGAGTTTTTCAAACGACTTCAGTAAGTATTATTTTACACTTTTCTTCTAGTGTTCAGAAAACTTCCCATAACTAACGGTGATAGACTTTTTATAAGCAGCATAAACCACTTCAGTAATAATTGTAATGAACACTCTATTTTCAGATTCTACTAGGCCTTTTGTCTCAAAATTATTTTTTATTTTTTGATTATTAGTTATAACTGTTGATATAAATATATAATTGTATATAATAAATCAATAAATGTACAATTTTAATACTCTAAATAAGCGTTTTTATTCAACTCCAATTATTTTTATCTTAGTTCCCTAAAACTCGACAACCTCAAAACTCGACAACCTTTAAGTCCATATTGTGTCGAGTTTGAGAGGTTCTATTGTATATATTTTTTCATGGTATTAGAAGAAGATTTTAGTGAAAGTAATAATTACAAAATATCAGCCGCGGCGGATAGCCATGCATACTGCGGCGCCGTGCTGCAGAGCGCCCGGCCGTTCGAGGCCCCCTCGATCATGGGTTTTTGTATTGTCCTTAGGTCAGTTTACCTTAATTTAAGTAGTTTGTGAGCTAAGGACTAATAACAACGCAGTTGAGTCCGATAGATTTACAAACATTTGTACAAAATATCAGTTGAAGTTGTTACAAAAAGTACATTAATTTACATTTTATTAGTACTTTATACGATTAAGTAATGCGACCAGAACAACTGAATTTAAATGTGCAGTGAATTTTCTTCAGCAAGTCTGTATTTTTCAACAACATGTGAAAAAAATTCGACACAAGTTTCATAATAATTTACTCTAGTTACTAATATTGATTTCACAGTTTCTATGGCAAGCTGTATTTCGTCACTTGCCCATCTGTTATTCATGTAGGGAAAATACCCTTTCAGTAACAGCATTATTTCCGAAAGGCAAAAAAGAAACTGCACTAGTTTAAGCACATTTGAGAATGGCACATGATTCACTTTAAATGAGAAATAATATCAATCCATATTTGACCTGGAAAAGTGGTGTTAGCAGTCCATTCACTGATTTTCTCACTGGTATAGTTTGTACGTGTATGCTCAGTGGTGCCGGCCGCGGTGGCCGAGGGGACTGAGGCGCTTCAGTCACGGTCCGCACGGCCACTACGGTCGGGGGTTAGAATCCCCCCTCGGGCATGGATATTTGTGCCGTCCTAGTTCGTAAGTAGTTCATAAGTAGTTTGTAAGTTTAGGGACTGATGACCCCGTAGTTAAGTCCCATAAGCTTTACAAACATTTGATTTTTGCACAGTGGAAACAGATGGAAACGGTTTCGACAGTGATAAGTACCTTAAGTCTAATGAACCTATTGTCAAACAGTTTCCCATCATAATTGAAACTAATAATAAAACAAACTGATACAGGTGAGATAAATTTATAAATCTGAACACAGTTGTTAAATCCAGGACAAATAGCTGTACCGAATTACTTCTGAAAAAATTCGTGACAGACACATAGAAATGAGTGACTGTCCCGAATAAATCGGTACGGTTGGTCACCTTAGTTAATACAAACATACAATACCAACCAATGGCAATAACTAAGAGCATCAATCGAAGTCATCGTTTAAGATAAGCGGTTTATCATAAATATCTACTACAATTGCCTGTAGAATCTTCTAAAATTTGGCTGGATGAAAAATATTCAACATGTTTTTTCTAGTTTGTTTTTATTTCAGTAACAAAAAAAATGAACATTTTGGTGTGGGCTCGGGCCCCCTTCAGCAGCCATAGGTCCACCCAGCACCGCCCTTGTGGAGGCCATGATACTAAAGCCTAAATATCGGATATTTGTAGAAAAGGGCCAAGTACTTTTGACAAGCTAGACTGTATGTGTCATCGCTGCTTGCTCACTCACAACAATTTATGGTCGTTTCTACAAATATGTAATATTAAGGCCAATTCACACTGTCCGTCACGTCACGTCACGTCACCGTCCGTCAGAACATTCCGCAATGTATTTCTAATGGCGGCATTCACACTGTTCGTCACCGGACCGACACGTCACGTCAACGTCCGTCAAGCTTTCTCGGTAAGAATGTTTTGACGGAACGGCAGTCTGCTAACATCGGAAGTTAACCTATTTCCGTCACGCGAATTACATGTTGCAGTCGACGATTGCCCTGTTTATATGCAAATTTGTTTTATTCATCTTTGTGTTGTTGTACCTCGTTTAGGGATAAATCTCAAATGTTTCATGACGACTTAAATATTTTTGACAATTGAGTGTCCCCCTAAAATCGACGTCGGATATCTGAAACCAAAAAATGGTTTTACATTGTAACAGAAACGACTGAAGCAAACTGTTAATTTGAATGAGATTGTAATTTGATTACGTATTTTTCATTAAATAACACTTTAAATGAAAATGTCAGTTCTAATGAAAGACAAAAATTCAGTTATTTACAGCGGTATTAACAATGTCAGCGAGCAAATCCTAATGGTTAAAGTATACAGGCGCTATTTATGCTCCTACAAGTATGGTTTGATGTCTTCTTATGTTTATTTTTTCGCTTGAAAATAGATGTCGATGTTTTGAAATGTTGTTTCAGTGCCCAGTAAGTTGGCCAAAAACATACACTGTAAAGTTTTCTTTGGCCGTTAATAACATTTAGCGTTGTTGTTTCCCCTTTCTAGTATTAAACTATGACTTTCTACAAAACAGATCGTCACTCATAACCTCACTTTCAACATCGCGTATTGAGATGGACGAATTGACGTGACGGACACGGACGGACAGTGTGAATACAACTTGACGTGACGGTTCCGTGACGTGACGTTGACGTGACGGACAGTGGTAATTGGGCTTTAGGCTGCATTACACGATACACCTGAGGCGAGAGCCACTGTACCACTCGAGAACGGTTCTTCTCGTCGTTTGGAAGACCGAAAACGTTGGTGACGCTTGCGACTGCAGTGGTCTGCTGTAGGGTCTGTCTCGCGGCAGTACGCACTTGGCTGCTCGGACGTTTAGTTGCTGGAAGTTTATGTCACGTGACTGTCCCATATATAAACACAAGGCTGCAGTCATGGTGGTTAGAATATTTGGCTGCAGTCTTGCTACTAACGGCATTTGTTGTTGAAACTATTGAATTCAGTTTAACATGAGCTGTGCAATTCGCCCCTCATATTGTAGTCGTTCATCTACAATAAACAAAACAGGGTAAAAGTTAAGCAATAAGCTGTCATTGCAATTTTCTTAGTTTATATTACATGAGGATGCCAAAAATACTACCGAGCGAGGTGGCGCAGTGGTAACGCACTGGACTCGCATTCAGGAGGATGGTGGTTCAAATCCACCTCCGGCCATCCAGATTTTGGTTTTCCGTGATTTCCCTAAATCGCTCCAGGCATATGCCGGGATGGTTCCTTTCAAAGGGCATGGCCGATTTCCTTCCTCATCCTAAACCAAAAACTCCGAGCGTTAGCTCCATCTCTAATGGCCAAGCTGTCGACGGGGCGTTAAACCCTAAGCATCCATCCAAACATACTCTATGGAAACGTGTTTGTCTTCTTTTTCCCTGTGATTATCTGGAACATTTCTTACAATGAAATGTGATTAACGTTTCAAAATAAATGTGGCGAAAACGTTGGCACTGTACTACACTGCAGATCAGCTTACCACCACGACTTATTTCGCATGCACATTTGTTGGCTTCGCTAACTCAAAACAGCTGTCAACATAACCTACACTATGGATGAGGGTCAATACATTCACGATTTCGGGTGTAAGCTGTTGCACTGTCACATTTGGCCAAAACAGGCAATATCCTTAAATCATTAAGAAGTACTCGATTAACTTTTTCCAGTTATGTCTACAATGACTAAATTCGTTCATATAGTTATTAAAGTAATGAAGTATAGCAATTTATCTTCTGAATACACAATCCGGCATAACTGAAGACTGGGATACAAGCCGTCAGCTTTGACCCATGACGTCATCAACATGTTGGAAAACCGTAATACAGGACATCTTAATACATCTGTATTGTAGGCTAGATAATAAATAATCTGTAGTTATTCTCGTAAATTATAGATGTTCGTAAATAATTTTGCTGTACGTGTGTGTGTGTGTACTCGCGGGAACGTTAAGTGTTTTGACATAATAAACATGACAGTTAAACACTGAAAATATCAGACTACTTCGTTTTTTAACAGAAATTCTGTAGCATGACATAATCATCCAATTTTTCATATTTAGTTCTCAATGCACTGCTGTAAAAACATGAGAAATTCCAATACTTTATTTATCATCTTTTATTCATTCACACCAAAGCTATCTACAATAATATCAGTATTTCGTTGTCCGGTACAGTTTCATGTCAAGCAAACAGATGTCACAGAATTACAGGGTAGGACGTTACTGGAATGGAGCATAGTGAGTTAACATTTTATTTGATGGCTTTTTAAAGAACTGCATCTTCATAATGCAATTCCCCATTGTGGGCACTTCCTTTTCCATTTTTCGACACACGAATGTTCTCAGATAAATGAACTTTATAGTGAGTGTAGAGTTTCTAACGCATATTGAACTCGGGACTGCATTCCTCACACTTCTGGACGTTTTGTGCGAATCACTTGTGTTCAGCAAAAGACAGGAACAAAGAAATAAAACACCAACAACGCAATAAATAAGCAGTAACGAAGTTAAAACGGAGCGCTCAGTGTGCCAGAAAAGATCAGAATGAACTATGAAGACATCTTGAAACAAATTGACTGGTCTCGTGACGTAAACTTCCGACAGCTAAACGTCCGAAGAGCCAAGTGCATATTGCCGCGAGACATATCCGTCTGCTCTAAAAATTGCAGTACGTTTGTCGCTGGTAAGAAGCCTGTGCCGGTGTGCCCACGGCCGTGGTGTGCCCCGTTTCCGGTTTTGCTAGTACTCGGTCGCGCTTACAGTAAACAAAAACTTTTGAAATATTTATATTTTGTGTATTATATATCGTGTAAATAGTTTTTGTCTGACTAAATATATGTAAGGAATTAAACAGTGTCATTATGTACTTTTGCTTTCTTCGCTGCAAAACTGGTGCAGTGGCAATTAAATTTCTTTTTTACGTCGTCTGCTATGCCAACAGCTCCTATAATATCGCTAATGAAATCCGCAATTATCTAGCTTTCGGCTCGATGCAGCTGGTTTTTATAATCAACCTTATACAACTGCACAAATTTAGTGTTGCAACGACACGCAGTACGAATTACGCGGTCGCGTTTTCAAAAAGTTCGTCAAAAACTACTACAGCGATGCTAGCGCTTCAAGCGGTCATATTTCTCACCATAGTTAACATAAGACGAACGCTTTCTTTGAGCTGCTAGATGTGATCAAAGAATTTTTGATGAAAGGCAACTTTGACCAAAGTTCCATATTACTCTGTCCAATTTTCTTTGACAAAAAAATCTTTGTGAAAGAAAATCTGGTAGTGTAATATCCAGTCGTGTGCCATAGGTCTAAAAAGTTTAGTTTGTACTAAATTCAGTTGCATGATTTATGTGTTTAAGACAGCTGATTAGTGTCGATGAACTATACGTCTTCGATTAATGATCGTCCTCATAACCAACTTGGCTGAATGATTTGCGCTTGAAAAATTCTAAGCTGATACCTTGTTTGTAACTTAACAAGAAATACATATCTACGGATACCGAAAATATTTGGAAGTTTTGACATGGAAAAAAGGTGGGGTGAATTCGTTTGCAGTACAAACTAAAATATGCGTGAAAATGAAATTTGTAGGCCCGCTTTTGGACCCAGGATTTCGTACGGCACACACTAAATACCTCAGTTTTCTAGTATTTCCCGAACGGTTTACTTGCGTCACGTTGGCAATGAAGACTGCATTCCTTTATTTTTTTGTTTTCTTCGTGGCGTGTCATCTAGGCCGCGTAGAGCGTATGTAGTCAAAGATTTTTTCAAGTTAATAAAGTTATTCCGAAGTTTTAAGAAACATGACTTACGAGGCTGCTTACGTCAAGACAGAAACTTTATCACCTAATGCCGAAGAGGTAAATCTCACTCTGATTTGCTTTCCATATGTGGGCGTAACTTTAAAAGCCTTGTTGTCAACAACCAAGCGTCAGATGCATGATCCTGCTCACCGCAACGTTTTATCGAAGTAGTTTATTTCTTTCGGTTGCGGATTGGGTGCATTAAATGAGTTTAAATTTTATTATTCTCAGATAAAGCTTTGTTCCTGATTTTTACATAAATCCCAGAGTGCCTTTGTCGCACCACAGTGATGATGGTGTTCTGTAAAATATCTTAGATTAAGTTAGGCCTATATTTAAACATTTGTCTTCAGTTACGATGTGAACACTCTATGAAAACTTGTCACAAAAAATTCTAATATTACGTTTTATCATTCGAAAAATGAACTTCTAAGAACGAGACCAAAGTGATGCCTTCGTGTCTACTTAAATTGGCGTAGTAAATGTTGATGGCTCCAGTTGACTTCTTAATTACGAAGCTTAACGTATTCATTGGGCTACTGAATCTTTAAATTAATACATATGTGTGTGTGAATGATATCTTATTAGTCAGTTCAGGACTCGACATTCCACTCTTTAGGAACTTAATTTTCATACATTCAGAAACAGAACAGTAAATGAATGAAGTGTATTGTCCAAATTTATTTATTCGTCCTTAAAACATACAGGTGGTATCGCATGCTTCAGCTGACCCCAGTGCTGTAACACTGGGTCAGCAACATCACTTGTTTATTAAATGAATTATTTATTTATTAGCCTTTTAGGATGTTCACCATGCAGTTGGCTTCGTCATATGGGGTTTTACATATACATTATATCTGTTTAAGCCTAGGTACTACAAATAGATTACATAATTTACAACAACATACATGTTATTAGATTTTTTCTTTTACATAAATAATTATTTGTTGTTATACATCTTAATTGCTATCAAACTGTGATCTTTATCTCATTGTGCATATTCTCCAAGTTACTTTGGAGGTATTCTTCAACTGAATAATATGGCATCTTTCTGAACCATGCCTGTAATATTCTTAAAATTACCTAATGTAAGGATTTTTACAGACGGTGGTAGTTTATTATATAATTTAAGACCTACTTATTTGTGGCTGTTGTGTACCAAAGACAGTCTTGAATACGGAATGTCTAACATAGTACTTCTCTAGTATTATGCATATGTACATTCACTCTGACAGTAAGTTTTTGTATATTTTCTTTTATATGTATTAGACAGTATTACATGTAGAGAATTGGGAGTGTCATTCTTCAGAGCTCACTGAAATGTTTCCTACAGGATGCCCTACGTCCCAACCCTTGTATATGTTTATTTGCTTTTTTCTGTAATTTGAAGATAAGGAATGTATCTGGTGCATTTCCTCATAACAATACCCCATACTGCAGCTGTGACTGAAAGAATGCATAGTGACAGAGAATCAGTAATTTTTTGTTTACACACTGTCTCCGTTTATACAATAGGAAGGTCACACGTGTGTGTTTGCTAGAGACATGTTTTATTTGATCGTCCCAAGAAAGTCTCTGATATATTTTAAGGCCAAGCGGTTTAACACAGGGTCATTCCATGTCAAATCACCCGGGTCATGTCACCCACAATCTCATATTTTCAAGATACTTTGTATATTTGCTTATACTTAAAACATAAGAATGTATCCAAAATGTTTTTGGTCTCGGACTAAAACTTTTTTCAATGTTGTGATGTTCTGATAATGAGGCTCTGCAAGATTTTCCTCGTGAAGTGCTTCCGTACTACAGAAATACTCATAACTCGGGTCTTTATGAAGCTTTTTATTTGAATTTTTTTTTCTTGCAGAGGTTAAGAGAGGCATGTAGTTAATAGTAATGTAATTATTTAAGCAGTAAAGTTTCAAAGAAAATTACAAAAAATAATAAATGTCACTTTCCAGTTTCTGGAAAAATTACAAGGGTGTTGAAAAAAGCTTATATCACATTTCTCCAACCTGCTGGGAACCTAGTTTTGGTCTTAAACAATTCCCAGGATAGCAGGCTTTCTAATAAAATAAAAATATTAATGGGTATCCTATGAATGGACACACAAATAAATTAGAAATAAAAAAAAAAACTTTTTATTGTGATGGAAAAAAGCAACTTTGCAAGTAAGTTCATCCAAGCTGAAACCCACTGCACCAGATTTACATGATTTTATATATATATATATATATATATATATATATATATATAAAAGAGATGACTTACCAAAAGGACCGGCTCGTCGAGAGAAACAAATAAAATAACACACATACAAGCTTTCGCCACCACTGGCAGCTTCTTCAGGAAAAAGAGGAAAAAAGGGGAGGAAAAGGGAAGGATATGGGTTTTAAGGAAGTGGAAAAGGAGTCATTCCAATCCCAGGAGTGCAAGGACTTACCTTAGGGGGGAAAAAAGGAAGGTAAACAAATACATATCGAAACGCAAGCACACCTAGACAGACATTTGTGAAAAAAATATCATCTCCCCAATTTAAGAATTTTCCACAAAACCCCAGAAGTGCCCCTCTTGTCACCGGATACTTTCCGGGACTGGAGCGGACTCTGAATGTGGCTCTCCAGCAAGGATACGACTTCCTAAAATCCTGCCCCGAAATGAGATCCATCCTTCATGACATCCTTCCTACTCCACCGAGAGTGTCTTTCCGCCGCCCACCTAACCTCCGTAACCTCCTAGTCCACCCCAATGAAATCCCCAAACCACCTTCCCTACCTTCTGGCTCCTACCCTTGTAACCGCCCCCGTTGTAAAACCTGCCCTATGCACCCTTCCACCACCACTTACTCCAGTCCCGTAACCCGGAAGGTGTACACGATCAAAGGCAGAGCCACTTGCGATAGTACCCACGTGATCTACCAACTGACATGCCTGCACTGTGAAGCGTTCTATGTGGGAATGACCAGCAACAAACTGTCCATTCGCATGAATGGACACAGGCAGACAGTGTTTGTTGGTAACGAGGATCACCCTGTGGCTAAACATGCCTTGGTGCATGGCCAGCACATCTTGGCACAGTGCTACACCGTCCGGGTTATCTGGATACTTCCCACTGACACCAATCCTTCAGAACTCCGGAGATGGGAACTAGCCCTTCAGCATATTCTCTCTTCCCGTTGCCCACCTGGTCTCAACCTCCGCTAAATTCGAATTCCCACCCACCATCTTAACATCTTTGCCTTGGTTCTCTGGACAGAGCCTCTGCCTCAAGTGGCATCTCTGTCTAACTTCTAACTTCTTTGCTTTCTACAGTTCTACAGTATGTCTGCCTAAGTGTACTTGTGTCTGTGTAAATGTGTGGGTGTATGTGCATTTATTTACCTTCCATTTTTTCCCCCAAGGTAAGTCTTTCCTGTCCCGGGATTGGAATGGCTCCTTACCCCCTTCCTTAAATCACTCATCATTTCCTTTTCCCTCTCCTTCCCTTCTGCCTGATGAAGCAGCTAGGCTGCGAAAGCTAGCATTTTTGAGTGTGTGTGTGTCTGTGTGTTTATTTGTTGCTATTACTGCCTGTGCCCCTTCGCCTGGTAAGTGTTCTTCATCTATTTTTTACGTGTATATATATATATATATATATATATATATATATATATATATACTTGTTACTTTTGACATGATAACAAACAGTGTAAAGTTTCTTCCACACATTCATTGTTTTTGAGTTAGAAAAATCTTAAAATTTCCAAAAAACATACATAAACATCATGGCTGAAGCTTGCCATTTAGATTACATTACTTTATGGAGATAAGAGACTTAGCTTATTTTCAAATTTTTATAACTCTGCTCAACTTCTGGGAATACAGGAAATCAACACTGCTTTCTTAAATATGCAAGGTACTTTCAGAGTTGTTACTCCTAGGCCTTTTTTATTGAGACTCAAATATATATGATTACAAACAAAAAATAGCATGGGTTTTGACTGACAGTGGCAATCATTATAGGCCATATCCATCTCAATTCAGGCAGCAAAGTGAGAATTAGCCGGTTCATAGTCTCCGATTTTCCTCAAATTTGGATATGTTATTCTAGAAGCAAAATTAAGAGACACTTATTTTTTCTTTTTGCCCAAAAAAATTTTGGGCAGAGTTACAGGGGGTCAAAGTTTCGTCTAGGTCACACGTAATTTCCTATGTGGCAAGCTCAAAATTACTATAAAGTACAATATTTCGGGAACTAATAGGAATATTTCAGATCTGTTTTCAGTTTCTGAAAGGTAAAAATGTCAGGAATCTATTGGATTAAAGATTATTCTTCTATTAGTGACAGGTATCTCGCTAAAAAATAATTTCAAAATCGTGAAATTTAACTTTAAAGTCATTTTTCTCAAAAACCCCAGCATCAAAAATTCTGAAATTTTGTAACAAGGAGGAGACGTACATAGAGTATAAAACCGCCAAAGGAGTTTTCAGGATCTTACCTACTTTTCATTTTATTTCAGATTTACTGTTCGGCTCACTTTTCATAACCATTACACTAAAGTATATAACATTTTCACAGAAAACTAGGCTTACTGTTAAACAGGTAACATAAGAAAACACCATTTTTAAGCCTACTTTTAGAAATAATTGAAGAGAGAAAATCCTTTCCACATCCTTAGTGTCTATTATTAAATAAAAGAGCCGCTGGCTTTTTATGTCAGTCCGCAAAGAAATTACTGTTTCGATTGCCACTCATTCGTTCGTCGCGCCGCTTCCGCGAGTGACGTGCTGCCATCTGTCGGTGAACGGCCGCACTACGTCCTCCATAACCGGGATCGCAGTTGGCGCCTTTTCACACCAGAGGCGCCACAGGACTGTCGGTATTGCTTACGTACGCCAAATGAAAGATAATACATGAAAACTTGGAAATCTGGCTTTGTTGGTGGGCACGAAGCATAAAGACCAATGTCTTACGTAATTAAGGGTTAGGACACATTCCAAGGGCAGTATCGATTTTTTAATACTTTATTTTACCTTTTTAAAAATTTTCTTTAATTTATTTTCTAGAAGGTGTTTCAAGACTTTGGATATTGCTAGCGGCCAGCTTATTTCAGAAATTTGCCTATGCAGAAATTCCGGTGATCATAGATACAAATAATCACGTGGGTTATGTTTCAATTTTTCATTCATACTGGCATACGCCGAGGTCATCCAACTTGTAAAGCGAAAAAATTTCTTTTTAATGTTTAATTTTTTTTTCCTTTATTGCATTTTAAGCGACCGTGCACTGCATTGTAGGTATCGGTTGCGTATGCTAAGTGAAAGATAATACATAAACACTTGGAAATCTGGCTTTGTTGGTGAGCACGAAGCATAAAGACCAATGTCTTATACTGATGGCGTACGTAATTAACGGTTAGGACGCATCCCAAAGGCAGTGCCAATTCTTTTTCTTTTTCTTTATTTTTTTTTCCCTCGGAAGTGTTTCAAAACTTTGCATATTGCTAGGGGCCAGTTTATTTCAGAAATTTGTGTATTCAGAAATTCCGGTAATCATAGACACAGACAATCACGTCAGTTATGTTTAAACTTTTCATTCATACTGGCATACGCCAAGGTCGTCCGACTTGTAGAGTGAATTTTTTTTTTAATTTTTTTCCCTTTATTTTATTTTAAGCGCCCCTGCACTGCATACACAGGCGTACGTAACCACACGTGTAATCTGCGTGCGTGCGGCGGCGACGACGACGTTCGCGAAAAGACAAAGACTATGTCTTGATTAAAAATCAGGTGTGCACGCCTCGACGGCCGACTGCGCCCGCCTATAACCTGCTACGCCGGACGGAACGCCTGCGAGACGGCAGCAGGCCGAGAGGTCGACACGGCACGACTCAAGTAGGCGCCCAGTCCGTCGTCGCGTGGCAGAGCCTCCTACTCGCTCAAAATTCGTGCTCACGTGCACACTAAAACCCAGATAGGAGGCCCACCGTACGCAACTCTCCAAATTCTGCTCCAACCTTTTCACTTCAAAAACTTCAACAGGCAAATTTTGCTACACCTGTCAAGACAACCTCTTGCATTAAAAATTACATCTGTCATCAAATCTCCCTCGTTCTTCCCAAAATATGACCAGATTTCGGTCGTCTCTCCCTTAAACCCGTAATCAAAAGCTGGTCGCCCTAATTGGAGCGTAAAGCTGTCCTTTGCTCGTAGAAGGACGCAGCACAGGCCTGGAGGCGCTAACGCCTGCCGAGTGGACAACCCGCCCCACACCCGAGCCGCGCGTGTAGCGTGACACAAGGCGCTGCTGGGGCAGGCTGCGCTTCCTGTGCCCAACACGCAGAACTCGCCATTTCAGTGGGTACTCCTCGTGCAGGGAAAACTAAAATCCCTCCGCTGAGACAGCAGATGACAGTCAAAATTTGTCGGTGCGAAAAACGGAAAACCGCCGTCTTCTGTAAGCATTTTGCCCCGTATTCCACTAGGAGTGAACCGCGGGTACACATCCGTAGCGACCGTCAACTTGGACATATGGAAAAAAAATACGAGCTCAAATGTACGTGAACTAAACTGTGACGACATTCTGGAATTTCGTATCGTAACATGGAGTCAGGTGGCATAAAACTTGTTTGAATAAACAAATGTTTTGTCATATGTCGGCAGCTCCTAACGGAATGTGTGAAAACGGACAAACAAAAATGATTCGTACTCTCACACTGAATGGAATTTCCCGAGAGTAATATAACCGTAAGTGTTACCCTACTGTGTTATTGTCTCGTCCAAATGTATATTCCTGAAACACTGTCTGGTTTCAGACGAAATTCTAAGAGTAGAAAAGACTGCCGTTCGTTCCACATGGCTTCCTTTACTACGAACACCATTATTCGGTAGTGCAGAATGACAACTCCTGTTTACTCGCTGCTCTCTACGAAACGTCGTTGTCGACACGGTGGGAAAGCGACTTTTATCTTCTCTTCTGTTCGCTGAACGCCACGCCTCCAGAGCCCCGCTGCCCGCTGTCCGCTGCCCGCTGTTCGGTCAGCACAGGTTTGCCGCGCTCGCTGTAGCGCTCGTTCCCGCTCCACGCCGCTCTCTCTCGGTTGAGTCGCTCTGGCGAGAGAACAGACTACGGAGCTGTGACGTCACGTGAAGCGACCTCGTACTCTACTGAAGTAGAGGGACGGCCTCCCAAGTTACTGTCTTCTGGATTCGAGACGAAACTCAGCGAAAGGTCAGACGTGTAGGCAGTAATATACGCCGAATTTCCGGAAATTTCTTATCGTATATTGCAGTGACGCAGAGTGAAACCTGATCAGATAGGTTGAAGACTTGGAGTTTCGTGAGCAGTGCACTTCAGCCACGATAACTGCGTCCACATCGACCACACATTTCTTACCTGCGATGGATGCTATAAGGAGAAATGGCAACTATCTATTTTCCAGTTTTTCTGGAATATTACGAGCTCATCCTGTTTTGTGTGCTCGTGTCGATACGAAAACTAAACACTATGTGACAAAATACTTTTACTTCGTGACAACATGAAGCTTTGATATTCCTTTCGTAGCTGCCGTACTAGCTGTGTTAGAATCAGGCACGTTTCACTTCCGTTAACCCAGTTCCTGAAACACTCCGGGTGTTAAATGGACGGCCGTCACTTTAACATTTGTCCAGCTGAGATGGCGACAGACAGTTTCAAACGCTGCACCGACGTTTCTCTCTCGCAAAGAGCGACAAAGGTTTTGGTGAACCACTGTTTTTGCTCGACTGAGACTTGGTTAGATTACGCTTCCTCTGCAGAAGGAGACGAAAAATCCATTTCGCAGAAGGCACATTGTTTTTAGGTGACTTAACTTTGCACTATGTGTGATGCGATTTATTAAGTTATGCGAAATAACGTCTGTAACGTATGATTGCGACCCAGAATTAGCGTCTGAAAGTAATGCAGCAGAGATGCGAAAGCAATGTTATAAGGCTCGGTATGCAAGGAAGCGTTGGTTTTAAAGAAAAATTTGGCAGAGTGTTAAACACCAACATTCTGTGGCCTCAAAAGCCATACCACGCCTACAGCTTTAGATTTGAGCAGTTAAAAAAAATTCTAGTTTTTCAACAATTGCAGAGAATTAAAAATATGTTTGTAGTTTGTCTGCGAATCAAAATTTTCCTCCAGCACATTCTGCCATACCAGGTCTTCCCTGTGTAAATGACTGTGACAATATCTTTACTGCTGGCAGTTGCGAACAGGATCCATCAATACAGTAACATAGAATTATGATGGTAGCCTCAGAGTGGCAAACATAATAGATTTAGCTTTCCGAATGTTAACCAAGAGATAACGCTGACTTATTAGGTCTTCGACACGTAATCTCGTGAATCCATTTCTCCTTTGGAAGGAACTCTGGGAATAAATATATTCCCATCTGCCTCCACACAGCTTCGGTTACTGTGTTTTCCATGTACAACACCAAACGGGTAAACTAAACGCAATGTGAGGAATTGTAGTACAACTGACAACAGGAGGTTTTGAAATTCCTATCGTAGCCTTCTACAGATTAATAGAAATCTCTGTAACCCCTTTCTAAAGTTTGCTTGAGGGGGGAGGACCAAATAAATAATTAATTCAATGAAAATGCAGTTGAAAAATAAGGGAATATTGTATCGTCATTCCGACATGTCCAAGTGAAATTGTAAGAAACAGTTTCAAACGTTGTATCGAGGATTTCTTCCGCGAACAGAGGGAGTATAAACAATTACTCGGTGAATTCCTGTTTTTGTTGGACTGTGACTCATTTCGATTAGCTAGCGCTTACGCTGTATCAGAAGACGAAATATCTGCTTCGAAAATAGTACATTGTTTCACGGAGAATTATTTCGCAATACGTGTGATATGGTTAATTAAAAATGTTAACACTTTTTTCTGTAACTACGTAAAATCAGTCATTCTCGTTGCTTTGTGGTGGCTTGCTTAACAATTAATACGACAAGGTCGACAGCGCACTGAAATGCGGAATTATCTCCGTCATTTGTGCCGTCTTATCGTTGATGCCACACAAGAAAAAAAAAAGTTTGACACAATTATCACTTCTAATTCCGTCAAAGTGAATTAAGTTTCTACTAGATCCTCTATAATATTCCTCCACCACAGGGCTGCAATATGTAAAGGACCTTGAAAGATGCGTTGTAAACTATTGCCGGTTACGAAAATTATTCATCACTATAGAATAGGAATCTGATAATGTTGTTAAAAATGGTCACGGTATTTCTAACACTGCGTTTATCTTTCTGAGCGTTAACTAACAGCCACGGTGGAGTGGCAGAGCGCGCTAAGGCGCCTTGCTGCGGAGTGCTCGGTTGTTCGCCGTCGGAGGTTCGAATCCTCCCTCGGTCACGTGCGCGCGCGCGTGTGTGTGTGTGTGTGTGTGTGTGTGTGTGTGTGTGTGTGTGTGTGTGTGTGTGTGTTGCCCTTACCATAAGTTAGTTACAGCAGTTTGGCAGTATAGGGACTGAATAACCACAGCAGTTAAGTCCCTTATATATGCAAACATTCGAATTTGAACTAACAGACAACACTGACCTATTGTTATGGTGGCTTCTACACGTAATCTAGTGGACCGATTTCTCCTTTTGAAGGAAATGTGTGAATAAATAAACTTTCCGTTTCCTCCACACTGCCTCCCCTTTCTAAAGTTTGCTTGAGAGGAGGAGAAAAAGAATCGGATAAATAATCGATTAATCGAAAATGCAGTAGAAAAATACTGTGACGGAATTTTTTAAACTGTTGGCAGTTGCGAATAAAATCCATCAATAGAGAAACACAGTAATCTGGTAACTAAATAGTGCTAAAACTACTACGCTACATTTATCTTTTCGGTCTTTAACTAAAAAAAGATAACAATAACTTATCGATACGTAATCTCGTGAATCGATTTTTCCTTTGGAAAGAACTTTGTTAATAAATATTCCGGCATCTGCTTCCACACAGCTTCCAATACTGATTACGTGTTTTCCACGTGTATCTGGAAATGGGTAAACTAAACGCAATGTGAGAAATGCTTTTACTTCGTGACAACAGGAGGTTTCGAAATTCCATTTGTAGCTGGCTACAGATTAATGGAAATCTATCGATCTCCTCTCTAAAGTTTGCTTGAGGAGAGGAGAAACAGAGTCGGATAAAAATCGATTAATTGAAAATGCAGTAGAAAAGTACTGTGACGGAATTTTTTAAACTGTTGGCAGTTGCGAATAAAATCCAACAATACAGAAACACAGTAATCTGGCAAATTAATAGTGCCAAAACTACTACGCTACATTTATCTTTTCGGTCGTTAATTTAAAAAAGATAACACTAACTTATCGATCTCGTGAATCGATTTCTCCTTTGAAAGGAACTCTGTTAAATATTCCGGCATCTGCTTCAACACAGCTTCGAATACTGATTACGTGTTTTCCACGTGTATCTGGAAATGGGTAAACTAAACGCAATGTGAGAAATGCTTTTACTTCGTGACAACAGGAGGTTTCGAAATTCCATTTGTAGCTGGCTACACATTAATGGAAATCTATCGATCCCCTCTCTAAAGTTTGCTTGAGGGGAGGAGAAACAGAGTCGGATAAAAAATCGATTAATTGAATTTGCAGTAGAAAAATACCTGAATATTTTATCGAACTTCCGACATACCCAGCTGAAATAGTAAGAAACAGTTTCAATCTTTCTATCGTGGTTTCCTCCTGCTAACATACGCAAGAATTAACAATTACTCGATGAAATCCTTAAATCCTAATCGACTGTAACTCATTTAGATTACCACTTCCGCTGGATCAGAAGACGAAATATGTTTGGAAGGAAGTTCACTGTTTCCCGGAGATTTACATCGCAATACGTCTGATATGGTTAATTAATGTGTACGAAATATCTGTTTTGATAATAGTAAATTGTTTCACGGAGAATTACTTCGCAATACGTGTGATATGGTTAATTAAAAATGTTCAAATGTGTGTGACGTCTTATGCGACCAAACTTCCTGGTCATCAGTCGCTAGACGTACACACTAATCACTCGACTAACTTAAACTAACTTACGCTGAGGACAACACAAACATCCACGCCCGAGGATTCGAACTTCCGACCGCAGCGGCCGTGTAGACTGTGGCTGGCGCGCCGCAGACCGCTCGGCCAAGCCGGCCGGCTGATATGGTTAATTAATGTGTACGAAATAGCGTCTGTAATGTCCGACTTTTACACAGAACTAGCGTTTATGCTGTGTGACATCTGTAGCGGAAGCACGAAGGCAGTTTCAAATAGTATACTATGCAAGAAACGTTATTGAGAAAACTTTTGCAGTGACTAAATATTAACATTCTGTCGTCTGTAAACTTCATCACTATGAAAAATCACAGTTTTCAATGCCTGCAGGGAATTTGAAATTTTTCGTTAGTTCCTGCAGTTATTTAGCTTGAGATCTCTCGTTTCACAAGAATAATCGAGACATTCCTGCTTCACCATTGGGCAACATGTAACGTCATTTGAGATAAAGGAAGGAAAAGTTAGGCCAATTAATGCCGAGGCAGGGCAGAATTTTGTAAATCGGTTTTTCGTAAAGCACATTTTGCGGCAGTATGCTCTAATGATGAATTACGTTTCATATAATGTACGCAGCAGTCAACGTGAAAGTTAACAATACGTTGCTTCTTCGACCCAGAGAGACAATGAAAGCATTGTTCTTACATTTAACGTTCCTCCTCCATCCTACACCAAATTATCTACGAAAACGAATAACAATACTGGGACCTTTTATTAAACAAAAATATTACTCTTTTTGATTGCGGTTTACTTCTATACTTCTTTACTTACACAGCAGACGTTAATGTTAAGCAACTGGGAGGGAGGGTGGAAGTATTTTATTTATTTGTCAATTTTTTTTATGGAGCAAAACACATAGTATCTTTTGTTCGTATGTAGAGCGACAATAATACAGAGAGCGCCTGGCGCAAGAATGGCGACGCAAGGAAGTCGTTTTCACAGTTGCAACGGACGTTATGAAATAATGCAGTAAAGAGAAATGTGGTTTCGATCATATTTTAATGGAAAATTTAGCTTTCGAGACAGAGCCTAGAAGTGGTATATTTGGTGGAATAGATAAAACTTATTTTCCGTAGAAGGCCTCCGTCAAATAGGCGAGTTGCTGGTTTTCCATATCTTCTGTTGTATATCATTTCGAGAACTAGCGAATGTCCTTTCCTTTACTGATAGTATTTCCCTTTTAAGACAAATCGATTAAAAGTATGTTCATGTGATAGATGTGTGGGATATTTTGTACAAAATCCTACTCTTCATGTTGGGGCAGTGTTGACAAAATTCGTTGCAACAGCCAGACGTGAAAGGCGCGTTTAAAGGAGAGTGTGAACAGCGAACGTAATTACTGTTGCCGCCTCTGCACTTTGTTATTGCCTCATATACTCGTAAACTCACGAGACTGTCAATGGAGCAAATATTGACAGTAAATATATTTCATTTTCTCCACACAGCTTCCGTGAATACCTTTGCCATTATTCAGTCGTGGGCACGGAAACAAGTACGTAATGGCGACCGTGGGTTCATCCCCAGTAACAGTCAGTGTCAAGTACGCAGAACTGTGCGTTAACTGAATTCCTCTCATAACAAAACAGCTCATTTTAGCAGACTGTAGTCTGATGCTGTTGAAATCTATTACTGAATAAGGTTCTGGGAAGCAACGTGGTTCTCAAAGAACAATCCAGCTGTCACGATAGCTCAGTAATGGAAACAATTTGTCGTTAATTTCCTTAAAATACTCAAATACCGTTAATGGCGTCAAAATTGCAGCCACACAGTACGAAACTCGAGTTAGATTTGCCTTCGTACTGAATGTGCTGTCGACGTGACGTAAAACCCTAAACTTCCTTCCTTCCTTCTGTCTGCTGTAACCATTACTTTTAGACAGAAATAAATAGTTAGCTCTGGGAAAAATACGTTAGTATTCTGGTAGTTAACATATAGCGCCCTTCAGTCATGTTTTACATGTTCCGCTACAGATACCAGAATACACGTCTACAACAATGACTTGCATCTGAATTACGGCTGTTGTTCTTCCGTTGGGAGAATGCGCAGAAAATCGGCGAATTATTTCCATTTAAATTTCTGGAAACAAGGTCGCAGACATCGACACCTCGTGTAGCAGCAAGACGGCAGTGAGATGGTCCCGAGATAATACGGCGTACCGCATCGACCGAATATCGATATGATATTCTGATGTAACGCAGCGAGAATACAGGAAGTGTTTGCTGCAAGAATGTAGCCGCTAAAAAATTCCTTCACAGTAGGTTTCATCACAAAGTAATGAAGTGAGGAAATGTGTAATTATGACGTATTAAGATGACCAAATCAGCTTTTGTGATGGCTCGGAAATTTAACATATAGGTACATACACGTTATTTCTTACATTTGACGCATAGTGCAGCGTGTTAAAAGGTATTTCAGTATGGGAAGTCTTTCAATAACCACGCGATTCCTGCCGTTACATGAATTAACACATTTTTTTCTGTAACTACGTAAAATCAGTCGGTCTCGTTGCTTTGTGGTGGCTTGCTTAACAATTAATACGACAAGGACGACAGCGCACAGAAATGTGGAATTTTCTCCGTCATTTGCGCTGTCTTATCGTAGATGCAACACAAGAAGAAATAAAAGTTTGACACAATTCTCACTTCTAATGCCGTCCAAGTGAATTAAGTTTCTACTAGATCCTCTATAATATTCCTCCACCACATCGCTGCAATATGTAAAGGACCTTGAAAGATGCGTTGTTAACTATTGCCGGTTACGAAAATTATTCATTAGTACAGAATAGGAACCTGATAATGTTGTTAAAAATAGTCACGGTATTTCTAACACTGCGTTTATCTTTCTGAGCGTTAACTAACAGCCACGGTGGAGTGGCAGAGCGCGCTAAGGCGCCTTTCTGCGGAGTGCTCGGTTGTTCGCCGTCGGAGGTTCGAGTCCTTCCTCAGACATATGTGTGTGTGTTGCCCTTACCATAAGTTAGTTACAGCAGTTTGGCAGTCTAGGGAATGAATAACCACAGCAGTTAAGTCCCTTAGATTTGCAAACATTTGAATTTGAACTAACAGGCAACACTGACCTATTGTTATGGTGGTTTCTACACGTAATCTAGTGGACCGATTTCTCCTTTTGAAGGAAATGTGTGAATAAATAAACTTTCCTTTTCTTCCACACTGCTATTAACTATTATTCACATTCACGTCAAACAACAATTTGAGAGTCAGCCATACTGACCACGAATGTAGTCAACAACGTGAAAATGATGGCTAGCGATGTAGGTAACTGGGATAACACTGAAACTAATTTTAAGTGAGGCCTGTCTCGTTCACAGGCAAGAAACACGATGTTCTGATACTTTGGATCCGGAATTATGTACCGTGTTCTCTACATATTAATGTGTAGTAGCTTTGGCAAAACAGGTCAACACACATGTGTAGAATAAACAACGTTCAGAATACTTTATCTGTGAATTAAAGTTTTTCTCCATTTTCCGCCATAACAAATTGCAGTGTGTAAATGACTGTGACGGAATTTTTTAAACTGTTAGCAGTTGGGAATAAAATCCAACAATACAGAAACACAGTAATCTGGTAACTTAATAGTGACAAAACTACTACGCCACATTTATCTTTTAGGTCGTTAACTTAAAAAAGATAACACTAACTTATCGATACGTAATCTCGTGAATCTTTTTCTCCTTTGTAAGGAACTCTGTTAATAAATATTCGGGCATGTGCTTCTACACGGCTTCGAATACTGATTTGTGAGAAATGCTTTAACTTGGTGACAACAGGAGGTTTCGAAATTCCATTTGTAGCGGGCTACAGATTAATGGAAATATATCGATCTCCTCTCTAAAGTTTGCTTGAGGGGAGGAGAAACAGATACGGATAAAAAATCGATTAATTGAAAATGCAGTAGAAAAATACTGTGACGGAGTTTTTTAAACCGTTGGCAGTTGCGAATAAAATCCATCAATACAGAAACACAGTAATCTGGTAACTTAATAGTGCTAAAGCTACTACGCTACATTTATCTTTTCGGTCGTTAATTTAAAAAAGATAACACTAACTTATCGATACGTAATCTCGTGAATCAATTTCTCCTTTGGAAGGAACATTGTTAATAAATATTCCGGCATCTGCTTCTACACAGCTTCGAATACTGATTTGTGAAAAATGCTTTGACTTTGTGACAACAGGAGGTTTCGAAATTCCATTTGTAGCGGGCTACAGATTAATGGAAATATATCGATCCCCTCTCTAAAGTTTGCTTGAGGTGAGGAGAACCAGAGTCAGATAAAATCGATTAAATGACAATACAGTAGGAAAAAAACGGAATATTTTATCGTACTTCCGACATGCCCAGGTGAAATTGTAAGAAACAGTTTCAAACGTTGTAGCGAGGATTCCTGCTGCTAACAAACGCAAGAATTAACAATTACTCGATGAAATCAGTTTTTGTTGGACTGTGACTCATTTAGATTGCCAGTTACGCTGATTCAGAAGACGAAATATGTTTCGTAGGAAGTGCACTGTTTCCCGGAGATTTACTTCGCAATACGTCTGATATGGTTCATTAGTGTGTACTAAATAACGTCCGTAATATCCCACTTTTACTCAGAATCAGCGTTTAGTCTCTGTGACATTTGTTTAATCTAGCAGACTTACCACTCTAAAAGAGTATATTATACAGCAAAACTTTTGCAGTGACTACATATTAACATTGTGTCGTCTCTAAACTTGACCATTCGCCCAGTTTTTAGTTGGAGCACTACGAAAAATCCCGGTTTTCAATACCTGCAGAAAATTTTTAATTTGTTGTTGGTTTTTGGAGTTGTTTGGCTTGAGATCTCTCGTTTCAAACGTTTGGGCGAGACATCCCTGCTTCATCATTGGACAACATGTAACGTCATTTGAAATAAAGCAAGGAAAAGTTAGGCCAATTAATGTCAAGGCAGAACAGAATTTTGTAAATCGGTTTTTCGTAAAGCACATTTTGCAGCAGTATACTCGAGTGATGAATTACGTTATGTCACAGTTGACGCCGAAGTTAACAATACGTTGCTTGTTCGACTCAGAGAGACAGTGAAAGCGTTATTTTTACATTGAACGTTCCTCCTCCATTCTACACCAAGTTATCTGTCTTATTCTTTTTGATTGCGGTTTACTTCTTTAGACAGCAGACGTTAATGTTAAGCAACTGGGAGCGAAGGCTGGAGTTTTTTTTACTTATTTATTTTATTTTATTTAAATAGCGGAAAGCAACAAGTCCCCAACCGTTAGAGGAGATGCAGATCTTCAAAGCGAAAACGAGAAAAATAAAGTGCTTATCGAAAGAATATTTACACGTCTGAGCAAGTGTTTTATATGCTGGTCAGTCGGTAGCGAGTAGGTACCGTCATGAAGTAATTTATACGGCTGTAAAAAATGCTGAGTAACTCACAAATAAAGCGAAGGCCATGTTTTAGCGCAATTTTCTACTCAAATCAGATAGTGTACAACTCGCACAAGAAGATGGAGTCTTTCGTCGTAAACTTGATTCCGTATTCATATTTACAGCGGCAATAACACAGAGAGCGTCTGACGCAAGAATGACGTCGCGAGGAAGTCGTTTGACAGTTGCAACGGGCGTTATGAAATAATGAAGTAAAGAGAAATGTGGTTTCCATCATGTTTTCACGGGGAATTTACTTTTCGAGGCAGAGCGTAGTAATGAAAAATTTTGTCGTATACGTAAAACTTATTTTTCATAGAAGGAGAGTTGCTAAAAAATTGCAGCCGCACAGTACGACACACAAGCCAGACTTGCCCTCGCACTGAATAAGCTCCGAACCTCATACCGCAAACTGTGTCTCATCAAGTTCTTCTCTTTGAATGACGACCTGAAAGTGGTTTACAACTATTCGCCAGTTTCTCTGATTTTTCCGAATATACCGTACACGATATTTTTCCCTTTCTGTTTCTCATAAACAAAGCGGATAAGGCTGTTGACTGTTTGCCTGTTTGCTATTGTTCATCTTTTTTTTATCTTTCTGCTGTATGCTAAATAACTACAACGATTATTTTTAGCGTCTCTACTTGCAATGCTTAGCACGGAGAATATTAACGCACAAATGGACACAAATATATAGTTCGCTCTGGTAAAATGATGTGGGTGTTTTGTTAATTAATATATAGGGCTCATCAGTCATGTTTCACATTTTCTGCCACGTCAGACACCACAGAAACGAGAATACACGTCGACAATAATAACTTTCGCCAGTGCCACGGTTATTGGCTATTCTTCTACCGTTGGCAGAATGCACAGCAAGTTGGCGAATTATTTGGATGTCAACTTGCGGAAACAGGGTCGCAGACATCGACACCTCGTGTAGCAGCAAGACGGCAGAGAGATGGTCCCGAGATAATACGACGTACCGCTTCGTCCACATCTTGAGGAAGTGTCTGCTGCAAGAATGTAGCCGCTAAAAAATTCCTTCACAGTTGGTTTGGCGGCACTTTATTATTTTCCCTCCACTTTGACTTCTCGTGTAACTCATGCTGTTTAATCACAAAATAATGAAGTGAATTATGACGTATTAAGATGACCAAATCAGCTTTTGTGATGGCTCGGAAATTTAACATATAGGTACATACATGTTATTTCTTACATTTGACGCATAGTGCAGCGTGTTAAAAGGTATTTTAGTATGGGAATCTTTCAATAACCATGCGATTCCTGCGGTTACATGTATTAACACTTTTTTTTTGTAACTACGTAAAATCAGTCAGTCTCGTTGCTTTCTGGTAGCTTGTTTAACAATTAATGCGACAGCGCACAGAAATGCGGAATTCTCTCCGTCATTTGTGCCGTCTTATCGTTGATGCCACACAAGAAGAAATAAAAAATAAAAGTTTCACACAATTCTCACTTCTAATGCCGTCAAAGTGAATTAAGTTTCTACTAGATCCTCTATAATATTCCTCCACCACAGGGCTGCAATATGTAATGGACCTTGAAAGATGCGTTGTAAACTATTGCCGGTTACGAAAATTATTCATCAGTATAGAATAGGAATCTGATAATGTTGTTAAAATGGTCACGGTATTTCTAACACTGCGTTTATCTTTCTGAGCGTTAACTAACAGCCACGGTGGAGTGGCAGAGCGCGCTAAGGCGCCTTGCTGCGGAGTGCTCGGTTGTTCGCCGTCGGAGGTTCGAATTCTCCCTCGGTCACGTGCGTGCGTGTGCGTGTGTGCGTGTGTGTGTGTGTGTGTGTGTGTGTGTGTGTGTGTGTGTTGCCCTTACCAGTTATTTACAGCAGTTTAGCAGTATAGGGACTGAATAACCACAGCAGTTAAGTCCCTTATATTTGCAAACATTCGAATTTAAACTAACAGACAACACTGACCTATTGTTATGGTGGCTTCTACACGTAATCTAGTGGACCGATTTCTCCTTTTGAAGGAAATGTGTGAATAAATAAACTTTCCGTTTCCTCCACACTGCCTCCCCTTTCTAAAGTTTGCTTGAGAGGAGGAGAAAAAGAGTCGGATAAATAATCGATTAATCGAAAATGCAGTAGAAAAATACTGTGACGGAATTTTTTAAACTGTTGGCAGTTGCGAATAAAATCCATCAATAGAAAAACACAGTAATCTGCTAACTTAATAGTGATAAAACTACTACGCTACATTTATCTTTTCGGTCTTTAACTTAAAAAAAGATAACAATAACTTATCGATACGTAATCTCGTGAATCGATTTTTCCTTTGGAAGGAACTCTGTTAATAAATATTCCGGCATCTGCTTCCACACAGCTTCGAATACTGATTACGTGTTTTCCACGTGTATCTGGAAATGGGTAAAATAACGAAATGTGAGAAATGCTTTTACTTCGTGACAACAGGAGGTTTCGAAATTCCATTTGTAGCTGGCTACAGATTAATGGAAATCTATCGATCTCCACCTAAAGTTTGCTTGAGGGGAGGAGAAACAGAGTCGGATAAAAAATCGATTAATTGAATTTGCAGTAGAAAAATACCTGAATATTTTATCGAACTTCCGACATGCCCAGCTGAAATAGTAAGAAACAGTTTCAATCTTTCTATCGTGGTTTCCTCCTGCTAACATATGCAAGAATTAACAATTACTCGATGAAATCCTTAAATCCTGATCGACTGTGACTCATTTAGATTACCACTTCCGCTGGATAAGAAGACGAAATATGTTTGGAAGGAAGTTCACTGTTTCCCGGAGATTTACTTCGCAATAAGTCTGATATGGTTAATTAATGTGTACGAAATATCTGTTTTGATAATAGTAAATTGTTTCACGGAGAATTACTTCGCAATACGTGTGATATGGTTAATTAAAAATGTTCAAATGTGTGTGAAATTTATGCGACCAAAATTCCTGGTCATCAGTCGCTAGACTTACACACTAATCACTTGACTAACTTAAACTAACTTACGCTAAGGACAACACAAACATCCACGCCCGAGGATTCGAACCCCCGACCGCAGCGGCCGTGTAGACTGTGGCTGGCGCGCCGCAGACCGCTCGGCCAAGCCGGCCGGCTGATATGGTTAATTAATGTGTACGAAATAGCGTCTGTAATGTCCGACTTTTACACAGAACTAGCGTTTATGCTGTGTGACATCTGTAGCGGAAGCACGAAGGCAGTTTCAAATAGTATACTATGCAAGAAACGTTATTGAGAAAACTTTTGCAGTGACTAAATATTAACATTCTGTCGTCTGTAAACTTCATCACTATGAAAAATCACAGTTTTCAATGCCTGCAGGGAATTTGAAATTTTTCGTTAGTTCCTGCAGTTATTTAGCTTGAGATCTCTCGTTTCACAAGAATAATCGAGACATTCCTGCTTTATCATTGGGCAACATGTAACGTCATTTGAGATAAAGGAAGGAAACGTTAGGCCAATTAATGCCGAGGCAGGGCAGAATTTTGTAAATCGGTTTTTCGTAAAGCACATTTTGCGGCAGTATGCTCTAATGATGAATTACGTTTGATATAATGTACGCAGCAGTCAACGTGAAAGTTAACAATACGTTGCTTCTTCGACCCATAGAGACAATGAAAGCATTGTTTTTACATTTAACGTTCCTCCTCCATTCTAGACCAAGTTATCTACGAAAACGAATAACAATACTCGGACCTTTTATTAAACAAAAATATTACTCTTTTTGATTGCGGTTTACTTCTTTACTTCTTTACTTACACAGCAGACGTTAATGTTAAGCAACTGGGAGGGAGGGTGGAAGTATTTCATTTATTTGTCTATTTTTTTATGGAGCAAAACACATAGTATCTTTTATTCGTATTTAGAGCGACAATAATACAGAGAGCGCCTGGCGCAAGAATGGCGACGCAAGGAAGTCGTTTTCACAGTTGCAACGGACGTTATGAAATAATGCAGTAAAGAGAAATGTGGTTTCGATCATATTTTAATGGAAAATTTAGCTTTCGAGACAGAGCCTAGAAGTGGTATATTTGGTGGAATAGATAAAACTTATTTTCCGTAGAAGGCCTCCGTCAAATAGGCGAGTTGCTGGTTTTCCATATCTTCTGTTGTGTATCATTTCGAGAACTAGCGAATGTCCTTTCCTTTACTGATAGTATTTCCCTTTTAAGACATATCGATTAAAAGTATGTTCATGTGATAGATGTGTGGGATATTTTGTACAAAATCCTACTCTTCATGTTGGGGCAGTGTTGACAAAATTCGTTGCAACAGCCAGACGTGAAAGGCGCGTTTAAAGGAGAGTGTGAACAGCGAACGTAATTACTGTTGCCGCCTCTGCACTTTGTTATTGCCTCATATACTCGTAAACTCACGAGACTGTCAATGGAGCAAATATTGACAGTAAATGTATTTCATTTTCTCCACACAGCTTCCGTGAATACCTTTGCCATTATTCAGTCGTGGGCACGGAAACAAGTACGTAATGGCGACCGTGGGTTCATCCCCAGTAACAGTCAGTGTCAAGTACGCAGAACTGTGCGTTAACTGAATTCCTCTCATAACAAAACAGCTCATTTTAGCAGACTGTAGTCTGATGCTGTTGAAATCTATTACTGAATAAGGTTCTGGGAAGCAACGTGGTTCTCAAAGAACAATCCAGCTGTCACGATAGCTCAGTAATGGAAACAATTTGTCGTTAATTTCCTTAAAATACTCAAATACCGTTAATGGCGTCAAAATTGCAGCCACACAGTACGAAACTCGAGTTAGATTTGCCTTCGTTATTGAATGTGCTGTCGACGTGACGTAAAACCCTAAACTTCCTTACTTCCTTCTGTCTGCTGTAACCATTACTTTTAGACAGAAATAAATAGTTAGCTCTGGGAAAAATACGTTAGTATTCTGGTAGTTAACATATAGCGCCCTTCAGTCATGTTTTACATGTTCCGCTACAGATACCAGAATACACGTCTACAACAATGACTTTCATCTGAATTACGGCTGTTGTTCTTCCGTTGGGAGAATGCGCAGAAAATCGGCGAATTATTTCCATTTAAATTTCTGGAAACAAGGTCGCAGACATCGACACCTCGTGTAGCAGCAAGACGGCAGTGAGATGGTCCCGAGATAATACGGCGTACCGCATCGACCAAATATCGATATGATATTCTGATGTAACGCAGCGAGAATACAGGAAGTGTTTGCTGCAAGAATGTAGCCGCTAAAAAATTCCTTCACAGTTGGTTTGGCGGCACTTTATTATTTTCCCTCCATTTTGACTGCTGGTGTAACTCATGCTGTTTCATCACAAAGTAATGAAGTGAGGAAATGTGTAATTATGACGTATTAAGATGACCAAATCAGCTTTTGTGATGGCTCGGAAATTTAACATATAGGTACATACACGTTATTTCTTACATTTGACGCATAGTGCAGCGTGTTAAAAGGTATTTCAGTATGGGAAGTCTTTCAATAACCATGCGATTCCTGCGGTTACGTGAATTAACACATTTTTTCTGTAACTACGTAAAATCAGTCAGTCTCGTTGCTTTGTGGTGGCTTGCTTAACAATTAATACGACAAGGACGACAGCGCACAGAAATGTGGAATTTTCTCCGTCATTTGCGCTGTCTTATCGTAGATGCAACACAAGAAGAAATAAAAGTTTGACACAATTCTCACTTCTAATGCCGTCCAAGTGAATTAAGTTTCTACTAGATCCTCTATAATATTCCTCCACCACAGCGCTGCAATATGTAAAGGACCTTGAAAGATGCGTTGTAAACTATTGCCGGTTACGAAAATTATTCATCAGTACAGAATAGGAACCTGATAATGTTGTTAAAAATAGTCACGGTATTTCTAACACTGCGTTTATCTTTCTGAGCGTTAACTAACAGCCACGGTGGAGTGGCAGAGCGCGCTAAGGCGCCTTTCTGCGGAGTGCTCGGTTGTTCGCCGTCGGAGGTTCGAGTCCTTCCTCAGACATATGTGTGTGTGTTGCCCTTACCATAAGTTAGTTACAGCAGTTTGGCAGTCTAGGGAATGAATAACCAAGGCAGTTAAGTCCCTTAGATTTGCAAACATTTGAATTTGAACTAACAGACAACACTGACCTATTGTTATGGTGGTTTCTACACGTAATCTAGTGGACCGATTTCTCCTTTTGAAGGAAATGTGTGAATAAATAAACTTTCCTTTTCTTCCACACTGCTATTAACTATTATTCACATTCACGTCAAACAACAATTTGAGAGTCAGCCATACTGACCACGATTGTAGTCAACAACGTGAAAATGATGGCTAGCGATGTAGGTAACTGGGATAACACTGAAACTAATTTTAAGTTAGGCCTGTCTCGTTCACAGGCAAGAAACACGATGTTCTGATACTTTGGATCCGGAATTATGTACCGTGTTCTCTACATATTAATGTGTAGTAGCTTTGGCAAAACAGGTCAACACACATGTGTAGAATAAACAACGTTCAGAATACTTTATCTGTGAATTAAAGTTTTTCTCCATTTTCCGCCATAACAAATTGCAGTGTGTAAATGACTGTGACGTAATTTTTTAAACTGTTAGCAGTTGGGAATAAAATCCAACAATACAGAAACACAGTAATCTGGTAACTTAATAGTGACAAAACTACTACGCCACATTTATCTTTTAGGTCATTAACTTAAAAAAGATAACACTAACTTATCGATACGTAATCTCGTGAATCGATTTCTCCTTTGGAAGGAACTCTGTTAATAAATATTCGGGCATGTGCTTCTACACTGCTTCGAATACTGATTTGTGAGAAATGCTTTAACTTGGTGACAACAGGAGGTTTCGAAATTCCATTTGTAGCGGGCTACAGATTAATGGAAATACATCGATCTCCTCTCTAAAGTTTGCTTGAGGGGAGGAGAAACAGAGACGGATAAAAAATCGATTAATTGAAAATGAAGTAGAAAAATACTGCGACGGAATTTTTTAAACCGTTGGCAGTTGCGAATAAAATCCATCAATACAGAAACACAGTAATCTGGTAACTTAATAGTGCTAAAGCTACTACGCTACATTTATCTTTTCGGTCGTTAATTTAAAAAAGATAACACTAACTTATCGATACGTAATCTCGTGAATCGATTTCTCCTTTGGAAGGAACTCTGTTAATAAATATTCGGGCATGTGCTTCTACACAGCTTCGAATACTGATTTGTGAGAAATGCTTTTATTTGGTGACAACAGGAGGTTTCGAAATTCCATTTGTAGCGGGCTACAGATTAATGGAAATATATCGATCTCCTCTCTAAAGTTTGCTTGAGGGAAGGAGAAACAGAGTCGGATAAAAAATCGATTAATTGAAAATGCAGTAGAAAAATACTGTGACGGAATTTTTTAAACCATTGGCAGTTGCGAATAAAATCCATCAATACAGTAACACAGTAATCTGGCAAATTAATAGTGCCGAAACTACTACGCTACATTAATCCATTCCACATTAATTTAAAAAAGACAACACTAACTTATCGATACGTAATCTCGTGAATCGATTTCGCCTTTGGAAGGAACTCTGATAATAAATATTCGGGCATGTGCTTCTACACAGCTTCGAATACTGATTTGTGAGAAATGCTTTTATTTGGTGACAACAGGAGGTTTCGAAATTCCATTTGTAGCGGGCTACAGATTAATGGAAATATATCGATCTCCTCTCTAAAGTTTGCTTGAGGGAAGGAGAAACAGAGTCGGATAAAAAATCGATTAATTGAAAATGCAGTAGAAAAATACTGTGACGGAATTTTTTAAACCATTGGCAGTTGCGAATAAAATCCATCAATACAGTAACACAGTAATCTGGCAAATTAATAGTGCCGAAACTACTACGCTACATTAATCTTTTCTACATTAATTTAAAAAAGACAACACTAACTTATCGATACGTAATCTCGTGAATCGATTTCGCCTTTGGAAGGAACTCTGATAATAAATATTCGGGCATGTGCTTCTACACAGCTTCGAATACTGATTTGTGAGAAATGCTTTTACTTGGTGACAACAGGAGGTTTCGAAATTCCATTTGTAGCGGGCTACAGATTAATGGAAATATATCGAACTCCTCTCTAAAGTTTGCTTGAGGGGAGGAGAAACAGAGTCGGATAAAAAATCGATTAATTGAAAATGCAGTAGAAAAATACTGTGACGGAATTTTTTAAACCGTTGGCAGTTGCGAATAAAATCCATCAATACAGTAACACAGTAATCTGGCAAATTAATAGTGCCGAAACTACTACGCTACATTAATCTTTTCTACATTAATTTAAAAAAGACAACACTAACTTATCGATACGTAATCTCGTGAATCGATTTCGCCTTTGGAAGGAACTATGTTAATAAATATTCCGGCATCTGCTTCCACATAGCTTCGAATACTGTTTACGTGTTTTTCATGTGTAACAGGAAATGGGTAAACTAAACGCAATGTGAGAAATGCTTTTACTTAGTGACAACAGAAGGTTTCGAAATTCCATTTTTAGCTGGCTACACATTAATGGAAATCTATCGATCTCCACCTAAAGTTTACTTGAGGGGAGGAGAAACAGAGATGGATAAAAAATCGATTAATTGAAATTGCGGTAGACAAATACTGTGACGGAATTTTTGAAGCTGTTGGCAGTTGCGAATAAAATCCATCAATACAGAAACACAGTAATCTGGTAACTTAATAGTGCTAAAACTACAACGCTACATTTATCTTTTCGGTCGCTAACTTATAAAGATAACAATAACTTATCGATACGTAATCTCGTGAATCGATTTCTCCTTTGGAAGTAACTATGTTAATAAATATTCCGGCATGTGCTTCTACACAGCCTCGAATACTGATTTGTGAGAAATGCTTTTACTTGGTGACAATAGGAGGTTTCGAAATTCCATTTGTAGCTGGCTACAGATTAACGGAAATCTATCGATCTCCTCTCTAAAGTTTGCTTGAGGGGAAGAGAAACAGAGTCGGAGAAAAAATCGATTAATTGAAAATGCAGTAGAAAAACAAACCTGAATATTTTATCGTACTTCCGACATGCCCAGCTGAAATTGTAAGAAACAGTTTCAAACTTTGTATCGTGGATTCCTCCTGCTAACAAACGCAAGAATTAACAATTACTCGATGAACTCCTGTTTTTGTTGGACTGTGACTCACTTAGATTACCATTTCCGCTGGATTAGCAGACGAAATATGTTTCGAAGAAAGTTCACGTGTTTCCCGGAGATTTACTTCGCAATATGTCTGATATGGTTAATTAATGTGTACGAAATATCTGTTTCGAAAGTAGTACATTGTTTCACAGAGAATTACTTCGCAATACGTGTGATATGGTTAATTAAAACGTGTTCAACTTACGCTAAGGACAACACAAACATCCACGCCCGAGGGAGGATTCGAACCCCCGACCGCGCCGCAGACCGCTCGGCCAAAGCGGCCGGCTGATAAGGTTAATTAATGTGTACGAAATAGCGTCTGTAATGTCCGATTTTTAAACAGAATTAGCGTTTATGCTGTGTGACATCTGTAGCGGAAGCACCAAGGCAGCTTCAAATAGTATACTATGCAACAAATGTTGGTTATTGACAAAACTTTTGCAGTGACTAAATATTAGCATTCTGTCGTCTCTGAACTGCATCAATCGCTCTGTTGAGCACTAAGATAAATCCGTTTTCAATACCTGCAGGAAATTTGAAATTTTTCGTTAGTTCGTGCAGTTATTTAGCTCGAGATCTCTCGTTTCACAAGAATGGTCGAGACATTCCTGCTTCACCATTGGGCAACATGTAACGTCATTTGAGATAAAGGAAGGAAAAGTTAGGCCAATTAATGCCGAGGCAGGGCAGAACTTTGTAAATCGGTTTTTCGAAAAGCACATTTTGCGGCAGTATGCTCGAATGATTAATTAAGTTTCATATAATGTACGCAGCAGTCAACGTGAAAGTTAACAATACGTTGCTTCTTCGACCCAGAGAGACAATGCAAGCATTATTTTTACATTTAACGTTCCTCCTCCATTCTACACCAAGTTATCTACGAAAACGAATAACAATACTCGGACCTATTATTAAACAAAAATATTACTCTTTTTGATTACGGTTTACTTCTTTACACAGCAGACGTTAATGTTAAGCAACTGGGAGGGAGGGCGGAAGTATGTTATTTATTTGTCTATTTTTTTTAATGGAACAAAACACATAGTTTCCGTTACTCATATTTAGAGCGGCAATAATACAGAGAGCTTCTGGCGCAAGAATGGCGTCGCGAGGAAGGCGTTAGACAGTTGCAACGGACGTCTTGGCCGAGAGCAGATTTCGCCCCATATTTTGAATTGCTGGTGCATGTCAGGAAGACGAATTATAGAATAATAAAGTAAAAAATGTAGCTTCCGAGACAGAGCGTATAAGTCACAGCGTTAGCGGAATACATAAAACGTATTTGCCGCTATAAATAGGCGATTTGCTGGATTTCCGTATCTTTTGTTGTGTATCATTTCGAGAAGTAGCGGCTGCCCTTTCCTTTACTCGAAGTATTTCCCTTTAAAGATATTTCAGGTGTAAAGTATGCTCTCGTGATAAATGTGCGGTACAGTCTGTACAAAGGCCTATCCTCGCGGTTGGGAGAATGTTGACAGAATTGTGTGCAACAGTCAAACGTGAAAGTCGCGTTTAAAGGAGAGTGTGAACAGCCTTGTTGTTTACCGTCACACTGGTGGCGTAAATACACACTTGTTTCCGCGTGTTCACAGTTTTTTGCCTCATATTTAAGAGACTCTGTTCGTCGTGGGAACCAAATATTGACAGTAAAAAGATTCAGTTTTCTTCCACACAGCTTCCGTTACTGCTTTCGCCATTATTCAGTTGTAAAGACGAAAACAAGCAATGCTAATTGCGGGCCCATCCCCAGTAACAGTCGGTGGCAACATTGCAGAATTATGCATTATTTTGTTCCCCCTCGAAAGAAAACTGCAGAGGGTTTCGCCGAATCAAGTTTCTTAAAATGCTGGAATAGCGTTAATGCCGCCTAAATTGCAGCCACGCAGTACGACCCTCGAGTTAGATTCGCCTTCGTACTGAGTGTGATTCCAGCTCCGTGCCTTAAACTATATCTGACCCTGTATGCTGTTCGGTAAATAACTGCAACGGCTATTTTTAGACAGAATTAAATAGTAAACTCTGGGAAAAAGTCGCGGGTGTTGTGGTAATCAAAGAATGGCGTCCATCAGTCGTGTGTCACATTTTCTTCTATATGAGGCGCCACAGATAGAAGAATGCGCGTCTACAACAATGCCTTTTATCGCTGCAGCGGCTGTTGTTCTTCCGTTGGGACAATGCCCAGGAAATCGCCGAATTATTTCAGCCTGGGGAAACAGTGACACAGACGTCGACACCTCGTGTAGCAGCACGATGGCAGTAAAATGGTCGCGAAAATTACGACGTACCGCTTCGTCCGAATCTCGGTTTGCTATTCGATTGCAGCGCCACAAGAATACAGTCGCTTTGGCGGCACTTAATAATTGTCCCCGCGTTTTCATCGTCGGTGTGCCTCTTGCAGTCTAATCGGAAACAACTGAAGTGAGGACATGTGTAATGACGATGTGTTAAGTTGGCCAAGTTAGCTGTCTAGGTGGCTGGTCAGTTAAAAATAAAATTGACACCTACGTTGTTCCTGGAATCGGACGCACAAGACAGCGTTCTAACTCGAGTTCAAATTTGGTAACCCTATAGATATCGACCCGATCGCTAGCGGTACCTGTAGTGTAATACCTACTGTTGCAGCTACTGAGAATCAGACAATGCGATTGCTTACTGGCGACTTGCTCAGTAATAATGTCCGCCACTGTGAGTGGTCGGCACAACACTTGATGCGACTAAAAGACCTGTGCAAAGCGAGCATCTGTCACTCATACACGAAGAAAAAACAAAATTTGATATAATTCTCAAATCACTGCTGTCTGCGTAAAGTACATTTTTACTCCAGTGTAAACGTCCATCACGACTCTGGCGTATTCAAAAGTCCTCGACACATATTTCGTAAACTGTTGCCAGTCACGATCAGTACAGGAAACAGCCACGCGGAAACTCAATATTGTCAATAATGAGCACGTTATTTTTAACACTGCATTCAGCTTTCCGGGCGCTAACTGACAGACAACACCTATTGTTATTATTTCTTGGCGTATTCAAAAGTCCTCGACACATAATGTCGTGAATCGATGTCTTCTTTCGAAGGGAATCTGCGAATAAATAAACTGTCGTTTCCTGCCACAGGGCTTCGGTAATTGCACACGTTTTCATGTGAAACAGGAAACAGTAATAGCGATTCCATTGTCACTCCTACACACTACGGACTGTCATTGTCAACAAGGTGAAAATTATGTCTTGCGAATTACGTAATTGCGACGATACTAAAAACTTATCTTTAGTTATTCGTGTATCCTACACAGGGAACAATTTTTCATTCTTTGCATCCAAAATTTTGTAGCTTGTTCTGTACGGGAAACCGTTTCTCACTTCCACTACCGACGTTATGAGTACAAAACTGGCGATCACACGACTAAGTAACGTTCTGAATACTCGACATTTCCACGAAAACTCCAACTGAGTCGAAACTACATTCTTAATCCTGTACGTGAGATTCGCGACTATTGTGTCAATAACAAACGATTCTGTACGACCGCCTTAGGCACAGAAAGCTAGTGTGGCTGTAGCGACTCACAAATCATCGAGCCACGCATTGCACAGAATTATTAGCGACTAGTGGGTGCCTGGCATTTAGTGTGATACCAGCGTTTATGTCGACCTATTCTTTCACGTCCAGCAACAATTTCTTCCCAGCGATGCACGATGTGTGGAGAAAAAGAATGCATTTATTTTCCGGATTTCTCTTGACGGTATTCCATTTTTTTTTTAATCCGACGAACAGAACGAATGATAACAAAGTTTACAGTATCACCTGTTTCGGGTCTATCCGGAAACCGAACGCAATGTGCCAAATAGTTTCACTTCCTGACAACACGAAGTTGCGAAATTCCGTTCGTAGACGGCTACAGTTTAACAGAAAGCTGTCCAGCGCCTCTCTGCACTTGGCTCGAGAGCAGCAGAAGCGCAGCCGAATGGAAAACCCAGTTCAATGGAAATGCGGCAAATATGGAGACGCTACAGCCGGCCGCGAAAACGAAGACAGCGCGACGTCTGTTCTGTTTTGGAAAACTCTGGACAGGCGCCACGAATCACACTTCGGGCCACTGAGTAGTTCGCTCTCGTCACAACATGGGCCGAAAAATTCCCTCGCACTTGGTGAGTGCGCAAGATGTAACAACGTTTCAGATTAAGGAAGAGATTGGTGGTCAAATGACGAAGCAGAAGCGAAATGTTTAAAAGCACAATATACGGTGTCATGCGCGAGAAATAAAGTACGTTTACAATTATCTGTGCCACTGTCAATGTCAACATTAACAGGCCGTTCCTTCTTCCGCCCAGAGAGACAGCGAAATAATTATTTTTACTTTTAACATTCTTCCATTCTACAGCAACAGTTATCTAAGGAAAACTATAACAATACCCGCGCCTATTATTAAATAAAAGAGCCGCTGACTGTTTAGGTGGATCCACAGAGAAATTACCGTTTCGATTGCCACTCAAGACAGTGGTTTAGCACAAGACAGTGGTTTAGCACAAGACAGTGGCTTAGCACAAGACAGTGGTTTAGCACAAGACAGTAGTTTCGCACAAGACAGTGGTTTCGTACAAGAGAGTGCTTGCACACAAGACAGTGGTTTCGTACAAGACAGTGGTTGCACACAAGACAGTGGTTGCACACAAGACAGTGGTTGCACACAAGACAATGGTTTCGCACAAGACAGTGGTTTCGCACAAGACAGTGGTTTCGCACAAGACAGTGGTTTCGCACAAGACAGTGGTTTCGCACAAGACAGTGGTTTCGCACAAGACAGTGGTTTCGCACAAGACAGTGGTTTCGCACAAGACAGTGGTTTCGCACAAGACAGTGGTTTCGCACAAGACAGTGGTTTCGCACAAGACAGTGCATTGGCACAAGACAGTGGTTTCGCACAAGGCAGTGGTTTCGCACAAGACAGTGGTTCTGCACAAGACAGTGGTTTCGCACAAGACAGTGGTTTCGCACAAGACAGTGGTTTCGCACAAGACAGTGGTTTCGCACAAGACAGTGGTTTCGCACAAGACAGTGGTTTCGCTCAGGACAGTGGTTTCGCACAGGACAGTGGTTTCGCACAGGACAGTGGTTTCGCACAAGACAGTGATTTCGCACAAGACAGTGATTTCGCACAAGACAGTGATTTCGCACAAGGCAGTGGTTTCGCACCAGAGAGTGGTTCCGCACAAGACAGTGATTTCGCACTAGAGAGTGGTTTCGGAAAAGACAGTCGTAGCACACACGACAGTGGTTTCCCACAAGACAGTGGTTTAGCACAAGACAGTGGTTTCGCACAAGACTGTGGTTTCGCACAAGACAGTGGTTTCGCACAAGACAGTGGTTTCGCACAAGGCAGTGGTTTCGCACGAGACAGTGGTTTAGCACAAGACAGTGGTTTCGCACAAGACAGTGGTTTCGCACAAGACATTGCTCGCACACAAGACAGTGGTTTCGCACAAAACAGTGGTTTCGCTTAAGACAGTGGTTGCACACCAGACATTGGTTTCGCACAAGACAGTGTTTTCGCACAAGACAGTGGTTTCGCACAAGACAGTGGTTTCGCACAAGACAGTGGTTTCGCACAAGGCAGTGGATTCGCACAAGACAGTGGTTTCGAACAAGACAGTGGCTTCGCACAAGGCAGTGGTTTTGCACAAGGCAGTGGTTTCGCACAAGGCAGTGGTTTCGCACAAGGCAGTGGTTCCGCACAAGACAGTAGTGTCACACACGACAGTGGTTTTGCACAGGACAGTGGTTTCGCACAGGACAGTGGTTTCGCACAGGACAGTGGTTTCTCACAAGACAGTTGTTTCGCAAAGGACAGTGGTTTCGCAAAGGACAGTGGTTTCGCACAGGACTGTGGATTCGCACAGGACACTGGTTTCGCACAAGACAGTGGTTTCGCACAAGACAGTGGTTCCGCACAAGACAGTAGTGTCACACACGACAGTGGTTTCGCACAGGACAGTGGTTTTGCACAGGACAGTGGTTTCGCAAAGGACAGTGGTTTCGGAAAAGACAGTGGTTTCACACTGGACAGTGGTTTCGCACAATACAGTGGTTTCGCAAAGGACAGTTGTTTCACAAAGGACAGTGGTTTCGCAAAGGACAGTGGTTTCGCAAAGGACAGTGGTTTCGCACAGGACAGTGGTTTCGCACAGGACAGTGGTTTCGCACAAGAGAGTGGTTTCGCACAAGGCAATGGTTTCGCCTAAGAGAGTGGTTTCGCACAAGAGAGTGGTTTAGCACAAGACAGTGGTTTCGCACCAGAAAGTGGTTTCGCACAAGACAGTGCATTTGCACAAGGCAGTGGTTTCGCACAAGGCAGTGATTTTGCACAAAACAGTGGTTTCGCACAAGACAGTGGTTTCGCACAAGGCAGTGGTTTCGCACAAGGCAGTGGTTGCACACAAGACAGTGGTTTCGCACAAGACAGTGGTTTCGCACAAGACCATGGTTTCACCACCTCTCTACCACCCCCACCCCTCTTCTTCCCCACCCCTCTTCTTCCCCACCCCTCTACAACCCTACCCCTATTCCACCCCAACCTTTGTACCCCCCACCCCTTTACCACTCCCACCCCTCCACCCCCTACCCCTGTACCCCCCACACCTCTACCACCTCCACCACTCTACCACACTCACCACTCTCAGATCCCACCGCTCTACCCCCACCCCTCTCTAATCCCACTTCTCTACCACCCCCACCCCTCTACCACCCCCACCCCTCTTCTACCCCACGACTTTACCACCCCCACCCCTCTTCTACTCCACCCCTCTTCCACCCCCACGTTTGTACCACCCCCATCCCTCTACCACTCCCACCCCTCCACCCCCTACCCCTCTACCCCCCACACCTCTACCACCCCCACCACTCTACCACACCCACCACTCTCCGATCCCACACCTCTACCCTCCACCCCTCTCTAATCCCAACCCTCTACAACCCCCACCCCTCTATCCCCCCACCCCTCTACCCTCCACCCCTCTCTAATCCCACCTCTCTACAACCCCCACCCCTCTACCCCCCACCTCTCTACCTTCCACCTCTCTCACCCCCCACCCCTCTACCCCCCACCTCTCTCAGATCAAACCCCTCTACCACCCCTACCCCTCTACATCCCACCCGTCTACCACCTCCACCCCTCTACCATCGCCTCCACTCTACCACCCCCACCACTCACTGATCCCACCCCTCTACCCTCCGCCCCTCGCTAATCCCACCCCTCTACAACCCCCACCCCTCTACCACCCCCACCCCTATACCACCCCCACCCCTCTTCTTCCCCACCCCTCTACTACCCTACACCTCTTCCACCCCCACCTTCGTACCACCCCCACCCCTCTACCACTCCCACCCCCACCCCTCTACCCCCCACACCACTACCACCACCACCACTCTACCACACCCACCACTCTCCGATCCCACCCCTCTACCCCCACCCCTCTACCACCCCTCACCCCTCTACCACCCCACCCCTCTACCACCCCCACCCCTCGTCTACCCCACCCCTCTTCCACCCCCACATTTTTACCACCCCCATCCCTCTACCACTCCCACCCCTCCACCCCCTACCCCTCTACCCCCCACCGCTCTACAACCCCCACCACTCTACCACCCCCACCCCTCTCCTATCCCACCCCTCTACCCTCCACCCCTCTCTAATCACACCCCTCTACAACCCCCTCCCCTCTAACCCCCACCCCTCTACCACCCCCACCCCTCTACCACCTTCACCCCTCTAACACCCCACGCTTCTACCCCCAACCCTCTTCGTTTCCACCCCTCTACCACCCCCACCCCTCTACTACCCCCTCTGCACTATTACCCATACCCCTCTCCTACCCCCACGCCTATACCACCCCACCCCTCTACCACCCCCATCCCTCTACCACCCCCACAAGTCTACCACCACAACCCTTGTACCATGCTCTACAACCACACCAGTTTACCACCCCCACCCTTCCTCGATTCCAACCCACTATCGCTACCCCTATACCATCCCCACCCCTCTACCACCCCTATCAGTCCACCACCCCTACCCCTCTTCCTCCCCCATTTGTTTTCCACCCATACCAGTCAACCACCCCCAACAATCTACCACCCCCACCAATCTACAACCCCTATCAGTTTACCACCCCACGCCTCCACCACCCTCACCCCTCTACCACCCATATCATTCTTCCACCCCCACCTTTCTATCACACCCACCAGTTTTAGATCCCCCACCAATCTACACCCCACCCCTCTACTGACCCTACCTCTCTACCACCTTCACCAGTCTACCATCCCATTACTCTACCACCCCCTCTCCCTTTACCACCCCCTCTCCCTTTACCACCCCCACCAGTCTACCACCCCCACCAGTCTACCAACCCCACCAGTCTACCAACCCCACCAGTCTACCACCCCCACCAGTCTACCACCCCCACCAGTCTTCCCCCCCAACAGTCTACCACCCTCACCAGTCCTACACCCCCACCTCTCTGCCACCCCCAAAAGTCTACCACCCCCACCAGTCTTCCACCCCCATCTCTCTGCCACCCCCATCAGTCTTCCACCCCCACTTCTGTACCACCCCCACCACTCCACCGCCCCCCAGTCTACTGCACAACCCGTTTACCTACCCCCCCACCAGTCAATACACTTTCATTCATCAACCCCCTTCCCAAATCCAAACCCACTATAGAACCCAAGATAAACCGTGTAGGACTTACTATGCGCCAAAGTTACGCCGTGTGTGCAGTAGTTGAGTTGTAATTGAAGGCTGTCTGCTCATACATCTCCGTTTATCATTCTGCATTATGTTTTCTATCTAACGTTTTCGCTGTTTGAAGTCGTAACAGACGGAATTTAATGAAGGTTACAATTGTGTTCCCCCGTAGGCATTTATCGCCCCCTCGTTGCTAAATATACATCAAACGTATGGTGGAAAAAGAGTAAGAAATACTTGTAAATAAATTTTAATGGAGCATTTTATCTACGTCGCATATTATATAAACAATTAGCAATATGAGTAGAAATGGCATTCACCTCATAACAGTGTATAAATACTTTGGAAGTAAGTGCCACCTGTTACTCTAACTGTGTACTGATTATGATGGGTAACGTAACTAACACATAGGGCGTATTAGAAAAGCTGTGTCAAATTATATTTTGTTTATTTAATTTTTTATATTTATTTTTATTACGTGTTATAAGATGTTTGATATTGCTAGCGGCCAGTTAATTTCACATCCAAGTCGTCCAACTCGTTGAGCGCTTTTCTTTTATCGTAATTGTATCGTGAAACCCAAAAAAGGAGTTCAAGCGTCCCTGCATTACTAACCCGAATTGGGGGTTCAAGAGACCATGCCTTGAAAATACACGTATTGCCATTAGCGTAACTAACACATACCACACGTACCAAAATCAGTGTCAAATTCTAATTTATTTAAATATTTTTATTTTATTATTATTATTAGTAGTAGTATTATAATTACTAATTTCAGATATATGTATGAAGAGATTCCGGTAAACAAGGGCATAGACGAGCACGTCAGATATGCTTTAATTTTCCATTCATGCCAGCAAACGCCAGAGGCGTCTGACTTGTCCACTGCCTTTATTACATTTCAAAACCTGATGGCGTTTAAGCGACCCTGCCTCTAAAACCCAAGGCGGAGTTCAAGCGACCATGCCTAGCACGTATACGTATCAATATGTACACCTGTACTCTGCGTGCGTGCGGCGGCGACGACGTTGTTCGCGAGGAGACAAAAGTCTCACTTAAAAATTGACAGCATACGTAACTAACACATACGACGCGTACCAAATGCAGTGTCAAGTTCCGATTTAGTTAAATATTTTTACTTTATTTTTATTATTATTAATGCTTTTATTTTTCTCTTTTATTATTATTATTAATTTTTTGCTTTCTTTTTTTTTTTTTTTTTTTTTTTTTAGAATGTGATATAAGAAGTTAGATGTTGGTATCGGGCAGTTAATTTCAGATATATGCATTCAGGAATTCGGGTTTTCATTGGCATAGACCAGCACGTCAGTTATGTTTTAAATTCCATTCATACCAGCAAACGGGCGTTTCACTTATCCAGCACCTTTATTAGATTTAAAAACCTTAAGGCGTTTAAGCGACCCTGCCTTTAAAACCTAAATGCGGAGTCCAAGCGACCATGTCTACCACATACACGTCAATAACCTCACGTGTATTCTGCGTGCGTGCGGCGGCGACGACGACGACGTTCGCGAGAAGACAGGGTCTTACATAGTAAAAATATGGTGCGCAGAGCACGAGTAGACAGCGACTCCGCTCAGGTTATAACGACGTACGGCGGACGGAACGCCTGCGAGAGACCGGCACATGTAAACAATACTATACGCGGCAAGCGGTATAGGCAGCCCGAATTCCACATTCGGGCTCACATACACGATGAAACCCCGATAGAAATATCTGCCCCTGCTGCTTCCTTCCGTCTCTCCTTACGTGTCCCCCCTAAACACAACTTACTAATTTGCAATTCACGTGTGTCACAACTCGAAACACGTACAATGTTTTCGCAAAGTATCCCTCCAACTCGCTACGTCTTTCGTGCCTCCTGGCGGCTCCCATCATTCCAAATGCACCCTCACACACACGATAAAACCCCGATAGTGTGCCCACAGCGTTGCTACACATCGCAACTCTCCAAATTTTGCCTTTCCCTTTTCCCTTCAAAACTTCGACAACACGCAAACTTTTACTTCACGTGTCGAGCGCCTAACCTCGCCAGTTGGCAACACTGTGCCCGCCCGAAATATCAGCCCCTGCCAGTCGGTGCATCTCTCCTCTCCCAGCTAACACATTAAACATTCACGTTTTACACACCTCGAAGAACGTACAATTGCTTGTCATAACAACATAGCAAAACATCCTACTTGCTACTGTTTTTCGTGTCTCGTGCCGGCTCCCATCATTCCAAATTCATGCCCACATACGCATTAAAATCCACATACAAGACCCACAGCGTTGCTGCAGTACACAACTCTCCAATTCTGCCTTCTCCTTTTCACTTCAAAACTTCGACAACAGCGAAACTTTACTATCCGTGTCTGGGGGCCAAAGATCACCCCTCGAACCGAAATATCAGCCCCTGCTGCTTCCTTCCGTCTCTCCTTACGTGTCCCCCCTAAACACAACTCACTAATTTGCAATTCACGTGTGTCACAACTGGAAACACCTACAATGTTTTCGCAAAGTATCCCTCCAACTTGCTACGCCTTTCGTGCCTCCTGGCGGCTCCCATCATTCCAAATTCACCCTCACACACACGTTAAAACCCCGATAGTGTGCCCACAGCGTTGCTACACATCGCAACTCTCCAAATTTTGCCTTTCCCTTTTCCCTTCAAAACTTCGACAACACGCAAACTTTTACTTCACGTGTCGAGCGCCTAACCTCGCCAGTTGGCAACACTGTGCCCGCCCGAAATATCAGCCCCTGCCGGTGCATCTCTCCTCTCCCAGCCAACACATTAAACATTCACGTTTTACACACCTCGAAGAACGTGTCATTACATAGCAAAACATCCTACTTGCTACTGTTTTTCGTGTATCGTGCCGGCTCCCATCATTCCAAATTCATGCCCACATACGCATTAACATCCACATACAAGGCCCACAGCGTTGCTGCAGTACACAACTTTAAATGTTCAAATGTTTGTAAAGCTTATGGGACTTAACTACGGGGTCATCAGTCCCTAAACTTACAAACTAGTTATGAACTACTTAAGAACTTGGACGGCACAAATATCCATGCACGAGGGGGGATTCGAACCCCCAGTCGTAGTGGCCGTGCAGACCGTGACTGAAGCGCCTCAGCCCCCTCGGCCACCGCGGCCGGCTGGAAGACTTCCTTATTAGGACTGCCTGGTGGTGTGTACAGCCCGATCTGAAATCGCAGCCTCTTGTCTTCGTACATTGTCTGCTCAAGCTTATTTTATGTTAAGTTTTTGCTATCCAAGTGTTTTGGTAATTGAATGGTCGTCAGCTACAAATGGTGTTTCAAAACTTCAAGTTGTCAGAAAGTAAAACTCTTTTGCGCAGTACTTTTGTTTTCCGGTTCGACACTAAACAGGTGTTGGTGGGTACAATTTGTTATTACTTGTTCAGATCGTAATATTAAAGAAATATCGAGCGATGTCGTGAGGAAATCGTACAGTATCCATCACTGGTAACAAATGTGTGGCCGATGACGACGAACAGAGCCACATAAACGCTCGCATTGCCGCTATACACGCAGAGACTGAGCAGTCATCAGGAATTCCGCGCTGTGCGTTGCTTTCGACACACGCCAGCTCTTAGTGGCTGAGGCTACTAACAAAATATTCGCTACTTTGTGTACAGGCTTAACAACTAGTCCAGTCAAATGGTAGTTTGAAGTCGAAAAATTTGTGTAATTGTTTTTAGTGGTTTATTTTATGTTTTTTGGGGTGCTGAACACGAATCTGAAGTTTTCCAACAAAAATTCCCTCGGGAAATATGAGAAATCGCCAAAAAAAAAAAACAACTAAAAATCACATTTTTTTGCGGTTATCAACATATAACTCATAAAGCAAGCTATTTACACGAAAAGTGGCCCAGTAGTAAAATAAAGAGAAGAAAATTACCTACAATTTATGTCTCTAACATTTTTCTGTGAGTCGTATGGTTTCCATAAAAAACAGTGGTAAAATATCAGGAAAATCAATCATTTTTTGAAAACAGCAAAAAAGAACATTAATATATAGTTTTTATTTCTTGAAATTAAAGATTATTGTAAATCGTTATAAAAGAGTCCACCTATTCTGATGATGACATTATCAAATTCGGGATCTCCTTGTTGGCAAGCTACAATAAATCTTGCCTTTAGGTATTGAGGCTGGTCGAAGGTGTTCACATCTGCTTGTTGAGTAATTGATTTGCTCTGTTCTATGGATGCGAATATAGCTATACATATATTGTATTGTGATCAGATGGTGGAGCGTTTATAAATGGTAGACAAGCAACATAGGTTGTATGAAAGGGAACACTACTTGTGATTTGCTCCATGAAGCCACTCCATCCTGGAATTCCAGGCACATCTTTCCACTTGCCATAAAGCGAAAGTAGATCTGATAAAGAGGGTAATATTGAATCAGGTGATACAAATAGCTGTTTGAGATCCTCAATGTTGATATTCTTTAAACCAAGAGAACGTGTCTTCTCAAAATGTTTTAAGGAAACAGCTCCCATCTCACCAATTAGTGGAGCTGGTATTGGTTTCTTTACTTGGACAATTCTTTGATCCGGAGCAATGGCATTTCTAGGAGTAATCAAATGTATTCCTCCCATTGCATGGAAGGTATTATATCCATCCAATGTACATGTGTTAAAACCAGCGTTGTCATGAACAAATTGATGGAAAGCTGTCGGATCTATTTGCAGTGGTGACCTCATGATTGCTGACACTTCAAGACGAACAGCTTCGGAATAAGAGGCGCAAAATCCCCGGGATGAACAACATCAATCAGTTTTCCTGATCCATACTTCTTATAAAAGAAAGCTGATAGCCCAATTTGCAACGTGGAAAGGAAAGAAGTTGGCCTGACAGCACTAATAACACTGTGTGAAATGGCAACTTTTTTTTCCCACTTGTTCGCTTCTTCTTGAGTATCAGTCTTTCCAAGGAAAATTTGAGAACCTCCGGGACAAGGCTTCCATTTTCGTCCATGAAAGAGTCTGGAGGAGGATAGTCGTCCACAGCATACGGTATTGATCGTATCTCTTCGAGAATTACATCAGCTGCTGTCTCAACTAATCGAAGACGTTCTTCCCGTTCTGACGAACTTCTTTCCATGTACCGCGCTTCAGTCAAAATCTTCTGGCCTGTATTCTTTAAACATACGACCGTATTCTGTTTGATCTTTGATACGGTAATATCTTCCCCATATCTATCCAATAAATGTTCTTCTTTCAGGAATTAAGTTGCCCTCTATCTGAGTTATTTACTGATATGATGAAAACTGACATTCCGTGTCATTCCTTTCCATAAAATTGAAAATGTAATTCATAGCCCTCTGAATCTCTTCAACATAAGGGCCAACGGTTTTCTTTTTATCAGTGTTGGACCTACTAATGTAAATATTTTTTAAACATTTATCGTGGTACTTACAGTCAGCAGCCACCATGTATGTTATCGGCTGGATCCTGTTAATAATTGCTGCACCGAAATCATCTCCACGTAGTTGAGCCTGTTTCACAACTGCGTCTTTCATCTCAATGTTCGTCACCAGATGCACCAAATTACGTTTTTGAGGAGGCAGTCTTTGTTGTGACCGTGCGTAATCTTCAGGAATACCTGTTCCACACACAAAACCATGTGTTTTCCAATGGAAATAGTCAGAGGATGATCTTAATTTTCCTGAAGATGTGCTTGCTTCAGCAGCTTTCTTCAAGTAGGCAGCTATCATTCATTCACGTAACTTTTCTGGCGTGAAACATGTACGCTGACAGATGTTTTACCCGCCAAAACAGCCACGTTCCTATCATTTCTTTTTTTTTATTAACATCACGTAAAGTTTATATTCCTTTTTCCTTGACCACTATCACTGCACCCTCACCTAAATATTTTTCACAAATAAAACACCACCCGACATTGCGCCCGAGTTGTTGCGCTATATCTCAACGAAAACATTCGAACATAGCGTCATGTCTTTGAGAGAAAGGGAAATAACACGATCACGGCAGCGAACGTACACAAACTGGAGAGTTGAGGACAGTTGGGTGTTTCGGCAGGAAGACCACCCTCCCCCCCCCCTTCGCCTGTCATAAACTTAAGGGCAGCGGCCGCAAAGGTGAGACGGAGGGGCTGGCAGCAGCCACAGGTAGACGGACGGCGTGGGCGCGCAGCTGACTGCACAAAGGACAAAGAGAAGAGCTGCTTCAGTGGTTCGCAAGGTAAACACGTTGAAAGGCAAGGAACTGCTGATGAAATAATCCACCCGAAAAAAAAACTTGTTTTTTCTATTTTCCATAATTTACTGATTTCAGCGCTTTTTCAACGCTGTTTTACGTGGAAACCATACGACGTACAAAAAAATGTTACAGACATAAATTGTGGGTAATTTTCTCCTCTCCATTTTATTACTGGGCCACTTTTTGTGTAAATAGCTTGCTTTTCAAGTTACAAGCTAAAAACCACTGACAATTGCGATTTTTAGTTGTTTTTTGATGATTTCCCATATTTGCCGATGGAATTTTTGTTGGAAAACTTCAGATTCGTATTCAGCACCGCAAAAAAAACATAAAATAAGCCACTAAGAACAATTATACCAAATTTTTCGACTTTGAGCCCTTTTTGTGCACGATTTGACTGGACTAAACGCGTTTTCTCTCGGCAGGAGTCTTACGTATTGAGAACGTCTCTTTACTCGCACGTCGTGTGATCGTCCATTTTGAAGTGACAACAGAACTTTTGATCAAAACTTTTTTCTTTATACGACTGTATAGAAGACAGGAGTAACTTGAAGTCAGCCTCAGTTTTATCGCAGTTTTCAGCGCAAGACATAGTTTTCCAGTTGTAGACGATGACGGTTCGTAGTCAGTAGGGATGGCTCTGAAATTTCCATTATCAAACCACTTGTGAGTGCTGACACCAGCAGCGAAAGGAAATGTTGAGCTGGCGAGTGATCCACAGGCTGCTGCTCCGGCCGTGTGGGGCGCCCTCCGTACTCGCCGAGACGAGCCCGAGTGTCAGCGACGAGGCGAGGCTGTGCACGCTGATACAAAAGGGTACGGCCAAACTTTCAGAAAACATTCCTCACGCAGAGAGAAAGAAAATATGTTATGTGGACATGTGTCCGGAAACGCTTAATTTCCATGTTAGAGCTCATTTTATTACATCTCTTCACATCACATTAATGATGGAATGGAAACACACAGCAACAGAACGTACCAGCATGACTACAAACACTGTTACAGGAAATGTTCAAAATGTCCTCCGTTAGCGATGATACGTGCACCCACCATCCTTCGCACGGAATCGCTGATGCGCTGATACTGCCCTGGAAAATGGCGTATTGCATTACAGCCGTCCACAATACGAGCACGAAGAGTCTCTACATTTGGTACCGGGGTTGCGTAGACGAGAGCTCTCAAATGCCCCCATAAATGAAAGTCGAGAGGGTTGAGGTCAGGAGAGCGTGGAGACCACGGAATTGGTCCGCCTCTACCAATCCATCGGTCACCGAATCTGTTGTCGAGAAGCGTACGAACACGTCGACTGAAATGTGCAGGAGCTTCATCAGGCATGAAGCACATGTTTTGTCGTACTTGTAAAGGCACGTGTTCTAGCAGCTCAGGTAGAGTATCTGTATGAAATCATGATAACGTGCTCCAGTGAGCGTAGGTGGAAGAACGTGAGGCCCAATCAAGACGTCACCAACAATTCCTGCCGAAACGTTCATAGAAAATCTGTGTTGATGACGTGATTGCACAATTGCGTGCGGATTCTCGTCAGCCCACATATGTTGATTGTGAAAATTTACAATTTGATCACGTTGGAATGAAGCCTCATCTGTAAATAGAACATTTGCACTGAAATGTGGAGTCACACATTGTTGGATGAACCATTCACAGAAGTGTACCCGTGGAGGCCAATCAGCTGCTGATAGTGCCTGCACACGCTGTATATAGTACGGAAACAACTGGTTCTCCCGTAGCACTCGCCATACGGTGAGGTGGCACGAAGAATTACCTCGACCATTTATAAACAATCCACTGACTGCAGAACTATGTTCGTGATGAACACTAACCAGTTGATGCTACGTACTTTTGTGCTTGATGCTAGTACTGTAGCCGGCCGCGGTGGCCGAGGAGACTGAGGCGCTCTAGTCACGGTCTGCACGGCCACTACGGTCGGGGGTTCGAATCCCCCCTCGGGCATGGATATTTGTGCCGTCCTAGTTTGTAAGTAGTTGATAAGTAGTTTGTAAGTTTAGGGACTGATGACCCCGTAGTTAAGTCCCATAAAGTATACAAACATTTGAACATTTGAGCTAGTACTGTAGAGCAATGAATCACATGTCAACACAAGCACTGAAGTCATTACCTTCCTTCAACTGGGCCAGCTGGCGGTGAATCGAGGAAGTACAGTACATACTAACGAAACAATTGGGAATTTTGACAATTGTCTGCACGAATTATTTCAATTTACGTTTAAAGAGAAATACTAAAATGAGCTCTAACATGGAAATTAAGCGTTTCCGGACTCATGTCCACATAACATATTTTCTTTTTTTGTGTGTGAGGAATGTTTCCTGAAAGTTTGGCCGTACCTTTTTGTAACACCCTGTATAGGGCCAAAGTCTGTGCCGAATCTTCTGGTGCCATGTCGCCGACCAGCTGACTAGGGTTGCCAGATTGAACTCGAGGCAGGCCGGGAGACCAGACGTGGCCCCCTCTCCCTTGGCCAATGGCTCAGCCCCCCCCCCAACTGCGACCAACTCCCCCCCCCCCCCAACCAGGATTACACGTGAATTCTAAAAGGAAAAAAAAACTAATCATCTCCTCCCTCCCAGCAAGTATCCCCCCGGTGGAACATTGCTAGGTCTGGCCTTCACCTTGACATGCCGCACCTGACGGCCAGGCCGCCAGTAGCTGTGGATCAGCAGTCTGCACACTTCAGTCGGCGTGGCGGCAGCATCGAAGCTGCTCACACCGACAGCTGCGCCTTCCAAGAGTTGCCGCTTGTGGCTCCGCGCACTGTGAAGGATTGCGCGCCACCGAGAAGAGCTTCTCTCTGGCTCCATGTGGAGAGAAGGGGCACACTTACCGTCTGCTCCCTGTTACCACCACTTGCTGCCGCGTAAACAAGTAAACTTGAGGGCGTAAAATGATTAAACATAATAGTGCTGTCCTTTCTATGAGAGATAAATACGAGATTATTACTGCACTAAAAGAGATGGCTGTTGTTTTAAATACATGTACCGTAAAGTACTTATTGGCAAATGAAACAGTACAGTTTGATTCTTCGAATAAATGAGTTTCCGAACACCCACGTTCCCCAATTAGTTCCGATAATCGACGTTCTAATGTAATATCAGTTAAACATTATACGCCGAAGTACGATCGCGAATTCTATAGTGAATTGATCGACAGTGCTACAGTATACTACGTACGGCGAGAGTTGAACATCTGACAGCTAGCAGCGCAGTTGCCAGGTTCGACAGGGAAGTGCAGTGGCCAGTGACTGGTGCTTCGTTCCCCATTATGTTGTACTTCCGCGAAAATTACTTCACTGCCGTGACATAAGTAAATAACAGTGCACTGCGGGAGATTTGCACAATGACATGATATCTTAAGAACCTGTCATTACTTTTTACAATACAAATTGATCCATTTACGTTCGCGTATCCACCTAACGTGCCGAATGTGTAATTAAAAAATACTTCCTACATTTTGGTGAGGCGATCCTCGGCAGTAAAAATTTTGAAAAATGCATATTTGTACACTTTGCTGACCAATTTTGTTCCGCTAACTAGTTTCGGTGATTAAACCATTTTCAAAGCGTAAAATATGGGGCAAGTTACATTATATACATTTTCGTAGCTCCAGCTGCACAAAACATCTAATTTCTAGCGTAGTGCAGTGCAGTGTGTTTTAACGGTGTCTTAATTTTTATTAGGTATTTGAGTCAACTGGATAAGATTACATGTTTTTTACAGCTTGAGTTACCAAAAAGTATATAATGTAACTTGCCCCATATTTTATGCTTTGAAAATGGTGCAATCACGGAAACTAGTTAGCTGAACAAATTTGGTCAGCAAAGACGTGCCTGAACTCGGACGCCTTCGTTCACCGCGGGCAGTATAGCCATCCACAAGACACTCAAACAGTTGATTTTTTTCTGATTGTACATTTGACTAATTGGGGGCAGTCTTCGTCAAACAGATCTTTGTGTATCATTACGGTCACAAGTTTTACAGACACAACAAAATTGACTTCTACCACTCACTAATGCCGCCATTACTAGTTTACCACTAATAGAACCTACACCGAAGCAAATAAAAATAACAGTATAAAATATTACAGTTACAGGCACATACCTTATTATTCATATTTTGCTGATGATCTCGCTGCATTCAGAAGAGTCTTGTTTTTAAGAGCCACGTTGTAGAAATCTTCACATCTCATTTTCAAATTCATCTGAACACATATCTCGGCTTTCACAAGTTCAACGGACATTGTGTTTCTAGCATTCGACCATAATACACTCATTACACTAAACACTTGTTCAACGTGTGCGTTACTGACAGGAATTGCGAGGACTTGCTGCATTATATTGAAAAAGTTTGGTGCATCTGCTTTTTCAAAAAACTCTCTCTACGCTTTACAACAATTAGTTTCCTTCCTATCAAGATTTGATACTACAGACTTCAAAACAGAAAACTCCTGATACAGTTTGTTTCCATCAAAACTAATTTTCAATTTCTTTCGCACTTTGGCCAAGTCTTTAAATGAAAATAGATTTGGTTGACATAAGTCTAGCACTGATACAACTTCATACACATTGTCATTCCCACTAAAGCTGTACCATTTACCAAGATCGTTTAATAACCTTTCGTAAACAAGTGTGCACTCTTTTACTACAATATTCTTTTCTAAAGACATATTAACTTCAAATCCATAAAACGTATCCTCCTTACGACCCTCTATTTGTTTTTTCACTTCCAACATAATCTCGTGAACATCTGTGCAAAGTGTGTCCTCTTTTTCTAAAATTCTGATTGCTTTACAACAAACAGGCAAAGTTGTTTTTGAAAAATACAGAAAGCACTCTGGTAGTGTTAGCGAATACTCGTTTATTTCGTCTTGTTGTGAACTAATAAACTTCTAAATTAGGGGATGTGTTTTTTCCTCACCCCGTGCTACATGATACATCTTTAAAACTCGTCACAAGACGGTCCACAGCTGACTCCAAAGACAACCATGCACTACAGTGTGTCGCTGTATTTCGCTGTAATCATGCTGAGCAAACTCGCAAAATGTTTTTAGTTCCTCCGAATTTTTTGATGATGTAGAAAAGTCTGAACATATTTTAAGAACTAGAGTTTCTACGCCATATTTTAGAAGCTTGAATCCAAACTTAGCACAGTTATGTAAAATATGACAACAACAATTGGCTTTGATTAAGTTTTCATTTTCTTCTTTCAATTGTGTTTCCCGAAATTAACTGATGCATTGTCAGCTGAATACGAAACTACATTATTTAGTGTCAAACCATTTTCCAATAAAATGGATTTTAGTTTGTTTGAGATGGCATCTTCATAGAAATCAAGAAGTTCATTACATTTTCCCTTATCTTTGGAGAAGTATGTTACAACTATCGGATAATGTTTTTATTGCCCTTGTTTGAAGCGTCTGAACCCAATGAAAACGGAACATTTTGCTTTAATTCGCTTAGTAGCTTCTCTTTAGCACATGTTTTACTAATGCCTCGCTTTTTGTTCGGCCGTATCTTACGTTCGTTGCCACTGAGGAATCTCTAAAAACATAAGGATATAGCTTATTACCACAATCTTGAGAATTGTAAGAATGGTGGTGTTTCACACCATGGTAAGTCAAAGTTAATTCCGTTGCAGTGACTTTGTCGTCTTCTGCAGAAAACTGTTTCGGCAAGAATTTGAGAAGCGACTGATTCTTCTTTTGTGTGGTAATATTCGCTTTGTGTCTTTCTGATGGTAAAGGATTATTCACAGCTTTCACTCCGATGTACTTTACAGTAAATGAGATATTACATGTTCTCCACTTACACATACACTCATCAGTATCCACTTTTTGTAGTCACTCTTTATAATTGTCTTCCTGCAGCCATTCTTCACGGAACGAACTTAGATATCGTCTCTTCATTTCACTATTATTACTCTCTAATCTGAGTTAATGTAAGCTTGTCTGTTCACACACGATCCGAGTATTCCAAAAATTGCCGGTAAACTGATAACAAACAATGAACGAACGAACACAAATAATAGACGTCGCCATTTGACACGTTGCCGCAACAGTGTTTGCTTAATAATGTCCTAGTCGATTACTACCGACGCAACAATGAAAAATTTTCAGACGAAGAATAGAAAAGTAGCGTTTTATAGCAATAAGAAATTGACATTTATATAAAGTTATTGACAATTACTAGAGAGGAACCGGCCGGGAATGGCCGAGCGCACTGAGGCGTCTTGCCACGGGGCACGAGGCTGCTCCCGCCAGAGGTTCGAATCCCCGCCCCTCCACCTAGGGCATGCATGTTGTGTTAGTCCTTAGTTTAAGTTACGTTAAGCTCGATGTAGCTCGTCGCTACATGAGCATAGTACTTAAACAGCGCCGTAAAAAAAAAAAAAAAAAAAAAAAAAAAAAAAAAAAAAAAAGTTAAGATGAAGGTTACATTCAAGTCCGGAGATGAGAGTGATTGTCCCGTAGACCCGGAGAATTCATTCCAAACCCGGCACTCCGGGCGGCGCCCGGAGATCTGGCAACCCTAGTCGCTGGGCACCAGCTCACAAATGGAGTCAAACCAGAGTGAAGAAATCTGTCTAATTTTAATAAGCCTTTTGAATTTACAAAAATGTTCAAATGTGTGTGAAATCTTATATTACTGTAGGATACACTGTACAGGAGTTGAAGTCATGAGAATTGAGCCACGTGAAATTGCATTTCAGGCCGAATTTTGCTACAGACGCAGGTGAAACGGTCAAAGAGTGGGGCGAAAGACAATGGAGAGAGGAAGAATAAGGAGATGGAGTAACATATAATGCAATAAATACACACCCAGGCATCGATGGCCACTGACGCTAGTCGAAATATATTAACTCACTGCACTGCGGTTGTTCATTTCAAAGAACTGACACTCGACATCTGTCGTAATTTCCATGTGTCAGTTCTTTCGTTTCTGATCATGGAATAAGGGGCAACATATTAGTCATCGCGGTTTCACGTCACTTTTCTGCGCTTTATTTTCATTCTACCTATCGGGGTGACGCGTGCTTATTTGCCGACTTGCCAATTTTTGAAGTAACAGATTATAAGAAAAATAAATTTTCCTATTCTGTGTTCTTGAAGGAGAAAAATTCTAACTTATGAGTAACATGCCTGTACAATACTAATTGTACGTTATATGAAAAGCACTTACCTATTACATACCAAGTTGCAAGAATTTCGGACGCACCATTACGAAGTGCAATGAAAGTGCTTCTGACCAATCTTGACTACCTCGGCCATGTACTGAAACGAATTCTGTAGTTTTCGTTGTAGAGAACGCAACAATGAACAATACCTATCGCCTGGCGACGCGGCAGTGGCAGGAACTACTGTAGGTCACGTGAGGAGGTACAGCGACGCTATGGTTAAACTAGCGTCGAAGAAGAAGACGCAAGAAGCTCACAATAAGTATGTGACCGGTGATATGGATAAATGTAATATCAGACAGCAATTTTTATAGCATTACGAACAACAGAAAGGAATACGAAATCTGCGAAAACTGCATAAATTTTGTAAAACAGAAATGAGCTTCAAAGATAGCAAGGAAACCCGTAGAAGCAATGTTCTGTCTATGGATTTTCGTTTTAGAAGGTGTCGAAATTAACGTTTTGTTTTGTGCGGAGCAGAGGGCATTGTTGCTGAAAGACCATACTATCTCAGGTTTTCATCAGAATCAAAGCGAGCAGTAATTTACTTAGACGAAACGTGCATTCACACGCATTATACAGTAAAAAAATATTGGCAAAGTGATAGTGTGTGAGTAGTTTTGTCACACAAAAGTGCTGGTCAGAGTTTAATTGTGTTTGTGCAGGCAGAGACAGATGTTTCAGGGCTCAAAAACTAAAACATCCGACTATCACTCAGAAATAGATAGCAAACATTTTCAAAAATACGGCGAAACCCAACTTATGCCAGGCTTACTATCAATGTCTTTATCCCTTGTAATTACTCACAGCGTATTTACCCATTCGGAATGCTTCTAGTCATTGTAAGTGTTGATCATGTTTGACTGTAGTAATGTTTAACAAATTTTTTTCCATAACGCGGGAAGAATAACACACTCAACTGCCATTGAAGGGCTTAGCAAAATCGCTTCAGGCTTAACATGTAACCGCAGTATCGAACATGGCATTCGAATTTCCAAATTAGATTTCGTCTTCTGCAAAATTAGTTGTGAGTAAACGCATGGCGCTTTAACAGGCTGGCAGCGCTCGACACATAAGAATATACTGGCGTAGGGATGGGCAAAAAATATCGATATTTTTTGGAAAATCATCGATATTTATAGTCGATATTTTATTTTCAGATATAACGATATTAAATTTTGAATATCGAAAGCGATATTTTTAAAAGCCATCCTTTTTCTTTAATTACCGTTGGGCGTTGATAGGTGACAAGGAGGCAAAGAATGCGTGGAGAGGAGATGGTTCAGTGCTGGCAACCTCTTTACTCCTGAGCAGCTCTTCCATTTGGTCGTGGCATGAAAAACTGTTGACCTAAAGTTCAGTTTCACAGCAAATTTCAAGCCAAGATTCTGTACCAAATGAGCTGAAGCAGTATCTTGATCAACCATATTTAGAGCGTAACAGTGATCCTCTGTAGTTTTGGGCTGACACTCGACACTTTACGTCCATTTTATCAGACATTTTGCAGAAGTACCTGACATGCCAAGCCTCTTCTGCTCCGTCTGAAAGAGTGGCTTCATTGATTAATTTAGTGATGCAAGACAACAGAAGTAGAATAACTGGTGAACATATAAAGCAAAGGGCTCTCCTAATGTCTGTTACTGATGACTACTGGCTCAATTAATTTTTTTCACATTGTGTTTCTTTTACTGATAATACATGTGCTTTTTTATTGATTAATGTTTAAAATTATAAAACATTTGTCAATTTTAATTGTATATTGATGATTTCTGTGGTTTATATTAATATTATTAATTTAGCATTCTATGTAAAGATTTCACCGATCGAAATATCGATATTCTTATTTCAATAAAATCGATATTTTTGCACATATCGATACGATATATATCGATATTTCTAAAACTTGGCCATCCCTATACCGGCGGCGGCGTGTACGCCAGACTGCTTCCCCCTCTCCGTGCCTACGGCTCACACACGAAGGCGCTGCCACAGTGGCGAGCAAGGAATCAGCCCTCCTCCCTCCCCTTGTTCTAAAGGGGCGGCCGGCAGGTATTCGCAGTTCCCGAAGACGCTCACTCCGAGGTTTGGATTCGAATCCGCTCATGGGCATGCATGTTGAGTTTGTCCTTAAAAAAAAATTAAAAAAGGGGGCGACGCAGATTTGCCGCCCCCCGAAAAGTGCCGCCCCGTGCGGCCACACGTTTCGCACCTGCCTTGCGCCGGCCCGCCTGCAGTGTTACTACTAAGGTGACCATATTTTCTAGTTTCAAATTTGGGACACACAAATTTTGTAATTTGTATATACAGTAGAACCTCTCAAACTCGATTCCCGAAAACTCGACATTCCGTAAAACTCGACAGGGCTGGTGAATTAATAATTTATATATATATATATATATATATATATATATATATATATATATATATATATATATATACCGCCCGTAACGTAAAGCTTTCCATCAGTACATAGGCCGCCGGAGAACACTAGAGACTCAGACTAGGTTACTGGGTTTTCCAAGGTCGTCAACGCACCCTTCAGCTACCCAGCTGGGGCGGGCTATTGCTTGCACACGTTCGGCGATTTCTGCGGCCACTTTCCTTATCGTGCGGCCGCACATTGACCTGGGATTCCCGGGCAGGTCATAAACTACCCTTGCTACATTGTCATCACTGGGCATTCTGTTTAGTGTTTGTGGAGACACAGTTGTGATCAGTTGCCTTTGTTCGAAAGTGATTACCAATTGTTTAAACGAGTTTTGTGCTGGAATATAGAGCGACTGTATGGTGGAGAAGAATAGAAAAGAAGTATCAGTGTCAATGGAAGCAAAGTTTGGCGCCCTAAAAAGACTTGAGCGTGGTGAAAGTGTAAATAAAATAGCGTTGGATTTGAACATCGGTAGGTCTACAGTGCTAGGTTGGAAAAAAAAGAAATCTGTAATTGAATCATGGTGTTTGAAAAGACAGTGTACAGAATCCATCGCGGAACGAAAAACAATGAGAAGTGGAGAGTTCGAAAAAATTGGCGAAACCCTTTACCAATGGTTCCGTGTGTACAGGGAAAAGTGAACGCCTATATCTGGACCCGTTTGGAGACAGAAAAGTAGTCTCCAATCACAGAGTTTTTCAAACGACTTCAGTAACTATTATTTTACACTTTTCTTCTAGTGTTCAGTAAAACTTCCCATAACTAACGGTGATAGACTTTTTATAAGCAGCATAAACCACTTCAGTAATAATTGTAATGAACACTCTATTTTCAGATTCTACTAGGCCTTTTGTCTCAAAATTATTTTTGATTTTTTGATTATTAGTTATAACTGTTGATATAAATATATAATTGTATATAATAAATCAATAAATGTACAATTTTAATACTCTAAATAAGCGTTTTTATTCAACTCCAATTATTTTTATCTTAGTTCCCTAAAACTCGACAACCTCAAAACTCGACAACCTTTAAGTCCATATTGTGTCGAGTTTGAGAGGTTCTATTGTATATATTTTTTCATTGTATTAGAAGAAGATTTTAGTGAAAGTAATAATTACAAAATATCAGCCGCGGCGGGTAAGCCATGCACACTGCGGCGCCGTGCTGCGGTGCGCCCGGCCGTTCGCCGTTGGGGGTTCAAGTCCCCCTCGATCATGGGTTTTTGTATTGTCCTTAGGTCAGTTTACCTTAATTTAAGTAGTTTGTGAGCTAAGGACTAATAACAACGCAGTTGAGTCCGATAGATTTACAAACATTTGAACAAAATATCAGTTGAAGTTGTTACAAAAAGTACATTAATTTACATTTTATTAGTACTTTATACGATTAAGTAATGCGACCAGAACAACTGAATTTAAATGTGCAGTGAATTTTCTTCAGCAAGTCTGTATTTTTCAACAACATGTGAAAAAAATTCGACACAAGTTTCATAATAATTTACTCTAGTTACTAATATTGATTTCACAGTTTCTATGGCAAGCTGTATTTCGTCACTTGCCCATCTGTTATTCATGTAGGGAAAATACCCTTTCAGTAACAGCATTATTTCCGAAAGGCAAAAAAGAAACTGCACTAGTTTAAGCACATTTGAGAATGGCACATGATTCACTCTAAAATGAGAAATAATATCAATCCATATTTGACCTGGAAAAGTGGTGTTAGCAGTCCATTCACTGGTTTTCTCACTGGTATAGTTTGTACGTGTATGCTCAGTGGTGCCGGCCGCGGTGGCCGAGGGGACTGAGGCGCTTCAGTCACGGTCCGCACGGCCACTACGGTCGGGGGTTCGAATCCCCTCTCGGGCATGGATATTTGTGCCGTCCTAGTTCGTAAGTAGTTCATAAGTAGTTTGTAAGTTTAGGGACTGATGACCCCGTAGTTAAGTCCCATAAGCTTTACAAACATTTGATTTTTGCTCAGTGGAAACAGAGGGATACGGTTTCGACAGTGATAAGTACCTTAAGTCTAATGAACCTATTGTCAAACAGTTTCCCATCGTAATTGAAACTAATAATAAAACAAACTGATACAGGTGAGATAAATTTATAAATCTGAACACAGTTGTTAAATCCAGGACAAATAGCTGTACCGAATTACTTCTGAAAAAATTCGTGACAGACACATAGAAATGAGTGACTGTCCCGAATAAATCGGTACGGTTGGTCACCTTAGTTAATAAAAACATACAATACCAACCAATGGCAATAACTAAGAGCATCAATCGAAGTCACCGTTTAAGATAAGCGGTTTATCATAAATATCTACTACAATTGCCTGTAGAATCTTCTAAAATTTGGTTGGATGAAAAATATTCAACATGTTTTTTCTAGTTTGTTTTTATTTCAGTAACAAAAAAATGAACATTTTGGTGTGGGCTCGGGCCCCCTTCAGCAGCCATAGGTCCACCCAGCACCGCCCTTGCGGAGGCCATGATACTAAAGCCTAAATATCGGATATTTGTAGAAAAGGGCGAAGTACTTTTGACAAGCTAGACTGTATGTGTCATCGCTGCTTGCTCACTCACAACAATTTATGGTCGTTTTCTACAAATATGTAATATTAAGGCCAATTCACACCGTCCGTCACGTCACGTCACGTCACCGTCCGTCAGAACATTCCGCAATGTATTTCTAATGGCGGCATTCACACTGTTCGTCACCGGACCGACACGTTACGTCAACGTCCGTCAAGCTTTCTCGGTAAGAATGTTTTGACGGAACGGCAGTCTGCTAACATCGGAAGTTAACCTATTTCCGTCACGCGAATTACATGTTGCAGTCGACGATTGCCCTGTTTATATGCAAATTTGTTTTATTCATCTTTGTGTTGTTGTACCTCGTTTAGGGATAAATCTCAAATGTTTCATGACGACTTAAATATTTTTGACAATTGAGTGTCCCCCTAAAATCGACGTCGGATATCTGAAACCAAAAAATGGTTTTACATTGTAACAGAAACGACTGAAGCAAACTGTTAATTTGAATGAGATTGTAATTTGATTACGTATTTTTCATTAAATAACACTTTAAATGAAAATGTCAGTTCTAATGAAAGACAAAAATTCAGTTATTTACAGCGGTATTAACAATGTCAGCGAGCAAATCCTAATGGTTAAAGTATACAGGCGCTATTTATGCTCCTACAAGTATGGTTTGATGTCTTCTTATGTTTATTTTTTCGCTTGAAAATAGATGTCGATGTTTTGAAATGTTGTTTCAGTGCCCAGTAAGTTGGCCAAAAACATACACTGTAAAGTTTTCTTTGGCCGTTAATAACATTTAGCGTTGTTGTTTCCCCTTTCTAGTATTAAACTATGACTTTCTACACAACAGATCGTCACTCATAATCTCACTTTCAACATCACGTATTGAGATGGACGAATTGACGTGACGGACACGGACGGACAGTGTGAATACAACTTGACGTGACGGTTCCGTGACGTGACGTTGACGTGACGGACAGTGGTAATTGGGCTTTAGGCTGCATTACACGATACACCTGAGGCGAGAGCCACTGTACCACTCGAGAACGGTTCTTCTCGTCGTTTGGAAGACCGAAAACGTTGGTGACGCTTGCGACTGCAGTGGTCTGCTGTAGGGTCTGTCTCGCGGCAGTACGCACTTGGCTGCTCGGACGTTTAGTTGCTGGAAGTTTATGTCACGTGACTGTCCCATATATAAACACAAGGCTGCAGTCACGGTGGTTAGAATATTTGGCTGCAGTCCTGCTACTAACGGCATTTGTTGTTGAAACTATTGAATTCAGTTTAACATGAGCTGTGCAATTCGCCCCTCATATTGTAGTCGTTCATCTACAATAAACAAAACAGGGTAAAAGTTAAGCAATAAGCTGTCATTGCAATTTTCTTAGTTTATATTACATGAGGATGCCAAAAATACTACCGAGCGAGGTGGCGCAGTGGTAACGCACTGGACTCCCATTCGGGAGGATGGTGGTTCAAATCCACCTCCGGCCATCCAGATTTTGGTTTTCCGTGATTTCCCTAAATCGCTCCAGGCATATGCCGGGATGGTTCCTTTCAAAGGGCATGGCCGATTTCCTTCCTCATCCTAACCCAAAAACTCCGAGCGTTAGCTCCGTCTCTAATGGCCAAGCTGTCGACGGGACGTTAAACCCTAAGCATGCATCCAAAAATACTCTATGGAAACGTGTTTGTCTTCTTTTTCCCTGTGATTATCTGGAACATTTCTTACAATGAAATGTGATTAACGTTTCAAAATAAATGTGGCGAACACGTTGGCACTGTACTACACTGCAGATCAGCTTACCACCACGACTTATTTCGCATGCACATTTGTTGCCTTCGCTAACGCAAAACAGCTGTCAACATAACCTACACTATGGATGAGGGTCAATACATTCACGATTTCCGGTGTAAGCTGTTGCACTGTCACATTTGGCCAAAACAGGCAATATCCTTAAATCGAGTGCGACAACATTTCCAAGTACAAACGAGCAAAATTCAGCCTGGTCCGTGGCTTTTACGCGCTCGACAATCAGAGGGAGCATCAGGCAAGGATTGGCTGAAACAGGAGTAGGTAATACATTAGAAAAAGAATGGGTAGCTCTGAGAGATAGGGTAGTGAATGCAGCAGAGGGCCAAGTAGGAAGAAGGATAAGGTCTAATAGAAATCCCTGGATAACACAGGATGTACTGAAATTAATTGATGAGAGGAGAAACTATAAAAAATTTTATCAAGTGAAGCAAGCAAAAGGGAGTACAAACGTCTGTAAAACGAGATATACAGAAACTGCAGACCGGCTAAGCAGGAGTGGCTAGAGGATAAGTGCAAAACCATAGAATGTGTAATTAGGGGGAAACATAGATACCGCCTACAGTAAAATAAGAGACAAGGAAAACAGCTGTGTGACTATCAAGAACTCGGATGGAAAACCAGTACTAAGCAAAGAGGGAAAAGCTGAAATGTGGAAGGAATATATCAGGGCCTATACAAAGGAAACGAACTTCAAGGCAGTATTCTAGAAATGGAAGACGAAGTGGAGGAAGAGGAGATCGGAGATACTGCAAGAAGAATTTGACAGAGTGCTGAAAGATTTGGATCGAAACAAGGACCCTGGAATAGACCATGTTCTGCCTGAACTGCTGGTATCATTACGAGAGCCAGTCGTGGAGAAATTGTTCCCCCTGCAGGAGTCTGTCAGTGCCGTCTGCTTCTGTGCGGCCTGTCGCGCTCACGTTCACGTCTCTCGATCATCTTTAGAGTACTGGCATGCGATGTCTCAACATTTTGCTCCGGTTGTGTCGTACTGGCATGTTTACGCTTACTAAAAACTAGTCGCTGTGTTTTTCCCCTCGGCGTCGTCGGTTTTCATCTTTTTTCTTCTGCTCTCTTCCTCTTCCAGCGGCGGGTCTGTTGACGTCGTCCTGAAATGCTTTTAAAACTTAAAAACTACGTGTTTGAGGTCCGTATCACTTGTGCAGTACGCAGTTTGTTCACCGTGATTTTATCTTAAGGTGCGAGTCCCAACACTTTTAATATTGTACAATAGTTTTATTCCGTTTCCTTTTCTGTCTTAGTACATAAAATTAATCGATTGTCACCTCTCGTGTAACGTGAAGTAAATACACCTGCCCTGACCGTATTTTTACACAAAAGGCTTTGTTACTGTAAATAATCATTTTTAAGAACGCCATTACGTAATTACCGATAGTTAACAACTTCTTAATTCTTTCGAACATAAACCACCGTTTGTGTTTAGTTTTAACTTTAATAGTCAAGTATTGAGGAAACTGCACCAAGTTGCTAGAAAACTGAAGCAAAACGTGTTACAAGATATTAATGAGTGTAGCTTCCTCTGAGTCTTCACTGATATGCCACGTCAAAAATTTACAGGCATAAAATGTTGAAATGTTTGTAGAGCTTATGAGACTTAACCACGTGGTCATCAGTCCCTAAACTTAACAAACCACTCATGAATTAGCTTATACTAAAGACGGCACAAATATCCATGCCCGAAGGGGGATTCGAACCCCTGATGGGGAACGGCGTCGCGCACCGTAGCGTAGCGCCTCAATGCGCTCGGCCACGGCTTACAGGCGTACATCCGTAGTCATAATTAAATAGTTTATCGGAATTTACAACAAAAATTCCCGTCAGATTAAGCACAGTTCCAGGCCTATTATACATTTATTCGTGGAACTTGACAACTCTTCTTCCCTGTTACAAACAACAAATGCAAGTAGTAAAAGGCGTTTCCTTTAAAAACACTACAGTGAAAACACATTGTTACAAACAATATATTCGTTGATAAATAAGTTTCGTGCACCTACTAGTCCTGTTTAACTACTAAAACATTTCTGTACCCGTTATTTCCTGCGTCAAGTATTACAGGATATGTTGCTGCTGTGTTTACGGACTTGTTTTCGTCAGAGTTCAAATGTTTGTGAAGCATATAGGACTTAACTACGGGATCATCAGTCCCTAAACTGACAAACTACTTATGTTCCGTTAATTAATTAATTAATTAGGGCCCATAAGTCACGTTTCACATTTTCTGCTGTGTGAGCCGCCACAGCTACAAGAATACACGTCTACAACAACAACTTTCTCCGGTGTCACGATTATTGTTCTGTGCTCGGCATCCGACATTCTGTAGCGTGTTCTATACAGAAAAATGTTTCTCACTTCCGCTAAAGAGGTCCTGAGTAAAAAAAAAAAAAAAAAAAAAAAATGGACCTCACACGACACTATAGTCAGCAATGTTCAGAATACTTGGCGTGGCTTGAAAACCTCTTTACAGAGACAAATCTCATTCTTAATCCTGTACATGGGAGCAGCGAATATTCTGCCAGTAGCGATCGATTCTGTAGGTCCGCCTCGGCCACCGAAAGCTACTGTGGCTGTAACGATTGACAAATTGACCAGCCACGCATTGCACGGATTTATTTTCGAGAATTGGGTTCCTGGTAGAACCAGCGACGGTATTCGCTTTGTCACTCTCCTCTTCCGCCACAATGTTCATTCACTTCGAGCAAATTTCTTCCCAGCGAGAAAAAGGAATGTATTTCCAGTTGCGAGTGGAATAATTAACGTTTGCCACATTTAGCGTAATTTTCTACTCAGCTTATGTGCTGTAAAATTCGCTAAACAGGATGTACAATTTCGTCCTAATCTCGTTTGCTTATCCAGAATTTAAGTGGCAAGTATACAGTGATCGTTTGACGCAAGAATGGCGTTGCGAGGAGGTCGTTTGACACTTGTGACGGGCTTTTAGGTGGAGAGCAGTTTCCATTGAGTATATCGGGCTGTGGAATTATAAAATAATGAAGTAAACAGAAATACGGTTTCAATCACAATTTCAGGGAGACTTGAGCTTGCGAGACAGGGCGTACAAGTCACAGAGCAAGTGGCGAACACGAATCCTTTTCCGAGTAGAGGAACGGTGTCACGTACGCGAAAAATCTTTTGTTCTGTAACATATCGAGAACTAGCGTATGTCAAACTTTTTCCTGTTAAAATTTCCCTTTAAAGAATGATTGGTGTCAAGTATTCACGAGTGACGAACGCGTGAGAAACGTTTGTGTGAAATATTACTCTTCGAATTGCGACAGTTTAGACCGGGTTGTGATGGTCGGTACTCGTTCTCCCCGGCAGCGCCCTGCGCCGCCTCAACAGGTCACCAGCCCTGCATGCCACACCCACTGCTGCCGCAAAGCCCAGGCTTAATTCTGCTGCAGCCATTACTCGCGTTTCACACTTCGCTTTTCTTTTGGCCCGTGTGTTAAATACACAGAACATGCATTTCAGTGTGCGTCCCACGTAAAGGGAGAACTAAATTCCCTACGCTGAGAGAAGACATTACAATCGAGATTTGTCGGTGGAGAGAACGGAAAACCGCGATATTCGGTAAGCATTTTGGTTCGTATTTTACTACGAATGAAACGAGGGTAAACATCCGTAGCGACCATCAACTTCAACGTAAGGAAAAAGTACCAGCTCAAGTGTCTCTAAATTAAAATGTGGCCACATTCTGTTTTTGTTGGGCTGTGACTTATTTAAATTACTCTTCCTCTGGAGAACACTTTGTTTTTTTGGAGACTTGCGTGATGCGATTTATTAAGCTATACCAAATAACGTCTGTAACGTACGACTTTCATACCGAATTAGCGTCTATGCCCTGAGATTAAACCAGCGTAGACACGAAAGCAATGTTAAAAGTCCTGGTATACGAGGAAACATTCGTTTTAAATTTAAAAAAAATTGGCAGAGAGTTAAGCATTAGTATTCTGTCGCTTAAAAAACCATACCACTCCTACAGTTTTAGATTTGAGCGGTTAGTAAAATCCTAGTTTTCAACAATTGCAGGGAGTTTGTAGTTTGTCTGTGAATGAAATTTTTACTCCAACACTTTCCGCCATAACAGGTTGCAGTATGTAAATGACTGTGACAGAATTTTTTAAACGGTTGTCACTTGCGAATAGAACCATCAATACAGAAACACAGAATTGTGGTAGGTTCATAGTGCCAAAAATACTACATTTAGCTTTCCTGTTGTTAACTAAGAGACAACATTGAGTTATTACGTCTTCGACACGTAATCCCGTGAATCCATTTCTCCTTTAGAAGGAACTCTGGGAATAAATATACTCCCATCTGCTTCCACGCAGCATCGGTTACTGAAACTGTTTTCCATGTACAACACGAAACGGGTAAACTAAACGCAATGTGAGGAATTGTACTACTTACTGACAACAGGAGGTTTTGAAATTCCGTTCGTAGCTGGCTGCTACAGATTAATAGAAATTTCTGTAACCCCTCTCTAAAGTTTGCTTGAGGGGTGGAGTACCAAATAAATAATTAATTCAGTGGAGTTGAAAAAAGGGACTATTGTATCGTCATTCCAACATGCCCAGGTGAAATTGTAAGAAACAGTTAAAAACTTTGTATCGAGGATTCATTCCGCGAACAGAGGAAGAATAAACAATTACTCAGTGAATTCCTGTTTTTGTTGAACTGTGACTCATTTCGATTATCTACCACTTCCGCTGTATCAGAAGACGAAATATTTGTTACGAAAATAGTACATTGTTTCACGGAGAATTATTTCGCAATACGTGTGATATGGTTAATTAAAAAAATGTTCAAATGTGTGTGAGGTCTTATGCGACCAAACTTCGTGGTCATCAGTCGCTAGACTTACACACTAATCACTTGACTAACTTAAACTAACTTACTCTAAGGACAACACAAACATCCACGCCCGAGGGAGGATTCGAACCCCCGACCGCAGCGGCCGTGCAGACTGTGACTGGCGCGCCGCAGACCGCTCGGTCAAACCGGCCGGCTGATATGGTTAATTAATGTGTACGAAATAGCGTCTGTAATGTCCGACATTAACACAGAATTAGCGTTTATGCTGTGTGACATCTGTAGCGGAAGCACCGAGGCAGTTTCAAATAGTATACTATGCAACAAACGTTGGTTATTGATAAAACTTTTGCAGTGACTAAATATTAACATTCTGTCGTCTCTAAACTTCATCATTCGCTCAGTTGAAAACTGTTATTGCCTCATATACACGTAAACTCACGAGACTGTTAAGGGAACGTATATTGACAGTAAATATTCTCCACACAGCTTTCGTGAATGGAGACGGAAACAAGTATGTGATGTTGGTTCATCCCCAGTAACAGTCAGTGTCAAGTACGCAGAACTGTGCGCTAACTGAATTCCTCTCATAACAAAACAGCTCATTTTAGCAGACTGTAGTCTGATGCTGTTGAAATCTATTACTGATTAAAGTTCTGGGAAGCAACGTGGTTCTCAAAGAACAATTTAGCTGTCACGATAGCTCAATAATGAAAACAATTTGTCGTTAATTTCCTTAAAATACTCGAATACCGTTAATGGCGTCAAAATTGCAGCCACACAGTACGAAACTCGAGTTAGATTTGCCTTCGTACTGAATGTGCTGCCAATTCCATGCCTTAAAATATATCTCATTTCTTCTCATTGGATGCCAAACTAAAATTGGCTTAAAAACTGTTCGCAAGTTTTCTGATATTTCCGGAAACTGCGCTACGCTGTATTTTCCTCGTTCTGTTTCTTAGACCCTGCCGATATGGCGGTTCATCGTCCTACTTTTTTAGCTACTTCCTTGCTGTTTTTCATTTTATTTGACCTGTCGGCTGTTCCTGTCTCTAATGACCATGCTGTCGACGGGGCGTAAAACCCTAAGCTTCCTTCCTTCTGTTTGCTATGCAACCATTATTTTTAGACAGAAATAAATACACGTCTACAACAATGACATTCATCTGAATTACGGCTGTTGTTCTTCCGTTCGGAGAATGCGCAGAAGATCGGCGAATTATTTCCATTTCAATTTCTGGAAACAAGGTCGCAGACATCGACACCACGTGTAGCAGCAAGACGGCAGTGAGATGGTCCCGAGATAATACGATGTACCGCTTCCTCCGAATATCTATTTGATATTCTGATGTAACGCAGCGACAATACAGGAAATGTCTCTCGCAAGAATGTAGCCGCTAAAAAATTCCTTCACAGTTGGTTTGGCTGCACCTTATTATTTTCTCTACAGTTTGACTGCTCGTGTAACTCATGCTGTTTAATCACAAAATAATGAAGTGAGGAAATGTGTAATTATGACGTAATAAGTTGACCAAATCAGCTTTTGTGATGGCTCGGAAATTTAAGATATGGGTACGTACGTCATTTCTTACATTTGACGCTTAGTGCAGCGTGTTGAAAGGTATTTCCTGCGGTTACCTGAATTAACACATTTTTTTTCTGTAACTACGTAAAATCAGTCAGTCTCGTTGCTTCGTGGTGGCTTGCTTACCAATTAATGCGACAAGGTCGACAGCGCACAGAAATGCGTCATTTGTGCTGTCTTATCGTTGATGCCACACAAAAAGAAATAAAACATAAAAGTTTGACACAATTCTCACTTCTAATTCCGTCAAAGTTAATTACGTTTCTTGTCAATCCTCTATAATATTCCTCCACCACAGGGCTGCAATATGTAAAGGACCTTGAGAGATGCATTGTAAACTATTGCCGGTTACGAACATTATTCATCAGTATAGAATAGGAACCCGATAATGTTGTTGAAAATGGTCACGGTATTTCTAACACTGCGTTTATCTTTCTGAGCGTTAACTAACAGCCACGGTGGAGTGGCCGAGCGCGCTAAGGCGCCTTGCTGCGGAGTGCTCGGTTGTTCGCCGTCGGAGATTCGAGTCCTCCCTTGGATATGTGTGTGTGTGTGTGTGTGTGTGTTTCCCTTACCATAAGTTAGTTTCAGTAGTTAGCAAGTCTAGGGACTGAATAACCACAGCAGTTAAGTCCCTTAGATTTACAAACATTTGAATTTGAACTAACAGACAACACTGACCTATTGTTATGGTGGCTTCTACACGTAATCTAGTGGACCGATTTCTCCTTTTGAAGGAAATGTGTGAATAAATAAACTTTCCTTTTCCTCCACACTGCTACCATTACTGTAAATATTATTCACGTCAAACAGCAATTTCAGAGTCAGCCATACTGACCACGAATGTAGTCAACAACGTGAAAATGATGGCTAGCGATGTAGGTAACTGGGATAACACTGAAACTAATTTTAAGTGAGGCCTGTCTCGTTTATAGGCAAGAAACACTATGTTCTGATACTTTCGATACGGAATTATGTAGCGTGTGCTCTACATATAAAAGTGTAGTAGCTTTGACAAAACAGCTCAACACACGACATGTGGAGAATAAACAACGTTCAGAATACACGGTATGGCCAAGAAGCTCCTACTGAGTCAAAACGCTTTCCTAATCTTGTAAGTGGGCTCATGGAATATCTCGTCAGCAGCGAACGATACTGTACGACCGGCTGAGGACTGAAAACGAAAGTAAGTGTGACGAATTACAAATTAACGAACCGTCGTACGGATTTATTAGCGAGAAGTGGGTTTCCAGAAACTTTGTGAGAATACCAGCGTTTGTGTACCTCTCTTCATCCTTCAGCCGCAATAACTTGGTCCACATCAATCAGAAATTTGTTACCAGGGATGGATGCTATGAGGAGAAAAAGATAATAATATCTATCTCCGGTATTCTCTTGATGGTACTGGATATTTCATGATCCTTATGATCTTAACATGTTTCTTGTCGATCCGTTAACTGAACCCAATGCGAGAAATTGTTTTAGTTTCTGACAACATGAGGTTTTGAAACTGAACTCGTAGGTACCGTATTTGTTGTGTTAGCATTACGCAGGTATTATTCCGTCAAGCGTGTATAAGAAACACTCCGGATGTTCAATCAGTGGCTGTCTCTTTAATATATGTTCGGGTGAGATCGTAACAAAGAGATTCAAGAGCTGTACAGATGATTCTTTCTCGTAACGAACGACAAAGTTTTCGGCGAATTTTTGCTTTCGTTTCACTGACTTACTTAGATTACGCTTTCTCTGGCGAAGAGGTCGAAATATCGGTTTTGGAGAAAGCACTTTGTTTTTCGGAGACTTCCTTTGTGCTAGGTGCGATGCGATTTATTAAGTTATGCCAAATAACGTCTGTAACGTACTACTTTGGTACAGAATCATTGTTTACGCTCTGAGATTAAACCATACAGAGATACGAAAGCATTGTTGAGAGTCTATGTATGCAAAGAATCGTTTGTTTTAGAGAAAAATTTAGCAGAGACTAAAACATTAGAATTCCGACGCTTAAAAAACCATACCACTCCTACAGTTTTAGATTTGAGCAGTTGAAAGAATCATAGTTTTCAACAAATGCTGTGAACGTAAAATATGTTTGTAGTATTTTTCGCCATAACAGATTGCAGTGTGTAAATGACTGTGACAGAATTTTTTAAACTGTTGGCACTTGCGAATAAATCCACCAATACAGAAAAACAGTAATCTGGTAACTTAATAGTGCCAAAAGTACTTCGCTCCACTTATCTTTTCGATCGTTAACTTAAAAAAGATAATACTAACTTATCGATACGTAATCTCGTGAATCGATTTCTCCTTCGGAAGGAACACTGTTAATAAATATTCCGGCATCTGCTTCCATACAGCTTCGAATACTGTTTACGTGTTTTCCATGTGTAACAGGAAATGGGTAAACTAAACGCAATGTGAGAAATGCTTTTACTTAGTGACAACAGGAGATTTTGAAATTCCATTCATAGCTGGCTACTGATTAATGTAAATCTATCGATCCCCTCTCTAAAGTTTGCTTGAGGGGAGGAGAAACAGAGCCGGATAAAAAATCGATTAATTGAAAATGAAGTAGAAAAATACCTTAATATTTTATCGTACATTCGACATGCCCAGCTGAAATTGTAGGAAACAGTTTCAAACTTTGTATCGTGGATTCGTCCTGCTAACAAACGCAAGAATTAACAATTACTCGATGAACTCCTGTTTTTGTTGGACTGTGACTCATTTAGATTACCACTTCCGCTGGATCAGAAGAAGAAATAATTAATGTGTACGAAATAACGTCCGTAATGTCCGACTTTTACACAGAATCAGCGTTTATGCTCTTTGACATTGTTTAATCTAGCAGACGTACCAAAGCAGTCTGAAAGAGTATACTATACAGCAAAACTATTGCAATGACTAAATATTCACATTCTGTCGCCTCTAAACTTCATTATTCGCCCAGTTGAGCACTATGAAAAATCCCGGTTTTCAATACCTGAATGAAATTTGTGATTTGTCGTTAGTTTGTGCAGTTGTTTGGCTTGAGTTCTCTCGTTCAACAAAAATGGTCGAGACATTCCTGTTTCATCATTGGACAACATGTAACGTCATTTGAAATAAAACAAGAAAAAGTTACGCCAATTAATGTCGAGGCACAACATTTTTTTTCTAAATCGTTTTTTCATAAAACAGATTTTGCAGCAGTATGCTCGAGTGATGAATTACGTTTGACATAATGTATGCCACAGTCAATGTGAAAGTTGACAATACGTTGCTTCTTCGATCCAGAGAGACAATGAAAGCATTATTTTTAAATTTAAGGTTCCTCCTCCATTTTACACCAAGTTATCTACGAAAACGTATAGCAATACTTAGATGTATTATTAAACAGTTATGTTACTCTTTTTGATTGCGGTTTACTTCTTTACACAGCAGATGTTAATGTTAAGCAACTGGGAGCAAAGGCGGAATTTTGTTCATTTTTATTTATTTATTTATTTGTGTTATACTTTTTTAAATGGAGGAAAACATCAAGTTCCCAACCGGTAGCATCGTTTTATATTTTCTACTCAACGCAGATACTATAAAACTCGCAGAGACTCGAAAGCTATGTTGGTATACGAGGAAAGGCTGGTTTTAAAGAAGAAGTTTGGCAGACAGTTAAACATTAGCATCCTGTCGCCTCAAAAACCTTACTATTCCTACAATTTTAGATTTGAGCAGTAAGAAAAACCCAAGAATTATTTTTACATTTAACGTTCTTCCTCCATTCTACAAGTTATCTGCGAAAACGTATAACAAATAAATAAATTACTCTTTTTGATTGCGTTTTACTTCTTCCGACAACAGACGTTTATGTTACGCAACTGCGAGCGATGGTGGTAGTAAATTTTTTAATGGAGCGAAACACGAAGTTTCCAATCTGTAGCATCTTTCAGAGCTTCAAATCGAAAACTAGAAACATCAAGTCGCTATGTGTTTACACGTCTGATTGTTTTATATGCTGGTTAGTCTTAGCTTCCGCCTATGGCTTAATTGATACTGCTGGAGATGAAGCGAAGGGAGTGATGTAGCGTCCCTCAGACATATGTGTGTGTGTGTGTGTGTGTGTGTGTGTGTGTGTGTGTGTGTGTGTGTTGCCATTGCCATAAGTTAGTTACAGCAGTTTGGCAGTCTAGGGACTGAATAACCACAGCAGTTATGTCCCTTAGATTTACAAACATTTGAATTTGAACTGACAGACAACAATGACCTATTCTACACGTAATCTAGTGGACCGATTTCTCCTTTTGAAGGAAATGTGTGAATAAATAAACTTTCCTTTTCTTCCACACTGCTTCCATTACTGTAAATATTATTCACGTCAAACAGCAATTTGAGAGTCAGCCATACTGACTACGAATGTAGTCAACAACGTGAAAATGATAGCTAGCGATGTTGCTAACTGGTATAACACTGAAACTAATTTTAAGTGAGGCCTGTCTCGTTTACAGGCAAGAAAAACGATGTTCTGATACTTTGGATACGGAATTATGTAGCGTGTGCTCTACATATAAAAATGTAGTAGCTTTGACAAAACAGCTCAACACACGACATGTGGAGAATAAACAACGTTCAGAATACACGGTATGGCCAAGAAGCTCCTACTGAGTAAAAACGCTTTCCTAATCCTGTACCTCGGGTCATGGAATATTTCGTCAGCAGCGAACGATACTGTACGACCGGCTGAAGACTGAAAACGAAAGTAGGTGTGACGGTTTACAAATTAACGAACCGTCGTACGGATTTATTAGCGAGAAGTGGGTTTCCGGAAACTTTGTGAGAATACCAGCGTTTTCGTTCCTCTCTTCATCCTTCAGCCACAATAACTTGGTCCACATCAATCAGAAATTTGTTACCAGGGATGGATGCTGTAAGGGGAAAAAGAAAAAAAAATCTATCTTCCGGTATTCTCTTGACGGTACTGAATATTTCATGATCATTATGATCTCAACATTTTTGTTGTCGATCCGTAAAGTGAACCCAATGCGAGAAAGTGTTTTACTTTCTGACAACATGAGGTTTTGAACCTGCACTCGTAGGTACCGTATTTGTTGTGTTAGCATTACGCAGGTATTATTCCGTCATACATGTATAAGAAACACACCGGATGTTAAATCAGTGGCTGTCTCTTTAACATTTGTTAAAGAGATTCAAGCGCTGTTCAGATGATTCTTTCTCGTAACGAACGACAAAGTTTTCGGCGAATTTTTGTTTTCGTTGGACTGTGACTTACTTAGATTACGCTTTCTCTGGCGAAGAGGTCGAAATATCGGTTTTGGAGAAAGCACTTTGTTTTTCGGAGACTTACTTTGTGCTAGGTGCGATGCGATTTATTAAGTTATGCCAAATAACGTCTGTGACGTAGTACTTTGATATAGAATCAGTGTTTACGCACTGAGATTAAACAAGTACAGAGATACGAAAGCATTGTTGAAAGTCTAGGTATGGAAGGAAACGTTTGTTTTAGAGAAAAATTTAGCTGAGACTTAATCATTAGAATTTTGACGATTAAGAAACCATACCACTCCTACAGTTTTCGATTTGAGCAGTTGAAAGAATTGTATTTTCCTACAAATGCGGTGAACTTAAAATATGTTTGTACTTTATCTGTGAATTAAATTTTTCTCAATTTTCTGCCATAATAGATTGCAATGTGTAAATGACTGTGACGGAATTTTTTAAACTGTTGGCAGTTGCAAATAAAATCCATCAATACAGAAACACAGTAATCTGGTAACTTGATAGAGCAAAAACTACTACGCTACATTTATCTTTTCGGTCGTTAACTTAAAAAAGATAACACTAACTTATCGATACGTAATCTCGTGAATCGATTTCTCCTTTGTAAGGAACTCTGTTAATAAACATTCCGGCATCTGCTTCCACCCAGCTTCGAATACTGTTTACGTGTTTTACATGTGTAACAGGAAATGGATAAACTAACGCATTGTGAGAAATGCTTTTACTTGGTGACAACAGGAGGTTTCGAAATTCCATTCGTAGCTGACTACAGGTTAATGGAAATCTATCGATCCCCTCTCTAAAGTTTGCTTGAGGGCAGGAGAAACAGAGTCGGATAAAAAAATCGATAAATTGAAAATGCAGTAGAAAAATACCTGAATATTTTATCGTACTTCTGACATGCCCAGCTGAAATTGTAAGAAACAGTTTCAAACTTTGTATCGTGGATTGCTCCTCCTATCAAACGCAAGACTTAAAAATTACTCGATAGAATCCCGTTTTTGTTGGACTGTGACTCATTTAGATTACCATTTCCGCTGGATCAGAAGACGAAATATGTTTCGAAGGAAGTTCACTGTTTCTCGGGAGATTTACTTCGCAATACGTCTGATATGGTTAATTAATGTGTACGAAATATCTGTTTCGAAAATAGTACCTTGTTTCACGGAGAATTACTTCGCAATACGTGTGATATGGCTAATTAAAAAATGTTCAACTTACGCTAAGGACAACACAAACATCCACGCCCGAGGGAGGATTCGAACCCCCGACAGCAGCGGCCGTGTAGACTGTGACTGGCGCGCCGCAGACCGCTCGGCCAAAGCGACCGGCTGATATTGTTAATTAATGTGTAGGAAATAGCGTCTGTAATGTCCGACTTTAACACAGAATTAGCGTTTATGCTGTGTGACATCTGTAGCGGAAGCACGAAGGCAGTTTCAAATAGTATACTATGCAACAAACGTTGGTTATTGACAAAACTTTTGCAGTGACTAAATATTAACATTCTGTCGTCTCTAAACTTCATCATTCGCTCAGTTGAAAACTATGAAAAATTCCGGTTTTCAAAGCTGCAGGAAATTTGAAATTTTTCGTTAGTTCGTGCAGTTATTTAGCTCGAGATCTCTCGTTTCACAAGAATGGTCGAGATATTCCTGCTTCATCATTGGGCAACATGTAACGTCATTTGAGATAAAGGAAGGAAAAGTTAAGCCAATTAATGCCGAGGCAGGGCAGAATTTTGTAAATCGGTTTTTCGTAAAGCACATTTTTGCCGCAGTATGCTCGAATGATGAATTATGTTTGACATAATGTATGCCACAGTCGACGTGAAAGTTAACAATACGTTGCTTCTTCGACCCAGAGAGACAATGCAAGCATTATTTTTACATTTAACGTTCCTCCTCCATTCTACACCAAGTTATCTACGAAAACGAATAACAATACTCCGACCTATTATTAAACAAAAATATTACTCTTTTTGATTGCGTTTTACTTCTTTACACAGCAGACGTTTATGTTAAGTAACTGGGAGGGAGGACAGAAGTATTTTATTTATTTGTCTATTTTTTTTAATGGAACAAAACACATAGTTTCAGTTACTCATATTTAGAGCGGCAATAATACAGAGAGCTTCTGGCGCAAGAATGGCGTCGCAAGAAAGTCGTTTGACAGTTGCAACGGACGTTATGAAACAATGAAGTAAAGAGAAATGTCGTTTCGATCATGTTTTCATGGAAAATTTAGCTTTCGAGACAGAGCGTAGAAGTGAGATATTTGGTGGAATAGATAAAACTTATTTTCCGTAGAAGGCCTCCGTCAAATAGGCGAGTTACTAGTTTTCCATATCTTCTGTTGTGTATCATTTCGAGAACTAGCGAATGTCCTTTCCTTTACCAACAGTATTTCCCTTTAAAGACATTTCAGGTGTAAAGTATGTTTTCGTTATAAATGTGCGGTACAGTTTGTACAAAAGCCTACTGTTCCGATTGGGACAGTGTAGACATAAATTGTTTGCAACAGTGTGACGTGCAAGGCGCGTTTAAAGGAGAGCGTGAACAGCCTTGCAATTTATCGTCATACTGGTGGCGTAAATACACAACTGTTCCCATATTTGCACTGTTTTTTGCCTCATACACACGTAAATTTAAGAGACTCTGTCTCGGGAACAATTATTGACAGTAAATAGATTCCGTTTCGTTCGAGATACTTCCGTTACTGCCTTCGCCATTATTCAGTTGTAAAGACGGAAACAAGCAATGCTAATTGCGGGTCCATCCCCAGTAACAGTCGGTGGCAACACCGCAGAATTGTGCATTATTTTCATCCCCTCGAAACAAAACTGCAGAGGGATTCGCCGAAATTCAGTTTCTTATATGCTGGAATAGCGTTAATGGCTCCAAAATTGCAGCCACTTAATACGACACTCAAGCTAGATTTGCCTTCGTACTGAATGTGCTTCCAACTCCATGCCTTAAACTATGTCTGATCCCTTCTCACTGAATACCAGCCTAAAACTGGCTTACAACTGTTCCTCAATTGTCTGATATTTTCGGAAATTGCGCTACACTGTATTTTCCCCATTCTGTTTCTCATAATAGACGCTGCCGATATAGCGGTTCACGTCCGTGGTTTGCTATTTTTCAGTTTATTTGATCTGTCTGCTGTTCGCTAAATAACTGCAACGCCTATTTATAGAAAGAAATTTTTAACTTGTTGTTACTTTCCGCAGTGATTTGGCTTGAGATCTCTCGTTTCACAAGAATGGTTGCGACATTCCTACTTCATTTTTGGGCAACATGTAACGACTTTGAAGATAGTGCAGGGAAAGGTTAGGCCAATTAATGACAAAACAGAACAGAATTTTGGAAATCGGATTTTCGTAAAGCACGTTATGGAGCACTGATGCTCGAGTGATGAATTACGTTTGATATAATCTATGCCAAGGTCAAGGTGAAACTCAACAATGTGTTCCTTCTTCGACCCAGACAGACAATCAAAGTATTATTTTTAAGTTTAACAACAAGTTATATATGAAAACGTGTAATAAATAAATAAAAGAAATTGCTCTATTTGATTGCGATTTGCTGCTTCCGACAACAGACGTTAATGTTAAGAAACAATTCTCATTTCTACTGCCGCCTGAATGAATTACGTTTCTCCTCCAACACAGGTCTGCAGTATTGCCAATTACGAACACAATTCACCATTAGAGAATAGAAACCTGATAATGTTGTTGAAAATGATCGCAGTACTTGTAACACTGCGTCTGTCTTTCCGAGCGTTAAATAATATATAGCTGCGATGGAGTTGGCCAGCGTTCTAAGGCGCCTTACAGTTCAAAAAAATCGTAGTTTTCAACAAAGGCAGCGAATTTTAAACGAGTTTGTAGGTAGACTGAGAATTAATTTTTTTTTCCTACAAATTTTCCCCCATAACAGGTTGCAGTGTGTAAATGACAATGACAGATTTTTTAAACTGTTGGCAGTTGAATAAAATCCATCAATACAGAAACATAGAAATCTGGCAAAAATACTAGGTCACATCTATCATTCCGGTCGTTAACTAAGAGATAATACTAACATATCGACCCGTAATCTCGTGGCTCGATTTCTCCCTCTGTGAATAAATGTTCCCTCATCTTCTTCCACACTGCTTCCAATATTGTGTTTTCCATGTGCAACAGGATGTGGGTAATCCAAATGCAATGTGAGAAATGGTTTTACTTAGTGACAACATGTGGTTTTTAAATTCCATTCGTAGCTGGCTACAGATTAATGGAAATCTATCGATCCCCTCTCTAAAGTTTGCTTGAGGTGAGGAGAACCAGAGTCAGATAAAATCGATTAAATGACAATGCAGTAGGAAAAAAACGGAATATTTTATCGTACTTCCGACATGCCCAGGTGAAATTGTAAGAAACAGTTTCAAACGTTGTAGCGAGGATTCCTGCTGCTAACAAACGCAAGAATTAACAATTACTCGATGAAATCAGTTTTTGTTGGACTGTGACTCATTTAGATTGTCAGTTACGCTGATTCAGAAGACGAAATATGTTTCGTAGGAAGTGCACTGTTTCCCGGAGATTTACTTCGCAATACGTCTGATATGGTTAATTAGTGTGTACTAAATAACGTCCGTAATATCCCACTTTTACTCAGAATTAGCGTTTAGTCTCTGTGACATTTGTTTAATCTAGCAGACTTACCAGTCTAAAAGAGTATACTATACAGCAAAACTTTTGCAGTGACTAGATATTAACATTGTGTCGTCTCTAAACTTCACCATTCGCCCAGTTTTTAGTTGGAGCACTACGAAAAATCCCGGTTTTCAATACCTGCAGAAAATTTTAAATTTGTTGTTGGTTTTTGGAGTTGTTTGGCTTGAGATCTCCGGTTTCAAACGTTTGGGCGAGACATCCCTGCTTCATCATTGGACAACATGTAACGTCATTTGAAATAAAGCAAGGAAATGTTAGGCCAATTAATGTCGAGGCAGAACAGAATTTTGTAAATCGGTTTTTCGTAAAGCACATTTTGCAGCAGTATACTCGAGTGATGAATTACGTTATGTCACAGTTGACGCCGAAGTTAACAATACGTTGCTTGTTCGACTCAGAGAGACAATGAAAGCGTTATTTTTACATTGAACGTTCCTCCTCCATTCTACACCAAGTTATCTGTCTTATTCTTTTTGATTGCGGTTTACTTCTTTAGACAGCAGGCGTTAATGTTAAGCAACTGGGAGCGAAGGCTGGAGTTTTTTTTACTTATTTATTTTATTTTATTTAAATAGCGGAAAGCAACAAGTCCCCAACCGTTAGAGGAGATGCAGATCTTCAAAGCGAAAACGAGAAAAATAAAGTGCTTATCGAAAGAATATTTACACGTCTGAGAAAGTGTTTTATATGCTGGTCAGTCGGTAGCGAGTAGGTACCGTCATGAAGTAATTTATACGGCTGTAAAAAATGCTGAGTAACTCACAAATAAAGCGAAGGCCATGTTTTAGCGCAATTTTCTACTCAAATCAGATAGTGTACAACTCGCACAAGTAGATGGAGTCTTTCGTCGTAAACTTGATTCCGTATTCATATTTACAGCGGCAATAACACAGAGAGCGTCTGACGCAAGAATGGCGTCGCGAGGAAGTCGTTTGACAGTTGCAACGGGCGTTACGTAATAATGAAGTAAAGAGAAATGTGGTTTCCATCATGTTTTCACGGGAAATTTACTTTTCGAGGCAGAGCGTAGTAATGAAAAATTTTGTCGTATACGTAAAACTTATTTTCCATAGAAGGAGAGTTGCTAAAAAATTGCAGCCGCACAGTACGACACACAAGCCAGACTTGCTGTCGCACTGAATAAGCTCCGAACCTCATGCCGGAAATGTGTCTCATTAAGTTCTTCTCTTTGAATGACGACCTGAAAGTGGTTTACAACTATTCGCCAGTTTCTCTGATTTTTTCGAATATACTGTACACGATATTTTTCCCTTTCTGTATCTCATAAACCAAGCGGATAAGGCTGTTGACTGTTTGCCTGTTTGCTATTGTTCACCTTTTTTTATCTTTCTGCTGTATGCTAAATAACTACAACGATTATTTTTAGCGTCTCTACTTGCAATGCTTAGCACGGAGAATATTAACGCACAAATGGACACAAATATATAGTTCGCTCTGGCAAAATGATGTGGGTGTTTTGTTAATTAATATATAGGGCTCATCAGTCATGTTTCACATTTTCTGCCACGTCAGACACCACAGATACGAGAATACACGTCGACAATAATAACTTTCGCCAGTTCCACGGTTATTGGCTATTCTTCTACCGTTGGCAGAATGCACAGCAAGTTGGCGAATTATTTGGATGTCAACTTGCCGAAACAGGGTCGCAGACATCGACACCTCGTGTAGCAGCAAGACGGCAGTGAGATGGTCCCGAGATAATACGACGTACCGCTTCGTCCATATCTTGAGGAAGTGTCTGCTGCAAGAATGTAGCCGCTAAAAAATTCCTTCACAGTTGGTTTGGAGGCACTTTATTATTTTCCCTCCACTTTGACTTCTCGTGTAACTCATGCTGTTTAATCAGAAAATAATAAAGTGAATTATGACGTATTAAGATGACCAAATCAGCTTTTGTGGTGGCTCGGAAATTTAACATATAGGTACATACACGTTATTTCTTACATTTGACGCATAGTGCAGCGTGTTAAAAGGTATTTCAGTATGGGAAGTCTTTCAATAACCATGCGATTTCTGCGGTTACATGTATTAACACTTTTTTTTGTAACTACGTAAAATCAGTCAGTCTCGTTGCTTTCTGGTAGCTTGCTTAACAATTAATGCGACAAGGTCGACAGCGCACAGAAATGCGGAATTCTCTCCGTCTTTTGTGCCGTCTTATCGTTGATGCCACACAAGAAGAAATAAAAAATAAAAGTTTCACACAATTCTCACTTCTAATGCCGTCAAAGTGAATTAAGTTTCTACTAGATCCTCTATAATATTCCTCCACCACAGGGCTGCAATATGTAATGGACCTTGAAAGATGCGTTGTAAACTATTGCCGGTTACGAAAATTATTCATCAGTATAGAATAGGAATCTGATAATGTTGTTAAAATGGTCACGGTATTTCTAACACTGCGTTTATCTTTCTGAGCGTTAACTAACAGCCACGGTGGAGTGGCAGAGCGCGCTAAGGCGCCTTGCTGCGGAGTGCTCGGTTGTTCGCCGTCGGAGGTTCGAATCCTCCCTCGGTCACGTGCGTGCGTGTGCGTGTGTGTGTGTGTGTTGCCCTTACCATAAGTTATTTACAGCAGTTTAGCAGTAAAGGGACTGAATAACCACAGCAGTTAAGTCCCTTATATTTGCAAACATTCGAATTTGAACTAACAGACAACACTGACCTATTGTTATGGTGGCTTCTACACGTAATCTAGTGGACCGATTTCTCCTTTTGAAGGAAATGTGTGAATAAGTAAACTTTCCGTTTCCTCCACACTGCCTCCCCTTTCTAAAGTTTGCTTGAGAGGAGGAGAAAAAGAGTCGGATAAATAATCGATTAATCGAAAATGCAGTAGAAAAATACTGTGACGGAATTTTTTAAACTGTTGGCAGTTGCGAATAAAATCCATCAATAGAGAAACACAGTAATCTGCTAACTTAATAGTGATAAAACTACTACGCTACATTTATCTTCTCGGTCTTTAACTTAAAAAAAGATAACAATAACTTATCGATACGTAATCTCGTGAATCGATTTTTCCTTTGGAAGGAACTCTGTTAATAAATATTCCGGCATCTGCTTCCACACAGCTTCGAATACTGATTACGTGTTTTCCACGTGTATCTGGAAATGGGTAAACTAAACGCAATGTGAGAAATGCTTTTACTTCGTGACAACAGGAGGTTTCGAAATTCCATTTGTAGCTGGCTACAGATTAATGGAAATCTATCGATCCCACCTAAAGTTTGCTTGAGGGGAGGAGAAACAGAGTCGGATAAAAAATCGATTAATTGAATTTGCAGTAGAAAAATACCTGAATATTTTATCGAACTTCCGACATGCCCAGCTGAAATAGTAAGAAACAGTTTCAATCTTTCTATCGTGGTTTCCTCCTGCTAACATATGCAAGAATTAACAATTACTCGATGAAATCCTTAAATCCTGATCGACTGTGACTCATTTAGATTACCATTTCCGCTGGATCAGAAGACGAAATATGTTTCGAAGGAAGTTCACTGTTTCTCGGGAGATTTACTTCGCAATACGTCTGATATGGTTAATTAATGTGTACGAAATATCTGTTTCGAAAATAGTACCTTGTTTCACGGAGAATTACTTCGCAATACGTGTGATATGGCTAATTAAAAAATGTTCAACTTACGCTAAGGACAACACAAACATCCACGCCCGAGGGAGGATTCTAACCCCCGACCGCAGCGGCCGTGTAGACTGTGACTGGCGCGCCGCAGACCGCTCGGCCAAACCGGCCGGCTGATATGGTTAATTAATGTGTACGAAATAGCGTCTGTAATGTCCGACTTTTACACATAACTAGCGTTTATGCTGTGTGACATCTGTAGCGGAAGCACGAAGGCAGTTTCAAATAGTATACTATGCAACAAACGTTATTGAGAAAACTTTTGCAGTGACTAAATATTAACATTCTGTCGTCTGTAAACTTCATCACTATGAAAAATCCCAGTTTTCAATGCCTGCAGGAAATTTGAAATTTTTCGTTAGTTCCTGCAGTTATTTAGCTTGAGATCTCTCGTTTCACAAGAATAATCGAGACATTCCTGCTTTATCATTGGGCAACATGTAACGTCATTTGAGATAAAGGAAGGAAAAGTTAGGCCAATTAATGCCGAGGCAGGGCAGAATTTTGTAAATCGGTCTTTCGTAAAGCACATTTTGCGGCAGTATGCTCTAATGATGAATTACGTTTCATATAATGTACGCAGCAGTCAACGTGAAAGTTAACAATACGTTGCTTCTTCGACCCAGAGAGACAATGAAAGCATTGTTTTTACATTTAACGTTCCTCCTCCATTCTAGACCAAGTTATCTACGAAAACGAATAACAATACTCGGACCTTTTATTAAACAAAAATATTACTCTTTTTGATTGCGGTTTACTTCTTTACTTACACAGCAGACGTTAATGTTAAGCAACTGGGAGGGAGGGTGGAAGTATTTTATTTATTTGTCTATTTTTTTTTTATGGAGCAAAACACATAGTATCTTTTATTCGTATTTAGAGCGACAATAATACAGAGAGCGCCTGGCGCAAGAATGGCGACGCAAGGAAGTCGTTTTCACAGTTGCAACGGACGTTATGAAATAATGCAGTAAAGAAAAATGTGGTTTCGATCATATTTTAATGGAAAATTTAGCTTTCGAGACAGAGCGTAGAAGTGGTATATTTGGTGGAATAGATAAAACTTATTTTCCGTAGAAGGCCTCCGTCAAATAGGCGAGTTGCTGGTTTTCCATATCTTCTGTTGTGTATCATTTCGAGAACTAGCGAATGTCCTTTCCTTTACTGATAGTATTTCCCTTTTAAGACATATCGATTAAAAGTATGTTCATGTGATAGATGTGTGGGATATTTTGTACAAAATCCTACTCTTCATGTTGGGGCAGTGTTGACAAAATTCGTTGCAACAGCCAGACGTGAAAGGCGCGTTTAAAGGAGAGTGTGAACAGCGAACGTAATTACTGTTGCCGCCTCTGCACTTTGTTATTGCCTCATATACTCGTAAACTCACGAGACTGTCAATGGAGCAAATATTGACAGTAAATATATTTCATTTTCTCCACACAGCTTCCGTGAATACCTTTGCCAATATTCAGTCGTGGGCACGGAAACAAGTACGTAATGGCGACCGTGGGTTCATCCCCAGTAACAGTCAGTGTCAAGTACGCAGAACTGTGGGTTAACTGAATTCCCCCTCGTAACAAAACAGCTCATTTTAGCAGACTGTAGTCTGATGCTGTTGAAATCTATTACTGAATAAGGTTCTGGGAAGCAACGTGGTTCTCAAAGAACAATCCAGCTGTCACGATAGCTCAGTAATGGAAACAATTTGTCGTTAATTTCCGTAAAATACTCAAATACCGTTAATGGCGTCAAAATTGCAGCCACACAGTACGAAACTCGAGTTAGATTTGCCTTCGTATTGAATGTGCTGTCGACGTGACGTAAAACCCTAAACTTCCTTCCTTCCTTCTGTCTGCTGTAACCATTACTTTTAGACAGAAATAAATAGTTAGCTCTGGGAAAAATACGTTAGTATTCTGGTAGTTAACACATAGCGCCCTTCAGTCATGTTTTACATGTTCCGCTACAGATACCAGAATACACGTCTACAACAATGACTTGCATCTGAATTACGGCTGTTGTTCTTCCGTTGGGAGAATGCGCAGAAAATCGGCGAATTATTTCCATTTAAATTTCTGGAAACAAGGTCGCAGACATCGACACCTCGTGTAGCAGCAAGACGGCAGTGAGATGGTCCCGAGATAATACGGCGTACCGCATCGACCGAATATCGATATGATATTCTGATGTAACGCAGCGAGAATACAGGAAGTGTTTGCTGCAAGAATGTAGCCGCTAAAAAATTCCTTCACAGTAGGTTTGGCGGCACTTTATTATTTTCCCTCCATTTTGACTGCTGGTGTAACTCATGCTGTTTCATCACAAAGTAATGAAGTGAGGAAATGTGTAATTATGACGTATTAAGATGACCAAATCAGCTTTTGTGATGGCTCGGAAATTTAACATATAGGTACATACACGTTATTTCTTACATTTGACGCATAGTGCAGCGTGTTAAAAGGTATTTCAGTATGGGAAGTCTTTCAATAACCATGCGATTCCTGCGGTTACATGAATTAACACATTTTTTTTCTGTAACTACGTAAAATCAGTCAGTCTCGTTGCTTTGTGGTGGCTTGCTTAACAATTAATACGACAAGGACGACAGCGCACAGAAATGTGGAATTTTCTCCCTCATTTGCGCTGTCTTATTGTAGATGCAACACAAGAAGAAATAAAAGTTTGACACAATTCTCACTTCTAATGCCGTCCAAGTGAATTAAGTTTCTACTAGATCCTCTATAATATTCCTCCACCACAGCGCTGCAATATGTAAAGGACCTTGAAAGATGCGTTGTAAACTATTGCCGGTTACGAAAATTATTCATCAGTACAGAATAGGAACCTAATAATGTTGTTAAAAATAGTCACGGTATTTCTAACACTGCGTTTATCTTTCTGAGCGTTAACTAACAGCCACGGTGGAGTGGCAGAGCGCGCTAAGGCGCCTTTCTGCGGAGTGCTCGGTTGTTCGCCGTCGGAGGTTCGAGTCCTTCCTCAGACATATGTGTGTGTGTTGCCCTTACCATAAGTTAGTTACAGCAGTTTGGCAGTCTAGGGAATGAATAACCGCAGCAGTTAAGTCCCTTAGATTTGCAAACATTTGAATTTGAACTAACAGACAACACTGACCTATTGTTATGGTGGTTTCTACACGTAATCTAGTGGACCGATTTCTCCTTTTGAAGGAAATGTGTGAATAAATAAACTTTCCTTTTCTTCCACACTGCTATTAACTATTATTCACATTCACGTCAAACAACAATTTGAGAGTCAGCCATACTGACCACGAATGTAGTCAACAACGTGAAAATGATGGCTAGCGATGTAGGTAACTGGGATAACACTGAAACTCATTTTAAGTGAGGCCTGTCTCGTTCACAGGCAAGAAACACGATGTTCTGATACTTTGGATCTAGAATTATGTACCGTGTTCTCTACATATTAATGTGTAGTAGCTTTGGCAAAACAGGTCAACACACATGTGTAGAATAAACAACGTTCAGAATACTTTATCTGTGAATTAAAGTTTTTCTCCATTTTCCGCCATAACAAATTGCAGTGTGTAAATGACTGTGACGGAATTTTTTAAACTGTTAGCAGTTGGGAATAAACTCCAACAATACAGAAACACAGTAATCTGGTAACTTAATAGTGACAAAACTACTACGCCACATTTATCTTTTAGGTCGTTAACTTAAAAAAGATAACACTAACTTATCGATACGTAATCTCGTGAATCGATTTCTCCTTTGGAAGGAACTCTGTTAATAAATATTCCGGCATCTGCTTCTACACAGCTTCGAATACTGATTTGTGAAAAATGCTTTGACTTGGTGACAACAGGAGGTTTCGAAATTCCATTTGTAGGGGGCTACAGATTAATGGAAATATATCGATCTCCTCTCTAAAGTTTGCTTGAGGGGAGGAGAAACAGAGATGGATAAAAAATCGATTAATTGAAAATGCAGTAGAAAAATACTGTGACGGAATTTTTTAAACTGATGGCAGTTGCGAATAAAATCCATCAATACAGAAACACAGTAATCTGGTAACTTAATAGTGCTAAGGCTACTACGCTACATTTATCTTTTCGGTCGTTAATTTAAAAAAGATAACACTAACTTATCGATACGTAATCTCGTGAATCGATTTCTCCTTTGGGAGGAACTCTGATAATAAATATTCGGGCATGTGCTTCTACACAGCTTCGAATACTGATATGTGAGAAATGCTTTAACTTGGTGACAACAGGAGGTTTCGAAATTCCATTTGTAGCGGGCTACAGATTAATGGAAATATATCGATCTCCTCTCTAAAGTTTGCTTGAGGGGAGGAGAAACAGAGTCGGATAAAAAATCGATTAATTGAAAATGCAGTAGAAAAATACTGTGACGGAATTTTTTAAACCGTTGGCAGTTGCGAATAAAATCCATCAATACAGTAACACAGTAACCTGGCAAATTAATAGTGCCGAAACTACTACGCTACATTAATCTTTTCTACATTAATTTAAAAAAGACAACACTAACTTATCGATACGTAATCTCGTGAATCGATTTCGCCTTTGGAAGGAACTATGTTAATAAATATTCCGGCATCTGCTTCCACATAGCTTCGAATACTGATTTGTGAGAAATGCTTTTAGTTGGTGACAACAGGAGGTTTCGAAATTCCATTTGTAGCGGGCTACAGATTAATGGAAATATATCGATCTCCTCTCTAAAGTTTGCTTGAGGGGAGGAGAAACAGAGTCGGATAAAAAATCGATTAATTGAAAATGCAGTAGAAAAATACTGTGACGGAATTTTTTAAACCGTTGGCAGTTGCGAATAAAATCCATCAATACAGTAACACAGTAACCTGGCAAATTAATAGTGCCGAAACTACTACGCTACATTAATCTTTTCTACATTAATTTAAAAAAGACAACACTAACTTATCGATACGTAATCTCGTGAATCGATTTCGCCTTTGGAAGGAACTATGTTAATAAATATTCCGGCATCTGCTTCCACATAGCTTCGAATACTGATTTGTGAGAAATGCTTTTACTTGGTGACAACAGGAGGTTTCGAAATTCCATTTGTAGCGGGCTACAGATTAATGGAAATATATCGATCTCCTCTCTAAAGTTTGCTTGAGGGGAGGAGAAACAGAGTCGGATAAAAAATCGATTAATTGAAAATGCAGTAGAAAAATACTGTGACGGAATTTTTTAAACCGTTGGCAGTTGCGAATAAAATCCATCAATACAGTAACACAGTAACCTGGCAAATTAATAGTGCCGAAACTACTACGCTACATTAATCTTTTCTACATTAATTTAAAAAAGACAACACTAACTTATCGATACGTAATCTCGTGAATCGATTTCGCCTTTGGAAGGAACTATGTTAATAAATATTCCGGCATCTGCTTCCACATAGCTTCGAATACTGATTTGTGAGAAATGCTTTTACTTGGTGACAACAGGAGGTTTCGAAATTCCATTTGTAGCGGGCTACAGATTAATGGAAATATATCGATCTCCTCTCTAAAGTTTGCTTGAGGGGAGGAGAAACAGAGTCGGATAAAAAATCGATTAATTGAAAATGCAGTAGAAAAATACTGTGACGGAATTTTTTAAACCGTTGGCAGTTGCGAATAAAATCCATCAATACAGTAACACAGTAACCTGGCAAATTAATAGTGCCGAAACTACTACGCTACATTAATCTTTTCTACATTAATTTAAAAAAGACAACACTAACTTATCGATACGTAATCTCGTGAATCGATTTCGCCTTTGGAAGGAACTATGTTAATAAATATTCCGGCATCTGCTTCCACATAGCTTCGAATACTGATTTGTGAGAAATGCTTTTACTTGGTGACAACAGGAGGTTTCGAAATTCCATTTGTAGCGGGCTACAGATTAATGGAAATATATCGATCTCCTCTCTAAAGTTTGCTTGAGGGGAGGAGAAACAGAGTCGGATAAAAAATCGATTAATTGAAAATGCAGTAGAAAAATACTGTGACGGAATTTTTTAAACCGTTGGCAGTTGCGAATAAAATCCATCAATACAGTAACACAGTAACCTGGCAAATTAATAGTGCCGAAACTACTACGCTACATTAATCTTTTCTACATTAATTTAAAAAAGACAACACTAACTTATCGATACGTAATCTCGTGAATCGATTTCGCCTTTGGAAGGAACTATGTTAATAAATATTCCGGCATCTGCTTCCACATAGCTTCGAATACTGATTTGTGAGAAATGCTTTTACTTGGTGACAACAGGAGGTTTCGAAATTCCATTTGTAGCGGGCTACAGATTAATGGAAATATATCGATCTCCTCTCTAAAGTTTGCTTGAGGGGAGGAGAAACAGAGTCGGATAAAAAATCGATTAATTGAAAATGCAGTAGAAAAATACTGTGACGGAATTTTTTAAACCGTTGGCAGTTGCGAATAAAATCCATCAATACAGTAACACAGTAACCTGGCAAATTAATAGTGCCGAAACTACTACGCTACATTAATCTTTTCTACATTAATTTAAAAAAGACAACACTAACTTATCGATACGTAATCTCGTGAATCGATTTCGCCTTTGGAAGGAACTATGTTAATAAATATTCCGGCATCTGCTTCCACATAGCTTCGAATACTGTTTACGTGTTTTTCATGTGTAACAGGAAATGGGTAAACTAAACGCAATGTGAGAAATGCTTTTACTTAGTGACAACAGAAGGTTTCGAAATTCCATTTTTAGCTGGCTACAAATTAATGGAAATCTATCGATCTCCACCTAAAGTTTGCTTGAGGGGAGGAGAAACAGAGATGGATAAAAAATCGATTAATTGAAAATGCGGTAGACAAATACTGTGACGGAATTTTTTAAGCTGTTGGCAGTTGCGAATAAAATCCATCAATACAGAGACACAGTAATCTGGTAACTTAATAGTACTAAAACTACAACGCTACATTTATCTTTTCGGTCGCTAACTTATAAAGATAACAATAACTTATCGATACGTAATCTCGTGAATCGATTTCTCCTTTGATAGGAACTCTGTTAATAAATATTCCGGCATGTGCTTCTACACAGCCTCGAATACTGATTTGTGAGAAATGCTTTTACTTGGTGACAATAGGAGGTTTCGAAATTCCATTTGTAGCTGGCTACAGATTAACGGAAATCTATCGATCTCATCTCTAAAGTTTGCTTGAGGGGAAGAGAAACAGAGTCGGAGAAAAAATCGATTAATTGAAAATGCAGTAGAAAAACAAACCTGAATATTTTATCGTACTTCCGACATGCCCAGCTGAAATTGTAAGAAACAGTTTCAAACTTTGTATCGTGGATTCCTCCTGCTAACAAACGCAAGAATTAACAATTACTCGATGAACTCCTGTTTTTGTTGGACTGTGACTCACTTAGATTAACATTTCCGCTGGATTAGCAGACGAAATATGTTTCGAAGAAAGTTCATGTGTTTCCCGAAGATTTACTTCGCAATATGTCTGATATGGTTAATTAATGTGTACGAAATATCTGTTTCGAAAGTAGTACATTGTTTCACAGAGAATTACTTCGCAATACGTGTGATATGGTTAATTAAAACGTGTTCAACTTACGCTAAGGACAACACAAACATCCACGCCCGAGGGAGGATTCGAACCCCCGACCGCGCCGCAGACCGCTCGGCCAAAGCGGCCGGCTGATAAGGTTAATTAATGTGTACGAAATAGCGTCTGTAATGTCCGATTTTTAAACAAAATTAGCGTTTATGCTGTGTGACATCTGTAGCGGAAGCACCAAGGCAGTTTCAAATAGTATACTATGCAACAAATGTTGGTTATTGACAAAAATTTTGCAGTGACTAAATATTAGCATTCTGTCGTCTCTGAACTGCATCAATCGCTCTGTTGAGCACTATGAAAAATCCGTTTTCAATACCTGCAGGAAATTTGAACTTTTTCGTTAGTTCGTGCAGTTATTTAGCTCGAGATCTCTCGTTTCACAAGAATGGTCGAGACATTCCTGCTTCACCATTGGGCAACATGTAACGTCATTTGAGATAAAGGAAGGAAAAGTAAGGCCAATTAATGCCGAGGCAGGGCAGAACTTTGTAAATCGGTTTTTCGTAAAGCACATTTTGCGGCAGTATGCTCGAATGATTAATTAAGTTTCATATAATGTACGCAGCAGTCAACGTGAAAGTTAACAATACGTTGCTTCTTCGACCCAGAGAGACAATGAAAGCATTATTTATACATTTAACGTTCCCCCTCCATTCTACACCAAGTTATCTACGAAAACGAATAACAATACTCGGACCTATTATTAAACAAAAATATTACTCTTTTTGATTACGGTTTACTTCTTTACACAGCAGACGTTAATGTTAAGCAACTGGGAGGGAGGGAGGAAGTATGTTATTTATTTGTCTATTTTTTTTAATGGAACAAAACACATAGTTTCCGTTACTCATATTTAGAGCGGCAATAATACAGAGAGCTTCTGGCGCAAGAATGGTGTCGCGAGGAAGTCGTTAGACAGTTGCAACGGACGTCTTGGCCGAGAGCAGATTTCGCCCCATATTTTGAATTGCTGGTGCATGTCAGGAAGACGAATTATAGAATAATAAAGTAAAAAATGTAGCTTCCGAGACAGAGCATATAAGTCACAGCGTTAGCGGAATACATAAAACGTATTTGCCGCTTTAAATAGGCGATTTGCTGGATTTCCGTATCTTTTGTTGTGTATCATTTCGAGAAGTAGCGGCTGCCCTTTCCTTTACTCGAAGTATTTCCCTTTAAAGATATTTCAGGTGTGAAGTATGCTCTCGTGATAAATGTGCGGTACAGTCTGTACAAAAGCCTATCCTCGCGGTTGACAGAATTGTGTGCAACAGTCAAACGTGAAAGTCGCGTTTAAAGGAGAGTGTGAGCAGCCTTGTTGTTTACCGTCACACTGGTGGCGTAAATACACACTTGTTTCCGCGTGTTCACAGTTTTTTGCCTCATATTTAAGAGACTCTGTTTGTCGTGGGAACCAAATATTGACAGTAAAAAGATTCAGTTTTCTTCCACACAGCTTCCGTTACTGCTTTCGCCATTATTCAGTTGTAAAGACGAAAACAAGCAATGCTAATTGCGGGCCCATCCCCAGTAACAGTCGGTGGCAACATTGCAGAATTATGCATTATTTTGTTCCCCCTCGAAAGAAAGGTGCAGAGGGTTTCGCCGAATCAAGTTTCTTAAAATGCTCGAATAGCGTTAATGCCGCCAAAATTGCAGCCACGCAGTACGACACTCGAGTTAGATTCGCCTTCGTACTGAGTGTGCTTCCAGCTCCGTGCCTTAAACTATGTCTGATCCCTGTATGCCGTTCGGTAAATAACTGCAACGGCTATTTTTAGACAGAATTAAATAGTAAACTTTGGGAAAAAGTCGTGGGTGTTGTGGTAATCAAAGAATAGCGTCCATCAGTCGTGTGTCACATTTTCTTCTATATGAGACGCCACAGATAGAAGAATGCGCGTCTACAACAATGCCTTTTATCGCTGCAGCGGCTGTTGTTCTTCCGTTGGGACAATGCCCAGGAAATCGCCGAATTATTTCAGCCTGGGGAAACAGTGACACAGACGTCGACACCTCGTGTAGCAGTACGATGGCAGTAAAATGGTCGCGAAAATTACGACGTACCGCTTCGTCCGAATCTCGGTTTGCTATTCGATTGCAGCGCCACAAGAATACAGTCGCTTTGGCGGCACTTAATAATTGTCCCCGCGTTTTCATCGTCGGTGTGCCTCTTGCAGTCTAATCGGAAACAACTGAAGTGAGGACATGTGTAATGACGATGTGTTAAGTTGGCCAAGTTAGCTGTCTAGGTGGCTGGTCAGTTAAAAATAAAATTGACACCTACGTTGTTCCTGCAATCGGACGCACAAGACAGCGTTCTAACTCGAGTTCAAATTTGGTAACCCTATAGATATCGACCCGATCGCTAGCGGTACCTGTAGTGTAATACCTACTGTTGCAGCTACTGAGAATCAGACAATGCGATTGCTTACTGGCGACTTGCTCAGTAATAATGTCCGCCACTGTGAGTGGTCGGCACAACACTTGATGCGACTAAAAGACCTGTGCAAAGCGAGCATCTGTCACTCATACACGAAGAAAAAACAAAATTTGATATAATTCTCAAATCACTGCTGTCTACGTAAAGTACATTTTTACTCCAGTGTAAACGTCCATCACGACTCTGGCGTATTCAAAAGTCCTCGACACATATTTCGTAAACTGTTGCCAGTCACAATCAGTACAGGAAACAGCCACGCGGAAACTCAATATTGTCAATAATGAGCACGTTATTTTTAACACTGCATTCAGCTTTCCGGGCGCTAACTAACAGACAACACCTATTGTTATTATTTCTTGGCCAAGTAATGTCGTGAATCGATGTCTTCTATCGAAGGGAATCTGCGAATAAATAAACTGTCGTTTCCTGCCACAGGGCTTCGGTAATTGCACACGTTTTCATGTGAAACAGGAAACAGTAATAGCGATTTCATTGTCACTCCTACACACTACGGACTGTCATTGTCAACAAGGTGAAAATTATGTCTTGCGAATTACGTAATTGCGACGATACTAAAAACTTATCTTTAGTTATTCGTGTATCCTACACAGGGAAAAATTTTTCATTCTTTGCATCCAAAATTTTGTAGCTTGTTCTGTACGGGAAACCGTTTCTCACTTCCACTACCGACGTTATGAGTACAAAACTGGCGATCACACGACTAAGTAACGTTCTGAATACTCTACATTTCCCCGAAAACTCCAACTGAGTCGAAACTACATTCTTAATCCTGTACGTGAGATTCGCGACTATTGTGTCAATAACAAACGATTCTGTACGACCGCCTTAGGCTAGTGTGGCTGTAGCGATTCACAAATCATCGAGCCACGCATTGCACGGAATTATTAGCGACTAGTGGGTGCCTGGCATTTAGCGTTTATGTCGACCTATTCTTTCACGTCCAGCAACAATTTCTTCCCAGCGATGCACGATGTGTGGAGAAAAAGAATGCATTTATTTTCCGGATTTCTCTTAATCCAACGAACAGAACGAATGATAAGAAAGTTTACAGTATCACTTGTTTATGGTCTATCCGGAAACCGAACGCAATGTGCCAAATAGTTTCACTTCCTGACAACACGAAGTTGCGAAATTCCGTTCGTAGACGGCTACAGTTTAACAGAAAGCTGTCCAGCGCCTCTCTGCACTTGGCTCGAGAGCAGCAGAAGCGCAGCCGAATGGAAAACCCAGTTCAATGGAAATGCGGCAAATATGGAGACGCTACAGCCGGCCGCGAAAACGAAGACAGCGCGACGTCTGTTCTGTTTTGGAAAACTCTGGACAGGCGCCACGAATCACACTTCGGGCCACTGAGTAGTTCGCTCTCGTCACAACATGGGCCGAAAAATTCCCTCGCACTTGGTGAGTGCGCAAGATGTAACAACGTTTCAGATTAAGGAAGAGAATGGTGGTCAAATGACGAAGCAGAAGCGAAATGTTTAAAAACACAATATACGGCGTCATGCGCGAGAAATAAATTACGTTTACTATTATCTGTGCCACTGCCAATGTCAACATTAACAGGCCGTTCCTTCTTCCGCCCAGAGAGACAGCGAAATAATTATTATTACTTTTAACATTCCTCCATTCTACAGCAACAGTTATCTAAGGAAAACTATAACAATACCCGCGCCTATTATTAAATAAAAGAGCCGCTGACTTTTTAGGTCGGTCCACAGAGAAATTACTGTTTCGATTGCCACTCATTCGATCGACGCGCCGCTTCCGCGAGTGACGTGCTGCCATCTGTCGGTGAACGGCCGCACTACGTTCTCCGTAACCGGGATCGCAGTTGGCGCCTTTTCACACCAGAGGCGCCACAGGACTGTCGGCATTGCTTACGTACGCCAAATGAAAGATAATACATGAAAACTTGGAAATCTGGCTTTGTTGGTGGGCACGAAGCATAAAGACCAATGTCTTACGTAATTAAGGGTTAGGACACATTCCAAGGGCAGTATCAATTTTTAATACTTTATTTTACCTTTTTTAAAATTTTCTTTAATTTATTTTCTAGAAAGTGTTTCAAGACTTTGGATATTGCTAGCGGCCAGCTTATTTCAGAAATTTGCCTATGCAGAAATTCCGGTGATCATAGATCCAAATAATCACGTCGGTTATGTTTCAATTTTTCATTCATACTGACATACGCCGAGGTCATCCAACTTGTAAAGCGAAAAAATTTCTTTTTAATGTTTAATTTTTTTTCCTTTATTGCATTTTAAGCGACCCTGCACTGCATTGTAGGTATCGGTTGCGTATGCTAAGTGAAAGATAATACATAAACACTTCGAAATCTTGCTTTGTTGGTGAGCACGAAGCATAAAGACCAATGTCTTATACTGATGGCGTACGTAATTAACGGTTAGGACGCATCCCAAAGGCAGTGCCAATTCAAAACTTTGCATATTGCTAGGGGCCAGTTTATTTAAGAAATTTGTGTATTCAGAAATTCCGGTAATCATAGACACAGGTAATCACGTCAGTAATGTTTTAATTTTTCATTCACACTGGCATACGCCGAGGTCGTCCGACTTGCAAAGTGAATTTTTTATTTTAAGGTTTTTTTCCCCCTTTATTTTATTTTAAGCGCCGCTGCACTGCATACACACGTGTATGTAACCACACGTGTAATCTGCGTGCGTGCGGCGGCGACGACGACGACGTTCGCGAAAAGACAAAGACCATGTCTTGATTAAAAATCAGGTGTGCACGCCTCGACGGCCGACTGCGCCCGCCTATAACCTGCTACGCCGGACGGAACGCCTGCGAGACGGCAGCAGGCCGAGCGGTCGACACGGCACGACTCAAGTAGGCGCCCAGTCCGTCGTCGCGTGGCAGAGCCTCCTACTCGCTCAAAATTCGTGCTCACGTGCACACTAAAACCCAGACAGGAGGCCCACCGTACGCAACTCTCCAAATTCTGCTCCAACCTTTTCACTTCAAAAACTTCGACAACAGGCAAATTTTGCTACACCTGTCAAGACAACCTCTTGCATTAAAAATTACATCTGTCATCAAATCTCCCTCGTTCTTCCCAAAATATGACCATATTTCGGTCGTCTCTCCCTTAAAGCCGTAATCAAAAGCTGGTCGCCCTAATTGGAGCGTAAAGCTGTCCTTTGCTCGTAGAAGGACGCAGCACAGGCCTGGAGGCGCTAACGCCTGCCGAGTGGACAACCCGCCCCACACCCGAGCCGCGCGTGTAGCGTGACACAAGGCGCTGCTGGGGCAGGCTGCGCTTCCTGTGCCCAACACGCAGAACTCGCCATTTCAGTGGGTACTCCTCGTGCAGGGAAAACTAAAATCCCTCCGCTGAGACAGCAGATGACAGTCAAAATTTGTCGGTGCGAAAAACGGAAAACCGCCGTCTTCTGTAAGCATTTTGCCCCGTATTCCACTAGGAATGAACCGCGGGTACACATCCGTAGCGACCGTCAACTTGGACATATGGAAAAAAATACGAGCTCAAATGTACGTGAACTAAACTGTGACGACATTCTGGAATTTCGTATCGTAACATGGAGTCAGGTGGCATAAAACTTGTTTGAATAAACAAATGTTTTGTCATATGTCGGCAGCTCCTAACGGAATGTGTGAAAACGGACAAACAAAAATGATTCGTACTCTCACACTCTCACACTGAATGGAATTTCCCGAGAGTAATATAACCGTAAGTGTTACCCTACTGTGTTATTGTCTCGTCCAAATGTATATTCCTGAAACACTGTCTGGTTTCAGACGAAATTCTAAGAGTAGAAAAGACTGCCGTTCGTTCCACATGGCTTCCTTTACCACGAACACCATTATTCGGTAGTGCAGAATGACAACTCCTGTTTACTCGCTGCTCTCTACGAAACGTCGTTGTCGACACGGTGGGAAAGCGACTTTTACTTCTCTTCTGTTCGCTGAACGCCACGCCTCCAGAGCCCCGCTGCCCGCTGTCCGCTGCCCGCTGTTCGGTCAGCACAGGTTTGCCGCGCTCGCTGTAGCGCTCGTTCCCGCTCCACGCCGCTCTCTCTCGGTTGAGTCGCTCTGGCGAGAGAACAGACTACGGAGCTGTGACGTCACGTGAAGCGACCTCGTACTCTACTGAAGTAGAGGGACGGCCTCCCAAGTTACTGTCTTCTGGATTCGAGACAAAACTCAGCGAAAGGTCAGACGTGTAGGCAGTAATATACGCCGAATTTCCGGAAATTTCTTATCGTATATTGCAGTGACGCAGAGTGAAACCTGATCAGATAGGTTGGAGTTTCGTGAGCAGTGCACTTCAGCCACGATAACTGCGTCCACATCGACCACACATTTCTTACCTGCGATGGATGCTATAAGGAGAAATGGCAACTATCTATTTTCCAGTTTTTCTGGAATATTACGAGCTCATCCTGTTTTGTGTGCTCGTGTCGATACGAAAACTAAACACTATGCGACAAAATACTTTTACTTCGTGACAACATGAAGCTATGATATTCCTTTCGTAGCTGCCGTACTAGCTGTGTTAGAATCAGGCACGTTTCACTTCCGTTAACCCAGTTCCTGAAACACTCCGGGTGTTAAATGGACGGCCGTCACTTTAACATTTGTCCAGCTGAGATGGCGACAGACAGTTTCAAACGCTGCACCGACGTTTCTCTCTCGCAAAGAGCGACAAAGGTTTTGGTGAACCACTGTTTTTGCTCGACTGAGACTTGGTTAGATTACGCTTCCTCTGCAGAAGGAGACGAAAAATCCATTTCGCAGAAGGCACATTGTTTTTAGGTGACTTAACTTTGCACTATGTGTGATGCGATTTATTAAGTTATGCGAAATAACGTCTGTAACGTATGATTGCGACCCAGAATTAGCGTCTGAAAGTAATGCAGCAGAGATGCGAAAGCAATGTTATAAGGCTCGGTATGCAAGGAAGCGTTGGTTTTAAAGAAAAATTTGGCAGAGTGTTAAACACCAACATTCTGTGGCCTCAAAAGCCATACCACGCCTACAGCTTTAGATTTGAGCAGTTAAAAAAATTCTAGTTTTTCAACAATTGCAGAGAATTAAAAATATGTTTGTAGTTTGTCTGCGAATCAAAATTTTCCTCCAGCACATTCTGCCATACCAGGTCTTCCCTGTGTAAATGACTGTGACAATATCTTTACTGCTGGCAGTTGCGAACAGGATCCATCAATACAGTAACATATAATTATGATGGTAGCCTCAGAGTGGCAAACATAATAGATTTAGCTTTCCGAATGTTAACCAAGAGATAACGCTGACTTATTAGGTCTTCGACACGTAATCTCGTGAATCCATTTCTCCTTTGGAAGGAACTCTGGGAATAAATATATTCCCATCTGCCTCCACACAGCTTCGGTTACTGTGTTTTCCATGTACAACACGAAACGGGTAAACTAAACGCAATGTGAGGAATTGTAGTACAACTGACAACAGGAGGTTTTGAAATTCCTATCGTAGCCTACTACAGATTAATAGAAATCTCTGTAACCCCTTTCTAAAGTTTGCTTGAGGGGGGAGGACCAAATAAATAATTAATTCAATGAAAATGCAGTTGAAAAATAAGGGAATATTGTATCGTCATTCCGACATGTCCAAGTGAAATTGTAAGAAACAGTTTCAAACGTTGTATCGAGGATTTCTTCCGCGAACAGAGGGAGTATAAACAATTACTCGGTGAATTCCTGTTTTTGTTGGACTGTGACTCATTTCGATTAGCTAGCGCTTACGCTGTATCAGAAGACGAAATATCTGCTTCGAAAATAGTACATTGTTTCACGGAGAATTATTTCGCAATACGTGTGATATGGTTAATTAAAAATGTTCAAATGTGTGTGAGGTCTTATGCGACCAAACTTGGTGGTCATCAGTCGCTAGACTTACACACTAATCACTTGACTAACTTACGCTAAGGACAACACAAACATCCACGCCCGAGGGAAGATTCGAACCCCCGACCGCAGCGGCCATGTAGACTGTGGCTGGCGCGCCGCAGACCGCTCGGCCAAAGCGGCCGGCTGATATGGTTAATTAATGTGTACGAAATAGCGTCTGTAATGTCCGACTTTTACACAGAATTAGCGTTTATGCTGTGTGACATCTGTAGCGGAAGCACCGAGGCAGTTTCAAATAGTATACTATGCAACAAACGTTGGTTATTGAGAAAACTTTTGCAGTGACTGAATATTAACATTCTGTCGTCTCTAAACTTCATCATTCGCTCTGTTGCGGGTTTCCAATACCTGTAGGATATTTGAAATTTTTCGTTAGTTCGTGCAGTTATTTAGCTCGAGATCTCTCGTTTCACAAGAATGGTCGAGAGATTCCTGCTTCATGATTGGGCAACATGTAACGTCATTTGAAATAAAGCAAGGAAAAGTTAGGCCAATTAATGTCGAGGCAGAACAGAATTTTGTAAATCGGTTTGTCGTAAAGCACATTTTGCAGCAGTATACTCGAGTGATGAATTACGTTATGCCACAGTTAACGTCGAAGTTAACAATACGTTGCTTGTTCGACCCAGAGAGACAATGAAAGCGTTATTTTTACATTGAACGTTCCTCCTCTATTCCACACCAAGTTATCTGTCTTATTCTTTTTGATTGCGGTTTACTTCTTTAGACAGCAGACGTTAATGTTAAGCAACTGGGAGCGAAGGCTGGAGTTTTTTTTTTACTTATTTATTTTATTTTATTTAAATAGCGGAAAGCAACAAGTCCCCAACCGTTAGAGGAGATGCAGATCTTCAAAGCGAAAACGAGAAAAATAAAGTGCTTATCGAAAGAATATTTACACGTCTGAGCAGGTGTTTTATATGCTGGTCAGTCGGTAGCGAGTAGGTACCGTCATGAAGTAATTTATACGGCTGTAAAAAATGCTGAGTAACTCACAAATAAAGCGAAGGCCATGTTTTAGCGCAATTTTCTACTCAAATCAGATAGTGTAAAACTCGCACAAGTAGATGGAGTCTTTCGTCGTAAACTTGATTCCGTATTCATATTTACAGCGGCAATAACACAGAGAGCGTCTGACTCAAGAATGGCGTCGCGAGGAAGTCGTTTGACAGTTGCAACGGGCGTTACGTAATAATGAAGTAAAGAGAAATGTGGTTTCCATCATGTTTTCACGGGAAATTTACTTTTCGAGGCAGAGCGTAGTAATGAAAAATTTTGTCGTATACGTAAAACTTATTTTCCATAGAAGGAGAGTTGCTAAAAAATTGCAGCCGCACAGTACGACACACAAGCCAGACTTGCCCTCGCACTGAATAAGCTCCGAACCTCATGCCGGAAATGTGTCTCATTAAGTTCTTCTCTTTGAATGACGACCTGAAAGTGGTTTACAACTATTCGCCAGTTTCTCTGATTTTTCCGAATTTACCGTACACGATATTTTTCCCTTTCTGTTTCTCATAAACAAAGCGGATAAGGCTGTTGACTGTTTGCCTGTTTGCTATTGTTCATCTTTTTTTATCTTTCTGCTGTATGCTAAATAACTACAACGATTATTTTTAGCGTCTCTACTTGCAATGCTTAGCACGGAGAATATTAACGCACAAATGGACACAAATATATAGTTCGCTCTGGTAAAATGATGTGGGTGTTTTGTTAATTAATATATAGGGCTCATCAGTCATGTTTCACATTTTCTGCCACGTCAGACACCACAGAAACGAGAATACACGTCGACAATAATAACTTTCGACAGTGCCACGGTTATTGGCTATTCTTCTACCGTTGGCAGAATGCACAGCAAGTTGGCGAATTATTTGGATGTCAACTTACGGAAACAGGGTCGCAGACATCGACACCTCGTGTAGCAGCAAGACGGCAAAGAGATGGTCCCGAGATAATACGACGTACCGCTTCGTCCATATCTTGAGGAAGTGTCTGCTGCAAGAATGTAGCCGCTAAAAAATTCCTTCATAATTGGTTTAGCGGCACTTTATTATTTTCCCTCCACTTTGACTTCTCGTGTAACTCATGCTGTTTAATCACAAAATAATGAAGTGAATTATGACGTATTAAGATGACCAAATCAGCTTTTGTGATGGCTCGGAAATTTAAGATATAGGTACATACACGTTATTTCTTACATTTGGCGCATAGTGCAGCGTGTTAAAAGGTATTTCAGCATGGGAAGTCTTTCAATAACCATGCGATTTCTGCGGTTACATGTATTAACACTTTTTTTCTCTAACTACGTAAAATCAGTCATTCTCGTTGCTTTGTGGTGGCTTGCTTAACAATTAATACGACAAGGTCGACAGCGCACAGAAATGCGGAATTATCTCCGTCATTTGTGCCGTCTTATCGTTGATGCCAAACAAGAAAAAAAAAAAAAAAGTTTGACACAATTATCACTTCTAATTCCGTCAAAGTGAATTAAGTTTCTACTAGATCCTCGATAATATTCCTCCACCACAGGGCTGCAATATGTAAAGGACCTTGAAAGATGCGTTGTAAACTATTGCCGGTTACGAAAATTATTCATCAGTATAGAATAGGAATCTGATAATGTTATTAAAAATGGTCACGGTATTTCTAACACTGCGTTTATCTTTCTGAGCGTTAACTAACAGCCACGGTGGAGTGGCAGAGCGCGCTAAGGCGCCTTGCTGCGGAGTGCCTAGTAGTGGTACAGTGTACCCTCCGCCGGTTGTTCGCCGTCGGAGGTTCGAATCCTCCCTCGGTCACGTGTGTGCGTGTGCGTGTGTGTGTGTTGCCCTTACCATAAGTTAGTTACAGCAGTTTGGCAGTCTAGGGACTGAATAACCACAGCAGTTAAGTCCCTTAGATTTGCAAACATTCGAATTTGAACTAACAGACAACACTGACCTATTGTTATGGTGGTTTCTACACGTAATCTAGTGTACCGATTTCTCCTTTTGAAGGAAATGTGTGAATAAATAAACTTTCCGTTTCCTCCACACTGCCTCCCCTTTCTAAAGTTTGCTTGAGAGGAGGAGAAAAAGAATGGGATAAATAATCGATTAATCGAAAATGCAGTAGAAAAATACTGTGACGGAATTTTTTAAACCGTTGGCAGTTGCGAATAAAATCCATCAATAGAGAAACACAGTAATCTGGTAACTAAATAGTGCTAAAACTACTACGCAACATTTATCTTTTCGGTCTTTAACTAAAAAAAGATAAAAATAACTTATCGATACGTAATCTCGTGAATCGATTTTTCCTTTGGAAGGAACTCTGTTAATAAATATTCCGGCATCTGCTTCCACACAGCTTCGAATACTGATTACGTGTTTTCCACGTGTATCTGGAAATGGGTAAACTAAACGTAATGTGAGAAATGCTTTTACTTGGTGACAACAGGAGGTTTCGAAATTCCATTTGTAGCTGGATACAGATTAATGGAAATCTATCGATCTCCACCTAAAGTTTGCTTGAGGGGAGGAGAAACAGAGTTGGATAAAAAAATCGATTAATTGAAAATGCAATAGAAAAATACTGTGACGGAATTTTTTAAACCGTTGGCAGTTGCGAATAAAATCCATCAATACAGAAACACAGTAATCTGGTAACTTAATAGTGCTAAAACTACTACGCTACATTTATCTTTTAGGTCGTTAACTTAAAAAAAGATAACACTAACTTATCGATCTCGTGAATCGATTTCTCCTTTGGAAGGAACTCTGTTAATAAATATTCCGGCATCTGCTTCCACACAGCTTCGAATACTGATTACGTGTTTTCCACGTGTATCTGGAAATGGGTAAACTAAACGCAATGTGAGAAATGCTTTTACTTCGTGACAACAGGAGGTTTCGAAATTCCATTTGTAGCTGGCTACAGATTAATGGAAATCTATCGATCTCCACCTAAAGTTTGCTTGAGGGGAGGAGAAACAGAGTCGGATAAAAAATCGATTAATTGAATTTGCAGTAGAAAAATACCTGAATATTTTATCGAACTTCCGACATGCCCAGCTGAAATAGTAAGAAACAGTTTCAATCTTTCTATCGTGTTTTCCTCCTGCTAACATATGCAAGAATTAACAATTACTCGATGAAATCCTTAAATCCTGATCGACTGTGACTCATTTAGATTACCACTTCCGCTGGATAAGAAGACGAAATATGTTTGGAAGGAAGTTCACTGTTTCCCGGAGATTTACTTCGCAATACGTCTGATATGGTTAATTAATGTGTACGAAATATCTGTTTTGATCTTAGTAAATTGTTTCACGTAGAATTACTTCGCAATACGTGTGATATGGTTAATTAAAAATGTTCAAATGTGTGTGACGTCTTATGCGACCAAAATTCCTGGTCATCAGTCGCTAGACTTACACACTAATCACTTGACTAACTTAAACTAACTTACGCTAAGGACAACACAAACATCCACGCCCGAGGATTCGAACCCCCGACCGCAGCGGCCGTGTAGACTGTGGCTGGCGCGCCGCAGACCGCTCGGCCAAATCGGCCGGCTGATATGGTTAATTAATGTGTACGAAATAGCGTCTGTAATGTCCGACTTTTACACAGAACTAGCGTTTATGCTGTGTGACATCTGTAGCGGAAGCACGAAGGCAGTTTCAAATAGTATACTATGCAACAAACGTTATTGAGAAAACTTTTGCAGTGACTAAATATTAACATTCTGTCGTCTGTAAACTTCATCATTCGCTCTGTTGAGCACTATGAAAAATCCTGGTTTTCAATGCCTGCAGGAAATTTGAAATTTTTCGTTAGTTCCTGCAGTTATTTAGCTTGAGATCTCTCGTTTCACAAGAATAATCGCGACTTTCCTGCTTTATCATTGGGCAACATGTAACGTCATTTGAGATAAAGGAAGGAAAAGTTAGGCCAATTAATGCCGAGGCAGGGCAGAATTTTGTAAATCGGTTTTTCGTAAAGCACATTTTGCGGCAGTATGCTCTAATGATGAATTACGTTTCATATAATGTACGCAGCAGTCAACGTGAAAGTTAACAATACGTTGCTTCTTCGACCCAGAGAGACAATGAAAGCATTGTTTTTACATTTAACGTTCCTCCTCCATTCTAAACCAAGTTATCTACGAAAACGAATAACAATACTCGGACCTTTTATTAAACAAAAATATTACTCTTTTTGATTGCGGTTTACTTCTTTACTTACACAGCAGACGTTAATGTTAAGCAACTGGGAGGGAGGGTGGAAGTATTTTATTTATTTGTCTATTTTTTTATGGAGCAAAACACATAGTATCTTTTATTCGTATTTAGAGCGACAATAATACAGAGAGCGCCTGGCGCAAGAATGGCGACGCAAGGAAGTCGTTTTCACAGTTGCAACGGGCGTTATGAAATAATGCAGTAAAGAGAAATGTGGTTTCGATCATATTTTAATGGAAAATTTAGCTTTCGAGACAGAGCGTAGAAGTGGTATATTTGGTGGAATAGATAAAACTTATTTTCCGTAGAAGGCCTCCGTCAAATAGGCGAGTTGCTGGTTTTCCATATCTTCTGTTGTGTATCATTTCGAGAACTAGCGAATGTCCTATCCTTTACTGATTGTATTTCCCTTTTAAGACATATCGATTAAAAGTATGTTCATGTGATAGATGTGTGGGATATTTTGTACAAAATCCTACTCTTCATGTTGGGGCAGTGTTGACAAAATTCGTTGCAACAGCCAGACGTGAAAGGCGCGTTTAAAGGAGAGTGTGAACAGCGAACGTAATGACTGTTGCCGCCTCTGCACTTTGTTATTGCCTCATATACTCGTAAACTCACGAGACTGTCAATGGAGCAAATATTGACAGTAAATATATTTCATTTTCTCCACACAGCTTCCGTGAATACCTTTGCCATTATTCAGTCGTGGGCACGGAAACAAGTACGTAATGGCGACCGTGGGTTCATCCCCAGTAACAGTCAGTGTCAAGTACGCAGAACTGTGCGTTAACTGAATTCCTCTCATAACAAAACAGCTCATTTTAGCAGACTGTAGTCTGATGCTGTTGAAATCTATTACTGAATAAGGTTCTGGGAAGCAACGTGGTTCTCAAAGAACAATCCAGCTGTCACGATAGCTCAGTAATGGAAACAATTTGTCGTTAATTTCCTTAAAATACTCAAATACCGTTAATGGCGTCAAAATTGCAGCCACACAGTACGAAACTCGAGTTAGATTTGCCTTCGTATTGAATGTGCTGTCGACGTGACGTAAAACCCTAAACTTCCTTACTTCCTTCTGTCTGCTGTAACCATTACTTTTAGACAGAAATAAATAGTTAGCTCTGGGAAAAATACGTTAGTATTCTGGTAGTTAACGTATAGCGCCCTTCAGTCATGTTTTACATGTTCCGCTACAGATACCAGAATTCACGTCTACAACAATGACTTTCATCTGAATTACGGCTGTTGTTCTTCCGTTGGGAGAATGCGCAGAAAATCGGCGAATTATTTCCATTTAAATTTCTGGAAACAAGGTCGCAGACATCGACACCTCGTGTAGCAGCAAGACGGCAGTGAGATGGTCCCGAGATAATACGGCGTACCGCATCGACCGAATATCGATTTGATATTCTGATGTAACGCAGCGAGAATACAGGAAGTGTTTGCTGCAAGAATGTAGCCGCTAAAAAATTCCTTCACAGTTGGTTTGGCGGCACTTTATTATTTTCCCTCCATTTTGACTGCTGGTGTAACTCATGCTGTTTCATCACAAAGTAATGAAGTGAGGAAATGTGTAATTATGACGTATTAAGATGACCAAATCAGCTTTTGTGATGGCTCGGAAATTTAACATATAGGTACATACAAGTTATTTCTTACATTTGACGCATAGTGCAGCGTGTTAAAAGGTATTTCAGTATGGGAAGTCTTTCAATAACCACGCGATTCCTGCGGTTACATGAATTAACACATTTTTTTCTGTAACTACGTAACATCAGTCAGTCTCGTTGCTTTGTGGTGGCTTGCTTAACAATTAATACGACAAGGACGACAGCGCACAGAAATGTGGAATTTTCTCCGTCATTTGCGCTGTCTTATCGTAGATGCAACACAAGAAGAAATAAAAGTTTGACACAATTCTCACTTCTAATGCCGTCCAAGTGAATTAAGTTTCTACTAGATCCTCTATAATATTCCTCCACCACAGCGCTGCAATATGTAAAGGACCTTGAAAGATGCGTTGTAAACTATTGCCGGTTACGAAAATTATTCATCAGTACAGAATAGGAACCTGATAATGTTGTTAAAAATAGTCACGGTATTTCTAACACTGCGTTTATCTTTCTGAGCGTTAACTAACAGCCACGGTGGAGTGGCAGAGCGCGCTAAGGCGCCTTTCTGCGGAGTGCTCAGTTGTTCGCCGTCCGAGGTTCGAGTCCTTCCTCAGACATATGTGTGTGTGTTGCCCTTACCATAAGTTAGTTACAGCAGTTTGGCAGTCTAGGGAATGAATAACCACAGCCGTTAAGTCCCTTAGATTTGCAAACATTTGAATTTGAACTAACAGACAACACTGACCTATTGTTATGGTGGTTTCTACACGTAATCTAGTGGACCGATTTCTCCTTTTGAAGGAAATGTGTGAATAAATAAACTTTCCTTTTCTTCCACACTGCTATTAACTATTATTCACATTCACGTCAAACAACAATTTGAGAGTCAACCATACTGACCACGAATGTAGTCAACAACGTGAAAATGATGGCTAGCGATGTAGGTAACTGGGATAACACTGAAACTAATTTTAAGTGAGGCCTGTCTCGTTCACAGGCAAGAAACACGATGTTCTGATACTTTGGATCCGGAATTATGTAGCGTGTTCTCTACATATTAATGTGTAGTAGCTTTGGCAAAACAGGTCAACACACATGTGTAGAATAAACAACGTTCAGAATACTTTATCTGTGAATTAAAGTTTTTCTCCATTTTCCGCCATAACAAATTGCAGTGTGTAAATGACTGTGACGTAATTTTTTAAACTGTTAGCAGTTGGGAATAAAATCCAACAATACAGAAACACAGTAATCTGGTAACGTAATAGTGACAAAACTACTACGCCACATTTATCTTTTAGGTCGTTAACTTAAAAAAGATAACACTAACTTATCGATACGTAATCTCGTGAATCGATTTCTCCTTTGGAAGGAACTCTGTTAATAAATATTCGGGAATGTGCTTCTACTCTGCTTCGAATACTGATTTGTGAGAAATGCTTTAACTTGATGACAACAGGAGGTTTCGAAATTCCATTTGTAGCGGGCTACAGATTAATGGAAATATATCGATCTCCTCTCTAAAGTTTGCTTGAGGGGAGGAGAAACAGACTCGGATAAAAAATCGATTAATTGAAAATGCAGTAGAAAAATACTGTGACGGAATTTTTTAAACCGTTGGCAGTTGCGAATAAAATCCATCAATACAGTAACACAGTAATCTGGTAACTTAATAGTGCTAAAGCTACTACGCTACATTTATCTTTTCGGTCGTTAATTTAAAAAAGATAACACTAACTTATCGATACGTAATCTCGTGAATCGATTTCTCCTTTGGAAGGAACTCTGTTAATAAATATTCCGGCATCTGCTTCTACACAGCTTGGAATACTGATTTGTGAAAAATGCTTCGACTTGGTGACAACAGGAGGTTTCGAAGTTCCATTTGTAGCGGGCTACAGATTAATGGAAATATATCGATCTCCTCTCTAAAGTTTGCTTGAGGGGAGGAGAAACAGAGATGGATAAAAAATCGATTAATTGAAAATGCAGTAGAAAAATACTGTGACGGAATTTTTTAAACTGTTGGCAGTTGCGAATAAAATCCATCAATACAGTAACACAGTAATCTGGCAAATTAATAGTGCCGAAACTACTACGCTACATTAATCTTTTCTACATTAATTTAAAAAAGACAACACTAACTTATCGATACGTAATCTCGTGAATCGATTTCGCCTTTGGAAGGAACTCTGATAATAAATATTTGGGCATGTGCTTCTACACAGCTTCGAATACTGATTTGTGAGAAATGCTTTTACTTGGTGACAACAGGAGGTTTCGAAATTCCATTTGTAGCGGGCTACAGATTAATGGAAATATATCGATCTCCTCTCTAAAGTTTGCTTGAGGGGAGGAGAAACAGAGACGGATAAAAAATCGATTAATTGAAAATGCAGTAGAAAAATACTGTGACGGAATTTTTGAAACCGTTGGCAGTTGCGAATAAAATCCATTAATACAGTAACACAGTAATCTGGCAAATTAATAGTGCCGAAACTACTACGCTACATTAATCTTTTCTACATTAATTTAAAAAAGACAACACTAACTTATCGATACGTAATCTCGTGAATCGATTTCGCCTTTGGAAGGAACTATGTTAATAAATATTCCGGCATCTGCTTCCACATAGCTTCGAATACTGTTTACGTGTTTTTCATGTGTAACAGGAAATGGGTAAACTAAACGCAATGTGAGAAATGCTTTTACTTAGTGACAACAGAAGGTTTCGAAATTCCATTTTTAGCTGGCAACAAATTAATGGAAATCTATCGATCTCCACCTAAAGTTTGCTTGAGGGGAGGAGAAACAGAGATGGATAAAAAATCGATTAATTGAAAATGCAGTAGACAAGTACTGTGACGGAATTTTTTAAACTGTTGGCAGTTGCGAATAATATCCATCAATACAGAAACACAGTAATCTGGTAACTTAATAGTGCTAAAACTACAACGCTACATTTATCTTTTCGGTCGCTAACTTATACAGATAACAATAACTTATCGATACGTAATCTCGTGAATCGATTTCTCCTTTGGAAGGAACTCTGTTAATAAATATTCGGGCATGTGCTTCTACACAGCCTCGAATACTGATTTGTGAGAAATGCTTTTACTTGGTGACAATAGGAGGTTTCGAAATTCCATTTGTAGCTGGCTACAGATTAACGGAAATCCATCGATCTCTTCTCTAAAGTTTGCTTGAGGGGAAGAGAAACAGAGTCGGATAAAAAATCGATTAATTGAAAATGCAGTAGAAAAACAAACCTGAATATTTTATCGTACTTCCGACATGCCCAGCTGAAATTGTAAGAAACAGTTTCAAACTTTGTATCGTGGATTCCTCCTGCTAACAAACGCAAGAATTAACAATTACTCGATGAACTCCTGTTTTTGTTGGACTGTGACTAACTTAGATTACCATTTCCGCTGGATTAGCAGACGAAATATGTTTCGAAGAAAGTTCACGTGTTTCCCGGAGATTTACTTCGCAATATGTCTGATATGGTTAATTAATGTGTACGAAATATCTGTTTCGAAAGTAGTACATTGTTTCACAGAGAATTACTTCGCAATACGTGTGATATGGTTAATTAAAACGTGTTCAACTTACGCTAAGGACAACACAAACATCCACGCCCGAGGGAGGATTCGAACCCCCTACCGCGCCGCAGACCGCTCGGCCAAAGCGGCCGGCTGATAAGGTTAATTAATGTGTACGAAATAGCGTCTGTAATGTCCGATTTTTAAACAGAATTAGCGTTTATGCTGTGTGTCATCTGTAGCGGAAGCACCAAGGCAGTTTCAAATAGTATACTATGCAACAAATGTTGGTTATTGACAAAACTTTTGCAGTGACTAAATATTAGCATTCTGTCGTCTCTGAACTGCATCAATCGCTCTGTTGAGCACTATGAAAAATCCGTTTTCAATACCTGCAGGAAATTTGAAATTTTTCGTTAGTTCCTGCAGTTATTTAGCTCGAGATCTCTCGTTTCACAAGAATGGTCGAGACATTCCTGCTTCACCATTGGGCAACATGTAACGTCATTTGAGATAAAGGAAGGAAAAGTAAGACCAATTAATGCCGAGACAGGGCAGAACTTTGTAAATCGGTTTTTCGTAAAGCACATTTTGCGGCAGTATGCTCGAATGATGAATTAAGTTTCATATAATGTACGCAGCAGTCAACGTGAAAGTGAACAATACGTTGCTTCTTCGACCCAGAGAGACAATGAAAGCATTATTTTTACATTTAACGTTCCTCCTCCATTCTACACCAAGTTATCTACGAAAACGAATAACAATACTCGGACCTATTATTAAACAAAAATATTACTCTTTTTGATTGCGGTTTACTTCTTTACACAGCAGACGTTAATGTTAAGCAACTGGGAGGGAGGGCGGAAGTATTTTATTTATTTGTCTATTATTTTTAATGGAACAAAACACATAGTTTCCGTTACTCATATTTAGAGCGGCAATAATACAGAGAGCTTCTGGCGCAAGAATGGCGTCGCGAGGAAGACGTTAGACAGTTGCAACGGACGTCTGGGCCGAGAGCAGATTTCGCCCCATATTTTGAATTGCTGGTGCATGTCAGGAAGACGAATTATAGAATAATAAAGTAAAATATTTAGCTTCCGAGACAGAGCGTATAAGTCACAGCGTTAGCGGAATACATAAAACGTATTTGCCGCTTTAAATAGGCGATTTGCTGGATTTCCGTATCTTTTGTTGTGTATCATTTCGAGAAGTAGCGGCTGCCCTTTCCTTTACTCGAAGTATTTCCCTTTAAAGATATTTCAGGTGTAAAGTATGCTCTCGTGATAAATGTGCGGTACAGTCTGTACAAAAGCCTATCCTCGCGGTTGACAGAATTGTGTGCAACAGTCAAACGTGAAAGTCGCGTTTAAAGGAGAGTGTGAACAGCCTTGTTGTTTACCGTCACACTGGTGGCGTAAATACACACTTGTTTCCGCGTGTTCACAGTTTTTTGCCTCATATTTAAGAGACTCTGTTTGTCGTGGGAACCAAATATTGACAGTAAAAAGATTCCGTTTTGTTCCACACAGCTTCCGTTACTGCTTTCGCCATTATTCAGTTGTAAAGACGAAAACAAGCAATGCTAATTGCGGGCCCATCCCCAGTAACAGTCGGTGGCAACATTGCAGAATTATGCATTATTTTGTTCCCCCTCGAAAGAAAGGTGCAGAGGGTTTCGCCGAATCAAGTTTCTTAAAATGCTCGAATAGCGTTAATGCCGCCTAAATTGCAGCCACGCAGTACGACACTCGAGTTAGATTCGCCTTCGTACTGAGTGTGCTTCCAGCTCCGTGCCTTAAACCATATCTGATCGCTGTATGCTGTTCGGTAAATAACTGCAGCGGCTATTTGTAGACAGAATTAAATAGTAAACTCTGGGAAAAAGTCGCGGGTGTTGTGGTAATCAAAGAATAGCGTCCATCAGTCGTGTGTCACATTTTCTTCTATATGAGACGCCACAGATAGAAGAATGCGCGTCTACAACAATGCCTTTTATCGCTGCAGCGGCTGTTGTTCTTCCGTTGGGACAATGCCCAGGAAATCGCCGAATTATTTCAGCCTGGGGAAACAGTGACACAGACGTCGACACCTCGTGTAGCAGCACGATGGCAGTAAAATGGTCGCGAAAATTACGACGTACCGCTTCGTCCGAATCTCGGTTTGCTATTCGAATGCAGCGCCACAAGAATACAGTCGCTTTGGCGGCACTTAATAATTGTCCCCACGTTTTGATCGTCGGTGTGCCTCTTGCAGTCTAATCGGAAACAACTGAAGTGAGGACATGTGTAATGACGATGTGTTAAGTTGGCCAAGTTAGCTGTCTAGGTGGCTGGTCAGTTAAAAATAAAATTGACACCTACGTTGTTCCTGGAATCGGACGCACGAGACAGCGTTCTAACTCGAGTTCAAATTTGGTAACCCTATAGATATCGACCCGATCGCTAGCGGTACCTGTAGTGTAATACCTACTGTTGCAGCTACTGAGAATCAGACAGTGTGATTGCTTACTGGCGACTTGCTCAGTAATAATGTCCGCCACTGTGAGTGGTCGGCACAACACTTGATGCGACTAAAAGACCTGTGCAAAGCGAGCATCTGTCACTCATACACGAAGAAAAAACAAAATTTGATATAATTCTCAAATCACTGCTGTCTACGTAAAGTACATTTTTACTCCAGTGTAAACGTCCATCACGACTCTGGCGTATTCAAAAGTCCTCGACACATATTTCGTAAACTGTTGCCAGTCACGATCAGTACAGGAAACAGCCACGCGGAAACTCAATATTGTCAATAATGAGCACGTTATTTTTAACACTGCATTCAGCTTTCCGGGCGCTAACTAACAGACAACACCTATTGTTATTATTTCTTGGCCAAGTAATGTCGTGAATCGATGTCTTCTTTCGAAGGGAATCTGCGAATAAATAAACTGTCGTTTCCTGCCACAGGGCTTCGGTAATTGCGCACGTTTTCATGTGAAGCAGGAAACAGTAATAGCGATTTCATTGTCACTCCTACACACTACGGACTGTCATTGTCAACAAGGTGAAAATTATGTCTTGCGAATTACGTAATTGCGACGATACTAAAAACTTATCTTTAGTTATTCGTGTATCCTACACAGGGAAAAATTTTTCATTGTTTGCATCCAAAATTTTGTAGCTTGTTCTGTACGGGAAACCGTTTCTCACTTCCACTACCGACGTTATGAGTACAAAACTGGCGATCACACGACTAAGTAACGTTCTGAATACTCTACATTTCCCCGAAAACTCCAACTGAGTCGAAACTACATTCTTAATCCTGTACGTGAGATTCGCGACTATTGTGTCAATAACAAACGATTCTGTACGACCGCCTTAGGCTAGTGTGGCTGTAGCGATTCACAAATCATCGAGCCACGCATTGCACGGAATTATTAGCGACTAGTGGGTGCCTGGCATTTAGCGTTTATGTCGACCTATTCTTTCACGTCCAGCAACAATTTCTTCCCAGCGATGCACGATGTGTGGAGAAAAAGAATGCATTTATTTTCCGGATTTCTCTTAATCCAACGAACAGAACGAATGATAACAAAGTTTACAGTACCACCTGTTTCGGGTCTATCCGGAAACCGAACGCAATGTGCCAAATAGTTTCACTTCCTGACAACACGAAGTTGCGAAATTCCGTTCGTAGACGGCTACAGTTTAACAGAAAGCTGTCCAGCGCCTCTCTGCACTTGGCTCGAGAGCAGCAGAAGCGCAGCCGAATGGAAAACCCAGTTCAATGGAAATGCGGCAAATATGGAGACGCTACAGCCGGCCGCGAAAACGAAGACAGCGCGACGTCTGTTCTGTTTTGGAAAACTCTGGACAGGCGCCACGAATCACACTTCGGGCCACTGAGTAGTTCGCTCTCGTCACAACATGGGCCGAAAAATTCCCTCGCACTTGGTGAGTGCGCAAGATGTAACAACGTTTCAGATTAAGGAAGAGAATGGTGGTCAAATGACGAAGCAGAAGCGAAATGTTTAAAAACACAATATACGGCGTCATGCGCGAGAAATAAATTACGTTTACTATTACCTGTGCCACTGTCAATGTCAACATTAACAGGCCGTTCCTTCTTCCGCCCAGAGAGACAGCGAAATAATTATTTTTACTTTTAACATTCTTCCATTCTACAGCAACAGTTATCTAAGGAAAACTATAACAATACCCGCGCCTATTATTAAATAAAAGAGTCGCTGACTGTTTAGGTCGGTCCACAGAGAAATCACTGTTTCGATTGCCACTCATTCGATCGACGCGCCGCTTCCGCGAGTGACGTGCTGCCATCTGTCGGTGAGCGGCCGCACTACGTTCTCCGTAACTGGGAGCGCAGTTGGCGACTTTTCACACCAGAGGCGCAACAGGACTGTCGGCATTGCTTACGTACGTCAAATGAAAGATAATACATGAAAACTTGGAAATCTGGCTTTGTTGGTGGGCACGAAGCATAAAGAACAATGTCTTACGTAATTAAGGGTTAGGACTCATCCCTAAGGCAGAAACAATTTTTAATACTTTATTTTACCTTTTTTTAAATTTTTTATTTATTTTCTAGAAAGTGTTTCAAGACTTTGGATACTGCTAGCGGCCAGCTTATTTCAGAAATTTGCCTGTTCAGAAATTCCGGTGTTCATAGACCCATATAATCACGTAGGTTATGTTTCAATTTTTCATTCATACTGGCATACACCGAGGTCATCCGACTTGTATAGCCAAAAAATTTCTTTTTAATTTTTAATTTTTTTCCCTTATTTCATTTTAAGCGACCCTGCACTGCATTGTAGGTATCGGTTGCGTATCTAAGTGAAAGATAATACATAAACACTTCGAAATCTGGCTTTGTTGGTGAGCACGAAGCATAAAGACCAATGCCTTATACTGATGGCGTACGTAATTAAGGGTTAGGACGCATTCCAAAGGCAGTGCCAATTGTTTTTTTTTCCTCAAAAGTCTTTCAAAACTTTGCATATTGCTAGGGGCCAGTTTATTTAAGAAATTTAAGAATTTTGGAGCAGTATGCTCGAGTGATAAATTACGTTTGATATCATCTACGCCACAGAGAACGTTAAAGTTAACATTATGTTCCTTCTTCGACCCAGTGCAACAATCGAGGTATTATTTTTACATTTGACGATCCTCCTCCATTCTGCGAAAAAGTAAAATAAATAAATTACTCTTTTAGAATGTGTACACTTCGCCCGACAACAGAAGTTAATTTTAAACAAGTACGAGCGATGCGGAAGTAAATTTTTTAATGGAGCGAAACACGAAGCTCCCAATCTGTAGCATCTTTCAGATCTTCAAAGCGAGAACCAGAAACATCAAGTCGCTATGTGAAGAATGTTTACACGTCTGATTGTTTTATATGCTGGTTGGTCGGTGGTTACTTTTAGGTTCCGCCTATGTCGTAATTGATACTGCTGTAAAAAATAATGTAGAAATGAAGCGAAGAGAGTGATGTAGCGTCATTTTCTACTCGTCTTAAATATTATAAAATTCGCAAAACACAACATACTGCGGTAGGCTATTATCTGTGTCACTATCAATGTCAACATTAACAGGCCGTTCCTTCTTCCGCCCAGAGAGACAACGAAATTATTACTTTTACTTTTAACATTCCTCTATTCTACAGCAACAGTTGTCTACGGAAAACTATAACAATACTCGCGCCTATTATTAAATAAAAGAGCCGCTGGCTTTTTATGTCAGTCCGCAAAGAAATTACTGTTCGCTTCCGCGAGTGACGTGCTGCCATCTGTCGGTGAACGGCCGCACTACGTCCTCCGTAACCGGGATCGCAGTTGGCGCCTTTTCACACCAGAGGCGCCACAGGACTGTCGGCATTGCTTACGTACGCCAAATGAAAGATAATACATACACACTCCAAAATGTGGCTTTGCTGGTGGACAGGAAGCACCGTATATAGCTGACCATAAAATAATTGAAGTAAAGTAACAGTCAGGGGACATTACAGGTTCCTCACGAAGACCAGCGGCTGCGATTTTAAATCTGGTTCTAGACTACACCTTGCGATCAGTAACTTTCGAGATTTTAAAATTAAAAGCTATGTCATTTACTTGTTTATCTATTCTTAAAACCAACAGACGTGATTGGTGGTTTGTTTTCGGCTCATAGTTAAAAGAAAAAAAAACAACTGCATTCATCCTCTAAGGGAATTTTCTTCATGACGAAAGAAGTTCCCATTTGGTAGCCTTTTCAGAGAGACAGACATTAAAAGTGCGAACTAAAGATATAAAGTCTTATCTAACGAGAATTTAGACTTGTATTTAAGCTTTATAAATGATGATTAGTCAGTGACAGGTATTAGGTGCCGCATAGGATGTAAATGTTGACAAAAAAGGGGGGCGTGTTAAAAAGTAAACAATTTGTGGGATGGCAGGGTGGGTTTAGGTCGGGACTCTCGTATTTGTTCCGCTAATCTGTTGTAATTGTTTCCACAGTCTGCACGGTATGTGGGTTCGCAGAGTGGTTTCTAAAAGGTCCCTAATTGTGCGTGAATTCCACCTACCTCTAGTCGGTCACAGGAGTCAGCGAAGTATGTCCTTGAACAGCCGGAAAGCGATGGAGAAGCTGCTATTCTATATCCCGCAGGCTCTGTGCCCACTTTACTGCCAGCTACCTGTAATAAAACTGTCCATTGCTCGACTTTACCAAAAGCGAGCAAGATCGATGGCTACAAATAAAAGTTTGAGTTCAAATAAAAGTTTGTTACATTAATTGTCATTAAACACGCACTCTACAAGTCTGGTTGCCGCATGTGAATTCATCTAACGTGATCAGCCATAGACGCAGTTCAAAGGCAATGTTTACCCCAAGTTACAAGTAAACTAATCACGACAGTTATTTAGCTATGCTCGCCTTCGAAGTGACGAATCATCAACCCGTGGTTTCGCACATGACAGTGGTTTCGCAAAGGTGAGTGGTTTCACACAAGAAAGTGGTTTCGCACAAGCCAGTGGTTTCGCACAAGACACTGGTTTCACACAAGACAGTGGTTTCGCACAAGACAGTGGTTTCGCACAAGACAGTGGTTTCGCACAAGACAGTGGTTTCGCACAAGACAGTGGTTTCGCACATGACATTGGTTTCGCACATGACATTGGTTTCGCACATGACATTGGTTTCGCACATGACATTGGTTTCGCACATGACATTGGTTTCGCACATGACATTGGTTTCGCACATGACATTGGTTTCGCACATGACATTGGTTGCGCACATGACATTGGTTTCGCACAAGACAGTGGTTTCGCAAAAGACAGTGGTTTCGCAAAAGACAGTGGTTTCGCAAAAGACAGTGGTTTCGCAAAAGACAGTGGTTTCGCACAAGACAGTGGTTTCGCACAAGAAAGTGGTTTCGCACAAGACAGTGGTTTCGCACAAGACAGTGGTTTCGCACAAGACAGTGGTTTCGCACAAGACAGTGGTTTCGCACAAGACAGTGGTTTCGCACAAGACAGTGGTTTCGCACAAGACAGTGGTTGCCCACAAGACAGTGGTTTCGCACAAGACAGTGGTTTCGCACAAGACAGTGGTTGCCCACAAGACAGTGGTTTCGCACAAGACAGTGGTTTCGCACAAGACAGTGGTTTCGCACAAGACTGGTTTCGCACAAGACAGTGGTTTCGCACAAGACTGGTTTCGCACAAGACAGTGGTTTCGCAGAATACAGTTGTTTCGCACAAGACAGTGGTTTCGCACACCACAGTGGTTTCGCACAAGACAGTGGTTTCGCACAAGACAGTGGTTTCACACAAGACAGTGGTTTCGCACAAGACAGTGGATTCGCACAAGGCAGTGGTTACGTACAAGACAGTGGTTTCGCCCAAGGCAGTGGTTTCGCACAAGACAGTGGTTCAGCACAAGACAGTGGTTCAGCACAAGACAGTGGTTCAGCACAAGACAGTGGTTCAGCACAAGACAGTGGTTCAGCACAAGACAGTGGTTTCGCACAAGACAGTGGTTCAGCACAAGACAGTGGTTTCGCACAAGACAGTGGTTGCACACAAAACAATGGTTTCACAGAAGACGATGGTTTCGTACAAGACGATGGTTTCGTACAAGACAGTGGTTTCGCACAAGAGAGTGGTTTCGCACAAGAGAGTGGTTTCGCACAAGAGAGTGGTTTCGCACAAGAGAGTGGTTTCGCACAAGAGAGTGGTTTCGCACAAGAGAGTGGTTTCGCACAAGAGAGTGGTTTCACACAAGAGAGTGGTTTCGCACAACAGAGTGTTTTGCACAACACAGTGGTTTCGCACAAGACAGTGGTTTCGCACAAGACAGTGGTTTCGCACAAGACAGTGGTTTCACACAAGACAGTGGTTTCACACAAGACAGTGGTTTCACACAAGACAGTGGTTTCGCACAAGGCAGTGGATTCGCTCAAGGCAGTGGATTCGCTCAAGGCAGTGGATTCGCTCAAGGCAGTGGTTACGCACTAGAGAGTGGTTTCGAACAAGGCAGTGGTTTCGCACAAGAACGTGGTTCAGCACAAGACAATGGTTTCGCCCAAGACAGTGGCTTCGCATTAGGCACTGGTTTCGCACAAGACAGTGGTTTCGCACAAGGCAGTGGTTTCACACAAGGCAGTCGTTTCGCACAAGACCGTGGTTTCGCACAAGACCGTGGTTTCGCACAAGACCGTGGTTTCGCACAAGACCGTGGTTTTGCACAAGACCGTGGTTTCGCACAAGACCGTGGTTTCGCACAAGACCGTGGTTTCGCACAAGACAGTGGCTTCACGCAGGTGAGTGATTTCACACAAGACAGTGGATTCGCACAAGACAGTGGTTTCGCACATGACAGTGGTTTCGAACAAGACAGTGGTTTCGAACAAGACAGTGGTTTCGCACAAGACAGTGGCTTCGCACAAGAAAGTGGCTTCGCACAAGAAAGTGGCTTCGCACAAGAAAGTGGCTTCGCACAAGAAAGTGGCTTCGCACAAGAAAGTGGCTTCGCACAAGAAAGTGGCTTCGCACAAGACAGTGGCTTCGCACAAGACAGTGGCTTCGCACAAGACAGTGGCTTCGCACAAGACAGTGGCTTCGCACAAGACAGTGGTTTCGCACAAGACAGTGGTTTCGCACAAGACAGTGGTTTCGCACAAGACAGTGGTTTCGCACAAGACAGTGGTTTCGCACAAGACAGTGGTTTCGCACAAGACAGTGGTTTCGCACAAGACAGTGGTTTCGCTCAAGACAGTGGTTTCGCACAAGACAGTGGTTTCGCACAAGACAGTGGTTTCGCACAAGACAGTGGTTTCGCACAAGACAGTGGTTTCGCAAAAGGCAGCGGTTTCGCAAAAGGCAGCGGTTTCGCAAAAGGCAGCGGTTTCGCAAAAGGCAGCGGTTTCGCACAAGGCAGCGGTTTCGCTCAAGGCAGCGGTTTCGCTCAAGGCAGCGGTTTCGCTCAAGGCAGCGGTTTCGCTCAAGGCAGCGGTTTCGCACAAGGCAGCGGTTTCGCACAAGGCAGTGGTTTCGCACAAGGCAGTGGTTTCGCACAAGGCAGTGGTTTCACACAAGGCAGTGGTTTCGCACAAGGCAGTGGTTTCGCACAAGACAGTGGTTTCGCACAAGACAGTGGTTTCGCACAAGACAGTGGATTCGCACAAGACAGTGGTTACGTACAAGGCAGTGGTTTCGCACAAGGCAGTGGTTCAGCACAAGACAGTGGTTCAGCACAAGACAGTGGTTTCGCACAAGACAGTGGTTGCACACAAAACAATGGTTTCACAGAAGACGATGGTTTCGTACAAGACAGTGTTTTCGTACAAGACAGTGTTTTCGCACAAGACAGTGGTTTCGCACAAGACAGTGGTTTCGCACAAGACAGTGGTTTCGCACAAGACAGTGGTTTCGCACAAGACAGTGGTTTCGCACAAGACAGTGGTTTCGCACAAGAGAGTGGTTTCGCACAAGAGAGTGGTTTCGCACAAGAGAGTGGTTTCGCACAAGAGAGTGGTTTCGCACAAGAGAGTGGTTTCGCACAAGAGAGTGGTTTTGCACAAGAGAGTGGTTTCGCACAAGAGAGTGGTTTCGCACAAGAGAGTGGTTTCGCACAACAGAGTGGTTTCGCACAACAGAGTGTTTTGCACAACACAGTGGTTTCGCACAAGACAGTGGTTTCACACAAGACAGTGGTTTCGCACAAGAGAGTGGTTTCGCACAAGAGAGTGGTTTCGCACAAGAGAGTGGTTTCGCACAAGACAGTGGTTTCGCACAAGACAGTGGTTTCGCCCAGGACAAGAGTTTCGCACAGGACAGTGGTTTCGCACAAGACAGTGGTTTTGCACAAGACAGTGGCTTCGCACAAGACAGTGGTTTGGCACAACACAGTGGTTTCGCACATGACAGTGGTTTCACAGAGACAGTGGTTTCGCACAAGGCAGTGGTTTTGCACAAGAAAGTGGTTTCGCACAAGACAGTGGTTTTGCACAAGGCAGTGGTTTCGCACAAGGCAGTGGTTTCGCACAAGGCAGTGGTTTCGCACAAGGCAGTGGTTTCGCACAAGACAGTGGTTTCACAAAAGACAGTGGTTTCACAAAAGACAGTGGTTTCACACAAGACAGTGGTTTCGCACAAGGCAGTGGATTCGCACAAGGCAGTGGATTCGCTCAAGGCAGTGGATTCGCTCAAGGCAGTGGTTACGCACTAGAGAGTGGTTTCGAACAAGGCAGTGGTTTCGCACAAGAACGTGGTTCAGCACAAGACAATGGTTTCGCCCAAGACAGTGGTTTCACATTAGGCACTGGTTTCGCACAAGACAGTGGTTTCGCACAAGGCAGTGGTTTCACACAAGGCAGTCGTTTCGCACAAGACCGTGGTTTCGCACAAGACCGTGGTTTCGCACAAGACCGTGGTTTCGCACAAGACCGTGGTTTCGCACAAGACCGTGGTTTCGCACAAGACCGTGGTTTCGCACAAGACCGTGGTTTCGCACAAGACCGTGGTTTCGCAAAAGACCGTGGTTTCGCACAAGACAGTGGCTTCACGCAGGTGAGTGATTTCGCACAAGACAGTGGATTCGCACAAGACAGTGGTTTCGCACATGACAGTGGTTTCACACATGACAGTGGTTTCACACATGACAGTGGTTTCGAACAAGACAGTGGTTTCGCACAAGACAGTGGCTTCGCACAAGAAAGTGGCTTCGCACAAGAAAGTGGCTTCGCACAAGAAAGTGGCTTCGCACAAGAAAGTGGTTTCGCACAAGAAAGTGGTTTCGCACAAGAAAGTGGTTTCGCACAAGACAGTGGTTTCGCACAAGACAGTGGTTTCGCACAAGACAGTGGTTTCGCACAAGACAGTGGTTTCGCACAAGACAGTGGTTTCGCACAAGACAGTGGTTTCGCACAAGACAGTGGTTTCGCACAAGACAGTGGTTTCGCACAAGACAGTGGTTTCGCACAAGACAGTGGTTTTGCAAAAGGCAGCGGTTTCGCAAAAGGCAGCGGTTTCGCAAAAGGCAGCGGTTTCGCAAAAGGCAGCGGTTTCGCACAAGGCAGCGGTTTCGCACAAGGCAGCGGTTTCGCTCAAGGCAGCGGTTTCGCTCAAGGCAGCGGTTTCGCACAAGGCAGTGGTTTCGCACAAGGCAGTGGTTTCGCACAAGGCAGTGGTTTCGCACAAGGCAGTGGTTTCGCACAAGGCAGTGGTTTGGCACAAGGCAGTGGTTTGGCACAAGGCAGTGGTTTCGCACAAGGCAGTGGTTTCGCACAAGGCAGTGGTTTCGCACAAGACAGTGGTTTCGCACAAGGCAGTGGTTTCGCACAAGGCAGTGGTTTCGCACAAGGCAGTGGTTTCGCACAAGACAGTGGTTCCGCACAAGACAGTGGTTCCGCACAAGACAGTGGTTCCGCACAAGACAGTGTTTTCGCCCAGGACAAGAGTTTCACACAGGACAGTGGTTTTGCACAAGACAGTGGTTTTGCACAAGACAGTGGTTTCGCACAAGACAGTGGTTTCGCACAAGAAAGTGGTTTCGCAAAAGACAGTGGTTTTGCAAAAGACAGTGGTTTCGCACAATGCAGTGGTTTCGCACAAGGCAGTGGTTTCGCACAAGGCAGTGGTTTCGCACAAGGCAGTGGTTTCGCACAAGGCAGTGGTTTCGCACAACAGAGTGTTTTGCACAACACAGTGGTTTCGCACAAGACTGTGGTTTCACACAAGACAGTGTTTTCGCACAAGGCAGTGGATTCGCACAAGGCAGTGGATTCGCACAAGGCAGTGGATTTGCACAAGGCAGTGGATTCGCACAAGGCAGTGGTTACGCACTAGAGAGTGGTTTCGAACAAGGCAGTGGTTTCGCACAAGAACGTGGTTCAGCACAAGACAATGGTTTCGCCCAAGACAGTGGTTTCGCACAAGACAGTGGTTGCACACAAGACAGTGGTTGCACACAAGACAGTGGTTACGCACAAGACAGTGGTTTCGCACAAGACAGTGGTTTCGCACGCACAAGACAGTGGTTTCGCAAAACGCTGTGGTTTCGCACAAGAGAATGGTTTTGCACAAGGCAGTGGATTCGCACAAGGCAGTGGTTTCGCACAAGGCAGTGGTTTCGCACAAGGCAGTGGTTTCGCACAAGGCAGTGGTTTCGCTCAAGACAGTGTTTTCGCACAAGACAGTGGTTTCGCACATGACAGTGGTTTCACAGAAGACAGTGGTTTCGCACAAGGCAGTGTTTTCGCACAAGACAGTGGTTTCGCACAAGACAGTGGTTTCGCACAAGACAGTGGTTTCGCACAAGGCAGTTGTTTCGCACAAGGCAGTGGTTTCGCACAAGGCAGTGGTTTCGCAGAAGGCAGTGGTTTCGCACAAGGCAGTCGTTTCGCACAAGACAGTGGTTTCGCACAAGACAGTGGTTTGACACAAGACAGTGGTTGCACACAAGATAGTGGTTTCGCACAAGATAGTGCTTTCACACAAAGGAGTGGTGTCGCACATGACAGTGGTTCCGCACAAGGCAGTGGTTTCGCACAATGCAGTGGTTTCGCACAAGGCAGTAGTTTCGCACAAGGCAGTGGTTTCGCACAAGGCAGTGGTTTCGCACAAGACAGTGGTTCCACACAGGACACTGGTGTGACACAAGACAGTGGTTGCACACAAGACAGTGGTTTCGCACAAGACAGTGCTTTCACACAAGGCAGTGGTTTCGCACAAGTCAGTGGTGTCGCACAAGACAGTGGTTCCGCACAAGGCAGTGGTTTTGCACAAGGCAGTGGTTTTGTACAAGAGAGTGGTTTCGCACAGGACAGTGGTTTCGCACAGGACAGTGGTTTCGCACAAAACAGTGGTTTCGCACAATACAGTGGTTTCGCACAAGAAAGTGGTTTCGCAGAAGACAGTGGTTGCCCACAAGACAGTGGTTGCCCACAAGACAGTGGTTGCCCACAAGACAGTGGTTGCCCACAAGACAGTGGTTGCCCACAAGACAGTGGTTTCGCACAAGTCAGTGGTTTCGCAGAATACAGTTGTTTCGCACAAGACAGTGGTTTCGCACAAGTCAGTGGTTTCGCACAAGACAGTGGTTTCGCACAAGACAGTGGTTTCGCACAAGACAGTGGATTCGCACAAGGCAGTGGTTACGTACAAGACAGTGGTTTCGCCCAAGGCAGTGGTTTCGCACAAGACAGTGGTTCAGCACAAGACAGTGGTTCAGCACAAGACAGTGGTTCAGCACAAGACAGTGGTTCAGCACAAGACAGTGGTTTCGCACAAGACAGTGGTTGCACACAAAACAATGGTTTCACAGAAGACGATGGTTTCGTACAAGACAGTGTTTTCGTACAAGACAGTGTTTTCGCACAAGACAGTGTTTTCGCACAAGACAGTGTTTTCGCACAAGACAGTGGTTTCGCACAAGACAGTGGTTTCGCACAAGACAGTGGTTTCGCACAAGACAGTGGTTTCGCACAAGACAGTGGTTTCGCACAAGACAGTGGTTTCGCACAAGACAGTGGTTTCGCACAAGACAGTGGTTTCGCACAAGAGAGTGGTTTCGCACAAGAGAGTGGTTTCGCACAAGACAGTGGTTTCGCACAAGACAGTGGTTTCGCACAAGAGAGTGGTTTCGCACAAGGCAGTGGTTTCGCACAAGGCAGTGGTTTCGCACAAGGCAGTGGTTTCGCACAAGGCAGTGGTTTCGCACAAGACAGTGGTTTCACAAAAGACAGTGGTTTCACAAAAGACAGTGGTTTCACAAAAGACAGTGGTTTCACAAAAGACAGTGGTTTCGCACAATGCAGTGCTTTCGCACAAGACAGTGGTTTCACAAAAGACAGTGGTTTCGCACAAGACATTGGTGTCGCACTAGACAATGGTTCCGCACAAGGCAGTGGTTCCGCACAAGGCAGTGGTTTGGCACAAGAGAGTGGTTTCGCACAAGACAGTGGTTTCGCACAAGGCAGTGGTTTCGCACAAGGCAGTGGTTTCGCACAAGGCAGTGGTTTCGCACAAGGCAGTGGTTTCGCACAAGGCAGTGGTTTCGCACAAGGCAGTGGTTTCGCACAAGACAGTGGTTTCACCCAGGACAAGAGTTTCGCACAGGACAGTGGTTTCGCACAAGACAGTGGTTTCGCACAAGACAGTGGTTTCGCACAAGACAGTGGTTTCGCACAAGACAGTGGTTTCGCACAAGACAGTGGTTTCGCACAAGACAGTGGTTTCGCACAAGACAGTGGTTTCGCACAAGACAGTGGTTTCGCACAAGACAGTGGTTTCGCACAAGACAGTGGTTTCGCACAAGACAGTGGTTTCGCACAAGACAGTGGTTTCGCACAAGACAGTGGTTTCGCACAAGACAGTGGTTTCGCACAAGACAGTGGTTTCGCACAAGACAGTGGTTTCGCACAAGACAGTGCTTTCGCACAAGGCTGTCCTTTCGCACAAGGCAGTGGTGTCGCACAAGACAGTGGTTCCACACAAGGCAGTGGTTTTGCACAAGAGAGTGGTTTTGCACAAGACAGTGGTTTCGCACAAGACAGTGGTTTCGCACAAGACAGTGGTTTCGCACAAGACAGTGGTTTCGCACAAGACAGTGGTTTCGCACAAGACAGTGGTTTCGCACAAGACAGTGGTTTCGCACAAGACAGTGGTTTCGCACAAGACAGTGGTTTCGCACAAGACAGTGGTTTCGCACAAGACAGTGGTTTCGCACAAGACAGTGGTTTCGCACAAGACAGTGGTTTCGCACAAGACAGTGGTTTCGCACAAGACAGTGGTTTCGCACAAGACAGTGGTTTCGCACAAGACAGTGGTTTCGCACAAGACAGTGGTTTCGCACAAGACAGTGGTTTCGCACAAGACAGTGGTTGCCCACAAGACAGTGGTTGCCCACAAGACAGTGGTTGCCCACAAGACAGTGGTTTCGCACAAGGCAGTGGTGTCGCACAAGGCAGTGGTGTCACACAAGGCAGTGGTTCCGCACAAGAGAGTGGTTTCGCACAAGACAGTGGTTTCGCACAAGACAGTGGTTTCGCACAAGACAGTGGTTTCGCACAAGACAGTGGTTTCGCACAAGACAGTGGTTTCGCACAAGACAGTGGTTTCGCACAAGACAGTGGTTTCGCTCAGGACAGTGGTTGCCCACAAGACAGTGGTTTCACACAAGGCAGTGGTTTCACACAAGAGAGTAGTTTCACACAAGAGAGTGGTTTCACACAAGAGAGTGGTTTCGCACAAGGCAGTGGTTTCGCACAAGGCAGTGGTTTCACACAAGGCAGTGGTTTCACACAAGGCAGTGGTTTCACACAAGGAAATGGTTTCGCACAAGGAAATGGTTTCGCACAAGGAAATGGTTTCGCACAAGGAAATGGTTTCGCACATGGAAATGGTTTCGCGCAAGGAAATGGTTTCGAACAAGATAGTGGCTTCGCACAAGAAAGTGGCTTCGCACAAGAAAGTGGCTTCGCACAAGAAAGTGGCTTCGCAAAAGAAAGTGGCTTCGCTCAAGAAAGTGGCTTCGCACAAAACAGTGGTTTTGCACAACACAGTGGTTTCGCACATGACAGTGGTTTCACAGAAGACAGTGGTTTCGCACAAGGCAGTGGTTTTGCAAAAGACAGTGTTTTCGCACAGGACAGGAGTTTCGAACAGGACAGGAGTTTCGCACAGGACAGTAGTTTTGCACAACACAGTGGTTTCGCACAAGACAGTGGTTTCGCACAATGCAGTGGTTTCGCACAATGCAGTGGTTTCGCACAATGATGTGGTTTCGCACAAGGCAGTGGTTTCGCACAAGGCAGTGGTTTCGCACAAGGCAGTGGTTTCGCACAAGGCAGTGGTTTCGCACAAGACATTGGTGTCGCACTAGACAGTGGTTCCGCACAAGGCAGTGGTTTGGCACAAGAGAGTGGTTTCGCACAAGGCAGTGGTTTCGCACAAGACAGTGGTTTCGCACAAGACAGTGGTTTCGCACATGACAGTGGTTTCGCACAAGACAGTGGTTTCGCACAAGACAGTGGTTTCGCACAAGACAGTGGTTTCGCACAAGACAGTGGTTTCGCACAAGACAGTGGTTTCGCACAAGACAGTGGTTTCGCACAAGACAGTGGTTTCGCACAAGACAGTGGTTTCGCACAAGACAGTGGTTTCGCACAAGACAGTGGTTTCGCACAAGACAGTGGTTTCGCACAAGACAGTGGTTTCGCACAAGACAGTGGTTTCGCACAAGACAGTGGTTTCGCACAAGGCAGTGGTGTCGCACAAGGCAGTGGTGTCGCACAAGGCAGTGGTGTCGCACAAGGCAGTGGTGTCGCACAAGGCAGTGGTGTCGCACAAGGCAGTGGTGTCGCACAAGGCAGTGGTGTCGCACAAGGCAGTCGTGTCGCACAAGGCAGTGGTGTCGCACAAGAGAGTGGTTTTGCACAAGAGAGTGGTTTTGCACAAGAGAGTGGTTTCGCACAAGACAGTGGTTTCGCACAAGACAGTGGTTTCGCACAAGACAGTGGTTTCGCACAAGGCAGTGGTGTCGCACAAGGCAGTGGTGTCGCACAAGGCAGTCGTGTCGCACAAGGCAGTCGTGTCGCACAAGAGAGTGGTTTTGCACAAGAGAGTGGTGTCGCACAAGAGAGTGGTTTTGCACAAGAGAGTGGTTTCGCACAAGACAGTGGTTTCGCACAAGACAGTGGTTTCGCACAAGACAGTGGTTTCGCACAAGACAGTGGTTTCGCACAAGACAGTGGTTTCGCACAAGACAGTGGTTTCGCACAAGACAGTGGTTTCGCACAAGACAGTGGTTTAGCACAAGACAGTGGTTTCGCACAAGACAGTGGTTTCGCACAAGACAGTGGTTTCGCTCAGGACAGTGGTTTCGCTCAGGACAGTGGTTTCACACAAGGCAGTGGTTTCACACAAGAGAGTGGTTTCGCACAAGGCAGTGGTTTTGCACAAGAGTGTGGTTTCGCACAAGAGTGTGGTTTCGCACAAGAGTGTGGTTTCGCACAAGACAGTGGTTTCGCACAATACAGTGGTTTCGCACAAGGCAGTGGTTTCGCACAAGACAGTGGTTTCGCTCAAGACAGTGGTTTCGCTCAAGACAGTGGTTTCGCTCAAGACAGTGGTTTCGCTCAAGACAGTGGTTTCGCTCAAGACAGTGGTTTCGCACAAGACAGTGGTTTCACACAAGGCAGTGGTCTCGCACAAGAGAGTGGTTTCGCACAATGCAGTGGTTTCGCACAATGCAGTGGTTTCGCACAAGAGAGTGGTTTTGCACCATACAGTTGTTTTGCACAAGGAAGTGGTTTCGCATTAGGCACTGGTTTTGCACAAGACAGTGGTTTCGCACAAGGCAGTGGTTTCGCACAAGACGGTGGTTCCCAAAAAGACAGTGGTTTCGCACAAGACAGTGGTTTCGCACAAGACAGTGGTTTCGCTAAGGACAGTGGTTGCCCACAAGACAGTGGTTTCACACAAGGCAGTGGTTTCGCACAAGACAGTGGTTTTGCACAAGACAGTGGTTTCGCACAAGACAGTGGTTTCGCACAAGACAGTGGTTTCGCACAAGACAGTGGTTTCGCACAAGACAGTGGTATCACACAAGACAGTGGTATCACACAAGACAGTGGTATCACACAAGACAGTGGTATCACACAAGACTGGTTTCGCACAAGGCAGTGGTTTCGCACAAGACATTGGTTGCACACAAGACAGTGGTTGCAAACAAGACAGTGGTTTCGCACAAGACAGTGGTTTCGCACAAGACAGTGGTTTCGCACAAGACAGTGGTTTGACACAAGACAGTGGTTTGACACAAGACAGTGGTTTGACACAAGACAGTGGTTGCACACAAGACAGTGGTTGCACACAAGACAGTGGTTGCACACAAGACAGTGGTTGCACACAAGACAGTGCTTGCACACAAGACAGTGGTTGCACACAAGACAGTGCTTGCACACAAGACAGTGCTTGCACACAAGACAGTGGTTTCGCATAAGGCAGTGGTTTCGCATAAGGCAGTGGTTTCGCACAAGACATTGGTATCGCACTAGACAGTGGTTCCGCACAAGGCAGTGGTTTGGCACAAGAGAGTGGTTTCGCACAAGACAGTGGTTTCGCACAAGGCAGTGGTTTCGCACAAGGCAGTGGTTTCGCACAAGGCAGTGGTTTCGCACAAGGCAGTGGTTTCGCACAAGGCAGTGGTTTCGCACAAGACAGTGGTTTCGCACAAGACAGTGGTTTCGCACAAGACAGTGGTTTCGCCCAGGACAAGAGTTTCGCCCAGGACAGTGGTTTCGCACAAGACAGTGGTTTCGCAAAAGACAGTGGTTTCGCACAAGACAGTGGTTTCGCACAAGACAGTGGTTTCGCACAAGACAGTGGTTTCGCACAAGACAGTGGTTTCGCACAAGACAGTGGTTTCGCACAAGACAGTGGTTTCGCACAAGACAGTGGTTTCGCACAAGCCAGTGGTTTCGCACAAGCCAGTGGTTTCGCACAAGACAGTGGTTTCGCACAAGACAGTGGTTTCGCACAAGACAGTGGTTTCGCACAAGAGAGTGGTTTCGCACAAGAGAGTGGTTTCGCACAAGAGAGTGGTTTCGCACAAGAGAGTGGTTTCGCACAAGAGAGTGGTTTCGCACAAGAGAGTGGTTTCGCACAAGAGAGTGGTTTCGCAGAACAGAGTGTTTTGCACAACACAGTGGTTTCGCACAAGACAGTGGTTTCGCACAAGGCAGTGGTTTCGCACAAGACGGTGGTTCCCAAAGAGACAGTGGTTTCGCACAAGACAGTGGTTTCGCTAAGGACAGTGGTTGCCCACAAGACAGTGGTTTCACACAAGGCAGTGGTTTCACACAAGAGAGTGGTTTCACACAAGAGAGTGGTTTCGCACAAGGCAGTGGTGTCGCACAAGGCAGTGGTGTCGCACAAGGCAGTGGTGTCACACAAGACAGTGGTTCCGCACAAGGCAGTGGTTTCGCACAGGACTGTGGTCTCGCACAATGAAGTTGTTTCGCACAAGACAGTGGTTGCCCACAAGACAGTGGTTTCGCACAAGACAGTGGTTTCGCACAAGAGAGTGGTTTCGCACAAGGCAGTGGTTTCGCACAAGGCAGTGGTTTCGCACAAGGCAGTGGTTTCGCACAAGGCAGTGGTTTCGCACAAGGCAGTGGTTTCGCACAAGGCAGTGGTTTCGCACAAGGCAGTGGTTTCGCACAAGGCAGTGGTTTCGCACAAGACAGTGGTTTCGCACAAGACAGTGGTTTCGCTCAAGAGAGTGGTTTCGCTCAAGACAGTGGTTTCGCACAAGACAGTGGTTTCACACAAGGCAGTGGTCTCGCACAAGAGAGTGGTTTCGCACAAGGCAGTGGTCTCGCACAAGAGAGTGGTTTTGCACCATACAGTTGTTTTGCACAAGGAAGTGGTTTCGCATTAGGCACTGGTTCTGCACAAGACCGTGGTTTCGCACAAGGCAGTGGTTTCGCACAAGACGGTGGTTCCCAAAGAGACAGTGGTTTCGCACAAGACAGTGGTTTCGCTAAGGACAGTGGTTGCCCACAAGACAGTGGTTTCACACAAGGCAGTGGTTTCACACAAGAGAGTGGTTTCACACAAGAGAGTGGTTTCGCACAAGGCAGTGGTGTCGCACAAGGCAGTGGTGTCGCACAAGGCAGTGGTGTCACACAAGACAGTGGTTCCGCACAAGGCAGTGGTTTCGCACAGGACTGTGGTCTCGCACAAGACAGTGGTTTCGCACAAGACAGTGGTTTCGCACAAGACAGTGGTTTTGCACAAGACAGTGGTTTCGCACAAGACAGTGGTTTCGCACAAGACAGTGGTTTCGCACAAGACAGTGGTTTCGCACAAGACAGTGGTTTCGCACAAGACAGTGGTTTCGCACAAGACAGTGGTTTCGCACAAGACAGTGGTTTCGCACAAGACAGTGGTTTCGCACAAGACAGTGGTGTCGCACAAGACAGTGGTGTCGCACAAGACAGTGGTGTCGCACAAGACAGTGGTGTCGCACAAGACAGTGGTGTCGCACAAGACAGTGGTTTCCCACAAGACAGTGGTTTCCCACAAGACAGTGGTTTCCCACAAGACAGTGGTTTCGCACAAGACAGTGGTTTCGCACAAGACAGTGGTTTCGCACAAGACAGTGGTTTCGCACAAGACAGTGGTTTCGCACAAGACAGTGGTTTCGCACAAGACAGTGGTTTCGCACAAGACAGTGGTTTCGCACAAGACAGTGGTTTCGCACAAGACAGTGGTTTCGCACAAGACAGTGGTTTCGCACAAGACAGTGGTTTCGCACAAGACAGTGGTTTCGCACAAGACAGTGGTTTCGCACAAGACAGTGGTTGCCCACAAGACAGTGGTTGCCCACAAGACAGTGGTTTCGCACAAAGCAGTGGTTGCCCACAAGACAGTGGTGTCGCACAAGGCAGTGGTGTCGCACAAGGCAGTGGTGTCGCACAAGGCAGTGGTGTCGCACAAGGCAGTGGTGTCGCACAAGGCAGTGGTGTCGCACAAGGCAGTGGTTCCGCACAAGGCAGTGGTTTCGCACAAGACAGTGGTTTCGCACAAGACAGTGGTTTCGCACAAGACAGTGGTTTCGCACAAGACAGTGGATTCGCACAAGACAGTGGTTTCGCACAAGACAGTGGTTTCGCACAAGACAGTGGTTTCGCACAAGACAGTGGTTTCGCACAAGACAGTGGTTTAGCTCAGGACAGTGGTTTAGCTCAGGACAGTGGTTGCCCACAGGACAGTGGTGTCACACAAGGCAGTGGTTTCACACAAGAGAGTGGTTTCACACAAGAGAGTGGTTTCGCACAAGGCAGTGGTTTCGCACAAGGCAGTGGTTTCGCACAAGGCAGTGGTTTCGCACAAGGAAATGGTTTCGCACAAGGAAATGGTTTCGCACAGGGAAATGGTTTCGCACAGGGAAATGGTTTCGCACAGGGAAATGGTTTCGCACAAGGAAATGGTTTCGCACAAGGAAATGGTTTCGCACAAGATAGTGGTTCTGCACAAGAAAGTGGCTTCGCACAAGAAAGTGGCTTCGCACAAGAAAGTGGCTTCGCAAAAGAAAGTGGCTTCGCAAAAGAAAGTGGCTTCGCACAAAACAGGTTTTTCGCACAAGACAGTGATTTTGCACAACACAGTGGTTTCGCACATGACAGTGGTTTCACAGAAGAGAGTGGTTTCACACAAGGCAGTGGTTTCGCACAAGGCAGTGGTTTCGCACAAGGCAGGGGTTTCGCACAAGGCAGGGGTTTCGCACAAGGCAGGGGTTTCGCACAAGGCAGGGGTTTCGCACAAGGCAGGGGTTTCGCACAAGGCAGGGGTTTCGCACAAGGCAGGGGTTTCACACAAGGAAATGGTTTCGCACAAGGAAATGGTTTCGCACAAGGAAATGGTTTCGCACAAGGAAATGGTTTCGCACAAGGAAATGGTTTCGCACAAGGAAATGGTTTCGCGCAAGACAGTGGTTCCGCACAAGACAGTGGTTTCGCACAAGGCAGTGGTTGCACACAAGACAGTGGTTGCTAACAAGACAGTGGTTTCGCACAAGACAGTGGTTTCGCACAAGACAGTGGTTTCGCACAAGACGGTCGTTTCGCACAAGACGGTCGTTTCGCACAAGACCGTGGTTTCGCACAAGACAATGGTATCACACAAGACAATGGTATCACACAAGACAATGGTATCACACAAGACAATGGTATCACACAAGGCAGTGGTTTCGCACAAGGCAGTGGTTTCGCACAAGACAGTGGTTTCGCACAAGACAGTGGTTTGACACAAGACAGTGGTTTGACACAAGACAGTGGTTTGACACAAGACAGTGGTTGCACACAAGACAGTGGTTGCACACAAGACAGTGGTTGCTAACAAGACAGTGGTTGCTAACAAGACAGTGGTTGCTAACAAGACAGTGGTTTCGCACAAGACAGTGGTTTCGCACGAGACGGTCGTTTCGCACAAGACGGTCGTTTCGCACAAGACCGTGGTTTCGCACAAGACAATGGTATCACACAAGACAATGGTATCACACAAGACAATGGTATCACACAAGACAATGGTATCACACAAGGGAGTGGTTTCGCACAAGGCAGTGGTTTCGCACAAGACAGTGGTTTCGCACAAGACAGTGGTTGCCCACAAGACAGTGGTTGCCCACAAGACAGTGGTTGCCCACAAGGCAGTGGTTTCACACAAGAGCGTGGTTTCACACAAGAGAGTGGTTTCGCACAAGGCAGTGGTTTCGCACAAGGCAGTGGTTTCGCACAAGGCAGTGGTTTCGCACAAGGCAGTGGTTTCGCACAAGGAAATGGTTTCGCACAAGGAAATGGTTTCGCACAAGGAAATGGTTTCGCACAGGGAAATGGTTTCGCACAGGGAAATGGTTTCGCACATGGAAATGGTTTCGCACAAGGAAATGGTTTCGCACATGGAAATGGTTTCGCACAAGGAAATGGTTTCGCACAAGATAGTGGTTCCGCACAAGAAAGTGGCTTCGCACAAGAAAGTGGCTTCGCACAAGAAAGTGGCTTCGCACAAGAAAGTGGCTTCGCACAAGAAAGTGGCTTCGCTCAAGAAAGTGGCTTCGCACAAAACAGTGTTTTCGCACAAGACAGTGATTTTGCACAACACAGTGGTTTCGCACATGACAGTGGTTTCACAGAAGAGAGTGGTTTCACACAAGGCAGTGGTTTCGCACAAGGCAGTGGTTTCGCACAAGGCAGGGGTTTCGCACAAGGCAGGGGTTTCGCACAAGGCAGTGGTTTCGCACAAGGCAGTGGTTTCGCACAAGGCAGTGGTTTTGCACAAGGCAGTGGTTTTGCACAAGGCAGTGGTTTCGCACAAGAGAGTGGTTTCGCACAAGAGAGTGGTTTCGCACAAGAGAGTGGTTTCGCACAATGCAGTGGTTTCGCACAAGAGAGTGGTTTCGCACAAGAGAGTGGATTCGCACAAGACAGTGGTTTCGCACAAGACAGTGGTTTCGCACAAGACAGTGGTTTCGCACAAGACAGTGGTTTCGCACAAGACAGTGGTTTCGCACAAGACAGTGGTTTCGCACAAGACAGTGGTTTCGCACAAGACAGTGGTTTCGCACAAGACAGTGGTTTCGCACAAGACAGTGGTTTCGCACAAAACTGTGGTTGCACACAAGACAGTGGTTGCACACAAGACAGTGGTTACGCACAAGACAGTGGTTACGCACAAGACAGTGGTTTCGCACAAGACAGTGGTTTCGCACAAGACAGTGGTTTCGCACAAGACAGTGGTTTCGCACAAGACAGTGGTTTCGCAAAACGCTGTGGTTTCGCACAAGAGAATGGTTTCGCACAAGAGAATGGTTTCGCACCAGGCAGTGGTTTCGCACAAGGCAGTGGTTTCGCACAAGGCAGTGGTTTCGCACAAGGCAGTGGTTTCGCACAAGGCAGTTGTTTCGCACAAGGCAGTTGTTTCGCACAAGGCAGTGGTTTCGCTCAAGACAGTGGTTTCGCTCAAGACAGTGGTTTCGCTCAAGACAGTGGCTTCGCACAAGAAAGTGGCTTCGCACAAGAAAGTGGCTTAGCACAAGAAAGTGGCTTCACACAAGAAAGTGGCTTCGCACAAGACAGTGTTTTCGCACAAGACAGTGGTTTCGCACAACACAGTGGTTTCGCACATGACAGTTGTTTCGCACAAGACAGTTGTTTCGCACAAGACAGTGGTTTCGCACAAGACAGTGGTTTCGCACAAGACAGTGGTTTCGCACAAGACAGTGGTTTCGCACAAGACAGTGGTTTCGCACAAGACAGTGGTTTCGCACAAGGCAGTGGTGTCGCACAAGGCAGTGGTTCCGCACAAGGCAGTGGTTTTGCACAAGAGAGTGGTTTCGCACAAGACAGTGGTTTCGCACAAGACAGTGGTTTCGCATAGGACTGTGGTTTCGCACAAGACAGTGGTTTCGCACAAGACAGTGGTTTCGCACAAGACAGTGGTTTCGCACAAGACAGTGGTTTCGCACAAGACAGTGGTTTCGCACAAGACAGTGGTTTCGCACAAGACAGTGGTTTCGCACAAGACAGTGGTTGCCCACAAGACAGTGGTTTCGCACAAGGCAGTGGTGTCGCACAAGGCAGTGGTGTCGCACAAGGCAGTGGTTCCGCACAAGGCAGTGGTTCCGCACAAGAGAGTGGTTTCGCACAAGAGAGTGGTTTCGCACAAGACAGTGGTTTCGCACAAGACAGTGGTTTCGCACAAGACAGTGGTTTCGCACAAGACAGTGGTTTCGCACAAGACAGTGGTTTCGCACAAGACAGTGGTTTCGCACAAGACAGTGGTTTCGCACAAGACAGTGGTTTCGCACAAGACAGTGGTTTCGCACAATGAAGTGGTTTTGCACAAGACAGTGCTTTCGCACAAGACAGTGGTTGCACACAAGACAGTGGTTTCGCACAAGGCAGTGGTTTCGCACAAGGCAGTGGTTTCGCACAAGGCAGTGGTGTCGCACAAGGCAGTGGTGTCGCACAAGACAGTGGTTCCGCACAAGGCAGTGGTTTTGCACAAGAGAGTGGTTTCGCACAGGACAGTGGTTTCGCACAGGACAGTGGTTTCGCACAAGTCAGTGGTTTCGCACAAGACAGTGGTTGCCCACAAGGCAGTGGTTCCGCACAAGGCAGTGGTGTCGCACAAGGCAGTGGTGTCGCACAAGGCAGTGGTGTTGCACAAGGCAGTGGTTCCGCACAAGGCAGTGGTTTCGCACAAGACAGTGGTTTCGCACAAGACAGTGGTTTCGCACAAGACAGTGGTTTCGCACAAGACAGTGGTTTCGCACAAGACAGTGGTTTCGCACAAGACTGTGGTTTCGCACAAGACAGTGGTTCCGCACAAGACAGTGGTTTCGCACAGTGAAGTGGTTTTGCACAAGACAGTGCTTTCGCACAAGGCAGTGGTTGCACACAAGACAGTGGTTTCGCACAAGGCAGTGGTTTCGCACAAGAGAGTGGTTTCGCACAAGACAGTGGTTTCGCACAAGACAGTGGTTTCGCACAAGACAGTGGTTTCGCACAAGACAGTGGTTTCGCACAAGACAGTGGTTTCGCACAAGACAGTGGTTTCGCACAAGACAGTGGTTTCGCACAAGAGAGTGGTTTCGCACAAGGCAGTGGTTTCGCACAAGACAGTGGTTTCACACAAGGCAGTGGTTTCGCACAAGGCAGTGGTTTCGCTCAAGGCAGTGGTTTCGCTCAAGACAGTGGTTTCGCTCAAGACAGTGGTTTCGCTCAAGACAGTGGTTTCGCTCAAGACAGTGGTTTCGCTCAAGACAGTGGTTTCGCTCAAGACAGTGGTTTCACTCAAGACAGTGGTTTCGCTCAAGACAGTGGTTTCGCTCAAGACAGTGGTTTCGCACAAGACAGTGGTTTCGCACAAGACAGTGGTTTCACACAAGGCAGTGGTCTCGCACAAGAGAGTGGTTTCGCACAAGGCAGTGGATTCGCACAAGAGAGTGGTTTTGCACAATACAGTTGTTTTGCACAAGGAATTGGTTTCGCATTAGGCACTGGTTTTGCACAAGACAGTGGTTTCGCACAAGGCAGTGGTTTCGCACAAGACGGTGGTTCCCAAATAGACAGTGGTTTCGCACAAGACAGTGGTTGCCCACAAGACAGTGGTTGCCCACAAGACAGTGGTTGCCCACAAGACAGTGGTTGCCCACAAGACAGTGGTTGCCCACAAGACAGTGGTTGCCCACAAGACAGTGGTTGCCCACAAGACAGTGGTTGCCCACAAGACAGTGGTTTCACACAAGGCAGTGGTTTCACACAAGAGAGTGGTTTCACACAAGAGAGTGGTTTCACACAAGAGAGTGGTTTCGCACAAGGCAGTGGTTTCGCACAAGGCAGTGGTTTCGCACAAGGCAGTGGTTTCGCACAAGGCAGTGGTTTCGCACAAGGCAGTGGTTTCGCATAAGGCAGTGGTTTCGCACAAGGCAGTGGTTTCGCACAAGGCAGTGGTTTCGCACAAGGAAATGGTTTCGCACAAGGAAATGGTTTCGCACAAGGAAATGGTTCCGCACAAGACAGTGGTTCCGCACAAGACAGTGGTTCCGCACAAGACAGTGGTTTCGCACAAGGCAGTGGTTGCACAGAAGACAGTGGTTGCAAACAAGACAGTGGTTTCGCACAAGACAGTGGTTTCGCACAAGACAGTGGTTTCGCACAAGACAGTGGTTTCGCACAAGACAGTGGTTTCGCACAAGACAGTGGTTTCGCACAAGACAGTGGTTTCGCACAAGACAGTGGTTTCGCACAAGACAGTGGTTTCGCACAAGACAGTGGTTTCGCACAAGACAGTGGTTTCGCACAAGACAGTGGTTTCGCACAAGACAGTGGTCTCGCACATGACAGTGGTCTCGCACATGACAGTGGTCTCGCACAAGACAGTGGTCTCGCACAAGACAGTGGTCTCGCACAAGACAGTGGTCTCGCACAAGACAGTGGTCTCGCACAAGACAGTGGTCTCGCACAAGACAGTGGTCTCGCACAAGACAGTGGTCTCGCACAAGACAGTGGTCTCGCACAAGACAGTGGTCTCGCACAAGACAGTGGTCTCGCACAAGACAGTGGTCTCGCACATGACAGTGGTCTCGCACATGACAGTGGTTTCGCACAAGACAGTGGTTTCGCACAAGACAGTGGTTTCGCACAAGACAGTGGTTTCGCACAAGACAGTGGTTTCGCACAAGACAGTGGTTTCGCACAAGACAGTGGTTTCGCACAAGACAGTGGTTTCGCACAAGACAGTGGTTTCGCACATTACAGTGGTTGCACACAACACAGTGGTTTCGCACAAGACAGTGGTTTCACACAGGACCATGGTTTTTCAGAAGACAGTGGTTTTGCACAGGACAGTGGTTCGCACAGGTAAGTGGTTTTGCATAGGTGAGTGGTTTTGCACAAGACAGTGGTTTCGCACAAGACAGGGGTTTTGCACATGATAGTGGTTTCTAAGAAGACAGTGGTTTCGCACAAGACAGTGGTTTCGCACACTCTACCACACCCACCACACTACCACCCTTACCCCTCAATCACCCCAACAACTCTACCGCCCTACCACTTTTCCACCACCCTATCACCCACACCACCCTTTATCACCCCCACCCCACTACCATCCCCACCACTCTACCACCCCCACCTCTCTACCACCCCCACCACACTGCCACCCCCGCGACTCTACCACCCCCAACACTCTACCACCCCCCCACTCTACCACCCTCACCACTCTACCACCCACACGACTCTACCACCCACACGACTCTACCACCTCCACCCCTCTACTACCCCCACAACACTACCGCCCCCACCACTTTACCACCCCCTCAACACTACCACCCCCACCACCCTCTCACACCCACCCCTATACCACACCAACCCCTCAATCACCCCAACAACTCTACCACACTACCACTCTACCACCACCCTAAAACCCACACCACCCTTTACCACCCCCACCCACTACCATCCCCACCACTCTACCACCCCCACCTCTCTACCACCCCCACCACACTGCCACCCTGCCACTCTACCACCCCCACCTCTCTACCACCCCACTACATTACCACCCTACCACTCTACCACCCCACTACATTACCACCCTACCACACTACCACCCCCACCACTCTACCACCCTACCACACTACCACCCCCACCACTCTACCACCCCCACCACTCTACCACCCCCACCACATTACCGCCCCCACCACTCTACCGCCTTCCCACTCTACCACCCCCACCACTCTACCACCCCTCAACACTACCACCCCCACCACTCTACCACCCCTCAACACTACCACCCCTACCTCCCTCTCACACCCACCCCTCTACCACACCCACCACTCTACCACCCCCACCTCTCAATCACCCCAACAACTCTACCACCCTACCACTCTACCACCACCCTAACACCCACACCACCCTTTACCACCCCCACCCACTACCATCCCCACCACTCTACCACCCCCACCACTCTACCACCCCCACCACTCTACCACCCCCTTACACTACCACCCCCACCATTTTACCACCCCCTCAACAATACCACCCCCACCACTCTACCGCCCCCCTCAACACTACCACCCCCACCACCCTCTCATACCCACCCCTCTACCACACCCACCACTCTACCACCCCCACCCCTCAATCACCCCATCAACTCTACCACCTTACCACGCTACCACCACCCTAACACCCACACCACCCTTTACCACCCCCACCCACTACCATCCCCACCACTCTACCACCCCCACCACTCTACCACCCCCACCACTCTTCCACCCCCTTACACTACCACCCCCACCATTTTACCACCCCCTCAACAATACCACCCCCACCACTCTACCGCCCCCCTCAACACTACCACCCCCACCACCCTCTCATACCCACCCCTCTACCACCCCCACCACTCTACCACCCCTCAACACTACCACCCCTACCTCCCCCTCACACCCACCCCTCTACCACACCCACCACTCTACCACCCCCACCTCTCAATCACCCCAACAACTCTACCACCCTACCACTCTACCACCACCCTAACACCCACACCACCCTTTACCACCCCCACCCACTACCATCCCCACCACTCTACCACCCCCACCACTCTACCACCCCCACCACTCTACCACCCCCACCACTCTACCACCCCCTTACACTACCACCCCCACCATTTTACCACCCCCTCAACAATACCACCCCCACCACTCTACCACCCCTCAACACTACCACCCCCACCACCCTCTCATACCCACCCCTCTACCACACCCACCACTCTACCACCCCCACCCCTCAATCACCCCATCAACTCTACCACCTTACCACGCTACCACCACCCTAACACCCACACCACCCTTTACCACCCCTACCACACTCAATGTGAGGCTATAGATCCTTGGAAACCGAAATAAACCGTTTGCGACTAAGTATGTGAGACCGATGCGCCACAGTTACGCCATTTGTGCAGGTTGTCGAGTTGTAAAGAGGTCCGTATATTTGTTGTTAGGCTTGATGTATCATTCGCGTAGTTTAGGGTCTCTGCTCATTCATCTCCAATCATCATTTTCCATTATATTTTCTTTTAACGTTTAGGTAATTTGAAGTCGTAACAATGTAATTTAATGTAGGGTACAGTTTTGTTCACTCATACGAAATTATTTCCCACGTTAGCTAAATGTACGTCAAGCGTATGGTGGAAGAATAGTAAGAAATATCTGTAAATAATATTGAATTATGCATTTTATCTACGTTAGATATTACATATACAGTTGGCAAAACAAGTAGGAATGAATTTTACTGAATATTAGTGCATAACTACTTCGGAAGTCAAAGACAACTGTTGCTCTTACTGAGAAATTTATTGATAGCATACGTAACTAACACGTATGACGAGTTAGAAAAGCAGTGTCAAATTCCTATTTTGTTAAATATTTTTATTTTATTTTATTTTTATTCTTATTATTACTACTTTAATTTCTTTATTTATTTTTTCTTTTAGAATGCGAAACAAGATGTTGGATGTTCGTATCGTATCGGCCAGGTGATTTCAGAGATATGTATTCAGAAATTCCGGTAAACATTAGCATAGACTAGCACGAAAGTTATGTTTTAATTTTCTATTCATGCCAGCAAACGCCAGAGGCGTCTGACTTGTCCAGCTTCTTTATCAGATTTAAAAACCTATAGGCGTATAAGCGACCCTGCCTTCAAAACCCAAGTGCGGAGTTCAAGCGACCATGCCTAGCACATACACGTGAATAACCACATGTGTATCCTGCGTGCGTGCGGCGGCGACGACGACGTTCGCGAGAAGACAGGGTCTTACATAGTAAAAATATGGTGCGCAGAGCACGAGTAGACAGCGACTCCGCTCAGGTTATAACGACGTACGGCGGACGGAACGCCTGCGAGAGACCGGCACATGTAAACAATACTATACGCGGCAAGCGGTATAGGCAGCCCGAATTCCACATTCGGGCTCACATACACGATGAAACCCCGATAGAAATATCTGCCCCTGCTGCTTCCTTCCGTCTCTCCTTACGTGTCCCCCCTAAACACAACTTACTAATTTGCAATTCACGTGTGTCACAACTCGAAACACGTACAATGTTTTCGCAAAGTATCCCTCCAACTCGCTACGTCTTTCGTGCCTCCTGGCGGCTCCCATCATTCCAAATGCACCCTCACACACACACGTTAAAACCCCGATAGTGTGCCCACAGCGTTGCTACACATCGCAACTCTCCAAATTTTGCCTTTCCCTTTTCCCTTCAAAACTTCGACAACACGCAAACTTTTACTTCACGTGTCGAGCGCCTAACCTCGCCAGTTGGCAACACTGTGCCCGCCCGAAATATCAGCCCCTGCCAGTCGGTGCATCTCTCCTCTCCCAGCTAACACATTAAACATTCACGTTTTACACACCTCGAAGAACGTACAATTGCTTGTCATAACAACATAGCAAAACATCCTACTTGCTACTGTTTTTCGTGTCTCGTGCCGGCTCCCATCATTCCAAATTCATGCCCACATACGCATTAAAATCCACATACAAGACCCACAGCGTTGCTGCAGTACACAACTCTCCAATTCTGCCTTCTCCTTTTCACTTCAAAACTTCGACAACAGCGAAACTTTACTATCCGTGTCTGGGGGCCAAAGCTCACCCCTCGAGCCGAAATATCAGCCCCTGCTGCTTCCTTCCGTCTCTCCTTACGTGTCCCCCCTAAACACAACTCACTAATTTGCAATTCACGTGTGTCACAACTCGAAACACGTACAATGTTTTCGCAAAGTATCCCTCCAACTTGCTACGTCTTTCGTGCCTCCTGGCGGCTCCCATCATTCCAAATGCACCCTCACACACACGTTAAAACCCCGATAGAGTGCCCACAGCGTTGCTACACATCGCAACTCTCCAAATTTTGCCTTTCCCTTTTCCCTTCAAAACTTCGACAACACGCAAACTTTTACTTCACGTGTCGAGCGCCTAACCTCGCCAGTTGGCAACACTGTGCCCGCCCGAAATATCAGCCCCTGCCGGTGCATCTCTCCTCTCCCAGCCAACACATTAAACATTCACGTTTTACACACCTCGAAGAACGTGTCATTACATAGCAAAACATCCTACTTGCTACTGTTTTTCGTGTATCGTGCCGGCTCCCATCATTCCAAATTCATGCCCACATACGCATTAACATCCACATACAAGACCCACAGCGTTGCTGCAGTACACAACTCTCCAATTCTGCCTTCTCCTTTTCACTTCAAAACTTCGACAACAGCGAAACTTTACTATCCGTGTCTGGGGGACAAAGCTCACCCCTCGAGCCGAAATATCAGCCCCTGCTGCTTCCTTCCGTCTCTCCTTACGTGTCCCCCCTAAACACAACTCACTAATTTGCAATTCACGTGTGTCACAACTCGAAACACGTACAATGTTTTCGCAAAGTATCCCTCCAACTTGCTACGTCTTTCGTGCCTCCTGGCGGCTCCCATCATTCCAAATGCACCCTCACACACACGTTAAAACCCCGATAGAGTGCCCACAGCGTTGCTACACATCGCAACTCTCCAAATTTTGCCTTTCCCTTTTCCCTTCAAAACTTCGACAACACGCAAACTTTTACTTCACGTGTCGAGCGCCTAACCTCGCCAGTTGGCAACACTGTGCCCGCCCGAAATATCAGCCCCTGCCGGTGCATCTCTCCTCTCCCAGCCAACACATTAAACATTCACGTTTTACACACCTCGAAGAACGTGTCATTACATAGCAAAACATCCTACTTGCTACTGTTTTTCGTGTATCGTGCCGGCTCCCATCATTCCAAATTCATGCCCACATACGCATTAACATCCACATACAAGACCCACAGCGTTGCTGCAGTACACAACTCTCCAATTCTGCCTTCTCCTTTTCACTTCAAAACTTCGACAACAGCGAAACTTTACTATCCGTGTCTGGGGGACAAAGCTCACCCCTCGAGCCGAAATATCAGCCCCTGCTGCTTCCTTCCGTCTCTCCTTACGTGTCCCCCCTAAACACAACTCACTAATTTGCAATTCACGTGTGTCACAACTCGAAACACGTACAATGTTTTCGCAAAGTATCCCTCCAACTTGCTACGTCTTTCGTGCCTCCTGGCGGCTCCCATCATTCCAAATGCACCCTCACACACACGTTAAAACCCCGATAGAGTGCCCACAGCGTTGCTACACATCGCAACTCTCCAAATTTTGCCTTTCCCTTTTCCCTTCAAAACTTCGACAACACGCAAACTTTTACTTCACGTGTCGAGCGCCTAACCTCGCCAGTTGGCAACACTGTGCCCGCCCGAAATATCAGCCCCTGCCGGTGCATCTCTCCTCTCCCAGCCAACACATTAAACATTCACGTTTTACACACCTCGAAGAACGTGTCATTACATAGCAAAACATCCTACTTGCTACTGTTTTTCGTGTATCGTGCCGGCTCCCATCATTCCAAATTCATGCCCACATACGCATTAACATCCACATACAAGACCCACAGCGTTGCTGCAGTACACAACTCTCCAATTCTGCCTTCTCCTTTTCACTTCAAAACTTCGACAACAGCGAAACTTTACTATCCGTGTCTGGGGGCCAAAGCTCACCCCTCGAGCCGAAATATCAGCCCCTGCTGCTTCCTTCCGTCTCTCCTTACGTGTCCCCCCTAAACACAACTCACTAATTTGCAATTCACGTGTGTCACAACTCGAAACACGTACAATGTTTTCGCAAAGTATCCCTCCAACTTGCTACGTCTTTCGTGCCTCCTGGCGGCTCCCATCATTCCAAATGCACCCTCACACACACGTTAAAACCCCGATAGAGTGCCCACAGCGTTGCTACACATCGCAACTCTCCAAATTTTGCCTTTCCCTTTTCCCTTCAAAACTTCGACAACACGCAAACTTTTACTTCACGTGTCGAGCGCCTAACCTCGCCAGTTGGCAACACTGTGCCCGCCCGAAATATCAGCCCCTGCCGGTGCATCTCTCCTCTCCCAGCCAACACATTAAACATTCACGTTTTACACACCTCGAAGAACGTGTCATTACATAGCAAAACATCCTACTTGCTACTGTTTTTCGTGTATCGTGCCGGCTCCCATCATTCCAAATTCATGCCCACATACGCATTAACATCCACATACAAGACCCACAGCGTTGCTGCAGTACACAACTCTCCAATTCTGCCTTCTCCTTTTCACTTCAAAACTTCGACAACAGCGAAACTTTACTATCCGTGTCTGGGGGCCAAAGCTCACCCCTCGAGCCGAAATATCAGCCCCTGCTGCTTCCTTCCGTCTCTCCTTACGTGTCCCCCCTAAACACAACTCACTAATTTGCAATTCACGTGTGTCACAACTCGAAACACGTACAATGTTTTCGCAAAGTATCCCTCCAACTTGCTACGTCTTTCGTGCCTCCTGGCGGCTCCCATCATTCCAAATGCACCCTCACACACACGTTAAAACCCCGATAGTGTGCCCACAGCGTTGCTACACATCGCAACTCTCCAAATTTTGCCTTTCCCTTTTCCCTTCAAAACTTCGACAACACGCAAACTTTTACTTCACGTGTCGAGCGCCTAACCTCGCCAGTTGGCAACACTGTGCCCGCCCGAAATATCAGCCCCTGCCAGTCGGTGCATCTCTCCTCTCCCAGCCAACACATTAAACATTCACGTTTTACACACCTCGAAGAACGTGTCATTACATAGCAAAACATCCTACTTGCTACTGTTTTTCGTGTATCGTGCCGGCTCCCATCATTCCAAATTCATGCCCACATACGCATTAAAATCCACATACAAGACCCACAGCGTTGCTGCAGTACACAACTCTCCAATTCTGCCTTCTCCTTTTCACTTCAAAACTTCGACAACAGCGAAACTTTACTATCCGTGTCTGGGGGCCAAAGCTCACCCCTCGAGCCGAAATATCAGCCCCTGCTGCTTCCTTCCGTCTCTCCTTACGTGTCCCCCCTAAACACAACTCACTAATTTGCAATTCACGTGTGTCACAACTCGAAACACGTACAATGTTTTCGCAAAGTATCCCTCCAACTTGCTACGTCTTTCGTGCCTCCTGGCGGCTCCCATCATTCCAAATGCACCCTCACACACACGTTAAAACCCCGATAGAGTGCCCACAGCGTTGCTACACATCGCAACTCTCCAAATTTTGCCTTTCCCTTTTCCCTTCAAAACTTCGACAACACGCAAACTTTTACTTCACGTGTCGAGCGCCTAACCTCGCCAGTTGGCAACACTGTGCCCGCCCGAAATATCAGCCCCTGCCGGTGCATCTCTCCTCTCCCAGCCAACACATTAAACATTCACGTTTTACACACCTCGAAGAACGTGTCATTACATAGCAAAACATCCTACTTGCTACTGTTTTTCGTGTATCGTGCCGGCTCCCATCATTCCAAATTCATGCCCACATACGCATTAACATCCACATACAAGACCCACAGCGTTGCTGCAGTACACAACTCTCCAATTCTGCCTTCTCCTTTTCACTTCAAAACTTCGACAACAGCGAAACTTTACTATCCGTGTCTGGGGGCCAAAGCTCACCCCTCGAGCCGAAATATCAGCCCCTGCTGCTTCCTTCCGTCTCTCCTTACGTGTCCCCCCTAAACACAACTCACTAATTTGCAATTCACGTGTGTCACAACTCGAAACACGTACAATGTTTTCGCAAAGTATCCCTCCAACTTGCTACGTCTTTCGTGCCTCCTGGCGGCTCCCATCATTCCAAATGCACCCTCACACACACGTTAAAACCCCGATAGAGTGCCCACAGCGTTGCTACACATCGCAACTCTCCAAATTTTGCCTTTCCCTTTTCCCTTCAAAACTTCGACAACACGCAAACTTTTACTTCACGTGTCGAGCGCCTAACCTCGCCAGTTGGCAACACTGTGCCCGCCCGAAATATCAGCCCCTGCCGGTGCATCTCTCCTCTCCCAGCCAACACATTAAACATTCACGTTTTACACACCTCGAAGAACGTGTCATTACATAGCAAAACATCCTACTTGCTACTGTTTTTCGTGTATCGTGCCGGCTCCCATCATTCCAAATTCATGCCCACATACGCATTAACATCCACATACAAGACCCACAGCGTTGCTGCAGTACACAACTCTCCAATTCTGCCTTCTCCTTTTCACTTCAAAACTTCGACAACAGCGAAACTTTACTATCCGTGTCTGGGGGACAAAGCTCACCCCTCGAGCCGAAATATCAGCCCCTGCTGCTTCCTTCCGTCTCTCCTTACGTGTCCCCCCTAAACACAACTCACTAATTAGCAATTCACGTGTGTCACAACTCGAAACACGTACAATGTTTTCGCAAAGTATCCCTCCAACTTGCTACGTCTTTCGTGCCTCCTGGCGGCTCCCATCATTCCAAATGCACCCTCACACACACGTTAAAACCCCGATAGAGTGCCCACAGCGTTGCTACACATCGCAACTCTCCAAATTTTGCCTTTCCCTTTTCCCTTCAAAACTTCGACAACACGCAAACTTTTACTTCACGTGTCGAGCGCCTAACCTCGCCAGTTGGCAACACTGTGCCCGCCCGAAATATCAGCCCCTGCCGGTGCATCTCTCCTCTCCCAGCCAACACATTAAACATTCACGTTTTACACACCTCGAAGAACGTGTCATTACATAGCAAAACATCCTACTTGCTACTGTTTTTCGTGTATCGTGCCGGCTCCCATCATTCCAAATTCATGCCCACATACGCATTAACATCCACATACAAGACCCACAGCGTTGCTGCAGTACACAACTCTCCAATTCTGCCTTCTCCTTTTCACTTCAAAACTTCGACAACAGCGAAACTTTACTATCCGTGTCTGGGGGACAAAGCTCACCCCTCGAGCCGAAATATCAGCCCCTGCTGCTTCCTTCCGTCTCTCCTTACGTGTCCCCCCTAAACACAACTCACTAATTTGCAATTCACGTGTGTCACAACTCGAAACACGTACAATGTTTTCGCAAAGTATCCCTCCAACTTGCTACGTCTTTCGTGCCTCCTGGCGGCTCCCATCATTCCAAATGCACCCTCACACACACGTTAAAACCCCGATAGAGTGCCCACAGCGTTGCTACACATCGCAACTCTCCAAATTTTGCCTTTCCCTTTTCCCTTCAAAACTTCGACAACACGCAAACTTTTACTTCACGTGTCGAGCGCCTAACCTCGCCAGTTGGCAACACTGTGCCCGCCCGAAATATCAGCCCCTGCCGGTGCATCTCTCCTCTCCCAGCCAACACATTAAACATTCACGTTTTACACACCTCGAAGAACGTGTCATTACATAGCAAAACATCCTACTTGCTACTGTTTTTCGTGTATCGTGCCGGCTCCCATCATTCCAAATTCATGCCCACATACGCATTAACATCCACATACAAGACCCACAGCGTTGCTGCAGTACACAACTCTCCAATTCTGCCTTCTCCTTTTCACTTCAAAACTTCGACAACAGCGAAACTTTACTATCCGTGTCTGGGGGCCAAAGCTCACCCCTCGAGCCGAAATATCAGCCCCTGCTGCTTCCTTCCGTCTCTCCTTACGTGTCCCCCCTAAACACAACTCACTAATTAGCAATTCACGTGTGTCACAACTCGAAACACGTACAATGTTTTCGCAAAGTATCCCTCCAACTTGCTACGTCTTTCGTGCCTCCTGGCGGCTCCCATCATTCCAAATGCACCCTCACACACACGTTAAAACCCCGATAGAGTGCCCACAGCGTTGCTACACATCGCAACTCTCCAAATTTTGCCTTTCCCTTTTCCCTTCAAAACTTCGACAACACGCAAACTTTTACTTCACGTGTCGAGCGCCTAACCTCGCCAGTTGGCAACACTGTGCCCGCCCGAAATATCAGCCCCTGCCGGTGCATCTCTCCTCTCCCAGCCAACACATTAAACATTCACGTTTTACACACCTCGAAGAACGTGTCATTACATAGCAAAACATCCTACTTGCTACTGTTTTTCGTGTATCGTGCCGGCTCCCATCATTCCAAATTCATGCCCACATACGCATTAACATCCACATACAAGACCCACAGCGTTGCTGCAGTACACAACTCTCCAATTCTGCCTTCTCCTTTTCACTTCAAAACTTCGACAACAGCGAAACTTTACTATCCGTGTCTGGGGGCCAAAGCTCACCCCTCGAGCCGAAATATCAGCCCCTGCTGCTTCCTTCCGTCTCTCCTTACGTGTCCCCCCTAAACACAACTCACTAATTTGCAATTCACGTGTGTCACAACTCGAAACACGTACAATGTTTTCGCAAAGTATCCCTCCAACTTGCTACGTCTTTCGTGCCTCCTGGCGGCTCCCATCATTCCAAATGCACCCTCACACACACGTTAAAACCCCGATAGAGTGCCCACAGCGTTGCTACACATCGCAACTCTCCAAATTTTGCCTTTCCCTTTTCCCTTCAAAACTTCGACAACACGCAAACTTTTACTTCACGTGTCGAGCGCCTAACCTCGCCAGTTGGCAACACTGTGCCCGCCCGAAATATCAGCCCCTGCCGGTGCATCTCTCCTCTCCCAGCCAACACATTAAACATTCACGTTTTACACACCTCGAAGAACGTGTCATTACATAGCAAAACATCCTACTTGCTACTGTTTTTCGTGTATCGTGCCGGCTCCCATCATTCCAAATTCATGCCCACATACGCATTAACATCCACATACAAGACCCACAGCGTTGCTGCAGTACACAACTCTCCAATTCTGCCTTCTCCTTTTCACTTCAAAACTTCGACAACAGCGAAACTTTACTATCCGTGTCTGGGGGCCAAAGCTCACCCCTCGAGCCGAAATATCAGCCCCTGCTGCTTCCTTCCGTCTCTCCTTACGTGTCCCCCCTAAACACAACTCACTAATTAGCAATTCACGTGTGTCACAACTCGAAACACGTACAATGTTTTCGCAAAGTATCCCTCCAACTTGCTACGTCTTTCGTGCCTCCTGGCGGCTCCCATCATTCCAAATGCACCCTCACACACACGTTAAAACCCCGATAGAGTGCCCACAGCGTTGCTACACATCGCAACTCTCCAAATTTTGCCTTTCCCTTTTCCCTTCAAAACTTCGACAACACGCAAACTTTTACTTCACGTGTCGAGCGCCTAACCTCGCCAGTTGGCAACACTGTGCCCGCCCGAAATATCAGCCCCTGCCGGTGCATCTCTCCTCTCCCAGCCAACACATTAAACATTCACGTTTTACACACCTCGAAGAACGTGTCATTACATAGCAAAACATCCTACTTGCTACTGTTTTTCGTGTATCGTGCCGGCTCCCATCATTCCAAATTCATGCCCACATACGCATTAACATCCACATACAAGACCCACAGCGTTGCTGCAGTACACAACTCTCCAATTCTGCCTTCTCCTTTTCACTTCAAAACTTCGACAACAGCGAAACTTTACTATCCGTGTCTGGGGGACAAAGCTCACCCCTCGAGCCGAAATATCAGCCCCTGCTGCTTCCTTCCGTCTCTCCTTACGTGTCCCCCCTAAACACAACTCACTAATTTGCAATTCACGTGTGTCACAACTCGAAACACGTACAATGTTTTCGCAAAGTATCCCTCCAACTTGCTACGTCTTTCGTGCCTCCTGGCGGCTCCCATCATTCCAAATGCACCCTCACACACACGTTAAAACCCCGATAGAGTGCCCACAGCGTTGCTACACATCGCAACTCTCCAAATTTTGCCTTTCCCTTTTCCCTTCAAAACTTCGACAACACGCAAACTTTTACTTCACGTGTCGAGCGCCTAACCTCGCCAGTTGGCAACACTGTGCCCGCCCGAAATATCAGCCCCTGCCGGTGCATCTCTCCTCTCCCAGCCAACACATTAAACATTCACGTTTTACACACCTCGAAGAACGTGTCATTACATAGCAAAACATCCTACTTGCTACTGTTTTTCGTGTATCGTGCCGGCTCCCATCATTCCAAATTCATGCCCACATACGCATTAACATCCACATACAAGACCCACAGCGTTGCTGCAGTACACAACTCTCCAATTCTGCCTTCTCCTTTTCACTTCAAAACTTCGACAACAGCGAAACTTTACTATCCGTGTCTGGGGGCCAAAGCTCACCCCTCGAGCCGAAATATCAGCCCCTGCTGCTTCCTTCCGTCTCTCCTTACGTGTCCCCCCTAAACACAACTCACTAATTTGCAATTCACGTGTGTCACAACTCGAAACACGTACAATGTTTTCGCAAAGTATCCCTCCAACTTGCTACGTCTTTCGTGCCTCCTGGCGGCTCCCATCATTCCAAATGCACCCTCACACACACGTTAAAACCCCGATAGAGTGCCCACAGCGTTGCTACACATCGCAACTCTCCAAATTTTGCCTTTCCCTTTTCCCTTCAAAACTTCGACAACACGCAAACTTTTACTTCACGTGTCGAGCGCCTAACCTCGCCAGTTGGCAACACTGTGCCCGCCCGAAATATCAGCCCCTGCCGGTGCATCTCTCCTCTCCCAGCCAACACATTAAACATTCACGTTTTACACACCTCGAAGAACGTGTCATTACATAGCAAAACATCCTACTTGCTACTGTTTTTCGTGTATCGTGCCGGCTCCCATCATTCCAAATTCATGCCCACATACGCATTAACATCCACATACAAGACCCACAGCGTTGCTGCAGTACACAACTCTCCAATTCTGCCTTCTCCTTTTCACTTCAAAACTTCGACAACAGCGAAACTTTACTATCCGTGTCTGGGGGCCAAAGCTCACCCCTCGAGCCGAAATATCAGCCCCTGCTGCTTCCTTCCGTCTCTCCTTACGTGTCCCCCCTAAACACAACTCACTAATTTGCAATTCACGTGTGTCACAACTCGAAACACGTACAATGTTTTCGCAAAGTATCCCTCCAACTTGCTACGTCTTTCGTGCCTCCTGGCGGCTCCCATCATTCCAAATGCACCCTCACACACACGTTAAAACCCCGATAGAGTGCCCACAGCGTTGCTACACATCGCAACTCTCCAAATTTTGCCTTTCCCTTTTCCCTTCAAAACTTCGACAACACGCAAACTTTTACTTCACGTGTCGAGCGCCTAACCTCGCCAGTTGGCAACACTGTGCCCGCCCGAAATATCAGCCCCTGCCGGTGCATCTCTCCTCTCCCAGCCAACACATTAAACATTCACGTTTTACACACCTCGAAGAACGTGTCATTACATAGCAAAACATCCTACTTGCTACTGTTTTTCGTGTATCGTGCCGGCTCCCATCATTCCAAATTCATGCCCACATACGCATTAACATCCACATACAAGACCCACAGCGTTGCTGCAGTACACAACTCTCCAATTCTGCCTTCTCCTTTTCACTTCAAAACTTCGACAACAGCGAAACTTTACTATCCGTGTCTGGGGGACAAAGCTCACCCCTCGAGCCGAAATATCAGCCCCTGCTGCTTCCTTCCGTCTCTCCTTACGTGTCCCCCCTAAACACAACTCACTAATTTGCAATTCACGTGTGTCACAACTCGAAACACGTACAATGTTTTCGCAAAGTATCCCTCCAACTTGCTACGTCTTTCGTGCCTCCTGGCGGCTCCCATCATTCCAAATGCACCCTCACACACACGTTAAAACCCCGATAGTGTGCCCACAGCGTTGCTACACATCGCAACTCTCCAAATTTTGCCTTTCCCTTTTCCCTTCAAAACTTCGACAACACGCAAACTTTTACTTCACGTGTCGAGCGCCTAACCTCGCCAGTTGGCAACACTGTGCCCGCCCGAAATATCAGCCCCTGCCGGTGCATCTCTCCTCTCCCAGCCAACACATTAAACATTCACGTTTTACACACCTCGAAGAACGTGTCATTACATAGCAAAACATCCTACTTGCTACTGTTTTTCGTGTACCGATCCCTCTACCACACCCACCCCTCTACCACCCCCACTACTCTACCACCCCCACCCCTCTACCCCCCACCCTTCTAACCTCCACCCCTCTCCAATCCCACCCATCTACCACCCCCACCCCTCTACAACCCCCCACCTCTCTACCGCCCTCACCCCTTTACCACTCCCATATCTCTACTACCCCACCTCTCTACTACCCCACCCCCTTCCACCCCCACCTCTGTACCATCCCCACCCTTCTACCACCTTGACACCTCTACCCCCCACCCCTCTAACCCCACCCCTCTACCACCCCTCCACTTTACCACCCCCACCACTCACCGATCCCACCCCTCTACCCCCATCCCTCTCCGATCCCACCCCTCTTCAACCCCCACTCCTCTAGCCCCACCCCTCTACCACCCCACCCCTCTACCAACTCCACCAGTCTACCACCCCCACCAGTCTACCACCACAACCCTTCTACCATGCTCTACAACCCCACCAGTTTACCACCCCCACCCCTCCTCGATCCCACCCCTCTACTATCCCCACCCCACTACCACCCCTATCAGTCCACCAGCCCCACCCCTCTTCCTCCCCCATCTGTTGTCCACCCATAGCAGTCTACCACCCCCACCAATCTACCACCCCAACCAATCTAAAACCCCTATCTGTTCATTACCCCATCGCTCTACCTCCCCCACCAATCTACCACCCACACCAATCTACAACCTCTATCAGTTTACCACCCCACCCCTCCACCACCCTCACCCCTCTACCACCCATATCAGTCTTCCACCCCACCCCTCTATCACACCCACCAGTTTTACATCCCCCACCAATCTACCACCCCACCCCTCTACTGACCCTACCTCTCTACCACCTTCACCAGTCTACCATTCCATTACTCTACCACCCCCTCTCCCTTTACCACCCCCACCAGTCTTCCACCCCCACCAGTCTAACACCCCCACCAGTCTACCACACCCACCAGTCTTCCACCCCCACCAGTCTACCACCCCCACCAGTCTACCACCCCCACCAGTCTTCCACCCCCATCTCTCTGGCACCCCCACCAGTCTACCACCCCCACCAGTGTTCCACCCCCACCTCTGTACCACCCCCACCACTCCACCGCCCCCCAGTCTACTGCACAACCCGTTTACCTACCCCCCCACCAGTCAATACACTTTCATTCATCAACCCCCTTCCCAAATCCAAACCCACTATAGAACCCAAGATAAACCGTGTAGGACTTACTATGCGCCAAAGTTACGCCGAGTGTGCAGTAGTTGAGTTGTAATTGAAGGCTGTCTGCTCATACATCTCCGTTTATCATTCTGCATTATGTTTTCTATCTAACGTTTTCGCTGTTTGAAGTCGTAACAGACGGAATTTAATGAAGGTTACAATTGTGTTCACCCGTACGCATTTATCGCCCCCTCGTTGCTAAATATACATCAAACGTATGGTGGAAAAAGAGTAAGAAATACTTGTAAATAAATTTTAATTGAGCGTTTTATCTACGTCGCATATTATATAAACAATTGGCAATATGAGTAGAAATGGCATTCACCTCATAACAGTGTATAAATACTTCGGAAGTAAGTGCCACCTGTTACTCTAACTGTGTACTGATTATGATAGCAAACGTAACTAACACATACGACGCATTCGAAAAGCTGTGTCAAATTATATTTTGTTTACTTAATTTTTTTATATTTATTTTTTTACGTGTTTTAAGATGTTTGATATTGCTAGCGGCCAGTTAATTTCACATCCAAGTCGTCCAACTCGTTGAGCGCCATTTTTATCTTTATTGTATCGTGACACACATTAAAGGAGTTTAAGCGTCCCTGCATTAATAACCCAAAATAGGTTCAAGCGACCATGCCTTGAAAATACACGTGTAAACTGCGTGGGTGCGGCGGCGACGACGTTGTTCGCGAGGAGACAAAAGTCTTACTTAAAAATTGACAGCATACGTAACTAACACATACGACTCGTACCAAAAGCAGTGTCAAATTCTAATTTAGTTAAATATTTTTATTTCATTTCATTTTTATTATTATTAATGCTTTATTTATTTATTTTTTTTATTATTTTATTTTTTTTTTTTTTTTTTTACAATGTGATATAAGAAGCTGGATGTTGGTATCGGGCAGTTAATTTCAGATATATGTTTTCAGAAATTGCGGTAGTCATAGGCATAGACCAGCACGTCAGTTATGTTTTAATTTTCCATTCACACTAGCAAACGCCGGGCGCACCTGACTTGTCCAGCGCCTTCATTAGATTTAAAAACCTACAGGCGTTTAAGCGTCCTTGCCTTTAAAACCCACATGCGGAGTTCAAGCGACAGCGACAGGATAAAGGCCAATTCACACTGTCCGTCACGTCACCGTCCGTCAGAACATTCCGCAATGTATTTCTAATGGCGGCATTCACACTGTCCGTCACCGGACCGTCACGTCACGTCAACGTCCGTCAAGCTTTCTCGAGAAGAATGTTTTGACGGAACGGCCGTCTGCTAACATCGGAAGTTAACCTATTTTCGTCACGCGAATTACATGTTGCAGTCGACGATTGCACTGTTTATATGCAAATGTGTCTTATTCATCTGTGTTGTTGTACCTCGTTTTAGGGGTAAATCTCAAATGTTTCAGGACGACTTAAATATTTTTGTCAATTGAGTGTCCCCCTAAAATCGAGGTCGGATATCTGAAACCAAAAAATGGTTTGTTACGTAACATTGTAACAGAAACGACTGAAGCAAACTGTTTATTTGAGTAAGATTGTAATTTGATTACGCATTTTTCATTAAATTACACTTTAAGTGAAAATGTCAGTTCTAATGAAAGACAAAAATTCAGTTGTTTACGTCGTATTAACAATGTCAGCATGCAAATCGTAATGGTTAAAGTATACAGGCGCTATTTATGCTCTTACAAGTTTGGTTTGATGTCTTCATATGTTTATTTTTTTCGCTTGAAAATAGATGTCGATGTTTTGAAATGTTGTTTCAGTTCCGAGTAAGTTGGCCAAAAACATACACTGTAAAGTTTTCTTTTTCCGTTAATAACATTTAGCGTTGTTGTTCCCTCAATTCTAGTATTAAACTATGACTTTCTACATAACAGATCGCCACTCATAATCTCACTTTCAACATCGCGTATTGAGATGGACGAATTGACGTGACGGACACGGACGGACAGTGTGAATACAACTTGACGTGACGGTTCCGTGACGTGACGTTGACGTGCGGACAGTGTGAATTGGCCTTAAATAGAAACGTTGACGAATATAATGGTGTAATAAGCGCCACTAGACTTCTTATACGTACCCTTGTCCGGTCAATAAAATTACTTATCCTTGTAAAGCGAACATTTTGTTGCAACGATGGCACACAACGCCGCTGCCGCACTAAGTATAAATTTAACCCCTACTCCAGCAGGGAGTCATTATTTGAGGGATTGACTAGTTTCTAATTAACATGCTTGTCACGATTTGTAAGAACGTTAGGAAGAAAAGTAAAAGCACAGATTTTACTTTACGTCAGAATGCAGTTACGTTTCGTGATATAACTCCGAAATCGAAACAAATATATTGACAAACATATCTGGAATAACCACAAATCAGCGACGCTTACAATGACGTAGCATACGACGTCTTTGTTCAAAGCGACGGGTGGTACTGTACACTAGAACTGATCCCAATTTCTTCGCATTATAGCCTAGTTTTCTACATCTACCATTTTCCACAAAATGATTACTACTTCCATAAACAGTTGATTTCCACTAACTGAAGCAAAATACACTTTACATAGACTTTAGACTGAAAACATAAATGATAATTATACGTTTAATACTTCGCATAAGATTAACTGTATTATACTTTAATTGTGAATGAAGCTTGCACGGGATGCAGTATCGATAAATCTCGAACGCGCGACCACACTTCGATACATATTTTACGTCTGTAAGAAACTACATTCGAAAATCACGTTTATTTAAAAACATATTTAGGCCTACGTACCAAGGTGTATTCTAACCTTTGTACATACACATTTAAATATCCCAGTTCCATTATTATCGGCGGTTTGCAATAAGCATAAATATAAACGTTGATTGTTAAAATTACGTAATATATGACGCACTTGAGCCACTTTTTCAGCTTATCGAGTTTCCTAAATTAATGAAAATTGAGAGAAGTTCATTCGTTATAATACTGATCTATTAAAGTTTAAAGTACTGTTCAGTGAAAACCATGTTCGAGATTTGTTCTTTTGCATAACACTGGGCATTCCTATGACTAAACTGCAAATAAATATAAGTCTGCATGCATTCCCACAGGAATTTTTACGCCTCACGTGGTATCCTGTGCTTTACTTGCTGACGTGCAGTGTCGTATGCTTTACATGCCACTAAACTACTACCAGTGAATAACAAGCAATCACATTGCTAATTATAAATCATTGTTAATAAAGTTACTGATTTGCTGAGCGGACGACGGTACATTAAAGAACTCATGAACCATAGAGCAGTAACAGCATTAATTATATCAACACAAAGGATTATTCCCCTCAGTGTATGTGATGAGGTTTTCAAAGAGCCTTCAACGGTCGCCGCCAACAGCACACTATGACGCCGCTTTTATAAGTGAAACTGTCACCTCTTTTCCGCATTCAAATGTCACCACTACTAGAAACCCATCTGTGTTTTCGTATGTGTAAGGTGCTTCCAGAAGGACAGATAAAAATTGTAAGGAATGGCAATGATTCTGACAAAATTTTGCAGTAATGACGATTTTATAACGACATAAATCAAATTAGGACCAACGGAAACAATAAGAATGGAAAACAAGCTAATATGACTGCGCTACAGATCCTCTTGCCAACAAAACTTTATTCACACGGTATACTGTAGAAATTGTGGGCTGTTCCAATGTGTTACATCGAACAAGATGACGGTTAGCGTCATGACGTCATGAGTCAAAGCAGACAGGTGGTATCGGAAAATCAAGTATTGCCAGATTTTTTGATAAAATACTAGAAGTCTCGATACACTAGTCTTTGTGAAGCTGAAGAGCCGTATTTGGCTATCTTCACAATGGTGACTGCTACCAAAATATTCCATGTAACGGCTTATTAAGTATCTGTCACTCTGACGTCATTCGCGAGTGATTCATATGAATCTCGAAACATCGTACATGAAAATGTTCAAATGTTTGTATAGCTTATGGGACTTAACTATGGGGTCATCAGTCCCTAAACTTACAAACTACTTATGAACTAACTAATACTAAGGACGGCACAAATATCCATGCCCGAGGGGGGATTCGAACCTCAGTCCCCTCGGCCACCGCGGCTGGCTATCGTACATGAATAAACTGTAATGAGCCCAAAGCAAAGACCCTACGGAATCTCTTCATTCGCCGTATCTTACAGTTTAGTTCCTATATATTATAGGACAATGTTTCGTTTTATTGCTCAAGATTTTTTCTACCACCATGTACCGTTTTTATTATTATGATATTTAGCAACGACGATGTTTTCTATTGCCACATAACAGAAATGCAATAACGACATTTATATTTTTAATATGGCGAGAGCGTGACAAAACCTCATCCCAGCCCAAGAAGTGGTTTTCGCAGTTATGCCTAGATCCATAAAGCGTGAGAATTTAGGGGAATACCGATACACAACATTTTTAAAAATGGAATTGGCGAGTATTTTAAGAGCGTAACTACCGAAAGTAAATCACTTATTCACGTCAGTCTCAACAGTGAAACAAATGAAACGATAACATAGCAAAACGGTCACCGATCGCCAGAAAATAAATTCAGAACTCTCACACGAATGAAACGAAGCTAGCGTCCTTACCTTAGTAACGCCGTGAGTGTGTCAGATGAGTTTGCCCGTTCAAGAAGCCGCGGAAATCCTTCCTTCGCGACCTCTCTTATCAGCAAGCTCGCAACAAACGCAAGGCTTGGCTCGGAAAAAAACAAATGCGACGCAGAACAGAAAGCAGCTCACAGCCAGTGCTGCCAACTGCTGAGAGGGCGGCGGCAGCCACTGCAGTCCGGCGTTACCAATCGCCCTAAAAATTAGCCACGGGAGTTTTCAGCAAGTCGGGATAATGTTCTCTAGTTTTAGTTATACAACTGTTTCAACTTGAAAGTGCGGAAATAAAACTCGGTAATTTCCAACAATATTTACAATCGGCGTTACCGGGTCTCAAACGATATATATCGAACTTGCGAATATAAATCGATGACGTGGTTATGGATGTTTTTACTAAGGAGGTTAGAATAGGGGGCTATGACCTTAACGCCCCAGGAGTGAAGCGATTGTCGTCTTATTGCGGAGCCAATAACATTTGTGGTGACGAGTGTCTATCCGTCGTATTCTGAGTTCAAAGTGACACTTTACCTAAAAGGAAAAATAAGCTCACCTGCATTCATGGCCCCCACAGGAGATTGTGGGCCCTGGACCCAGAATCAGAGACGGACCCTCCCCCTGTCTTTCTTTACTGTTGTGTGCACTAGTTTGTAATTGTAAGTTTATATTCTTAATCATGCTCTTTTTGGAATGTACTATATCAAGGTATAAATTTGATACGGCAGGCTTCATTTATAAAGTAACATTATTTTACTTAAGATTGAGACTTTACTTACAATGACCACAGGAGGCCCACAAAGGTGGTCAGTTTAACATGGCCGGCCGCGGTGGCCGAGGGGACTAAGGCGCTCTAGTCACGGTCTGCGCGGCCACTACGGTCGGGGGTTCGAATCCCCCCTCGGGCATGGATATTTGTGCCGTCCAAGTTCTTAAGTAGTTCATAACTAGTTTGTAAGTTTAGGGACTGATGACCCCGTAGTTAAGTCCCATAGACTATACAAACATTTGAATTTAGTTTAACATGTTGGAAATTACAAGTCGCGGGGTGCAGTGCAGAACGTGAAATTCGTCTCATTTCTCTCATTAGCTGTGTGAAGAAAAAATTAAGCTAGGAATTTATTTTAACTTTTTTTTAGAAAAAAAGCAATAGAAAGAACGGCGTTTGCTGTTTTTATTACGTACTTAACTGAAATCGCTGCAAAACGGTACCGTAGAGAATCGAAGGGACAAAAAGAAATGAAAAGAAAGACATTCGTTTTACGCTGGAAGACTTCCTTATTAGGACTGCCTGGTAGTGTGTACAGCCCGATCTGAAATCGCAGACGCTTGTCTTCGTACATTGTCTGCTCAAGCTTATTTTATGTTAACTTTTTGTTATCCAAGTGTTTTCGTAATTGAATGGTCGTCAGCTACAAATGGTGTTTCAAAACTTCAAGTTGTCAGAAAGTAAAACTCTTTTGCGCAGTACTTTTGTTTTCCGGTTCGACACTAAACAGGTGTTGGTGGGTACAATTTGTTATTACTTGTTCAGATCGTAATATTAAAGAAATATCGAGCGATGTCGTGAGGAAATCGTACAGTATCCATCACTGGTAACAAATGTGTGGCTGATGTAAATAAGTTATCGAGGACGACGAACAGAGCCACATAAACGCTCGCATTGCCGCTATACACGCAGAGACCGAGCAGTCATCAGGGATTCTGCGCTGTGCGTTGCTTTCGACACACGCCAGCTCTTAGTGGCTGAGGATACTCTAACAAAATATTCGCTACTTTGTGTACAGGCTTAACAACTAGTCCAGTCAAATGGTAGTTTGAAGTCGAAAAATTTGTGTAATTGTTTTTAGTGGTTTATTTTAGGTTTTTTGGGGTGCTGAACACGAATCTGAAGTTTTCCAACAAAAATTCCCTCGGGAAATATGAGAAATCGCCAAAAAAAACAACTAAAAATCACATTTTTTTGCGGTTATCAACATATAACTCATAAAGCAAGCTATTTACACGAAAAGTGGCCGAGTAGTAAAATAAAGAGAAGAAAATTACCTACAATTTATGTCTCTAACATTTTTCTGTAAGTCGTATGGTTTCCATAAAAAACAGTGGTAAAATATCAGGAAAAATCAATCATTTTTTGAAAACAGCAAAAAAGAACATTAATATATAGTTTTTATTTCTTGAAATTAAAGATTATTGTAAATCGTTATAAAAGAGTCCACCTATTCTGATGATGACATTATCAAATTCGGGATCTCCTTGTTGGCAAGCTACAATAAATCTTGCCTTTAGGTATTGAGGATGGTCGAAGGTGTTCACATCTGCTTGTTGAGTAATTGATTTGCTCTGTTCTATGGATGCGAATATAGCTATACATATATTGTATTGTGATCAGATGGTGGAGCGTTTATAAATGGTAGACAAGCAACATAGGTTGTATGAAAGGGAACACTACTTGTGATTTGCTCCATGAAGCCACTCCATCCTGGAATTCCAGGCACATCTTTCCACTTGCCATAAAGCGAAAGTAGATCTGATAAAGAGGGTAATATTGAATCAGGTGATACAAATAGCTGTTTGAGATCCTCAATGTTGATATTCTTTAAACCAAGAGAACGTGTCTTCTCAAAATGTTTTAAGGAAACAGCTCCCATCTCACCAATTAGTGGAGCTGGTATTGGTTTCTTTACTTGGACAATTCTTTGATCCGGAGCAATGGCATTTCTAGGAGTAATCAAATGTATTCCTCCCATTGCATGGAAGGTATTATATCCATCCAATGTACATGTGTTAAAACCAGCGTTGTCATGAACAAATTGATGGAAAGCTGTCGGATCTATTTGCAGTGGTGACCTCATGATTGCTGACACTTCAAGACGAACAGCTTCGGAATAAGAGGCGCAAAATCCCCGGGATGAACAACATCAATCAGTTTTCCTGATCCATACTTCTTATAAAAGAAAGCTGATAGCCCAATTTGCAACGTGGAAAGGAAAGAAGTTGGCCTGACAGCACTAATAACACTGTGTGAAATGGCAACTTTTTTTTCCCACTTGTTCGCTTCTTCTTGAGTATCAGTCTTTCCAAGGAAAATTTGAGAACCTCCGGGACAAGGCTTCCATTTTCGTCCATGAAAGAGTCTGGAGGAGGATAGTCGTCCACAGCATACGGTATTGATCGTATCTCTTCGAGAATTACATCAGCTGCTGTCTCAACTAATCGAAGACGTTCTTCCCGTTCTGACGAACTTCTTTCCATGTACCGCGCTTCAGTCAAAATCTTCTGGCCTGTATTCTTTAAACATACGACCGTATTCTGTTTGATCTTTGATACGGTAATATCTTCCCCATATCTATCCAATAAATGTTCTTCTTTCAGGAATTAAGTTGCCCTCTATCTGAGTTATTTACTGATATGATGAAAACTGACATTCCGTGTCATTCCTTTCCATAAAATTGAAAATGTAATTCATAGCCCTCTGAATCTCTTCAACATAAGGGCCAACGGTTTTCTTTTTATCAGTGTTGGACCTACTAATGTAAAGATTTTTTAAACATTTATCGTGGTACTTACAGTCAGCAGCCACCATGTATGTTATCGGCTGGATCCTGTTAATAACTGCTGCACCGAAATCATCTCCACGTAGTTGAGCCTGTTTCACAACTGTGTCTTTCATCTCAATGTTCGTCACCAGATGCACCAAATTACGTTTTTGAGGAGGCAGTCTTTGTTGTGACCGTGCGTAATCTTCAGGAATACCTGTTCCACACACAAAACCATGTGTTTTCCAATGGAAATAGTCAGAGGATGATCTTAATTTTCCTGAAGATGTGCTTGCTTCAGCAGCTTTCTTCAAGTAGGCAGCTATCATTCATTCACGTAACTTTTCTGGCGTGAAACATGTACGCTGACAGATGTTTTACCCGCCAAAACAGCCACGTTCCTATCATTTCTTTTTTTTTATTAACATCACGTAAAGTTTATATTCCTTTTTCCTTGACCACTATCACTGCACCCTCACCTAAATATTTTTCACAAATAAAACACCACCCGACATTGCGCCCGAGTTGTTGCGCTATATCTCAACGAAAACATTCGAACATAGCGTCATGTCTTTGAGAGAAAGGGAAATAACACGATCACGGCAGCGAACGTACACAAACTGGAGAGTTGAGGACAGTTGGGTGTTTCGGCAGGAAGACCACCCTCCCCCCCCCCCCCTTCGCCTGTCATAAACTTAAGGGCAGCGGCCGCAAAGGTGAGACGGAGGGGCGGGCAGCAGCCACAGGTAGACGGACGGCGTGGGCGCGCAGCTGACTGCACAAAGGACAAAGAGAAGAGCTGCTTCCATGGTTCGCAAGGTAAACACGTTGAAAGGCAAGGAACTGCTGATGAAATAATCCACCCGAAAAAAAACTTGTTTTTTCTATTTTCCATAATTTACTGATTTCAGCGCTTTTTCAACGCTGTTTTACGTGGAAACCATACGACGTACAAAAAAATGTTACAGACATAAATTGTGGGTAATTTTCTCCTCTCCATTTTATTACTGGGCCACTTTTTGTGTAAATAGCTTGCTTTTCAAGTGACAAGCTAAAAACCACTGACAATTGCGATTTTTAGTTGTTTTTTGATGATTTCCCATATTTTCCGATGGAATTTTTGTTGGAAAACTTCAGATTCGTATTCAGCACCGCAAAAAAAAAAAAAAAAAAAAAAATAAGCCACTAAAAACAATTATACCAAATTTTTCGACTTTGAGCCCTTTTTGTGCACGATTTGACTGGACTAAACGCGTTTTCTCTCGGCAGGAGTCTTACGTATTGAGAACGTCTCTTTACTCGCACGTCGTGTGATCGTCCATTTTGAAGTGACAACAGAACTTTTGATCAAAACTTTTTTCTTTATACGACTGTATAGAAGACAGGAGTAACTTGAAGTCAGCCTCAGTTTTATCGCAGTTTTCAGCGCAAGACATAGTTTTCCAGTTGTAGACGATGACGGTTCGTAGTCAGTAGGGATGGCTCTGAAATTTCCATCATCAAACCACTTGTGAGTGCCGTCACCAGCAGCGAGAGGAAATGTTGAGCTGGCGAGTGATCCACAGGCTGCTGCTCCGGCCGTGTGGGGCGCCCTCCGTGTCTCGCCGAGACGAGCCCGAGTGTCAGCGACGAGGCGAGGCTGTGCACGCTGATACAAAAGGGTACGGCCAAACTTTCAGGAAACATTCCTCACGCAGAGAGAAAGAAAATATGTTATGTGGACATGCGTCCGGAAACGCTTAATTTCCATGTTAGAGCTCATTTTATTACATCTCTTCACATCACATTAATGATGGAATGGAAAACAGAAAACTCCTGATACAGTTCGTTTCCATCAAAACTAATTTTCAATTTCTTTCGCACTTTGGCCAAGTCTTTAAATGAAAATAGTTTTGGTTGACATAAGTCTAGCACTGATACAACTTCATACACATTGTCATTCCCACTAAAGCTGTACCATTTACCAAGATCGTTTAATAACCTTTCGTAAACAAGTGTGCACTCTTTTACTACAATATTCTTTTCTAAAGACATATTAACTTCAAATCCATAAAACGTATCCTCCTTACGACCCTCTATTTGTTTTTAACTTCCAACATAATCTCGTGAACATCTGTGGAAAGTGTGTCCTCTTTTTCTAAAATTCTGATTGCTTTACAACAAACAGGCAAAGTTGTTTTTGAAAAATACAGAAAGCACTCTGGTAGTGTTAGCGAATACTCGTTTATTTCGTCTTATTGTGAACCAATAAACTTCTAAATTAGGGGATGTGTTTTTTCCTCACCCCGTGCTACATAATACATCTTTAAAACTCGCCACGTCTTAACAAGACGGTCCACAGCTGACTCCAAAGACAACCATGCACTACAGTGTGTCGCTGTATTTCGCTGTAAACATGCTGAGCAAACTCGCAAAATGTTTTTAGTTCCTTCGAATTTTTTGATGATGTAGAAAAGTCTAAACATATTTTAAGAACTAGAGTTTCTACATCATATTTTAGAAGCTTGAATCCAAACTTAGCACAGTTATGTAAAATATGACAACAACAATTGGCTTTAAGTTTTCATTTTCTACTTTCAATTTAGTGAAGAGAGAATTGTGTTTCCCGAAATTAACTGATGCATTGTCCGCTGACTACGAATATACATTATTTAGTGTCAAACCATTTAACAATAAAATGGATTATACTTTGTTTTTGGTGGCTTCTGCAGATTCGTAGAAATCAAGAACTTCATTACATTTTCCCTTATCTTTGGAAAAGTGTGTTACAACTATCGGATAATGTTATTATTGCCCTTGTTTGAAACGTCTGAACCTAATGAAAACGGAACATTTTGCTTTAATTCGCTTAGTAGCTTCTCTTTAGCATAAGGCAGAAGCACATGTTTTACTAATGCCTCGCTTTTTGTTCGGCCGTATCTTACTTTCGTTGCCACTGAGGAATCTCTAAAAACATAAGGATATAGCTTATTACCACAATATTGAGAATTGTAAGAATGGTGGTGTTCACACCATGGTAAGTCAAAGTTAATTCCGTTGCAGTGACTTTGTCGTCTTCTGCAGAAAATTGTTTCGGCAAGAATTTAAGAAGCGACTGATTCTTCTTTTGTGTGGTAATATTCGCTTTGTGTCTTTCTGATTGTAAATGTTTATTCACAGCTTTCACTCCGGCGTACTTAACAGTAAATGAGATATTGCATATTCTGCACTCACACATGCACTCATCAGTATCGACTTTTTGTAGTCACTCTTTATAATTTTCTTCCTGCAACCATTCTTCACGGAACGAACTTAGATATCGTCTCTTCATTTCACTATTATTACTCTCTAATCTGAGTTAATGTAAGCTTGTCTGTTCACACACGATCCGAGTATTCCAAAAATTGCCGGTAAACTGATAACAAACAATGAACGAACGAACACAAATAATAGACGTCGCCATTTGACACGTTGCCGCAACAGTGTTTGCTTAATAATGTCCTAGTCGATTACTAACGACGCAACAATGAAAAATTTTCAGACGAAGAATAGAAAAGTAGCGTTTTGTTGCAATAAGAAATTGACATTTATATAAAGTTATTGACAATTACTAGAGAGGAACCGGCCGGGAATGGCCGAGCGCACTGAGGCGTCTTGCCACGGGGCGCGAGGCTGCTCCCGCCAGAGGTTCGAATCCCCGCCCCTCCACCTAGGGCATGCATGTTGTGTTAGTCCTTAGTTTAAGTTACGTTAAGCTCGATGTAGCTCGTCGCTACATGAGCATAGTACTTAAACAGCGCCGTAAAAAAAAAAAAAAAAATAAAAAAAAAATAAAAAAAATAAAAAAAAAAGTTAAGATGAAGGTTACATTCAAGTCCGGAGATGAGAGTGATTGTCCCGTAGACCCGGAGAATTCATTCCAAACCCGGAGATCTGGCAACCCTAGTCGCTGGGCACCAGCTCACAAATGGAGTCAAACCTGAGTGAAGAAATCTGTCTAATTTTAATAAGCCTTTTGAATTTACAAAAATGTTGAAATGTGTGTGAAATCTTATATTACTGTAGGATACACTGTACAGGAGTTGAAGTCATGAGAATTGAGCCACGTGAAATTGCATTTCAGACCGAATTTTGCTACAGACGCAGGTGAAACGGTCAAAGAGTGGGGCGAAAGACAATGGAGAGAGGAAGAATAAGGAGATGGAGTAACATATAATGCAATAAATACACACCCAGGCATCGATGGCCACTGACGCTAGTCGAAATATATTAACTCACTGCACTGCGGTTGTTCATTTCAAAGAACTGACACTCGACATCTGTCGTAATTTCCATGTGTCAGTTCTTTCGTTTCTGATTATGGAATAAGGGGCAACACATTAGTCATCGCCGTATCACGTCACTTTTCTGCGCTTTATTTTCATTCTACCTATCGGGGTGACGCGTGCTTATTTGCCGACTTGCCAATTTTTGAAGTAACAGATTATAAGAAAAATAAATTTTCCTATTCTGTGTTCTTGAAGGAGAAAAATTCTAACTTATGAGTAACATGCCTGTACAATACTAATTGTACGTTATATGAAAAGCACTTACCTATTACATACCAAGTTGCAAGAATTTCGGACGCACCATTACGAAGTGCAATGAAAGTGCTTCTGACCAATCTTGACTACCTCGGCCATGTACTGAAACGAATTCTGTAGTTTTCGTTGTAGAGAACGCAACAATGAACAATACCTATCGCCTGGCGACGCGGCAGTGGCAGGAACTACTGTAGGTCACGTGAGGAGGTACAGCGACGCTATGGTTAAACTAGCGTCGAAGAAGAAGACGCAAGAAGCTCACAATAAGTATGTGACCGGTGATATGGATAAATGTAATATCAGACAGCAATTTTTATAGCATTACGAACAACAGAAAGGAATACGAAATCTGCGAAAACTGCATAAATTTTGTAAAACAGAAATGAGCTTCAGAGATAGCAAGGAAACCCGTAGAAGCAATGTTCTGTCTATGGATTTTCGTTTTAGAAGGTGTCGAAATAAACGTTTTGTTTTGTGCGGAGCAGAGGGCATTGTTGCTGAAAGACCATACTATCTCAGGTTTTCATCAGAATCAAAGCGAGCAGTAGTTTACTTAGACGAAACGTGCATTCACACGCATTATACAGTAAAAAAATATTGGCAAAGTGATAGTGTGTGAGTAGTTTTGTCACACAAAAGTGCTGGTCAGAGTTTAATTGTGTTTGTGCAGGCAGAGACAGATGTTTCAGGGCTCAAAAACTAAAACATCCGACTATCACTCAGAAATGGATAGCAAACATTTTCAAAAATACGGCGAAACCCAACTTATGCCAGGCTTACTATCAATGTCTTTATCCCTTGTAATTACTCACAGCGTATTTACCCATTCGGAATGCTTCTAGTCATTGTAAGTGTTGATCATGTTTGACTGTAGTAATGTTTAACAATTTTTTTTTCCATAACGCGGGAAGAATAACACACTCAACTGCCATTGAAGGGCTTAGCAAAATCGCTTCAGGCTTAACATGTAACCGCAGTATCGAACATGGCATTCGAATTTCCAAATTAGATTTCGTCTTCTGCAAAATTAGTTGTGAGTAAACGCATGGCGCTTTAACAGGCTGGCAGCGCTCGACACATAAGAATATACTGGCGCAGGGATGGGCAAAAAATATCGATATATCAAAATATCGATATTTTTTGGAAATTTATCGATATTTAAGGACGATATTTTATTTTTCGATATATCGATATTAAATTTTGAATATCGAAAGCGATATTTTTAAAAGCCATCCTTTTTCTTTAATTACCGTTGGGCGTTGATAGGTGACAAGGAGGCATAGAATGCGTGGAGAGGAGATGGTTCAGTGCTGGCAACCTCTTTACTCCTGAGCAGCTCTTCCATTTGGTCGTGGCATGAAAAACTGTTGACCTAAAGTTCAGTTTCACAGCAAATTTCAAGCCAAGATTCTGTACCAAATGAGCTGAAGCAGTATCTTGATCAACCATATTTAGAGCGTAACAGTGATCCTCTGTAGTTTTGGGCTGACATGCCAAGCCTCTTCTGCTCCGTCTGAAAGAGTGGCTTCATTGATTAATTTAGTGATGCAAGACAACAGAAGTAGAATAACTGGTGAACATATAAAGCAAAGGGCTCTCCTAATGTCTGTTACTGATGACTACTGGCTCAATTAATTTTTTTCACATTGTGTTTCTTTTACTGATAATACATGTGCTTTTTTATTGATTAATGTTTAAAATTATAAAACATTTGTCAATTTTTAATTGTATATTGATGATTTCTGTGGTTTATATTAATATTATTAATTTAGCATTCTATGTAAAGATTTCACCGATCGAAATATCGATATTCTTATTTCAATAAAATCGATATTTTTGTACATATCGATATTTCTAAAACTTGGCCATCCCTATACCGGCGGCGGCGTGTACGCCAGACTGCTTCCCCCTCTCCGTGCCTACGGCTCACACACGAAGGCGCTGCCACAGTGGCGAGCAAGGAATCAGCCCTCCTCCCTCCCCTTGTTCTAAAGGGGCGGCCGGCAGGTATTCGCAGTTCCCGAAGACGCACACTCCGAGGTTTGGATTCGAATCCGCTCATGGGCATGCATGTTGAGTTTGTCCTTAAAAAAAATTAAAAAAGGGGGCGACGCAGATTTGCCGCCCCCCGAAAAGTGCCGCCCCGTGCGGCCGCACGTTTCGCACCTGCCTTGCGCCGGCCCGCCTGCAGTGTTACTACTAAGGTGACCATATTTTCTAGTTTCAAATTTGGGACACACAAATTTTGTAATTTGTATATACAGTAGAACCTCTCAAACTCGATTCCCGAAAACTCGACATTCCGTAAAACTCGACAGGGCTGGTGGATTAATGATGTGTGATGTACTGATGGAAAGCTTTACGTTATGGGCGGTGTAAATATATATATATATATATATATATATATATATATATATATACATATATATATATATATATATATATATTTTACTCCGCCCATAACGTAAAGCTTTTCATCAGTACATAGGCCGCCGGAGAACACTAGAGACTCAGACTAGGTTACTGGGTTTTCCAAGGTCGTCAACGCACCCTTTAGCTACCCAGCTGGGGCGGGCTATTGCTTGCACACGTTCGGCGATTTCTGTGGCCACTTTCCTTATCGTGCGGCCGCACGTTGACCTGGGATTCCCGGGCAGGTCATAAACTACCCTCGCTACATTCTCGTCACTGGGCATTCAGTTTAGTGTTTGTCGAGACACCGTTGTGATCAGTTGCCTTTGTTCGAAAGTGATTACCAATTGTTTAAACGAGTTTTGTGCAGGAATATAGAGCGACTATATATATATATATATATATATATATATATATATATATATATATATATATATATATATATATATATTTTTACACCGCCCATAACGTAAAGCTTTCCATCAGTACATCACACATCATTAATTCACCAGCCCTGTCGAGTTTTACGGAATGTCGAGTTTTCGGGAATCGAGTTTGAGAGGTTCTACTGTATATACAAATTACAAAATTTGTGTGTCCCAAATTTGAAACTAGAAAATATGGTCACCTTAGTAGTAACACTGCAGGGCCGGTGCAAGGCAGGTGCGAAACGTGCGGCCGCACGGGGCGGCACTTTCCGAGGGGGAGGGGCGGCGAATCTGCGTCGCCCCCTTTTTTAATTTTTTTTTAAGGACAAACTCAACATGCATGCCCATGAGCGGATTCGAATCCAAACCTCGGAGTGAGCGTCTTTGGGAACTGCGAATACCTGCCGGCCGCCCCTTTAGAACAAGGGGAGGGAGGAGGGCTGATTCCTTGCTCGCCACTGTGGCAGCGCCTTCGTGTGTGAGCCGTAGGCACGGAGAGGGGGAAGCAGTCTGGCGTACACGCCGCCGCCGGTATAGGGATGGCCAAGTTTTAGAAATATCGATATGTACAAAAATATCGATTTTATTGAAATAAGAATATCGATATTTCAATCGGTGAAATCTTTACATAGAATGCTAAATTAATAATATTAATATAAACCACAGAAATCATCAATATACAATTAAAAATTGACAAATGTTTTGTGTAAAACGTGAATGTTTAATGTGTTAGCTGGGAGAGGAGAGATGCACCGACTGGCAGGGGTTGATATTTCGGGCGGGCACAGTGTTGCCAACTGGCGAGGTTAGGCGCTCGACACGTGAAGTAAAAGTTTGCGTGTTGTCGAAGTTTTGAAGGGAAAAGGGAAAGGCAAAATTTGGAGAGTTGCGATGTGTAGCAACGCTGTGGGCACACTATCGGGGTTTTAACGTGTGTGTGAGGGTGCATTTGGAATGATGGGAGCCGCCAGGAGGCACGAAAGACGTAGCAAGTTGGAGGGATACTTTGCGAAAACATTGTACGTGTTTCGAGTTGTGACACACGTGAATTGCAAATTAGTGAGTTGTGTTTAGGGGGGACACGTAAGGAGAGACGGAAGGAAGCAGCAGGGGCTGATATTTGGGCTCGAGGGGTGAGCTTTGGCCCCCAGACACGGATGGTAAAGTTTCGCTGTTGTCGAAGTTTTGAAGTGAAAAGGAGAAGGCAGAATTGGAGAGTTGTGTACTGCAGCAACGCTGTGGGTCTTGTATGTGGATTTTAATGCGTATGTGGGCATGAATTTGGAATGATGGGAGCCGGCACGAGACACGAAAAACAGTAGCAAGTAGGATGTTTTGCTATGTTGTTATGACAAGCAATTGTACGTTCTTCGAGGTGTGTAAAACGTGAACGTGTAATGTGTTAGCTGGGAGAGGAGAGATGCACCGGCAGGGGCTGATATTTCGGGCGGGCACAGTGTTGCCAACTGGCGAGGTTAGGCGCTCGACACGTGAAGTAAAAGTTTGCGTGTTGTCGAAGTTTTGAAGGGAAAAGGGAAAGGCAAAATTTGGAGAGTTGCGATGTGTAGCAACGCTGTGGGCACTCTATCGGGGTTTTAACGTGTGTGTGAGGGTGAATTTGGAATGATGGGAGCCGCCAGGAGGCACGAAAGACGTAGCAAGTTGGAGGGATACTTTGCGAAAACATTGTACGTGTTTCGAGTTGTGACACACGTGAATTGCAAATTAGTGAGTTGTGTTTAGGGGGGACACGTAAGGAGAAGCAGCAGGGGCTGATATTTCAATCGGGGTTTTAATGTGTATGTGAGCAGGAATGTGGAATTGGGGCTGCCTATACCGCTCGCCGCGTGTAGTAATGTTTACACGTGCGGCTTTCTCGCAGGCGTTCCGCCCGCCGTACAACGTTATAAGCTGAGCGGAGTCGCTGTCAGCTCGTGCTCTGCGCACCACATTTTTACTTTGTAAGACCCTGTCTTCTCGCGAACGTCGTCGTCGCCGCCGCCGCCGCCGCCGCACGCACGCAGGATACACATGTGGGTATTCACGTGTATGTGCTAGGCATGGTCGCTTGAACTCCGCATTTGGGTTTTAAAGGCAAGGACGCTTAAACGCCTGTAGGTTTCTAAATCTAATGAAGGCGCTGGACAAGTCAGGAGCGCCCGGCGTTTGCTAGTGTGAATGGAAAATTAAAACATAACTGACATGCTGGTCTATGCCTATGACTACCGCAATTTCTGAAAACATATATCTGAAATTACCTGGCCGATACGATACGAACATCCAACATCCTGTATGGCATTCTAAAAGAAAAAATAAATAAATAAAGAAATTAAAGTAGTAATAATAAGAATAAAAATAAAATAAAATAAAAATATTTAACTAAATAGGAATTTGACACTGCTTTTCTAACACGTCATACGTGTTAGTTACGTATGCTATCAATAAATTTCTCAGTAAGAGCAACAGCCGGCTTTGACTTCCGAAGTAGTTATGCACTAATATTCAGTAAAATTCATTCCTACTTGTTTTGCCAACTGTATATGTAATATCTAACGTAGATAAAATGCATAATTCAATATTATTTACAGATATTTCTTACTATTCTTCCACCATACGCTTGACGTACATTTAGCTAACGTGGGAAATAATTTCGTATGAGTGAACAAAACTGTACCCTACATTAAATTACATTGTTACGACTTGAAATTACCTAAACGTTAAAAGAAAATATAATGGAAAATGATGATTGGAGATGAATGAGCAGACACCCTAAACTACGCGAATGATACATCAAATATACGGACCTCTTTACAACTCGACTACCTACACAAATGGCGTAACTGTGGCGCATCGGTCTCACATACTTAGTCGCAAACGGTTTATTTCGGTTTCCAAGGATCTATAGCCTCAGATTGACTGTCGCTTCAGTGGGGCAGCAGTTTGATTGGTGGAAGGAGGTTGATGAGTGAGGGTGTGTAGAGTAGTGGGGAGTGACGGAAGTGGCATAGTGGTGGAGGTGAAAGATAGATGGGGGTGGAGGAGTGGTGCGGTTGGTCGATTGTTGGGGGTGGTAGGGTGGTGGGGGAGGAAGAGGGGTGGGGGGTGGTAGTGTGGTAGGGGTGGTGGAGGGGTGGGGGTGGTAGAGGGGTGGGTGTGAGGGGGTCGTGGGGGTGGTAGCGTGATGGGTGTGGTAGTGTGGTGGGGGTGGTAGAGGGGTAGGGTTGGTAGTGTGGTGGGTGTGGTAGAGGGGTGGGGGTGGTAGTGTTGTGGGGGTGGTAGAGTGATGGGGGTGGTAGAATGGTGGGCGTGGTAGAGGGGTGGGTGTGAGGGGGTGGTGGGGGTGGTAGTGTTGAGGGGGTGGTAGAGTGGTGGGGGTGGTAGAGTGGTGGGGGTGGTAGAGTGGTGGGGGCGGTAGTGTGGTGGGGGCGGTAGAGTGGTGGGGGGTGGTAGTGTGGTGGGGGATGTAGAGTGGTAGGGTGGTAATGTAGTGGGGTGGTAGAGAGGTGGGGGTGGTAGAGTGGCTGGGGTGGCAGTGTGGTGGGGGTGGTAGAGTGGTGGGGATGGTAAAGGGTGGTGTGGGTATTAGGATGGGGGTAGCGTGGTAAGGTGGTAGAGTTGTTGGGGTGATTGAGGGGTGGGGGTGGTAGAGGGGTGGGTGTGGTAGAGGGGTGGGTGTGAGAGGGTGGTGGGGGTGGTAGTGTTGAGGGGGTGGTAGTGTGGTGGGGGCAGTAGAGTGGTGGGGGCGGTAGTGTGGTGGGGGATGTAGAGTGATAGGGTGGTAATGTAGTGGGGTGGTAGAGAGGTGGGGGTGGTAGAGTGGCTGGGGTGGCAGTGTGGTGGGGGTGGTAGAGTGGTGGGGATGGTAAAGGGTGGTGTGGGTATTAGGATGGGGGTAGCGTGGTAAGGTGGTAGAGTTGTTGGGGTGATTGAGGGGTGGGGGTGGTAGAGGGGTGGGTGTGGTAGAGGGGTGGGTGTGAGAGGGTGGTGGGGGTGGTAGTGTTGAGGGGGTGGTAGTGTGGTGGGGGCAGTAGAGTGGTGGGGGCGGTAGTGTGGTGGGGGTGGTAGAGTGGTGGGGGTGGTAGAGTGGTGGGGATGGTAGTGGGTGGGGGTGGTAAAGGGTGGTGTGGGTGTTAGGGTGGTGGTAGAGTGGTAGGGTGGTAGAGTTGTTGGGGTGATTGAGGGGTGGGGGTGATAGAGTTGTGGGTGTGGTAGAGGGGTGGGTGTCAGAGGGTGGTGGGGGTGGTAGTGTTGAGGGGTGGTAGAGTGGTGAGGGTGGTAGTGTGGTGGGGGTGGTAGAGTGGTGGGGATGGTAGTGGGTGGGGGTGGTAAAGGGTGGTGTGGGTGTTAGGGTGGTGGTAGAGTGGTAGGGTGGTAGAGTTGTTGGGGTGATTGAGGGGTGGGGGTGATAGAGTTGTGGGTGTGGTAGAGGGGTGGGTGTCAGAGGGTGGTGGGGGTGGTAGTGTTGAGGGGTGGTAGAGTGGTGAGGGTGGTAGTGTGGTGGGGGTGGTAGAGTGGTGGGGATGGTAGTGGGTGGGGGTGGTAAAGGGTGGTGTGGGTGTTAGGGTGGTGGTAGAGTGGTAGGGTGGTAGAGTTGTTGGGGTGATTCAGGGGTGGGGGTGGTAGAGGGGTGGGTGTGAGGGTGTGGTGGGGGTGGTAGTGTTGAGGGGGTGGTAGAGTGGTGGGAGTGGTAGTGTTGAGTGGGTGGTAGAGTGGGGGGGTGGTAGATTGGTGGGGGTGGTAGAGTGGTGGGGTGGTAGAGTGGTGGGGGTGGTAGATTGGAGTGGGCGGTAAAGTGGTGGGGGGGGGGGGTAGAGTGGTGGGGGTGGTAGGGTGGTGGGTGTGAGGGGATGGTGGGGGTGGAATTGTGGTGGGGGTGGTAGAGTGGTAGGGGTGGTAGTGTGGTGAGGTGATAGAGTGGTGGGGGTGGTAGAGTGGTGGGGGTGGTAGAGTGGTGGGGTGGTAGAGTGGCGGGGGTGGTAGTGTGGTAAGAATGGTAGAGAGGTGGGGGTGGTAGAGTGGTTGGGGGTGGTAGAGGGTTGGGGATGGTAGAGTGGTGGGGGTGGTAATGGGGTGGCGGTGGAAAAGGGTGGTGTGGGTGTTAGGGTGGTGGTAAAGTGGTAGGGCGGTAGAGTTGTTGGGGTGATTGAGGGGTAGGGGTGGCAGTGTGGTGGGTGTGGTAGAGTGTGCGAAACCACTGTCTTGTGCAAAACTGCTGTCTTGTGTGAAACCACCGTCTTGTGCAAAACCGCTGTCATGTGCGAAACCACTGTCATGTGCGAAAGCACTGTCTTGTGGGAAACAACTGTCTTCAGCGAAACCACTGTGTTGTGCGAAACCACTGTCTTCAGCGAAACCACTGTGTTGTGCTATACCACTGTCTCTTGCGAAACCACTGTCTTGTGCGAAACCACTGTCTTGTGCGAAACCACTGTCTTGTGCGAAACCACTGTCTTGTGCGAAACCACTGTCTTGTGCGATACCACTGTCTTGTGCGAAACCACTGTCTTGTGCGAAATAAATGCCTTGTGCGAACCCACTGTCTTGTGCGAAACCACTGTCTTGTGTGAAAACACTGTCTTGTGCTAAAACACTGTCATGTGTGAAACCACTGTCATGTGTGAAACCACTATTTTGTGCGAAACCACTGTTTTGTGCGAAACCACTCTTTTGTGCGACACCACTGTCCCGTGCCAAACCACTGTCATGTGCGAAACCATTCACCTGTGCGAAACCATTCACCTGTGCGAAACCACTCACCTTTGTGAAACCACTCAACTGTGCGAAACCACTGTCTCATGCGAAACCACTGTCTTCTGCGAAACCACTGTCTCGTGCGAAACCACTGTTTTGTGCAAAACCAATGTCTTTTGTGAAACCACTGTCTAGTGCGAAACAAACTATTGTGCGAAACCACTGTCTAGTGCGAAACCACTGTCTTGTGCGAAACCACTGTCTTGTGTGAAACCACTGTCTTGTGCGAAACCACTGTCTTGTGCGAAACCACTGTCTTGTGCAAAACCACTGTCTTGTGCGAAACCACTGTCTTGTGCGAAACCACTGTCTTGTGCAAAACCACTGTCTTGTGCGAATCCACTGTCTTGTGCGAATCCAATGTCTTGTGCGAATCCACTGTCTTGTGCGAATCCACTGTCTTGTGCGAATCCACTGTCTTGTGCGAAACCACTGTCTTGTGCGAAACCACTGACATGTGCGAAACCACTGACATGTGCGAAACCACTGACATGTGTGAAACCACTGACATGTGCGAAACCACTGTCTTGTGCGAAACCAATGTCATGTGCGAAACCACTGTCTTGTGGGAAACAACTGTCTTCAGCGAAACCACTGTGTTGTGCGAAACCACTGTCTTCAGCGAAACCACTGTGTTGTGCTATACCACTGTCTCTTGCGAAACCACTGTCTTGTGCGAAACCACTGTCTTGTGCGAAACCACTGTCTTGTGCGAAACCACTGTCTTGTGCGAAACCACTGTCTTGTGCGATACCACTGTCTTGTGCGAAAGCACTGTCATGTGCAAAAGCACTCACCTGTGCGAAACCACTGTCCTGTGCGAAACCACTGTCATGTGCGAAACCACTGTCTTGTGCAAAACCACTGTTTTGTGCGAAACCACTGTCTTGTGCAAAACCACTGTCTTGTGCGAATCCACTGTCTTGTGCGAATCCACTGTCTTGTGCGAATCCACAGTCTTGTGCGAATCCACTGTCTTGTGCGAATCCACTGTCTTGTGCGAAACCACTGTCTTGTGCGAAACCACTGACATGTGCGAAACCACTGACATGTGCGAAACCACTGACATGTGTGAAACCACTGACATGTGCGAAACCACTGTCTTGTGCGAAACCACTGTCATGTGCGAAACCACTGTCATGTGCGAGACCACTGTCATGTGCGAGACCACTGTCATGTGCGAGACCACTGTCATGTGCGAAACCACTGTCATGTGCGAGACATTTGCAATATCAAACATCTTAAAACACGTAATAAAAATAAATATAAAAAAATTAAGTAATCAAAATATAATTTGACACAGCTTTTCGAATGCGTCGTATGTGTTAGTTACGTTTGCTATCATAATCAGTACACAGTTAGAGTAACAGGTGGCACTTACTTCCGAAGTATTGATACACTGTTATGAGGTGAATGCCATTTCTACTCATTTCTACTCATATTGCCAATTGTTTATATAATATGCGACGTAGATGAAACGCTCAATTAAAATTTATTTACAAGTATTTCTTACTCTTTTTCCAGTATACGTTTGATGTATATTTAGCAACGAGGGGGCGATAAATGCGTAAGGGTGAACACAATTGTAACCTTCATTAAATTCCGTCTGTTACGACTTCAAACAGCGAAAACGTTAGATAGAAAACATAATGCAGAATGATAAACGGAGATGTATGAGCAGACAGCCTTCAATTACAACTCAACTACTGCACACACAGCGTAAATTTGGCGCATAGTAAGTCCTACACGGTTTATCTTGGGTTCTATAGTGGGTTTGGATTTGGGGAGGGGGTTGATGAATGAAAGTGTATTGACTGGTGGGGGGTAGGTAAACTGGTTGTGCAGTAGACTGGGGGCGGTGGAGTGGTGGGGGTGGTACAGAGGTGGGGGTTCTAGACTGGTGGGGGTGGTAGACTTTTGGGGGTGGCAGAGAGGTGGGGGTGTAGGACTGGTGGGGGTGGTAGACTGATATGGGTGGACAACAGATGGGGGAGGAAGAGGGGTGGGGCTGGTGGACTGATAGGGGTGGTAGCGGGGTGGGGATAGTAGAGGGGTGGGATCAAGGAGGGGTGGGGGTGGTAAACTGGTGTGGTTGTAGAGCATGGTAGAAGGGTTGTGGTGGTAGACTGGTGGGGGTGGTAGATTGGTGGAGTTGGTAGAGGGGTGGGGTAGGTAGAGGGGTGGGGGTGGTAGAGGGGTGGGGCTAGAGGGGTGGAGGTTGAAGAGGGGTGGGATCGGAGAGGGGTGGGGGTAGAGGGGTGGGATCGGTGAGTGGTGGAGGTGGTAGAGTGTAGGGGTGGTAGAGGGGTGGGGTTAGAGGGGTGGGGGTTGAGGTGTCAAGGTGGTAGAAGGGTGGGGATGGTACAGAGGTGGGGGTGGAAGTGGGGTGGGGTAGTAGAGGGGTGGGGTAGTAGAGAGATGGGATAGTAGAGATATGGGAGTGGTAAAGGGGTGAGATTGGGATTGGAGAGGGGTGGAGGTTAGAAGGGTGGGGGTGGTAGAAGGGTGGGGGTGGTAGAGGTGTGGGGGTGGTAGAGTAGTGAGGGTGGAAGAGGGGTGGGTGTGGTAGAGGGGTGGGTGTGGTAGAGGGTTAGGTGTGGTAGAGAGATGGGGTGGAAGAGGGGTGGGGGTTGTAAAGTGGTAGGGGGGGTAGTGGGGTGGGTGTGAGAGGGTGGGTGGGGTGGTAGTGTGGTGGGGGTGGTTGAGTGGTGGGGTTGGTAGAGTGGTGGGAGTGGTAGAGTGGTGGGGTGGAAGAGTGGTGGGGGTGGTAGAGGGATAGGGTTGGTAGAGTGGTGGGTGAGGTAGTAGGGTTGGTGTGAGAAGGTGGTGGGGGTGGTAGTTTGGTGGGGGTGATAGAGTGGTGGGGGTGGTAGAGTGATGGGGGTGGTAGAATGGTGGGGGTGGTATAGGGGTGGGGGTGGTAGGGGGGTGAAGGTGGGAGAGGGGTGGGGTGGTAGAGTGGTGGGGATGGTAGAGTGGTGAGGGTGGCAGAGTGGTGGGGGTGGTAGAGTGGTGGGGGAGGTAGAAAGGTGGGTGTGAGAGGGTGGTGGGGGTGGTAGTGTGGGGGGGGTGGTAGTGTGGTAAGGGTGGTAGAATGGAAGGGGTGGTAGTGTGGTGGGGTGGTAGGGTGGTGGGGGTGGTAGAGTGGTGGGAGTTGTAGAGGGGTTGGGTGTTAGAGTGGTGGAGGTGGTAAAAAGGTGGGTGTGAGGGTGTGGTGGGGTGGTAGTGTGGTGGGGTGGTGAAGTAGTTGGGGTGGTAGAGTGGTGGGGTGGTAAAGGGTTGGGGATGGTAGAGTGGTGGGGGTGGTAGTGGTTTGGGGGTGGTAAAGGGTGGTGTGGGTGTTAGTGTGCTGGTAGAGTGGTGGGGGTGGTAGAGTGGTAGGGTGGTTGAGGGGTGGGGGTGGTAGTGTGGTGGGTGTGATAGAGTGTGCAAAACCACTGTCTTGTGCAAAACCGCTTTCTTGTGCGAAACCACTGTCTTGTGCAAAAACGCTGAATTGTGTGAAACCACTGTCATGTGCAATACCACTGTCTTGTGCAAAATCACTGTCTTGTGCGAAACCACTGTCTTCAGCAAAACCACTGTGTTGTGCGAAACCACTGTCTCTTGCGAAAACAAAGTCTTGTGCAAAACCACTGTCTTGTGCAAAACAACTGTCTTGTGCGAAACCACTGTCTTCAGCAGAACCACTAAGTTGTGCGAAACCACTGTCTCTTGCGAAACCACTGCCTTGTGCGAAAGCACTGTCTTGTCAGAACCCACTGTCTTGTGCGATACCACTATCTAGTGTGCAACCACTGTCGTGTGCGAAACCACTGTCGTGTGCGAAACCACTGTCGTGTGCGAAACCACTGTCGTGTGCGAAACCACTGTCGTGTGCGAAAACACTGTCGTGTGTGAGACCACTGTCGTGTGTGAAACCACTGTCTTGTGCGAAACCACTGTTGTGTGCGAAACAACCTTCCTGTGCGAAACCACTGTCTTGTGCGAAACCAGCATCGTTTGCGAAACAACCGTCCTGTGATAAACCACTCACCTGCGTGAAACCACTGTCTTGTGCGAAACCACTGTCTTGTGTGCAACCACTGTCTTGTGCGAAACCACTGTCTTGTGGGATACCACTGCCTTGTGCGAAAACACTGCGTTGTGCAAAACCACTGTCTTGTGCAAAACCACTGTCTTTTGCGCAACCACTGCCTTGTGCGAAACCCCTGTCTTTTGCGCAACCACTGTCTTGTGCGAAACCACTGTCTTGTGCGAAACCACTGTCTTGTGCGAAACCACTGTCTTGTGTGCAACCACTGTCTTGTGCGAAAACACTGTCTTGTCCGAAACCATTGTTTTGTGCGGAACCACTGTCTTGTGTGAAACCACTATCTTGTGCAAAACCACTGTCTTGTGCGGAACCACAGTCTTGTGCGGAACCACAGTCTTGTGCGAAACCGCTGCCTTGTGCAAAACCACTGCCTCGTGCAAAACCACTGCCTCGTGCAAAACCACTGCCTTTTGCGAAACCACTCTCTTGTGCGAAACCACTGCCTTTTGTGAAACCACTGTCTTGTGCGAAACCACTGTCTTGTGCAAAACCACTGTCTTGTGCGAAACCACTGTCTTGTGTGCAACCACTGTCTTGTGTGCAACCACTGTCTTGTGCGAAACAACTGTCTTGTGCAAAACAACTGTCATGTGCGAATCCACTGTCTTGTGCGAATCCAATGTCTTGTGCGAATCCACTGTCTTGTGCGAATCCACTGTCTTGTGCGAATCCACTGTCTTGTGCGAAACCACTGTCTTGTGCAAAACCACTGACATGTGCGAAACCACTGACATGTGCGAAACCACTGACATGTGTGAAACCACTGACATGTGCGAAACCACTGTCTTGTGCGAAACCACTGTCATGTGCGAAAGCACTCACCTGTGCGAAACCACTGTCCTGTGCGAAACCACTGTCATGTGCGAAACCACTGTCTTGTGCAAAACCACTGTTTTGTGCGAAACCACTGTCTTGTGCAAAACCACTGTCTTGTGCGAATCCACTGTCTTGTGCGAATCCACTGTCTTGTGCGAATCCACAGTCTTGTGCGAATCCACTGTCTTGTGCGAATCCACTGTCTTGTGTGAAACCACTGACATGTGCGAAACCACTGTCTTGTGCGAAACCACTGTCATGTGCGAAAGCACTCACCTGTGCGAAACCACTGTCCTGTGCGAAACCACTGTCTTGTGCGAAACCACTGTCTTGTGCAAAACCACTCACCTGTGCGAAACCACTCACCTGTGCGAAACCACTCACCTGTGCGAAACCACTCACCTTTGCGAAACCACTCAACTGTGCGAAACTACTGTCTCGTGCGAAACCACTGTCTAGTGCGAAACAACACTATTGTGCGAAACCACTGTCTAGTGCGAAGCCACTGTCTTGTGCGAAACCACTGTCTTGTGCGAAACCACTGTCTTGTGCGAAACCACTGTCTTGTGCGAAACCACTGTCTTGCGCGAAACCACTGTCTTGTGCGAAACCACTGTCTTGTGCGATACCACTGTCTTGTGCGAAACTACTGTCTTGTGCGGAACCACTGTCTTGTGCGAAACCACTGTCTTGTGCGAAAACACTTTCTTGTGCAAAAACACTGTAATGTGTGAAACCACTGTCTTGTGCGAAACCACTGTCTTGTGCGAAACCACTGCCATGTGCGAAACCACTGTCATGTGCGAAACCACTGTCTTGTGCGAAACCACTGTCTTGTGCGCGACCACTGTCATGAGCGAGACCACTGTAATGAGCGAGACCACTGTCATGTGCGAGACCACTGTCATGTGCGAAACCACTGTCATGTGCGAGACCACTATCATAAACGAGACCACTGTCTTGTGCAAATCCACTGTCTTGTGCGCAACCACTGTCTTGTGCGAAACCACTGTCTTATGCGAAACCACTGTCTTGTGCGAAACCACTGTCTTGTGCGAAACCACTGTCTTGTGCAAAACCACTCACCTGTGCGAAACCACTCACCTGTGCAAAACCACTCACCTGTGCGAAACCACTCACCTTTGCGAAACCACTCAACTGTGCGAAACTACTGTCTCGTGCGAAACCACTGTCTAGTGCGAAACAACACTATTGTGCGAAACCACTGTCTAGTGCGAAGCCACTGTCTTGTGCGAAACCACTGTCTTGTGCGAAACCACTGTCTTGTGCGAAACCACTGTCTTGTGCAAAACCACTGTCTTGCGCGAAACCACTGTCTAGTGCGAAACCACTGTCTTGTGCGAAACTACTGTCTTGTGCGGAACCACTGTCTTGTGCGAAACCACTGTCTTGTGCGAAAACACTTTCTTGTGCAAAAAGACTGTAATGTGTGAAACCACTGTCTTGTGCGAAACCACTGTCTTGTGCGAAACCACTGCCATGTGCGAAACCACTGTCTTGTGCGAAACCACTGTCTTGTGCGAAACCACTGTCTTGTGCGAAACCACTGTCTTGTGCGAAACCACTGTCTTGTGCGAAACCACTGTCTTGTGCGCACCACTGTCATGAGCGAGACCACTGTAATGAGCGAGACCACTGTCATGTGCGAGACCACTGTCATGTGCGAGACCACTGTCATGTGCGAGACCACTGTCATGTGCGAGACCACTGTCATGAGCGAGACCACTGTCTTGTGCGAATCCACTGTCTTGTGCGAAACCACTGTCTTGTGCAAAAACACTGTCATGTGTGAGACCACTGTCATGTGTGAGACCACTGTCATGTGTGAGACCACTGTCATGTGTGAGACCACTGTCATGTGCGAAACCACTGTCTTGTGCGTAACCAATGTCATGTGCGAAACCACTGTCTAGTGCAAAACAACACTATTGTGCGAAACCACTGTCTAGTGCGAAGCCACTGTCTTGTGCGGAGCCACTGTCTTGTGCGAAACCACTGTCTTGTGCGATACCACTGTCTTGTGCGAAACCACTGTCATTTGCGAAACCAGTGTCATGTGCGAAACCACTGTCATGTGCGAAACCACTGTCTTGTGTGAAACCACTGTCTTGTGTGAAACCACTGTCTTGTGTGAAACCAGTGACATGTGCGAAACCAGTGACATGTGCGAAACCAGTGACATGTGCGAAACCACTGTCTTGTGCAAAACCTCTGTCTTGTGCGAAACCAGTGTCATGTGCGAAACCAGTGTCATGTGCGAAACCACTGTCTTGTGCGAAAACACTGTCTTGTGCGAAAACACTGTCATGTGTGAAACCACTGTCATGTGCGAAACCACTGTCTTGTACAAAACCATTGCCATGTGCGAAACCACTGTAATGTGCAAAACCACTGTCTTGTGCGTAACCACTGTCTTGTGTGAAACCACTGTCGTGTGCGAAACCAGTGTCTTGTGCGAAACCACTGTCGTGTGCGAAACCACTGTCTTGTGCAAAACCTCTGTCTTGTGCGAAACCAGTGTCATGTGCGAAACCAGTGTCATGTGCGAAACCACTGTCATGTGCGAAACCACTGTCATGTGCGAAACCACTGTCTTGTGTGAAACCACTGTCTTGTGTGAAACCACTGTCTTGTGTGAAACCAGTGACATGTGCGAAACCAGTGACATGTGCGAAACCAGTGACATGTGCGAAACCAGTGTCATGTGCGAAACCACTGTCTTGTGCGAAAACACTGTCTTGTGCGAAAACACTGTCATGTGTGAAACTACTGTCATGTGCGAAACCACTGTCTTGTACAAAACCATTGCCATGTGCGAAACCACTGTAATGTGCAAAACCACTGTCTTGTGCGAAACCACTGTCTTGTGTGAAACCACTGTCTTGTGCGAAAACACTGTCATGTGTGAGCCCACTGTCATGTGTGAGACCACTGTCATGTGTGAGACCACTGTCATGTGCGAAACCACTGTCTTGTGCGTAACCAATGTCATGTGCGAAACCACTGTCTAGTGCAAAACAACACTATTGTGCGAAACCACTGTCTAGTGCGAAGCCACTGTCTTGTGCGGAGCCACTGTCTTGTGCGAAACCACTGTCTTGTGCGATACCACTGTCTTGTGCGAAACCACTGTCATTTGCGAAACCAGTGTCATGTGCGAAACCACTGTCATGTGCGAAACCACTGTCATGTGCGAAACCACTGTCTTGTGCGAAACCACTGTCTTGTGAAAACCACTGTCTTGTGGAAACCACTGTCTTGTGGAAACCACTGTCTTGTGGAAACCACTGTCTTGTGGAAACCACTGTCTTGTGGAAACCACTGTCTTGTGGAAACCACTGTTTTGTGGAAACCACTGTCTTGTGGAAACCACTGTCATGTGTGAAACCACTGTCTTGTGCGAAACCACTGTCTTGTGCAAAACCACTGTCTTGTGCAAACCACTGCCATGTGCGAAACCACTGCCATGTGCGAAACCACTGTCATGTGCGAAACCACTGTCTTGTGGGAAAACCACTGTATTGTGGGAAAACCACTGTCTTGTGCGAAAACCACTGTCTTGTGCGAAACCACTGTCTTGTGCGAAACCACTGTCTTGTGCGAAACCACTGTCTTCTGCGAAACCACTGTCTTGTGCGAAACCTCTGTCTTGTGCGAAACCTCTGTCTTTTGCGAAACCTCTGTCTTGTGCGAAACCTCTGTCTTGTGCGAAACCTCTGTCTTGTGTGAACCCTCTGTCTTGTGCGAAACCATTGTCTTGTGCGAAACCACTTTCTTGTGCGAAACCACTTTCTTGTGCGAAACCACTGTCTTGTGCGAAACCACTGTCTTGTGCGAAACCACTCTCATGTGCGAAACCACTGTCATGTGCGAAAACACTGTCATGAGCGAGACCACTTTCATGTGCGAGACCACTTTCATGTGCGAGACCACTTTCATGTGCGAGACCACTGTCTTGTGCGAGACCACTGTCTTGTGCGAGACCACTGTCTTGTGTGAAACCACTGTCTTGTGTGAAACCACTGTCTTGTGCGAAACCACTGTCTTGTGCGAAACCACTGTCTTGTGCGAAACCACTGTCTTGTGCGAAACCACTGTCTTGTGCGAAACCACTGTCTTGTGCGATACCACTGTCTTGTGCGATACCACTGTCATGTGCGAAACCACTGTCTTGTGCAAAACCACTTTCCTGATCCAAATCACTGTCATGTGCAAAACCACTGACCTCTGCGAAACCACTCACCTTTGCGAAACCACTCAACTGTGTGAAACCACTGTCTCATGCGAAACCACTGTCTCATGCGAAACCACTGTCTCGTGCGAAACCACTGTCTCGTGCGAAACCACTGTCTCGTGCGAAACCACATGTCTCGTGCAATACCACTGTCTTGTGCGAAACCACTGGCTTGTGCATAACCACTGTCATCAGCGAACTACTGTCTAGTGCGAAACAAAACTCTTGTGCTAAACCACTGTCTTGTGCGAAACCACTGTCTTGTGCGAAACCACTGTCTTGTGCGAAACCACTCTCTTGTGCGAAACCACTGTCTTGCGCGAAACCACTGTCTTGTGCGAAACCACTGTCTTGTGCGAAAACACTGTCTTGTGCGAAACCACTGTCTTGTGCGAAACCACTGTCTTGTGCGAAACCACTGTCTTGTGCGAAACCACTGTCTTGTACGAAACCACTTTCTTAGGCGAAAACACTGTCATGTGTGAAACCACTGTCATGTGCGAAACCACCATCTTGTGCAAAACCACTGCCTTGTGCGAAACGATTGCCATGTGCGAAACCACTGCCATGTGCGAAACAACTATTTTGTGCGAAACCACTGTCTTGTGCGAAACCACTGTCTTGTGCAAAACCACTCACCTGTGCGAAACCACTCACCTGTGCGAAACCACTCACCTGTGCGAAACCACTCACCTTTGCGAAACCACTCAACTGTGCGAAACTACTGTCTCGTGCGAAACCACTGTCTAGTGCGAAACAACACTATTGTGCGAAACCACTGTCTAGTGCGAAGCCACTGTCTTGTGCGAAACCACTGTCTTGTGCGAAACCACTGTCTTGTGCGAAACCACTGTCTTGTGCGAAACCACTGTCTTGCGCGAAACCACTGTCTTGTGCGAAACCACTGTCTTGTGCGATACCACTGTCTTGTGCGAAACTACTGTCTTGTGCGGAACCACTGTCTTGTGCGAAACCACTGTCTTGTGCGAAAACACTTTCTTGTGCAAAAACACTGTAATGTGTGAAACCACTGTCTTGTGCGAAACCACTGTCTTGTGCGAAACCACTGCCATGTGCGAAACCACTGTCATGTGCGAAACCACTGTCTTGTGCGAAACCACTGTCTTGTGCGCGACCACTGTCATGAGCGAGACCACTGTAATGAGCGAGACCACTGTCATGTGCGAGACCACTGTCATGTGCGAGACCACTGTCATGTGCGAGACCACTATCATAAACGAGACCACTGTCTTGTGCAAATCCACTGTCTTGTGCGAAACCACTGTCTTGTGCGAAACCACTGTCTTGTGCGAAACCACTGTCTTGTGCGAAACCACTGTCTTGTGCAAAACCACTCACCTGTGCGAAACCACTCACCTGTGCAAAACCACTCACCTGTGCGAAACCACTCACCTTTGCGAAACCACTCAACTGTGCGAAACTACTGTCTCGTGCGAAACCACTGTCTAGTGCGAAACAACACTATTGTGCGAAACCACTGTCTAGTGCGAAGCCACTGTCTTGTGCGAAACCACTGTCTTGTGCGAAACCACTGTCTTGTGCGAAACCACTGTCTTGTGCAAAACCACTGTCTTGCGTGAAACCACTGTCTAGTGCGAAACCACTGTCTTGTGCGAAACTACTGTCTTGTGTGGAACCACTGTCTTGTGCGAAACCACTGTCTTGTGCGAAAACACTTTCTTGTGCAAAAAGACTGTAATGTGTGAAACCACTGTCTTGTGCGAAACCACTGTCTTGTGCGAAACCACTGCCATGTGCGAAACCACTGTCTTGTGCGAAACCACTGTCTTGTGCGAAACCACTGTCTTGTGCGAAACCACTGTCTTGTGCGAAACCACTGTCTTGTGCGAAACCACTGTCTTGTGCGCACCACTGTCATGAGCGAGACCACTGTAATGAGCGAGAACACTGTCGTGTGCGAGACCACTGTCATGTGCGAGACCACTGTCATGTGCGAGACCACTGTCATGTGCGAGACCACTGTCATGAGCGAGACCACTGTCTTGTGCGAATCCACTGTCTTGTGCGAAACCACTGTCTTGTGTGAAACCACTGTCTTGTGCGAAACCACTGTCTTGTGCGAAACCACTGTCTTGTGCGAAACCACTGTCTTGTGCGAAACCACTGTCTTGTGCGAAACCACTGTTTTGTGCGAAACCACTGTCTTATGCGAAAACACTGTCTTGTGCGAAAACACTGTCTTGTGCGAAAACATTGCCATGTGCGAAACCACTGTCATGTGTGAAACCACTGTCATGTGCGAAACCACTGTCTTGTGCGAAACCACTTTCCGGTTCCAAACCACTGTCACGTGCAAAACCACTCACCTCTGCGAAACTACTCACCTTTGCGAAACCACTCAACTGTTTGAAACCACTGTCTCGTTCGAAACCACTGTCTCGTGCGAAACCACTGTCTCCTGCAAAACCACTGTCTCCTGCAAAACCACTGTCTCCTGCAAAACCACTGTCTTGTGCGAAACCACTGTCTGGTGAAAAACCACTGTCATCAGCGAACTACTGTCTAGTGCGAAACAAAACTCTTGTGCTAAACCACTGTCTTGTGCGAAACCACTGTCTTGTGCGAAACCACTGTCTTGTGCGAAAACACTGTCATGTGTGAGACCACTGTCATGTGTGAGACCACTGTCATGTGTGAGACCACTGTCATGTGTGAGACCACTGTCATGTGCGAAACCACTGTCTTGTGTGTAACCAATGTCATGTGCGAAACCACTGTCATGTGCGAAACCACTGTCATGTGCGAAACCGCTGTCTTGTGTGAAACCACTGTCTTGTGTGAAACCACTGTCTTGTGTGAAACCAGTGACATGTGCGAAACCAGTGACATGTGCGAAACCAGTGACATGTGCGAAACCAGTGTCATGTGCGAAACCACTGTCTTGTGCGAAAACACTGTCTTGTGCGAAAACACTGTCATGTGTGAAACTACTGTCATGTGCGAAACCACTGTCTTGTACAAAACCATTGCCATGTGCGAAACCACTGTAATGTGCAAAACCACTGTCTTGTGCGAAACCACTGTCTTGTGTGAAACCACTGTCTTGTGCGAAAACACTGTCATGTGTGAGACCACTGTCATGTGTGAGACCACTGTCATGTGTGAGACCACTGTCATGTGCGAAACCACTGTCTTGTGCGTAACCAATGTCATGTGCGAAACCACTGTCTAGTGCTAAACAACACTATTGTGCGAAACCACTGTCTAGTGCGAAGCCACTGTCTTGTGCGGAGCCACTGTCTTGTGCGAAACCACTGTCTTGTGCGATACCACTGTCTTGTGCGAAACCACTGTCATTTGCGAAACCAGTGTCATGTGCGAAACCACTGTCATGTGCGAAACCACTGTCATGTGCGAAACCACTGTCTTGTGCGAAACCACTGTCTTGTGAAAACCACTGTCTTGTGGAAACCACTGTCTTGTGGAAACCACTGTCTTGTGGAAACCACTGTCTTGTGGAAACCACTGTCTTGTGGAAACCACTGTCTTGTGGAAACCACTGTTTTGTGGAAACCACTGTCTTGTGGAAACCACTGTCATGTGTGAAACCACTGTCTTGTGCGAAACCACTGTCTTGTGCAAAACCACTGTCTTGTGCAAACCACTGCCATGTGCGAAACCACTGCCATGTGCGAAACCACTGTCATGTGCGAAACCACTGTCTTGTGGGAAAACCACTGTATTGTGGGAAAACCACTGTCTTGTGCGAAAACCACTGTCTTGTGCGAAACCACTGTCTTGTGCGAAACCACTGTCTTGTGCGAAACCACTGTCTTCTGCGAAACCACTGTCTTGTGCGAAACCTCTGTCTTGTGCGAAACCACTGTCTTGTGCGAAACCTCTGTCTTGTGCGAAACCTCTGTCTTGTGCGAAACCTCTGTCTTGTGCGAACCCTCTGTCTTGTGCGAAACCATTGTCTTGTGCGAAACCACTTTCTTGTGCGAAACCACTTTCTTGTGCGAAACCACTGTCTTGTGCGAAACCACTGTCTTTTGCGAAACCACTCTCATGTGCGAAACCAATGTCATGTGCGAAAACACTGTCATGAGCGAGACCACTTTCATGTGCGAGACCACTTTCATGTGCAAGACCACTGTCTTGTGCGAGACCACTGTCTTGTGCGAGACCACTGTCTTGTGCAAAACAACTGTCTTGTGTGAAACCACTGTCTTGTGCGAAACCACTGTCTTGTGCGAAACCACTGTCTTGTGCGAAACCACTGTCTTGTGCGAAACCACTGTCTTGTGCGAAACCACTGTCTTGTGCGATACCACTGTCTTGTGCGATACCACTGTCATGTGCGAAACCACTGTCTTGTGCAAAACCACTTTCCTGATCCAAATCACTGTCATGTGCAAAACCACTGACCTCTGCGAAACCACTCACCTTTGCGAAACCACTCAACTGTGTGAAACCACTGTCTCATGCGAAACCACTGTCTCATGCGAAACCACTGTCTCGTGCGAAACCACTGTCTCGTGCGAAACCACTGTCTCGTGCGAAACCACATGTCTCGTGCAATACCACTGTCTTGTGCGAAACCACTGGCTTGTGCATAACCACTGTCATCAGCGAACTACTGTCTAGTGCGAAACAAAACTCTTGTGCTAAACCACTGTCTTGTGCGAAACCACTGTCTTGTGCGAAACCACTGTCTTGTGCGAAACCACTCTCTTGTGCGAAACCACTGTCTTGCGCGAAACCACTGTCTTGTGCGAAACCACTGTCTTGTGCGAAAACACTGCCTTGTGCGAAACCACTGTCTTGTGCGAAACCACTGTCTTGTGCGAAACCACTGTCTTGTGCGAAACCACTGTCTTGTACGAAACCACTTTCTTAGGCGAAAACACTGTCATGTGTGAAACCACTGTCATGTGCGAAACCACCATCTTGTGCAAAACCACTGCCTTGTGCGAAACGATTGCCATGTGCGAAACCACTGCCATGTGCGAAACAACTATTTTGTGCGAAACCACTGTCTTGTGCGAAACCACTGTCTTGTGCAAAACCACTCACCTGTGCGAAACCACTCACCTGTGCGAAACCACTCACCTGTGCGAAACCACTCACCTTTGCGAAACCACTCAACTGTGTGAAACTACTGTCTCGTGCGAAACCACTGTCTAGTGCGAAACAACACTATTGTGCGAAACCACTGTCTAGTGCGAAGCCACTGTCTTGTGCGAAACCACTGTCTTGTGCGAAACCACTGTCTTGTGCGAAACCACTGTCTTGTGCGAAACCACTGTCTTGCGCGAAACCACTGTCTTGTGCGAAACCACTGTCTTGTGCGATACCACTGTCTTGTGCGAAACTACTGTCTTGTGCGGAACCACTGTCTTGTGCGAAACCACTGTCTTGTGCGAAAACACTTTCTTGTGCAAAAACACTGTTATGTGTGAAACCACTGTCTTGTGCGAAACCACTGTCTTGTGCGAAACCACTGCCATGTGCGAAACCACTGTCATGTGCGAAACCACTGTCTTGTGCGAAACCACTGTCTTGTGCGCGACCACTGTCATGAGCGAGACCACTGTAATGAGCGAGACCACTGTCATGTGCGAGACCACTGTCATGTGCGAGACCACTGTCATGTGCGAGACCACTATCATAAACGAGACCACTGTCTTGTGCAAATCCACTGTCTTGTGCGAAACCACTGTCTTGTGCGAAACCACTGTCTTGTGCGAAACCACTGTCTTGTGCGAAACCACTGTCTTGTGCGAAACCACTGTCTTGTGCAAAACCACTCACCTGTGCGAAACCACTCACCTGTGCAAAACCACTCACCTGTGCGAAACCACTCACCTTTGCGAAACCACTCAACTGTGCGAAACTACTGTCTCGTGCGAAACCACTGTCTAGTGCGAAACAACACTATTGTGCGAAACCACTGTCTAGTGCGAAGCCACTGTCTTGTGCGAAACCACTGTCTTGTGCGAAACCACTGTCTTGTGCGAAACCACTGTCTTGTGCAAAACCACTGTCTTGCGCGAAACCACTGTCTAGTGCGAAACCACTGTCTTGTGCGAAACTACTGTCTTGTGCGGAACCACTGTCTTGTGCGAAACCACTGTCTTGTGCGAAAACACTTTCTTGTGCAAAAAGACTGTAATGTGTGAAACCACTGTCTTGTGCGAAACCACTGTCTTGTGCGAAACCACTGCCATGTGCGAAACCACTGTCTTGTGCGAAACCACTGTCTTGTGCGAAACCACTGTCTTGTGCGAAACCACTGTCTTGTGCGAAACCACTGTCTTGTGCGAAACCACTGTCTTGTGCGCACCACTGTCATGAGCGAGACCACTGTAATTAGCGAGACCACTGTCATGTGCGAGACCACTGTCATGTGCGAGACCACTGTCATGTGCGAGACCACTGTCATGTGCGAGACCACTGTCATGAGCGAGACCACTGTCTTGTGCGAATCCACTGTCTTGTGCGAAAACAACTGTCTTGTGCGAAACCACTGTCTTGTGCGAAACCACTGTCTTGTGCGAAACCACTGTCTTGTGCGAAACCAATGTCTTGTGCGAAACCACTGTCTTGTGCGAAACCACTGTTTTGTGCGAAAACACTGTCTTGTGCGAAAACATTGCCATGTGCGAAACCACTGTCATGTGTGAAACCACTGTCATGTGCGAAACCACTGTCTTGTGCGAAACCACTTTCCGGTTCCAAACCACTGTCACGTGCAAAACCATTCACCTCTGCGAAACTACTCACCTTTGCGAAACCACTCAACTGTTTGAAACCACTGTCTCGTTCGAAACCACTGTCTCGTGCGAAACCACTGTCTCCTGCAAAACCACTGTCTCCTGCAAAACCACTGTCTCCTGCAAAACCACTGTCTTGTGCGAAACCACTGTCTGGTGAAAAACCACTGTCATCAGCGAACTACTGTCTAGTGCGAAACAAAACTCTTGTGCTAAACCACTGTCTTGTGCGAAACCACTGTCTTGTGCGAAACCACTGTCTTGTGCGAAAACACTGTCATGTGTGAGACCACTGTCATGTGTGAGACCACTGTCATGTGTGAGACCACTGTCATGTGTGAGACCACTGTCATGTGCGAAACCACTGTCTTGTGCGTAACCAATGTCATGTGCGAAACCACTGTCTAGTGCGAAACAAAACTCTTGTGCTAAACCACTGTCTTGTGCGAAACCACTGTCTTGTGCGAAACCACTGTCTTGTGCGAAAACACTGTCATGTGTGAGACCACTGTCATGTGTGAGACCACTGTCATGTGCGAAACCACTGTCTTGTGCGTAACCAATGTCATGTGCGAAACCACTGTCTAGTGCAAAACAACACTATTGTGCGAAACCACTGTCTAGTGCGAAGCCACTGTCTTGTGCGGAGCCACTGTCTTGTGCGAAACCACTGTCTTGTGCGATACCACTGTCTTGTGCGAAACCACTGTCATTTGCGAAACCAGTGTCATGTGAGAAACCACTGTCATGTGCGAAACCACTGTCTTGTGTGAAACCACTGTCTTGTGTGAAACCACTGTCTTGTGTGAAACCAGTGACATGTGCGAAACCAGTGACATGTGCGAAACCAGTGACATGTGCGAAACCACTGTCTTGTGCAAAACCTCTGTCTTGTGCGAAACCAGTGTCATGTGCGAAACCAGTGTCATGTGCGAAACCACTGTCTTGTGCGAAAACACTGTCTTGTGCGAAAACACTGTCATGTGTGAAACCACTGTCATGTGCGAAACCACTGTCTTGTACAAAACCATTGCCATGTGCGAAACCACTGTAATGTGCAAAACCACTGTCTTGTGCGAAACCACTGTCTTGTGTGAAACCACTGTCGTGTGCGAAACCAGTGTCTTGTGCGAAACCACTGTCGTGTGCGAAACCAGTGTCTTGTGCGAAACCACTGTCTTGTGCGAAACCACTGTCTTGTGCGAAACCACTGTCTTGTGCGAAACCACTTTCTTGTGCGAAACCACTGTCTTGTGCGAAACCACTTTCTTGTGTGAAACCACTCACCTTTGCGAAACCACTGTCTTTTGCAAAACCACTGTCTTGTGCGAAACCACTGTCATCACAGTGAAAAGACGAGTGATTTCGCGAGGGCTGTACACCGCCCTGGATCGCCTAACTGACTAGTTTCGTGTGCTGTTTGTACGGATGTTTGAACGAAAACGCGTGGGAAACGGGTTGATGATTCCTCACTTCGAAGGCGAGCATAGCTAAATAACTGCTGTGATTAGTTTACTTGTAACTTGGGGTAAACATTGCCTTTGAACTGCGTCTATGGCTGATCACGTTAGATGAATTCACATGCGGCAACCAGACTTGTAGAGTGCGTGTTTAATGACAATTAATGTAACAAACTTTTATTTGAACTCAAACTTTTATTTGTAGCCATCGATCTTGCTCGCTTTTGGTAAAGTCGAGCAATGGACAGTTTTATTACAGGTAGCTGGCAGTAAAGTGGGCACAGAGCCTGCGGGATATAGAATAGCAGCTTCTCCATCGCTTTCCGGCTGTTCAAGGACATACTTCGCTGACTCCTGTGACCGACTAGAGGTAGGTGGAATTCACGCACAATTAGGGACCTTTTAGAAACCACTCTGCCAACCCACATACCGTGCAGACTGTGGAAACAATTACAACAGATTAGCGGAACAAATACGAGAGTCCCGACCTAAACCCACTCTGCCATCCCACAAATTGTTTACTTTTTAACACGCCCCCCTTTTTTGTCAACATTTACATCCTATGCGGCACCTAATACCTGTCACTGACTAATCATCATTTATAAAGCTTAAATACAAGTCTAAATTCTCGTTAGATAAGACTATATCTTTAGTTCGCACTTTTAATGTCTGTCTCTCTGAAAAGGCTACCAAATGGGAACTTCTTTCGTCATGAAGAAAATTCCCTTAGAGGATGAATGCAGTTGTTTTTGTTTCTTGTAACTATGAGCCGAAAACAAACCACCAATCACGTCTGTTGGTTTTAAGAATAGATAAACAAGTAAATGACATAGCTTTTAATTTTAAAATCTCGAAAGTTACTGTTCGCAATTTGTAGTCTAGAACCAGATTTAAAATCGCAGCCGCTGGTCTTCGTGAGGAACCTGTAATGTCCCCTGACTGTTACTTTACTTCAATTATTTTATGGTCAGCTATATACGGTGCTTCCTGTCCACCAGCAAAGCCACATTTTGGAGTGTGTATGTATTATCTTGCATTTAGCGTACGTAAGCAATGCCGACATCCTGTGGCGCCTCTGGTGTGAAAAGGCGCCAACTGCGATCCCGGTTACGGAGGACGTAGTGCGGCCGTTCACCGACAGATGGCAGCACGTCACTCGCGGAAGCGACGCGACGAACGAATGAGTGGCAATCCAAACAGTAATTTCTTTGCGGACTGACATAAAAAGCCAGCGGCTCTTTTATTTAATAATAGGCGCGGGTATTATAGTTTTCCGTAGACAACTGTTGCTGTAGAATAGAGGAATGTTAAAAGTAAAAGTAATAATTTCGCTGTCTCTCTGGGCGGAAGAAGCAACGGCCTGTTAATGTTGACATTGATAGTGACACAGATAATAGCTTACCGCAGTATGTTGTGTTTTGCGAATTTTATAATATTTAACGAGTAGAAAATGACGCTACATCACTCTCTTCGCTTCATTTCTACATTATTTTTTACAGCAGTATCAATTACGACATAGGCGGAACCTAAAAGTAACCACCGACCAACCAGCATATAAAACAATCAGACGTGTAAACATTCTTCACATAGCGACTTGATGTTTCTGGTTCTCGCTTTGAAGATCTGAAAGATGCTACAGATTGGGAGCTTCGTGTTTCGCTCCATTAAAAAATTTACTTCCGCATCGCTCGTACTTGTTTAAAATTAACTTCTATTGTCGGGCGAAGTGTACACATTCCAAAAGAGTAATTTATTTATTTTACTTTTTCGCAGAATGGAGGAGGATCGTCAAATGTAAAAATAATACCTCGATTGTTGCACTGGGTCGAAGAAGGAACATAATGTTAACTTTAACGTTCTCTGTGGCGTAGATGATATCAAACGTAATTTATCACTCGAGCATACTGCTCCAAATTCTTAAATTTCTTAAATAAACTGGCCCCTAGCAATATGCAAAGTTTTGAAAGACTTTCGAGGAAAAAAAAAACAATTGGCACTGCCTTTGGAATGCGTCCTAACCCTTAATTACGTACGCCATCAGTATAAGGCATTGGTCTTTATGCTTCGTGCTCACCAACAAAGCCAGATTTCGAAGTGTTTATGTATTATCTTTCACTTAGATACGCAACCGATACCTACAATACAGTGCAGGGTCGCTTAAAATGAAATAAGGGAAAAAAATTAAAAATTAAAAAGAAATTTTTTGGCTATACAAGTCGGATGACCTCGGTGTATGCCAGTGTGAATGAAAAATTGAAACATAACCTACGTGATTATATGGGTCTATGAACACCGGAATTTCTGAACAGGCAAATTTCTGAAATAAGCTGGCCGCTAGCAGTATCCAAAGTCTTGAAACACTTTCTAGAAAATAAATAAAAAATTTAAAAAAAGGTAAAATAAAGTATTAAAAATTGTTTCTGCCTTTGGGATGTGTCCTAACCCTTAATTACGTAAGACATTGTTCTTTATGCTTCGTGCCCACCAACAAAGCCAGATTTCCAAGTTTTCATGTATTATCTTTCATTCGGCGTACGTAAGCAATGCCGACAGTCCTGTTGCGCCTCTGGTGTGAAAAGTCGCCAACTGCGCTCCCAGTTACGGAGAACGTAGTGCGGCCGTTCACCGACAGATGGCAGCACGTCACTCGCGGAAGCGGCGCGTCGATCGAATGAGTGGCAATCGAAACGGTGATTTCTCTGTGGATCCACCTAAACAGTCAGCGGCTCTTTTATTTAATAATAGGCGCGGGTATTGTTATAGTTTTCCTTAGATAACTGTTGCTGTAGAATGGAAGAATGTTAAAAGTAAAAATAATTATTTCGCTGTCTCTCTGGGCGGAAGAAGGAACGGCCTGTTAATGTTGACATTGACAGTGGCACAGATAATTGTAAACGTACTTTATTTCTCGCGCATGACACCGTATATTGTGCTTTTAAACATTTCACTTCTGCTTCGTCATTTGACCACCATTCTCTTCCTTAATATGAAAAGTTGTTACATCTTGCGCACTCACCAAGTGCGAGAGAATTTTCCGGCCCATGTTGTGACGAGAGCGAACTACTCAGTGGCCCGAAGTGTGATTCGTGGCGCCTGTCCAGAGTTTTCCAAAACAGAACAGACGTCGCGCTGTCTTCGTTTTCGCGGCCGGCTGTAGCGTCTCCATATTTGCCGCATTTCCATTGAACTGGGTTTTCCAGGTTTTCCATTCGGCTGCGCTTCTGCTGCTCTCGAGCCAAGTGCAGAGAGGCGCTGGACAGCTTTCTGTTAAACTGTAGCCGTCTACGAACGGAATTTCGCAACTTCGTGTTGTCAGGAAGTGAAACTATTTGGCACATTGCGTTCGGTTTCCGGATAGACCCGAAACAGGTGATACTGTAAACTTTGTTATCATTCGTTCTGTTCGTCGGATTAAAAAAAATGGAATACCGTCAAGAGAAATCCGGAAAATAAATGCATTCTTTTTCTCCACACATCGTGCATCGCTGGGAAGAAATTGTTGCTGGACGTGAAAGAATAGGTCGACATAAACGCTGGTATCACACTAAATGCCAGGCACCCACTAGTCGCTAATAATTTCGTGCAATGCGTGGCTCAATGATTTGTGAATCGCTACAGCCACACTAGCTTTTTGTGCCTAAGGCGGTCGTACAGAATCGTTTGTTATTGACACAATAGTCGCGAATCTCACGTACAGGATTAAGAATGTAGTTTCGACTCAGTTGGAGTTTTCGGGGAAATGTCGAGTATTCAGAACGTTACTTAGTCGTGTGATCGCCAGTTTTGTACTCATAACGCCGGTAATGGAAGTGAGAAACGGTTTCTCGTACAGAACAAACTACAAAATTTTGGATGCAAACAATGAAAAATTTTTCCCTGTGTAGGATACACGAATAACTAAAGATAAGTTTTTAGTATCGTCGCAATTACGTAATTCGCAAGACATAATTTTCACCTTGTTGACAATGACAGTCCGTAGTGTGTAGGAGTGACAATGAAATCGCTATTACTGTTTCCTGTTTCACATGAAAACGTGCGCAATTACCGAAGCCCTGTGGCAGGAAACGACAGTTTATTTATTCGCAGATTCCCTTCGAAAGAAGACATCGATTCACGACATTACTTGGCCAAGAAATAATAACAATAGGTGTTGTCTGTCAGTTAGCGCCCGGAAAGCTGAATGCAGTGTTAAAAATAACGTGCTCATTATTGACAATATTGAGTTTCCGCGTGGCTGTTTCCTGTACTGATCGTGACTGGCAACAGTTTACGAAATATGTGTCGAGGACTTTTGAATACGCCAGAGTCGTGATGGACGTTTACACTGGAGTAAAAATGTACTTTACGCAGACAGCAGTGATTTGAGAATTATATCAAATTTTGTTTTTTCTTCGTGTATGAGTGACAGATGCTCGCTTTGCACAGGTCTTTTAGTCGCATCAAGTGTTGTGCCGACCACTCACAGTGGCGGACATTATTACTGAGCAAGTCGCCAGTAAGCAATCGCATTGTCTGATTCTCAGTAGCTGCAACAGTAGGTATTACACTACAGGTACCGCTAGCGATCGGGTCGATATCTATAGGGTTACCAAATTTGAACTCGAGTTAGAACGCTGTCTTGTGCGTCCGATTGCAGGAACAACGTAGGTGTCAATTTTATTTTTAACTGACCAGCCACCTAGACAGCTAACTTGGCCAACTTAACACATCCTCATTGCACATGTTCTCACTTCAGTTGTTTCCGATTAGACTGCAAGAGGCACACCGACGATGAAAACGCGGGGACAATTATTAAGTGCCGCCAAAGCGACTGTATTCTTGTGGCGCTGCATTCGAATAGCAAACCGAGATTCGGACGAAGCGGTACGTCGTAATTTTCGCGACCATTTTACTGCCATCGTACTGCTACACGAGGTGTCGACGTCTGTGTCACTGTTTCCCCAGGCTGAAATAATTCGGCGATTTCCTGGGCATTGTCCCAACGGAAGAACAACAGCCGCTGCAGCGATAAAAGGCATTGTTGTAGACGCGCATTCTTCTATCTGTGGCGTCTCATATAGAAGAAAATGTGACACACGACTGATGGACGCTATTCTTTGATTACCACAACACCCACGACTTTTTCCCAAAGTTTACTATTTAATTCTGTCTAAAAATAGCCGTTGCAGTTATTTACCGAACGGCATACAGGGATCAGACATAGTTTAAGGCACGGAGCTGGAAGCACACTCAGTACGAAGGCGAATCTAACTCGAGTGTCGTACTGCGTGGCTGCAATTTTGGCGGCATTAACGCTATTCGAGCATTTTAAGAAACTTGATTCGGCGAAACCCTCTGCACCTTTCTTTCGAGGGGGAACAAAATAATGCATAATTCTGCAATGTTGCCACCGACTGTTACTGGGGATGGGCCCGCAATTAGCATTGCTTGTTTTCGTCTTTACAACTGAATAATGGCGAAAGCAGTAACGGAAGCTGTGTGGAACAAAACGGAATCTTTTTACTGTCAATATTTGGTTCCCACGACAAACAGAGTCTCTTAAATATGAGGCAAAAAACTGTGAACACGCGGAAACAAGTGTGTATTTACGCCACCAGTGTGACGGTAAACAACAAGGCTGCTCACACTCTCCTTTAAACGCGACTTTCACGTTTGACTGTTGCACACAATTCTGTCAACCGCGAGGATAGGCTTTTGTACAGACTGTACCGCACATTTATCACGAGAGCATACTTCACACCTGAAATATCTTTAAAGGGAAATACTTCGAGTAAAGGAAAGGGCAGCCGCTACTTCTCGAAATGATACACAACAAAAGATACGGAAATCCAGCAAATCGCCTATTTAAAGCGGCAAATACGTTTTATGTATTCCGCTAACGCTGTGACTTATACGCTCTGTCTCGGAAGCTACATTTTTTTACTTTATTATTCTATAATTCGTCTTCCTGACATGCACCAGCAATTCAAAATATGGGGCGAAATCTGCTCTCGGCCAAGACGTCCGTTGCAACTGTCTAACGACTTCCTCGCGACACCATTCTTGCGCCAGAAGCTCTCTGTATTATTGCCGCTCTAAATATGAGTAACGGAAACTATGTGTTTTGTTCCATTAAAAAAAATAGACAAATAAATAACATACTTCCTCCCTCCCTCCCAGTTGCTTAACATTAACGTCTGCTGTGTAAAGAAGTAAACCGTAATCAAAAAGAGTAATATTTTTGTTTAATAATAGGTCCGAGTATTGTTATTCGTTTTCGTAGATAACTTGGTGTAGAATGGAGGGGGAACGTTAAATGTATAAATAATGCTTTCATTGTCTCTCTGGGTCGAAGAAGCAACGTATTGTTAACATTCACGTTGACTGCTGCGTACATTATATGAAACTTAATTAATCATTCGAGCATACTGCCGCAAAATGTGCTTTACGAAAAACCGATTTACAAAGTTCTGCCCTGCCTCGGCATTAATTGGCCTTACTTTTCCTTCCTTTATCTCAAATGACGTTACATGTTGCCCAATGGTGAAGCAGGAATGTCTCGACCATTCTTGTGAAACGAGAGATCTCGAGCTAAATAACTGCACGAACTAACGAAAAAGTTCAAATTTCCTGCAGGTATTGAAAACGGATTTTTCATAGTGCTCAACAGAGCGATTGATGCAGTTCAGAGACGACAGAATGCTAATATTTAGTCACTGCAAAATTTTTGTCAATAACCAACATTTGTTGCATAGTATACTATTTGAAACTGCCTTGGTGCTTCCGCTACAGATGTCACACAGCATAAACGCTAATTTTGTTTAAAAATCGGACATTACAGACGCTATTTCGTACACATTAATTAACCTTATCAGCCGGCCGCTTTGGCCGAGCGGTCTGCGGCGCGGTCGGGGGTTCGAATCCTCCCTCGGGCGTGGATGTTTGTGTTGTCCTTAGCGTAAGTTGAACACGTTTTAATTAACCATATCACACGTATTGCGAAGTAATTCTCTGTGAAACAATGTACTACTTTCGAAACAGATATTTCGTACACATTAATTAACCATATCAGACATATTGCGAAGTAAATCTTCGGGAAACACATGAACTTTCTTCGAAACATATTTCGTCTGCTAATCCAGCGGAAATGTTAATCTAAGTGAGTCACAGTCCAACAAAAACAGGAGTTCATCGAGTAATTGTTAATTCTTGCGTTTGTTAGCAGGAGGAATCCACGATACAAAGTTTGAAACTGTTTCTTACAATTTCAGCTGGGCATGTCGGAAGTACGATAAAATATTCAGGTTTGTTTTTCTACTGCATTTTCAATTAATCGATTTTTTCTCCGACTCTGTTTCTCTTCCCCTCAAGCAAACTTTAGAGATGAGATCGATAGATTTCCGTTAATCTGTAGCCAGCTACAAATGGAATTTCGAAACCTCCTATTGTCACCAAGTAAAAGCATTTCTCACAAATCAGTATTCGAGGCTGTGTAGAAGCACATGCCGGAATATTTATTAACAGAGTTCCTATCAAAGGAGAAATCGATTCACGAGATTACGTATCGATAAGTTATTGTTATCTTTATAAGTTAGCGACCGAAAAGATAAATGTAGCGTTGTAGTTTTAGTACTATTAAGTTACCAGATTACTGTGTCTCTGTATTGATGGATTTTATTCGCAACTGCCAACAGCTTAAAAAATTCCGTCACAGTATTTGTCTACCGCATGTTCAATTAATCGATTTTTTATCCATCTCTGTTTCTCCTCCCCTCAAGCAAACTTTAGGTGGAGATCGATAGATTTCCATTAATTTGTAGCCAGCTAAAAATGGAATTTCGAAACCTTCTGTTGTCACTAAGTAAAAGCATTTCTCACATTGCGTTTAGTTTACCCATTTCCTGTTACACATGAAAAACACGTAAACAGTATTCGAAGCTATGTGGAAGCAGATGCCGGAATATTTATTAACATAGTTCCTTCCAAAGGCGAAATCGATTCACGAGATTACGTATCGATAAGTTAGTGTTGTCTTTTTTAAATTAATGTAGAAAAGATTAATGTAGCGTAGTAGTTTCGGCACTATTAATTTGCCAGGTTACTGTGTTACTGTATTGATGGATTTTATTCGCAACTGCCAACGGTTTAAAAAATTCCGTCACAGTATTTTTCTACTGCATTTTCAATTAATCGATTTTTTATCCGACTCTGTTTCTCCTCCCCTCAAGCAAACTTTAGAGAGGAGATCGATATATTTCCATTAATCTGTAGCCCGCTACAAATGGAATTTCGAAACCTCCTGTTGTCACCAAGTAAAAGCATTTCTCACAAATCAGTATTCGAAGCTATGTGGAAGCAGATGCCGGAATATTTATTAACATAGTTCCTTCCAAAGGCGAAATCGATTCACGAGATTACGTATCGATAAGTTAGTGTTGTCTTTTTTAAATTAATGTAGAAAAGATTAATGTAGCGTAGTAGTTTCGGCACTATTAATTTGCCAGGTTACTGTGTTACTGTATTGATGGATTTTATTCGCAACTGCCAACGGTTTAAAAAATTCCGTCACAGTATTTTTCTACTGCATTTTCAATTAATCGATTTTTTATCCGACTCTGTTTCTCCTCCCCTCAAGCAAACTTTAGAGAGGAGTTCGATATATTTCCATTAATCTGTAGCCCGCTACAAATGGAATTTCGAAACCTCCTGTTGTCACCAAGTTAAAGCATTTCTCACAAATCAGTATTCGAAGCAGTGTAGAAGCACATGCCCGAATATTTATTAACAGAGTTCCTTCCAAAGGAGAAATCGATTCACGAGATTACGTATCGATAAGTTAGTGTTATCTTTTTTAAGTTAACGACCTAAAAGATGAATGTGGCGTATTAGTTTTGTCACTATTAAGTTACCAGATTACTGTGTTTCTGTATTGTTGGATTTTATTCCCAACTGCTAACAGTTTAAAAAATTCCGTCACAGTCATTTACACACTGCAATTTGTTATGACTGAAAATGGAGAAAAACTTTAATTCACAGATAAAGTACTCTGAACGTTGTTTATTCTACACATGTGTGTTGACCTGTTTTGCCAAAGCTACTACACATTAATATGTAGAGAACACGCTACATAATTCCGGATCCAAAGTATCAGAACATCGTGTTTCTTGCCTGTGAACGAGACAGGCCTCACTTAAAATTAGTTTCAGTGTTATCCCAGTTACCTACATCGCTAGCCATCATTTTCACGTTGTTGACTACATTCGTGGTCAGTATGGCTGACTCTCAAATTGTTGTTTGACGTGAATGTGAATAATAGTTAATAGCAGTGTGGAAGAAAAGGAAAGTTTATTTATTCTCACATTTCCTTGAAAAGGAGAAATCGGTCCACTAGATTACGTGTAGAAACCACCATAACAATAGGTCAGTGTTGTCTGTTAGTTCAAATTCAAATGTTTGCAAATCTAAGGGACTTAACTGCTGTGGTTATTCATTCCCTAGACTGCCAAACTGCTGTAACTAACTTATGGTAAGGGCAACACACACACACATATGTCTGAGGAAGGACTCGAACCTCCGACGGCGAACAACCGAGCACTCCCCAGAAAGGCGCCTTAGCGCGCTCTGCCACTCCACCGTGGCTGTTAGTTAACGCTCAGAAAGATAAACGCAGTGTTAGAAATACCGTGACTATTTTCAACAACATTATCAGGTTCCTATTCTGTACTGATGAATAATTTTCCTAACCGGCAATAGTTTACAACGCATCTTTCAAGGTCCTTTACATATTGCAGCGCTGTGGTGGAGGAATATTATAGAGGATCTAGTAGAAACTTAATTCACTTGGACGGCATTAGAAGTGAGAATTGTGTCAAACTTTTATTTCTTCTTGTGTTGCATCTACGATAAGACAGCGCAAATGACGGAGAAAATTCCACATTTCTGTGCGCTGTCGTCCTTGTCGTATTAATTGTTAAGCAAGCCACCACAAAGCAACGAGACTGACTGATTTTACGTAGTTACAGAAAAACATGTGTTAATTCATGTAACCGCAGGAATCGCGTGGTTATTGAAAGACTTCCCATACTGAAATACCTTTTAACACGCTGCACTATGCGTCAAATGTAAGAAATAACGTGTATGTACCTATATGTTAAATTTCCGAGCCATCACAAAAGCTGATTTGGTCATCTTAATACGTCATAATTACACATTTCCTCACTTCATTACTTTGTGATGAAACAGCATGAGTTACACCAGCAGTCAAAGTGGAGGGAAAATAATAAAGTGCCGCCAAACCTACTGTGAAGGAATTTTTTAGCGGCTACATTCTTGCAGCAAACACTTCCTGTATTCTCGCTGCGTTACATCAGAATATCATATCGATATTCGGTCGATGCGGTACGCCGTATTATCTCGGGACCATCTCACTGCCGTCTTGCTGCTACACGAGGTGTCGATGTCTGCGACCTTGTTTCCAGAAATTTAAATGGAAATAATTCGCCGATTTTCTGCGCATTCTCCCAACGGAAGAACAACAGCCGTAATTCAGATGCAAGTCATTGTTGTAGATGTGTATTCTGGTATCTGTAGCGGAACATGTAAAACATGACTGAAGGGCGCTATATGTTAACTACCAGAATACTAACGTATTTTTCCCAGAGCTAACTATATATTTCTGTCTAAAAGTAATGGTTACAGCAGACTGAAGGAAGGAAGGAAGTTTAGGGTTTTACGTCACGTCGACAGCACATTCAATACGAAGGCAAATCTAACTCGAGTTTCGTACTGTGTGGCTGCAATTTTGACGCCATTAACGGTATTTGAGTATTTTAAGGAAATTAACGACAAATTGTTTCCATTACTGAGCTATCGTGACAGCTGGATTGTTCTTTGAGAACCACGTTGCTTCCCAGAACCTTATTCAGTAATAGATTTCAACAGCATCAGACTACAGTCTGCTAAAATGAGCTGTTTTGTTATGAGAGGAATTCAGTTAACGCACAGTTCTGCGTACTTGACACTGACTGTTACTGGGGATGAACCCACGGTCGCCATTACGTACTTGTTTCCGTGCCCACGACTGAATAATGGCAAAGGTATTCACGGAAGCTGTGTGGAGAAAATGAAATACATTTACTGTCAATATTTGCTCCATTGACAGTCTCGTGGGTTTACGAGTATATGAGGCAATAAGAAAGTGCAGAGGCGGCAACAGTCATTACGTTCGCTGTTCACACTCTCCTTTAAACGCGCCGAAAGTCTGGCTGTTGCAACGAATTTTGTCAACACTGCCCCAACATGAAGAGTAGGATTTTGTACAAAATATCCCACACATCTATCACATGAACATACTTTTAATCGATATGTCTTAAAAGGGAAATACTATCAGTAAAGGAAAGGACATTCGCTAGTTCTCGAAATGATACACAACAGAAGATATGGAAAACCAGCAACTCGCCTATTTGACGGAGGCCTTCTACGGAAAATAAGTTTTATCTATTCCACCAAATATACCACTTCTACGCTCTGTCTCGAAAGCTAAATTTTCCATTAAAATATGATCGAAACCACATTTCTCTTTACTGCATTATTTCATAACGTCCGTTGCAACTGTGAAAACGACTTCCTTGCGTCGCCATTCTTGCGCCAGGCGCTCTCTGTATTATTGTCGCTCTAAATACGAATAAAAGATACTATGTGTTTTGCTCCATAAAAAAATAGACAAATAAATAAAATACTTCCACCCTCCCTCCCAGTTGCTTAACATTAACGTCTGCTGTGTAAGTAAAGAAGTAAACCGCAATCAAAAAGAGTAATATTTTTGTTTAATAAAAGGTCCGAGTATTGTTATTCGTTTTCGTAGATAACTTGGTCTAGAATGGAGGAGGAACGTTAAATGTAAAAACAATGCTTTCATTGTCTCTCTGGGTCGAAGAAGCAACGTATTGTTAACTTTCACGTTGACTGCTGCGTACATTATATGAAACGTAATTCATCATTAGAGCATACTGCCGCAAAATGTGCTTTACGAAAGACCGATTTACAAAATTCTGCCCTGCCTCGGCATTAATTGGCCTAACTTTTCCTTCCTTTATCTCAAATGACGTTACATGTTGCCCAATGATAAAGCAGGAATGTCTCGATTATTCTTGTGAAACGAGAGATCTCAAGCTAAATAACTGCAGGAACTAACGAAAAATTTCAAATTTCCTGCAGGCATTGAAAACTGGGATTTTTCATAGTGATGAAGTTTACAGACGACAGAATGTTAATATTTAGTCACTGCAAAAGTTTTCTCAATAACGTTTGTTGCATAGTATACTATTTGAAACTGCCTTCGTGCTTCCGCTACAGATGTCACACAGCATAAACGCTAGTTATGTGTAAAAGTCGGACATTACAGACGCTATTTCGTACACATTAATTAACCATATCAGCCGGCCGGTTTGGCCGAGCGGTCTGCGGCGCGCCAGCCACAGTCTACACGGCCGCTGCGGTCGGGGGTTCGAATCCTCCCTCGGGCGTGGATGTTTGTGTTGTGCTTAGCGTAAGTTAGTTTAAGTTAGTCAAGTGATTAGTGTGTAAGTCTAGCGACTGATGACCAGGAATTTTGGTCGCATAAGACGTCACACACATTTGAACATTTTTAATTAACCATATCACACGTATTGCGAAGTAATTCTCCGTGAAACAAGGTACTATTTTCGAAACAGATATTTCGTACACATTAATTAACCATATCAGACGTATTGCGAAGTAAATCTCCCGAGAAACAGTGAACTTCCTTCGAAACATATTTCGTCTTCTGATCCAGCGGAAATGGTAATCTAAATGAGTCACAGTCGATCAGGATTTAAGGATTTCATCGAGTAATTGTTAATTCTTGCATATGTTAGCAGGAGGAAACCACGATAGAAAGATTGAAACTGTTTCTTACTATTTCAGCTGGGCATGTCGGAAGTTCGATAAAATATTCAGGTATTTTTCTACTGCAAATTCAATTAATCGTTTTTTTATCCGACTCTGTTTCTCCTCCCCTCAAGCAAACTTTAGGTGGGATCGATAGATTTCCATTAATCTGTAGCCAGCTACAAATGGAATTTCGAAACCTCCTGTTGTCACGAAGTAAAAGCATTTCTCACATTGCGTTTAGTTTACCCATTTCCAGATACACGTGGAAAACACGTAATCAGTATTCGAAGCTGTGCGGAAGCAGATGCCGGAATATTTATTAACAGAGTTCCTTCCAAAGGAAAAATCGATTCACGAGATTACGTATCGATAAGTTATTGTTATCTTTTTTTAAGTTAAAGACCGAGAAGATAAATGTAGCGTAGTAGTTTTATCACTATTAAGTTAGCAGATTACTGTGTTTCTCTATTGATGGATTTTATTCGCAACTGCCAACAGTTTAAAAAATTCCGTCACAGTATTTTTCTACTGCATTTTCGATTAATCGATTATTTATCCGACTCTTTTTCTCCTCCTCTCAAGCAAACTTTAGAAAGGGGAGGCAGTGTGGAGGAAACGGAAAGTTTACTTATTCACACATTTCCTTCAAAAGGAGAAATCGGTCCACTAGATTACGTGTAGAAGCCACCATAACAATAGGTCAGTGTTGTCTGTTAGTTCAAATTCGAATGTTTGCAAATATAAGGGACTTAACTGCTGTGGTTATTCAGTCCCTTTACTGCTAAACTGCTGTAAATAACTTATGGTAAGGGCAACACACACACACACACGCACACGCACGCACGTGACCGAGGGAGGATTCGAACCTCCGACGGCGAACAACCGAGCACTCCGCAGCAAGGCGTCTTAGCGCGCTCTGCCACTCCACCGTGGATGTTAGTTAACGCTCAGAAAGATAAACGCAGTGTTAGAAATACCGTGACCATTTTAACAACATTATCAGATTCCTATTCTATACTGATGAATAATTTTCGTAACCGGCAATAGTTTACAACGCATCTTTCAAGGTCCTTTACATATTGCAGCCCTGTGGTGGAGGAATATTATAGAGGATCTAGTAGAAACTTAATTCACTTTGACAGCAGTAGAAGTGATAATTGTGTCAAACTTTTTTTTCCTTGTGTGGCATCTACGATAAGACGGCACAAATGACGGAGATAATTCCGCATTTCTGTGCGCTGTCGACCTTGTCGTATTAATTGTTAAGCAAGCCACCACAAAGCAACGAGAATGACTGATTTTACGTAGTTACAGAAAAAAAGTGTTAACATTTTTAATTAACCATATCACACGTATTGCGAAATAATTCTCCGTGAAACAATGTACTATTTTCGAAGGAGATATTTCGTCTTCTGATACAGCGTAAGCGCTAGCTAATCGAAATGAGTCACAGTCCAACAAAAACAGGAATTCACCGAGTAATTGTTTATACTCCCTCTGTTCGCGGAAGAAATCCTCGATACAACGTTTGAAACTGTTTCTTACAATTTCACTTGGACATGTCGGAATGACGATACAATATTCCCTTATTTTTCAACTGCATTTTCATTGAATTAATTATTTATTTGGTCCTCCCCCCTCAAGCAAACTTTAGAAAGGGGTTACAGAGATGTCTATTAATCTGTAGAAGGCTACGATAGGAATTTCAAAACCTCCTGTTGTCAGTTGTACTACAATTCCTCACATTGCGTTTAGTTTACCCGTTTGGTGTTGTACATGGAAAACACAGTAACCGAAGCTGTGTGGAGGCAGATGGGAATATATTTATTCCCAGAGTTCCTTCCAAAGGAGAAATGGATTCACGAGATTACGTGTCGAAGACCTAATAAGTCAGCGTTATCTCTTGGTTAACATTCGGAAAGTTAATCTATTATGTTTGCCACTCTGAGGCTACCATCACAATTCTATGTTACTGTATTGATGGATCCTGTTCGCAACTGCCAGCAGTAAAGATATTGTCACAGTCATTTACACAGGGAAGACCTGGTATGGCAGAATGTGCTGGAGGAAAATTTTGATTCGCAGACAAACTACAAACATATTTTTAATTCTCTGCAATTGTTGAAAAACTAGAAAATTTTTTTAACTGCTCAAATCTAAAGCTGTAGGCGTGGTATGGCTTTTGAGGCCACAGAATGTTGGTGTTTAACACTCTGCCAAATTTTTCTTTAAAACCAACGCTTCCTTGCATACCGAGCCTTATAACATTGCTTTCGCATCTCTGCTGCATTACTTTCAGACGCTAATTCTGGGTCGCAATCATACGTTACAGACGTTATTTCGCATAACTTAATAAATCGCATCACACATAGTGCAAAGTTAAGTCACCTAAAAACACCGTGCCTTTTGCGAAATGGATTTTTCGTCTCCTTCTGCAGAGGAAGCGTAATCTAACCAAGTCTCAGTCGAGCAAAAACAGTGGTTCACCAAAACCTTTGTCGCTCTTTGCGAGAGAGAAACGTCGGTGCAGCGTTTGAAACTGTCTGTCGCCATCTCAGCTGGACAAATGTTAAAGTGACGGCCGTCCATTTAACACCCGGAGTGTTTCAGGAACTGGGTTAACGGAAGTGAAACGTGCCTGATTCTAACACAGCTAGTACGGCAGCTACGAAAGGAATATCAAAGCTTCATGTTGTCACGAAGTAAAAGTATTTTGTCGCATAGTGTTTAGTTTTCGTATCGACACGAGCACACAAAACAGGATGAGCTCGTAATATTCCAGAAAAACTGGAAAATAGATAGTTGCCATTTCTCCTTATAGCATCCATCGCAGGTAAGAAATGTGTGGTCGATGTGGACGCAGTTATCGTGGCTGAAGTGCACTGCTCACGAAACTCCAAGTCTTCAACCTATCTGATCAGGTTTCACTCTGCGTCACTGCAATATACGATAAGAAATTTCCGGAAATTCGGCGTATATTACTGCCTACACGTCTGACCTTTCGCTGAGTTTTGTCTCGAATCCAGAAGACAGTAACTTGGGAGGCCGTCCCTCTACTTCAGTAGAGTACGAGGTCGCTTCACGTGACGTCACAGCTCCGTAGTCTGTTCTCTCGCCAGAGCGACTCAACCGAGAGAGAGCGGCGTCGAGCGGGAACGAGCGCTACAGCGAGCGCGGCAAACCTGTGCTGACCGAACAGCGGGCAGCGGGGCTCTGGAGGCGTGGCATTCAGCGAACAGAAGAGAAGATAAAAGTCGCTTTCCCACCGTGTCGACAACGACGTTTCGTAGAGAGCAGCGAGTAAACAGGAATTGTCATTCTGCACTACCGAATAATGGTGTTCGTAGTAAAGGAAGCCACGTGGAACGAACGGCAGTCTTTTCTACTCTTAGAATTTCGTCTGAAACCAGACAGTGTTTCAGGAATATACATTTGGACGAGACAATAACACAGTAGGGTAACACTTACGGTTATATTACTCTCGGGAAATTCCATTCAGTGTGAGAGTGTGAGAGTACGAATCATTTTTGTTTGTCCGTTTTCACACATTCCGTTAGGAGCTGCCGACATATGACAAAACATTTGTTTATTCAAACAAGTTTTATGCCACCTGACTCCATGTTACGATACGAAATTCCAGAATGTCGTCACAGTTTAGTTCACGTACATTTGAGCTCGTATTTTTTCCATATGTCCAAGTTGACGGTCCCTACGGATGTGTACCCGCGGTTCATTCCTAGTGGAATACGGGGCAAAATGCTTACAGAAGACGGCGGTTTTCCGTTTTTCGCACCGACAAATTTTGACTGTCATCTGCTGTCTCAGCGGAGGGATTTTAGTTTTCCCTGCACGAGGAGTACCCACTGAAATGGCGAGTTCTGCGTGTTGGGCACAGGAAGCGCAGCCTGCCCCAGCAGCGCCTTGTGTCACGCTACACGCGCGGCTCGGGTGTGGGGCGGGTTGTCCACTCGGCAGGCGTTAGCGCCTCCAGGCCTGTGCTGCGTCCTTCTACGAGCAAAGGACAGCTTTACGCTCCAATTAGGGCGACCAGCTTTTGATTACGGGTTTAAGGAAGAGACGACCGAAATCTGGTCATATTTTGGGAAGAACGAGGGAGATTTGATGACAGATATAATTTTTAATGCAAGAGGCTGTCTTGACAGGTGTAGCAAAATTTGCCTGTTGTCGAAGTTTTTGAAGTGACAAGGTTGGAGCAGAATTTGGAGAGTTGCGTACGGTGGGCCTCCTATCTGGGTTTTAGTGTGCACGTGAGCACGAATTTTGAGCGAGTAGGAGGCTCTGCCACGCGACGACGGACTGGGCGCCTACTTGAGTCGTGCCGTGTCGACCGCTCGGCCTGCTGCCGTCTCGCAGGCGTTCCGTCCGGCGTAGCAGGTTATAGGCGGGCGCAGTCGGCCGTCGAGGCGTGCACACCTGATTTTTAATCAAGACATAGTCTTTGTCTTTTCGCGAACGTCGTCGTCGCCGCCGCACGCACGCAGATTACACGTGTGGTTACATACACGTGTGTATGCAGTGCAGCGGCGCTTAAAATAAAATAAAGGGAAAAAAAAACCTTAAAATAAAAAATTCACTTTGCAAGTCGGACGACCTCGGCGTATGCCAGTGTGAATGAAAAATTAAAACATAACTGACGTGATTACCTGTGTCTATGATTACCGGAATTTCTGAATACACAAATTTCTGGCCCCTAGCAATATGCAAAGATTTGAATTGGCACTGCCTTTGGGATGCGTCCTAACCGTTAATTACGTACGCCATCAGTATAAGACATTGGTCTTTATGCTTCGTGCTCACCAACAAAGCCAGATTTCCAAGTGTTTATGTATTATCTTTCACTTAGCATACGCAACCGATACCTACAATGCAGTGCACGGTCGCTTAAAATGCAATAAAGGAAAAAAAAATTAAACATTAAAAAGAAATTTTTTCGCTTTACAAGTTGGATGACCTCGGCGTATGTCAGTATGAATGAAAAATTGAAACATAACCGACGTGATTATTTGGATCTATGATCACCGGAATTTCTGCATAGGCAAATTTCTGAAATAAGCTGGCCGCTAGCAATATCCAAAGTCTTGAAACACTTTCTAGAAAATAAATTAAAGAAAATTTTTAAAAAGGTAAAATAAAGTATTAAAAATTGATACTGCCCTTGGAATGTGTCCTAACCCTTAATTACGTAAGACATTGGTCTTTATGCTTCGTGCCCACCAACAAAGCCAGATTTCCAAGTTTTCATGTATTATCTTTCATTTGGCGTACGTAAGCAATGCCGACAGTCCTGTGGCGCCTCTGGTGTGAAAAGGCGCCAACTGCGATCCCGGTTACGGAGGACGTAGTGCGGCCGTTCACCGACAGATGGCAGCACGTCACTCGCGGAAGCGACGCGACGAACGAATGAGTGGCAATCGAAACAGTAATTTCTCTGTGGACCGACCTAAAAAGTCAGCGGCTCTTTTATTTAATAATAGGCGCGGGTATTGTTATAGTTTTCCTTAGATAACTGTTGCTGTAGAATGGAGGAATGTTAAAAGTAAAAATAATTATTTCGCTGTCTCTCTGGGTGGAAGAAGGAACGGCCTGTTAATGTTGACATTGACAGTGGCACAGATAATAGTAAACGTAATTTATTTCTCGCGCATGACGCCGTATATTGTGTTTTTAAACATTTCGCTTCTGCTTCGTCATTTGACCACCATTCTCTTCCTTAATCTGAAACGTTGTTACATCTTGCGCACTCACCAAGTGCGAGGGAATTTTTCGGCCCATGTTGTGACGAGAGCGAACTACTCAGTGGCCCGAAGTGTGATTCGTGGCGCCTGTCCAGAGTTTTCCAAAACAGAACAGACGTCGCGCTGTCTTCGTTTTCGCGGTCGGCTGTAGCGTCTCCATATTTGCCGCATTTCCATTGAACTGGGTTTTCCATTCGGCTGCGCTTCTGCTGCTCTCGAGCCAAGTGCAGAGAGGCGCTGGACAGCTTTCTGTTAAACTGTAGCCGTCTACGAACGGAATTTCGCAACTTCGTGTTGTCAGGAAGTGAAACTATTTGGCACATTGCGTTCGGTTTCCGGATAGACCCGAAACAGGTGATACTGTAAACTTTGTTATCATTCGTTCTGTTCGTTGGATTAAGAGAAATCCGGAAAATAAATGCATTCTTTTTCTCCACACATCGTGCATCGCTGGGAAGAAATTGTTGCTGGACGTGAAAGAATAGGTCGACATAAACGCTAAATGCCAGGCACCCACTAGTCGCTAATAATTCCGTGCAATGCGTGGCTGGATGATTTGTGAATCGCTACAGCCACACTAGCTTTGTGTGCCTAAGGCGGTCGTACAGACTCGTTTGTTATTGACACAATAGTCGCGAATCTCACGTACAGGATTAAGAATGTAGTTTCGACTCAGTTGGAGTTTTCGGGGAAATGTCGAGTATTCAGAACGTTACTTAGTCGTGTGATCGCCAGTTTTGTACTCATAACGTCGGTAGTGGAAGTGAGAAACGGTTTCCCGTACAGAACAAGCTACAAAATTTTGGATGCAAAGAATGAAAAATTTTTCCCTGTGTAGGATACACGAATAACTAAAGATAAGTTTTTAGTATCGTCGCAATTACGTAATTCGCAAGACATAATTTTCACCTTGTTGACAATGACAGTCCGTAGTGTGTAGGAGTGACAATGAAATCGCTATTACTGTTTCCTGTTTCACATGAAAACGTGCGCAATTACCGAAGCCCTGTGGCAGAAAACGACAGTTTATTTATTCGCAGATTCCCTTCGAAAGAAGACATCGATTCACGACATTACTTGGCCAAGAAATAATAACAATAGGTGTTGTCTGTCAGTTAGCGCCCGGAAAGCTGAATGCAGTGTTAAAAATAACGTGCTCATTATTGACAATATTGAGTTTCCGCGTGGCTGTTTCCTGTACTGATTGTGACTGGCAACAATTTACGAAATTGTTACCAAATTTGAACTCGAGTTAGAACGCTGTCTTGTGCGTCCGATTCCAGGAACAACGTAGGTGTCAATTTTATTTTTAACTGACCAGCCACCTAGACAGCTAACTTGGCCAACTTAACACATTGTCATTACACATGTCCTCACTTCAGTTGTTTCCGAGCCGGCCGCGGTGGCCGAGGTGACTGAGGCGCTCCAGTCACGGTCAGCACGGCCACTACGGTCAGGGGTTCGAATCCCCCCTCGGGCATGGATATTTGTGCCGTCCTAGTTCGTAAGTAGTTCATAAGTTGTTTGTAAGTTTAGGGACTGATGACTCCGTAGTTAAGTCCCATAAGCTTAACAAACATTTGAACATTTTTAGTTGTTTCCGATTAGACTGCAAGAGGCACACCGACGATGAAAACGCGGGGACAATTATTAAGTGCCGCCAAAGCGACTGTATTCTTGTGGCGCTGCATTCGAATAGCAAACCGAGATTCGGACGAAGCGGTACGTCGTAATTTTCGCGACCATTTTACTGCCATCGTGCTACTACACGAGGTGTCGACGTCTGTGTCACTGTTTCCTCAGGCTGAAATAATTCGGCGATTTCCTGGGCATTGTCCCAACCGAAGAACAACAGCCGCTGCAGCGATAAAAGGCATTGTTGTAGGCGCGCATTCTGTGGCGCCTCATATAGAAGAAAATGTGACGCATCACTGATGGACGCTATTCTTTGATTACCACAACACCCACGACTTTTTCCCAGAGTTTACTATTTAATTCCGTCTACAAATAGCCGCTGCAGTTATTTACCGAACAGCATACAGGGATCAGACATAGTTTAAGGCACGGAGCTGGAAGCACACTCAGTACGAAGGCGAATCTAACTCGAGTGTCGTACTGTGTGGCTGCAATTTTGGCGGCGTTAAAGCTATTCGAGCATTTTAAAAAACTTGATTCGGCGAAACCCTCTGCAGTTTTCTTTCTAGGGGGAACAAAATAATGCATAATTCTGCAATGTTGCCACCGACTGTTACTGGGGATGGGCCCGCAATTAGCATTGCTTGTTTTCGTCTTTACAACTGAATAATGGCGAAAGCAGTAACGGATGCTGTGTGGAACAAAACGGAATCTTTTTACTGTCAATATTTGGTTCCCACGACAAACAGAGTCTCTTAAATATGAGGCAAAAAACTGTGAACACGCGGAAACAAATGTGTATTTACGCCACCAGTGTGACGGTAAACAACAAGGCTGCTCACACTCTCCTTTAAACGCGAGGATAGGCTTTTGTACAGACTGTACCGCACATTTATCACGAGAGCATACTTTACACCTGAAATATCTTTAAAGGGAAATACTTCGAGTAAAGGAAAGGGCAGCCGCTACTTCTCGATACACAACAAAAGATACGGAAATCCAGCAAATCGCCTATTTAAAGCGGCAAATACGTTTTATGTATTCCGCTAACGCTGTGACTTATACGCTCTGTCTCGGAAGCTACATTTTTTACTTTATTATTCTATAATTCGTCTTCCTGACATGCACCAGCAATTCAAAATATGTGGCGAAATCTGCTCTCGGCCAAGACGTCCGTTGCAACTGTCTAACGACTTCCTCGCGACACCATTCTTGCGCCAGAAGCTCTCTGTATTATTGCCGCTCTAAATATGAGTAACGGAAACTATGTGTTTTGTTCCATTAAAAAAAAAAATAGACAAATAAATAACATACTTCCGCCCTCCCTTCCAGTTGCTTAACATTAACGTCTGCTGTGTAAAGAAGTAAACCGTAATCAAAAAGAGTAATATTTTTTTTAATAATAGGTCCGAGTATTGTTATTCGTTTTCGTAGATAACTTGGTGTAGAATGGAGGAGGAACGTTAAATGTAAAAACAATGCTTTCATTGTCTCTCTGGGTCGAAGAAGCAACGTATTGTTCACTTTCACGTTGACTGCTGCGTACATTATATGAAACTTAATTCATCATTCGAGCATACTGCCGCAAAATGTGCTTTACGAAAAACCGATTTACAAAATTCTGCCCTGCCTCGGCATTAATTGGCCTTACTTTTCCTTCCTTTATCTCAAATGACGATACATGTTGCCCAATGGTGAAGCAGGAATGTCTCGACCATTCTTGTGAAACGAGAGATCTCGAGCTAAATAACTGCACGAACTAACGAAAAATTTCAAATTTCCTGCAGGTATTGAGAACGGATTTTTCATAGTGCTCAACAGAGCGATTGATGGAGTTCAGAGACGACAGAATGCTAATATTTAGTCACTGCAAAAGTTTTGTCAATAACCAACATTTGTTGCATAGTATACTATTTGAAACTGCCTTGGTGCTTCCGCTACAGATGTCACACAGCATAAACGCTAATTCTGTTTAAAAATCGGACATTATAGACGCTATTTCGTACACATTAATTAACCTTATCAGCCGGCCGCTTTGGCCGAGCGGTCTGCGGCGCGGTCGGGGGTTCGAATCCTCCCTCGGGCATGGATGTTTGTGTTGTCCTTAGCGTAAGTTGAACACGTTTTAATTAACCATATCACACGTATTGCGAAGTAATTCTCTGTGAAACAATGTACTACTTTCGAAACAGATATTTCGTACACATTAATTAACCATATCAGACATATTGCGAAGTAAATCTCCGGGAAACACGTGAACTTTCTTCGAAACATATTTCGTCTGCTAATCCAGCGGAAATGGTAATCTAAGTGAGTCACAGTCCAACAAAAACGGGATTCTATCGAGTAATTGTTAATTCTTGCGTTTGTTAGCAGGAGGAATCCACGATACAAAGTTTGAAACTGTTTCTTACAATTTCAGCTGGGCAAGTCGGAAGTACGATAAAATATTCAGGTTTGTTTTTCTACTGCATTTTCAATTAATCGATTTTTTCTCCGACTCTGTTTCTCTTCCCCTCAAGCAAACTTTAGAGAGGAGATCGATAGATTTCCGTTAATCTGTAGCCAGCTACAAATGGAATTTCGAAACCTCCTATTGTCACCAAGTAAAAGCATTTCTCACAAATCAGTATTCGAGGCTGTGTAGAAGCACATGCCGGAATATTTATTAACAGAGTTCCTTCCAAAGGAGAAATCGATTCACGAGATTACGTATCGATAAGTTATTGTTATCTTTATACGTTAGCGACCGAAAAGATAAATGTAGCGTTGTAGTTTTAGCACTATTAAGTTACCAGATTACTGTGTTTCTGTATTGATGGATTTTATTCGCAACTGCCAACAGCTTAAAAAATTCCGTCACAGTATTTGTCTACTGCATTTTCAATTAATCGATTTTTTATCCATCTCTGTTTCTCCTCCCCTCAAGCAAACTTTAGGTGGAGATCGATAGATTTCCATTAATTTGTAGCCAGCTAAAAATGGAATTTCGAAACCTTCTGTTGTCACTAAGTAAAAGCATTTCTCACATTGCGTTTAGTTTACCCATTTCCTGTTACACCTGAAAAACACGTAAACAGTATTCGAAGCTATGTGGAAGCAGATGCCGGAATATTTATTAACATAGTTCCTTCCAAAGGCGAAACCGATTCACGAGATTACGTATCGATAAGTTAGTGTTGTCTTTTTTTAAATTAATGTAGAAAAGATTAATGTAGCGTAGTAGTTTCGGCACTATTAATTTGCCAGATTACTGTGTTACTGTATTGATGGATTTTATTCGCAACTGCCAACGGTTTAAAAAATTCCGTCACAGTATATTTCTACTGCATTTTCAATTAATCGATTTTTTATCCGACTCTGTTTCTCCTCCCCTCAAGCAAACTTTAGAGAGGAGATCGATATATTTCCATTAATCTGTAGCCCGCTACAAATGGAATTTCGAAACCTCCTGTTGTCACCAAGTAAAAGCATTTCTCACAAATCAGTATTCGAGGCTGTGTAGAAGCACATGCCGGAATATTTATTAACAGAGTTCCTTCCAAAGGAGAAATCGATTCACGAGATTACGTATCGATAAGTTATTGTTATCTTTATACGTTAGCGACCGAAAAGATAAATGTAGCGTTGTAGTTTTAGCACTATTAAGTTACCAGATTACTGTGTTTCTGTATTGATGGATTTTATTCGCAACTGCCAACAGCTTAAAAAATTCCGTCACAGTATTTGTCTACTGCATTTTCAATTAATCGATTTTTTATCCATCTCTGTTTCTCCTCCCCTCAAGCAAACTTTAGGTGGAGATCGATAGATTTCCATTAATTTGTAGCCAGCTAAAAATGGAATTTCGAAACCTTCTGTTGTCACTAAGTAAAAGCATTTCTCACATTGCGTTTAGTTTACCCATTTCCTGTTACACCTGAAAAACACGTAAACAGTATTCGAAGCTATGTGGAAGCAGATGCCGGAATATTTATTAACATAGTTCCTTCCAAAGGCGAAATCGATTCACGAGATTACGTATCGATAAGTTAGTGTTGTCTTTTTTTAAATTAATGTAGAAAAGATTAATGTAGCGTAGTAGTTTCGGCACTATTAATTTGCCAGATTACTGTGTTACTGTATTGATGGATTTTATTCGCAACTGCCAACGGTTTAAAAAATTCCGTCACAGTATATTTCTACTGCATTTTCAATTAATCGATTTTTTATCCGACTCTGTTTCTCCTCCCCTCAAGCAAACTTTAGAGAGGAGATCGATATATTTCCATTAATCTGTAGCCCGCTACAAATGGAATTTCGAAACCTCCTGTTGTCACCAAGTAAAAGCATTTCTCACAAATCAGTATTCGAGGCTGTGTAGAAGCACATGCCGGAATATTTATTAACAGAGTTCCTTCCAAAGGAGAAATCGATTCACGAGATTACGTATCGATAAGTTATTGTTATCTTTATAAGTTAGCGACCGAAAAGATAAATGTAGCGTTGTAGTTTTAGCACAATTAAGTTACCAGATTACTATGTTTCTGTATTGATGGATTTTATTCGCAACTGCCAACAGCTTAAAAAATTCCGTCACAGTATTTGTCTACTGCATTTTCAATTAATCGATTTTTTATCCATCTCTGTTTCTCCTCCCCTCAAGCAAACTTTAGGTGGAGATCGATAGATTTCCATTAATTTGTAGCCAGCTAAAAATGGAATTTCGAAACCTCCTGTTGTCACCAAGTTAAAGCATTTCTCACAAATCAGTATTCGAAGCTGTGTAGAAGCACATGCCCGAATATTTATTATCAGAGTTCCTTCCAAAGGCGAAATCGATTCATGAGATTACGTATCGATAAGTTAGTGTTGTCTTTTTTAAATTAATGTAGAAAAGATTAATGTAGCGTAGTAGTTTCGGCACTATTAATTTGCCAGATTACTGTGTTACTGTATTGATGGATTTTATTCGCAACTGCCAACGGTTTAAAAAATTCCGTCACAGTATTTTTCTACTTCATTTTCAGTTAATCGATTTTTTATCCGACTCCTCTGTTTCTCCTCCCCTTAAGCAAACTTTAGAGAGGAGATCGATATATTTCCATTAATCTGTAGCCCGCTACAAATGGAATTTCGAAACCTCCTGTTGTCACCAAGTCAAAGCATTTTTCACAAATCAGTATTCGAAGCTGTGTAGAAGCAGATGCCGGAATATTTATTAACAGAGTTCCTTCCAAAGGAGAAATCGATTCACGAGATTACGTATCGATAAGTTAGTGTTATCTTTTTTAAATTAACGACCGAAAAGATAAATGTAGCGTAGCAGCTTTAGCACAATTAAGTTACCAGATTACTGTGTTTCTGTATTGATGGATTTTATTCGCAACTGCCAACGGTTTAAAAAACTCCGTCACAGTATTTTTCTACTGCATTTTCAATTAATCGATTTTTTATCCGTCTCTGTTTCTCCTCCCCTCAAGCAAACTTTAGAGAGGAGTTCGATATATTTCCATTAATCTGTAGCCCGCTACAAATGGAATTTCGAAACCTCCTGTTGTCACCAAGTTAAAGCATTTCTCACAAATCAGTATTCGAAGCAGTGTAGAAGCACATGCCCGAATATTTATTAACAGAGTTCCTTCCAAAGGAGAAATCGATTCACGAGATTACGTATCGATAAGTTAGTGTTATCTTTTTTAAGTTAACGACCTAAAAGATAAATGTGGCGTATTAGTTTTGTCACTATTAAGTTACCAGATTACTGTGTTTCTGTATTGTTGGATTTTATTCCCAACTGCTAACAGTTTAAAAAATTCCGTCACAGTCATTTACACACTGCAATTTGTTATGACTGAAAATGGAGAAAAACTTTAATTCACAGATAAAGTACTCTGAACGTTGTTTATTCTACACATGTGTGTTGACCTGTTTTGCCAAAGCTACTACACATTAATATGTAGAGAACACGCTACATAATTCCGGATCCAAAGTATCAGAACATCGTGTTTCTTGCCTGTGAACGAGACAGGCCTCACTTAAAATTAGTTTCAGTGTTATCCCAGTTACCTACATCGCTAGCCATCATTTTCACGTTGTTGACTACATTCGTGGTCAGTATGGCTGACTCTCAAATTGTTGTTTGACGTGAATGTGAATAATAGTTAATAGCAGTGTGGAAGAAAAGGAAAGTTTATTTATTCACACATTTCCTTGAAAAGGAGAAATCGGTCCACTAGATTACGTGTAGAAACCACCATAACAATAGGTCAGTGTTGTCTGTTAGTTCAAATTCAAATGTTTGCAAATCTGCGTTTATCTTTCTGAGCGTTAACTAACAGCCACGGTGGAGTGGCAGAGCGCGCTAAGGCGCCTTTCTGCGGAGTGCTCAGTTGTTCGCCGTCCGAGGTTCGAGTCCTTCCTCAGACATATGTGTGTGTGTTGCCCTTACCATAAGTTAGTTACAGCAGTTTGGCAGTCTAGGGAATGAATAACCACAGCCGTTAAGTCCCTTAGATTTGCAAACATTTGAATTTGAACTAACAGACAACACTGACCTATTGTTATGGTGGTTTCTACACGTAATCTAGTGGACCGATTTCTCCTTTTGAAGGAAATGTGTGAATAAATAAACTTTCCTTTTCTTCCACACTGCTATTAACTATTATTCACATTCACGTCAAACAACAATTTGAGAGTCAACCATACTGACCACGAATGTAGTCAACAACGTGAAAATGATGGCTAGCGATGTAGGTAACTGGGATAACACTGAAACTAATTTTAAGTGAGGCCTGTCTCGTTCACAGGCAAGAAACACGATGTTCTGATACTTTGGATCCGGAATTATGTAGCGTGTTCTCTACATATTAATGTGTAGTAGCTTTGGCAAAACAGGTCAACACACATGTGTAGAATAAACAACGTTCAGAATACTTTATCTGTGAATTAAAGTTTTTCTCCATTTTCCGCCATAACAAATTGCAGTGTGTAAATGACTGTGACGTAATTTTTTAAACTGTTAGCAGTTGGGAATAAAATCCAACAATACAGAAACACAGTAATCTGGTAACGTAATAGTGACAAAACTACTACGCCACATTTATCTTTTAGGTCGTTAACTTAAAAAAGATAACACTAACTTATCGATACGTAATCTCGTGAATCGATTTCTCCTTTGGAAGGAACTCTGTTAATAAATATTCGGGAATGTGCTTCTACTCTGCTTCGAATACTGATTTGTGAGAAATGCTTTAACTTGATGACAACAGGAGGTTTCGAAATTCCATTTGTAGCGGGCTACAGATTAATGGAAATATATCGATCTCCTCTCTAAAGTTTGCTTGAGGGGAGGAGAAACAGACTCGGATAAAAAATCGATTAATTGAAAATGCAGTAGAAAAATACTGTGACGGAATTTTTTAAACCGTTGGCAGTTGCGAATAAAATCCATCAATACAGTAACACAGTAATCTGGTAACTTAATAGTGCTAAAGCTACTACGCTACATTTATCTTTTCGGTCGTTAATTTAAAAAAGATAACACTAACTTATCGATACGTAATCTCGTGAATCGATTTCTCCTTTGGAAGGAACTCTGTTAATAAATATTCCGGCATCTGCTTCTACACAGCTTGGAATACTGATTTGTGAAAAATGCTTCGACTTGGTGACAACAGGAGGTTTCGAAGTTCCATTTGTAGCGGGCTACAGATTAATGGAAATATATCGATCTCCTCTCTAAAGTTTGCTTGAGGGGAGGAGAAACAGAGATGGATAAAAAATCGATTAATTGAAAATGCAGTAGAAAAATACTGTGACGGAATTTTTTAAACTGTTGGCAGTTGCGAATAAAATCCATCAATACAGTAACACAGTAATCTGGCAAATTAATAGTGCCGAAACTACTACGCTACATTAATCTTTTCTACATTAATTTAAAAAAGACAACACTAACTTATCGATACGTAATCTCGTGAATCGATTTCGCCTTTGGAAGGAACTCTGATAATAAATATTTGGGCATGTGCTTCTACACAGCTTCGAATACTGATTTGTGAGAAATGCTTTTACTTGGTGACAACAGGAGGTTTCGAAATTCCATTTGTAGCGGGCTACAGATTAATGGAAATATATCGATCTCCTCTCTAAAGTTTGCTTGAGGGGAGGAGAAACAGAGACGGATAAAAAATCGATTAATTGAAAATGCAGTAGAAAAATACTGTGACGGAATTTTTGAAACCGTTGGCAGTTGCGAATAAAATCCATTAATACAGTAACACAGTAATCTGGCAAATTAATAGTGCCGAAACTACTACGCTACATTAATCTTTTCTACATTAATTTAAAAAAGACAACACTAACTTATCGATACGTAATCTCGTGAATCGATTTCGCCTTTGGAAGGAACTATGTTAATAAATATTCCGGCATCTGCTTCCACATAGCTTCGAATACTGTTTACGTGTTTTTCATGTGTAACAGGAAATGGGTAAACTAAACGCAATGTGAGAAATGCTTTTACTTAGTGACAACAGAAGGTTTCGAAATTCCATTTTTAGCTGGCAACAAATTAATGGAAATCTATCGATCTCCACCTAAAGTTTGCTTGAGGGGAGGAGAAACAGAGATGGATAAAAAATCGATTAATTGAAAATGCAGTAGACAAGTACTGTGACGGAATTTTTTAAACTGTTGGCAGTTGCGAATAATATCCATCAATACAGAAACACAGTAATCTGGTAACTTAATAGTGCTAAAACTACAACGCTACATTTATCTTTTCGGTCGCTAACTTATACAGATAACAATAACTTATCGATACGTAATCTCGTGAATCGATTTCTCCTTTGGAAGGAACTCTGTTAATAAATATTCGGGCATGTGCTTCTACACAGCCTCGAATACTGATTTGTGAGAAATGCTTTTACTTGGTGACAATAGGAGGTTTCGAAATTCCATTTGTAGCTGGCTACAGATTAACGGAAATCCATCGATCTCTTCTCTAAAGTTTGCTTGAGGGGAAGAGAAACAGAGTCGGATAAAAAATCGATTAATTGAAAATGCAGTAGAAAAACAAACCTGAATATTTTATCGTACTTCCGACATGCCCAGCTGAAATTGTAAGAAACAGTTTCAAACTTTGTATCGTGGATTCCTCCTGCTAACAAACGCAAGAATTAACAATTACTCGATGAACTCCTGTTTTTGTTGGACTGTGACTAACTTAGATTACCATTTCCGCTGGATTAGCAGACGAAATATGTTTCGAAGAAAGTTCACGTGTTTCCCGGAGATTTACTTCGCAATATGTCTGATATGGTTAATTAATGTGTACGAAATATCTGTTTCGAAAGTAGTACATTGTTTCACAGAGAATTACTTCGCAATACGTGTGATATGGTTAATTAAAACGTGTTCAACTTACGCTAAGGACAACACAAACATCCACGCCCGAGGGAGGATTCGAACCCCCTACCGCGCCGCAGACCGCTCGGCCAAAGCGGCCGGCTGATAAGGTTAATTAATGTGTACGAAATAGCGTCTGTAATGTCCGATTTTTAAACAGAATTAGCGTTTATGCTGTGTGTCATCTGTAGCGGAAGCACCAAGGCAGTTTCAAATAGTATACTATGCAACAAATGTTGGTTATTGACAAAACTTTTGCAGTGACTAAATATTAGCATTCTGTCGTCTCTGAACTGCATCAATCGCTCTGTTGAGCACTATGAAAAATCCGTTTTCAATACCTGCAGGAAATTTGAAATTTTTCGTTAGTTCCTGCAGTTATTTAGCTCGAGATCTCTCGTTTCACAAGAATGGTCGAGACATTCCTGCTTCACCATTGGGCAACATGTAACGTCATTTGAGATAAAGGAAGGAAAAGTAAGACCAATTAATGCCGAGACAGGGCAGAACTTTGTAAATCGGTTTTTCGTAAAGCACATTTTGCGGCAGTATGCTCGAATGATGAATTAAGTTTCATATAATGTACGCAGCAGTCAACGTGAAAGTGAACAATACGTTGCTTCTTCGACCCAGAGAGACAATGAAAGCATTATTTTTACATTTAACGTTCCTCCTCCATTCTACACCAAGTTATCTACGAAAACGAATAACAATACTCGGACCTATTATTAAACAAAAATATTACTCTTTTTGATTGCGGTTTACTTCTTTACACAGCAGACGTTAATGTTAAGCAACTGGGAGGGAGGGCGGAAGTATTTTATTTATTTGTCTATTATTTTTAATGGAACAAAACACATAGTTTCCGTTACTCATATTTAGAGCGGCAATAATACAGAGAGCTTCTGGCGCAAGAATGGCGTCGCGAGGAAGACGTTAGACAGTTGCAACGGACGTCTGGGCCGAGAGCAGATTTCGCCCCATATTTTGAATTGCTGGTGCATGTCAGGAAGACGAATTATAGAATAATAAAGTAAAATATTTAGCTTCCGAGACAGAGCGTATAAGTCACAGCGTTAGCGGAATACATAAAACGTATTTGCCGCTTTAAATAGGCGATTTGCTGGATTTCCGTATCTTTTGTTGTGTATCATTTCGAGAAGTAGCGGCTGCCCTTTCCTTTACTCGAAGTATTTCCCTTTAAAGATATTTCAGGTGTAAAGTATGCTCTCGTGATAAATGTGCGGTACAGTCTGTACAAAAGCCTATCCTCGCGGTTGACAGAATTGTGTGCAACAGTCAAACGTGAAAGTCGCGTTTAAAGGAGAGTGTGAACAGCCTTGTTGTTTACCGTCACACTGGTGGCGTAAATACACACTTGTTTCCGCGTGTTCACAGTTTTTTGCCTCATATTTAAGAGACTCTGTTTGTCGTGGGAACCAAATATTGACAGTAAAAAGATTCCGTTTTGTTCCACACAGCTTCCGTTACTGCTTTCGCCATTATTCAGTTGTAAAGACGAAAACAAGCAATGCTAATTGCGGGCCCATCCCCAGTAACAGTCGGTGGCAACATTGCAGAATTATGCATTATTTTGTTCCCCCTCGAAAGAAAGGTGCAGAGGGTTTCGCCGAATCAAGTTTCTTAAAATGCTCGAATAGCGTTAATGCCGCCTAAATTGCAGCCACGCAGTACGACACTCGAGTTAGATTCGCCTTCGTACTGAGTGTGCTTCCAGCTCCGTGCCTTAAACCATATCTGATCGCTGTATGCTGTTCGGTAAATAACTGCAGCGGCTATTTGTAGACAGAATTAAATAGTAAACTCTGGGAAAAAGTCGCGGGTGTTGTGGTAATCAAAGAATAGCGTCCATCAGTCGTGTGTCACATTTTCTTCTATATGAGACGCCACAGATAGAAGAATGCGCGTCTACAACAATGCCTTTTATCGCTGCAGCGGCTGTTGTTCTTCCGTTGGGACAATGCCCAGGAAATCGCCGAATTATTTCAGCCTGGGGAAACAGTGACACAGACGTCGACACCTCGTGTAGCAGCACGATGGCAGTAAAATGGTCGCGAAAATTACGACGTACCGCTTCGTCCGAATCTCGGTTTGCTATTCGAATGCAGCGCCACAAGAATACAGTCGCTTTGGCGGCACTTAATAATTGTCCCCACGTTTTGATCGTCGGTGTGCCTCTTGCAGTCTAATCGGAAACAACTGAAGTGAGGACATGTGTAATGACGATGTGTTAAGTTGGCCAAGTTAGCTGTCTAGGTGGCTGGTCAGTTAAAAATAAAATTGACACCTACGTTGTTCCTGGAATCGGACGCACGAGACAGCGTTCTAACTCGAGTTCAAATTTGGTAACCCTATAGATATCGACCCGATCGCTAGCGGTACCTGTAGTGTAATACCTACTGTTGCAGCTACTGAGAATCAGACAGTGTGATTGCTTACTGGCGACTTGCTCAGTAATAATGTCCGCCACTGTGAGTGGTCGGCACAACACTTGATGCGACTAAAAGACCTGTGCAAAGCGAGCATCTGTCACTCATACACGAAGAAAAAACAAAATTTGATATAATTCTCAAATCACTGCTGTCTACGTAAAGTACATTTTTACTCCAGTGTAAACGTCCATCACGACTCTGGCGTATTCAAAAGTCCTCGACACATATTTCGTAAACTGTTGCCAGTCACGATCAGTACAGGAAACAGCCACGCGGAAACTCAATATTGTCAATAATGAGCACGTTATTTTTAACACTGCATTCAGCTTTCCGGGCGCTAACTAACAGACAACACCTATTGTTATTATTTCTTGGCCAAGTAATGTCGTGAATCGATGTCTTCTTTCGAAGGGAATCTGCGAATAAATAAACTGTCGTTTCCTGCCACAGGGCTTCGGTAATTGCGCACGTTTTCATGTGAAGCAGGAAACAGTAATAGCGATTTCATTGTCACTCCTACACACTACGGACTGTCATTGTCAACAAGGTGAAAATTATGTCTTGCGAATTACGTAATTGCGACGATACTAAAAACTTATCTTTAGTTATTCGTGTATCCTACACAGGGAAAAATTTTTCATTGTTTGCATCCAAAATTTTGTAGCTTGTTCTGTACGGGAAACCGTTTCTCACTTCCACTACCGACGTTATGAGTACAAAACTGGCGATCACACGACTAAGTAACGTTCTGAATACTCTACATTTCCCCGAAAACTCCAACTGAGTCGAAACTACATTCTTAATCCTGTACGTGAGATTCGCGACTATTGTGTCAATAACAAACGATTCTGTACGACCGCCTTAGGCTAGTGTGGCTGTAGCGATTCACAAATCATCGAGCCACGCATTGCACGGAATTATTAGCGACTAGTGGGTGCCTGGCATTTAGCGTTTATGTCGACCTATTCTTTCACGTCCAGCAACAATTTCTTCCCAGCGATGCACGATGTGTGGAGAAAAAGAATGCATTTATTTTCCGGATTTCTCTTAATCCAACGAACAGAACGAATGATAACAAAGTTTACAGTACCACCTGTTTCGGGTCTATCCGGAAACCGAACGCAATGTGCCAAATAGTTTCACTTCCTGACAACACGAAGTTGCGAAATTCCGTTCGTAGACGGCTACAGTTTAACAGAAAGCTGTCCAGCGCCTCTCTGCACTTGGCTCGAGAGCAGCAGAAGCGCAGCCGAATGGAAAACCCAGTTCAATGGAAATGCGGCAAATATGGAGACGCTACAGCCGGCCGCGAAAACGAAGACAGCGCGACGTCTGTTCTGTTTTGGAAAACTCTGGACAGGCGCCACGAATCACACTTCGGGCCACTGAGTAGTTCGCTCTCGTCACAACATGGGCCGAAAAATTCCCTCGCACTTGGTGAGTGCGCAAGATGTAACAACGTTTCAGATTAAGGAAGAGAATGGTGGTCAAATGACGAAGCAGAAGCGAAATGTTTAAAAACACAATATACGGCGTCATGCGCGAGAAATAAATTACGTTTACTATTACCTGTGCCACTGTCAATGTCAACATTAACAGGCCGTTCCTTCTTCCGCCCAGAGAGACAGCGAAATAATTATTTTTACTTTTAACATTCTTCCATTCTACAGCAACAGTTATCTAAGGAAAACTATAACAATACCCGCGCCTATTATTAAATAAAAGAGTCGCTGACTGTTTAGGTCGGTCCACAGAGAAATCACTGTTTCGATTGCCACTCATTCGATCGACGCGCCGCTTCCGCGAGTGACGTGCTGCCATCTGTCGGTGAGCGGCCGCACTACGTTCTCCGTAACTGGGAGCGCAGTTGGCGACTTTTCACACCAGAGGCGCAACAGGACTGTCGGCATTGCTTACGTACGTCAAATGAAAGATAATACATGAAAACTTGGAAATCTGGCTTTGTTGGTGGGCACGAAGCATAAAGAACAATGTCTTACGTAATTAAGGGTTAGGACTCATCCCTAAGGCAGAAACAATTTTTAATACTTTATTTTACCTTTTTTTAAATTTTTTATTTATTTTCTAGAAAGTGTTTCAAGACTTTGGATACTGCTAGCGGCCAGCTTATTTCAGAAATTTGCCTGTTCAGAAATTCCGGTGTTCATAGACCCATATAATCACGTAGGTTATGTTTCAATTTTTCATTCATACTGGCATACACCGAGGTCATCCGACTTGTATAGCCAAAAAATTTCTTTTTAATTTTTAATTTTTTTCCCTTATTTCATTTTAAGCGACCCTGCACTGCATTGTAGGTATCGGTTGCGTATCTAAGTGAAAGATAATACATAAACACTTCGAAATCTGGCTTTGTTGGTGAGCACGAAGCATAAAGACCAATGCCTTATACTGATGGCGTACGTAATTAAGGGTTAGGACGCATTCCAAAGGCAGTGCCAATTGTTTTTTTTTCCTCAAAAGTCTTTCAAAACTTTGCATATTGCTAGGGGCCAGTTTATTTAAGAAATTTAAGAATTTTGGAGCAGTATGCTCGAGTGATAAATTACGTTTGATATCATCTACGCCACAGAGAACGTTAAAGTTAACATTATGTTCCTTCTTCGACCCAGTGCAACAATCGAGGTATTATTTTTACATTTGACGATCCTCCTCCATTCTGCGAAAAAGTAAAATAAATAAATTACTCTTTTAGAATGTGTACACTTCGCCCGACAACAGAAGTTAATTTTAAACAAGTACGAGCGATGCGGAAGTAAATTTTTTAATGGAGCGAAACACGAAGCTCCCAATCTGTAGCATCTTTCAGATCTTCAAAGCGAGAACCAGAAACATCAAGTCGCTATGTGAAGAATGTTTACACGTCTGATTGTTTTATATGCTGGTTGGTCGGTGGTTACTTTTAGGTTCCGCCTATGTCGTAATTGATACTGCTGTAAAAAATAATGTAGAAATGAAGCGAAGAGAGTGATGTAGCGTCATTTTCTACTCGTCTTAAATATTATAAAATTCGCAAAACACAACATACTGCGGTAGGCTATTATCTGTGTCACTATCAATGTCAACATTAACAGGCCGTTCCTTCTTCCGCCCAGAGAGACAACGAAATTATTACTTTTACTTTTAACATTCCTCTATTCTACAGCAACAGTTGTCTACGGAAAACTATAACAATACTCGCGCCTATTATTAAATAAAAGAGCCGCTGGCTTTTTATGTCAGTCCGCAAAGAAATTACTGTTCGCTTCCGCGAGTGACGTGCTGCCATCTGTCGGTGAACGGCCGCACTACGTCCTCCGTAACCGGGATCGCAGTTGGCGCCTTTTCACACCAGAGGCGCCACAGGACTGTCGGCATTGCTTACGTACGCCAAATGAAAGATAATACATACACACTCCAAAATGTGGCTTTGCTGGTGGACAGGAAGCACCGTATATAGCTGACCATAAAATAATTGAAGTAAAGTAACAGTCAGGGGACATTACAGGTTCCTCACGAAGACCAGCGGCTGCGATTTTAAATCTGGTTCTAGACTACACCTTGCGATCAGTAACTTTCGAGATTTTAAAATTAAAAGCTATGTCATTTACTTGTTTATCTATTCTTAAAACCAACAGACGTGATTGGTGGTTTGTTTTCGGCTCATAGTTAAAAGAAAAAAAAACAACTGCATTCATCCTCTAAGGGAATTTTCTTCATGACGAAAGAAGTTCCCATTTGGTAGCCTTTTCAGAGAGACAGACATTAAAAGTGCGAACTAAAGATATAAAGTCTTATCTAACGAGAATTTAGACTTGTATTTAAGCTTTATAAATGATGATTAGTCAGTGACAGGTATTAGGTGCCGCATAGGATGTAAATGTTGACAAAAAAGGGGGGCGTGTTAAAAAGTAAACAATTTGTGGGATGGCAGGGTGGGTTTAGGTCGGGACTCTCGTATTTGTTCCGCTAATCTGTTGTAATTGTTTCCACAGTCTGCACGGTATGTGGGTTCGCAGAGTGGTTTCTAAAAGGTCCCTAATTGTGCGTGAATTCCACCTACCTCTAGTCGGTCACAGGAGTCAGCGAAGTATGTCCTTGAACAGCCGGAAAGCGATGGAGAAGCTGCTATTCTATATCCCGCAGGCTCTGTGCCCACTTTACTGCCAGCTACCTGTAATAAAACTGTCCATTGCTCGACTTTACCAAAAGCGAGCAAGATCGATGGCTACAAATAAAAGTTTGAGTTCAAATAAAAGTTTGTTACATTAATTGTCATTAAACACGCACTCTACAAGTCTGGTTGCCGCATGTGAATTCATCTAACGTGATCAGCCATAGACGCAGTTCAAAGGCAATGTTTACCCCAAGTTACAAGTAAACTAATCACGACAGTTATTTAGCTATGCTCGCCTTCGAAGTGACGAATCATCAACCCGTGGTTTCGCACATGACAGTGGTTTCGCAAAGGTGAGTGGTTTCACACAAGAAAGTGGTTTCGCACAAGCCAGTGGTTTCGCACAAGACACTGGTTTCACACAAGACAGTGGTTTCGCACAAGACAGTGGTTTCGCACAAGACAGTGGTTTCGCACAAGACAGTGGTTTCGCACAAGACAGTGGTTTCGCACATGACATTGGTTTCGCACATGACATTGGTTTCGCACATGACATTGGTTTCGCACATGACATTGGTTTCGCACATGACATTGGTTTCGCACATGACATTGGTTTCGCACATGACATTGGTTTCGCACATGACATTGGTTGCGCACATGACATTGGTTTCGCACAAGACAGTGGTTTCGCAAAAGACAGTGGTTTCGCAAAAGACAGTGGTTTCGCAAAAGACAGTGGTTTCGCAAAAGACAGTGGTTTCGCACAAGACAGTGGTTTCGCACAAGAAAGTGGTTTCGCACAAGACAGTGGTTTCGCACAAGACAGTGGTTTCGCACAAGACAGTGGTTTCGCACAAGACAGTGGTTTCGCACAAGACAGTGGTTTCGCACAAGACAGTGGTTTCGCACAAGACAGTGGTTGCCCACAAGACAGTGGTTTCGCACAAGACAGTGGTTTCGCACAAGACAGTGGTTGCCCACAAGACAGTGGTTTCGCACAAGACAGTGGTTTCGCACAAGACAGTGGTTTCGCACAAGACTGGTTTCGCACAAGACAGTGGTTTCGCACAAGACTGGTTTCGCACAAGACAGTGGTTTCGCAGAATACAGTTGTTTCGCACAAGACAGTGGTTTCGCACACCACAGTGGTTTCGCACAAGACAGTGGTTTCGCACAAGACAGTGGTTTCACACAAGACAGTGGTTTCGCACAAGACAGTGGATTCGCACAAGGCAGTGGTTACGTACAAGACAGTGGTTTCGCCCAAGGCAGTGGTTTCGCACAAGACAGTGGTTCAGCACAAGACAGTGGTTCAGCACAAGACAGTGGTTCAGCACAAGACAGTGGTTCAGCACAAGACAGTGGTTCAGCACAAGACAGTGGTTTCGCACAAGACAGTGGTTCAGCACAAGACAGTGGTTTCGCACAAGACAGTGGTTGCACACAAAACAATGGTTTCACAGAAGACGATGGTTTCGTACAAGACGATGGTTTCGTACAAGACAGTGGTTTCGCACAAGAGAGTGGTTTCGCACAAGAGAGTGGTTTCGCACAAGAGAGTGGTTTCGCACAAGAGAGTGGTTTCGCACAAGAGAGTGGTTTCGCACAAGAGAGTGGTTTCGCACAAGAGAGTGGTTTCACACAAGAGAGTGGTTTCGCACAACAGAGTGTTTTGCACAACACAGTGGTTTCGCACAAGACAGTGGTTTCACACAAGACAGTGGTTTCACACAAGACAGTGGTTTCGCACAAGGCAGTGGATTCGCTCAAGGCAGTGGATTCGCTCAAGGCAGTGGATTCGCTCAAGGCAGTGGTTACGCACTAGAGAGTGGTTTCGAACAAGGCAGTGGTTTCGCACAAGAACGTGGTTCAGCACAAGACAATGGTTTCGCCCAAGACAGTGGCTTCGCATTAGGCACTGGTTTCGCACAAGACAGTGGTTTCGCACAAGGCAGTGGTTTCACACAAGGCAGTCGTTTCGCACAAGACCGTGGTTTCGCACAAGACCGTGGTTTCGCACAAGACCGTGGTTTCGCACAAGACCGTGGTTTTGCACAAGACCGTGGTTTCGCACAAGACCGTGGTTTCGCACAAGACCGTGGTTTCGCACAAGACAGTGGCTTCACGCAGGTGAGTGATTTCACACAAGACAGTGGATTCGCACAAGACAGTGGTTTCGCACATGACAGTGGTTTCGAACAAGACAGTGGTTTCGAACAAGACAGTGGTTTCGCACAAGACAGTGGCTTCGCACAAGAAAGTGGCTTCGCACAAGAAAGTGGCTTCGCACAAGAAAGTGGCTTCGCACAAGAAAGTGGCTTCGCACAAGAAAGTGGCTTCGCACAAGAAAGTGGCTTCGCACAAGACAGTGGCTTCGCACAAGACAGTGGCTTCGCACAAGACAGTGGCTTCGCACAAGACAGTGGCTTCGCACAAGACAGTGGCTTCGCACAAGACAGTGGTTTCGCACAAGACAGTGGTTTCGCACAAGACAGTGGTTTCGCACAAGACAGTGGTTTCGCACAAGACAGTGGTTTCGCACAAGACAGTGGTTTCGCACAAGACAGTGGTTTCGCTCAAGACAGTGGTTTCGCACAAGACAGTGGTTTCGCACAAGACAGTGGTTTCGCACAAGACAGTGGTTTCGCACAAGACAGTGGTTTCGCAAAAGGCAGCGGTTTCGCAAAAGGCAGCGGTTTCGCAAAAGGCAGCGGTTTCGCAAAAGGCAGCGGTTTCGCACAAGGCAGCGGTTTCGCTCAAGGCAGCGGTTTCGCTCAAGGCAGCGGTTTCGCTCAAGGCAGCGGTTTCGCTCAAGGCAGCGGTTTCGCACAAGGCAGCGGTTTCGCACAAGGCAGTGGTTTCGCACAAGGCAGTGGTTTCGCACAAGGCAGTGGTTTCACACAAGGCAGTGGTTTCGCACAAGGCAGTGGTTTCGCACAAGACAGTGGTTTCGCACAAGACAGTGGTTTCGCACAAGACAGTGGATTCGCACAAGACAGTGGTTACGTACAAGGCAGTGGTTTCGCACAAGGCAGTGGTTCAGCACAAGACAGTGGTTCAGCACAAGACAGTGGTTTCGCACAAGACAGTGGTTGCACACAAAACAATGGTTTCACAGAAGACGATGGTTTCGTACAAGACAGTGTTTTCGTACAAGACAGTGTTTTCGCACAAGACAGTGGTTTCGCACAAGACAGTGGTTTCGCACAAGACAGTGGTTTCGCACAAGACAGTGGTTTCGCACAAGACAGTGGTTTCGCACAAGACAGTGGTTTCGCACAAGAGAGTGGTTTCGCACAAGAGAGTGGTTTCGCACAAGAGAGTGGTTTCGCACAAGAGAGTGGTTTCGCACAAGAGAGTGGTTTCGCACAAGAGAGTGGTTTTGCACAAGAGAGTGGTTTCGCACAAGAGAGTGGTTTCGCACAAGAGAGTGGTTTCGCACAACAGAGTGGTTTCGCACAACAGAGTGTTTTGCACAACACAGTGGTTTCGCACAAGACAGTGGTTTCACACAAGACAGTGGTTTCGCACAAGAGAGTGGTTTCGCACAAGAGAGTGGTTTCGCACAAGAGAGTGGTTTCGCACAAGACAGTGGTTTCGCACAAGACAGTGGTTTCGCCCAGGACAAGAGTTTCGCACAGGACAGTGGTTTCGCACAAGACAGTGGTTTTGCACAAGACAGTGGCTTCGCACAAGACAGTGGTTTGGCACAACACAGTGGTTTCGCACATGACAGTGGTTTCACAGAGACAGTGGTTTCGCACAAGGCAGTGGTTTTGCACAAGAAAGTGGTTTCGCACAAGACAGTGGTTTTGCACAAGGCAGTGGTTTCGCACAAGGCAGTGGTTTCGCACAAGGCAGTGGTTTCGCACAAGGCAGTGGTTTCGCACAAGACAGTGGTTTCACAAAAGACAGTGGTTTCACAAAAGACAGTGGTTTCACACAAGACAGTGGTTTCGCACAAGGCAGTGGATTCGCACAAGGCAGTGGATTCGCTCAAGGCAGTGGATTCGCTCAAGGCAGTGGTTACGCACTAGAGAGTGGTTTCGAACAAGGCAGTGGTTTCGCACAAGAACGTGGTTCAGCACAAGACAATGGTTTCGCCCAAGACAGTGGTTTCACATTAGGCACTGGTTTCGCACAAGACAGTGGTTTCGCACAAGGCAGTGGTTTCACACAAGGCAGTCGTTTCGCACAAGACCGTGGTTTCGCACAAGACCGTGGTTTCGCACAAGACCGTGGTTTCGCACAAGACCGTGGTTTCGCACAAGACCGTGGTTTCGCACAAGACCGTGGTTTCGCACAAGACCGTGGTTTCGCAAAAGACCGTGGTTTCGCACAAGACAGTGGCTTCACGCAGGTGAGTGATTTCGCACAAGACAGTGGATTCGCACAAGACAGTGGTTTCGCACATGACAGTGGTTTCACACATGACAGTGGTTTCACACATGACAGTGGTTTCGAACAAGACAGTGGTTTCGCACAAGACAGTGGCTTCGCACAAGAAAGTGGCTTCGCACAAGAAAGTGGCTTCGCACAAGAAAGTGGCTTCGCACAAGAAAGTGGTTTCGCACAAGAAAGTGGTTTCGCACAAGAAAGTGGTTTCGCACAAGACAGTGGTTTCGCACAAGACAGTGGTTTCGCACAAGACAGTGGTTTCGCACAAGACAGTGGTTTCGCACAAGACAGTGGTTTCGCACAAGACAGTGGTTTCGCACAAGACAGTGGTTTCGCACAAGACAGTGGTTTCGCACAAGACAGTGGTTTCGCACAAGACAGTGGTTTTGCAAAAGGCAGCGGTTTCGCAAAAGGCAGCGGTTTCGCAAAAGGCAGCGGTTTCGCAAAAGGCAGCGGTTTCGCACAAGGCAGCGGTTTCGCACAAGGCAGCGGTTTCGCTCAAGGCAGCGGTTTCGCTCAAGGCAGCGGTTTCGCACAAGGCAGTGGTTTCGCACAAGGCAGTGGTTTCGCACAAGGCAGTGGTTTCGCACAAGGCAGTGGTTTCGCACAAGGCAGTGGTTTGGCACAAGGCAGTGGTTTGGCACAAGGCAGTGGTTTTGCACAAGGCAGTGGTTTCGCACAAGGCAGTGGTTTCGCACAAGACAGTGGTTTCGCACAAGGCAGTGGTTTCGCACAAGGCAGTGGTTTCGCACAAGGCAGTGGTTTCGCACAAGACAGTGGTTCCGCACAAGACAGTGGTTCCGCACAAGACAGTGGTTCCGCACAAGACAGTGTTTTCGCCCAGGACAAGAGTTTCACACAGGACAGTGGTTTTGCACAAGACAGTGGTTTTGCACAAGACAGTGGTTTCGCACAAGACAGTGGTTTCGCACAAGAAAGTGGTTTCGCAAAAGACAGTGGTTTTGCAAAAGACAGTGGTTTCGCACAATGCAGTGGTTTCGCACAAGGCAGTGGTTTCGCACAAGGCAGTGGTTTCGCACAAGGCAGTGGTTTCGCACAAGGCAGTGGTTTCGCACAACAGAGTGTTTTGCACAACACAGTGGTTTCGCACAAGACTGTGGTTTCACACAAGACAGTGTTTTCGCACAAGGCAGTGGATTCGCACAAGGCAGTGGATTCGCACAAGGCAGTGGATTTGCACAAGGCAGTGGATTCGCACAAGGCAGTGGTTACGCACTAGAGAGTGGTTTCGAACAAGGCAGTGGTTTCGCACAAGAACGTGGTTCAGCACAAGACAATGGTTTCGCCCAAGACAGTGGTTTCGCACAAGACAGTGGTTGCACACAAGACAGTGGTTGCACACAAGACAGTGGTTACGCACAAGACAGTGGTTTCGCACAAGACAGTGGTTTCGCACGCACAAGACAGTGGTTTCGCAAAACGCTGTGGTTTCGCACAAGAGAATGGTTTTGCACAAGGCAGTGGATTCGCACAAGGCAGTGGTTTCGCACAAGGCAGTGGTTTCGCACAAGGCAGTGGTTTCGCACAAGGCAGTGGTTTCGCTCAAGACAGTGTTTTCGCACAAGACAGTGGTTTCGCACATGACAGTGGTTTCACAGAAGACAGTGGTTTCGCACAAGGCAGTGTTTTCGCACAAGACAGTGGTTTCGCACAAGACAGTGGTTTCGCACAAGACAGTGGTTTCGCACAAGGCAGTTGTTTCGCACAAGGCAGTGGTTTCGCACAAGGCAGTGGTTTCGCAGAAGGCAGTGGTTTCGCACAAGGCAGTCGTTTCGCACAAGACAGTGGTTTCGCACAAGACAGTGGTTTGACACAAGACAGTGGTTGCACACAAGATAGTGGTTTCGCACAAGATAGTGCTTTCACACAAAGGAGTGGTGTCGCACATGACAGTGGTTCCGCACAAGGCAGTGGTTTCGCACAATGCAGTGGTTTCGCACAAGGCAGTAGTTTCGCACAAGGCAGTGGTTTCGCACAAGGCAGTGGTTTCGCACAAGACAGTGGTTCCACACAGGACACTGGTGTGACACAAGACAGTGGTTGCACACAAGACAGTGGTTTCGCACAAGACAGTGCTTTCACACAAGGCAGTGGTTTCGCACAAGTCAGTGGTGTCGCACAAGACAGTGGTTCCGCACAAGGCAGTGGTTTTGCACAAGGCAGTGGTTTTGTACAAGAGAGTGGTTTCGCACAGGACAGTGGTTTCGCACAGGACAGTGGTTTCGCACAAAACAGTGGTTTCGCACAATACAGTGGTTTCGCACAAGAAAGTGGTTTCGCAGAAGACAGTGGTTGCCCACAAGACAGTGGTTGCCCACAAGACAGTGGTTGCCCACAAGACAGTGGTTGCCCACAAGACAGTGGTTGCCCACAAGACAGTGGTTTCGCACAAGTCAGTGGTTTCGCAGAATACAGTTGTTTCGCACAAGACAGTGGTTTCGCACAAGTCAGTGGTTTCGCACAAGACAGTGGTTTCGCACAAGACAGTGGTTTCGCACAAGACAGTGGATTCGCACAAGGCAGTGGTTACGTACAAGACAGTGGTTTCGCCCAAGGCAGTGGTTTCGCACAAGACAGTGGTTCAGCACAAGACAGTGGTTCAGCACAAGACAGTGGTTCAGCACAAGACAGTGGTTCAGCACAAGACAGTGGTTTCGCACAAGACAGTGGTTGCACACAAAACAATGGTTTCACAGAAGACGATGGTTTCGTACAAGACAGTGTTTTCGTACAAGACAGTGTTTTCGCACAAGACAGTGTTTTCGCACAAGACAGTGTTTTCGCACAAGACAGTGGTTTCGCACAAGACAGTGGTTTCGCACAAGACAGTGGTTTCGCACAAGACAGTGGTTTCGCACAAGACAGTGGTTTCGCACAAGACAGTGGTTTCGCACAAGACAGTGGTTTCGCACAAGAGAGTGGTTTCGCACAAGAGAGTGGTTTCGCACAAGAGAGTGGTTTCGCACAAGACAGTGGTTTCGCACAAGACAGTGGTTTCGCACAAGAGAGTGGTTTCGCACAAGGCAGTGGTTTCGCACAAGGCAGTGGTTTCGCACAAGGCAGTGGTTTCGCACAAGGCAGTGGTTTCGCACAAGACAGTGGTTTCACAAAAGACAGTGGTTTCACAAAAGACAGTGGTTTCACAAAAGACAGTGGTTTCACAAAAGACAGTGGTTTCGCACAATGCAGTGCTTTCGCACAAGACAGTGGTTTCACAAAAGACAGTGGTTTCGCACAAGACATTGGTGTCGCACTAGACAATGGTTCCGCACAAGGCAGTGGTTCCGCACAAGGCAGTGGTTTGGCACAAGAGAGTGGTTTCGCACAAGACAGTGGTTTCGCACAAGGCAGTGGTTTCGCACAAGGCAGTGGTTTCGCACAAGGCAGTGGTTTCGCACAAGGCAGTGGTTTCGCACAAGGCAGTGGTTTCGCACAAGGCAGTGGTTTCGCACAAGACAGTGGTTTCACCCAGGACAAGAGTTTCGCACAGGACAGTGGTTTCGCACAAGACAGTGGTTTCGCACAAGACAGTGGTTTCGCACAAGACAGTGGTTTCGCACAAGACAGTGGTTTCGCACAAGACAGTGGTTTCGCACAAGACAGTGGTTTCGCACAAGACAGTGGTTTCGCACAAGACAGTGGTTTCGCACAAGACAGTGGTTTCGCACAAGACAGTGGTTTCGCACAAGACAGTGGTTTCGCACAAGACAGTGGTTTCGCACAAGACAGTGGTTTCGCACAAGACAGTGGTTTCGCACAAGACAGTGGTTTCGCACAAGACAGTGGTTTCGCACAAGACAGTGCTTTCGCACAAGGCTGTCCTTTCGCACAAGGCAGTGGTGTCGCACAAGACAGTGGTTCCACACAAGGCAGTGGTTTTGCACAAGAGAGTGGTTTTGCACAAGACAGTGGTTTCGCACAAGACAGTGGTTTCGCACAAGACAGTGGTTTCGCACAAGACAGTGGTTTCGCACAAGACAGTGGTTTCGCACAAGACAGTGGTTTCGCACAAGACAGTGGTTTCGCACAAGACAGTGGTTTCGCACAAGACAGTGGTTTCGCACAAGACAGTGGTTTCGCACAAGACAGTGGTTTCGCGCAAGACAGTGGTTTCGCACAAGACAGTGGTTTCGCACAAGACAGTGGTTTCGCACAAGACAGTGGTTTCGCACAAGACAGTGGTTTCGCACAAGACAGTGGTTTCGCACAAGACAGTGGTTTCGCACAAGACAGTGGTTGCCCACAAGACAGTGGTTGCCCACAAGACAGTGGTTGCCCACAAGACAGTGGTTTCGCACAAGGCAGTGGTGTCGCACAAGGCAGTGGTGTCACACAAGGCAGTGGTTCCGCACAAGAGAGTGGTTTCGCACAAGACAGTGGTTTCGCACAAGACAGTGGTTTCGCACAAGACAGTGGTTTCGCACAAGACAGTGGTTTCGCACAAGACAGTGGTTTCGCACAAGACAGTGGTTTCGCACAAGACAGTGGTTTCGCTCAGGACAGTGGTTGCCCACAAGACAGTGGTTTCACACAAGGCAGTGGTTTCACACAAGAGAGTAGTTTCACACAAGAGAGTGGTTTCACACAAGAGAGTGGTTTCGCACAAGGCAGTGGTTTCGCACAAGGCAGTGGTTTCACACAAGGCAGTGGTTTCACACAAGGCAGTGGTTTCACACAAGGAAATGGTTTCGCACAAGGAAATGGTTTCGCACAAGGAAATGGTTTCGCACAAGGAAATGGTTTCGCACATGGAAATGGTTTCGCGCAAGGAAATGGTTTCGAACAAGATAGTGGCTTCGCACAAGAAAGTGGCTTCGCACAAGAAAGTGGCTTCGCACAAGAAAGTGGCTTCGCAAAAGAAAGTGGCTTCGCTCAAGAAAGTGGCTTCGCACAAAACAGTGGTTTTGCACAACACAGTGGTTTCGCACATGACAGTGGTTTCACAGAAGACAGTGGTTTCGCACAAGGCAGTGGTTTTGCAAAAGACAGTGTTTTCGCACAGGACAGGAGTTTCGAACAGGACAGGAGTTTCGCACAGGACAGTAGTTTTGCACAACACAGTGGTTTCGCACAAGACAGTGGTTTCGCACAATGCAGTGGTTTCGCACAATGCAGTGGTTTCGCACAATGATGTGGTTTCGCACAAGGCAGTGGTTTCGCACAAGGCAGTGGTTTCGCACAAGGCAGTGGTTTCGCACAAGGCAGTGGTTTCGCACAAGACATTGGTGTCGCACTAGACAGTGGTTCCGCACAAGGCAGTGGTTTGGCACAAGAGAGTGGTTTCGCACAAGGCAGTGGTTTCGCACAAGACAGTGGTTTCGCACAAGACAGTGGTTTCGCACATGACAGTGGTTTCGCACAAGACAGTGGTTTCGCACAAGACAGTGGTTTCGCACAAGACAGTGGTTTCGCACAAGACAGTGGTTTCGCACAAGACAGTGGTTTCGCACAAGACAGTGGTTTCGCACAAGACAGTGGTTTCGCACAAGACAGTGGTTTCGCACAAGACAGTGGTTTCGCACAAGACAGTGGTTTCGCACAAGACAGTGGTTTCGCACAAGACAGTGGTTTCGCACAAGACAGTGGTTTCGCACAAGACAGTGGTTTCGCACAAGGCAGTGGTGTCGCACAAGGCAGTGGTGTCGCACAAGGCAGTGGTGTCGCACAAGGCAGTGGTGTCGCACAAGGCAGTGGTGTCGCACAAGGCAGTGGTGTCGCACAAGGCAGTGGTGTCGCACAAGGCAGTCGTGTCGCACAAGGCAGTGGTGTCGCACAAGAGAGTGGTTTTGCACAAGAGAGTGGTTTTGCACAAGAGAGTGGTTTCGCACAAGACAGTGGTTTCGCACAAGACAGTGGTTTCGCACAAGACAGTGGTTTCGCACAAGGCAGTGGTGTCGCACAAGGCAGTGGTGTCGCACAAGGCAGTCGTGTCGCACAAGGCAGTCGTGTCGCACAAGAGAGTGGTTTTGCACAAGAGAGTGGTGTCGCACAAGAGAGTGGTTTTGCACAAGAGAGTGGTTTCGCACAAGACAGTGGTTTCGCACAAGACAGTGGTTTCGCACAAGACAGTGGTTTCGCACAAGACAGTGGTTTCGCACAAGACAGTGGTTTCGCACAAGACAGTGGTTTCGCACAAGACAGTGGTTTCGCACAAGACAGTGGTTTAGCACAAGACAGTGGTTTCGCACAAGACAGTGGTTTCGCACAAGACAGTGGTTTCGCTCAGGACAGTGGTTTCGCTCAGGACAGTGGTTTCACACAAGGCAGTGGTTTCACACAAGAGAGTGGTTTCGCACAAGGCAGTGGTTTTGCACAAGAGTGTGGTTTCGCACAAGAGTGTGGTTTCGCACAAGAGTGTGGTTTCGCACAAGACAGTGGTTTCGCACAATACAGTGGTTTCGCACAAGGCAGTGGTTTCGCACAAGACAGTGGTTTCGCTCAAGACAGTGGTTTCGCTCAAGACAGTGGTTTCGCTCAAGACAGTGGTTTCGCTCAAGACAGTGGTTTCGCTCAAGACAGTGGTTTCGCACAAGACAGTGGTTTCACACAAGGCAGTGGTCTCGCACAAGAGAGTGGTTTCGCACAATGCAGTGGTTTCGCACAATGCAGTGGTTTCGCACAAGAGAGTGGTTTTGCACCATACAGTTGTTTTGCACAAGGAAGTGGTTTCGCATTAGGCACTGGTTTTGCACAAGACAGTGGTTTCGCACAAGGCAGTGGTTTCGCACAAGACGGTGGTTCCCAAAAAGACAGTGGTTTCGCACAAGACAGTGGTTTCGCACAAGACAGTGGTTTCGCTAAGGACAGTGGTTGCCCACAAGACAGTGGTTTCACACAAGGCAGTGGTTTCGCACAAGACAGTGGTTTTGCACAAGACAGTGGTTTCGCACAAGACAGTGGTTTCGCACAAGACAGTGGTTTCGCACAAGACAGTGGTTTCGCACAAGACAGTGGTATCACACAAGACAGTGGTATCACACAAGACAGTGGTATCACACAAGACAGTGGTATCACACAAGACTGGTTTCGCACAAGGCAGTGGTTTCGCACAAGACATTGGTTGCACACAAGACAGTGGTTGCAAACAAGACAGTGGTTTCGCACAAGACAGTGGTTTCGCACAAGACAGTGGTTTCGCACAAGACAGTGGTTTGACACAAGACAGTGGTTTGACACAAGACAGTGGTTTGACACAAGACAGTGGTTGCACACAAGACAGTGGTTGCACACAAGACAGTGGTTGCACACAAGACAGTGGTTGCACACAAGACAGTGCTTGCACACAAGACAGTGGTTGCACACAAGACAGTGCTTGCACACAAGACAGTGCTTGCACACAAGACAGTGGTTTCGCATAAGGCAGTGGTTTCGCATAAGGCAGTGGTTTCGCACAAGACATTGGTATCGCACTAGACAGTGGTTCCGCACAAGGCAGTGGTTTGGCACAAGAGAGTGGTTTCGCACAAGACAGTGGTTTCGCACAAGGCAGTGGTTTCGCACAAGGCAGTGGTTTCGCACAAGGCAGTGGTTTCGCACAAGGCAGTGGTTTCGCACAAGGCAGTGGTTTCGCACAAGACAGTGGTTTCGCACAAGACAGTGGTTTCGCACAAGACAGTGGTTTCGCCCAGGACAAGAGTTTCGCCCAGGACAGTGGTTTCGCACAAGACAGTGGTTTCGCAAAAGACAGTGGTTTCGCACAAGACAGTGGTTTCGCACAAGACAGTGGTTTCGCACAAGACAGTGGTTTCGCACAAGACAGTGGTTTCGCACAAGACAGTGGTTTCGCACAAGACAGTGGTTTCGCACAAGACAGTGGTTTCGCACAAGCCAGTGGTTTCGCACAAGCCAGTGGTTTCGCACAAGACAGTGGTTTCGCACAAGACAGTGGTTTCGCACAAGACAGTGGTTTCGCACAAGAGAGTGGTTTCGCACAAGAGAGTGGTTTCGCACAAGAGAGTGGTTTCGCACAAGAGAGTGGTTTCGCACAAGAGAGTGGTTTCGCACAAGAGAGTGGTTTCGCACAAGAGAGTGGTTTCGCAGAACAGAGTGTTTTGCACAACACAGTGGTTTCGCACAAGACAGTGGTTTCGCACAAGGCAGTGGTTTCGCACAAGACGGTGGTTCCCAAAGAGACAGTGGTTTCGCACAAGACAGTGGTTTCGCTAAGGACAGTGGTTGCCCACAAGACAGTGGTTTCACACAAGGCAGTGGTTTCACACAAGAGAGTGGTTTCACACAAGAGAGTGGTTTCGCACAAGGCAGTGGTGTCGCACAAGGCAGTGGTGTCGCACAAGGCAGTGGTGTCACACAAGACAGTGGTTCCGCACAAGGCAGTGGTTTCGCACAGGACTGTGGTCTCGCACAATGAAGTTGTTTCGCACAAGACAGTGGTTGCCCACAAGACAGTGGTTTCGCACAAGACAGTGGTTTCGCACAAGAGAGTGGTTTCGCACAAGGCAGTGGTTTCGCACAAGGCAGTGGTTTCGCACAAGGCAGTGGTTTCGCACAAGGCAGTGGTTTCGCACAAGGCAGTGGTTTCGCACAAGGCAGTGGTTTCGCACAAGGCAGTGGTTTCGCACAAGGCAGTGGTTTCGCACAAGACAGTGGTTTCGCACAAGACAGTGGTTTCGCTCAAGAGAGTGGTTTCGCTCAAGACAGTGGTTTCGCACAAGACAGTGGTTTCACACAAGGCAGTGGTCTCGCACAAGAGAGTGGTTTCGCACAAGGCAGTGGTCTCGCACAAGAGAGTGGTTTTGCACCATACAGTTGTTTTGCACAAGGAAGTGGTTTCGCATTAGGCACTGGTTCTGCACAAGACCGTGGTTTCGCACAAGGCAGTGGTTTCGCACAAGACGGTGGTTCCCAAAGAGACAGTGGTTTCGCACAAGACAGTGGTTTCGCTAAGGACAGTGGTTGCCCACAAGACAGTGGTTTCACACAAGGCAGTGGTTTCACACAAGAGAGTGGTTTCACACAAGAGAGTGGTTTCGCACAAGGCAGTGGTGTCGCACAAGGCAGTGGTGTCGCACAAGGCAGTGGTGTCACACAAGACAGTGGTTCCGCACAAGGCAGTGGTTTCGCACAGGACTGTGGTCTCGCACAAGACAGTGGTTTCGCACAAGACAGTGGTTTCGCACAAGACAGTGGTTTTGCACAAGACAGTGGTTTCGCACAAGACAGTGGTTTCGCACAAGACAGTGGTTTCGCACAAGACAGTGGTTTCGCACAAGACAGTGGTTTCGCACAAGACAGTGGTTTCGCACAAGACAGTGGTTTCGCACAAGACAGTGGTTTCGCACAAGACAGTGGTTTCGCACAAGACAGTGGTGTCGCACAAGACAGTGGTGTCGCACAAGACAGTGGTGTCGCACAAGACAGTGGTGTCGCACAAGACAGTGGTGTCGCACAAGACAGTGGTTTCCCACAAGACAGTGGTTTCCCACAAGACAGTGGTTTCCCACAAGACAGTGGTTTCGCACAAGACAGTGGTTTCGCACAAGACAGTGGTTTCGCACAAGACAGTGGTTTCGCACAAGACAGTGGTTTCGCACAAGACAGTGGTTTCGCACAAGACAGTGGTTTCGCACAAGACAGTGGTTTCGCACAAGACAGTGGTTTCGCACAAGACAGTGGTTTCGCACAAGACAGTGGTTTCGCACAAGACAGTGGTTTCGCACAAGACAGTGGTTTCGCACAAGACAGTGGTTTCGCACAAGACAGTGGTTGCCCACAAGACAGTGGTTGCCCACAAGACAGTGGTTTCGCACAAAGCAGTGGTTGCCCACAAGACAGTGGTGTCGCACAAGGCAGTGGTGTCGCACAAGGCAGTGGTGTCGCACAAGGCAGTGGTGTCGCACAAGGCAGTGGTGTCGCACAAGGCAGTGGTGTCGCACAAGGCAGTGGTTCCGCACAAGGCAGTGGTTTCGCACAAGACAGTGGTTTCGCACAAGACAGTGGTTTCGCACAAGACAGTGGTTTCGCACAAGACAGTGGATTCGCACAAGACAGTGGTTTCGCACAAGACAGTGGTTTCGCACAAGACAGTGGTTTCGCACAAGACAGTGGTTTCGCACAAGACAGTGGTTTAGCTCAGGACAGTGGTTTAGCTCAGGACAGTGGTTGCCCACAGGACAGTGGTGTCACACAAGGCAGTGGTTTCACACAAGAGAGTGGTTTCACACAAGAGAGTGGTTTCGCACAAGGCAGTGGTTTCGCACAAGGCAGTGGTTTCGCACAAGGCAGTGGTTTCGCACAAGGAAATGGTTTCGCACAAGGAAATGGTTTCGCACAGGGAAATGGTTTCGCACAGGGAAATGGTTTCGCACAGGGAAATGGTTTCGCACAAGGAAATGGTTTCGCACAAGGAAATGGTTTCGCACAAGATAGTGGTTCTGCACAAGAAAGTGGCTTCGCACAAGAAAGTGGCTTCGCACAAGAAAGTGGCTTCGCAAAAGAAAGTGGCTTCGCAAAAGAAAGTGGCTTCGCACAAAACAGGTTTTTCGCACAAGACAGTGATTTTGCACAACACAGTGGTTTCGCACATGACAGTGGTTTCACAGAAGAGAGTGGTTTCACACAAGGCAGTGGTTTCGCACAAGGCAGTGGTTTCGCACAAGGCAGGGGTTTCGCACAAGGCAGGGGTTTCGCACAAGGCAGGGGTTTCGCACAAGGCAGGGGTTTCGCACAAGGCAGGGGTTTCGCACAAGGCAGGGGTTTCGCACAAGGCAGGGGTTTCACACAAGGAAATGGTTTCGCACAAGGAAATGGTTTCGCACAAGGAAATGGTTTCGCACAAGGAAATGGTTTCGCACAAGGAAATGGTTTCGCACAAGGAAATGGTTTCGCGCAAGACAGTGGTTCCGCACAAGACAGTGGTTTCGCACAAGGCAGTGGTTGCACACAAGACAGTGGTTGCTAACAAGACAGTGGTTTCGCACAAGACAGTGGTTTCGCACAAGACAGTGGTTTCGCACAAGACGGTCGTTTCGCACAAGACGGTCGTTTCGCACAAGACCGTGGTTTCGCACAAGACAATGGTATCACACAAGACAATGGTATCACACAAGACAATGGTATCACACAAGACAATGGTATCACACAAGGCAGTGGTTTCGCACAAGGCAGTGGTTTCGCACAAGACAGTGGTTTCGCACAAGACAGTGGTTTGACACAAGACAGTGGTTTGACACAAGACAGTGGTTTGACACAAGACAGTGGTTGCACACAAGACAGTGGTTGCACACAAGACAGTGGTTGCTAACAAGACAGTGGTTGCTAACAAGACAGTGGTTGCTAACAAGACAGTGGTTTCGCACAAGACAGTGGTTTCGCACGAGACGGTCGTTTCGCACAAGACGGTCGTTTCGCACAAGACCGTGGTTTCGCACAAGACAATGGTATCACACAAGACAATGGTATCACACAAGACAATGGTATCACACAAGACAATGGTATCACACAAGGGAGTGGTTTCGCACAAGGCAGTGGTTTCGCACAAGACAGTGGTTTCGCACAAGACAGTGGTTGCCCACAAGACAGTGGTTGCCCACAAGACAGTGGTTGCCCACAAGGCAGTGGTTTCACACAAGAGCGTGGTTTCACACAAGAGAGTGGTTTCGCACAAGGCAGTGGTTTCGCACAAGGCAGTGGTTTCGCACAAGGCAGTGGTTTCGCACAAGGCAGTGGTTTCGCACAAGGAAATGGTTTCGCACAAGGAAATGGTTTCGCACAAGGAAATGGTTTCGCACAGGGAAATGGTTTCGCACAGGGAAATGGTTTCGCACATGGAAATGGTTTCGCACAAGGAAATGGTTTCGCACATGGAAATGGTTTCGCACAAGGAAATGGTTTCGCACAAGATAGTGGTTCCGCACAAGAAAGTGGCTTCGCACAAGAAAGTGGCTTCGCACAAGAAAGTGGCTTCGCACAAGAAAGTGGCTTCGCACAAGAAAGTGGCTTCGCTCAAGAAAGTGGCTTCGCACAAAACAGTGTTTTCGCACAAGACAGTGATTTTGCACAACACAGTGGTTTCGCACATGACAGTGGTTTCACAGAAGAGAGTGGTTTCACACAAGGCAGTGGTTTCGCACAAGGCAGTGGTTTCGCACAAGGCAGGGGTTTCGCACAAGGCAGGGGTTTCGCACAAGGCAGTGGTTTCGCACAAGGCAGTGGTTTCGCACAAGGCAGTGGTTTTGCACAAGGCAGTGGTTTTGCACAAGGCAGTGGTTTCGCACAAGAGAGTGGTTTCGCACAAGAGAGTGGTTTCGCACAAGAGAGTGGTTTCGCACAATGCAGTGGTTTCGCACAAGAGAGTGGTTTCGCACAAGAGAGTGGATTCGCACAAGACAGTGGTTTCGCACAAGACAGTGGTTTCGCACAAGACAGTGGTTTCGCACAAGACAGTGGTTTCGCACAAGACAGTGGTTTCGCACAAGACAGTGGTTTCGCACAAGACAGTGGTTTCGCACAAGACAGTGGTTTCGCACAAGACAGTGGTTTCGCACAAGACAGTGGTTTCGCACAAAACTGTGGTTGCACACAAGACAGTGGTTGCACACAAGACAGTGGTTACGCACAAGACAGTGGTTACGCACAAGACAGTGGTTTCGCACAAGACAGTGGTTTCGCACAAGACAGTGGTTTCGCACAAGACAGTGGTTTCGCACAAGACAGTGGTTTCGCACAAGACAGTGGTTTCGCAAAACGCTGTGGTTTCGCACAAGAGAATGGTTTCGCACAAGAGAATGGTTTCGCACCAGGCAGTGGTTTCGCACAAGGCAGTGGTTTCGCACAAGGCAGTGGTTTCGCACAAGGCAGTGGTTTCGCACAAGGCAGTTGTTTCGCACAAGGCAGTTGTTTCGCACAAGGCAGTGGTTTCGCTCAAGACAGTGGTTTCGCTCAAGACAGTGGTTTCGCTCAAGACAGTGGCTTCGCACAAGAAAGTGGCTTCGCACAAGAAAGTGGCTTAGCACAAGAAAGTGGCTTCACACAAGAAAGTGGCTTCGCACAAGACAGTGTTTTCGCACAAGACAGTGGTTTCGCACAACACAGTGGTTTCGCACATGACAGTTGTTTCGCACAAGACAGTTGTTTCGCACAAGACAGTGGTTTCGCACAAGACAGTGGTTTCGCACAAGACAGTGGTTTCGCACAAGACAGTGGTTTCGCACAAGACAGTGGTTTCGCACAAGACAGTGGTTTCGCACAAGGCAGTGGTGTCGCACAAGGCAGTGGTTCCGCACAAGGCAGTGGTTTTGCACAAGACAGTGGTTTCGCACAAGACAGTGGTTTCGCACAAGACAGTGGTTTCGCACAGGACTGTGGTTTCGCACAAGACAGTGGTTTCGCACAAGACAGTGGTTTCGCACAAGACAGTGGTTTCGCACAAGACAGTGGTTTCGCACAAGACAGTGGTTTCGCACAAGACAGTGGTTTCGCACAAGACAGTGGTTGCCCACAAGACAGTGGTTTCGCACAAGGCAGTGGTGTCGCACAAGGCAGTGGTGTCGCACAAGGCAGTGGTTCCGCACAAGGCAGTGGTTCCGCACAAGGCAGTGGTTCCGCACAAGAGAGTGGTTTCGCACAAGAGAGTGGTTTCGCACAAGACAGTGGTTTCGCACAAGACAGTGGTTTCGCACAAGACAGTGGTTTCGCACAAGACAGTGGTTTCGCACAAGACAGTGGTTTCGCACAAGACAGTGGTTTCGCACAAGACAGTGGTTTCGCACAATGAAGTGGTTTTGCACAAGACAGTGCTTTCGCACAAGACAGTGGTTGCACACAAGACAGTGGTTTCGCACAAGGCAGTGGTTTCGCACAAGGCAGTGGTTTCGCACAAGGCAGTGGTGTCGCACAAGGCAGTGGTGTCGCACAAGACAGTGGTTCCGCACAAGGCAGTGGTTTTGCACAAGAGAGTGGTTTCGCACAGGACAGTGGTTTCGCACAGGACAGTGGTTTCGCACAAGTCAGTGGTTTCGCACAAGACAGTGGTTGCCCACAAGGCAGTGGTTCCGCACAAGGCAGTGGTGTCGCACAAGGCAGTGGTGTCGCACAAGGCAGTGGTGTTGCACAAGGCAGTGGTTCCGCACAAGGCAGTGGTTTCGCACAAGACAGTGGTTTCGCACAAGACAGTGGTTTCGCACAAGACAGTGGTTTCGCACAAGACAGTGGTTTCGCACAAGACAGTGGTTTCGCACAAGACTGTGGTTTCGCACAAGACAGTGGTTCCGCACAAGACAGTGGTTTCGCACAGTGAAGTGGTTTTGCACAAGACAGTGCTTTCGCACAAGGCAGTGGTTGCACACAAGACAGTGGTTTCGCACAAGGCAGTGGTTTCGCACAAGAGAGTGGTTTCGCACAAGACAGTGGTTTCGCACAAGACAGTGGTTTCGCACAAGACAGTGGTTTCGCACAAGACAGTGGTTTCGCACAAGACAGTGGTTTCGCACAAGACAGTGGTTTCGCACAAGACAGTGGTTTCGCACAAGAGAGTGGTTTCGCACAAGGCAGTGGTTTCGCACAAGACAGTGGTTTCGCACAAGGCAGTGGTTTCGCACAAGGCAGTGGTTTCGCTCAAGGCAGTGGTTTCGCTCAAGACAGTGGTTTCGCTCAAGACAGTGGTTTCGCTCAAGACAGTGGTTTCGCTCAAGACAGTGGTTTCGCTCAAGACAGTGGTTTCGCTCAAGACAGTGGTTTCACTCAAGACAGTGGTTTCGCTCAAGACAGTGGTTTCGCTCAAGACAGTGGTTTCGCACAAGACAGTGGTTCCGCACAAGGCAGTGGTTTTGCACAAGAGAGTGGTTTCGCACAGGACAGTGGTTTCGCACAGGACAGTGGTTTCGCACAAGTCAGTGGTTTCGCACAAGACAGTGGTTGCCCACAAGGCAGTGGTTCCGCACAAGGCAGTGGTGTCGCACAAGGCAGTGGTGTCGCACAAGGCAGTGGTGTTGCACAAGGCAGTGGTTCCGCACAAGGCAGTGGTTTCGCACAAGACAGTGGTTTCGCACAAGACAGTGGTTTCGCACAAGACAGTGGTTTCGCACAAGACAGTGGTTTCGCACAAGACAGTGGTTTCGCACAAGACTGTGGTTTCGCACAAGACAGTGGTTCCGCACAAGACAGTGGTTTCGCACAGTGAAGTGGTTTTGCACAAGACAGTGCTTTCGCACAAGGCAGTGGTTGCACACAAGACAGTGGTTTCGCACAAGGCAGTGGTTTCGCACAAGAGAGTGGTTTCGCACAAGACAGTGGTTTCGCACAAGACAGTGGTTTCGCACAAGACAGTGGTTTCGCACAAGACAGTGGTTTCGCACAAGACAGTGGTTTCGCACAAGACAGTGGTTTCGCACAAGACAGTGGTTTCGCACAAGAGAGTGGTTTCGCACAAGGCAGTGGTTTCGCACAAGACAGTGGTTTCGCACAAGGCAGTGGTTTCGCACAAGGCAGTGGTTTCGCTCAAGGCAGTGGTTTCGCTCAAGACAGTGGTTTCGCTCAAGACAGTGGTTTCGCTCAAGACAGTGGTTTCGCTCAAGACAGTGGTTTCGCTCAAGACAGTGGTTTCGCTCAAGACAGTGGTTTCACTCAAGACAGTGGTTTCGCTCAAGACAGTGGTTTCGCTCAAGACAGTGGTTTCGCACAAGACAGTGGTTTCGCACAAGACAGTGGTTTCACACAAGGCAGTGGTCTCGCACAAGAGAGTGGTTTCGCACAAGGCAGTGGATTCGCACAAGAGAGTGGTTTTGCACAATACAGTTGTTTTGCACAAGGAATTGGTTTCGCATTAGGCACTGGTTTTGCACAAGACAGTGGTTTCGCACAAGGCAGTGGTTTCGCACAAGACGGTGGTTCCCAAATAGACAGTGGTTTCGCACAAGACAGTGGTTGCCCACAAGACAGTGGTTGCCCACAAGACAGTGGTTGCCCACAAGACAGTGGTTGCCCACAAGACAGTGGTTGCCCACAAGACAGTGGTTGCCCACAAGACAGTGGTTGCCCACAAGACAGTGGTTGCCCACAAGACAGTGGTTTCACACAAGGCAGTGGTTTCACACAAGAGAGTGGTTTCACACAAGAGAGTGGTTTCACACAAGAGAGTGGTTTCGCACAAGGCAGTGGTTTCGCACAAGGCAGTGGTTTCGCACAAGGCAGTGGTTTCGCACAAGGCAGTGGTTTCGCACAAGGCAGTGGTTTCGCATAAGGCAGTGGTTTCGCACAAGGCAGTGGTTTCGCACAAGGCAGTGGTTTCGCACAAGGAAATGGTTTCGCACAAGGAAATGGTTTCGCACAAGGAAATGGTTCCGCACAAGACAGTGGTTCCGCACAAGACAGTGGTTCCGCACAAGACAGTGGTTTCGCACAAGGCAGTGGTTGCACAGAAGACAGTGGTTGCAAACAAGACAGTGGTTTCGCACAAGACAGTGGTTTCGCACAAGACAGTGGTTTCGCACAAGACAGTGGTTTCGCACAAGACAGTGGTTTCGCACAAGACAGTGGTTTCGCACAAGACAGTGGTTTCGCACAAGACAGTGGTTTCGCACAAGACAGTGGTTTCGCACAAGACAGTGGTTTCGCACAAGACAGTGGTTTCGCACAAGACAGTGGTTGCCCACAAGACAGTGGTTGCCCACAAGACAGTGGTTTCGCACAAAGCAGTGGTTGCCCACAAGACAGTGGTGTCGCACAAGGCAGTGGTGTCGCACAAGGCAGTGGTGTCGCACAAGGCAGTGGTGTCGCACAAGGCAGTGGTGTCGCACAAGGCAGTGGTGTCGCACAAGGCAGTGGTTCCGCACAAGGCAGTGGTTTCGCACAAGACAGTGGTTTCGCACAAGACAGTGGTTTCGCACAAGACAGTGGTTTCGCACAAGACAGTGGATTCGCACAAGACAGTGGTTTCGCACAAGACAGTGGTTTCGCACAAGACAGTGGTTTCGCACAAGACAGTGGTTTCGCACAAGACAGTGGTTTAGCTCAGGACAGTGGTTTAGCTCAGGACAGTGGTTGCCCACAGGACAGTGGTGTCACACAAGGCAGTGGTTTCACACAAGAGAGTGGTTTCACACAAGAGAGTGGTTTCGCACAAGGCAGTGGTTTCGCACAAGGCAGTGGTTTCGCACAAGGCAGTGGTTTCGCACAAGGAAATGGTTTCGCACAAGGAAATGGTTTCGCACAGGGAAATGGTTTCGCACAGGGAAATGGTTTCGCACAGGGAAATGGTTTCGCACAAGGAAATGGTTTCGCACAAGGAAATGGTTTCGCACAAGATAGTGGTTCTGCACAAGAAAGTGGCTTCGCACAAGAAAGTGGCTTCGCACAAGAAAGTGGCTTCGCAAAAGAAAGTGGCTTCGCAAAAGAAAGTGGCTTCGCACAAAACAGGTTTTTCGCACAAGACAGTGATTTTGCACAACACAGTGGTTTCGCACATGACAGTGGTTTCACAGAAGAGAGTGGTTTCACACAAGGCAGTGGTTTCGCACAAGGCAGTGGTTTCGCACAAGGCAGGGGTTTCGCACAAGGCAGGGGTTTCGCACAAGGCAGGGGTTTCGCACAAGGCAGGGGTTTCGCACAAGGCAGGGGTTTCGCACAAGGCAGGGGTTTCGCACAAGGCAGGGGTTTCACACAAGGAAATGGTTTCGCACAAGGAAATGGTTTCGCACAAGGAAATGGTTTCGCACAAGGAAATGGTTTCGCACAAGGAAATGGTTTCGCACAAGGAAATGGTTTCGCGCAAGACAGTGGTTCCGCACAAGACAGTGGTTTCGCACAAGGCAGTGGTTGCACACAAGACAGTGGTTGCTAACAAGACAGTGGTTTCGCACAAGACAGTGGTTTCGCACAAGACAGTGGTTTCGCACAAGACGGTCGTTTCGCACAAGACGGTCGTTTCGCACAAGACCGTGGTTTCGCACAAGACAATGGTATCACACAAGACAATGGTATCACACAAGACAATGGTATCACACAAGACAATGGTATCACACAAGGCAGTGGTTTCGCACAAGGCAGTGGTTTCGCACAAGACAGTGGTTTCGCACAAGACAGTGGTTTGACACAAGACAGTGGTTTGACACAAGACAGTGGTTTGACACAAGACAGTGGTTGCACACAAGACAGTGGTTGCACACAAGACAGTGGTTGCTAACAAGACAGTGGTTGCTAACAAGACAGTGGTTGCTAACAAGACAGTGGTTTCGCACAAGACAGTGGTTTCGCACGAGACGGTCGTTTCGCACAAGACGGTCGTTTCGCACAAGACCGTGGTTTCGCACAAGACAATGGTATCACACAAGACAATGGTATCACACAAGACAATGGTATCACACAAGACAATGGTATCACACAAGGGAGTGGTTTCGCACAAGGCAGTGGTTTCGCACAAGACAGTGGTTTCGCACAAGACAGTGGTTGCCCACAAGACAGTGGTTGCCCACAAGACAGTGGTTGCCCACAAGGCAGTGGTTTCACACAAGAGCGTGGTTTCACACAAGAGAGTGGTTTCGCACAAGGCAGTGGTTTCGCACAAGGCAGTGGTTTCGCACAAGGCAGTGGTTTCGCACAAGGCAGTGGTTTCGCACAAGGAAATGGTTTCGCACAAGGAAATGGTTTCGCACAAGGAAATGGTTTCGCACAGGGAAATGGTTTCGCACAGGGAAATGGTTTCGCACATGGAAATGGTTTCGCACAAGGAAATGGTTTCGCACATGGAAATGGTTTCGCACAAGGAAATGGTTTCGCACAAGATAGTGGTTCCGCACAAGAAAGTGGCTTCGCACAAGAAAGTGGCTTCGCACAAGAAAGTGGCTTCGCACAAGAAAGTGGCTTCGCACAAGAAAGTGGCTTCGCTCAAGAAAGTGGCTTCGCACAAAACAGTGTTTTCGCACAAGACAGTGATTTTGCACAACACAGTGGTTTCGCACATGACAGTGGTTTCACAGAAGAGAGTGGTTTCACACAAGGCAGTGGTTTCGCACAAGGCAGTGGTTTCGCACAAGGCAGGGGTTTCGCACAAGGCAGGGGTTTCGCACAAGGCAGTGGTTTCGCACAAGGCAGTGGTTTCGCACAAGGCAGTGGTTTTGCACAAGGCAGTGGTTTTGCACAAGGCAGTGGTTTCGCACAAGAGAGTGGTTTCGCACAAGAGAGTGGTTTCGCACAAGAGAGTGGTTTCGCACAATGCAGTGGTTTCGCACAAGAGAGTGGTTTCGCACAAGAGAGTGGATTCGCACAAGACAGTGGTTTCGCACAAGACAGTGGTTTCGCACAAGACAGTGGTTTCGCACAAGACAGTGGTTTCGCACAAGACAGTGGTTTCGCACAAGACAGTGGTTTCGCACAAGACAGTGGTTTCGCACAAGACAGTGGTTTCGCACAAGACAGTGGTTTCGCACAAGACAGTGGTTTCGCACAAAACTGTGGTTGCACACAAGACAGTGGTTGCACACAAGACAGTGGTTACGCACAAGACAGTGGTTACGCACAAGACAGTGGTTTCGCACAAGACAGTGGTTTCGCACAAGACAGTGGTTTCGCACAAGACAGTGGTTTCGCACAAGACAGTGGTTTCGCACAAGACAGTGGTTTCGCAAAACGCTGTGGTTTCGCACAAGAGAATGGTTTCGCACAAGAGAATGGTTTCGCACCAGGCAGTGGTTTCGCACAAGGCAGTGGTTTCGCACAAGGCAGTGGTTTCGCACAAGGCAGTGGTTTCGCACAAGGCAGTTGTTTCGCACAAGGCAGTTGTTTCGCACAAGGCAGTGGTTTCGCTCAAGACAGTGGTTTCGCTCAAGACAGTGGTTTCGCTCAAGACAGTGGCTTCGCACAAGAAAGTGGCTTCGCACAAGAAAGTGGCTTAGCACAAGAAAGTGGCTTCACACAAGAAAGTGGCTTCGCACAAGACAGTGTTTTCGCACAAGACAGTGGTTTCGCACAAGACAGTGGTTTCGCACAAGACAGTGGTTTCGCAAAACGCTGTGGTTTCGCACAAGAGAATGGTTTCGCACAAGAGAATGGTTTCGCACCAGGCAGTGGTTTCGCACAAGGCAGTGGTTTCGCACAAGGCAGTGGTTTCGCACAAGGCAGTGGTTTCGCACAAGGCAGTTGTTTCGCACAAGGCAGTTGTTTCGCACAAGGCAGTGGTTTCGCTCAAGACAGTGGTTTCGCTCAAGACAGTGGTTTCGCTCAAGACAGTGGCTTCGCACAAGAAAGTGGCTTCGCACAAGAAAGTGGCTTAGCACAAGAAAGTGGCTTCACACAAGAAAGTGGCTTCGCACAAGACAGTGTTTTCGCACAAGACAGTGGTTTCGCACAACACAGTGGTTTCGCACATGACAGTTGTTTCGCACAAGACAGTTGTTTCGCACAAGACAGTGGTTTCGCACAAGACAGTGGTTTCGCACAAGACAGTGGTTTCGCACAAGACAGTGGTTTCGCACAAGACAGTGGTTTCGCACAAGACAGTGGTTTCGCACAAGGCAGTGGTGTCGCACAAGGCAGTGGTTCCGCACAAGGCAGTGGTTTTGCACAAGACAGTGGTTTCGCACAAGACAGTGGTTTCGCACAAGACAGTGGTTTCGCACAGGACTGTGGTTTCGCACAAGACAGTGGTTTCGCACAAGACAGTGGTTTCGCACAAGACAGTGGTTTCGCACAAGACAGTGGTTTCGCACAAGACAGTGGTTTCGCACAAGACAGTGGTTTCGCACAAGACAGTGGTTGCCCACAAGACAGTGGTTTCGCACAAGGCAGTGGTGTCGCACAAGGCAGTGGTGTCGCACAAGGCAGTGGTTCCGCACAAGGCAGTGGTTCCGCACAAGGCAGTGGTTCCGCACAAGAGAGTGGTTTCGCACAAGAGAGTGGTTTCGCACAAGACAGTGGTTTCGCACAAGACAGTGGTTTCGCACAAGACAGTGGTTTCGCACAAGACAGTGGTTTCGCACAAGACAGTGGTTTCGCACAAGACAGTGGTTTCGCACAAGACAGTGGTTTCGCACAATGAAGTGGTTTTGCACAAGACAGTGCTTTCGCACAAGACAGTGGTTGCACACAAGACAGTGGTTTCGCACAAGGCAGTGGTTTCGCACAAGGCAGTGGTTTCGCACAAGGCAGTGGTGTCGCACAAGGCAGTGGTGTCGCACAAGACAGTGGTTCCGCACAAGGCAGTGGTTTTGCACAAGAGAGTGGTTTCGCACAGGACAGTGGTTTCGCACAGGACAGTGGTTTCGCACAAGTCAGTGGTTTCGCACAAGACAGTGGTTGCCCACAAGGCAGTGGTTCCGCACAAGGCAGTGGTGTCGCACAAGGCAGTGGTGTCGCACAAGGCAGTGGTGTTGCACAAGGCAGTGGTTCCGCACAAGGCAGTGGTTTCGCACAAGACAGTGGTTTCGCACAAGACAGTGGTTTCGCACAAGACAGTGGTTTCGCACAAGACAGTGGTTTCGCACAAGACAGTGGTTTCGCACAAGACTGTGGTTTCGCACAAGACAGTGGTTCCGCACAAGACAGTGGTTTCGCACAGTGAAGTGGTTTTGCACAAGACAGTGCTTTCGCACAAGGCAGTGGTTGCACACAAGACAGTGGTTTCGCACAAGGCAGTGGTTTCGCACAAGAGAGTGGTTTCGCACAAGACAGTGGTTTCGCACAAGACAGTGGTTTCGCACAAGACAGTGGTTTCGCACAAGACAGTGGTTTCGCACAAGACAGTGGTTTCGCACAAGACAGTGGTTTCGCACAAGACAGTGGTTTCGCACAAGAGAGTGGTTTCGCACAAGGCAGTGGTTTCGCACAAGACAGTGGTTTCGCACAAGGCAGTGGTTTCGCACAAGGCAGTGGTTTCGCTCAAGGCAGTGGTTTCGCTCAAGACAGTGGTTTCGCTCAAGACAGTGGTTTCGCTCAAGACAGTGGTTTCGCTCAAGACAGTGGTTTCGCTCAAGACAGTGGTTTCGCTCAAGACAGTGGTTTCACTCAAGACAGTGGTTTCGCTCAAGACAGTGGTTTCGCTCAAGACAGTGGTTTCGCACAAGACAGTGGTTCCGCACAAGGCAGTGGTTTTGCACAAGAGAGTGGTTTCGCACAGGACAGTGGTTTCGCACAGGACAGTGGTTTCGCACAAGTCAGTGGTTTCGCACAAGACAGTGGTTGCCCACAAGGCAGTGGTTCCGCACAAGGCAGTGGTGTCGCACAAGGCAGTGGTGTCGCACAAGGCAGTGGTGTTGCACAAGGCAGTGGTTCCGCACAAGGCAGTGGTTTCGCACAAGACAGTGGTTTCGCACAAGACAGTGGTTTCGCACAAGACAGTGGTTTCGCACAAGACAGTGGTTTCGCACAAGACAGTGGTTTCGCACAAGACTGTGGTTTCGCACAAGACAGTGGTTCCGCACAAGACAGTGGTTTCGCACAGTGAAGTGGTTTTGCACAAGACAGTGCTTTCGCACAAGGCAGTGGTTGCACACAAGACAGTGGTTTCGCACAAGGCAGTGGTTTCGCACAAGAGAGTGGTTTCGCACAAGACAGTGGTTTCGCACAAGACAGTGGTTTCGCACAAGACAGTGGTTTCGCACAAGACAGTGGTTTCGCACAAGACAGTGGTTTCGCACAAGACAGTGGTTTCGCACAAGACAGTGGTTTCGCACAAGAGAGTGGTTTCGCACAAGGCAGTGGTTTCGCACAAGACAGTGGTTTCGCACAAGGCAGTGGTTTCGCACAAGGCAGTGGTTTCGCTCAAGGCAGTGGTTTCGCTCAAGACAGTGGTTTCGCTCAAGACAGTGGTTTCGCTCAAGACAGTGGTTTCGCTCAAGACAGTGGTTTCGCTCAAGACAGTGGTTTCGCTCAAGACAGTGGTTTCACTCAAGACAGTGGTTTCGCTCAAGACAGTGGTTTCGCTCAAGACAGTGGTTTCGCACAAGACAGTGGTTTCGCACAAGACAGTGGTTTCACACAAGGCAGTGGTCTCGCACAAGAGAGTGGTTTCGCACAAGGCAGTGGATTCGCACAAGAGAGTGGTTTTGCACAATACAGTTGTTTTGCACAAGGAATTGGTTTCGCATTAGGCACTGGTTTTGCACAAGACAGTGGTTTCGCACAAGGCAGTGGTTTCGCACAAGACGGTGGTTCCCAAATAGACAGTGGTTTCGCACAAGACAGTGGTTGCCCACAAGACAGTGGTTGCCCACAAGACAGTGGTTGCCCACAAGACAGTGGTTGCCCACAAGACAGTGGTTGCCCACAAGACAGTGGTTGCCCACAAGACAGTGGTTGCCCACAAGACAGTGGTTGCCCACAAGACAGTGGTTTCACACAAGGCAGTGGTTTCACACAAGAGAGTGGTTTCACACAAGAGAGTGGTTTCACACAAGAGAGTGGTTTCGCACAAGGCAGTGGTTTCGCACAAGGCAGTGGTTTCGCACAAGGCAGTGGTTTCGCACAAGGCAGTGGTTTCGCACAAGGCAGTGGTTTCGCATAAGGCAGTGGTTTCGCACAAGGCAGTGGTTTCGCACAAGGCAGTGGTTTCGCACAAGGAAATGGTTTCGCACAAGGAAATGGTTTCGCACAAGGAAATGGTTCCGCACAAGACAGTGGTTCCGCACAAGACAGTGGTTCCGCACAAGACAGTGGTTTCGCACAAGGCAGTGGTTGCACAGAAGACAGTGGTTGCAAACAAGACAGTGGTTTCGCACAAGACAGTGGTTTCGCACAAGACAGTGGTTTCGCACAAGACAGTGGTTTCGCACAAGACAGTGGTTTCGCACAAGACAGTGGTTTCGCACAAGACAGTGGTTTCGCACAAGACAGTGGTTTCGCACAAGACAGTGGTTTCGCACAAGACAGTGGTTTCGCACAAGACAGTGGTTTCGCACAAGACAGTGGTTGCCCACAAGACAGTGGTTGCCCACAAGACAGTGGTTTCGCACAAAGCAGTGGTTGCCCACAAGACAGTGGTGTCGCACAAGGCAGTGGTGTCGCACAAGGCAGTGGTGTCGCACAAGGCAGTGGTGTCGCACAAGGCAGTGGTGTCGCACAAGGCAGTGGTGTCGCACAAGGCAGTGGTTCCGCACAAGGCAGTGGTTTCGCACAAGACAGTGGTTTCGCACAAGACAGTGGTTTCGCACAAGACAGTGGTTTCGCACAAGACAGTGGATTCGCACAAGACAGTGGTTTCGCACAAGACAGTGGTTTCGCACAAGACAGTGGTTTCGCACAAGACAGTGGTTTCGCACAAGACAGTGGTTTAGCTCAGGACAGTGGTTTAGCTCAGGACAGTGGTTGCCCACAGGACAGTGGTGTCACACAAGGCAGTGGTTTCACACAAGAGAGTGGTTTCACACAAGAGAGTGGTTTCGCACAAGGCAGTGGTTTCGCACAAGGCAGTGGTTTCGCACAAGGCAGTGGTTTCGCACAAGGAAATGGTTTCGCACAAGGAAATGGTTTCGCACAGGGAAATGGTTTCGCACAGGGAAATGGTTTCGCACAGGGAAATGGTTTCGCACAAGGAAATGGTTTCGCACAAGGAAATGGTTTCGCACAAGATAGTGGTTCTGCACAAGAAAGTGGCTTCGCACAAGAAAGTGGCTTCGCACAAGAAAGTGGCTTCGCAAAAGAAAGTGGCTTCGCAAAAGAAAGTGGCTTCGCACAAAACAGGTTTTTCGCACAAGACAGTGATTTTGCACAACACAGTGGTTTCGCACATGACAGTGGTTTCACAGAAGAGAGTGGTTTCACACAAGGCAGTGGTTTCGCACAAGGCAGTGGTTTCGCACAAGGCAGGGGTTTCGCACAAGGCAGGGGTTTCGCACAAGGCAGGGGTTTCGCACAAGGCAGGGGTTTCGCACAAGGCAGGGGTTTCGCACAAGGCAGGGGTTTCGCACAAGGCAGGGGTTTCACACAAGGAAATGGTTTCGCACAAGGAAATGGTTTCGCACAAGGAAATGGTTTCGCACAAGGAAATGGTTTCGCACAAGGAAATGGTTTCGCACAAGGAAATGGTTTCGCGCAAGACAGTGGTTCCGCACAAGACAGTGGTTTCGCACAAGGCAGTGGTTGCACACAAGACAGTGGTTGCTAACAAGACAGTGGTTTCGCACAAGACAGTGGTTTCGCACAAGACAGTGGTTTCGCACAAGACGGTCGTTTCGCACAAGACGGTCGTTTCGCACAAGACCGTGGTTTCGCACAAGACAATGGTATCACACAAGACAATGGTATCACACAAGACAATGGTATCACACAAGACAATGGTATCACACAAGGCAGTGGTTTCGCACAAGGCAGTGGTTTCGCACAAGACAGTGGTTTCGCACAAGACAGTGGTTTGACACAAGACAGTGGTTTGACACAAGACAGTGGTTTGACACAAGACAGTGGTTGCACACAAGACAGTGGTTGCACACAAGACAGTGGTTGCTAACAAGACAGTGGTTGCTAACAAGACAGTGGTTGCTAACAAGACAGTGGTTTCGCACAAGACAGTGGTTTCGCACGAGACGGTCGTTTCGCACAAGACGGTCGTTTCGCACAAGACCGTGGTTTCGCACAAGACAATGGTATCACACAAGACAATGGTATCACACAAGACAATGGTATCACACAAGACAATGGTATCACACAAGGGAGTGGTTTCGCACAAGGCAGTGGTTTCGCACAAGACAGTGGTTTCGCACAAGACAGTGGTTGCCCACAAGACAGTGGTTGCCCACAAGACAGTGGTTGCCCACAAGGCAGTGGTTTCACACAAGAGCGTGGTTTCACACAAGAGAGTGGTTTCGCACAAGGCAGTGGTTTCGCACAAGGCAGTGGTTTCGCACAAGGCAGTGGTTTCGCACAAGGCAGTGGTTTCGCACAAGGAAATGGTTTCGCACAAGGAAATGGTTTCGCACAAGGAAATGGTTTCGCACAGGGAAATGGTTTCGCACAGGGAAATGGTTTCGCACATGGAAATGGTTTCGCACAAGGAAATGGTTTCGCACATGGAAATGGTTTCGCACAAGGAAATGGTTTCGCACAAGATAGTGGTTCCGCACAAGAAAGTGGCTTCGCACAAGAAAGTGGCTTCGCACAAGAAAGTGGCTTCGCACAAGAAAGTGGCTTCGCACAAGAAAGTGGCTTCGCTCAAGAAAGTGGCTTCGCACAAAACAGTGTTTTCGCACAAGACAGTGATTTTGCACAACACAGTGGTTTCGCACATGACAGTGGTTTCACAGAAGAGAGTGGTTTCACACAAGGCAGTGGTTTCGCACAAGGCAGTGGTTTCGCACAAGGCAGGGGTTTCGCACAAGGCAGGGGTTTCGCACAAGGCAGTGGTTTCGCACAAGGCAGTGGTTTCGCACAAGGCAGTGGTTTTGCACAAGGCAGTGGTTTTGCACAAGGCAGTGGTTTCGCACAAGAGAGTGGTTTCGCACAAGAGAGTGGTTTCGCACAAGAGAGTGGTTTCGCACAATGCAGTGGTTTCGCACAAGAGAGTGGTTTCGCACAAGAGAGTGGATTCGCACAAGACAGTGGTTTCGCACAAGACAGTGGTTTCGCACAAGACAGTGGTTTCGCACAAGACAGTGGTTTCGCACAAGACAGTGGTTTCGCACAAGACAGTGGTTTCGCACAAGACAGTGGTTTCGCACAAGACAGTGGTTTCGCACAAGACAGTGGTTTCGCACAAGACAGTGGTTTCGCACAAGACAGTGGTTTCGCACAAGACAGTGGTTTCGCACAAGACAGTGCATTGGCACAAGACAGTGGTTTCGCACAAGGCAGTGGTTTCGCACAAGACAGTGGTTCTGCACAAGACAGTGGTTTCGCACAAGACAGTGGTTTCGCACAAGACAGTGGTTTCGCAAAACGCTGTGGTTTCGCACAAGAGAATGGTTTCGCACAAGAGAATGGTTTCGCACCAGGCAGTGGTTTCGCACAAGGCAGTGGTTTCGCACAAGGCAGTGGTTTCGCACAAGGCAGTGGTTTCGCACAAGGCAGTTGTTTCGCACAAGGCAGTTGTTTCGCACAAGGCAGTGGTTTCGCTCAAGACAGTGGTTTCGCTCAAGACAGTGGTTTCGCTCAAGACAGTGGCTTCGCACAAGAAAGTGGCTTCGCACAAGAAAGTGGCTTAGCACAAGAAAGTGGCTTCACACAAGAAAGTGGCTTCGCACAAGACAGTGTTTTCGCACAAGACAGTGGTTTCGCACAACACAGTGGTTTCGCACATGACAGTTGTTTCGCACAAGACAGTTGTTTCGCACAAGACAGTGGTTTCGCACAAGACAGTGGTTTCGCACAAGACAGTGGTTTCGCACAAGACAGTGGTTTCGCACAAGACAGTGGTTTCGCACAAGACAGTGGTTTTGCACAAGGCAGTGGTGTCGCACAAGGCAGTGGTTCCGCACAAGGCAGTGGTTTTGCACAAGACAGTGGTTTCGCACAAGACAGTGGTTTCGCACAAGACAGTGGTTTCGCACAGGACTGTGGTTTCGCACAAGACAGTGGTTTCGCACAAGACAGTGGTTTCGCACAAGACAGTGGTTTCGCACAAGACAGTGGTTTCGCACAAGACAGTGGTTTCGCACAAGACAGTGGTTTCGCACAAGACAGTGGTTGCCCACAAGACAGTGGTTTCGCACAAGGCAGTGGTGTCGCACAAGGCAGTGGTGTCGCACAAGGCAGTGGTTCCGCACAAGGCAGTGGTTCCGCACAAGGCAGTGGTTCCGCACAAGAGAGTGGTTTCGCACAAGAGAGTGGTTTCGCACAAGACAGTGGTTTCGCACAAGACAGTGGTTTCGCACAAGACAGTGGTTTCGCACAAGACAGTGGTTTCGCACAAGACAGTGGTTTCGCACAAGACAGTGGTTTCGCACAAGACAGTGGTTTCGCACAATGAAGTGGTTTTGCACAAGACAGTGCTTTCGCACAAGACAGTGGTTGCACACAAGACAGTGGTTTCGCACAAGGCAGTGGTTTCGCACAAGGCAGTGGTTTCGCACAAGGCAGTGGTGTCGCACAAGGCAGTGGTGTCGCACAAGACAGTGGTTCCGCACAAGGCAGTGGTTTTGCACAAGAGAGTGGTTTCGCACAGGACAGTAATTTCGCACAGGACAGTGGTTTCGCACAAGTCAGTGGTTTCGCACAAGACAGTGGTTGCCCACAAGGCAGTGGTTCCGCACAAGGCAGTGGTGTCGCACAAGGCAGTGGTGTCGCACAAGGCAGTGGTGTTGCACAAGGCAGTGGTTCCGCACAAGGCAGTGGTTTCGCACAAGACAGTGGTTTCGCACAAGACAGTGGTTTCGCACAAGACAGTGGTTTCGCACAAGACAGTGGTTTCGCACAAGACAGTGGTTTCGCACAAGACTGTGGTTTCGCACAAGACAGTGGTTCCGCACAAGACAGTGGTTTCGCACAGTGAAGTGGTTTTGCACAAGACAGTGCTTTCGCACAAGGCAGTGGTTGCACACAAGACAGTGGTTTCGCACAAGGCAGTGGTTTCGCACAAGAGAGTGGTTTCGCACAAGACAGTGGTTTCGCACAAGACAGTGGTTTCGCACAAGACAGTGGTTTCGCACAAGACAGTGGTTTCGCACAAGACAGTGGTTTCGCACAAGACAGTGGTTTCGCACAAGACAGTGGTTTCGCACAAGAGAGTGGTTTCGCACAAGGCAGTGGTTTCGCACAAGACAGTGGTTTCGCACAAGGCAGTGGTTTCGCACAAGGCAGTGGTTTCGCTCAAGGCAGTGGTTTCGCTCAAGACAGTGGTTTCGCTCAAGACAGTGGTTTCGCTCAAGACAGTGGTTTCGCTCAAGACAGTGGTTTCGCTCAAGACAGTGGTTTCGCTCAAGACAGTGGTTTCACTCAAGACAGTGGTTTCGCTCAAGACAGTGGTTTCGCTCAAGACAGTGGTTTCGCACAAGACAGTGGTTCCGCACAAGGCAGTGGTTTTGCACAAGAGAGTGGTTTCGCACAGGACAGTGGTTTCGCACAGGACAGTGGTTTCGCACAAGTCAGTGGTTTCGCACAAGACAGTGGTTGCCCACAAGGCAGTGGTTCCGCACAAGGCAGTGGTGTCGCACAAGGCAGTGGTGTCGCACAAGGCAGTGGTGTTGCACAAGGCAGTGGTTCCGCACAAGGCAGTGGTTTCGCACAAGACAGTGGTTTCGCACAAGACAGTGGTTTCGCACAAGACAGTGGTTTCGCACAAGACAGTGGTTTCGCACAAGACAGTGGTTTCGCACAAGACTGTGGTTTCGCACAAGACAGTGGTTCCGCACAAGACAGTGGTTTCGCACAGTGAAGTGGTTTTGCACAAGACAGTGCTTTCGCACAAGGCAGTGGTTGCACACAAGACAGTGGTTTCGCACAAGGCAGTGGTTTCGCACAAGAGAGTGGTTTCGCACAAGACAGTGGTTTCGCACAAGACAGTGGTTTCGCACAAGACAGTGGTTTCGCACAAGACAGTGGTTTCGCACAAGACAGTGGTTTCGCACAAGACAGTGGTTTCGCACAAGACAGTGGTTTCGCACAAGAGAGTGGTTTCGCACAAGGCAGTGGTTTCGCACAAGACAGTGGTTTCGCACAAGGCAGTGGTTTCGCACAAGGCAGTGGTTTCGCTCAAGGCAGTGGTTTCGCTCAAGACAGTGGTTTCGCTCAAGACAGTGGTTTCGCTCAAGACAGTGGTTTCGCTCAAGACAGTGGTTTCGCTCAAGACAGTGGTTTCGCTCAAGACAGTGGTTTCACTCAAGACAGTGGTTTCGCTCAAGACAGTGGTTTCGCTCAAGACAGTGGTTTCGCACAAGACAGTGGTTTCGCACAAGACAGTGGTTTCACACAAGGCAGTGGTCTCGCACAAGAGAGTGGTTTCGCACAAGGCAGTGGATTCGCACAAGAGAGTGGTTTTGCACAATACAGTTGTTTTGCACAAGGAATTGGTTTCGCATTAGGCACTGGTTTTGCACAAGACAGTGGTTTCGCACAAGGCAGTGGTTTCGCACAAGACGGTGGTTCCCAAATAGACAGTGGTTTCGCACAAGACAGTGGTTGCCCACAAGACAGTGGTTGCCCACAAGACAGTGGTTGCCCACAAGACAGTGGTTGCCCACAAGACAGTGGTTGCCCACAAGACAGTGGTTGCCCACAAGACAGTGGTTGCCCACAAGACAGTGGTTGCCCACAAGACAGTGGTTTCACACAAGGCAGTGGTTTCACACAAGAGAGTGGTTTCACACAAGAGAGTGGTTTCACACAAGAGAGTGGTTTCGCACAAGGCAGTGGTTTCGCACAAGGCAGTGGTTTCGCACAAGGCAGTGGTTTCGCACAAGGCAGTGGTTTCGCACAAGGCAGTGGTTTCGCATAAGGCAGTGGTTTCGCACAAGGCAGTGGTTTCGCACAAGGCAGTGGTTTCGCACAAGGAAATGGTTTCGCACAAGGAAATGGTTTCGCACAAGGAAATGGTTCCGCACAAGACAGTGGTTCCGCACAAGACAGTGGTTCCGCACAAGACAGTGGTTTCGCACAAGGCAGTGGTTGCACAGAAGACAGTGGTTGCAAACAAGACAGTGGTTTCGCACAAGACAGTGGTTTCGCACAAGACAGTGGTTTCGCACAAGACAGTGGTTTCGCACAAGACAGTGGTTTCGCACAAGACAGTGGTTTCGCACAAGACAGTGGTTTCGCACAAGACAGTGGTTTCGCACAAGACAGTGGTTTCGCACAAGACAGTGGTTTCGCACAAGACAGTGGTTTCGCACAAGACAGTGGTTTCGCACAAGACAGTGGTCTCGCACATGACAGTGGTCTCGCACATGACAGTGGTCTCGCACAAGACAGTGGTCTCGCACAAGACAGTGGTCTCGCACAAGACAGTGGTCTCGCACAAGACAGTGGTCTCGCACAAGACAGTGGTCTCGCACAAGACAGTGGTCTCGCACAAGACAGTGGTCTCGCACAAGACAGTGGTCTCGCACAAGACAGTGGTCTCGCACAAGACAGTGGTCTCGCACAAGACAGTGGTCTCGCACATGACAGTGGTCTCGCACATGACAGTGGTTTCGCACAAGACAGTGGTTTCGCACAAGACAGTGGTTTCGCACAAGACAGTGGTTTCGCACAAGACAGTGGTTTCGCACAAGACAGTGGTTTCGCACAAGACAGTGGTTTCGCACAAGACAGTGGTTTCGCACAAGACAGTGGTTTCGCACATTACAGTGGTTGCACACAACACAGTGGTTTCGCACAAGACAGTGGTTTCACACAGGACCATGGTTTTTCAGAAGACAGTGGTTTTGCACAGGACAGTGGTTCGCACAGGTAAGTGGTTTTGCATAGGTGAGTGGTTTTGCACAAGACAGTGGTTTCGCACAAGACAGGGGTTTTGCACATGATAGTGGTTTCTAAGAAGACAGTGGTTTCGCACAAGACAGTGGTTTCGCACACTCTACCACACCCACCACACTACCACCCTTACCCCTCAATCACCCCAACAACTCTACCGCCCTACCACTTTTCCACCACCCTATCACCCACACCACCCTTTATCACCCCCACCCCACTACCATCCCCACCACTCTACCACCCCCACCTCTCTACCACCCCCACCACACTGCCACCCCCCGCGACTCTACCACCCCCAACACTCTACCACCCCCCCACTCTACCACCCTCACCACTCTACCACCCACACGACTCTACCACCCACACGACTCTACCACCTCCACCCCTCTACTACCCCCACAACACTACCGCCCCCACCACTTTACCACCCCCTCAACACTACCACCCCCACCACCCTCTCACACCCACCCCTATACCACACCAACCCCTCAATCACCCCAACAACTCTACCACACTACCACTCTACCACCACCCTAAAACCCACACCACCCTTTACCACCCCCACCCACTACCATCCCCACCACTCTACCACCCCCACCTCTCTACCACCCCCACCACACTGCCACCCTGCCACTCTACCACCCCCACCTCTCTACCACCCCACTACATTACCACCCTACCACTCTACCACCCCACTACATTACCACCCTACCACACTACCACCCCCACCACTCTACCACCCTACCACACTACCACCCCCACCACTCTACCACCCCCACCACTCTACCACCCCCACCACATTACCGCCCCCACCACTCTACCGCCTTCCCACTCTACCACCCCCACCACTCTACCACCCCTCAACACTACCACCCCCACCACTCTACCACCCCTCAACACTACCACCCCTACCTCCCTCTCACACCCACCCCTCTACCACACCCACCACTCTACCACCCCCACCTCTCAATCACCCCAACAACTCTACCACCCTACCACTCTACCACCACCCTAACACCCACACCACCCTTTACCACCCCCACCCACTACCATCCCCACCACTCTACCACCCCCACCACTCTACCACCCCCACCACTCTACCACCCCCTTACACTACCACCCCCACCATTTTACCACCCCCTCAACAATACCACCCCCACCACTCTACCGCCCCCCTCAACACTACCACCCCCACCACCCTCTCATACCCACCCCTCTACCACACCCACCACTCTACCACCCCCACCCCTCAATCACCCCATCAACTCTACCACCTTACCACGCTACCACCACCCTAACACCCACACCACCCTTTACCACCCCCACCCACTACCATCCCCACCACTCTACCACCCCCACCACTCTACCACCCCCACCACTCTTCCACCCCCTTACACTACCACCCCCACCATTTTACCACCCCCTCAACAATACCACCCCCACCACTCTACCGCCCCCCTCAACACTACCACCCCCACCACCCTCTCATACCCACCCCTCTACCACCCCCACCACTCTACCACCCCTCAACACTACCACCCCTACCTCCCCCTCACACCCACCCCTCTACCACACCCACCACTCTACCACCCCCACCTCTCAATCACCCCAACAACTCTACCACCCTACCACTCTACCACCACCCTAACACCCACACCACCCTTTACCACCCCCACCCACTACCATCCCCACCACTCTACCACCCCCACCACTCTACCACCCCCACCACTCTACCACCCCCACCACTCTACCACCCCCTTACACTACCACCCCCACCATTTTACCACCCCCTCAACAATACCACCCCCACCACTCTACCACCCCTCAACACTACCACCCCCACCACCCTCTCATACCCACCCCTCTACCACACCCACCACTCTACCACCCCCACCCCTCAATCACCCCATCAACTCTACCACCTTACCACGCTACCACCACCCTAACACCCACACCACCCTTTACCACCCCTACCACACTCAATGTGAGGCTATAGATCCTTGGAAACCGAAATAAACCGTTTGCGACTAAGTATGTGAGACCGATGCGCCACAGTTACGCCATTTGTGCAGGTTGTCGAGTTGTAAAGAGGTCCGTATATTTGTTGTTAGGCTTGATGTATCATTCGCGTAGTTTAGGGTCTCTGCTCATTCATCTCCAATCATCATTTTCCATTATATTTTCTTTTAACGTTTAGGTAATTTGAAGTCGTAACAATGTAATTTAATGTAGGGTACAGTTTTGTTCACTCATACGAAATTATTTCCCACGTTAGCTAAATGTACGTCAAGCGTATGGTGGAAGAATAGTAAGAAATATCTGTAAATAATATTGAATTATGCATTTTATCTACGTTAGATATTACATATACAGTTGGCAAAACAAGTAGGAATGAATTTTACTGAATATTAGTGCATAACTACTTCGGAAGTCAAAGACAACTGTTGCTCTTACTGAGAAATTTATTGATAGCATACGTAACTAACACGTATGACGAGTTAGAAAAGCAGTGTCAAATTCCTATTTTGTTAAATATTTTTATTTTATTTTATTTTTATTCTTATTATTACTACTTTAATTTCTTTATTTATTTTTTCTTTTAGAATGCGAAACAAGATGTTGGATGTTCGTATCGTATCGGCCAGGTGATTTCAGAGATATGTATTCAGAAATTCCGGTAAACATTAGCATAGACTAGCACGAAAGTTATGTTTTAATTTTCTATTCATGCCAGCAAACGCCAGAGGCGTCTGACTTGTCCAGCTTCTTTATCAGATTTAAAAACCTATAGGCGTATAAGCGACCCTGCCTTCAAAACCCAAGTGCGGAGTTCAAGCGACCATGCCTAGCACATACACGTGAATAACCACATGTGTATCCTGCGTGCGTGCGGCGGCGACGACGACGTTCGCGAGAAGACAGGGTCTTACATAGTAAAAATATGGTGCGCAGAGCACGAGTAGACAGCGACTCCGCTCAGGTTATAACGACGTACGGCGGACGGAACGCCTGCGAGAGACCGGCACATGTAAACAATACTATACGCGGCAAGCGGTATAGGCAGCCCGAATTCCACATTCGGGCTCACATACACGATGAAACCCCGATAGAAATATCTGCCCCTGCTGCTTCCTTCCGTCTCTCCTTACGTGTCCCCCCTAAACACAACTTACTAATTTGCAATTCACGTGTGTCACAACTCGAAACACGTACAATGTTTTCGCAAAGTATCCCTCCAACTCGCTACGTCTTTCGTGCCTCCTGGCGGCTCCCATCATTCCAAATGCACCCTCACACACACACGTTAAAACCCCGATAGTGTGCCCACAGCGTTGCTACACATCGCAACTCTCCAAATTTTGCCTTTCCCTTTTCCCTTCAAAACTTCGACAACACGCAAACTTTTACTTCACGTGTCGAGCGCCTAACCTCGCCAGTTGGCAACACTGTGCCCGCCCGAAATATCAGCCCCTGCCAGTCGGTGCATCTCTCCTCTCCCAGCTAACACATTAAACATTCACGTTTTACACACCTCGAAGAACGTACAATTGCTTGTCATAACAACATAGCAAAACATCCTACTTGCTACTGTTTTTCGTGTCTCGTGCCGGCTCCCATCATTCCAAATTCATGCCCACATACGCATTAAAATCCACATACAAGACCCACAGCGTTGCTGCAGTACACAACTCTCCAATTCTGCCTTCTCCTTTTCACTTCAAAACTTCGACAACAGCGAAACTTTACTATCCGTGTCTGGGGGCCAAAGCTCACCCCTCGAGCCGAAATATCAGCCCCTGCTGCTTCCTTCCGTCTCTCCTTACGTGTCCCCCCTAAACACAACTCACTAATTTGCAATTCACGTGTGTCACAACTCGAAACACGTACAATGTTTTCGCAAAGTATCCCTCCAACTTGCTACGTCTTTCGTGCCTCCTGGCGGCTCCCATCATTCCAAATGCACCCTCACACACACGTTAAAACCCCGATAGAGTGCCCACAGCGTTGCTACACATCGCAACTCTCCAAATTTTGCCTTTCCCTTTTCCCTTCAAAACTTCGACAACACGCAAACTTTTACTTCACGTGTCGAGCGCCTAACCTCGCCAGTTGGCAACACTGTGCCCGCCCGAAATATCAGCCCCTGCCGGTGCATCTCTCCTCTCCCAGCCAACACATTAAACATTCACGTTTTACACACCTCGAAGAAACGTGTCATTACATAGCAAAACATCCTACTTGCTACTGTTTTTCGTGTATCGTGCCGGCTCCCATCATTCCAAATTCATGCCCACATACGCATTAACATCCACATACAAGACCCACAGCGTTGCTGCAGTACACAACTCTCCAATTCTGCCTTCTCCTTTTCACTTCAAAACTTCGACAACAGCGAAACTTTACTATCCGTGTCTGGGGGACAAAGCTCACCCCTCGAGCCGAAATATCAGCCCCTGCTGCTTCCTTCCGTCTCTCCTTACGTGTCCCCCCTAAACACAACTCACTAATTTGCAATTCACGTGTGTCACAACTCGAAACACGTACAATGTTTTCGCAAAGTATCCCTCCAACTTGCTACGTCTTTCGTGCCTCCTGGCGGCTCCCATCATTCCAAATGCACCCTCACACACACGTTAAAACCCCGATAGAGTGCCCACAGCGTTGCTACACATCGCAACTCTCCAAATTTTGCCTTTCCCTTTTCCCTTCAAAACTTCGACAACACGCAAACTTTTACTTCACGTGTCGAGCGCCTAACCTCGCCAGTTGGCAACACTGTGCCCGCCCGAAATATCAGCCCCTGCCGGTGCATCTCTCCTCTCCCAGCCAACACATTAAACATTCACGTTTTACACACCTCGAAGAACGTGTCATTACATAGCAAAACATCCTACTTGCTACTGTTTTTCGTGTATCGTGCCGGCTCCCATCATTCCAAATTCATGCCCACATACGCATTAACATCCACATACAAGACCCACAGCGTTGCTGCAGTACACAACTCTCCAATTCTGCCTTCTCCTTTTCACTTCAAAACTTCGACAACAGCGAAACTTTACTATCCGTGTCTGGGGGCCAAAGCTCACCCCTCGAGCCGAAATATCAGCCCCTGCTGCTTCCTTCCGTCTCTCCTTACGTGTCCCCCCTAAACACAACTCACTAATTTGCAATTCACGTGTGTCACAACTCGAAACACGTACAATGTTTTCGCAAAGTATCCCTCCAACTTGCTACGTCTTTCGTGCCTCCTGGCGGCTCCCATCATTCCAAATGCACCCTCACACACACGTTAAAACCCCGATAGTGTGCCCACAGCGTTGCTACACATCGCAACTCTCCAAATTTTGCCTTTCCCTTTTCCCTTCAAAACTTCGACAACACGCAAACTTTTACTTCACGTGTCGAGCGCCTAACCTCGCCAGTTGGCAACACTGTGCCCGCCCGAAATATCAGCCCCTGCCAGTCGGTGCATCTCTCCTCTCCCAGCTAACACATTAAACATTCACGTTTTACACACCTCGAAGAACGTACAACTGCTTGTCATAACAACATAGCAAAACATCCTACTTGCTACTGTTTTTCGTGTCTCGTGCCGGCTCCCATCATTCCAAATTCATGCCCACATACGCATTAAAATCCACATACAAGACCCACAGCGTTGCTGCAGTACACAACTCTCCAATTCTGCCTTCTCCTTTTCACTTCAAAACTTCGACAACAGCGAAACTTTACTATCCGTGTCTGGGGGCCAAAGCTCACCCCTCGAGCCGAAATATCAGCCCCTGCTGCTTCCTTCCGTCTCTCCTTACGTGTCCCCCCTAAACACAACTCACTAATTTGCAATTCACGTGTGTCACAACTCGAAACACGTACAATGTTTTCGCAAAGTATCCCTCCAACTTGCTACGTCTTTCGTGCCTCCTGGCGGCTCCCATCATTCCAAATGCACCCTCACACACACGTTAAAACCCCGATAGAGTGCCCACAGCGTTGCTACACATCGCAACTCTCCAAATTTTGCCTTTCCCTTTTCCCTTCAAAACTTCGACAACACGCAAACTTTTACTTCACGTGTCGAGCGCCTAACCTCGCCAGTTGGCAACACTGTGCCCGCCCGAAATATCAGCCCCTGCCGGTGCATCTCTCCTCTCCCAGCCAACACATTAAACATTCACGTTTTACACACCTCGAAGAACGTGTCATTACATAGCAAAACATCCTACTTGCTACTGTTTTTCGTGTATCGTGCCGGCTCCCATCATTCCAAATTCATGCCCACATACGCATTAACATCCACATACAAGACCCACAGCGTTGCTGCAGTACACAACTCTCCAATTCTGCCTTCTCCTTTTCACTTCAAAACTTCGACAACAGCGAAACTTTACTATCCGTGTCTGGGGGACAAAGCTCACCCCTCGAGCCGAAATATCAGCCCCTGCTGCTTCCTTCCGTCTCTCCTTACGTGTCCCCCCTAAACACAACTCACTAATTTGCAATTCACGTGTGTCACAACTCGAAACACGTACAATGTTTTCGCAAAGTATCCCTCCAACTTGCTACGTCTTTCGTGCCTCCTGGCGGCTCCCATCATTCCAAATGCACCCTCACACACACGTTAAAACCCCGATAGAGTGCCCACAGCGTTGCTACACATCGCAACTCTCCAAATTTTGCCTTTCCCTTTTCCCTTCAAAACTTCGACAACACGCAAACTTTTACTTCACGTGTCGAGCGCCTAACCTCGCCAGTTGGCAACACTGTGCCCGCCCGAAATATCAGCCCCTGCCGGTGCATCTCTCCTCTCCCAGCCAACACATTAAACATTCACGTTTTACACACCTCGAAGAACGTGTCATTACATAGCAAAACATCCTACTTGCTACTGTTTTTCGTGTATCGTGCCGGCTCCCATCATTCCAAATTCATGCCCACATACGCATTAACATCCACATACAAGACCCACAGCGTTGCTGCAGTACACAACTCTCCAATTCTGCCTTCTCCTTTTCACTTCAAAACTTCGACAACAGCGAAACTTTACTATCCGTGTCTGGGGGACAAAGCTCACCCCTCGAGCCGAAATATCAGCCCCTGCTGCTTCCTTCCGTCTCTCCTTACGTGTCCCCCCTAAACACAACTCACTAATTTGCAATTCACGTGTGTCACAACTCGAAACACGTACAATGTTTTCGCAAAGTATCCCTCCAACTTGCTACGTCTTTCGTGCCTCCTGGCGGCTCCCATCATTCCAAATGCACCCTCACACACACGTTAAAACCCCGATAGAGTGCCCACAGCGTTGCTACACATCGCAACTCTCCAAATTTTGCCTTTCCCTTTTCCCTTCAAAACTTCGACAACACGCAAACTTTTACTTCACGTGTCGAGCGCCTAACCTCGCCAGTTGGCAACACTGTGCCCGCCCGAAATATCAGCCCCTGCCGGTGCATCTCTCCTCTCCCAGCCAACACATTAAACATTCACGTTTTACACACCTCGAAGAACGTGTCATTACATAGCAAAACATCCTACTTGCTACTGTTTTTCGTGTATCGTGCCGGCTCCCATCATTCCAAATTCATGCCCACATACGCATTAACATCCACATACAAGACCCACAGCGTTGCTGCAGTACACAACTCTCCAATTCTGCCTTCTCCTTTTCACTTCAAAACTTCGACAACAGCGAAACTTTACTATCCGTGTCTGGGGGCCAAAGCTCACCCCTCGAGCCGAAATATCAGCCCCTGCTGCTTCCTTCCGTCTCTCCTTACGTGTCCCCCCTAAACACAACTCACTAATTTGCAATTCACGTGTGTCACAACTCGAAACACGTACAATGTTTTCGCAAAGTATCCCTCCAACTTGCTACGTCTTTCGTGCCTCCTGGCGGCTCCCATCATTCCAAATGCACCCTCACACACACGTTAAAACCCCGATAGAGTGCCCACAGCGTTGCTACACATCGCAACTCTCCAAATTTTGCCTTTCCCTTTTCCCTTCAAAACTTCGACAACACGCAAACTTTTACTTCACGTGTCGAGCGCCTAACCTCGCCAGTTGGCAACACTGTGCCCGCCCGAAATATCAGCCCCTGCCGGTGCATCTCTCCTCTCCCAGCCAACACATTAAACATTCACGTTTTACACACCTCGAAGAACGTGTCATTACATAGCAAAACATCCTACTTGCTACTGTTTTTCGTGTATCGTGCCGGCTCCCATCATTCCAAATTCATGCCCACATACGCATTAACATCCACATACAAGACCCACAGCGTTGCTGCAGTACACAACTCTCCAATTCTGCCTTCTCCTTTTCACTTCAAAACTTCGACAACAGCGAAACTTTACTATCCGTGTCTGGGGGCCAAAGCTCACCCCTCGAGCCGAAATATCAGCCCCTGCTGCTTCCTTCCGTCTCTCCTTACGTGTCCCCCCTAAACACAACTCACTAATTTGCAATTCACGTGTGTCACAACTCGAAACACGTACAATGTTTTCGCAAAGTATCCCTCCAACTTGCTACGTCTTTCGTGCCTCCTGGCGGCTCCCATCATTCCAAATGCACCCTCACACACACGTTAAAACCCCGATAGTGTGCCCACAGCGTTGCTACACATCGCAACTCTCCAAATTTTGCCTTTCCCTTTTCCCTTCAAAACTTCGACAACACGCAAACTTTTACTTCACGTGTCGAGCGCCTAACCTCGCCAGTTGGCAACACTGTGCCCGCCCGAAATATCAGCCCCTGCCAGTCGGTGCATCTCTCCTCTCCCAGCCAACACATTAAACATTCACGTTTTACACACCTCGAAGAACGTGTCATTACATAGCAAAACATCCTACTTGCTACTGTTTTTCGTGTATCGTGCCGGCTCCCATCATTCCAAATTCATGCCCACATACGCATTAAAATCCACATACAAGACCCACAGCGTTGCTGCAGTACACAACTCTCCAATTCTGCCTTCTCCTTTTCACTTCAAAACTTCGACAACAGCGAAACTTTACTATCCGTGTCTGGGGGCCAAAGCTCACCCCTCGAGCCGAAATATCAGCCCCTGCTGCTTCCTTCCGTCTCTCCTTACGTGTCCCCCCTAAACACAACTCACTAATTTGCAATTCACGTGTGTCACAACTCGAAACACGTACAATGTTTTCGCAAAGTATCCCTCCAACTTGCTACGTCTTTCGTGCCTCCTGGCGGCTCCCATCATTCCAAATGCACCCTCACACACACGTTAAAACCCCGATAGAGTGCCCACAGCGTTGCTACACATCGCAACTCTCCAAATTTTGCCTTTCCCTTTTCCCTTCAAAACTTCGACAACACGCAAACTTTTACTTCACGTGTCGAGCGCCTAACCTCGCCAGTTGGCAACACTGTGCCCGCCCGAAATATCAGCCCCTGCCGGTGCATCTCTCCTCTCCCAGCCAACACATTAAACATTCACGTTTTACACACCTCGAAGAACGTGTCATTACATAGCAAAACATCCTACTTGCTACTGTTTTTCGTGTATCGTGCCGGCTCCCATCATTCCAAATTCATGCCCACATACGCATTAACATCCACATACAAGACCCACAGCGTTGCTGCAGTACACAACTCTCCAATTCTGCCTTCTCCTTTTCACTTCAAAACTTCGACAACAGCGAAACTTTACTATCCGTGTCTGGGGGCCAAAGCTCACCCCTCGAGCCGAAATATCAGCCCCTGCTGCTTCCTTCCGTCTCTCCTTACGTGTCCCCCCTAAACACAACTCACTAATTTGCAATTCACGTGTGTCACAACTCGAAACACGTACAATGTTTTCGCAAAGTATCCCTCCAACTTGCTACGTCTTTCGTGCCTCCTGGCGGCTCCCATCATTCCAAATGCACCCTCACACACACGTTAAAACCCCGATAGAGTGCCCACAGCGTTGCTACACATCGCAACTCTCCAAATTTTGCCTTTCCCTTTTCCCTTCAAAACTTCGACAACACGCAAACTTTTACTTCACGTGTCGAGCGCCTAACCTCGCCAGTTGGCAACACTGTGCCCGCCCGAAATATCAGCCCCTGCCGGTGCATCTCTCCTCTCCCAGCTAACACATTAAACATTCACGTTTTACACACCTCGAAGAACGTGTCATTACATAGCAAAACATCCTACTTGCTACTGTTTTTCGTGTATCGTGCCGGCTCCCATCATTCCAAATTCATGCCCACATACGCATTAACATCCACATACAAGACCCACAGCGTTGCTGCAGTACACAACTCTCCAATTCTGCCTTCTCCTTTTCACTTCAAAACTTCGACAACAGCGAAACTTTACTATCCGTGTCTGGGGGCCAAAGCTCACCCCTCGAGCCGAAATATCAGCCCCTGCTGCTTCCTTCCGTCTCTCCTTACGTGTCCCCCCTAAACACAACTCACTAATTAGCAATTCACGTGTGTCACAACTCGAAACACGTACAATGTTTTCGCAAAGTATCCCTCCAACTTGCTACGTCTTTCGTGCCTCCTGGCGGCTCCCATCATTCCAAATGCACCCTCACACACACGTTAAAACCCCGATAGAGTGCCCACAGCGTTGCTACACATCGCAACTCTCCAAATTTTGCCTTTCCCTTTTCCCTTCAAAACTTCGACAACACGCAAACTTTTACTTCACGTGTCGAGCGCCTAACCTCGCCAGTTGGCAACACTGTGCCCGCCCGAAATATCAGCCCCTGCCGGTGCATCTCTCCTCTCCCAGCCAACACATTAAACATTCACGTTTTACACACCTCGAAGAACGTGTCATTACATAGCAAAACATCCTACTTGCTACTGTTTTTCGTGTATCGTGCCGGCTCCCATCATTCCAAATTCATGCCCACATACGCATTAACATCCACATACAAGACCCACAGCGTTGCTGCAGTACACAACTCTCCAATTCTGCCTTCTCCTTTTCACTTCAAAACTTCGACAACAGCGAAACTTTACTATCCGTGTCTGGGGGACAAAGCTCACCCCTCGAGCCGAAATATCAGCCCCTGCTGCTTCCTTCCGTCTCTCCTTACGTGTCCCCCCTAAACACAACTCACTAATTTGCAATTCACGTGTGTCACAACTCGAAACACGTACAATGTTTTCGCAAAGTATCCCTCCAACTTGCTACGTCTTTCGTGCCTCCTGGCGGCTCCCATCATTCCAAATGCACCCTCACACACACGTTAAAACCCCGATAGAGTGCCCACAGCGTTGCTACACATCGCAACTCTCCAAATTTTGCCTTTCCCTTTTCCCTTCAAAACTTCGACAACACGCAAACTTTTACTTCACGTGTCGAGCGCCTAACCTCGCCAGTTGGCAACACTGTGCCCGCCCGAAATATCAGCCCCTGCCGGTGCATCTCTCCTCTCCCAGCCAACACATTAAACATTCACGTTTTACACACCTCGAAGAACGTGTCATTACATAGCAAAACATCCTACTTGCTACTGTTTTTCGTGTATCGTGCCGGCTCCCATCATTCCAAATTCATGCCCACATACGCATTAACATCCACATACAAGACCCACAGCGTTGCTGCAGTACACAACTCTCCAATTCTGCCTTCTCCTTTTCACTTCAAAACTTCGACAACAGCGAAACTTTACTATCCGTGTCTGGGGGCCAAAGCTCACCCCTCGAGCCGAAATATCAGCCCCTGCTGCTTCCTTCCGTCTCTCCTTACGTGTCCCCCCTAAACACAACTCACTAATTTGCAATTCACGTGTGTCACAACTCGAAACACGTACAATGTTTTCGCAAAGTATCCCTCCAACTTGCTACGTCTTTCGTGCCTCCTGGCGGCTCCCATCATTCCAAATGCACCCTCACACACACGTTAAAACCCCGATAGAGTGCCCACAGCGTTGCTACACATCGCAACTCTCCAAATTTTGCCTTTCCCTTTTCCCTTCAAAACTTCGACAACACGCAAACTTTTACTTCACGTGTCGAGCGCCTAACCTCGCCAGTTGGCAACACTGTGCCCGCCCGAAATATCAGCCCCTGCCGGTGCATCTCTCCTCTCCCAGCCAACACATTAAACATTCACGTTTTACACACCTCGAAGAACGTGTCATTACATAGCAAAACATCCTACTTGCTACTGTTTTTCGTGTATCGTGCCGGCTCCCATCATTCCAAATTCATGCCCACATACGCATTAACATCCACATACAAGACCCACAGCGTTGCTGCAGTACACAACTCTCCAATTCTGCCTTCTCCTTTTCACTTCAAAACTTCGACAACAGCGAAACTTTACTATCCGTGTCTGGGGGCCAAAGCTCACCCCTCGAGCCGAAATATCAGCCCCTGCTGCTTCCTTCCGTCTCTCCTTACGTGTCCCCCCTAAACACAACTCACTAATTTGCAATTCACGTGTGTCACAACTCGAAACACGTACAATGTTTTCGCAAAGTATCCCTCCAACTTGCTACGTCTTTCGTGCCTCCTGGCGGCTCCCATCATTCCAAATGCACCCTCACACACACGTTAAAACCCCGATAGAGTGCCCACAGCGTTGCTACACATCGCAACTCTCCAAATTTTGCCTTTCCCTTTTCCCTTCAAAACTTCGACAACACGCAAACTTTTACTTCACGTGTCGAGCGCCTAACCTCGCCAGTTGGCAACACTGTGCCCGCCCGAAATATCAGCCCCTGCCGGTGCATCTCTCCTCTCCCAGCCAACACATTAAACATTCACGTTTTACACACCTCGAAGAACGTGTCATTACATAGCAAAACATCCTACTTGCTACTGTTTTTCGTGTATCGTGCCGGCTCCCATCATTCCAAATTCATGCCCACATACGCATTAACATCCACATACAAGACCCACAGCGTTGCTGCAGTACACAACTCTCCAATTCTGCCTTCTCCTTTTCACTTCAAAACTTCGACAACAGCGAAACTTTACTATCCGTGTCTGGGGGACAAAGCTCACCCCTCGAGCCGAAATATCAGCCCCTGCTGCTTCCTTCCGTCTCTCCTTACGTGTCCCCCCTAAACACAACTCACTAATTTGCAATTCACGTGTGTCACAACTCGAAACACGTACAATGTTTTCGCAAAGTATCCCTCCAACTTGCTACGTCTTTCGTGCCTCCTGGCGGCTCCCATCATTCCAAATGCACCCTCACACACACGTTAAAACCCCGATAGTGTGCCCACAGCGTTGCTACACATCGCAACTCTCCAAATTTTGCCTTTCCCTTTTCCCTTCAAAACTTCGACAACACGCAAACTTTTACTTCACGTGTCGAGCGCCTAACCTCGCCAGTTGGCAACACTGTGCCCGCCCGAAATATCAGCCCCTGCCGGTGCATCTCTCCTCTCCCAGCCAACACATTAAACATTCACGTTTTACACACCTCGAAGAACGTGTCATTACATAGCAAAACATCCTACTTGCTACTGTTTTTCGTGTACCGATCCCTCTACCACACCCACCCCTCTACCACCCCCACTACTCTACCACCCCCACCCCTCTACCCCCCACCCTTCTAACCTCCACCCCTCTCCAATCCCACCCATCTACCACCCCCACCCCTCTACAACCCCCCACCTCTCTACCGCCCTCACCCCTTTACCACTCCCATATCTCTACTACCCCACCTCTCTACTACCCCACCCCCTTCCACCCCCACCTCTGTACCATCCCCACCCTTCTACCACCTTGACACCTCTACCCCCCACCCCTCTAACCCCACCCCTCTACCACCCCTCCACTTTACCACCCCCACCACTCACCGATCCCACCCCTCTACCCCCATCCCTCTCCGATCCCACCCCTCTTCAACCCCCACTCCTCTAGCCCCACCCCTCTACCACCCCACCCCTCTACCAACTCCACCAGTCTACCACCCCCACCAGTCTACCACCACAACCCTTCTACCATGCTCTACAACCCCACCAGTTTACCACCCCCACCCCTCCTCGATCCCACCCCTCTACTATCCCCACCCCACTACCACCCCTATCAGTCCACCAGCCCCACCCCTCTTCCTCCCCCATCTGTTGTCCACCCATAGCAGTCTACCACCCCCACCAATCTACCACCCCAACCAATCTAAAACCCCTATCTGTTCATTACCCCATCGCTCTACCTCCCCCACCAATCTACCACCCACACCAATCTACAACCTCTATCAGTTTACCACCCCACCCCTCCACCACCCTCACCCCTCTACCACCCATATCAGTCTTCCACCCCACCCCTCTATCACACCCACCAGTTTTACATCCCCCACCAATCTACCACCCCACCCCTCTACTGACCCTACCTCTCTACCACCTTCACCAGTCTACCATTCCATTACTCTACCACCCCCTCTCCCTTTACCACCCCCACCAGTCTTCCACCCCCACCAGTCTAACACCCCCACCAGTCTACCACACCCACCAGTCTTCCACCCCCACCAGTCTACCACCCCCACCAGTCTACCACCCCCACCAGTCTTCCACCCCCATCTCTCTGGCACCCCCACCAGTCTACCACCCCCACCAGTGTTCCACCCCCACCTCTGTACCACCCCCACCACTCCACCGCCCCCCAGTCTACTGCACAACCCGTTTACCTACCCCCCCACCAGTCAATACACTTTCATTCATCAACCCCCTTCCCAAATCCAAACCCACTATAGAACCCAAGATAAACCGTGTAGGACTTACTATGCGCCAAAGTTACGCCGAGTGTGCAGTAGTTGAGTTGTAATTGAAGGCTGTCTGCTCATACATCTCCGTTTATCATTCTGCATTATGTTTTCTATCTAACGTTTTCGCTGTTTGAAGTCGTAACAGACGGAATTTAATGAAGGTTACAATTGTGTTCACCCGTACGCATTTATCGCCCCCTCGTTGCTAAATATACATCAAACGTATGGTGGAAAAAGAGTAAGAAATACTTGTAAATAAATTTTAATTGAGCGTTTTATCTACGTCGCATATTATATAAACAATTGGCAATATGAGTAGAAATGGCATTCACCTCATAACAGTGTATAAATACTTCGGAAGTAAGTGCCACCTGTTACTCTAACTGTGTACTGATTATGATAGCAAACGTAACTAACACATACGACGCATTCGAAAAGCTGTGTCAAATTATATTTTGTTTACTTAATTTTTTTATATTTATTTTTTTACGTGTTTTAAGATGTTTGATATTGCTAGCGGCCAGTTAATTTCACATCCAAGTCGTCCAACTCGTTGAGCGCCATTTTTATCTTTATTGTATCGTGACACACATTAAAGGAGTTTAAGCGTCCCTGCATTAATAACCCAAAATAGGTTCAAGCGACCATGCCTTGAAAATACACGTGTAAACTGCGTGGGTGCGGCGGCGACGACGTTGTTCGCGAGGAGACAAAAGTCTTACTTAAAAATTGACAGCATACGTAACTAACACATACGACTCGTACCAAAAGCAGTGTCAAATTCTAATTTAGTTAAATATTTTTATTTCATTTCATTTTTATTATTATTAATGCTTTATTTATTTATTTTTTTTATTATTTTATTTTTTTTTTTTTTTTTTTTACAATGTGATATAAGAAGCTGGATGTTGGTATCGGGCAGTTAATTTCAGATATATGTTTTCAGAAATTGCGGTAGTCATAGGCATAGACCAGCACGTCAGTTATGTTTTAATTTTCCATTCACACTAGCAAACGCCGGGCGCACCTGACTTGTCCAGCGCCTTCATTAGATTTAAAAACCTACAGGCGTTTAAGCGTCCTTGCCTTTAAAACCCACATGCGGAGTTCAAGCGACAGCGACAGGATAAAGGCCAATTCACACTGTCCGTCACGTCACCGTCCGTCAGAACATTCCGCAATGTATTTCTAATGGCGGCATTCACACTGTCCGTCACCGGACCGTCACGTCACGTCAACGTCCGTCAAGCTTTCTCGAGAAGAATGTTTTGACGGAACGGCCGTCTGCTAACATCGGAAGTTAACCTATTTTCGTCACGCGAATTACATGTTGCAGTCGACGATTGCACTGTTTATATGCAAATGTGTCTTATTCATCTGTGTTGTTGTACCTCGTTTTAGGGGTAAATCTCAAATGTTTCAGGACGACTTAAATATTTTTGTCAATTGAGTGTCCCCCTAAAATCGAGGTCGGATATCTGAAACCAAAAAATGGTTTGTTACGTAACATTGTAACAGAAACGACTGAAGCAAACTGTTTATTTGAGTAAGATTGTAATTTGATTACGCATTTTTCATTAAATTACACTTTAAGTGAAAATGTCAGTTCTAATGAAAGACAAAAATTCAGTTGTTTACGTCGTATTAACAATGTCAGCATGCAAATCGTAATGGTTAAAGTATACAGGCGCTATTTATGCTCTTACAAGTTTGGTTTGATGTCTTCATATGTTTATTTTTTTCGCTTGAAAATAGATGTCGATGTTTTGAAATGTTGTTTCAGTTCCGAGTAAGTTGGCCAAAAACATACACTGTAAAGTTTTCTTTTTCCGTTAATAACATTTAGCGTTGTTGTTCCCTCAATTCTAGTATTAAACTATGACTTTCTACATAACAGATCGCCACTCATAATCTCACTTTCAACATCGCGTATTGAGATGGACGAATTGACGTGACGGACACGGACGGACAGTGTGAATACAACTTGACGTGACGGTTCCGTGACGTGACGTTGACGTGCGGACAGTGTGAATTGGCCTTAAATAGAAACGTTGACGAATATAATGGTGTAATAAGCGCCACTAGACTTCTTATACGTACCCTTGTCCGGTCAATAAAATTACTTATCCTTGTAAAGCGAACATTTTGTTGCAACGATGGCACACAACGCCGCTGCCGCACTAAGTATAAATTTAACCCCTACTCCAGCAGGGAGTCATTATTTGAGGGATTGACTAGTTTCTAATTAACATGCTTGTCACGATTTGTAAGAACGTTAGGAAGAAAAGTAAAAGCACAGATTTTACTTTACGTCAGAATGCAGTTACGTTTCGTGATATAACTCCGAAATCGAAACAAATATATTGACAAACATATCTGGAATAACCACAAATCAGCGACGCTTACAATGACGTAGCATACGACGTCTTTGTTCAAAGCGACGGGTGGTACTGTACACTAGAACTGATCCCAATTTCTTCGCATTATAGCCTAGTTTTCTACATCTACCATTTTCCACAAAATGATTACTACTTCCATAAACAGTTGATTTCCACTAACTGAAGCAAAATACACTTTACATAGACTTTAGACTGAAAACATAAATGATAATTATACGTTTAATACTTCGCATAAGATTAACTGTATTATACTTTAATTGTGAATGAAGCTTGCACGGGATGCAGTATCGATAAATCTCGAACGCGCGACCACACTTCGATACATATTTTACGTCTGTAAGAAACTACATTCGAAAATCACGTTTATTTAAAAACATATTTAGGCCTACGTACCAAGGTGTATTCTAACCTTTGTACATACACATTTAAATATCCCAGTTCCATTATTATCGGCGGTTTGCAATAAGCATAAATATAAACGTTGATTGTTAAAATTACGTAATATATGACGCACTTGAGCCACTTTTTCAGCTTATCGAGTTTCCTAAATTAATGAAAATTGAGAGAAGTTCATTCGTTATAATACTGATCTATTAAAGTTTAAAGTACTGTTCAGTGAAAACCATGTTCGAGATTTGTTCTTTTGCATAACACTGGGCATTCCTATGACTAAACTGCAAATAAATATAAGTCTGCATGCATTCCCACAGGAATTTTTACGCCTCACGTGGTATCCTGTGCTTTACTTGCTGACGTGCAGTGTCGTATGCTTTACATGCCACTAAACTACTACCAGTGAATAACAAGCAATCACATTGCTAATTATAAATCATTGTTAATAAAGTTACTGATTTGCTGAGCGGACGACGGTACATTAAAGAACTCATGAACCATAGAGCAGTAACAGCATTAATTATATCAACACAAAGGATTATTCCCCTCAGTGTATGTGATGAGGTTTTCAAAGAGCCTTCAACGGTCGCCGCCAACAGCACACTATGACGCCGCTTTTATAAGTGAAACTGTCACCTCTTTTCCGCATTCAAATGTCACCACTACTAGAAACCCATCTGTGTTTTCGTATGTGTAAGGTGCTTCCAGAAGGACAGATAAAAATTGTAAGGAATGGCAATGATTCTGACAAAATTTTGCAGTAATGACGATTTTATAACGACATAAATCAAATTAGGACCAACGGAAACAATAAGAATGGAAAACAAGCTAATATGACTGCGCTACAGATCCTCTTGCCAACAAAACTTTATTCACACGGTATACTGTAGAAATTGTGGGCTGTTCCAATGTGTTACATCGAACAAGATGACGGTTAGCGTCATGACGTCATGAGTCAAAGCAGACAGGTGGTATCGGAAAATCAAGTATTGCCAGATTTTTTGATAAAATACTAGAAGTCTCGATACACTAGTCTTTGTGAAGCTGAAGAGCCGTATTTGGCTATCTTCACAATGGTGACTGCTACCAAAATATTCCATGTAACGGCTTATTAAGTATCTGTCACTCTGACGTCATTCGCGAGTGATTCATATGAATCTCGAAACATCGTACATGAAAATGTTCAAATGTTTGTATAGCTTATGGGACTTAACTATGGGGTCATCAGTCCCTAAACTTACAAACTACTTATGAACTAACTAATACTAAGGACGGCACAAATATCCATGCCCGAGGGGGGATTCGAACCTCAGTCCCCTCGGCCACCGCGGCTGGCTATCGTACATGAATAAACTGTAATGAGCCCAAAGCAAAGACCCTACGGAATCTCTTCATTCGCCGTATCTTACAGTTTAGTTCCTATATATTATAGGACAATGTTTCGTTTTATTGCTCAAGATTTTTTCTACCACCATGTACCGTTTTTATTATTATGATATTTAGCAACGACGATGTTTTCTATTGCCACATAACAGAAATGCAATAACGACATTTATATTTTTAATATGGCGAGAGCGTGACAAAACCTCATCCCAGCCCAAGAAGTGGTTTTCGCAGTTATGCCTAGATCCATAAAGCGTGAGAATTTAGGGGAATACCGATACACAACATTTTTAAAAATGGAATTGGCGAGTATTTTAAGAGCGTAACTACCGAAAGTAAATCACTTATTCACGTCAGTCTCAACAGTGAAACAAATGAAACGATAACATAGCAAAACGGTCACCGATCGCCAGAAAATAAATTCAGAACTCTCACACGAATGAAACGAAGCTAGCGTCCTTACCTTAGTAACGCCGTGAGTGTGTCAGATGAGTTTGCCCGTTCAAGAAGCCGCGGAAATCCTTCCTTCGCGACCTCTCTTATCAGCAAGCTCGCAACAAACGCAAGGCTTGGCTCGGAAAAAAACAAATGCGACGCAGAACAGAAAGCAGCTCACAGCCAGTGCTGCCAACTGCTGAGAGGGCGGCGGCAGCCACTGCAGTCCGGCGTTACCAATCGCCCTAAAAATTAGCCACGGGAGTTTTCAGCAAGTCGGGATAATGTTCTCTAGTTTTAGTTATACAACTGTTTCAACTTGAAAGTGCGGAAATAAAACTCGGTAATTTCCAACAATATTTACAATCGGCGTTACCGGGTCTCAAACGATATATATCGAACTTGCGAATATAAATCGATGACGTGGTTATGGATGTTTTTACTAAGGAGGTTAGAATAGGGGGCTATGACCTTAACGCCCCAGGAGTGAAGCGATTGTCGTCTTATTGCGGAGCCAATAACATTTGTGGTGACGAGTGTCTATCCGTCGTATTCTGAGTTCAAAGTGACACTTTACCTAAAAGGAAAAATAAGCTCACCTGCATTCATGGCCCCCACAGGAGATTGTGGGCCCTGGACCCAGAATCAGAGACGGACCCTCCCCCTGTCTTTCTTTACTGTTGTGTGCACTAGTTTGTAATTGTAAGTTTATATTCTTAATCATGCTCTTTTTGGAATGTACTATATCAAGGTATAAATTTGATACGGCAGGCTTCATTTATAAAGTAACATTATTTTACTTAAGATTGAGACTTTACTTACAATGACCACAGGAGGCCCACAAAGGTGGTCAGTTTAACATGGCCGGCCGCGGTGGCCGAGGGGACTAAGGCGCTCTAGTCACGGTCTGCGCGGCCACTACGGTCGGGGGTTCGAATCCCCCCTCGGGCATGGATATTTGTGCCGTCCAAGTTCTTAAGTAGTTCATAACTAGTTTGTAAGTTTAGGGACTGATGACCCCGTAGTTAAGTCCCATAGACTATACAAACATTTGAATTTAGTTTAACATGTTGGAAATTACAAGTCGCGGGGTGCAGTGCAGAACGTGAAATTCGTCTCATTTCTCTCATTAGCTGTGTGAAGAAAAAATTAAGCTAGGAATTTATTTTAACTTTTTTTTAGAAAAAAAGCAATAGAAAGAACGGCGTTTGCTGTTTTTATTACGTACTTAACTGAAATCGCTGCAAAACGGTACCGTAGAGAATCGAAGGGACAAAAAGAAATGAAAAGAAAGACATTCGTTTTACGCTGGAAGACTTCCTTATTAGGACTGCCTGGTAGTGTGTACAGCCCGATCTGAAATCGCAGACGCTTGTCTTCGTACATTGTCTGCTCAAGCTTATTTTATGTTAACTTTTTGTTATCCAAGTGTTTTCGTAATTGAATGGTCGTCAGCTACAAATGGTGTTTCAAAACTTCAAGTTGTCAGAAAGTAAAACTCTTTTGCGCAGTACTTTTGTTTTCCGGTTCGACACTAAACAGGTGTTGGTGGGTACAATTTGTTATTACTTGTTCAGATCGTAATATTAAAGAAATATCGAGCGATGTCGTGAGGAAATCGTACAGTATCCATCACTGGTAACAAATGTGTGGCTGATGTAAATAAGTTATCGAGGACGACGAACAGAGCCACATAAACGCTCGCATTGCCGCTATACACGCAGAGACCGAGCAGTCATCAGGGATTCTGCGCTGTGCGTTGCTTTCGACACACGCCAGCTCTTAGTGGCTGAGGATACTCTAACAAAATATTCGCTACTTTGTGTACAGGCTTAACAACTAGTCCAGTCAAATGGTAGTTTGAAGTCGAAAAATTTGTGTAATTGTTTTTAGTGGTTTATTTTAGGTTTTTTGGGGTGCTGAACACGAATCTGAAGTTTTCCAACAAAAATTCCCTCGGGAAATATGAGAAATCGCCAAAAAAAACAACTAAAAATCACATTTTTTTGCGGTTATCAACATATAACTCATAAAGCAAGCTATTTACACGAAAAGTGGCCGAGTAGTAAAATAAAGAGAAGAAAATTACCTACAATTTATGTCTCTAACATTTTTCTGTAAGTCGTATGGTTTCCATAAAAAACAGTGGTAAAATATCAGGAAAAATCAATCATTTTTTGAAAACAGCAAAAAAGAACATTAATATATAGTTTTTATTTCTTGAAATTAAAGATTATTGTAAATCGTTATAAAAGAGTCCACCTATTCTGATGATGACATTATCAAATTCGGGATCTCCTTGTTGGCAAGCTACAATAAATCTTGCCTTTAGGTATTGAGGATGGTCGAAGGTGTTCACATCTGCTTGTTGAGTAATTGATTTGCTCTGTTCTATGGATGCGAATATAGCTATACATATATTGTATTGTGATCAGATGGTGGAGCGTTTATAAATGGTAGACAAGCAACATAGGTTGTATGAAAGGGAACACTACTTGTGATTTGCTCCATGAAGCCACTCCATCCTGGAATTCCAGGCACATCTTTCCACTTGCCATAAAGCGAAAGTAGATCTGATAAAGAGGGTAATATTGAATCAGGTGATACAAATAGCTGTTTGAGATCCTCAATGTTGATATTCTTTAAACCAAGAGAACGTGTCTTCTCAAAATGTTTTAAGGAAACAGCTCCCATCTCACCAATTAGTGGAGCTGGTATTGGTTTCTTTACTTGGACAATTCTTTGATCCGGAGCAATGGCATTTCTAGGAGTAATCAAATGTATTCCTCCCATTGCATGGAAGGTATTATATCCATCCAATGTACATGTGTTAAAACCAGCGTTGTCATGAACAAATTGATGGAAAGCTGTCGGATCTATTTGCAGTGGTGACCTCATGATTGCTGACACTTCAAGACGAACAGCTTCGGAATAAGAGGCGCAAAATCCCCGGGATGAACAACATCAATCAGTTTTCCTGATCCATACTTCTTATAAAAGAAAGCTGATAGCCCAATTTGCAACGTGGAAAGGAAAGAAGTTGGCCTGACAGCACTAATAACACTGTGTGAAATGGCAACTTTTTTTTCCCACTTGTTCGCTTCTTCTTGAGTATCAGTCTTTCCAAGGAAAATTTGAGAACCTCCGGGACAAGGCTTCCATTTTCGTCCATGAAAGAGTCTGGAGGAGGATAGTCGTCCACAGCATACGGTATTGATCGTATCTCTTCGAGAATTACATCAGCTGCTGTCTCAACTAATCGAAGACGTTCTTCCCGTTCTGACGAACTTCTTTCCATGTACCGCGCTTCAGTCAAAATCTTCTGGCCTGTATTCTTTAAACATACGACCGTATTCTGTTTGATCTTTGATACGGTAATATCTTCCCCATATCTATCCAATAAATGTTCTTCTTTCAGGAATTAAGTTGCCCTCTATCTGAGTTATTTACTGATATGATGAAAACTGACATTCCGTGTCATTCCTTTCCATAAAATTGAAAATGTAATTCATAGCCCTCTGAATCTCTTCAACATAAGGGCCAACGGTTTTCTTTTTATCAGTGTTGGACCTACTAATGTAAAGATTTTTTAAACATTTATCGTGGTACTTACAGTCAGCAGCCACCATGTATGTTATCGGCTGGATCCTGTTAATAACTGCTGCACCGAAATCATCTCCACGTAGTTGAGCCTGTTTCACAACTGTGTCTTTCATCTCAATGTTCGTCACCAGATGCACCAAATTACGTTTTTGAGGAGGCAGTCTTTGTTGTGACCGTGCGTAATCTTCAGGAATACCTGTTCCACACACAAAACCATGTGTTTTCCAATGGAAATAGTCAGAGGATGATCTTAATTTTCCTGAAGATGTGCTTGCTTCAGCAGCTTTCTTCAAGTAGGCAGCTATCATTCATTCACGTAACTTTTCTGGCGTGAAACATGTACGCTGACAGATGTTTTACCCGCCAAAACAGCCACGTTCCTATCATTTCTTTTTTTTTATTAACATCACGTAAAGTTTATATTCCTTTTTCCTTGACCACTATCACTGCACCCTCACCTAAATATTTTTCACAAATAAAACACCACCCGACATTGCGCCCGAGTTGTTGCGCTATATCTCAACGAAAACATTCGAACATAGCGTCATGTCTTTGAGAGAAAGGGAAATAACACGATCACGGCAGCGAACGTACACAAACTGGAGAGTTGAGGACAGTTGGGTGTTTCGGCAGGAAGACCACCCTCCCCCCCCCCTTCGCCTGTCATAAACTTAAGGGCAGCGGCCGCAAAGGTGAGACGGAGGGGCGGGCAGCAGCCACAGGTAGACGGACGGCGTGGGCGCGCAGCTGACTGCACAAAGGACAAAGAGAAGAGCTGCTTCCATGGTTCGCAAGGTAAACACGTTGAAAGGCAAGGAACTGCTGATGAAATAATCCACCCGAAAAAAAACTTGTTTTTTCTATTTTCCATAATTTACTGATTTCAGCGCTTTTTCAACGCTGTTTTACGTGGAAACCATACGACGTACAAAAAAATGTTACAGACATAAATTGTGGGTAATTTTCTCCTCTCCATTTTATTACTGGGCCACTTTTTGTGTAAATAGCTTGCTTTTCAAGTGACAAGCTAAAAACCACTGACAATTGCGATTTTTAGTTGTTTTTTGATGATTTCCCATATTTTCCGATGGAATTTTTGTTGGAAAACTTCAGATTCGTATTCAGCACCGCAAAAAAAAAAAAAAAAAAAAAAATAAGCCACTAAAAACAATTATACCAAATTTTTCGACTTTGAGCCCTTTTTGTGCACGATTTGACTGGACTAAACGCGTTTTCTCTCGGCAGGAGTCTTACGTATTGAGAACGTCTCTTTACTCGCACGTCGTGTGATCGTCCATTTTGAAGTGACAACAGAACTTTTGATCAAAACTTTTTTCTTTATACGACTGTATAGAAGACAGGAGTAACTTGAAGTCAGCCTCAGTTTTATCGCAGTTTTCAGCGCAAGACATAGTTTTCCAGTTGTAGACGATGACGGTTCGTAGTCAGTAGGGATGGCTCTGAAATTTCCATCATCAAACCACTTGTGAGTGCCGTCACCAGCAGCGAGAGGAAATGTTGAGCTGGCGAGTGATCCACAGGCTGCTGCTCCGGCCGTGTGGGGCGCCCTCCGTGTCTCGCCGAGACGAGCCCGAGTGTCAGCGACGAGGCGAGGCTGTGCACGCTGATACAAAAGGGTACGGCCAAACTTTCAGGAAACATTCCTCACGCAGAGAGAAAGAAAATATGTTATGTGGACATGCGTCCGGAAACGCTTAATTTCCATGTTAGAGCTCATTTTATTACATCTCTTCACATCACATTAATGATGGAATGGAAAACAGAAAACTCCTGATACAGTTCGTTTCCATCAAAACTAATTTTCAATTTCTTTCGCACTTTGGCCAAGTCTTTAAATGAAAATAGTTTTGGTTGACATAAGTCTAGCACTGATACAACTTCATACACATTGTCATTCCCACTAAAGCTGTACCATTTACCAAGATCGTTTAATAACCTTTCGTAAACAAGTGTGCACTCTTTTACTACAATATTCTTTTCTAAAGACATATTAACTTCAAATCCATAAAACGTATCCTCCTTACGACCCTCTATTTGTTTTTAACTTCCAACATAATCTCGTGAACATCTGTGCAAAGTGTGTCCTCTTTTTCTAAAATTCTGATTGCTTTACAACAAACAGGCAAAGTTGTTTTTGAAAAATACAGAAAGCACTCTGGTAGTGTTAGCGAATACTCGTTTATTTCGTCTTATTGTGAACCAATAAACTTCTAAATTAGGGGATGTGTTTTTTCCTCACCCCGTGCTACATAATACATCTTTAAAACTCGCCACGTCTTAACAAGACGGTCCACAGCTGACTCCAAAGACAACCATGCACTACAGTGTGTCGCTGTATTTCGCTGTAAACATGCTGAGCAAACTCGCAAAATGTTTTTAGTTCCTTCGAATTTTTTGATGATGTAGAAAAGTCTAAACATATTTTAAGAACTAGAGTTTCTACATCATATTTTAGAAGCTTGAATCCAAACTTAGCACAGTTATGTAAAATATGACAACAACAATTGGCTTTAAGTTTTCATTTTCTACTTTCAATTTAGTGAAGAGAGAATTGTGTTTCCCGAAATTAACTGATGCATTGTCCGCTGACTACGAATATACATTATTTAGTGTCAAACCATTTAACAATAAAATGGATTATACTTTGTTTTTGGTGGCTTCTGCAGATTCGTAGAAATCAAGAACTTCATTACATTTTCCCTTATCTTTGGAAAAGTGTGTTACAACTATCGGATAATGTTATTATTGCCCTTGTTTGAAACGTCTGAACCTAATGAAAACGGAACATTTTGCTTTAATTCGCTTAGTAGCTTCTCTTTAGCATAAGGCAGAAGCACATGTTTTACTAATGCCTCGCTTTTTGTTCGGCCGTATCTTACTTTCGTTGCCACTGAGGAATCTCTAAAAACATAAGGATATAGCTTATTACCACAATATTGAGAATTGTAAGAATGGTGGTGTTCACACCATGGTAAGTCAAAGTTAATTCCGTTGCAGTGACTTTGTCGTCTTCTGCAGAAAATTGTTTCGGCAAGAATTTAAGAAGCGACTGATTCTTCTTTTGTGTGGTAATATTCGCTTTGTGTCTTTCTGATTGTAAATGTTTATTCACAGCTTTCACTCCGGCGTACTTAACAGTAAATGAGATATTGCATATTCTGCACTCACACATGCACTCATCAGTATCGACTTTTTGTAGTCACTCTTTATAATTTTCTTCCTGCAACCATTCTTCACGGAACGAACTTAGATATCGTCTCTTCATTTCACTATTATTACTCTCTAATCTGAGTTAATGTAAGCTTGTCTGTTCACACACGATCCGAGTATTCCAAAAATTGCCGGTAAACTGATAACAAACAATGAACGAACGAACACAAATAATAGACGTCGCCATTTGACACGTTGCCGCAACAGTGTTTGCTTAATAATGTCCTAGTCGATTACTAACGACGCAACAATGAAAAATTTTCAGACGAAGAATAGAAAAGTAGCGTTTTGTTGCAATAAGAAATTGACATTTATATAAAGTTATTGACAATTACTAGAGAGGAACCGGCCGGGAATGGCCGAGCGCACTGAGGCGTCTTGCCACGGGGCGCGAGGCTGCTCCCGCCAGAGGTTCGAATCCCCGCCCCTCCACCTAGGGCATGCATGTTGTGTTAGTCCTTAGTTTAAGTTACGTTAAGCTCGATGTAGCTCGTCGCTACATGAGCATAGTACTTAAACAGCGCCGTAAAAAAAAAAAAAAAAAATAAAAAAAAAAATAAAAAAAATAAAAAAAAAAGTTAAGATGAAGGTTACATTCAAGTCCGGAGATGAGAGTGATTGTCCCGTAGACCCGGAGAATTCATTCCAAACCCGGAGATCTGGCAACCCTAGTCGCTGGGCACCAGCTCACAAATGGAGTCAAACCTGAGTGAAGAAATCTGTCTAATTTTAATAAGCCTTTTGAATTTACAAAAATGTTGAAATGTGTGTGAAATCTTATATTACTGTAGGATACACTGTACAGGAGTTGAAGTCATGAGAATTGAGCCACGTGAAATTGCATTTCAGACCGAATTTTGCTACAGACGCAGGTGAAACGGTCAAAGAGTGGGGCGAAAGACAATGGAGAGAGGAAGAATAAGGAGATGGAGTAACATATAATGCAATAAATACACACCCAGGCATCGATGGCCACTGACGCTAGTCGAAATATATTAACTCACTGCACTGCGGTTGTTCATTTCAAAGAACTGACACTCGACATCTGTCGTAATTTCCATGTGTCAGTTCTTTCGTTTCTGATTATGGAATAAGGGGCAACACATTAGTCATCGCCGTATCACGTCACTTTTCTGCGCTTTATTTTCATTCTACCTATCGGGGTGACGCGTGCTTATTTGCCGACTTGCCAATTTTTGAAGTAACAGATTATAAGAAAAATAAATTTTCCTATTCTGTGTTCTTGAAGGAGAAAAATTCTAACTTATGAGTAACATGCCTGTACAATACTAATTGTACGTTATATGAAAAGCACTTACCTATTACATACCAAGTTGCAAGAATTTCGGACGCACCATTACGAAGTGCAATGAAAGTGCTTCTGACCAATCTTGACTACCTCGGCCATGTACTGAAACGAATTCTGTAGTTTTCGTTGTAGAGAACGCAACAATGAACAATACCTATCGCCTGGCGACGCGGCAGTGGCAGGAACTACTGTAGGTCACGTGAGGAGGTACAGCGACGCTATGGTTAAACTAGCGTCGAAGAAGAAGACGCAAGAAGCTCACAATAAGTATGTGACCGGTGATATGGATAAATGTAATATCAGACAGCAATTTTTATAGCATTACGAACAACAGAAAGGAATACGAAATCTGCGAAAACTGCATAAATTTTGTAAAACAGAAATGAGCTTCAGAGATAGCAAGGAAACCCGTAGAAGCAATGTTCTGTCTATGGATTTTCGTTTTAGAAGGTGTCGAAATAAACGTTTTGTTTTGTGCGGAGCAGAGGGCATTGTTGCTGAAAGACCATACTATCTCAGGTTTTCATCAGAATCAAAGCGAGCAGTAGTTTACTTAGACGAAACGTGCATTCACACGCATTATACAGTAAAAAAATATTGGCAAAGTGATAGTGTGTGAGTAGTTTTGTCACACAAAAGTGCTGGTCAGAGTTTAATTGTGTTTGTGCAGGCAGAGACAGATGTTTCAGGGCTCAAAAACTAAAACATCCGACTATCACTCAGAAATGGATAGCAAACATTTTCAAAAATACGGCGAAACCCAACTTATGCCAGGCTTACTATCAATGTCTTTATCCCTTGTAATTACTCACAGCGTATTTACCCATTCGGAATGCTTCTAGTCATTGTAAGTGTTGATCATGTTTGACTGTAGTAATGTTTAACAATTTTTTTTTCCATAACGCGGGAAGAATAACACACTCAACTGCCATTGAAGGGCTTAGCAAAATCGCTTCAGGCTTAACATGTAACCGCAGTATCGAACATGGCATTCGAATTTCCAAATTAGATTTCGTCTTCTGCAAAATTAGTTGTGAGTAAACGCATGGCGCTTTAACAGGCTGGCAGCGCTCGACACATAAGAATATACTGGCGCAGGGATGGGCAAAAAATATCGATATATCAAAATATCGATATTTTTTGGAAATTTATCGATATTTAAGGACGATATTTTATTTTTCGATATATCGATATTAAATTTTGAATATCGAAAGCGATATTTTTAAAAGCCATCCTTTTTCTTTAATTACCGTTGGGCGTTGATAGGTGACAAGGAGGCATAGAATGCGTGGAGAGGAGATGGTTCAGTGCTGGCAACCTCTTTACTCCTGAGCAGCTCTTCCATTTGGTCGTGGCATGAAAAACTGTTGACCTAAAGTTCAGTTTCACAGCAAATTTCAAGCCAAGATTCTGTACCAAATGAGCTGAAGCAGTATCTTGATCAACCATATTTAGAGCGTAACAGTGATCCTCTGTAGTTTTGGGCTGACACTCGACACTTTACGTCCATTTTATCAGACATTTTGCAGAAGTACCTGACATGCCAAGCCTCTTCTGTTCCGTCTGAAAGAGTGGCTTCATTGATTAATTTAGTGATGCAAGACAACAGAAGTAGAATAACTGGTGAACATATAAAGCAAAGGGCTCTCCTAATGTCTGTTACTGATGACTACTGGCTCAATTAATTTTTTTCACATTGTGTTTCTTTTACTGATAATACATGTGCTTTTTTATTGATTAATGTTTAAAATTATAAAACATTTGTCAATTTTTAATTGTATATTGATGATTTCTGTGGTTTATATTAATATTATTAATTTAGCATTCTATGTAAAGATTTCACCGATCGAAATATCGATATTCTTATTTCAATAAAATCGATATTTTTGTACATATCGATATTTTTAAAACTTGGCCATCCCTATACCGGCGGCGGCGTGTACGCCAGACTGCTTCCCCCTCTCCGTGCCTACGGCTCACACACGAAGGCGCTGCCACAGTGGCGAGCAAGGAATCAGCCCTCCTCCCTCCCCTTGTTCTAAAGGGGCGGCCGGCAGGTATTCGCAGTTCCCGAAGACGCACACTCCGAGGTTTGGATTCGAATCCGCTCATGGGCATGCATGTTGAGTTTGTCCTTAAAAAAAATTAAAAAAGGGGGCGACGCAGATTTGCCGCCCCCCGAAAAGTGCCGCCCCGTGCGGCCGCACGTTTCGCACCTGCCTTGCGCCGGCCCGCCTGCAGTGTTACTACTAAGGTGACCATATTTTCTAGTTTCAAATTTGGGACACACAAATTTTGTAATTTGTATATACAGTAGAACCTCTCAAACTCGATTCCCGAAAACTCGACATTCCGTAAAACTCGACAGGGCTGGTGGATTAATGATGTGTGATGTACTGATGGAAAGCTTTACGTTATGGGCGGTGTAAATATATATATATATATATATATATATATATATATATACATATATATATATATATATATATATTTTACTCCGCCCATAACGTAAAGCTTTTCATCAGTACATAGGCCGCCGGAGAACACTAGAGACTCAGACTAGGTTACTGGGTTTTCCAAGGTCGTCAACGCACCCTTTAGCTACCCAGCTGGGGCGGGCTATTGCTTGCACACGTTCGGCGATTTCTGTGGCCACTTTCCTTATCGTGCGGCCGCACGTTGACCTGGGATTCCCGGGCAGGTCATAAACTACCCTCGCTACATTCTCGTCACTGGGCATTCAGTTTAGTGTTTGTCGAGACACCGTTGTGATCAGTTGCCTTTGTTCGAAAGTGATTACCAATTGTTTAAACGAGTTTTGTGCAGGAATATAGAGCGACTATATGGTGGAGAAGAATAGAAAAGAAGTATCAGTGTCAATGGAAGCAAAGTTTGGCGCCCTAAAAAGACTTGAGCGTGGTGAAATCGTAAATAAAATAGCGTTGGATTTGAACATCGGTAGGTCTACAGTGATAGGTTGGAAGAAAAAGAAATCTGTAATTGAATCATGGTGTTTGAAAAGACAGTGTACAGAATCCATCGCGGAACGAAAAACAATGAGAAGTGGAGAGTTCGAAAAAATTGGCGAAACCCTTTACCAATGGTTCCGTGTGTACAGGGAGAAGTGAACGCCTATATCTGGACCCGTTTGGAGACAGAAAAGTAGTCTCCAATCACAGAGTTTTTCAAACGACTTCAGTAAGTATTATTTTACACTTTTCTTCTAGTGTTCAGAAAACTTCCCATAACTAACGGTGATAGACTTTTTATAAGCAGCATAAACCACTTCAGTAATAATTGTAATGAACACTCTATTTTCAGATTCTACTAGGCCTTTTGTCTCAAAATTATTTTTTATTTTTTGATTATTAGTTATAACTGTTGATATAAATATATAATTGTATATAATAAATCAATAAATGTACAATTTTAATACTCTAAATAAGCGTTTTTATTCAACTCCAATTATTTTTATCTTAGTTCCCTAAAACTCGACAACCTCAAAACTCGACAACCTTTAAGTCCATATTGTGTCGAGTTTGAGAGGTTCTATTGTATATATTTTTTCATGGTATTAGAAGAAGATTTTAGTGAAAGTAATAATTACAAAATATCAGCCGCGGCGGATAGCCATGCATACTGCGGCGCCGTGCTGCAGAGCGCCCGGCCGTTCGAGGCCCCCTCGATCATGGGTTTTTGTATTGTCCTTAGGTCAGTTTACCTTAATTTAAGTAGTTTGTGAGCTAAGGACTAATAACAACGCAGTTGAGTCCGATAGATTTACAAACATTTGTACAAAATATCAGTTGAAGTTGTTACAAAAAGTACATTAATTTACATTTTATTAGTACTTTATACGATTAAGTAATGCGACCAGAACAACTGAATTTAAATGTGCAGTGAATTTTCTTCAGCAAGTCTGTATTTTTCAACAACATGTGAAAAAAATTCGACACAAGTTTCATAATAATTTACTCTAGTTACTAATATTGATTTCACAGTTTCTATGGCAAGCTGTATTTCGTCACTTGCCCATCTGTTATTCATGTAGGGAAAATACCCTTTCAGTAACAGCATTATTTCCGAAAGGCAAAAAAGAAACTGCACTAGTTTAAGCACATTTGAGAATGGCACATGATTCACTTTAAATGAGAAATAATATCAATCCATATTTGACCTGGAAAAGTGGTGTTAGCAGTCCATTCACTGATTTTCTCACTGGTATAGTTTGTACGTGTATGCTCAGTGGTGCCGGCCGCGGTGGCCGAGGGGACTGAGGCGCTTCAGTCACGGTCCGCACGGCCACTACGGTCGGGGGTTAGAATCCCCCCTCGGGCATGGATATTTGTGCCGTCCTAGTTCGTAAGTAGTTCATAAGTAGTTTGTAAGTTTAGGGACTGATGACCCCGTAGTTAAGTCCCATAAGCTTTACAAACATTTGATTTTTGCACAGTGGAAACAGATGGAAACGGTTTCGACAGTGATAAGTACCTTAAGTCTAATGAACCTATTGTCAAACAGTTTCCCATCATAATTGAAACTAATAATAAAACAAACTGATACAGGTGAGATAAATTTATAAATCTGAACACAGTTGTTAAATCCAGGACAAATAGCTGTACCGAATTACTTCTGAAAAAATTCGTGACAGACACATAGAAATGAGTGACTGTCCCGAATAAATCGGTACGGTTGGTCACCTTAGTTAATACAAACATACAATACCAACCAATGGCAATAACTAAGAGCATCAATCGAAGTCATCGTTTAAGATAAGCGGTTTATCATAAATATCTACTACAATTGCCTGTAGAATCTTCTAAAATTTGGCTGGATGAAAAATATTCAACATGTTTTTTCTAGTTTGTTTTTATTTCAGTAACAAAAAAAATGAACATTTTGGTGTGGGCTCGGGCCCCCTTCAGCAGCCATAGGTCCACCCAGCACCGCCCTTGTGGAGGCCATGATACTAAAGCCTAAATATCGGATATTTGTAGAAAAGGGCCAAGTACTTTTGACAAGCTAGACTGTATGTGTCATCGCTGCTTGCTCACTCACAACAATTTATGGTCGTTTCTACAAATATGTAATATTAAGGCCAATTCACACTGTCCGTCACGTCACGTCACGTCACCGTCCGTCAGAACATTCCGCAATGTATTTCTAATGGCGGCATTCACACTGTTCGTCACCGGACCGACACGTCACGTCAACGTCCGTCAAGCTTTCTCGGTAAGAATGTTTTGACGGAACGGCAGTCTGCTAACATCGGAAGTTAACCTATTTCCGTCACGCGAATTACATGTTGCAGTCGACGATTGCCCTGTTTATATGCAAATTTGTTTTATTCATCTTTGTGTTGTTGTACCTCGTTTAGGGATAAATCTCAAATGTTTCATGACGACTTAAATATTTTTGACAATTGAGTGTCCCCCTAAAATCGACGTCGGATATCTGAAACCAAAAAATGGTTTTACATTGTAACAGAAACGACTGAAGCAAACTGTTAATTTGAATGAGATTGTAATTTGATTACGTATTTTTCATTAAATAACACTTTAAATGAAAATGTCAGTTCTAATGAAAGACAAAAATTCAGTTATTTACAGCGGTATTAACAATGTCAGCGAGCAAATCCTAATGGTTAAAGTATACAGGCGCTATTTATGCTCCTACAAGTATGGTTTGATGTCTTCTTATGTTTATTTTTTCGCTTGAAAATAGATGTCGATGTTTTGAAATGTTGTTTCAGTGCCCAGTAAGTTGGCCAAAAACATACACTGTAAAGTTTTCTTTGGCCGTTAATAACATTTAGCGTTGTTGTTTCCCCTTTCTAGTATTAAACTATGACTTTCTACAAAACAGATCGTCACTCATAACCTCACTTTCAACATCGCGTATTGAGATGGACGAATTGACGTGACGGACACGGACGGACAGTGTGAATACAACTTGACGTGACGGTTCCGTGACGTGACGTTGACGTGACGGACAGTGGTAATTGGGCTTTAGGCTGCATTACACGATACACCTGAGGCGAGAGCCACTGTACCACTCGAGAACGGTTCTTCTCGTCGTTTGGAAGACCGAAAACGTTGGTGACGCTTGCGACTGCAGTGGTCTGCTGTAGGGTCTGTCTCGCGGCAGTACGCACTTGGCTGCTCGGACGTTTAGTTGCTGGAAGTTTATGTCACGTGACTGTCCCATATATAAACACAAGGCTGCAGTCATGGTGGTTAGAATATTTGGCTGCAGTCTTGCTACTAACGGCATTTGTTGTTGAAACTATTGAATTCAGTTTAACATGAGCTGTGCAATTCGCCCCTCATATTGTAGTCGTTCATCTACAATAAACAAAACAGGGTAAAAGTTAAGCAATAAGCTGTCATTGCAATTTTCTTAGTTTATATTACATGAGGATGCCAAAAATACTACCGAGCGAGGTGGCGCAGTGGTAACGCACTGGACTCGCATTCAGGAGGATGGTGGTTCAAATCCACCTCCGGCCATCCAGATTTTGGTTTTCCGTGATTTCCCTAAATCGCTCCAGGCATATGCCGGGATGGTTCCTTTCAAAGGGCATGGCCGATTTCCTTCCTCATCCTAAACCAAAAACTCCGAGCGTTAGCTCCATCTCTAATGGCCAAGCTGTCGACGGGGCGTTAAACCCTAAGCATCCATCCAAACATACTCTATGGAAACGTGTTTGTCTTCTTTTTCCCTGTGATTATCTGGAACATTTCTTACAATGAAATGTGATTAACGTTTCAAAATAAATGTGGCGAAAACGTTGGCACTGTACTACACTGCAGATCAGCTTACCACCACGACTTATTTCGCATGCACATTTGTTGGCTTCGCTAACTCAAAACAGCTGTCAACATAACCTACACTATGGATGAGGGTCAATACATTCACGATTTCGGGTGTAAGCTGTTGCACTGTCACATTTGGCCAAAACAGGCAATATCCTTAAATCATTAAGAAGTACTCGATTAACTTTTTCCAGTTATGTCTACAATGACTAAATTCGTTCATATAGTTATTAAAGTAATGAAGTATAGCAATTTATCTTCTGAATACACAATCCGGCATAACTGAAGACTGGGATACAAGCCGTCAGCTTTGACCCATGACGTCATCAACATGTTGGAAAACCGTAATACAGGACATCTTAATACATCTGTATTGTAGGCTAGATAATAAATAATCTGTAGTTATTCTCGTAAATTATAGATGTTCGTAAATAATTTTGCTGTACGTGTGTGTGTGTGTACTCGCGGGAACGTTAAGTGTTTTGACATAATAAACATGACAGTTAAACACTGAAAATATCAGACTACTTCGTTTTTTAACAGAAATTCTGTAGCATGACATAATCATCCAATTTTTCATATTTAGTTCTCAATGCACTGCTGTAAAAACATGAGAAATTCCAATACTTTATTTATCATCTTTTATTCATTCACACCAAAGCTATCTACAATAATATCAGTATTTCGTTGTCCGGTACAGTTTCATGTCAAGCAAACAGATGTCACAGAATTACAGGGTAGGACGTTACTGGAATGGAGCATAGTGAGTTAACATTTTATTTGATGGCTTTTTAAAGAACTGCATCTTCATAATGCAATTCCCCATTGTGGGCACTTCCTTTTCCATTTTTCGACACACGAATGTTCTCAGATAAATGAACTTTATAGTGAGTGTAGAGTTTCTAACGCATATTGAACTCGGGACTGCATTCCTCACACTTCTGGACGTTTTGTGCGAATCACTTGTGTTCAGCAAAAGACAGGAACAAAGAAATAAAACACCAACAACGCAATAAATAAGCAGTAACGAAGTTAAAACGGAGCGCTCAGTGTGCCAGAAAAGATCAGAATGAACTATGAAGACATCTTGAAACAAATTGACTGGTCTCGTGACGTAAACTTCCGACAGCTAAACGTCCGAAGAGCCAAGTGCATATTGCCGCGAGACATATCCGTCTGCTCTAAAAATTGCAGTACGTTTGTCGCTGGTAAGAAGCCTGTGCCGGTGTGCCCACGGCCGTGGTGTGCCCCGTTTCCGGTTTTGCTAGTACTCGGTCGCGCTTACAGTAAACAAAAACTTTTGAAATATTTATATTTTGTGTATTATATATCGTGTAAATAGTTTTTGTCTGACTAAATATATGTAAGGAATTAAACAGTGTCATTATGTACTTTTGCTTTCTTCGCTGCAAAACTGGTGCAGTGGCAATTAAATTTCTTTTTTACGTCGTCTGCTATGCCAACAGCTCCTATAATATCGCTAATGAAATCCGCAATTATCTAGCTTTCGGCTCGATGCAGCTGGTTTTTATAATCAACCTTATACAACTGCACAAATTTAGTGTTGCAACGACACGCAGTACGAATTACGCGGTCGCGTTTTCAAAAAGTTCGTCAAAAACTACTGCAGCGATGCTAGCGCTTCAAGCGGTCATATTTCTCACCATAGTTAACATAAGACGAACGCTTTCTTTGAGCTGCTAGATGTGATCAAAGAATTTTTGATGAAAGGCAACTTTGACCAAAGTTCCATATTACTCTGTCCAATTTTCTTTGACAAAAAAATCTTTGTGAAAGAAAATCTGGTAGTGTAATATCCAGTCGTGTGCCATAGGTCTAAAAAGTTTAGTTTGTACTAAATTCAGTTGCATGATTTATGTGTTTAAGACAGCTGATTAGTGTCGATGAACTATACGTCTTCGATTAATGATCGTCCTCATAACCAACTTGGCTGAATGATTTGCGCTTGAAAAATTCTAAGCTGATACCTTGTTTGTAACTTAACAAGAAATACATATCTACGGATACCGAAAATATTTGGAAGTTTTGACATGGAAAAAAGGTGGGGTGAATTCGTTTGCAGTACAAACTAAAATATGCGTGAAAATGAAATTTGTAGGCCCGCTTTTGGACCCAGGATTTCGTACGGCACACACTAAATACCTCAGTTTTCTAGTATTTCCCGAACGGTTTACTTGCGTCACGTTGGCAATGAAGACTGCATTCCTTTATTTTTTTGTTTTCTTCGTGGCGTGTCATCTAGGCCGCGTAGAGCGTATGTAGTCAAAGATTTTTTCAAGTTAATAAAGTTATTCCGAAGTTTTAAGAAACATGACTTACGAGGCTGCTTACGTCAAGACAGAAACTTTATCACCTAATGCCGAAGAGGTAAATCTCACTCTGATTTGCTTTCCATATGTGGGCGTAACTTTAAAAGCCTTGTTGTCAACAACCAAGCGTCAGATGCATGATCCTGCTCACCGCAACGTTTTATCGAAGTAGTTTATTTCTTTCGGTTGCGGATTGGGTGCATTAAATGAGTTTAAATTTTATTATTCTCAGATAAAGCTTTGTTCCTGATTTTTACATAAATCCCAGAGTGCCTTTGTCGCACCACAGTGATGATGGTGTTCTGTAAAATATCTTAGATTAAGTTAGGCCTATATTTAAACATTTGTCTTCAGTTACGATGTGAACACTCTATGAAAACTTGTCACAAAAAATTCTAATATTACGTTTTATCATTCGAAAAATGAACTTCTAAGAACGAGACCAAAGTGATGCCTTCGTGTCTACTTAAATTGGCGTAGTAAATGTTGATGGCTCCAGTTGACTTCTTAATTACGAAGCTTAACGTATTCATTGGGCTACTGAATCTTTAAATTAATACATATGTGTGTGTGAATGATATCTTATTAGTCAGTTCAGGACTCGACATTCCACTCTTTAGGAACTTAATTTTCATACATTCAGAAACAGAACAGTAAATGAATGAAGTGTATTGTCCAAATTTATTTATTCGTCCTTAAAACATACAGGTGGTATCGCATGCTTCAGCTGACCCCAGTGCTGTAACACTGGGTCAGCAACATCACTTGTTTATTAAATGAATTATTTATTTATTAGCCTTTTAGGATGTTCACCATGCAGTTGGCTTCGTCATATGGGGTTTTACATATACATTATATCTGTTTAAGCCTAGGTACTACAAATAGATTACATAATTTACAACAACATACATGTTATTAGATTTTTTCTTTTACATAAATAATTATTTGTTGTTATACATCTTAATTGCTATCAAACTGTGATCTTTATCTCATTGTGCATATTCTCCAAGTTACTTTGGAGGTATTCTTCAACTGAATAATATGGCATCTTTCTGAACCATGCCTGTAATATTCTTAAAATTACCTAATGTAAGGATTTTTACAGACGGTGGTAGTTTATTATATAATTTAAGACCTACTTATTTGTGGCTGTTGTGTACCAAAGACAGTCTTGAATACGGAATGTCTAACATAGTACTTCTCTAGTATTATGCATATGTACATTCACTCTGACAGTAAGTTTTTGTATATTTTCTTTTATATGTATTAGACAGTATTACATGTAGAGAATTGGGAGTGTCATTCTTCAGAGCTCACTGAAATGTTTCCTACAGGATGCCCTACGTCCCAACCCTTGTATATGTTTATTTGCTTTTTTCTGTAATTTGAAGATAAGGAATGTATCTGGTGCATTTCCTCATAACAATACCCCATACTGCAGCTGTGACTGAAAGAATGCATAGTGACAGAGAATCAGTAATTTTTTGTTTACACACTGTCTCCGTTTATACAATAGGAAGGTCACACGTGTGTGTTTGCTAGAGACATGTTTTATTTGATCGTCCCAAGAAAGTCTCTGATATATTTTAAGGCCAAGCGGTTTAACACAGGGTCATTCCATGTCAAATCACCCGGGTCATGTCACCCACAATCTCATATTTTCAAGATACTTTGTATATTTGCTTATACTTAAAACATAAGAATGTATCCAAAATGTTTTTGGTCTCGGACTAAAACTTTTTTCAATGTTGTGATGTTCTGATAATGAGGCTCTGCAAGATTTTCCTCGTGAAGTGCTTCCGTACTGCAGAAATACTCATAACTCGGGTCTTTATGAAGCTTTTTATTTGAATTTTTTTTTCTTGCAGAGGTTAAGAGAGGCATGTAGTTAATAGTAATGTAATTATTTAAGCAGTAAAGTTTCAAAGAAAATTACAAAAAATAATAAATGTCACTTTCCAGTTTCTGGAAAAATTACAAGGGTGTTGAAAAAAGCTTATATCACATTTCTCCAACCTGCTGGGAACCTAGTTTTGGTCTTAAACAATTCCCAGGATAGCAGGCTTTCTAATAAAATAAAAATATTAATGGGTATCCTATGAATGGACACACAAATAAATTAGAAATAAAAAAAAAACTTTTTATTGTGATGGAAAAAAGCAACTTTGCAAGTAAGTTCATCCAAGCTGAAACCCACTGCACCAGATTTACATGATTTTATATATATATATATATATATATATATATATATATATATATATATATAAAAGAGATGACTTACCAAAAGGACCGGCTCGTCGAGAGAAACAAATAAAATAACACACATACAAGCTTTCGCCACCACTGGCAGCTTCTTCAGGAAAAAGAGGAAAAAAGGGGAGGAAAAGGGAAGGATATGGGTTTTAAGGAAGTGGAAAAGGAGTCATTCCAATCCCAGGAGTGCAAGGACTTACCTTAGGGGGGAAAAAAGGAAGGTAAACAAATACATATCGAAACGCAAGCACACCTAGACAGACATTTGTGAAAAAAATATCATCTCCCCAATTTAAGAATTTTCCACAAAACCCCAGAAGTGCCCCTCTTGTCACCGGATACTTTCCGGGACTGGAGCGGACTCTGAATGTGGCTCTCCAGCAAGGATACGACTTCCTAAAATCCTGCCCCGAAATGAGATCCATCCTTCATGACATCCTTCCTACTCCACCGAGAGTGTCTTTCCGCCGCCCACCTAACCTCCGTAACCTCCTAGTCCACCCCAATGAAATCCCCAAACCACCTTCCCTACCTTCTGGCTCCTACCCTTGTAACCGCCCCCGTTGTAAAACCTGCCCTATGCACCCTTCCACCACCACTTACTCCAGTCCCGTAACCCGGAAGGTGTACACGATCAAAGGCAGAGCCACTTGCGATAGTACCCACGTGATCTACCAACTGACATGCCTGCACTGTGAAGCGTTCTATGTGGGAATGACCAGCAACAAACTGTCCATTCGCATGAATGGACACAGGCAGACAGTGTTTGTTGGTAACGAGGATCACCCTGTGGCTAAACATGCCTTGGTGCATGGCCAGCACATCTTGGCACAGTGCTACACCGTCCGGGTTATCTGGATACTTCCCACTGACACCAATCCTTCAGAACTCCGGAGATGGGAACTAGCCCTTCAGCATATTCTCTCTTCCCGTTGCCCACCTGGTCTCAACCTCCGCTAAATTCGAATTCCCACCCACCATCTTAACATCTTTGCCTTGGTTCTCTGGACAGAGCCTCTGCCTCAAGTGGCATCTCTGTCTAACTTCTAACTTCTTTGCTTTCTACAGTTCTACAGTATGTCTGCCTAAGTGTACTTGTGTCTGTGTAAATGTGTGGGTGTATGTGCATTTATTTACCTTCCATTTTTTCCCCCAAGGTAAGTCTTTCCTGTCCCGGGATTGGAATGGCTCCTTACCCCCTTCCTTAAATCACTCATCATTTCCTTTTCCCTCTCCTTCCCTTCTGCCTGATGAAGCAGCTAGGCTGCGAAAGCTAGCATTTTTGAGTGTGTGTGTGTCTGTGTGTTTATTTGTTGCTATTACTGCCTGTGCCCCTTCGCCTGGTAAGTGTTCTTCATCTATTTTTTACGTGTATATATATATATATATATATATATATATATATATATATATATATATATATATATATACTTGTTACTTTTGACATGATAACAAACAGTGTAAAGTTTCTTCCACACATTCATTGTTTTTGAGTTAGAAAAATCTTAAAATTTCCAAAAAACATACATAAACATCATGGCTGAAGCTTGCCATTTAGATTACATTACTTTATGGAGATAAGAGACTTAGCTTATTTTCAAATTTTTATAACTCTGCTCAACTTCTGGGAATACAGGAAATCAACACTGCTTTCTTAAATATGCAAGGTACTTTCAGAGTTGTTACTCCTAGGCCTTTTTTATTGAGACTCAAATATATATGATTACAAACAAAAAATAGCATGGGTTTTGACTGACAGTGGCAATCATTATAGGCCATATCCATCTCAATTCAGGCAGCAAAGTGAGAATTAGCCGGTTCATAGTCTCCGATTTTCCTCAAATTTGGATATGTTATTCTAGAAGCAAAATTAAGAGACACTTATTTTTTCTTTTTGCCCAAAAAAATTTTGGGCAGAGTTACAGGGGGTCAAAGTTTCGTCTAGGTCACACGTAATTTCCTATGTGGCAAGCTCAAAATTACTATAAAGTACAATATTTCGGGAACTAATAGGAATATTTCAGATCTGTTTTCAGTTTCTGAAAGGTAAAAATGTCAGGAATCTATTGGATTAAAGATTATTCTTCTATTAGTGACAGGTATCTCGCTAAAAAATAATTTCAAAATCGTGAAATTTAACTTTAAAGTCATTTTTCTCAAAAACCCCAGCATCAAAAATTCTGAAATTTTGTAACAAGGAGGAGACGTACATAGAGTATAAAACCGCCAAAGGAGTTTTCAGGATCTTACCTACTTTTCATTTTATTTCAGATTTACTGTTCGGCTCACTTTTCATAACCATTACACTAAAGTATATAACATTTTCACAGAAAACTAGGCTTACTGTTAAACAGGTAACATAAGAAAACACCATTTTTAAGCCTACTTTTAGAAATAATTGAAGAGAGAAAATCCTTTCCACATCCTTAGTGTCTATTATTAAATAAAAGAGCCGCTGGCTTTTTATGTCAGTCCGCAAAGAAATTACTGTTTCGATTGCCACTCATTCGATCGACGCGCCGCTTCCGCGAGTGACGTGCTGCCATCTGTCGGTGAACGGCCGCACTACGTCCTCCATAACCGGGATCGCAGTTGGCGCCTTTTCACACCAGAGGCGCCACAGGACTGTCGGCATTGCTTACGTACGCCAAATGAAAGATAATACATGAAAACTTGGAAATCTGGCTTTGTTGGTGGGCACGAAGCATAAAGACCAATGTCTTACGTAATTAAGGGTTAGGACACATTCCAAGGGCAGTATCGATTTTTTAATACTTTATTTTACCTTTTTAAAAATTTTCTTTAATTTATTTTCTAGAAGGTGTTTCAAGACTTTGGATATTGCTAGCGGCCAGCTTATTTCAGAAATTTGCCTATGCAGAAATTCCGGTGATCATAGATACAAATAATCACGTGGGTTATGTTTCAATTTTTCATTCATACTGGCATACGCCGAGGTCATCCAACTTGTAAAGCGAAAAAATTTCTTTTTAATGTTTAATTTTTTTTTCCTTTATTGCATTTTAAGCGACCGTGCACTGCATTGTAGGTATCGGTTGCGTATGCTAAGTGAAAGATAATACATAAACACTTCGAAATCTGGCTTTGTTGGTGAGCACGAAGCATAAAGACCAATGTCTTATACTGATGGCGTACGTAATTAACGGTTAGGACGCATCCCAAAGGCAGTGCCAATTCTTTTTCTTTTTCTTTATTTTTTTTTCCCTCGGAAGTGTTTCAAAACTTTGCATATTGCTAGGGGCCAGTTTATTTCAGAAATTTGTGTATTCAGAAATTCCGGTAATCATAGACACAGACAATCACGTCAGTTATGTTTAAACTTTTCATTCATACTGGCATACGCCAAGGTCGTCCGACTTGTAGAGTGAATTTTTTTTTTAATTTTTTTCCCTTTATTTTATTTTAAGCGCCCCTGCACTGCATACACAGGCGTACGTAACCACACGTGTAATCTGCGTGCGTGCGGCGGCGACGACGACGTTCGCGAAAAGACAAAGACTATGTCTTGATTAAAAATCAGGTGTGCACGCCTCGACGGCCGACTGCGCCCGCCTATAACCTGCTACGCCGGACGGAACGCCTGCGAGACGGCAGCAGGCCGAGAGGTCGACACGGCACGACTCAAGTAGGCGCCCAGTCCGTCGTCGCGTGGCAGAGCCTCCTACTCGCTCAAAATTCGTGCTCACGTGCACACTAAAACCCAGACAGGAGGCCCACCGTACGCAACTCTCCAAATTCTGCTCCAACCTTTTCACTTCAAAAACTTCAACAGGCAAATTTTGCTACACCTGTCAAGACAACCTCTTGCATTAAAAATTACATCTGTCATCAAATCTCCCTCGTTCTTCCCAAAATATGACCAGATTTCGGTCGTCTCTCCCTTAAACCCGTAATCAAAAGCTGGTCGCCCTAATTGGAGCGTAAAGCTGTCCTTTGCTCGTAGAAGGACGCAGCACAGGCCTGGAGGCGCTAACGCCTGCCGAGTGGACAACCCGCCCCACACCCGAGCCGCGCGTGTAGCGTGACACAAGGCGCTGCTGGGGCAGGCTGCGCTTCCTGTGCCCAACACGCAGAACTCGCCATTTCAGTGGGTACTCCTCGTGCAGGGAAAACTAAAATCCCTCCGCTGAGACAGCAGATGACAGTCAAAATTTGTCGGTGCGAAAAACGGAAAACCGCCGTCTTCTGTAAGCATTTTGCCCCGTATTCCACTAGGAGTGAACCGCGGGTACACATCCGTAGCGACCGTCAACTTGGACATATGGAAAAAAAATACGAGCTCAAATGTACGTGAACTAAACTGTGACGACATTCTGGAATTTCGTATCGTAACATGGAGTCAGGTGGCATAAAACTTGTTTGAATAAACAAATGTTTTGTCATATGTCGGCAGCTCCTAACGGAATGTGTGAAAACGGACAAACAAAAATGATTCGTACTCTCACACTGAATGGAATTTCCCGAGAGTAATATAACCGTAAGTGTTACCCTACTGTGTTATTGTCTCGTCCAAATGTATATTCCTGAAACACTGTCTGGTTTCAGACGAAATTCTAAGAGTAGAAAAGACTGCCGTTCGTTCCACATGGCTTCCTTTACTACGAACACCATTATTCGGTAGTGCAGAATGACAACTCCTGTTTACTCGCTGCTCTCTACGAAACGTCGTTGTCGACACGGTGGGAAAGCGACTTTTATCTTCTCTTCTGTTCGCTGAACGCCACGCCTCCAGAGCCCCGCTGCCCGCTGTCCGCTGCCCGCTGTTCGGTCAGCACAGGTTTGCCGCGCTCGCTGTAGCGCTCGTTCCCGCTCCACGCCGCTCTCTCTCGGTTGAGTCGCTCTGGCGAGAGAACAGACTACGGAGCTGTGACGTCACGTGAAGCGACCTCGTACTCTACTGAAGTAGAGGGACGGCCTCCCAAGTTACTGTCTTCTGGATTCGAGACGAAACTCAGCGAAAGGTCAGACGTGTAGGCAGTAATATACGCCGAATTTCCGGAAATTTCTTATCGTATATTGCAGTGACGCAGAGTGAAACCTGATCAGATAGGTTGAAGACTTGGAGTTTCGTGAGCAGTGCACTTCAGCCACGATAACTGCGTCCACATCGACCACACATTTCTTACCTGCGATGGATGCTATAAGGAGAAATGGCAACTATCTATTTTCCAGTTTTTCTGGAATATTACGAGCTCATCCTGTTTTGTGTGCTCGTGTCGATACGAAAACTAAACACTATGTGACAAAATACTTTTACTTCGTGACAACATGAAGCTTTGATATTCCTTTCGTAGCTGCCGTACTAGCTGTGTTAGAATCAGGCACGTTTCACTTCCGTTAACCCAGTTCCTGAAACACTCCGGGTGTTAAATGGACGGCCGTCACTTTAACATTTGTCCAGCTGAGATGGCGACAGACAGTTTCAAACGCTGCACCGACGTTTCTCTCTCGCAAAGAGCGACAAAGGTTTTGGTGAACCACTGTTTTTGCTCGACTGAGACTTGGTTAGATTACGCTTCCTCTGCAGAAGGAGACGAAAAATCCATTTCGCAGAAGGCACATTGTTTTTAGGTGACTTAACTTTGCACTATGTGTGATGCGATTTATTAAGTTATGCGAAATAACGTCTGTAACGTATGATTGCGACCCAGAATTAGCGTCTGAAAGTAATGCAGCAGAGATGCGAAAGCAATGTTATAAGGCTCGGTATGCAAGGAAGCGTTGGTTTTAAAGAAAAATTTGGCAGAGTGTTAAACACCAACATTCTGTGGCCTCAAAAGCCATACCACGCCTACAGCTTTAGATTTGAGCAGTTAAAAAAAATTCTAGTTTTTCAACAATTGCAGAGAATTAAAAATATGTTTGTAGTTTGTCTGCGAATCAAAATTTTCCTCCAGCACATTCTGCCATACCAGGTCTTCCCTGTGTAAATGACTGTGACAATATCTTTACTGCTGGCAGTTGCGAACAGGATCCATCAATACAGTAACATAGAATTATGATGGTAGCCTCAGAGTGGCAAACATAATAGATTTAGCTTTCCGAATGTTAACCAAGAGATAACGCTGACTTATTAGGTCTTCGACACGTAATCTCGTGAATCCATTTCTCCTTTGGAAGGAACTCTGGGAATAAATATATTCCCATCTGCCTCCACACAGCTTCGGTTACTGTGTTTTCCATGTACAACACCAAACGGGTAAACTAAACGCAATGTGAGGAATTGTAGTACAACTGACAACAGGAGGTTTTGAAATTCCTATCGTAGCCTTCTACAGATTAATAGAAATCTCTGTAACCCCTTTCTAAAGTTTGCTTGAGGGGGGAGGACCAAATAAATAATTAATTCAATGAAAATGCAGTTGAAAAATAAGGGAATATTGTATCGTCATTCCGACATGTCCAAGTGAAATTGTAAGAAACAGTTTCAAACGTTGTATCGAGGATTTCTTCCGCGAACAGAGGGAGTATAAACAATTACTCGGTGAATTCCTGTTTTTGTTGGACTGTGACTCATTTCGATTAGCTAGCGCTTACGCTGTATCAGAAGACGAAATATCTGCTTCGAAAATAGTACATTGTTTCACGGAGAATTATTTCGCAATACGTGTGATATGGTTAATTAAAAATGTTAACACTTTTTTCTGTAACTACGTAAAATCAGTCATTCTCGTTGCTTTGTGGTGGCTTGCTTAACAATTAATACGACAAGGTCGACAGCGCACTGAAATGCGGAATTATCTCCGTCATTTGTGCCGTCTTATCGTTGATGCCACACAAGAAAAAAAAAAGTTTGACACAATTATCACTTCTAATTCCGTCAAAGTGAATTAAGTTTCTACTAGATCCTCTATAATATTCCTCCACCACAGGGCTGCAATATGTAAAGGACCTTGAAAGATGCGTTGTAAACTATTGCCGGTTACGAAAATTATTCATCACTATAGAATAGGAATCTGATAATGTTGTTAAAAATGGTCACGGTATTTCTAACACTGCGTTTATCTTTCTGAGCGTTAACTAACAGCCACGGTGGAGTGGCAGAGCGCGCTAAGGCGCCTTGCTGCGGAGTGCTCGGTTGTTCGCCGTCGGAGGTTCGAATCCTCCCTCGGTCACGTGCGCGCGCGCGCGTGTGTGTGTGTGTGTGTGTGTGTGTGTGTGTGTGTGTGTGTGTGTGTGTGTGTGTTGCCCTTACCATAAGTTAGTTACAGCAGTTTGGCAGTATAGGGACTGAATAACCACAGCAGTTAAGTCCCTTATATATGCAAACATTCGAATTTGAACTAACAGACAACACTGACCTATTGTTATGGTGGCTTCTACACGTAATCTAGTGGACCGATTTCTCCTTTTGAAGGAAATGTGTGAATAAATAAACTTTCCGTTTCCTCCACACTGCCTCCCCTTTCTAAAGTTTGCTTGAGAGGAGGAGAAAAAGAATCGGATAAATAATCGATTAATCGAAAATGCAGTAGAAAAATACTGTGACGGAATTTTTTAAACTGTTGGCAGTTGCGAATAAAATCCATCAATAGAGAAACACAGTAATCTGGTAACTAAATAGTGCTAAAACTACTACGCTACATTTATCTTTTCGGTCTTTAACTAAAAAAAGATAACAATAACTTATCGATACGTAATCTCGTGAATCGATTTTTCCTTTGGAAAGAACTTTGTTAATAAATATTCCGGCATCTGCTTCCACACAGCTTCCAATACTGATTACGTGTTTTCCACGTGTATCTGGAAATGGGTAAACTAAACGCAATGTGAGAAATGCTTTTACTTCGTGACAACAGGAGGTTTCGAAATTCCATTTGTAGCTGGCTACAGATTAATGGAAATCTATCGATCTCCTCTCTAAAGTTTGCTTGAGGAGAGGAGAAACAGAGTCGGATAAAAATCGATTAATTGAAAATGCAGTAGAAAAGTACTGTGACGGAATTTTTTAAACTGTTGGCAGTTGCGAATAAAATCCAACAATACAGAAACACAGTAATCTGGCAAATTAATAGTGCCAAAACTACTACGCTACATTTATCTTTTCGGTCGTTAATTTAAAAAAGATAACACTAACTTATCGATCTCGTGAATCGATTTCTCCTTTGAAAGGAACTCTGTTAAATATTCCGGCATCTGCTTCAACACAGCTTCGAATACTGATTACGTGTTTTCCACGTGTATCTGGAAATGGGTAAACTAAACGCAATGTGAGAAATGCTTTTACTTCGTGACAACAGGAGGTTTCGAAATTCCATTTGTAGCTGGCTACACATTAATGGAAATCTATCGATCCCCTCTCTAAAGTTTGCTTGAGGGGAGGAGAAACAGAGTCGGATAAAAAATCGATTAATTGAATTTGCAGTAGAAAAATACCTGAATATTTTATCGAACTTCCGACATACCCAGCTGAAATAGTAAGAAACAGTTTCAATCTTTCTATCGTGGTTTCCTCCTGCTAACATACGCAAGAATTAACAATTACTCGATGAAATCCTTAAATCCTAATCGACTGTAACTCATTTAGATTACCACTTCCGCTGGATCAGAAGACGAAATATGTTTGGAAGGAAGTTCACTGTTTCCCGGAGATTTACATCGCAATACGTCTGATATGGTTAATTAATGTGTACGAAATATCTGTTTTGATAATAGTAAATTGTTTCACGGAGAATTACTTCGCAATACGTGTGATATGGTTAATTAAAAATGTTCAAATGTGTGTGACGTCTTATGCGACCAAACTTCCTGGTCATCAGTCGCTAGACGTACACACTAATCACTCGACTAACTTAAACTAACTTACGCTGAGGACAACACAAACATCCACGCCCGAGGATTCGAACTTCCGACCGCAGCGGCCGTGTAGACTGTGGCTGGCGCGCCGCAGACCGCTCGGCCAAGCCGGCCGGCTGATATGGTTAATTAATGTGTACGAAATAGCGTCTGTAATGTCCGACTTTTACACAGAACTAGCGTTTATGCTGTGTGACATCTGTAGCGGAAGCACGAAGGCAGTTTCAAATAGTATACTATGCAAGAAACGTTATTGAGAAAACTTTTGCAGTGACTAAATATTAACATTCTGTCGTCTGTAAACTTCATCACTATGAAAAATCACAGTTTTCAATGCCTGCAGGGAATTTGAAATTTTTCGTTAGTTCCTGCAGTTATTTAGCTTGAGATCTCTCGTTTCACAAGAATAATCGAGACATTCCTGCTTCACCATTGGGCAACATGTAACGTCATTTGAGATAAAGGAAGGAAAAGTTAGGCCAATTAATGCCGAGGCAGGGCAGAATTTTGTAAATCGGTTTTTCGTAAAGCACATTTTGCGGCAGTATGCTCTAATGATGAATTACGTTTCATATAATGTACGCAGCAGTCAACGTGAAAGTTAACAATACGTTGCTTCTTCGACCCAGAGAGACAATGAAAGCATTGTTCTTACATTTAACGTTCCTCCTCCATCCTACACCAAATTATCTACGAAAACGAATAACACTACTGGGACCTTTTATTAAACAAAAATATTACTCTTTTTGATTGCGGTTTACTTCTATACTTCTTTACTTACACAGCAGACGTTAATGTTAAGCAACTGGGAGGGAGGGTGGAAGTATTTTATTTATTTGTCAATTTTTTTTATGGAGCAAAACACATAGTATCTTTTGTTCGTATGTAGAGCGACAATAATACAGAGAGCGCCTGGCGCAAGAATGGCGACGCAAGGAAGTCGTTTTCACAGTTGCAACGGACGTTATGAAATAATGCAGTAAAGAGAAATGTGGTTTCGATCATATTTTAATGGAAAATTTAGCTTTCGAGACAGAGCCTAGAAGTGGTATATTTGGTGGAATAGATAAAACTTATTTTCCGTAGAAGGCCTCCGTCAAATAGGCGAGTTGCTGGTTTTCCATATCTTCTGTTGTATATCATTTCGAGAACTAGCGAATGTCCTTTCCTTTACTGATAGTATTTCCCTTTTAAGACAAATCGATTAAAAGTATGTTCATGTGATAGATGTGTGGGATATTTTGTACAAAATCCTACTCTTCATGTTGGGGCAGTGTTGACAAAATTCGTTGCAACAGCCAGACGTGAAAGGCGCGTTTAAAGGAGAGTGTGAACAGCGAACGTAATTACTGTTGCCGCCTCTGCACTTTGTTATTGCCTCATATACTCGTAAACTCACGAGACTGTCAATGGAGCAAATATTGACAGTAAATATATTTCATTTTCTCCACACAGCTTCCGTGAATACCTTTGCCATTATTCAGTCGTGGGCACGGAAACAAGTACGTAATGGCGACCGTGGGTTCATCCCCAGTAACAGTCAGTGTCAAGTACGCAGAACTGTGCGTTAACTGAATTCCTCTCATAACAAAACAGCTCATTTTAGCAGACTGTAGTCTGATGCTGTTGAAATCTATTACTGAATAAGGTTCTGGGAAGCAACGTGGTTCTCAAAGAACAATCCAGCTGTCACGATAGCTCAGTAATGGAAACAATTTGTCGTTAATTTCCTTAAAATACTCAAATACCGTTAATGGCGTCAAAATTGCAGCCACACAGTACGAAACTCGAGTTAGATTTGCCTTCGTACTGAATGTGCTGTCGACGTGACGTAAAACCCTAAACTTCCTTCCTTCCTTCTGTCTGCTGTAACCATTACTTTTAGACAGAAATAAATAGTTAGCTCTGGGAAAAATACGTTAGTATTCTGGTAGTTAACATATAGCGCCCTTCAGTCATGTTTTACATGTTCCGCTACAGATACCAGAATACACGTCTACAACAATGACTTGCATCTGAATTACGGCTGTTGTTCTTCCGTTGGGAGAATGCGCAGAAAATCGGCGAATTATTTCCATTTAAATTTCTGGAAACAAGGTCGCAGACATCGACACCTCGTGTAGCAGCAAGACGGCAGTGAGATGGTCCCGAGATAATACGGCGTACCGCATCGACCGAATATCGATATGATATTCTGATGTAACGCAGCGAGAATACAGGAAGTGTTTGCTGCAAGAATGTAGCCGCTAAAAAATTCCTTCACAGTAGGTTTCATCACAAAGTAATGAAGTGAGGAAATGTGTAATTATGACGTATTAAGATGACCAAATCAGCTTTTGTGATGGCTCGGAAATTTAACATATAGGTACATACACGTTATTTCTTACATTTGACGCATAGTGCAGCGTGTTAAAAGGTATTTCAGTATGGGAAGTCTTTCAATAACCACGCGATTCCTGCCGTTACATGAATTAACACATTTTTTTCTGTAACTACGTAAAATCAGTCGGTCTCGTTGCTTTGTGGTGGCTTGCTTAACAATTAATACGACAAGGACGACAGCGCACAGAAATGTGGAATTTTCTCCGTCATTTGCGCTGTCTTATCGTAGATGCAACACAAGAAGAAATAAAAGTTTGACACAATTCTCACTTCTAATGCCGTCCAAGTGAATTAAGTTTCTACTAGATCCTCTATAATATTCCTCCACCACATCGCTGCAATATGTAAAGGACCTTGAAAGATGCGTTGTTAACTATTGCCGGTTACGAAAATTATTCATTAGTACAGAATAGGAACCTGATAATGTTGTTAAAAATAGTCACGGTATTTCTAACACTGCGTTTATCTTTCTGAGCGTTAACTAACAGCCACGGTGGAGTGGCAGAGCGCGCTAAGGCGCCTTTCTGCGGAGTGCTCGGTTGTTCGCCGTCGGAGGTTCGAGTCCTTCCTCAGACATATGTGTGTGTGTTGCCCTTACCATAAGTTAGTTACAGCAGTTTGGCAGTCTAGGGAATGAATAACCACAGCAGTTAAGTCCCTTAGATTTGCAAACATTTGAATTTGAACTAACAGGCAACACTGACCTATTGTTATGGTGGTTTCTACACGTAATCTAGTGGACCGATTTCTCCTTTTGAAGGAAATGTGTGAATAAATAAACTTTCCTTTTCTTCCACACTGCTATTAACTATTATTCACATTCACGTCAAACAACAATTTGAGAGTCAGCCATACTGACCACGAATGTAGTCAACAACGTGAAAATGATGGCTAGCGATGTAGGTAACTGGGATAACACTGAAACTAATTTTAAGTGAGGCCTGTCTCGTTCACAGGCAAGAAACACGATGTTCTGATACTTTGGATCCGGAATTATGTACCGTGTTCTCTACATATTAATGTGTAGTAGCTTTGGCAAAACAGGTCAACACACATGTGTAGAATAAACAACGTTCAGAATACTTTATCTGTGAATTAAAGTTTTTCTCCATTTTCCGCCATAACAAATTGCAGTGTGTAAATGACTGTGACGGAATTTTTTAAACTGTTAGCAGTTGGGAATAAAATCCAACAATACAGAAACACAGTAATCTGGTAACTTAATAGTGACAAAACTACTACGCCACATTTATCTTTTAGGTCGTTAACTTAAAAAAGATAACACTAACTTATCGATACGTAATCTCGTGAATCTTTTTCTCCTTTGTAAGGAACTCTGTTAATAAATATTCGGGCATGTGCTTCTACACGGCTTCGAATACTGATTTGTGAGAAATGCTTTAACTTGGTGACAACAGGAGGTTTCGAAATTCCATTTGTAGCGGGCTACAGATTAATGGAAATATATCGATCTCCTCTCTAAAGTTTGCTTGAGGGGAGGAGAAACAGATACGGATAAAAAATCGATTAATTGAAAATGCAGTAGAAAAATACTGTGACGGAGTTTTTTAAACCGTTGGCAGTTGCGAATAAAATCCATCAATACAGAAACACAGTAATCTGGTAACTTAATAGTGCTAAAGCTACTACGCTACATTTATCTTTTCGGTCGTTAATTTAAAAAAGATAACACTAACTTATCGATACGTAATCTCGTGAATCAATTTCTCCTTTGGAAGGAACATTGTTAATAAATATTCCGGCATCTGCTTCTACACAGCTTCGAATACTGATTTGTGAAAAATGCTTTGACTTTGTGACAACAGGAGGTTTCGAAATTCCATTTGTAGCGGGCTACAGATTAATGGAAATATATCGATCCCCTCTCTAAAGTTTGCTTGAGGTGAGGAGAACCAGAGTCAGATAAAATCGATTAAATGACAATACAGTAGGAAAAAAACGGAATATTTTATCGTACTTCCGACATGCCCAGGTGAAATTGTAAGAAACAGTTTCAAACGTTGTAGCGAGGATTCCTGCTGCTAACAAACGCAAGAATTAACAATTACTCGATGAAATCAGTTTTTGTTGGACTGTGACTCATTTAGATTGCCAGTTACGCTGATTCAGAAGACGAAATATGTTTCGTAGGAAGTGCACTGTTTCCCGGAGATTTACTTCGCAATACGTCTGATATGGTTCATTAGTGTGTACTAAATAACGTCCGTAATATCCCACTTTTACTCAGAATCAGCGTTTAGTCTCTGTGACATTTGTTTAATCTAGCAGACTTACCACTCTAAAAGAGTATATTATACAGCAAAACTTTTGCAGTGACTACATATTAACATTGTGTCGTCTCTAAACTTGACCATTCGCCCAGTTTTTAGTTGGAGCACTACGAAAAATCCCGGTTTTCAATACCTGCAGAAAATTTTTAATTTGTTGTTGGTTTTTGGAGTTGTTTGGCTTGAGATCTCTCGTTTCAAACGTTTGGGCGAGACATCCCTGCTTCATCATTGGACAACATGTAACGTCATTTGAAATAAAGCAAGGAAAAGTTAGGCCAATTAATGTCAAGGCAGAACAGAATTTTGTAAATCGGTTTTTCGTAAAGCACATTTTGCAGCAGTATACTCGAGTGATGAATTACGTTATGTCACAGTTGACGCCGAAGTTAACAATACGTTGCTTGTTCGACTCAGAGAGACAGTGAAAGCGTTATTTTTACATTGAACGTTCCTCCTCCATTCTACACCAAGTTATCTGTCTTATTCTTTTTGATTGCGGTTTACTTCTTTAGACAGCAGACGTTAATGTTAAGCAACTGGGAGCGAAGGCTGGAGTTTTTTTTACTTATTTATTTTATTTTATTTAAATAGCGGAAAGCAACAAGTCCCCAACCGTTAGAGGAGATGCAGATCTTCAAAGCGAAAACGAGAAAAATAAAGTGCTTATCGAAAGAATATTTACACGTCTGAGCAAGTGTTTTATATGCTGGTCAGTCGGTAGCGAGTAGGTACCGTCATGAAGTAATTTATACGGCTGTAAAAAATGCTGAGTAACTCACAAATAAAGCGAAGGCCATGTTTTAGCGCAATTTTCTACTCAAATCAGATAGTGTACAACTCGCACAAGAAGATGGAGTCTTTCGTCGTAAACTTGATTCCGTATTCATATTTACAGCGGCAATAACACAGAGAGCGTCTGACGCAAGAATGACGTCGCGAGGAAGTCGTTTGACAGTTGCAACGGGCGTTATGAAATAATGAAGTAAAGAGAAATGTGGTTTCCATCATGTTTTCACGGGGAATTTACTTTTCGAGGCAGAGCGTAGTAATGAAAAATTTTGTCGTATACGTAAAACTTATTTTTCATAGAAGGAGAGTTGCTAAAAAATTGCAGCCGCACAGTACGACACACAAGCCAGACTTGCCCTCGCACTGAATAAGCTCCGAACCTCATACCGCAAACTGTGTCTCATCAAGTTCTTCTCTTTGAATGACGACCTGAAAGTGGTTTACAACTATTCGCCAGTTTCTCTGATTTTTCCGAATATACCGTACACGATATTTTTCCCTTTCTGTTTCTCATAAACAAAGCGGATAAGGCTGTTGACTGTTTGCCTGTTTGCTATTGTTCATCTTTTTTTTATCTTTCTGCTGTATGCTAAATAACTACAACGATTATTTTTAGCGTCTCTACTTGCAATGCTTAGCACGGAGAATATTAACGCACAAATGGACACAAATATATAGTTCGCTCTGGTAAAATGATGTGGGTGTTTTGTTAATTAATATATAGGGCTCATCAGTCATGTTTCACATTTTCTGCCACGTCAGACACCACAGAAACGAGAATACACGTCGACAATAATAACTTTCGCCAGTGCCACGGTTATTGGCTATTCTTCTACCGTTGGCAGAATGCACAGCAAGTTGGCGAATTATTTGGATGTCAACTTGCGGAAACAGGGTCGCAGACATCGACACCTCGTGTAGCAGCAAGACGGCAGAGAGATGGTCCCGAGATAATACGACGTACCGCTTCGTCCACATCTTGAGGAAGTGTCTGCTGCAAGAATGTAGCCGCTAAAAAATTCCTTCACAGTTGGTTTGGCGGCACTTTATTATTTTCCCTCCACTTTGACTTCTCGTGTAACTCATGCTGTTTAATCACAAAATAATGAAGTGAATTATGACGTATTAAGATGACCAAATCAGCTTTTGTGATGGCTCGGAAATTTAACATATAGGTACATACATGTTATTTCTTACATTTGACGCATAGTGCAGCGTGTTAAAAGGTATTTTAGTATGGGAATCTTTCAATAACCATGCGATTCCTGCGGTTACATGTATTAACACTTTTTTTTTGTAACTACGTAAAATCAGTCAGTCTCGTTGCTTTCTGGTAGCTTGTTTAACAATTAATGCGACAGCGCACAGAAATGCGGAATTCTCTCCGTCATTTGTGCCGTCTTATCGTTGATGCCACACAAGAAGAAATAAAAAATAAAAGTTTCACACAATTCTCACTTCTAATGCCGTCAAAGTGAATTAAGTTTCTACTAGATCCTCTATAATATTCCTCCACCACAGGGCTGCAATATGTAATGGACCTTGAAAGATGCGTTGTAAACTATTGCCGGTTACGAAAATTATTCATCAGTATAGAATAGGAATCTGATAATGTTGTTAAAATGGTCACGGTATTTCTAACACTGCGTTTATCTTTCTGAGCGTTAACTAACAGCCACGGTGGAGTGGCAGAGCGCGCTAAGGCGCCTTGCTGCGGAGTGCTCGGTTGTTCGCCGTCGGAGGTTCGAATTCTCCCTCGGTCACGTGCGTGCGTGTGCGTGTGTGCGTGTGTGTGTGTGTGTGTGTGTGTGTGTGTGTGTGTGTTGCCCTTACCAGTTATTTACAGCAGTTTAGCAGTATAGGGACTGAATAACCACAGCAGTTAAGTCCCTTATATTTGCAAACATTCGAATTTAAACTAACAGACAACACTGACCTATTGTTATGGTGGCTTCTACACGTAATCTAGTGGACCGATTTCTCCTTTTGAAGGAAATGTGTGAATAAATAAACTTTCCGTTTCCTCCACACTGCCTCCCCTTTCTAAAGTTTGCTTGAGAGGAGGAGAAAAAGAGTCGGATAAATAATCGATTAATCGAAAATGCAGTAGAAAAATACTGTGACGGAATTTTTTAAACTGTTGGCAGTTGCGAATAAAATCCATCAATAGAAAAACACAGTAATCTGCTAACTTAATAGTGATAAAACTACTACGCTACATTTATCTTTTCGGTCTTTAACTTAAAAAAAGATAACAATAACTTATCGATACGTAATCTCGTGAATCGATTTTTCCTTTGGAAGGAACTCTGTTAATAAATATTCCGGCATCTGCTTCCACACAGCTTCGAATACTGATTACGTGTTTTCCACGTGTATCTGGAAATGGGTAAAATAACGAAATGTGAGAAATGCTTTTACTTCGTGACAACAGGAGGTTTCGAAATTCCATTTGTAGCTGGCTACAGATTAATGGAAATCTATCGATCTCCACCTAAAGTTTGCTTGAGGGGAGGAGAAACAGAGTCGGATAAAAAATCGATTAATTGAATTTGCAGTAGAAAAATACCTGAATATTTTATCGAACTTCCGACATGCCCAGCTGAAATAGTAAGAAACAGTTTCAATCTTTCTATCGTGGTTTCCTCCTGCTAACATATGCAAGAATTAACAATTACTCGATGAAATCCTTAAATCCTGATCGACTGTGACTCATTTAGATTACCACTTCCGCTGGATAAGAAGACGAAATATGTTTGGAAGGAAGTTCACTGTTTCCCGGAGATTTACTTCGCAATAAGTCTGATATGGTTAATTAATGTGTACGAAATATCTGTTTTGATAATAGTAAATTGTTTCACGGAGAATTACTTCGCAATACGTGTGATATGGTTAATTAAAAATGTTCAAATGTGTGTGAAATTTATGCGACCAAAATTCCTGGTCATCAGTCGCTAGACTTACACACTAATCACTTGACTAACTTAAACTAACTTACGCTAAGGACAACACAAACATCCACGCCCGAGGATTCGAACCCCCGACCGCAGCGGCCGTGTAGACTGTGGCTGGCGCGCCGCAGACCGCTCGGCCAAGCCGGCCGGCTGATATGGTTAATTAATGTGTACGAAATAGCGTCTGTAATGTCCGACTTTTACACAGAACTAGCGTTTATGCTGTGTGACATCTGTAGCGGAAGCACGAAGGCAGTTTCAAATAGTATACTATGCAAGAAACGTTATTGAGAAAACTTTTGCAGTGACTAAATATTAACATTCTGTCGTCTGTAAACTTCATCACTATGAAAAATCACAGTTTTCAATGCCTGCAGGGAATTTGAAATTTTTCGTTAGTTCCTGCAGTTATTTAGCTTGAGATCTCTCGTTTCACAAGAATAATCGAGACATTCCTGCTTTATCATTGGGCAACATGTAACGTCATTTGAGATAAAGGAAGGAAACGTTAGGCCAATTAATGCCGAGGCAGGGCAGAATTTTGTAAATCGGTTTTTCGTAAAGCACATTTTGCGGCAGTATGCTCTAATGATGAATTACGTTTGATATAATGTACGCAGCAGTCAACGTGAAAGTTAACAATACGTTGCTTCTTCGACCCATAGAGACAATGAAAGCATTGTTTTTACATTTAACGTTCCTCCTCCATTCTAGACCAAGTTATCTACGAAAACGAATAACAATACTCGGACCTTTTATTAAACAAAAATATTACTCTTTTTGATTGCGGTTTACTTCTTTACTTCTTTACTTACACAGCAGACGTTAATGTTAAGCAACTGGGAGGGAGGGTGGAAGTATTTCATTTATTTGTCTATTTTTTTATGGAGCAAAACACATAGTATCTTTTATTCGTATTTAGAGCGACAATAATACAGAGAGCGCCTGGCGCAAGAATGGCGACGCAAGGAAGTCGTTTTCACAGTTGCAACGGACGTTATGAAATAATGCAGTAAAGAGAAATGTGGTTTCGATCATATTTTAATGGAAAATTTAGCTTTCGAGACAGAGCCTAGAAGTGGTATATTTGGTGGAATAGATAAAACTTATTTTCCGTAGAAGGCCTCCGTCAAATAGGCGAGTTGCTGGTTTTCCATATCTTCTGTTGTGTATCATTTCGAGAACTAGCGAATGTCCTTTCCTTTACTGATAGTATTTCCCTTTTAAGACATATCGATTAAAAGTATGTTCATGTGATAGATGTGTGGGATATTTTGTACAAAATCCTACTCTTCATGTTGGGGCAGTGTTGACAAAATTCGTTGCAACAGCCAGACGTGAAAGGCGCGTTTAAAGGAGAGTGTGAACAGCGAACGTAATTACTGTTGCCGCCTCTGCACTTTGTTATTGCCTCATATACTCGTAAACTCACGAGACTGTCAATGGAGCAAATATTGACAGTAAATGTATTTCATTTTCTCCACACAGCTTCCGTGAATACCTTTGCCATTATTCAGTCGTGGGCACGGAAACAAGTACGTAATGGCGACCGTGGGTTCATCCCCAGTAACAGTCAGTGTCAAGTACGCAGAACTGTGCGTTAACTGAATTCCTCTCATAACAAAACAGCTCATTTTAGCAGACTGTAGTCTGATGCTGTTGAAATCTATTACTGAATAAGGTTCTGGGAAGCAACGTGGTTCTCAAAGAACAATCCAGCTGTCACGATAGCTCAGTAATGGAAACAATTTGTCGTTAATTTCCTTAAAATACTCAAATACCGTTAATGGCGTCAAAATTGCAGCCACACAGTACGAAACTCGAGTTAGATTTGCCTTCGTACTGAATGTGCTGTCGACGTGACGTAAAACCCTAAACTTCCTTCCTTCCTTCTGTCTGCTGTAACCATTACTTTTAGACAGAAATAAATAGTTAGCTCTGGGAAAAATACGTTAGTATTCTGGTAGTTAACATATAGCGCCCTTCAGTCATGTTTTACATGTTCCGCTACAGATACCAGAATACACGTCTACAACAATGACTTGCATCTGAATTACGGCTGTTGTTCTTCCGTTGGGAGAATGCGCAGAAAATCGGCGAATTATTTCCATTTAAATTTCTGGAAACAAGGTCGCAGACATCGACACCTCGTGTAGCAGCAAGACGGCAGTGAGATGGTCCCGAGATAATACGGCGTACCGCATCGACCGAATATCGATATGATATTCTGATGTAACGCAGCGAGAATACAGGAAGTGTTTGCTGCAAGAATGTAGCCGCTAAAAAATTCCTTCACAGTTGGTTTGGCGGCACTTTATTATTTTCCCTCCATTTTGACTGCTGGTGTAACTCATGCTGTTTCATCACAAAGTAATGAAGTGAGGAAATGTGTAATTATGACGTATTAAGATGACCAAATCAGCTTTTGTGATGGCTCGGAAATTTAACATATAGGTACATACACGTTATTTCTTACATTTGACGCATAGTGCAGCGTGTTAAAAGGTATTTCAGTATGGGAAGTCTTTCAATAACCATGCGATTCCTGCGGTTACGTGAATTAACACATTTTTTCTGTAACTACGTAAAATCAGTCAGTCTCGTTGCTTTGTGGTGGCTTGCTTAACAATTAATACGACAAGGACGACAGCGCACAGAAATGTGGAATTTTCTCCGTCATTTGCGCTGTCTTATCGTAGATGCAACACAAGAAGAAATAAAAGTTTGACACAATTCTCACTTCTAATGCCGTCCAAGTGAATTAAGTTTCTACTAGATCCTCTATAATATTCCTCCACCACAGCGCTGCAATATGTAAAGGACCTTGAAAGATGCGTTGTAAACTATTGCCGGTTACGAAAATTATTCATCAGTACAGAATAGGAACCTGATAATGTTGTTAAAAATAGTCACGGTATTTCTAACACTGCGTTTATCTTTCTGAGCGTTAACTAACAGCCACGGTGGAGTGGCAGAGCGCGCTAAGGCGCCTTTCTGCGGAGTGCTCGGTTGTTCGCCGTCGGAGGTTCGAGTCCTTCCTCAGACATATGTGTGTGTGTTGCCCTTACCATAAGTTAGTTACAGCAGTTTGGCAGTCTAGGGAATGAATAACCAAGGCAGTTAAGTCCCTTAGATTTGCAAACATTTGAATTTGAACTAACAGACAACACTGACCTATTGTTATGGTGGTTTCTACACGTAATCTAGTGGACCGATTTCTCCTTTTGAAGGAAATGTGTGAATAAATAAACTTTCCTTTTCTTCCACACTGCTATTAACTATTATTCACATTCACGTCAAACAACAATTTGAGAGTCAGCCATACTGACCACGATTGTAGTCAACAACGTGAAAATGATGGCTAGCGATGTAGGTAACTGGGATAACACTGAAACTAATTTTAAGTTAGGCCTGTCTCGTTCACAGGCAAGAAACACGATGTTCTGATACTTTGGATCCGGAATTATGTACCGTGTTCTCTACATATTAATGTGTAGTAGCTTTGGCAAAACAGGTCAACACACATGTGTAGAATAAACAACGTTCAGAATACTTTATCTGTGAATTAAAGTTTTTCTCCATTTTCCGCCATAACAAATTGCAGTGTGTAAATGACTGTGACGTAATTTTTTAAACTGTTAGCAGTTGGGAATAAAATCCAACAATACAGAAACACAGTAATCTGGTAACTTAATAGTGACAAAACTACTACGCCACATTTATCTTTTAGGTCATTAACTTAAAAAAGATAACACTAACTTATCGATACGTAATCTCGTGAATCGATTTCTCCTTTGGAAGGAACTCTGTTAATAAATATTCGGGCATGTGCTTCTACACTGCTTCGAATACTGATTTGTGAGAAATGCTTTAACTTGGTGACAACAGGAGGTTTCGAAATTCCATTTGTAGCGGGCTACAGATTAATGGAAATACATCGATCTCCTCTCTAAAGTTTGCTTGAGGGGAGGAGAAACAGAGACGGATAAAAAATCGATTAATTGAAAATGAAGTAGAAAAATACTGCGACGGAATTTTTTAAACCGTTGGCAGTTGCGAATAAAATCCATCAATACAGAAACACAGTAATCTGGTAACTTAATAGTGCTAAAGCTACTACGCTACATTTATCTTTTCGGTCGTTAATTTAAAAAAGATAACACTAACTTATCGATACGTAATCTCGTGAATCGATTTCTCCTTTGGAAGGAACTCTGTTAATAAATATTCGGGCATGTGCTTCTACACAGCTTCGAATACTGATTTGTGAGAAATGCTTTTATTTGGTGACAACAGGAGGTTTCGAAATTCCATTTGTAGCGGGCTACAGATTAATGGAAATATATCGATCTCCTCTCTAAAGTTTGCTTGAGGGAAGGAGAAACAGAGTCGGATAAAAAATCGATTAATTGAAAATGCAGTAGAAAAATACTGTGACGGAATTTTTTAAACCATTGGCAGTTGCGAATAAAATCCATCAATACAGTAACACAGTAATCTGGCAAATTAATAGTGCCGAAACTACTACGCTACATTAATCCATTCCACATTAATTTAAAAAAGACAACACTAACTTATCGATACGTAATCTCGTGAATCGATTTCGCCTTTGGAAGGAACTCTGATAATAAATATTCGGGCATGTGCTTCTACACAGCTTCGAATACTGATTTGTGAGAAATGCTTTTATTTGGTGACAACAGGAGGTTTCGAAATTCCATTTGTAGCGGGCTACAGATTAATGGAAATATATCGATCTCCTCTCTAAAGTTTGCTTGAGGGAAGGAGAAACAGAGTCGGATAAAAAATCGATTAATTGAAAATGCAGTAGAAAAATACTGTGACGGAATTTTTTAAACCATTGGCAGTTGCGAATAAAATCCATCAATACAGTAACACAGTAATCTGGCAAATTAATAGTGCCGAAACTACTACGCTACATTAATCTTTTCTACATTAATTTAAAAAAGACAACACTAACTTATCGATACGTAATCTCGTGAATCGATTTCGCCTTTGGAAGGAACTCTGATAATAAATATTCGGGCATGTGCTTCTACACAGCTTCGAATACTGATTTGTGAGAAATGCTTTTACTTGGTGACAACAGGAGGTTTCGAAATTCCATTTGTAGCGGGCTACAGATTAATGGAAATATATCGAACTCCTCTCTAAAGTTTGCTTGAGGGGAGGAGAAACAGAGTCGGATAAAAAATCGATTAATTGAAAATGCAGTAGAAAAATACTGTGACGGAATTTTTTAAACCGTTGGCAGTTGCGAATAAAATCCATCAATACAGTAACACAGTAATCTGGCAAATTAATAGTGCCGAAACTACTACGCTACATTAATCTTTTCTACATTAATTTAAAAAAGACAACACTAACTTATCGATACGTAATCTCGTGAATCGATTTCGCCTTTGGAAGGAACTATGTTAATAAATATTCCGGCATCTGCTTCCACATAGCTTCGAATACTGTTTACGTGTTTTTCATGTGTAACAGGAAATGGGTAAACTAAACGCAATGTGAGAAATGCTTTTACTTAGTGACAACAGAAGGTTTCGAAATTCCATTTTTAGCTGGCTACACATTAATGGAAATCTATCGATCTCCACCTAAAGTTTACTTGAGGGGAGGAGAAACAGAGATGGATAAAAAATCGATTAATTGAAATTGCGGTAGACAAATACTGTGACGGAATTTTTGAAGCTGTTGGCAGTTGCGAATAAAATCCATCAATACAGAAACACAGTAATCTGGTAACTTAATAGTGCTAAAACTACAACGCTACATTTATCTTTTCGGTCGCTAACTTATAAAGATAACAATAACTTATCGATACGTAATCTCGTGAATCGATTTCTCCTTTGGAAGTAACTATGTTAATAAATATTCCGGCATGTGCTTCTACACAGCCTCGAATACTGATTTGTGAGAAATGCTTTTACTTGGTGACAATAGGAGGTTTCGAAATTCCATTTGTAGCTGGCTACAGATTAACGGAAATCTATCGATCTCCTCTCTAAAGTTTGCTTGAGGGGAAGAGAAACAGAGTCGGAGAAAAAATCGATTAATTGAAAATGCAGTAGAAAAACAAACCTGAATATTTTATCGTACTTCCGACATGCCCAGCTGAAATTGTAAGAAACAGTTTCAAACTTTGTATCGTGGATTCCTCCTGCTAACAAACGCAAGAATTAACAATTACTCGATGAACTCCTGTTTTTGTTGGACTGTGACTCACTTAGATTACCATTTCCGCTGGATTAGCAGACGAAATATGTTTCGAAGAAAGTTCACGTGTTTCCCGGAGATTTACTTCGCAATATGTCTGATATGGTTAATTAATGTGTACGAAATATCTGTTTCGAAAGTAGTACATTGTTTCACAGAGAATTACTTCGCAATACGTGTGATATGGTTAATTAAAACGTGTTCAACTTACGCTAAGGACAACACAAACATCCACGCCCGAGGGAGGATTCGAACCCCCGACCGCGCCGCAGACCGCTCGGCCAAAGCGGCCGGCTGATAAGGTTAATTAATGTGTACGAAATAGCGTCTGTAATGTCCGATTTTTAAACAGAATTAGCGTTTATGCTGTGTGACATCTGTAGCGGAAGCACCAAGGCAGCTTCAAATAGTATACTATGCAACAAATGTTGGTTATTGACAAAACTTTTGCAGTGACTAAATATTAGCATTCTGTCGTCTCTGAACTGCATCAATCGCTCTGTTGAGCACTAAGATAAATCCGTTTTCAATACCTGCAGGAAATTTGAAATTTTTCGTTAGTTCGTGCAGTTATTTAGCTCGAGATCTCTCGTTTCACAAGAATGGTCGAGACATTCCTGCTTCACCATTGGGCAACATGTAACGTCATTTGAGATAAAGGAAGGAAAAGTTAGGCCAATTAATGCCGAGGCAGGGCAGAACTTTGTAAATCGGTTTTTCGAAAAGCACATTTTGCGGCAGTATGCTCGAATGATTAATTAAGTTTCATATAATGTACGCAGCAGTCAACGTGAAAGTTAACAATACGTTGCTTCTTCGACCCAGAGAGACAATGCAAGCATTATTTTTACATTTAACGTTCCTCCTCCATTCTACACCAAGTTATCTACGAAAACGAATAACAATACTCGGACCTATTATTAAACAAAAATATTACTCTTTTTGATTACGGTTTACTTCTTTACACAGCAGACGTTAATGTTAAGCAACTGGGAGGGAGGGCGGAAGTATGTTATTTATTTGTCTATTTTTTTTAATGGAACAAAACACATAGTTTCCGTTACTCATATTTAGAGCGGCAATAATACAGAGAGCTTCTGGCGCAAGAATGGCGTCGCGAGGAAGGCGTTAGACAGTTGCAACGGACGTCTTGGCCGAGAGCAGATTTCGCCCCATATTTTGAATTGCTGGTGCATGTCAGGAAGACGAATTATAGAATAATAAAGTAAAAAATGTAGCTTCCGAGACAGAGCGTATAAGTCACAGCGTTAGCGGAATACATAAAACGTATTTGCCGCTATAAATAGGCGATTTGCTGGATTTCCGTATCTTTTGTTGTGTATCATTTCGAGAAGTAGCGGCTGCCCTTTCCTTTACTCGAAGTATTTCCCTTTAAAGATATTTCAGGTGTAAAGTATGCTCTCGTGATAAATGTGCGGTACAGTCTGTACAAAGGCCTATCCTCGCGGTTGGGAGAATGTTGACAGAATTGTGTGCAACAGTCAAACGTGAAAGTCGCGTTTAAAGGAGAGTGTGAACAGCCTTGTTGTTTACCGTCACACTGGTGGCGTAAATACACACTTGTTTCCGCGTGTTCACAGTTTTTTGCCTCATATTTAAGAGACTCTGTTCGTCGTGGGAACCAAATATTGACAGTAAAAAGATTCAGTTTTCTTCCACACAGCTTCCGTTACTGCTTTCGCCATTATTCAGTTGTAAAGACGAAAACAAGCAATGCTAATTGCGGGCCCATCCCCAGTAACAGTCGGTGGCAACATTGCAGAATTATGCATTATTTTGTTCCCCCTCGAAAGAAAACTGCAGAGGGTTTCGCCGAATCAAGTTTCTTAAAATGCTGGAATAGCGTTAATGCCGCCTAAATTGCAGCCACGCAGTACGACCCTCGAGTTAGATTCGCCTTCGTACTGAGTGTGATTCCAGCTCCGTGCCTTAAACTATATCTGACCCTGTATGCTGTTCGGTAAATAACTGCAACGGCTATTTTTAGACAGAATTAAATAGTAAACTCTGGGAAAAAGTCGCGGGTGTTGTGGTAATCAAAGAATGGCGTCCATCAGTCGTGTGTCACATTTTCTTCTATATGAGGCGCCACAGATAGAAGAATGCGCGTCTACAACAATGCCTTTTATCGCTGCAGCGGCTGTTGTTCTTCCGTTGGGACAATGCCCAGGAAATCGCCGAATTATTTCAGCCTGGGGAAACAGTGACACAGACGTCGACACCTCGTGTAGCAGCACGATGGCAGTAAAATGGTCGCGAAAATTACGACGTACCGCTTCGTCCGAATCTCGGTTTGCTATTCGATTGCAGCGCCACAAGAATACAGTCGCTTTGGCGGCACTTAATAATTGTCCCCGCGTTTTCATCGTCGGTGTGCCTCTTGCAGTCTAATCGGAAACAACTGAAGTGAGGACATGTGTAATGACGATGTGTTAAGTTGGCCAAGTTAGCTGTCTAGGTGGCTGGTCAGTTAAAAATAAAATTGACACCTACGTTGTTCCTGGAATCGGACGCACAAGACAGCGTTCTAACTCGAGTTCAAATTTGGTAACCCTATAGATATCGACCCGATCGCTAGCGGTACCTGTAGTGTAATACCTACTGTTGCAGCTACTGAGAATCAGACAATGCGATTGCTTACTGGCGACTTGCTCAGTAATAATGTCCGCCACTGTGAGTGGTCGGCACAACACTTGATGCGACTAAAAGACCTGTGCAAAGCGAGCATCTGTCACTCATACACGAAGAAAAAACAAAATTTGATATAATTCTCAAATCACTGCTGTCTGCGTAAAGTACATTTTTACTCCAGTGTAAACGTCCATCACGACTCTGGCGTATTCAAAAGTCCTCGACACATATTTCGTAAACTGTTGCCAGTCACGATCAGTACAGGAAACAGCCACGCGGAAACTCAATATTGTCAATAATGAGCACGTTATTTTTAACACTGCATTCAGCTTTCCGGGCGCTAACTGACAGACAACACCTATTGTTATTATTTCTTGGCGTATTCAAAAGTCCTCGACACATAATGTCGTGAATCGATGTCTTCTTTCGAAGGGAATCTGCGAATAAATAAACTGTCGTTTCCTGCCACAGGGCTTCGGTAATTGCACACGTTTTCATGTGAAACAGGAAACAGTAATAGCGATTCCATTGTCACTCCTACACACTACGGACTGTCATTGTCAACAAGGTGAAAATTATGTCTTGCGAATTACGTAATTGCGACGATACTAAAAACTTATCTTTAGTTATTCGTGTATCCTACACAGGGAACAATTTTTCATTCTTTGCATCCAAAATTTTGTAGCTTGTTCTGTACGGGAAACCGTTTCTCACTTCCACTACCGACGTTATGAGTACAAAACTGGCGATCACACGACTAAGTAACGTTCTGAATACTCGACATTTCCACGAAAACTCCAACTGAGTCGAAACTACATTCTTAATCCTGTACGTGAGATTCGCGACTATTGTGTCAATAACAAACGATTCTGTACGACCGCCTTAGGCACAGAAAGCTAGTGTGGCTGTAGCGACTCACAAATCATCGAGCCACGCATTGCACAGAATTATTAGCGACTAGTGGGTGCCTGGCATTTAGTGTGATACCAGCGTTTATGTCGACCTATTCTTTCACGTCCAGCAACAATTTCTTCCCAGCGATGCACGATGTGTGGAGAAAAAGAATGCATTTATTTTCCGGATTTCTCTTGACGGTATTCCATTTTTTTTTTAATCCGACGAACAGAACGAATGATAACAAAGTTTACAGTATCACCTGTTTCGGGTCTATCCGGAAACCGAACGCAATGTGCCAAATAGTTTCACTTCCTGACAACACGAAGTTGCGAAATTCCGTTCGTAGACGGCTACAGTTTAACAGAAAGCTGTCCAGCGCCTCTCTGCACTTGGCTCGAGAGCAGCAGAAGCGCAGCCGAATGGAAAACCCAGTTCAATGGAAATGCGGCAAATATGGAGACGCTACAGCCGGCCGCGAAAACGAAGACAGCGCGACGTCTGTTCTGTTTTGGAAAACTCTGGACAGGCGCCACGAATCACACTTCGGGCCACTGAGTAGTTCGCTCTCGTCACAACATGGGCCGAAAAATTCCCTCGCACTTGGTGAGTGCGCAAGATGTAACAACGTTTCAGATTAAGGAAGAGATTGGTGGTCAAATGACGAAGCAGAAGCGAAATGTTTAAAAGCACAATATACGGTGTCATGCGCGAGAAATAAAGTACGTTTACAATTATCTGTGCCACTGTCAATGTCAACATTAACAGGCCGTTCCTTCTTCCGCCCAGAGAGACAGCGAAATAATTATTTTTACTTTTAACATTCTTCCATTCTACAGCAACAGTTATCTAAGGAAAACTATAACAATACCCGCGCCTATTATTAAATAAAAGAGCCGCTGACTGTTTAGGTGGATCCACAGAGAAATTACCGTTTCGATTGCCACTCAAGACAGTGGTTTAGCACAAGACAGTGGTTTAGCACAAGACAGTGGCTTAGCACAAGACAGTGGTTTAGCACAAGACAGTAGTTTCGCACAAGACAGTGGTTTCGTACAAGAGAGTGCTTGCACACAAGACAGTGGTTTCGTACAAGACAGTGGTTGCACACAAGACAGTGGTTGCACACAAGACAGTGGTTGCACACAAGACAATGGTTTCGCACAAGACAGTGGTTTCGCACAAGACAGTGGTTTCGCACAAGACAGTGGTTTCGCACAAGACAGTGGTTTCGCACAAGACAGTGGTTTCGCACAAGACAGTGGTTTCGCACAAGACAGTGGTTTCGCACAAGACAGTGGTTTCGCACAAGACAGTGGTTTCGCACAAGACAGTGGTTTCGCACAAGACAGTGCATTGGCACAAGACAGTGGTTTCGCACAAGGCAGTGGTTTCGCACAAGACAGTGGTTCTGCACAAGACAGTGGTTTCGCACAAGACAGTGGTTTCGCACAAGACAGTGGTTTCGCACAAGACAGTGGTTTCGCACAAGACAGTGGTTTCGCACAAGACAGTGGTTTCGCTCAGGACAGTGGTTTCGCACAGGACAGTGGTTTCGCACAGGACAGTGGTTTCGCACAAGACAGTGATTTCGCACAAGACAGTGATTTCGCACAAGACAGTGATTTCGCACAAGGCAGTGGTTTCGCACCAGAGAGTGGTTCCGCACAAGACAGTGATTTCGCACTAGAGAGTGGTTTCGGAAAAGACAGTCGTAGCACACACGACAGTGGTTTCCCACAAGACAGTGGTTTAGCACAAGACAGTGGTTTCGCACAAGACTGTGGTTTCGCACAAGACAGTGGTTTCGCACAAGACAGTGGTTTCGCACAAGGCAGTGGTTTCGCACGAGACAGTGGTTTAGCACAAGACAGTGGTTTCGCACAAGACAGTGGTTTCGCACAAGACATTGCTCGCACACAAGACAGTGGTTTCGCACAAAACAGTGGTTTCGCTTAAGACAGTGGTTGCACACCAGACATTGGTTTCGCACAAGACAGTGTTTTCGCACAAGACAGTGGTTTCGCACAAGACAGTGGTTTCGCACAAGACAGTGGTTTCGCACAAGGCAGTGGATTCGCACAAGACAGTGGTTTCGAACAAGACAGTGGCTTCGCACAAGGCAGTGGTTTTGCACAAGGCAGTGGTTTCGCACAAGGCAGTGGTTTCGCACAAGGCAGTGGTTCCGCACAAGACAGTAGTGTCACACACGACAGTGGTTTTGCACAGGACAGTGGTTTCGCACAGGACAGTGGTTTCGCACAGGACAGTGGTTTCTCACAAGACAGTTGTTTCGCAAAGGACAGTGGTTTCGCAAAGGACAGTGGTTTCGCACAGGACTGTGGATTCGCACAGGACACTGGTTTCGCACAAGACAGTGGTTTCGCACAAGACAGTGGTTCCGCACAAGACAGTAGTGTCACACACGACAGTGGTTTCGCACAGGACAGTGGTTTTGCACAGGACAGTGGTTTCGCAAAGGACAGTGGTTTCGGAAAAGACAGTGGTTTCACACTGGACAGTGGTTTCGCACAATACAGTGGTTTCGCAAAGGACAGTTGTTTCACAAAGGACAGTGGTTTCGCAAAGGACAGTGGTTTCGCAAAGGACAGTGGTTTCGCACAGGACAGTGGTTTCGCACAGGACAGTGGTTTCGCACAAGAGAGTGGTTTCGCACAAGGCAATGGTTTCGCCTAAGAGAGTGGTTTCGCACAAGAGAGTGGTTTAGCACAAGACAGTGGTTTCGCACCAGAAAGTGGTTTCGCACAAGACAGTGCATTTGCACAAGGCAGTGGTTTCGCACAAGGCAGTGATTTTGCACAAAACAGTGGTTTCGCACAAGACAGTGGTTTCGCACAAGGCAGTGGTTTCGCACAAGGCAGTGGTTGCACACAAGACAGTGGTTTCGCACAAGACAGTGGTTTCGCACAAGACCATGGTTTCACCACCTCTCTACCACCCCCACCCCTCTTCTTCCCCACCCCTCTTCTTCCCCACCCCTCTACAACCCTACCCCTATTCCACCCCAACCTTTGTACCCCCCACCCCTTTACCACTCCCACCCCTCCACCCCCTACCCCTGTACCCCCCACACCTCTACCACCTCCACCACTCTACCACACTCACCACTCTCAGATCCCACCGCTCTACCCCCACCCCTCTCTAATCCCACTTCTCTACCACCCCCACCCCTCTACCACCCCCACCCCTCTTCTACCCCACGACTTTACCACCCCCCACCCCTCTTCTACTCCACCCCTCTTCCACCCCCACGTTTGTACCACCCCCATCCCTCTACCACTCCCACCCCTCCACCCCCTACCCCTCTACCCCCCACACCTCTACCACCCCCACCACTCTACCACACCCACCACTCTCCGATCCCACACCTCTACCCTCCACCCCTCTCTAATCCCAACCCTCTACAACCCCCACCCCTCTATCCCCCCACCCCTCTACCCTCCACCCCTCTCTAATCCCACCTCTCTACAACCCCCACCCCTCTACCCCCCACCTCTCTACCTTCCACCTCTCTCACCCCCCACCCCTCTACCCCCCACCTCTCTCAGATCAAACCCCTCTACCACCCCTACCCCTCTACATCCCACCCGTCTACCACCTCCACCCCTCTACCATCGCCTCCACTCTACCACCCCCACCACTCACTGATCCCACCCCTCTACCCTCCGCCCCTCGCTAATCCCACCCCTCTACAACCCCCACCCCTCTACCACCCCCACCCCTATACCACCCCCACCCCTCTTCTTCCCCACCCCTCTACTACCCTACACCTCTTCCACCCCCACCTTCGTACCACCCCCACCCCTCTACCACTCCCACCCCCACCCCTCTACCCCCCACACCACTACCACCACCACCACTCTACCACACCCACCACTCTCCGATCCCACCCCTCTACCCCCACCCCTCTACCACCCCTCACCCCTCTACCACCCCACCCCTCTACCACCCCCACCCCTCGTCTACCCCACCCCTCTTCCACCCCCACATTTTTACCACCCCCATCCCTCTACCACTCCCACCCCTCCACCCCCTACCCCTCTACCCCCCACCGCTCTACAACCCCCACCACTCTACCACCCCCACCCCTCTCCTATCCCACCCCTCTACCCTCCACCCCTCTCTAATCACACCCCTCTACAACCCCCTCCCCTCTAACCCCCACCCCTCTACCACCCCCACCCCTCTACCACCTTCACCCCTCTAACACCCCACGCTTCTACCCCCAACCCTCTTCGTTTCCACCCCTCTACCACCCCCACCCCTCTACTACCCCCCTCTGCACTATTACCCATACCCCTCTCCTACCCCCACGCCTATACCACCCCACCCCTCTACCACCCCCATCCCTCTACCACCCCCACAAGTCTACCACCACAACCCTTGTACCATGCTCTACAACCACACCAGTTTACCACCCCCACCCTTCCTCGATTCCAACCCACTATCGCTACCCCTATACCATCCCCACCCCTCTACCACCCCTATCAGTCCACCACCCCTACCCCTCTTCCTCCCCCATTTGTTTTCCACCCATACCAGTCAACCACCCCCAACAATCTACCACCCCCACCAATCTACAACCCCTATCAGTTTACCACCCCACGCCTCCACCACCCGCACCCCTCTACCACCCATATCATTCTTCCACCCCCACCTTTCTATCACACCCACCAGTTTTAGATCCCCCACCAATCTACACCCCACCCCTCTACTGACCCTACCTCTCTACCACCTTCACCAGTCTACCATCCCATTACTCTACCACCCCCCTCTCCCTTTACCACCCCCTCTCCCTTTACCACCCCCACCAGTCTACCACCCCCACCAGTCTACCAACCCCACCAGTCTACCAACCCCACCAGTCTACCACCCCCACCAGTCTACCACCCCCACCAGTCTTCCCCCCCAACAGTCTACCACCCTCACCAGTCCTACACCCCCACCTCTCTGCCACCCCCAAAAGTCTACCACCCCCACCAGTCTTCCACCCCCATCTCTCTGCCACCCCCATCAGTCTTCCACCCCCACTTCTGTACCACCCCCACCACTCCACCGCCCCCCAGTCTACTGCACAACCCGTTTACCTACCCCCCCACCAGTCAATACACTTTCATTCATCAACCCCCTTCCCAAATCCAAACCCACTATAGAACCCAAGATAAACCGTGTAGGACTTACTATGCGCCAAAGTTACGCCGTGTGTGCAGTAGTTGAGTTGTAATTGAAGGCTGTCTGCTCATACATCTCCGTTTATCATTCTGCATTATGTTTTCTATCTAACGTTTTCGCTGTTTGAAGTCGTAACAGACGGAATTTAATGAAGGTTACAATTGTGTTCCCCCGTAGGCATTTATCGCCCCCTCGTTGCTAAATATACATCAAACGTATGGTGGAAAAAGAGTAAGAAATACTTGTAAATAAATTTTAATGGAGCATTTTATCTACGTCGCATATTATATAAACAATTAGCAATATGAGTAGAAATGGCATTCACCTCATAACAGTGTATAAATACTTTGGAAGTAAGTGCCACCTGTTACTCTAACTGTGTACTGATTATGATGGGTAACGTAACTAACACATAGGGCGTATTAGAAAAGCTGTGTCAAATTATATTTTGTTTATTTAATTTTTTATATTTATTTTTATTACGTGTTATAAGATGTTTGATATTGCTAGCGGCCAGTTAATTTCACATCCAAGTCGTCCAACTCGTTGAGCGCTTTTCTTTTATCGTAATTGTATCGTGAAACCCAAAAAAGGAGTTCAAGCGTCCCTGCATTACTAACCCGAATTGGGGGTTCAAGAGACCATGCCTTGAAAATACACGTATTGCCATTAGCGTAACTAACACATACCACACGTACCAAAATCAGTGTCAAATTCTAATTTATTTAAATATTTTTATTTTATTATTATTATTAGTAGTAGTATTATAATTACTAATTTCAGATATATGTATGAAGAGATTCCGGTAAACAAGGGCATAGACGAGCACGTCAGTTATGCTTTAATTTTCCATTCATGCCAGCAAACGCCAGAGGCGTCTGACTTGTCCACTGCCTTTATTACATTTCAAAACCTGATGGCGTTTAAGCGACCCTGCCTCTAAAACCCAAGGCGGAGTTCAAGCGACCATGCCTAGCACGTATACGTATCAATATGTACACCTGTACTCTGCGTGCGTGCGGCGGCGACGACGTTGTTCGCGAGGAGACAAAAGTCTCACTTAAAAATTGACAGCATACGTAACTAACACATACGACGCGTACCAAATGCAGTGTCAAGTTCCGATTTAGTTAAATATTTTTACTTTATTTTTATTATTATTAATGCTTTTATTTTTCTCTTTTATTATTATTATTAATTTTTTGCTTTCTTTTTTTTTTTTTTTTTTTTTTTTAGAATGTGATATAAGAAGTTAGATGTTGGTATCGGGCAGTTAATTTCAGATATATGCATTCAGGAATTCGGGTTTTCATTGGCATAGACCAGCACGTCAGTTATGTTTTAAATTCCATTCATACCAGCAAACGGGCGTTTCACTTATCCAGCACCTTTATTAGATTTAAAAACCTTAAGGCGTTTAAGCGACCCTGCCTTTAAAACCTAAATGCGGAGTCCAAGCGACCATGTCTACCACATACACGTCAATAACCTCACGTGTATTCTGCGTGCGTGCGGCGGCGACGACGACGACGTTCGCGAGAAGACAGGGTCTTACATAGTAAAAATATGGTGCGCAGAGCACGAGTAGACAGCGACTCCGCTCAGGTTATAACGACGTACGGCGGACGGAACGCCTGCGAGAGACCGGCACATGTAAACAATACTATACGCGGCAAGCGGTATAGGCAGCCCGAATTCCACATTCGGGCTCACATACACGATGAAACCCCGATAGAAATATCTGCCCCTGCTGCTTCCTTCCGTCTCTCCTTACGTGTCCCCCCTAAACACAACTTACTAATTTGCAATTCACGTGTGTCACAACTCGAAACACGTACAATGTTTTCGCAAAGTATCCCTCCAACTCGCTACGTCTTTCGTGCCTCCTGGCGGCTCCCATCATTCCAAATGCACCCTCACACACACGATAAAACCCCGATAGTGTGCCCACAGCGTTGCTACACATCGCAACTCTCCAAATTTTGCCTTTCCCTTTTCCCTTCAAAACTTCGACAACACGCAAACTTTTACTTCACGTGTCGAGCGCCTAACCTCGCCAGTTGGCAACACTGTGCCCGCCCGAAATATCAGCCCCTGCCAGTCGGTGCATCTCTCCTCTCCCAGCTAACACATTAAACATTCACGTTTTACACACCTCGAAGAACGTACAATTGCTTGTCATAACAACATAGCAAAACATCCTACTTGCTACTGTTTTTCGTGTCTCGTGCCGGCTCCCATCATTCCAAATTCATGCCCACATACGCATTAAAATCCACATACAAGACCCACAGCGTTGCTGCAGTACACAACTCTCCAATTCTGCCTTCTCCTTATCACTTCAAAACTTCGACAACAGCGAAACTTTACTATCCGTGTCTGGGGGCCAAAGATCACCCCTCGAACCGAAATATCAGCCCCTGCTGCTTCCTTCCGTCTCTCCTTACGTGTCCCCCCTAAACACAACTTACTAATTTGCAATTCACGTGTGTCACAACTGGAAACACCTACAATGTTTTCGCAAAGTATCCCTCCAACTTGCTACGCCTTTCGTGCCTCCTGGCGGCTCCCATCATTCCAAATTCACCCTCACACACACGTTAAAACCCCGATAGAGTGCCCACAGCGTTGCTACACATCGCAACTCTCCAAATCTTGCCTTTCCCTTTTCCCTTCAAAACTTCGACAACACGCAAACTTTTACTTCACGTGTCGAGCGCCTAACCTCGCCAGTTGGCAACACTGTGCCCGCCCGAAATATCAGCCCCTGCCGGTGCATCTCTCCTCTCCCAGCCAACACATTAAACATTCACGTTTTACACACCTCGAAGAACGTGTCATTACATAGCAAAACATCCTACTTGCTACTGTTTTTCGTGTATCGTGCCGGCTCCCATCATTCCAAATTCATGCCCACATACGCATTAACATCCACATACAAGGCCCACAGCGTTGCTGCAGTACACAACTTTAAATGTTCAAATGTTTGTAAAGCTTATGGGACTTAACTACGGGGTCATCAGTCCCTAAACTTACAAACTAGTTATGAACTACTTAAGAACTTGGACGGCACAAATATCCATGCACGAGGGGGGATTCGAACCCCCAGTCGTAGTGGCCGTGCAGACCGTGACTGAAGCGCCTCAGCCCCCTCGGCCACCGCGGCCGGCTGGAAGACTTCCTTATTAGGACTGCCTGGTGGTGTGTACAGCCCGATCTGAAATCGCAGCCTCTTGTCTTCGTACATTGTCTGCTCAAGCTTATTTTATGTTAAGTTTTTGCTATCCAAGTGTTTTGGTAATTGAATGGTCGTCAGCTACAAATGGTGTTTCAAAACTTCAAGTTGTCAGAAAGTAAAACTCTTTTGCGCAGTACTTTTGTTTTCCGGTTCGACACTAAACAGGTGTTGGTGGGTACAATTTGTTATTACTTGTTCAGATCGTAATATTAAAGAAATATCGAGCGATGTCGTGAGGAAATCGTACAGTATCCATCACTGGTAACAAATGTGTGGCCGATGACGACGAACAGAGCCACATAAACGCTCGCATTGCCGCTATACACGCAGAGACTGAGCAGTCATCAGGAATTCCGCGCTGTGCGTTGCTTTCGACACACGCCAGCTCTTAGTGGCTGAGGCTACTAACAAAATATTCGCTACTTTGTGTACAGGCTTAACAACTAGTCCAGTCAAATGGTAGTTTGAAGTCGAAAAATTTGTGTAATTGTTTTTAGTGGTTTATTTTATGTTTTTTGGGGTGCTGAACACGAATCTGAAGTTTTCCAACAAAAATTCCCTCGGGAAATATGAGAAATCGCCAAAAAAAAAAAACAACTAAAAATCACATTTTTTTGCGGTTATCAACATATAACTCATAAAGCAAGCTATTTACACGAAAAGTGGCCCAGTAGTAAAATAAAGAGAAGAAAATTACCTACAATTTATGTCTCTAACATTTTTCTGTGAGTCGTATGGTTTCCATAAAAAACAGTGGTAAAATATCAGGAAAATCAATCATTTTTTGAAAACAGCAAAAAAGAACATTAATATATAGTTTTTATTTCTTGAAATTAAAGATTATTGTAAATCGTTATAAAAGAGTCCACCTATTCTGATGATGACATTATCAAATTCGGGATCTCCTTGTTGGCAAGCTACAATAAATCTTGCCTTTAGGTATTGAGGATGGTCGAAGGTGTTCACATCTGCTTGTTGAGTAATTGATTTGCTCTGTTCTATGGATGCGAATATAGCTATACATATATTGTATTGTGATCAGATGGTGGAGCGTTTATAAATGGTAGACAAGCAACATAGGTTGTATGAAAGGGAACACTACTTGTGATTTGCTCCATGAAGCCACTCCATCCTGGAATTCCAGGCACATCTTTCCACTTGCCATAAAGCGAAAGTAGATCTGATAAAGAGGGTAATATTGAATCAGGTGATACAAATAGCTGTTTGAGATCCTCAATGTTGATATTCTTTAAACCAAGAGAACGTGTCTTCTCAAAATGTTTTAAGGAAACAGCTCCCATCTCACCAATTAGTGGAGCTGGTATTGGTTTCTTTACTTGGACAATTCTTTGATCCGGAGCAATGGCATTTCTAGGAGTAATCAAATGTATTCCTCCCATTGCATGGAAGGTATTATATCCATCCAATGTACATGTGTTAAAACCAGCGTTGTCATGAACAAATTGATGGAAAGCTGTCGGATCTATTTGCAGTGGTGACCTCATGATTGCTGACACTTCAAGACGAACAGCTTCGGAATAAGAGGCGCAAAATCCCCGGGATGAACAACATCAATCAGTTTTCCTGATCCATACTTCTTATAAAAGAAAGCTGATAGCCCAATTTGCAACGTGGAAAGGAAAGAAGTTGGCCTGACAGCACTAATAACACTGTGTGAAATGGCAACTTTTTTTTCCCACTTGTTCGCTTCTTCTTGAGTATCAGTCTTTCCAAGGAAAATTTGAGAACCTCCGGGACAAGGCTTCCATTTTCGTCCATGAAAGAGTCTGGAGGAGGATAGTCGTCCACAGCATACGGTATTGATCGTATCTCTTCGAGAATTACATCAGCTGCTGTCTCAACTAATCGAAGACGTTCTTCCCGTTCTGACGAACTTCTTTCCATGTACCGCGCTTCAGTCAAAATCTTCTGGCCTGTATTCTTTAAACATACGACCGTATTCTGTTTGATCTTTGATACGGTAATATCTTCCCCATATCTATCCAATAAATGTTCTTCTTTCAGGAATTAAGTTGCCCTCTATCTGAGTTATTTACTGATATGATGAAAACTGACATTCCGTGTCATTCCTTTCCATAAAATTGAAAATGTAATTCATAGCCCTCTGAATCTCTTCAACATAAGGGCCAACGGTTTTCTTTTTATCAGTGTTGGACCTACTAATGTAAATATTTTTTAAACATTTATCGTGGTACTTACAGTCAGCAGCCACCATGTATGTTATCGGCTGGATCCTGTTAATAATTGCTGCACCGAAATCATCTCCACGTAGTTGAGCCTGTTTCACAACTGCGTCTTTCATCTCAATGTTCGTCACCAGATGCACCAAATTACGTTTTTGAGGAGGCAGTCTTTGTTGTGACCGTGCGTAATCTTCAGGAATACCTGTTCCACACACAAAACCATGTGTTTTCCAATGGAAATAGTCAGAGGATGATCTTAATTTTCCTGAAGATGTGCTTGCTTCAGCAGCTTTCTTCAAGTAGGCAGCTATCATTCATTCACGTAACTTTTCTGGCGTGAAACATGTACGCTGACAGATGTTTTACCCGCCAAAACAGCCACGTTCCTATCATTTCTTTTTTTTATTAACATCACGTAAAGTTTATATTCCTTTTTCCTTGACCACTATCACTGCACCCTCACCTAAATATTTTTCACAAATATAACACCACCCGACATTGCGCCCGAGTTGTTGCGCTATATCTCAACAAAAACATTCGAACATAGCGTCATGTCTTTGAGAGAAAGGGAAATAACACTATCACGGCAGCGAACGTACACAAACTGGAGAGTTGAGGACAGTTGGGTGTTTCGGCAGGAAGACCCCCTCCCCCCCCCTTCGCCTGTCATAAACTTAAGGGCAGCGGCCGCAAAGGTGAGACGGAGGGGCGGGCAGCAGCCACAGGTAGACGGACGGCGTGGGCGCGCAGCTGACTGCACAAAGGACAAAGAGAAGAGCTGCTTCCATGGTTCGCAAGGTAAACACGTTGAAAGGCAAGGAACTGCTGATGAAATAATCCACCCGAAAAAAAAACTTGTTTTTTCTATTTTCCATAATTTACTGATTTCAGCGCTTTTTCAACGCTGTTTTACGTGGAAACCATACGACGTACAAAAAAATGTTACAGACATAAATTGTGGGTAATTTTCTCCTCTCCATTTTATTACTGGGCCACTTTTTGTGTAAATAGCTTGCTTTTCAAGTGACAAGCTAAAAACCACTGACAATTGCGATTTTTAGTTGTTTTTTGATGATTTCCCATATTTTCCGATGGAATTTTTGTTGGAAAACTTCAGATTCGTATTCAGCACCGCAAAAAAAAAAAAAAAAAAAATAAGCCACTAAAAACAATTATACCAAATTTTTCGACTTTGAGCCCTTTTTGTGCACGATTTGACTGGACTAAACGCGTTTTCTCTCGGCAGGAGTCTTACGTATTGAGAACGTCTCTTTACTCGCACGTCGTGTGATCGTCCATTTTGAAGTGACAACAGAACTTTTGATCAAAACTTTTTTCTTTATACGACTGTATAGAAGACAGGAGTAACTTGAAGTCAGCCTCAGTTTTATCGCAGTTTTCAGCGCAAGACATAGTTTTCCAGTTGTAGACGATGACGGTTCGTAGTCAGTAGGGATGGCTCTGAAATTTCCATCATCAAACCACTTGTGAGTGCCGTCACCAGCAGCGAGAGGAAATGTTGAGCTGGCGAGTGATCCACAGGCTGCTGCTCCGGACGTGTGGGGCGCCCTCCGTGTCTCGCCGAGACGAGCCCGAGTGTCAGCGACGAGGCCTCATATTTAAGAGACTCTGTTCGTCGTGGGAACCAAATATTGACAGTAAAAAGATTCAGTTTTCTTCCACACAGCTTCCGTTACTGCTTTCGCCATTATTCAGTTGTAAAGACGAAAACAAGCAATGCTAATTGCGGGCCCATCCCCAGTAACAGTCGGTGGCAACATTGCAGAATTATGCATTATTTTGTTCCCCCTCGAAAGAAAACTGCAGAGGGTTTCGCCGAATCAAGTTTCTTAAAATGCTGGAATAGCGTTAATGCCGCCTAAATTGCAGCCACGCAGTACGACCCTCGAGTTAGATTCGCCTTCGTACTGAGTGTGATTCCAGCTCCGTGCCTTAAACTATATCTGACCCTGTATGCTGTTCGGTAAATAACTGCAACGGCTATTTTTAGACAGAATTAAATAGTAAACTCTGGGAAAAAGTCGCGGGTGTTGTGGTAATCAAAGAATGGCGTCCATCAGTCGTGTGTCACATTTTCTTCTATATGAGGCGCCACAGATAGAAGAATGCGCGTCTACAACAATGCCTTTTATCGCTGCAGCGGCTGTTGTTCTTCCGTTGGGACAATGCCCAGGAAATCGCCGAATTATTTCAGCCTGGGGAAACAGTGACACAGACGTCGACACCTCGTGTAGCAGCACGATGGCAGTAAAATGGTCGCGAAAATTACGACGTACCGCTTCGTCCGAATCTCGGTTTGCTATTCGATTGCAGCGCCACAAGAATACAGTCGCTTTGGCGGCACTTAATAATTGTCCCCGCGTTTTCATCGTCGGTGTGCCTCTTGCAGTCTAATCGGAAACAACTGAAGTGAGGACATGTGTAATGACGATGTGTTAAGTTGGCCAAGTTAGCTGTCTAGGTGGCTGGTCAGTTAAAAATAAAATTGACACCTACGTTGTTCCTGGAATCGGACGCACAAGACAGCGTTCTAACTCGAGTTCAAATTTGGTAACCCTATAGATATCGACCCGATCGCTAGCGGTACCTGTAGTGTAATACCTACTGTTGCAGCTACTGAGAATCAGACAATGCGATTGCTTACTGGCGACTTGCTCAGTAATAATGTCCGCCACTGTGAGTGGTCGGCACAACACTTGATGCGACTAAAAGACCTGTGCAAAGCGAGCATCTGTCACTCATACACGAAGAAAAAACAAAATTTGATATAATTCTCAAATCACTGCTGTCTGCGTAAAGTACATTTTTACTCCAGTGTAAACGTCCATCACGACTCTGGCGTATTCAAAAGTCCTCGACACATATTTCGTAAACTGTTGCCAGTCACGATCAGTACAGGAAACAGCCACGCGGAAACTCAATATTGTCAATAATGAGCACGTTATTTTTAACACTGCATTCAGCTTTCCGGGCGCTAACTGACAGACAACACCTATTGTTATTATTTCTTGGCCAAGTAATGTCGTGAATCGATGTCTTCTTTCGAAGGGAATCTGCGAATAAATAAACTGTCGTTTCCTGCCACAGGGCTTCGGTAATTGCACACGTTTTCATGTGAAACAGGAAACAGTAATAGCGATTCCATTGTCACTCCTACACACTACGGACTGTCATTGTCAACAAGGTGAAAATTATGTCTTGCGAATTACGTAATTGCGACGATACTAAAAACTTATCTTTAGTTATTCGTGTATCCTACACAGGGAACAATTTTTCATTCTTTGCATCCAAAATTTTGTAGCTTGTTCTGTACGGGAAACCGTTTCTCACTTCCACTACCGACGTTATGAGTACAAAACTGGCGATCACACGACTAAGTAACGTTCTGAATACTCGACATTTCCACGAAAACTCCAACTGAGTCGAAACTACATTCTTAATCCTGTACGTGAGATTCGCGACTATTGTGTCAATAACAAACGATTCTGTACGACCGCCTTAGGCACAGAAAGCTAGTGTGGCTGTAGCGACTCACAAATCATCGAGCCACGCATTGCACAGAATTATTAGCGACTAGTGGGTGCCTGGCATTTAGTGTGATACCAGCGTTTATGTCGACCTATTCTTTCACGTCCAGCAACAATTTCTTCCCAGCGATGCACGATGTGTGGAGAAAAAGAATGCATTTATTTTCCGGATTTCTCTTGACGGTATTCCATTTTTTTTAATCCGACGAACAGAACGAATGATAACAAAGTTTACAGTATCACCTGTTTCGGGTCTATCCGGAAACCGAACGCAATGTGCCAAATAGTTTCACTTCCTGACAACACGAAGTTGCGAAATTCCGTTCGTAGACGGCTACAGTTTAACAGAAAGCTGTCCAGCGCCTCTCTGCACTTGGCTCGAGAGCAGCAGAAGCGCAGCCGAATGGAAAACCCAGTTCAATGGAAATGCGGCAAATATGGAGACGCTACAGCCGGCCGCGAAAACGAAGACAGCGCGACGTCTGTTCTGTTTTGGAAAACTCTGGACAGGCGCCACGAATCACACTTCGGGCCACTGAGTAGTTCGCTCTCGTCACAACATGGGCCGAAAAATTCCCTCGCACTTGGTGAGTGCGCAAGATGTAACAACGTTTCAGATTAAGGAAGAGATTGGTGGTCAAATGACGAAGCAGAAGCGAAATGTTTAAAAGCACAATATACGGTGTCATGCGCGAGAAATAAAGTACGTTTACAATTATCTGTGCCACTGTCAATGTCAACATTAACAGGCCGTTCCTTCTTCCGCCCAGAGAGACAGCGAAATAATTATTTTTACTTTTAACATTCTTCCATTCTACAGCAACAGTTATCTAAGGAAAACTATAACAATACCCGCGCCTATTATTAAATAAAAGAGCCGCTGACTGTTTAGGTGGATCCACAGAGAAATTACCGTTTCGATTGCCACTCATTCGATCGACGCGCCGCTTCCGCGAGTGACGTGCTGCCATCTGTCGGTGAACGGCCGCACTACGTTCTCCGTAACTGGGAGCGCAGTTGGCGACTTTTCACACCAGAGGCGCAACAGGACTGTCGGCATTGCTTACGTACGCCGAATGAAAGATAATACATGAAAACTTGGAAATCTGGCTTTGTTGGTGGGCACGAAGCATAAAGAACAATGTCTTACGTAATTAAGGGTTAGGACACATCCCAAAGGCAGAAACAATTTTTAATACTTTATTTTACCTTTTTTTAAATTTTTTATTTATTTTCTAGAAAGTGTTTCAAGACTTTGGATACTGCTAGCGGCCAGCTTATTTCAGAAATTTGCCTGTTCAGAAATTCCGGTGTTCATAGACCCATATAATCACGTAGGTTATGTTTCAATTTTTCATTCACACTGGCATACACCGAGGTCATCCGACTTGTATAGCCAAAAAATTTCTTTTTAATTTTTAATTTTTTCCCCTTATTTCATTTTAAGCGACCCTGCACTGCATTGTAGGTATCGGTTGCGTATCTAAGTGAAAGATAATACATAAACACTTCGAAATCTGGCTTTGTTGGTGAGCACGAAGCATAAAGACCAATGCCTTATACTGATGGCGTACGTAATTAAGGGTTAGGACGCATTCCAAAGGCAGTGCCAATTGTTTTTTTTTTTTCCTCGAAAGTCTTTCAAAACTTTGCATATTGCTAGGGGCCAGTTTATTTAAGAATTTTGGAGCAGTATGCTCGAGTGATAAATTACGTTTGATATCATCTACGCCACAGAGAACGTTAAAGTTAACATTATGTTCCTTCTTCGACCCAGTGCAACAATCGAGGTATTATTTTTACATTTGACGATCCTCCTCCATTCTGCGAAAAAGTAAAATAAATAAATTACTCTTTTGGAATGTGTACACTTCGCCCGACAATAGAAGTTAATTTTAAACAAGTACGAGCGATGCGGAAGTAAATTTTTTAATGGAGCGAAACACGAAGCTCCCAATCTGTAGCATCTTTCAGATCTTCAAAGCGAGAACCAGAAACATCAAGTCGCTATGTGAAGAATGTTTACACGTCTGATTGTTTTATATGCTGGTTGGTCGGTGGTTACTTTTAGGTTCCGCCTATGTCGTAATTGATACTGCTGTAAAAAATAATGTAGAAATGAAGCGAAGAGAGTGATGTAGCGTCATTTTCTACTCGTTAAATATTATAAAATTCGCAAAACACAACATACTGCGGTAAGCTATTATCTGTGTCACTATCAATGTCAACATTAACAGGCCGTTGCTTCTTCCGCCCAGAGAGACAGCGAAATTATTACTTTTACTTTTAACATTCCTCTATTCTACAGCAACAGTTGTCTACGGAAAACTATAATACCCGCGCCTATTATTAAATAAAAGAGCCGCTGGCTTTTTATGTCAGTCCGCAAAGAAATTACTGTTTCGATTGCCACTCATTCGTTCGTCGCGTCGCTTCCGCGAGTGACGTGCTGCCATCTGTCGGTGAACGGCCGCACTACGTCCTCCATAACCGGGATCGCAGTTGGCGCCTTTTCACACCAGAGGCGCCACAGGATGTCGGCATTGATTACGTACGCTAAATGCAAGATAATACATACACACTCCAAAATGTGGCTTTGCTGGTGGACAGGAAGCACCGTATATAGCTGACCATAAAATAATTGAAGTAAAGTAACAGTCAGGGGACATTACCGGTTCCTCACGAAGACCAGCGGCTGCGATTTTAAATCTGGTTCTAGACTACAAATTGCGAACAGTAACTTTCGAGATTTTAAAATTAAAAGCTATGTCATTTACTTGTTTATCTATTATTAAAACCAACAGACGTGATTGGTGGTTTGTTTTCGGCTCATAGTTACAAGAAACAAAAACAACTGCATTCATCCTCTAAGGGAATTTTCTTCATGACGAAAGAAGTTCCCATTTGGTAGCCTTTTCAGAGAGACAGACATTAAAAGTGCGAACTAAAGATATAGTCTTATCTAACGAGAATTTAGACTTGTATTTAAGCTTTATAAATGATGATTAGTCAGTGACAGGTATTAGGTGCCGCATAGGATGTAAATGTTGACAAAAAAGGGGGGCGTGTTAAAAAGTAAACAATTTGTGGGATGGCAGAGTGGGTTTAGGTCGGGACTCTCGTATTTGTTCCGCTAATCTGTTGTAATTGTTTCCACAGTCTGCACGGTATGTGGGTTGGCAGAGTGGTTTCTAAAAGGTCCCTAATTGTGCGTGAATTCCACCTACCTCTAGTCGGTCACAGGAGTCAGCGAAGTATGTCCTTGAACAGCCGGAAAGCGATGGAGAAGCTGCTATTCTATATCCCGCAGGCTCTGTGCCCACTTTACTGCCAGCTACCTGTAATAAAACTGTCCATTGCTCGACTTTACCAAAAGCGAGCACGATCGATGGCTACAGATAAAAGTTTGAGTTCAAATAAAAGTTTGTTACATTAATTGTCATTAAACACGCACTCTACAAGTCTGGTTGCCGCATGTGAATTCATCTAACGTGATCAGCCATAGACGCAGTTCAAAGGCAATGTTTACCCCAAGTTACAAGTAAACTAATCAAAGCAGTTATTTAGCTATGCTCGCCTTCGAAGTGACGAATCATCAACCCGTTTCCCACGCGTTTTCGTTCAAACATCCGTACAAACAGCACACGAAACTAGTCAGTTAGGCGATCCAGGGCGGTGTACAGCCCTCGCGAAATCACTCGTCTTTTCACTGTGGTGACAGTGGTTTTGCAAAAGACAGTGGTTTTGCAAAAGACAGTGGTTTTGCAAAAGACAGTGGTTTTGCAAAAGACAGTGGTTTTGCAAAAGACAGTGGTTTTGCAAAAGACAGTGGTTTTGCAAAAGACAGTGGTTTCGCAAAGGTGAGTGGTTTCGCAAAGGTGAGTGGTTTCACACAAGACAGTGGTTTCGCAAAGGTGAGTGGTTTCACACAAGACAGTGGTTTCGCAAAGGTGAGTGGTTTCGCACAAGACAGTGGTTTCGCACAAGGCAGTGGTTTCGCACAAGGCAGTGTTTTCACACAAGACAGTGGTTTCGCACAAGACAGTGGTTTCGCACAAGACAGTGGTTTCGCACAAGACAGTGGTTTCGCAGAAGACAGTGGTTTCGCAGAAGACAGTGGTTACGCAGAAGACAGTGGTTTCGCAGAAGACAGTGGTTTCGCAGAAGACAGTGGTTTCGCAGAAGACAGTGGTTTCGCACAAGACAGTGGTTTCGCACAAGACAGTGGTTTCGCACAAGACAGTGGTTTCGCACAAGACAGTGGTTTCGCACAAGACAGTGGTTTCGCACAAGACAGTGGTTTCGCACAAGACAGTGGTTTCGCACAAGACAGTGGTTTCGCACAAGACAGTGGTTTCGCACAAGACAGTGGTTTCGCACAAGACAGTGGTGTCGCACAAGACAGTGGTGTCGCACAAGACAGTGGTGTCGCACAAGACAGTGGTGTCGCACAAGACAGTGGTGTCGCACAAGACAGTGGTGTCGCACAAGACAGTGGTGTCGCACAAGACAGTGGTGTCGCACAAGACAGTGGTGTCCCACAAGACAGTGGTGTCGCACAAGACAGTGGTGTCGCACAAGACAGTGGTTTCGCACAAGACAGTGGTGTCGCACAAGACAGTGGTGTCGCACAAGACAGTGGTGTCGCACAAGACAGTGGTGTCGCACAAGACAGTGGTGTCGCACAAGACAGTGGTGTCGCACAAGACAGTGGTGTCGCACAAGACAGTGGTTTCGCACAAGACAGTGGTGTCGCACAAGACAGTGGTGTCGCACAAGACAGTGGTGTCGCACAAGACAGTGGTGTCGCACAAGACAGTGGTGTCGCACAAGACAGTGGTGTCGCACAAGACAGTGGTGTCGCACAAGACAGTGGTGTCGCACAAGACAGTGGTTTTGCACAAGGCAGTGGTTTCGCACAAAACAGTGGTTTCGCACAAAACAGTGGTTTCGCACAAGGCAGTGGTTTCGCACTAGAGAATGGTTTCGCACAAGAGAATGGTTTCGCACAGGGCAGTGTTTTCGCACAGGATAGAGGTTTCGCACAGGACAGAGGTTTCGCACAAGACAGTTGTTTCGCAAAGAACAGTGGTTTTGCAAAGGAGAGTGGTTTCGCAAAAGAGAGTGGTTTTGCACAAGGCAGTGGTATCGCACAAGAGAGTGGTTTCGCACAAGAGAGTGGTTTCGCACAAGACAGTGGTTTCGCACAAGACAGTGGTTTCGCACAAGACAGTGGTTTCGCACAAGACAGTGGTTTCGCACAAGACAGTGGTTTCGCACAAGACAGTGGTTTCGCACAAGACAGTGGTTTCGCACAAGACAGTGGTTTCGCACAAGACAGTGGTTTCACACAAGGCAGTGGTTTCGCACAAGAGAATGGTTTCGCACAAGAGAATGGTTTCGCACAGGGCAGTGTTTTCGCACAGGACAGAGGTTTCGCACAGGACAGAGGTTTCGCACAAGACAGTTGTTTCGCAAAGAACAGTGGTTTTGCAAAGGAGAGTGGTTTCGCTCAAGGCAGTGGTTTCGCACAAGGCAGTGGTTTCGCTCAAAAGAGTTGTTTTCCCACAAGACAGTGGATTCGCACAAGACAGTGGTTTCGCACAAGACAGTGGTTTCGCACAAGACAGTGGTTTCGCACAAGAATGTGGTTTCGCACAAGAGAGTGGTTTCGCACAAGAGAGTGGTTTCGCACAAGGCAGTGGTTTCGCACAAGGCAGTGGTTTCGCACAAGACAGTGGTTTCGCACAAGACAGTGGTTTCACACAAGACAGTGGTTTCACACAAGACAGTGGTTTCACACAAGACAGTGGTTTCGCACAAGACAGTGGTTTCGCACAAGACAGTGGTTTCGCACAAGACAGTGGTTTCGCACAAGACAGTGGTTTCGCACAGGACAGTGGTTTCGCACAAGACAGTGGTTTCGCACAGGACAGTGGTTTCGCACAAGACAGTGGTTTCGCACAAGACAGTGGTTTCGCACAAGACAGTGGTTTCGCACAAGACAGTGGTTTCGCACAAGACAGTGGTTTCGCACAAGAAAGTGTTTTCGCACAAGAAAGTGGTTTCGCACAAGAAAGTGGTTTCGCACAAGAAAGTGGTTTCGCACAAGATAGTGGTTTCGCACAATGCAGTGGTTTTTGCATAAGAGACTGGTTTCACACAAGAGAGTGGTTTCGCACAAGAGTGTGGTTTCGCACAAGACAATGGTTTCGCACAAGGCAGTGGTTTCACACAAGGCAGTGGTTTCGCACAAGGCAGTGGTTTCGCACAAGGCAGTGGTTTTGCACAAGGCAGTGGTTTCGCACAGGACTGTGGTTTCGCACAGGAGAGTGGTTTCGCTCAAGACAGTGGTTTCGCTCAAGACAGTGGTTTCGCACAAGACAGTGGTTTCGCACAAGACAGTGGTTTCGCACAAGACAGTGGTTTCGCAGAAGACAGTGGTTTCGCACAAGACAGTGGTTTCGCACAAGACAGTGGTTTCGCACAAGACAGTGGTTTCGCACAAGACAGTGGTTTGGCACAAGAATGTGGTTTCGCACAAGAATGTGGTTTCGCACAAGACTGTGGTTTCGCACAAGGCAGTGGTTTTGCACAAGACAGTGGTTTTGCACAAGGCAGTGGTTTCACACAAGACACTGGTTTCGCACAAGACAGTGGTTGCACACAAGACAGTGGTTTCGCACAAGAAAGTGGTTTTGCACAAGAGAGTGGTTTCGCACAAGACAGTGGTTTCTCACAAGACAGTGGTTTCGCACAAGAAAGTGGTTTCGCACAAGAAAGTGGTTTCGCACAAGAGAGTGGTTTCGCACAAGAGAGTGGTTTCGCACAAGACAGTTGTTTCGCACAAGACAGTTGTTTCGCACAAGACAGTTGTTTCGCACAAGACAGTTGTTTCGCACAAGACAGTTGTTTCGCACAAGACAGTGGTTTCGCACAAGACAGAGGTTTCGCACAAGACAGAGGTCTCGCACAAGACAGAGGTTTCGCACAAGACAGAGGTTTCGCACAAGACAGTGCATTTGCACAAGGAAGTGGTTTCGCACAAGGCCGTGGTTTTGTACAAAACAGTGGTTTCGCACAAGGCAGTGGTTTCGCACAAGACACTGGTTGCACACAAGACAGTGGTTTCGCACAAGACAGTGGTTTCACGCAGGTGAGTGGTTTATCACAGGACGGTTGTTTCGCAAACGATGCTGGTTTCGCACAAGACAGTGGTTTCGCACAGGAAGGTTGTTTCGCACACAACAGTGGTTTCGCACAAGACAGTGTTTTCGCACACGACAGTGGTTTCGCACACGACAGTGGTTTCGCACACAACAGTGGTTGCACACTAGATAGTGGTATCGCACAAGACAGTGGGTTCTGACAAGACAGTGCTTTCGCACAAGGCAGTGGTTTCGCAAGAGTCAGTGGTTTCGCACAACTCAGTGGTTCTGCTGAAGACAGTGGTTTCGCACAAGACAGTTGTTTTGCACAAGACAGTGGTTTTGCACAAGACTTTGTTTTCGCAAGAGACAGTGGTTTCGCACAACACAGTGGTTTTGCTGAAGACAGTGGTTTCGCACAAGACAGTGATTTTGCACAAGACAGTGGTATTGCACATGACAGTGGTTTCACACAATTCAGCGTTTTTGCACAAGACAGTGGTTTCGCACAAGAAAGCGGTTTTGCACAAGACAGTGGTTTTGCACACTCTATCACACCCACCACACTACCACCCCCACCCCTCAACCACCCTACCATTCTACCACCCCCACCACTCTACCAGCACACTAACACCCACACCACCCTTTACCACCCCCAAACCACTACCACCCCCACCACTCTACCACCCCAACTACTTCACCACCCCACCACACTACCACCCCACCACACCCTCACACCCACCTTTTTACCACCTCCACCACTCTAACACCCAACCCCTCTACAACCCCCACCACTCTACCACCCCCACCACCCAACCACCCCACCACACTACCACCCCTTCCACTCTACCACCCCTATTACACTACCACCCCCCCACACTACCACCCCCACCACCCTCTCACACCTACCTATCTACCTCCCCTATTACACTACCACCCCCCCACACTACCACCCCCACCACCCTCTCACACCTACCTATCTACCTCCCCCACCACTCTACCACCCCCACCACTCTGCCACCCTCACCACTCTACCATCCCCACCCCTCTACCACCCCACCCCTCTCCCACCTTCACCCCCCTACCACCCCCACCCTTATACCACCCCCACCCTTCTACCACCCCCATCACTACCACCCCCACCACTCTACCACCCCCACCAAACTACCACCCCCACCACCTTCTCACACCAACCCTACTACCTCACCCACCACTCTACCAACCCTATCCCTCTTCCACCCCACCACTCAACCACTCCCACCACTCTACCACCCCACCACTCAACCACCCCCACCACACTACCACCCCACCCACCCTCTCACACCCATCCCACTACCCCCCCTACCACTTTACAACCCCCACCCCTCTTCCACCCCATCTCTCTACCACACCTAACCCTCTACCACACCCACCCCTCTTCCACCCTCACTACTCTACCACCCCCACACCTCTACCACCCCCACCCTTCTACCACCCCCACCCTTCTAACCTCCACCCCTTTCCAATCCCACCCGTCTACCACCCCCACCCCTTTACAACCCCCACCTCTGTACTGCCCTCACCCCTTTACCACTCCCATATCTCTACTACCCCATCTCTCTACTACCCCACCACTCTACTACCCCACCCCACTTCCACCCCCACCTCTGTACCATCCCCACCCTTCTACCACCTTGACACCTCAACCCCCACCCCTCTAACCCCACCCCTCTACCACCCCTCCACTCTACCACCTCCACCACTCACCGATCCCACCCCTCTACCCCCACCCCTCTCCGATCCCACCCCTCTTCAACCTCCACCCCTCTAGCCCCACCCCTCTACCACCCCCACCCCTCTACCTACCCCACCCCTCTACCAACTCCACCAATCTACCACCCCCACCAGTCTACCACCACAACCCTTCTACCATGCTCTACAACCCCACCAGTTTACCACCCCCACCCCTCCTTGATCCCACCCCTCTACTATCCCCACCCCGCTACCACCCCTATCAGTCCACCAGCCCCACCCCTCTTCCTCCCCCATCTGTTGTCCACCCATATCAGTCTACCACCCCCACCAGTCCTACACCCCCACCTCTATGCCACCCCCAAAAGTCTACCACCCCCACCAGTCTAGAACCCCCACCTCTGTACCACCCCCACCACTCCACCGCCCCCAGTCTACTGCACAACCAGTTTACCTACCCCCCACCAGTCAATACACTTTCATTCATCAACCCCCTCCCCAAATCCAAACCCACTATAGAACCCAAGATAAACCGTGTAGGACTTACTATGCGCCAAATTTACGCTGTGTGTGCAGTAGTTGAGTTGTAATTGAAGGCTGTCTGCTCATACATCTCCGTTTATCATTCTGCATTATGTTTTCTATCTAACGTTTTCGCTGTTTGAAGTCGTAACAGACGGAATTTAATGAAGGTTACAATTGTGTTCACCCGTACGCATTTATCGCCCCCTCGTTGCTAAATATACATCAAACGTATACTGGAAAAAGAGTAAGAAATACTTGTAAATAAATTTTAATTGAGCGTTTCATCTACGTCGCATATTATATAAACAATTGGCAATATGAGTAGAAATGGCATTCACCTCATAACAGTGTATAAATACTTCGGAAGTAAGTGCCACCTGTTACTCTAACTGTGTACTGATTATGATAGCAAACGTAACTAACACATACGACGCATTCGAAAAGCTGTGTCAAATTATATTTTGATTACTTAATTTTTTATATTTATTTTTATTACGTGTTTTAAGATGTTTGATATTGCTAGCGGCCAGTTAATTTCACATCCAAGTCGTCCAACTCGTTGAGCGCCATTTTTATCTTTATTGTATCGTGACACACAAAAAAGGAGATTAAGCGTCCCTGCATTAATAACCCAAAATAGGTTCAAGCGACCATGCCTTGAAAATACACGTGTAATCTGCGTGGGTGCGGCGGCGACGACGTTGTTCGCGAGGAGACAAAAGTCTTACTTAAAAATTGACAGCATACGTAACTAACACATACGACGCGTACCAAAAGCAGTGTCAAATTCTAATTTAGTTAAATATTTTTATTTCAATTCATTTTTATTATTATTAATGCTTTTTTTTATTTATTTTTTTTTTTTTTTTTTTTTTACAATGTGATATAAGAAGCTGGATGATGGTATCGGGCAGTTAATTTCAGACATATGTTTTCAGAAATTGCGGTAGTCATAGGCATAGACCAGCACGTCAGTTATGTTTTAATTTTCCATTCACACTAGCAAACGCCGGGCGCTCCTGACTTGTCCAGCGCCTTCATTAGATTTAGAAACCTTCAGGCGTTTAAGCGTCCTTGCCTTTAAAACCCAAATGCGGAGTTCAAGCGACCATGCCTAGCACATACACGTGAATACCCACATGTGTATTCTGCGTGCGTGCGGCGGCGACGACGACGTTCGCGAGAAGACAAGGTATTACAAAGTAAAAATGTGGTGCGCAGAGCACGAGCTGACAGCGACTCCGCTCAGCTTATATCGTTGTACGGCGGGCGGAACGCCTGCGAGAGAGCGGCAAGTGTAAACATTACTACACACTGCAAGCGGTATAGGCAGCCTGAATTCCACATTCGTGCTCACATACACATTAAAACCCCGATTGAAATATCAGCCCCTGCTGCTTCTCCTTACGTGTCCCCCCTAAACACAACTTACTAATTTGCAATGCACGTGTGTCACAACTCGAAACACGTACAATGTTTTCGCAAAGTATCCCTCCAACTTACTACGTCTTTCGTGCCTCCTGGCGGCTCCCATCATTCCAAATTCACCCTCACACACACGTTAAAACCCCGATAGAGTGCCCACAGCGTTGCTACACATCGCAACTCTCCAAATTTTGCCTTTCCCTTTTCCCTTCAAAACTTCGACAACACGCAAACTTTTACTTCACGTGTCGAGCGCCTAACCTCGCCAGTTGGCAACACTGTGCCCGCCCGAAATATCAGCCCCTGCCAGTCGGTGCATCTCTCCTCTCCCAGCTAACACATTAAACATTCACGTTTTACACACCTCGAAGAGCGTACAATTGCTTGTCATAACAACATAGCAAAACATCCTACTTGCTACTGTTTTTCGTGTCTCGTGCCGGCTCCCATCATTCCAAATTCATGCCCGCATACGCATTAAAATCCAATACAAGGCCCACAGCGTTGCTGCAGTACACAACTCTCCAATTCTGCCTTCTCCTTTTCACTTCAAAACTTCGACAACAGAGAAACTTTACTATCCGTGTCTGGGGGACAAAGCTCACCCCTCGAGCCGAAATATCAGCCCCTGCTGCTTCCTTCCGTCTCTCCTTACGTGTCCCCCCTAAACACAACTCACTAATTTGCAATTCACGTGTGTCACAACTCGAAACACGTACAATGTTTTCGCAAAGTATCCCTCCAACTTGCTACGTCTTTCGTGCCTCCTGGCGGCTCCCATCATTCCAAATTCACCCTCACACACACGTTAAAACCCCGATAGAGTGCCCACAGCGTTGCTACACATCGCAACTCTCCAAATTTTGCCTTTCCCTTTTTACTTCAAAACTTCGACAACAGGCAAACTTTTACTTCAGGTGTCGAGCGCCTAACCTCGGCAGTTGGCAACACTGTGGCCGAAATTTTACTATCCGTGTCTGGGCGCCAAAGCACAGCTATTGTCACCCCTGGAGCCGAAATATCAGCCCCTGCTGCTTCCTTCCGTCCCTCCTTGCGTGTGTGACAACACAAACATCCATGCCCGAGGGAGGATTCGAACCCCCGACCGCGCCGCAGACCGCTCGGCCAAAGCGGCCGGCTGATAAGGTTAATTAATGTGTACGAAATAGCGTCTATAATGTCCGATTTTTAAACAGAATTAGCGTTTATGCTGTGTGACATCTGTAGCGGAAGCACCAAGGCAGTTTCAAATAGTATACTATGCAACAAATGTTGGTTATTGACAAAACTTTTGCAGTGACTAAATATTAGCATTCTGTCGTCTCTGAACTCCATCAATCGCTCTGTTGAGCACTATGAAAAATCCGTTCTCAATACCTGCAGGAAATTTGAAATTTTTCGTTAGTTCGTGCAGTTATTTAGCTCGAGATCTCTCGTTTCACAAGAATGGTCGAGACATTCCTGCTTCACCATTGGGCAACATGTATCGTCATTTGAGATAAAGGAAGGAAAAGTAAGGCCAATTAATGCCGAGGCAGGGCAGAATTTTGTAAATCGGTTTTTCGTAAAGCACATTTTGCGGCAGTATGCTCGAATGATGAATTAAGTTTCATATAATGTACGCAGCAGTCAACGTGAAAGTGAACAATACGTTGCTTCTTCGACCCAGAGAGACAATGAAAGCATTGTTTTTACATTTAACGTTCCTCCTCCATTCTACACCAAGTTATCTACGAAAACGAATAACAATACTCGGACCTATTATTAAAAAAAATATTACTCTTTTTGATTACGGTTTACTTCTTTACACAGCAGACGTTAATGTTAAGCAACTGGAAGGGAGGGCGGAAGTATGTTATTTATTTGTCTATTTTTTTTTTTAATGGAACAAAACACATAGTTTCCGTTACTCATATTTAGAGCGGCAATAATACAGAGAGCTTCTGGCGCAAGAATGGTGTCGCGAGGAAGTCGTTAGACAGTTGCAACGGACGTCTTGGCCGAGAGCAGATTTCGCCACATATTTTGAATTGCTGGTGCATGTCAGGAAGACGAATTATAGAATAATAAAGTAAAAAATGTAGCTTCCGAGACAGAGCGTATAAGTCACAGCGTTAGCGGAATACATAAAACGTATTTGCCGCTTTAAATAGGCGATTTGCTGGATTTCCGTATCTTTTGTTGTGTATCGAGAAGTAGCGGCTGCCCTTTCCTTTACTCGAAGTATTTCCCTTTAAAGATATTTCAGGTGTAAAGTATGCTCTCGTGATAAATGTGCGGTACAGTCTGTACAAAAGCCTATCCTCGCGTTTAAAGGAGAGTGTGAGCAGCCTTGTTGTTTACCGTCACACTGGTGGCGTAAATACACATTTGTTTCCGCGTGTTCACAGTTTTTTGCCTCATATTTAAGAGACTCTGTTTGTCGTGGGAACCAAATATTGACAGTAAAAAGATTCCGTTTTGTTCCACACAGCATCCGTTACTGCTTTCGCCATTATTCAGTTGTAAAGACGAAAACAAGCAATGCTAATTGCGGGCCCATCCCCAGTAACAGTCGGTGGCAACATTGCAGAATTATGCATTATTTTGTTCCCCCTAGAAAGAAAACTGCAGAGGGTTTCGCCGAATCAAGTTTTTTAAAATGCTCGAATAGCTTTAACGCCGCCAAAATTGCAGCCACACAGTACGACACTCGAGTTAGATTCGCCTTCGTACTGAGTGTGCTTCCAGCTCCGTGCCTTAAACTATGTCTGATCCCTGTATGCTGTTCGGTAAATAACTGCAGCGGCTATTTGTAGACGGAATTAAATAGTAAACTCTGGGAAAAAGTCGTGGGTGTTGTGGTAATCAAAGAATAGCGTCCATCAGTGATGCGTCACATTTTCTTCTATATGAGGCGCCACAGAATGCGCGCCTACAACAATGCCTTTTATCGCTGCAGCGGCTGTTGTTCTTCGGTTGGGACAATGCCCAGGAAATCGCCGAATTATTTCAGCCTGAGGAAACAGTGACACAGACGTCGACACCTCGTGTAGTAGCACGATGGCAGTAAAATGGTCGCGAAAATTACGACGTACCGCTTCGTCCGAATCTCGGTTTGCTATTCGAATGCAGCGCCACAAGAATACAGTCGCTTTGGCGGCACTTAATAATTGTCCCCGCGTTTTCATCGTCGGTGTGCCTCTTGCAGTCTAATCGGAAACAACTAAAAATGTTCAAATGTTTGTTAAGCTTATGGGACTTAACTACGGAGTCATCAGTCCCTAAACTTACAAACAACTTATGAACTACTTACGAACTAGGACGGCACAAATATCCATGCCCGAGGGGGGATTCGAACCCCTGACCGTAGTGGCCGTGCTGACCGTGACTGGAGCGCCTCAGTCACCTCGGCCACCGCGGCCGGCTCGGAAACAACTGAAGTGAGGACATGTGTAATGACAATGTGTTAAGTTGGCCAAGTTAGCTGTCTAGGTGGCTGGTCAGTTAAAAATAAAATTGACACCTACGTTGTTCCTGGAATCGGACGCACAAGACAGCGTTCTAACTCGAGTTCAAATTTGGTAACAATTTCGTAAATTGTTGCCAGTCACAATCAGTACAGGAAACAGCCACGCGGAAACTCAATATTGTCAATAATGAGCACGTTATTTTTAACACTGCATTCAGCTTTCCGGGCGCTAACTGACAGACAACACCTATTGTTATTATTTCTTGGCCAAGTAATGTCGTGAATCGATGTCTTCTTTCGAAGGGAATCTGCGAATAAATAAACTGTCGTTTTCTGCCACAGGGCTTCGGTAATTGCGCACGTTTTCATGTGAAACAGGAAACAGTAATAGCGATTTCATTGTCACTCCTACACACTACGGACTGTCATTGTCAACAAGGTGAAAATTATGTCTTGCGAATTACGTAATTGCGACGATACTAAAAACTTATCTTTAGTTATTCGTGTATCCTACACAGGGAAAAATTTTTCATTCTTTGCATCCAAAATTTTGTAGCTTGTTCTGTACGGGAAACCGTTTCTCACTTCCACTACCGACGTTATGAGTACAAAACTGGCGATCACACGACTAAGTAACGTTCTGAATACTCGACATTTCCCCGAAAACTCCAACTGAGTCGAAACTACATTCTTAATCCTGTACGTGAGATTCGCGACTATTGTGTCAATAACAAACGAGTCTGTACGACCGCCTTAGGCACACAAAGCTAGTGTGGCTGTAGCGATTCACAAATCATCCAGCCACGCATTGCACGGAATTATTAGCGACTAGTGGGTGCCTGGCATTTAGCGTTTATGTCGACCTATTCTTTCACGTCCAGCAACAATTTCTTCCCAGCGATGCACGATGTGTGGAGAAAAAGAATGCATTTATTTTCCGGATTTCTCTTAATCCAACGAACAGAACGAATGATAACAAAGTTTACAGTATCACCTGTTTCGGGTCTATCCGGAAACCGAACGCAATGTGCCAAATAGTTTCACTTCCTGACAACACGAAGTTGCGAAATTCCGTTCGTAGACGGCTACAGTTTAACAGAAAGCTGTCCAGCGCCTCTCTGCACTTGGCTCGAGAGCAGCAGAAGCGCAGCCGAATGGAAAACCCAGTTCAATGGAAATGCGGCAAATATGGAGACGCTACAGCCGACCGCGAAAACGAAGACAGCGCGACGTCTGTTCTGTTTTGGAAAACTCTGGACAGGCGCCACGAATCACACTTCGGGCCACTGAGTAGTTCGCTCTCGTCACAACATGGGCCGAAAAATTCCCTCGCACTTGGTGAGTGCGCAAGATGTAACAACGTTTCAGATTAAGGAAGAGAATGGTGGTCAAATGACGAAGCAGAAGCGAAATGTTTAAAAACACAATATACGGCGTCATGCGCGAGAAATAAATTACGTTTACTATTATCTGTGCCACTGTCAATGTCAACATTAACAGGCCGTTCCTTCTTCCACCCAGAGAGACAGCGAAATAATTATTTTTACTTTTAACATTCCTCCATTCTACAGCAACAGTTATCTAAGGAAAACTATAACAATACCCGCGCCTATTATTAAATAAAAGAGCCGCTGACTTTTTAGGTCGGTCCACAGAGAAATTACTGTTTCGATTGCCACTCATTCGATCGACGCGCCGCTTCCGCGAGTGACGTGCTGCCATCTGTCGGTGAACGGCCGCACTACGTTCTCCGTAACCGGGATCGCAGTTGGCGCCTTTTCACACCAGAGGCGCAACAGGACTGTCGGCATTGCTTACGTACGCCAAATGAAAGATAATACATGAAAACTTGGAAATCTGGCTTTGTTGGTGGGCACGAAGCATAAAGACCAATGTCTTACGTAATTAAGGGTTAGGACACATTCCAAGGGCAGTATCAATTTTTAATACTTTATTTTACCTTTTTAAAAATTTTCTTTAATTTATTTTCTAGAAAGTGTTTCAAGACTTTGGATATTGCTAGCGGCCAGCTTATTTCAGAAATTTGCCTATGCAGAAATTCCGGTGATCATAGATCCAAATAATCACGTCGGTTATGTTTCAATTTTTCATTCATACTGACATACGCCGAGGTCATCCAACTTGTAAAGCGAAAAAATTTCTTTTTAATGTTTAATTTTTTTTTCCTTTATTGCATTTTAAGCGACCGTGCACTGCATTGTAGGTATCGGTTGCGTATGCTAAGTGAAAGATAATACATAAACACTTGGAAATCTGGCTTTGTTGGTGAGCACGAAGCATAAAGACCAATGTCTTATACTGATGGCGTACGTAATTAACGGTTAGGACGCATCCCAAAGGCAGTGCCAATTCAAATCTTTGCATATTGCTAGGGGCCAGAAATTTGTGTATTCAGAAATTCCGGTAATCATAGACACAGGTAATCACGTCAGTTATGTTTTAATTTTTCATTCACACTGGCATACGCCGAGGTCGTCCGACTTGCAAAGTGAATTTTTTATTTTAAGGTTTTTTTTTCCCTTTATTTTATTTTAAGCGCCGCTGCACTGCATACACACGTGTATGTAACCACACGTGTAATCTGCGTGCGTGCGGCGGCGACGACGACGTTCGCGAAAAGACAAAGACTATGTCTTGATTAAAAATCAGGTGTGCACGCCTCGACGGCCGACTGCGCCCGCCTATAACCTGCTACGCCGGACGGAACGCCTGCGAGACGGCAGCAGGCCGAGCGGTCGACACGGCACGACTCAAGTAGGCGCCCAGTCCGTCGTCGCGTGGCAGAGCCTCCTACTCGCTCAAAATTCGTGCTCACGTGCACACTAAAACCCAGATAGGAGGCCCACCGTACGCAACTCTCCAAATTCTGCTCCAACCTTGTCACTTCAAAAACTTCGACAACAGGCAAATTTTGCTACACCTGTCAAGACAGCCTCTTGCATTAAAAATTATATCTGTCATCAAATCTCCCTCGTTCTTCCCAAAATATGACCAGATTTCGGTCGTCTCTTCCTTAAACCCGTAATCAAAAGCTGGTCGCCCTAATTGGAGCGTAAAGCTGTCCTTTGCTCGTAGAAGGACGCAGCACAGGCCTGGAGGCGCTAACGCCTGCCGAGTGGACAACCCGCCCCACACCCGAGCCGCGCGTGTAGCGTGACACAAGGCGCTGCTGGGGCAGGCTGCGCTTCCTGTGCCCAACACGCAGAACTCGCCATTTCAGTGGGTACTCCTCGTGCAGGGAAAACTAAAATCCCTCCGCTGAGACAGCAGATGACAGTCAAAATTTGTCGGTGCGAAAAACGGAAAACCGCCGTCTTCTGTAAGCATTTTGCCCCGTATTCCACTAGGAATGAACCGCGGGTACACATCCGTAGGGACCGTCAACTTGGACATATGGAAAAAATACGAGCTCAAATGTACGTGAACTAAACTGTGACGACATTCTGGAATTTCGTATCGTAACATGGAGTCAGGTGGCATAAAACTTGTTTGAATAAACAAATGTTTTGTCATATGTCGGCAGCTCCTAACGGAATGTGTGAAAACGGACAAACAAAAATGATTCGTACTCTCACACTCTCACACTGAATGGAATTTCCCGAGAGTAATATAACCGTAAGTGTTACCCTACTGTGTTATTGTCTCGTCCAAATGTATATTCCTGAAACACTGTCTGGTTTCAGACGAAATTCTAAGAGTAGAAAAGACTGCCGTTCGTTCCACGTGGCTTCCTTTACTACGAACACCATTATTCGGTAGTGCAGAATGACAATTCCTGTTTACTCGCTGCTCTCTACGAAACGTCGTTGTCGACACGGTGGGAAAGCGACTTTTATCTTCTCTTCTGTTCGCTGAATGCCACGCCTCCAGAGCCCCGCTGCCCGCTGTTCGGTCAGCACAGGTTTGCCGCGCTCGCTGTAGCGCTCGTTCCCGCTCGACGCCGCTCTCTCTCGGTTGAGTCGCTCTGGCGAGAGAACAGACTACGGAGCTGTGACGTCACGTGAAGCGACCTCGTACTCTACTGAAGTAGAGGGACGGCCTCCCAAGTTACTGTCTTCTGGATTCGAGACAAAACTCAGCGAAAGGTCAGACGTGTAGGCAGTAATATACGCCGAATTTCCGGAAATTTCTTATCGTATATTGCAGTGACGCAGAGTGAAACCTGATCAGATAGGTTGAAGACTTGGAGTTTCGTGAGCAGTGCACTTCAGCCACGATAACTGCGTCCACATCGACCACACATTTCTTACCTGCGATGGATGCTATAAGGAGAAATGGCAACTATCTATTTTCCAGTTTTTCTGGAATATTACGAGCTCATCCTGTTTTGTGTGCTCGTGTCGATACGAAAACTAAACACTATGCGACAAAATACTTTTACTTCGTGACAACATGAAGCTTTGATATTCCTTTCGTAGCTGCCGTACTAGCTGTGTTAGAATCAGGCACGTTTCACTTCCGTTAACCCAGTTCCTGAAACACTCCGGGTGTTAAATGGACGGCCGTCACTTTAACATTTGTCCAGCTGAGATGGCGACAGACAGTTTCAAACGCTGCACCGACGTTTCTCTCTCGCAAAGAGCGACAAAGGTTTTGGTGAACCACTGTTTTTGCTCGACTGAGACTTGGTTAGATTACGCTTCCTCTGCAGAAGGAGACGAAAAATCCATTTCGCAAAAGGCACGGTGTTTTTAGGTGACTTAACTTTGCACTATGTGTGATGCGATTTATTAAGTTATGCGAAATAACGTCTGTAACGTATGATTGCGACCCAGAATTAGCGTCTGAAAGTAATGCAGCAGAGATGCGAAAGCAATGTTATAAGGCTCGGTATGCAAGGAAGCGTTGGTTTTAAAGAAAAATTTGGCAGAGTGTTAAACACCAACATTCTGTGGCCTCAAAAGCCATACCACGCCTACAGCTTTAGATTTGAGCAGTTAAAAAAATTTTCTAGTTTTTCAACAATTGCAGAGAATTAAAAATATGTTTGTAGTTTGTCTGCGAATCAAAATTTTCCTCCAGCACATTCTGCCATACCAGGTCTTCCCTGTGTAAATGACTGTGACAATATCTTTACTGCTGGCAGTTGCGAACAGGATCCATCAATACAGTAACATAGAATTGTGATGGTAGCCTCAGAGTGGCAAACATAATAGATTAACTTTCCGAATGTTAACCAAGAGATAACGCTGACTTATTAGGTCTTCGACACGTAATCTCGTGAATCCATTTCTCCTTTGGAAGGAACTCTGGGAATAAATATATTCCCATCTGCCTCCACACAGCTTCGGTTACTGTGTTTTCCATGTACAACACCAAACGGGTAAACTAAACGCAATGTGAGGAATTGTAGTACAACTGACAACAGGAGGTTTTGAAATTCCTATCGTAGCCTTCTACAGATTAATAGACATCTCTGTAACCCCTTTCTAAAGTTTGCTTGAGGGGGGAGGACCAAATAAATAATTAATTCAATTAAAATGCAGTTGAAAAATAAGGGAATATTGTATCGTCATTCCGACATGTCCAAGTGAAATTGTAAGAAACAGTTTCAAACGTTGTATCGAGGATTTCTTCCGCGAACAGAGGGAGTATAAACAATTACTCGGTGAATTCCTGTTTTTGTTGGACTGTGACTCATTTCGATTAGCTAGCGCTTACGCTGTATCAGAAGACGAAATATCTCCTTCGAAAATAGTACATTGTTTCACGGAGAATTATTTCGCAATACGTGTGATATGGTTAATTAAAAATGTTAACACTTTTTTTCTGTAACTACGTAAAATCAGTCATTCTCGTTGCTTTGTGGTGGCTTGCTTAACAATTAATACGACAAGGTCGACAGCGCACAGAAATGCGGAATTATCTCCGTCATTTGTGCCGTCTTATCGTAGATGCCACACAAGGAAAAAAAAGTTTGACACAATTATCACTTCTACTGCTGTCAAAGTGAATTAAGTTTCTACTAGATCCTCTATAATATTCCTCCACCACAGGGCTGCAATATGTAAAGGACCTTGAAAGATGCGTTGTAAACTATTGCCGGTTACGAAAATTATTCATCAGTATAGAATAGGAATCTGATAATGTTGTTAAAATGGTCACGGTATTTCTAACACTGCGTTTATCTTTCTGAGCGTTAACTAACATCCACGGTGGAGTGGCAGAGCGCGCTAAGACGCCTTGCTGCGGAGTGCTCGGTTGTTCGCCGTCGGAGGTTCGAATCCTCCCTCGGTCACGTGCGTGCGTGTGCGTGTGTGTGTGTGTGTTGCCCTTACCATAAGTTATTTACAGCAGTTTAGCAGTAAAGGGACTGAATAACCACAGCAGTTAAGTCCCTTATATTTGCAAACATTCGAATTTGAACTAACAGACAACACTGACCTATTGTTATGGTGGCTTCTACACGTAATCTAGTGGACCGATTTCTCCTTTTGAAGGAAATGTGTGAATAAGTAAACTTTCCGTTTCCTCCACACTGCCTCCCCTTTCTAAAGTTTGCTTGAGAGGAGGAGAAAAAGAGTCGGATAAATAATCGATTAATCGAAAATGCAGTAGAAAAATACTGTGACGGAATTTTTTAAACTGTTGGCAGTTGCGAATAAAATCCATCAATAGAGAAACACAGTAATCTGCTAACTTAATAGTGATAAAACTACTACGCTACATTTATCTTCTCGGTCTTTAACTTAAAAAAAGATAACAATAACTTATCGATACGTAATCTCGTGAATCGATTTTTCCTTTGGAAGGAACTCTGTTAATAAATATTCCGGCATCTGCTTCCGCACAGCTTCGAATACTGATTACGTGTTTTCCACGTGTATCTGGAAATGGGTAAACTAAACGCAATGTGAGAAATGCTTTTACTTCGTGACAACAGGAGGTTTCGAAATTCCATTTGTAGCTGGCTACAGATTAATGGAAATCTATCGATCCCACCTAAAGTTTGCTTGAGGGGAGGAGAAACAGAGTCGGATAAAAAAACGATTAATTGAATTTGCAGTAGAAAAATACCTGAATATTTTATCGAACTTCCGACATGCCCAGCTGAAATAGTAAGAAACAGTTTCAATCTTTCTATCGTGGTTTCCTCCTGCTAACATATGCAAGAATTAACAATTACTCGATGAAATCCTTAAATCCTGATCGACTGTGACTCATTTAGATTACCATTTCCGCTGGATCAGAAGACGAAATATGTTTCGAAGGAAGTTCACTGTTTCTCGGGAGATTTACTTCGCAATACGTCTGATATGGTTAATTAATGTGTACGAAATATCTGTTTCGAAAATAGTACCTTGTTTCACGGAGAATTACTTCGCAATACGTGTGATATGGTTAATTAAAAATGTTCAAATGTGTGTGACGTCTTATGCGACCAAAATTCCTGGTCATCAGTCGCTAGACTTACACACTAATCACTTGACTAACTTAAACTAACTTACGCTAAGCACAACACAAACATCCACGCCCGAGGGAGGATTCGAACCCCCGACCGCAGCGGCCGTGTAGACTGTGGCTGGCGCGCCGCAGACCGCTCGGCCAAACCGGCCGGCTGATATGGTTAATTAATGTGTACGAAATAGCGTCTGTAATGTCCGACTTTTACACATAACTAGCGTTTATGCTGTGTGACATCTGTAGCGGAAGCACGAAGGCAGTTTCAAATAGTATACTATGCAACAAACGTTATTGAGAAAACTTTTGCAGTGACTAAATATTAACATTCTGTCGTCTGTAAACTTCATCACTATGAAAAATCCCAGTTTTCAATGCCTGCAGGAAATTTGAAATTTTTCGTTAGTTCCTGCAGTTATTTAGCTTGAGATCTCTCGTTTCACAAGAATAATCGAGACATTCCTGCTTTATCATTGGGCAACATGTAACGTCATTTGAGATAAAGGAAGGAAAAGTTAGGCCAATTAATGCCGAGGCAGGGCAGAATTTTGTAAATCGGTCTTTCGTAAAGCACATTTTGCGGCAGTATGCTCTAATGATGAATTACGTTTCATATAATGTACGCAGCAGTCAACGTGAAAGTTAACAATACGTTGCTTCTTCGACCCAGAGAGACAATGAAAGCATTGTTTTTACATTTAACGTTCCTCCTCCATTCTAGACCAAGTTATCTACGAAAACGAATAACAATACTCGGACCTTTTATTAAACAAAAATATTACTCTTTTTGATTGCGGTTTACTTCTTTACTTACACAGCAGACGTTAATGTTAAGCAACTGGGAGGGAGGGTGGAAGTATTTTATTTATTTGTCTATTTTTTTATGGAGCAAAACACATAGTATCTTTTATTCGTATTTAGAGCGACAATAATACAGAGAGCGCCTGGCGCAAGAATGGCGACGCAAGGAAGTCGTTTTCACAGTTGCAACGGACGTTATGAAATAATGCAGTAAAGAGAAATGTGGTTTCGATCATATTTTAATGGAAAATTTAGCTTTCGAGACAGAGCGTAGAAGTGGTATATTTGGTGGAATAGATAAAACTTATTTTCCGTAGAAGGCCTCCGTCAAATAGGCGAGTTGCTGGTTTTCCATATCTTCTGTTGTGTATCATTTCGAGAACTAGCGAATGTCCTTTCCTTTACTGATAGTATTTCCCTTTTAAGACATATCGATTAAAAGTATGTTCATGTGATAGATGTGTGGGATATTTTGTACAAAATCCTACTCTTCATGTTGGGGCAGTGTTGACAAAATTCGTTGCAACAGCCAGACTTTCGGCGCGTTTAAAGGAGAGTGTGAACAGCGAACGTAATGACTGTTGCCGCCTCTGCACTTTGTTATTGCCTCATATACTCGTAAACCCACGAGACTGTCAATGGAGCAAATATTGACAGTAAATGTATTTCATTTTCTCCACACAGCTTCCGTGAATACCTTTGCCATTATTCAGTCGTGGGCACGGAAACAAGTACGTAATGGCGACCGTGGGTTCATCCCCAGTAACAGTCAGTGTCAAGTACGCAGAACTGTGCGTTAACTGAATTCCTCTCATAACAAAACAGCTCATTTTAGCAGACTGTAGTCTGATGCTGTTGAAATCTATTACTGAATAAGGTTCTGGGAAGCAACGTGGTTCTCAAAGAACAATCCAGCTGTCACGATAGCTCAGTAATGGAAACAATTTGTCGTTAATTTCCTTAAAATACTCAAATACCGTTAATGGCGTCAAAATTGCAGCCACACAGTACGAAACTCGAGTTAGATTTGCCTTCGTATTGAATGTGCTGTCGACGTGACGTAAAACCCTAAACTTCCTTCCTTCCTTCTGTCTGCTGTAACCATTACTTTTAGACAGAAATATATAGTTAGCTCTGGGAAAAATACGTTAGTATTCTGGTAGTTAACATATAGCGCCCTTCAGTCATGTTTTACATGTTCCGCTACAGATACCAGAATACACATCTACAACAATGACTTGCATCTGAATTACGGCTGTTGTTCTTCCGTTGGGAGAATGCGCAGAAAATCGGCGAATTATTTCCATTTAAATTTCTGGAAACAAGGTCGCAGACATCGACACCTCGTGTAGCAGCAAGACGGCAGTGAGATGGTCCCGAGATAATACGGCGTACCGCATCGACCGAATATCGATATGATATTCTGATGTAACGCAGCGAGAATACAGGAAGTGTTTGCTGCAAGAATGTAGCCGCTAAAAAATTCCTTCACAGTAGGTTTGGCGGCACTTTATTATTTTCCCTCCACTTTGACTGCTGGTGTAACTCATGCTGTTTCATCACAAAGTAATGAAGTGAGGAAATGTGTAATTATGACGTATTAAGATGACCAAATCAGCTTTTGTGATGGCTCGGAAATTTAACATATAGGTACATACACGTTATTTCTTACATTTGACGCATAGTGCAGCGTGTTAAAAGGTATTTCAGTATGGGAAGTCTTTCAATAACCATGCGATTCCTGCGGTTACATGAATTAACACATGTTTTTCTGTAACTACGTAAAATCAGTCAGTCTCGTTGCTTTGTGGTGGCTTGCTTAACAATTAATACGACAAGGACGACAGCGCACAGAAATGTGGAATTTTCTCCGTCATTTGCGCTGTCTTATCGTAGATGCAACACAAGAAGAAATAAAAGTTTGACACAATTCTCACTTCTAATGCCGTCCAAGTGAATTAAGTTTCTACTAGATCCTCTATAATATTCCTCCACCACAGCGCTGCAATATGTAAAGGACCTTGAAAGATGCGTTGTAAACTATTGCCGGTTAGGAAAATTATTCATCAGTACAGAATAGGAACCTGATAATGTTGTTGAAAATAGTCACGGTATTTCTAACACTGCGTTTATCTTTCTGAGCGTTAACTAACAGCCACGGTGGAGTGGCAGAGCGCGCTAAGGCGCCTTTCTGGGGAGTGCTCGGTTGTTCGCCGTCGGAGGTTCGAGTCCTTCCTCAGACATATGTGTGTGTGTTGCCCTTACCATAAGTTAGTTACAGCAGTTTGGCAGTCTAGGGAATGAATAACCACAGCAGTTAAGTCCCTTAGATTTGCAAACATTTGAATTTGAACTAACAGACAACACTGACCTATTGTTATGGTGGTTTCTACACGTAATCTAGTGGACCGATTTCTCCTTTTCAAGGAAATGTGTGAATAAATAAACTTTCCTTTTCTTCCACACTGCTATTAACTATTATTCACATTCACGTCAAACAACAATTTGAGAGTCAGCCATACTGACCACGAATGTAGTCAACAACGTGAAAATGATGGCTAGCGATGTAGGTAACTGGGATAACACTGAAACTAATTTTAAGTGAGGCCTGTCTCGTTCACAGGCAAGAAACACGATGTTCTGATACTTTGGATCCGGAATTATGTAGCGTGTTCTCTACATATTAATGTGTAGTAGCTTTGGCAAAACAGGTCAACACACATGTGTAGAATAAACAACGTTCAGAGTACTTTATCTGTGAATTAAAGTTTTTCTCCATTTTCAGTCATAACAAATTGCAGTGTGTAAATGACTGTGACGGAATTTTTTAAACTGTTAGCAGTTGGGAATAAAATCCAACAATACAGAAACACAGTAATCTGGTAACTTAATAGTGACAAAACTAATACGCCACATTTATCTTTTAGGTCGTTAACTTAAAAAAGATAACACTAACTTATCGATACGTAATCTCGTGAATCGATTTCTCCTTTGGAAGGAACTCTGTTAATAAATATTCGGGCATGTGCTTCTACACTGCTTCGAATACTGATTTGTGAGAAATGCTTTAACTTGGTGACAACAGGAGGTTTCGAAATTCCATTTGTAGCGGGCTACAGATTAATGGAAATATATCGAACTCCTCTCTAAAGTTTGCTTGAGGGGAGGAGAAACAGAGACGGATAAAAAATCGATTAATTGAAAATGCAGTAGAAAAATACTGTGACGGAGTTTTTTAAACCGTTGGCAGTTGCGAATAAAATCCATCAATACAGAAACACAGTAATCTGGTAACTTAATTGTGCTAAAGCTGCTACGCTACATTTATCTTTTCGGTCGTTAATTTAAAAAAGATAACACTAACTTATCGATACGTAATCTCGTGAATCGATTTCTCCTTTGGAAGGAACTCTGTTAATAAATATTCCGGCATCTGCTTCTACACAGCTTCGAATACTGATTTGTGAAAAATGCTTTGACTTGGTGACAACAGGAGGTTTCGAAATTCCATTTGTAGCGGGCTACAGATTAATGGAAATATATCGATCTCCTCTCTAAAGTTTGCTTAAGGGGAGGAGAAACAGAGGAGTCGGATAAAAAATCGATTAACTGAAAATGAAGTAGAAAAATACTGTGACGGAATTTTTTAAACCGTTGGCAGTTGCGAATAAAATCCATCAATACAGTAACACAGTAATCTGGCAAATTAATAGTGCCGAAACTACTACGCTACATTAATCTTTTCTACATTAATTTAAAAAAGACAACACTAACTTATCGATACGTAATCTCATGAATCGATTTCGCCTTTGGAAGGAACTCTGATAATAAATATTCGGGCATGTGCTTCTACACAGCTTCGAATACTGATTTGTGAGAAATGCTTTAACTTGGTGACAACAGGAGGTTTCGAAATTCCATTTGTAGCGGGCTACAGATTAATGGAAATATATCGATCTCCTCTCTAAAGTTTGCTTGAGGGGAGGAGAAACAGAGTCGGATAAAAAATCGATTAACTGAAAATGCAGTAGAAAAATACTGTGACGGAATTATTTAAACCGTTGGCAGTTGCGAATAAAATCCATCAATACAGTAACACAGTAATCTGGCAAATTAATAGTGCCGAAACTACTACGCTACATTAATCTTTTCTACATTAATTTAAAAAAAGACAACACTAACTTATCGATACGTAATCTCGTGAATCGATTTCGCCTTTGGAAGGAACTATGTTAATAAATATTCCGGCATCTGCTTCCACATAGCTTCGAATACTGTTTACGTGTTTTTCAGGTGTAACAGGAAATGGGTAAACTAAACGCAATGTGAGAAATGCTTTTACTTAGTGACAACAGAAGGTTTCGAAATTCCATTTTTAGCTGGCTACAAATTAATGGAAATCTATCGATCTCCACCTAAAGTTTGCTTGAGGGGAGGAGAAACAGAGATGGATAAAAAATCGATTAATTGAAAATGCAGTAGACAAATACTGTGACGGAATTTTTTAAGCTGTTGGCAGTTGCGAATAAAATCCATCAATACAGAAACATAGTAATCTGGTAACTTAATTGTGCTAAAACTACAACGCTACATTTATCTTTTCGGTCGCTAACTTATAAAGATAACAATAACTTATCGATACGTAATCTCGTGAATCGATTTCTCCTTTGGAAGGAACTCTGTTAATAAATATTCCGGCATGTGCTTCTACACAGCCTCGAATACTGATTTGTGAGAAATGCTTTTACTTGGTGACAACAGGAGGTTTCGAAATTCCATTTGTAGCGGGCTACAGATTAATGGAAATATATCGATCTCCTCTCTAAAGTTTGCTTGAGGGGAGGAGAAACAGAGTCGGATAAAAAATCGATTAATTGAAAATGCAGTAGAAATATACTGTGACGGAATTTTTTAAACCGTTGGCAGTTGCGAATAAAATCCATCAATACAGTAACACAGTAATCTGGCAAATTAATAGTGCCGAAACTACTACGCTACATTAATCTTTTCTACATTAATTTAAAAAAAGACAACACTAACTTATCGATACGTAATCTCGTGAATCGATTTCGCCTTTGGAAGGAACTATGTTAATAAATATTCCGGCATCTGCTTCCACATAGCTTCGAATACTGTTTACGTGTTTTTCAGGTGTAACAGGAAATGGGTAAACTAAACGCAATGTGAGAAATGCTTTTACTTAGTGACAACAGAAGGTTTCGAAATTCCATTTTTAGCTGGCTACAAATTAATGGAAATCTATCGATCTCCACCTAAAGTTTGCTTGAGGGGAGGAGAAACAGAGATGGATAAAAAATCGATTAATTGAAAATGCAGTAGACAAATACTGTGACGGAATTTTTTAAGCTGTTGGCAGTTGCGAATAAAATCCATCAATACAGAAACACAGTAATCTGGTAACTTAATAGTGCTAAAACTACAACGCTACATTTATCTTTTCGGTCGCTAACGTATAAAGATAACAATAACTTATCGATACGTAATCTCGTGAATCGATTTCTCCTTTGGAAGGAACTCTGTTAATAAATATTCCGGCATGTGCTTCTACACAGCCTCGAATACTGATTTGTGAGAAATGCTTTTACTTGGTGACAACAGGAGGTTTCGAAATTCCATTTGTAGCGGGCTACAGATTAATGGAAATATATCGATCTCCTCTCTAAAGTTTGCTTGAGGGGAGGAGAAACAGAGTCGGATAAAAAATCGATTAATTGAAAATGCAGTAGAAATATACTGTGACGGAATTTTTTAAACCGTTGGCAGTTGCGAATAAAATCCATCAATACAGTAACACAGTAATCTGGCAAATTAATAGTGCCGAAACTACTACGCTACATTAATCTTTTCTACATTAATTTAAAAAAAGACAACACTAACTTATCGATACGTAATCTCGTGAATCGGTTTCGCCTTTGGAAGGAACTATGTTAATAAATATTCCGGCATCTGCTTCCACATAGCTTCGAATACTGTTTACGTGTTTTTCAGGTGTAACAGGAAATGGGTAAACTAAACGCAATGTGAGAAATGCTTTTACTTAGTGACAACAGAAGGTTTCGAAATTCCATTTTTAGCTGGCTACAAATTAATGGAAATCTATCGATCTCCACCTAAAGTTTGCTTGAGGGGAGGAGAAACAGAGATGGATAAAAAATCGATTAATTGAAAATGCAGTAGACAAATACTGTGACGGAATTTTTTAAGCTGTTGGCAGTTGCGAATAAAATCCATCAATACAGAAACACAGTAATCTGGTAACTTAATAGTGCTAAAACTACAACGCTACATTTATCTTTTCGGTCGCTAACGTATAAAGATAACAATAACTTATCGATACGTAATCTCGTGAATCGATTTCTCCTTTGGAAGGAACTCTGTTAATAAATATTCCGGCATGTGCTTCTACACAGCCTCGAATACTGATTTGTGAGAAATGCTTTTACTTGGTGACAATAGGAGGTTTCGAAATTCCATTTGTAGCTGGCTACAGATTAACGGAAATCTATCGATCTCCTCTCTAAAGTTTGCTTGAGGGGAAGAGAAACAGAGTCGGAGAAAAAATCGATTAATTGAAAATGCAGTAGAAAAACAAACCTGAATATTTTATCGTACTTCCGACATGCCCAGCTGAAATTGTAAGAAACAGTTTCAAACTTTGTATCGTGGATTCCTCCTGCTAACAAACGCAAGAATTAACAATTACTCGATAGAATCCCGTTTTTGTTGGACTGTGACTCACTTAGATTACCATTTCCGCTGGATTAGCAGACGAAATATGTTTCGAAGAAAGTTCACGTGTTTCCCGGAGATTTACTTGGCAATATGTCTGATATGGTTAATTAATGTGTACGAAATATCTGTTTCGAAAGTAGTACATTGTTTCACAGAGAATTACTTCGCAATACGTGTGATATGGTTAATTAAAACGTGTTCAACTTACGCTAAGGACAACACAAACATCCATGCCCGAGGGAGGATTCGAACCCCCGACCGCGCCGCAGACCGCTCGGCCAAAGCGGCCGGCTGATAAGGTTAATTAATGTGTACGAAATAGCGTCTATAATGTCCGATTTTTAAACAGAATTAGCGTTTATGCTGTGTGACATCTGTAGCGGAAGCACCAAGGCAGTTTCAAATAGTATACTATGCAACAAATGTTGGTTATTGACAAAACTTTTGCAGTGACTAAATATTAGCATTCTGTCGTCTCTGAACTCCATCAATCGCTCTGTTGAGCACTATGAAAAATCCGTTCTCAATACCTGCAGGAAATTTGAAATTTTTCGTTAGTTCGTGCAGTTATTTAGCTCGAGATCTCTCGTTTCACAAGAATGGTCGAGACATTCCTGCTTCACCATTGGGCAACATGTATCGTCATTTGAGATAAAGGAAGGAAAAGTAAGGCCAATTAATGCCGAGGCAGGGCAGAATTTTGTAAATCGGTTTTTCGTAAAGCACATTTTGCGGCAGTATGCTCGAATGATGAATTAAGTTTCATATAATGTACGCAGCAGTCAACGTGAAAGTGAACAATACGTTGCTTCTTCGACCCAGAGAGACAATGAAAGCATTGTTTTTACATTTAACGTTCCTCCTCCATTCTACACCAAGTTATCTACGAAAACGAATAACAATACTCGGACCTATTATTAAAAAAAATATTACTCTTTTTGATTACGGTTTACTTCTTTACACAGCAGACGTTAATGTTAAGCAACTGGAAGGGAGGGCGGAAGTATGTTATTTATTTGTCTATTTTTTTTTTAATGGAACAAAACACATAGTTTCCGTTACTCATATTTAGAGCGGCAATAATACAGAGAGCTTCTGGCGCAAGAATGGTGTCGCGAGGAAGTCGTTAGACAGTTGCAACGGACGTCTTGGCCGAGAGCAGATTTCGCCACATATTTTGAATTGCTGGTGCATGTCAGGAAGACGAATTATAGAATAATAAAGTAAAAAATGTAGCTTCCGAGACAGAGCGTATAAGTCACAGCGTTAGCGGAATACATAAAACGTATTTGCCGCTTTAAATAGGCGATTTGCTGGATTTCCGTATCTTTTGTTGTGTATCGAGAAGTAGCGGCTGCCCTTTCCTTTACTCGAAGTATTTCCCTTTAAAGATATTTCAGGTGTAAAGTATGCTCTCGTGATAAATGTGCGGTACAGTCTGTACAAAAGCCTATCCTCGCGTTTAAAGGAGAGTGTGAGCAGCCTTGTTGTTTACCGTCACACTGGTGGCGTAAATACACATTTGTTTCCGCGTGTTCACAGTTTTTTGCCTCATATTTAAGAGACTCTGTTTGTCGTGGGAACCAAATATTGACAGTAAAAAGATTCCGTTTTGTTCCACACAGCATCCGTTACTGCTTTCGCCATTATTCAGTTGTAAAGACGAAAACAAGCAATGCTAATTGCGGGCCCATCCCCAGTAACAGTCGGTGGCAACATTGCAGAATTATGCATTATTTTGTTCCCCCTAGAAAGAAAACTGCAGAGGGTTTCGCCGAATCAAGTTTTTTAAAATGCTCGAATAGCTTTAACGCCGCCAAAATTGCAGCCACACAGTACGACACTCGAGTTAGATTCGCCTTCGTACTGAGTGTGCTTCCAGCTCCGTGCCTTAAACTATGTCTGATCCCTGTATGCTGTTCGGTAAATAACTGCAGCGGCTATTTGTAGACGGAATTAAATAGTAAACTCTGGGAAAAAGTCGTGGGTGTTGTGGTAATCAAAGAATAGCGTCCATCAGTGATGCGTCACATTTTCTTCTATATGAGGCGCCACAGAATGCGCGCCTACAACAATGCCTTTTATCGCTGCAGCGGCTGTTGTTCTTCGGTTGGGACAATGCCCAGGAAATCGCCGAATTATTTCAGCCTGAGGAAACAGTGACACAGACGTCGACACCTCGTGTAGTAGCACGATGGCAGTAAAATGGTCGCGAAAATTACGACGTACCGCTTCGTCCGAATCTCGGTTTGCTATTCGAATGCAGCGCCACAAGAATACAGTCGCTTTGGCGGCACTTAATAATTGTCCCCGCGTTTTCATCGTCGGTGTGCCTCTTGCAGTCTAATCGGAAACAACTAAAAATGTTCAAATGTTTGTTAAGCTTATGGGACTTAACTACGGAGTCATCAGTCCCTAAACTTACAAACAACTTATGAACTACTTACGAACTAGGACGGCACAAATATCCATGCCCGAGGGGGGATTCGAACCCCTGACCGTAGTGGCCGTGCTGACCGTGACTGGAGCGCCTCAGTCACCTCGGCCACCGCGGCCGGCTCGGAAACAACTGAAGTGAGGACATGTGTAATGACAATGTGTTAAGTTGGCCAAGTTAGCTGTCTAGGTGGCTGGTCAGTTAAAAATAAAATTGACACCTACGTTGTTCCTGGAATCGGACGCACAAGACAGCGTTCTAACTCGAGTTCAAATTTGGTAACAATTTCGTAAATTGTTGCCAGTCACAATCAGTACAGGAAACAGCCACGCGGAAACTCAATATTGTCAATAATGAGCACGTTATTTTTAACACTGCATTCAGCTTTCCGGGCGCTAACTGACAGACAACACCTATTGTTATTATTTCTTGGCCAAGTAATGTCGTGAATCGATGTCTTCTTTCGAAGGGAATCTGCGAATAAATAAACTGTCGTTTTCTGCCACAGGGCTTCGGTAATTGCGCACGTTTTCATGTGAAACAGGAAACAGTAATAGCGATTTCATTGTCACTCCTACACACTACGGACTGTCATTGTCAACAAGGTGAAAATTATGTCTTGCGAATTACGTAATTGCGACGATACTAAAAACTTATCTTTAGTTATTCGTGTATCCTACACAGGGAAAAATTTTTCATTCTTTGCATCCAAAATTTTGTAGCTTGTTCTGTACGGGAAACCGTTTCTCACTTCCACTACCGACGTTATGAGTACAAAACTGGCGATCACACGACTAAGTAACGTTCTGAATACTCGACATTTCCCCGAAAACTCCAACTGAGTCGAAACTACATTCTTAATCCTGTACGTGAGATTCGCGACTATTGTGTCAATAACAAACGAGTCTGTACGACCGCCTTAGGCACACAAAGCTAGTGTGGCTGTAGCGATTCACAAATCATCCAGCCACGCATTGCACGGAATTATTAGCGACTAGTGGGTGCCTGGCATTTAGCGTTTATGTCGACCTATTCTTTCACGTCCAGCAACAATTTCTTCCCAGCGATGCACGATGTGTGGAGAAAAAGAATGCATTTATTTTCCGGATTTCTCTTAATCCAACGAACAGAACGAATGATAACAAAGTTTACAGTATCACCTGTTTCGGGTCTATCCGGAAACCGAACGCAATGTGCCAAATAGTTTCACTTCCTGACAACACGAAGTTGCGAAATTCCGTTCGTAGACGGCTACAGTTTAACAGAAAGCTGTCCAGCGCCTCTCTGCACTTGGCTCGAGAGCAGCAGAAGCGCAGCCGAATGGAAAACCCAGTTCAATGGAAATGCGGCAAATATGGAGACGCTACAGCCGACCGCGAAAACGAAGACAGCGCGACGTCTGTTCTGTTTTGGAAAACTCTGGACAGGCGCCACGAATCACACTTCGGGCCACTGAGTAGTTCGCTCTCGTCACAACATGGGCCGAAAAATTCCCTCGCACTTGGTGAGTGCGCAAGATGTAACAACGTTTCAGATTAAGGAAGAGAATGGTGGTCAAATGACGAAGCAGAAGCGAAATGTTTAAAAACACAATATACGGCGTCATGCGCGAGAAATAAATTACGTTTACTATTATCTGTGCCACTGTCAATGTCAACATTAACAGGCCGTTCCTTCTTCCACCCAGAGAGACAGCGAAATAATTATTTTTACTTTTAACATTCCTCCATTCCATTAGCTGTCTAGGTGGCTGGTCAGTTAAAAATAAAATTGACACCTACGTTGTTCCTGGAATCGGACGCACAAGACAGCGTTCTAACTCGAGTTCAAATTTGGTAACCCTATAGATATCGACCCGATCGCTAGCGGTACCTGTAGTGTAATACCTACTGTTGCAGCTACTGAGAATCAGACAATGCGATTGCTTACTGGCGACTTGCTCAGTAATAATGTCCGCCACTGTGAGTGGTCGGCACAACACTTGATGCGACTAAAAGACCTGTGCAAAGCGAGCATCTGTCACTCATACACGAAGAAAAAACAAAATTTGATATAATTCTCAAATCACTGCTGTCTGCGTAAAGTACATTTTTACTCCAGTGTAAACGTCCATCACGACTCTGGCGTATTCAAAAGTCCTCGACACATATTTCGTAAACTGTTGCCAGTCACGATCAGTACAGGAAACAGCCACGCGGAAACTCAATATTGTCAATAATGAGCACGTTATTTTTAACACTGCATTCAGCTTTCCGGGCGCTAACTGACAGACAACACCTATTGTTATTATTTCTTGGCGTATTCAAAAGTCCTCGACACATAATGTCGTGAATCGATGTCTTCTTTCGAAGGGAATCTGCGAATAAATAAACTGTCGTTTCCTGCCACAGGGCTTCGGTAATTGCACACGTTTTCATGTGAAACAGGAAACAGTAATAGCGATTCCATTGTCACTCCTACACACTACGGACTGTCATTGTCAACAAGGTGAAAATTATGTCTTGCGAATTACGTAATTGCGACGATACTAAAAACTTATCTTTAGTTATTCGTGTATCCTACACAGGGAACAATTTTTCATTCTTTGCATCCAAAATTTTGTAGCTTGTTCTGTACGGGAAACCGTTTCTCACTTCCACTACCGACGTTATGAGTACAAAACTGGCGATCACACGACTAAGTAACGTTCTGAATACTCGACATTTCCACGAAAACTCCAACTGAGTCGAAACTACATTCTTAATCCTGTACGTGAGATTCGCGACTATTGTGTCAATAACAAACGATTCTGTACGACCGCCTTAGGCACAGAAAGCTAGTGTGGCTGTAGCGACTCACAAATCATCGAGCCACGCATTGCACAGAATTATTAGCGACTAGTGGGTGCCTGGCATTTAGTGTGATACCAGCGTTTATGTCGACCTATTCTTTCACGTCCAGCAACAATTTCTTCCCAGCGATGCACGATGTGTGGAGAAAAAGAATGCATTTATTTTCCGGATTTCTCTTGACGGTATTCCATTTTTTTTTTAATCCGACGAACAGAACGAATGATAACAAAGTTTACAGTATCACCTGTTTCGGGTCTATCCGGAAACCGAACGCAATGTGCCAAATAGTTTCACTTCCTGACAACACGAAGTTGCGAAATTCCGTTCGTAGACGGCTACAGTTTAACAGAAAGCTGTCCAGCGCCTCTCTGCACTTGGCTCGAGAGCAGCAGAAGCGCAGCCGAATGGAAAACCCAGTTCAATGGAAATGCGGCAAATATGGAGACGCTACAGCCGGCCGCGAAAACGAAGACAGCGCGACGTCTGTTCTGTTTTGGAAAACTCTGGACAGGCGCCACGAATCACACTTCGGGCCACTGAGTAGTTCGCTCTCGTCACAACATGGGCCGAAAAATTCCCTCGCACTTGGTGAGTGCGCAAGATGTAACAACGTTTCAGATTAAGGAAGAGATTGGTGGTCAAATGACGAAGCAGAAGCGAAATGTTTAAAAGCACAATATACGGTGTCATGCGCGAGAAATAAAGTACGTTTACAATTATCTGTGCCACTGTCAATGTCAACATTAACAGGCCGTTCCTTCTTCCGCCCAGAGAGACAGCGAAATAATTATTTTTACTTTTAACATTCTTCCATTCTACAGCAACAGTTATCTAAGGAAAACTATAACAATACCCGCGCCTATTATTAAATAAAAGAGCCGCTGACTGTTTAGGTGGATCCACAGAGAAATTACCGTTTCGATTGCCACTCAAGACAGTGGTTTAGCACAAGACAGTGGTTTAGCACAAGACAGTGGCTTAGCACAAGACAGTGGTTTAGCACAAGACAGTAGTTTCGCACAAGACAGTGGTTTCGTACAAGAGAGTGCTTGCACACAAGACAGTGGTTTCGTACAAGACAGTGGTTGCACACAAGACAGTGGTTGCACACAAGACAATGGTTTCGCACAAGACAGTGGTTTCGCACAAGACAGTGGTTTCGCACAAGACAGTGGTTTCGCACAAGACAGTGGTTTCGCACAAGACAGTGGTTTCGCACAAGACAGTGGTTTCGCACAAGACAGTGGTTTCGCACAAGACAGTGGTTTCGCACAAGACAGTGGTTTCGCACAAGACAGTGGTTTCGCACAAGACAGTGGTTTCGCACAAGACAGTGCATTGGCACAAGACAGTGGTTTCGCACAAGGCAGTGGTTTCGCACAAGACAGTGGTTCTGCACAAGACAGTGGTTTCGCACAAGACAGTGGTTTCGCACAAGACAGTGGTTTCGCACAAGACAGTGGTTTCGCACAAGACAGTGGTTTCGCACAAGACAGTGGTTTCGCTCAGGACAGTGGTTTCGCACAGGACAGTGGTTTCGCACAGGACAGTGGTTTCGCACAAGACAGTGATTTCGCACAAGACAGTGATTTCGCACAAGACAGTGATTTCGCACAAGGCAGTGGTTTCGCACCAGAGAGTGGTTCCGCACAAGACAGTGATTTCGCACTAGAGAGTGGTTTCGGAAAAGACAGTCGTAGCACACACGACAGTGGTTTCCCACAAGACAGTGGTTTAGCACAAGACAGTGGTTTCGCACAAGACTGTGGTTTCGCACAAGACAGTGGTTTCGCACAAGACAGTGGTTTCGCACAAGGCAGTGGTTTCGCACGAGACAGTGGTTTAGCACAAGACAGTGGTTTCGCACAAGACAGTGGTTTCGCACAAGACATTGCTCGCACACAAGACAGTGGTTTCGCACAAAACAGTGGTTTCGCTTAAGACAGTGGTTGCACACCAGACATTGGTTTCGCACAAGACAGTGTTTTCGCACAAGACAGTGGTTTCGCACAAGACAGTGGTTTCGCACAAGACAGTGGTTTCGCACAAGGCAGTGGATTCGCACAAGACAGTGGTTTCGAACAAGACAGTGGCTTCGCACAAGGCAGTGGTTTTGCACAAGGCAGTGGTTTCGCACAAGGCAGTGGTTCCGCACAAGACAGTAGTGTCACACACGACAGTGGTTTTGCACAGGACAGTGGTTTCGCACAGGACAGTGGTTTCGCACAGGACAGTGGTTTCTCACAAGACAGTTGTTTCGCAAAGGACAGTGGTTTCGCAAAGGACAGTGGTTTCGCACAGGACTGTGGATTCGCACAGGACACTGGTTTCGCACAAGACAGTGGTTTCGCACAAGACAGTGGTTCCGCACAAGACAGTAGTGTCACACACGACAGTGGTTTCGCACAGGACAGTGGTTTTGCACAGGACAGTGGTTTCGCAAAGGACAGTGGTTTCGGAAAAGACAGTGGTTTCACACTGGACAGTGGTTTCGCACAATACAGTGGTTTCGCAAAGGACAGTTGTTTCACAAAGGACAGTGGTTTCGCAAAGGACAGTGGTTTCGCAAAGGACAGTGGTTTCGCACAGGACAGTGGTTTCGCACAGGACAGTGGTTTCGCACAAGAGAGTGGTTTCGCACAAGGCAATGGTTTCGCCTAAGAGAGTGGTTTCGCACAAGAGAGTGGTTTAGCACAAGACAGTGGTTTCGCACCAGAAAGTGGTTTCGCACAAGACAGTGCATTTGCACAAGGCAGTGGTTTCGCACAAGGCAGTGATTTTGCACAAAACAGTGGTTTCGCACAAGACAGTGGTTTCGCACAAGGCAGTGGTTTCGCACAAGGCAGTGGTTGCACACAAGACAGTGGTTTCGCACAAGACAGTGGTTTCGCACAAGACCATGGTTTCACCACCTCTCTACCACCCCCACCCCTCTTCTTCCCCACCCCTCTTCTTCCCCACCCCTCTACAACCCTACCCCTATTCCACCCCAACCTTTGTACCCCCCACCCCTTTACCACTCCCACCCCTCCACCCCCTACCCCTGTACCCCCCACACCTCTACCACCTCCACCACTCTACCACACTCACCACTCTCAGATCCCACCGCTCTACCCCCACCCCTCTCTAATCCCACTTCTCTACCACCCCCACCCCTCTACCACCCCCACCCCTCTTCTACCCCACGACTTTACCACCCCCACCCCTCTTCTACTCCACCCCTCTTCCACCCCCACGTTTGTACCACCCCCATCCCTCTACCACTCCCACCCCTCCACCCCCTACCCCTCTACCCCCCACACCTCTACCACCCCCACCACTCTACCACACCCACCACTCTCCGATCCCACACCTCTACCCTCCACCCCTCTCTAATCCCAACCCTCTACAACCCCCACCCCTCTATCCCCCCACCCCTCTACCCTCCACCCCTCTCTAATCCCACCTCTCTACAACCCCCACCCCTCTACCCCCCACCTCTCTACCTTCCACCTCTCTCACCCCCCACCCCTCTACCCCCCACCTCTCTCAGATCAAACCCCTCTACCACCCCTACCCCTCTACATCCCACCCGTCTACCACCTCCACCCCTCTACCATCGCCTCCACTCTACCACCCCCACCACTCACTGATCCCACCCCTCTACCCTCCGCCCCTCGCTAATCCCACCCCTCTACAACCCCCACCCCTCTACCACCCCCCACCCCTATACCACCCCCACCCCTCTTCTTCCCCACCCCTCTACTACCCTACACCTCTTCCACCCCCACCTTCGTACCACCCCCACCCCTCTACCACTCCCACCCCCACCCCTCTACCCCCCACACCACTACCACCACCACCACTCTACCACACCCACCACTCTCCGATCCCACCCCTCTACCCCCACCCCTCTACCACCCCTCACCCCTCTACCACCCCACCCCTCTACCACCCCCCACCCCTCGTCTACCCCACCCCTCTTCCACCCCCACATTTTTACCACCCCCATCCCTCTACCACTCCCACCCCTCCACCCCCTACCCCTCTACCCCCCACCGCTCTACAACCCCCACCACTCTACCACCCCCACCCCTCTCCTATCCCACCCCTCTACCCTCCACCCCTCTCTAATCACACCCCTCTACAACCCCCTCCCCTCTAACCCCCACCCCTCTACCACCCCCACCCCTCTACCACCTTCACCCCTCTAACACCCCACGCTTCTACCCCCAACCCTCTTCGTTTCCACCCCTCTACCACCCCCACCCCTCTACTACCCCCTCTGCACTATTACCCATACCCCTCTCCTACCCCCACGCCTATACCACCCCACCCCTCTACCACCCCCATCCCTCTACCACCCCCACAAGTCTACCACCACAACCCTTGTACCATGCTCTACAACCACACCAGTTTACCACCCCCACCCTTCCTCGATTCCAACCCACTATCGCTACCCCTATACCATCCCCACCCCTCTACCACCCCTATCAGTCCACCACCCCTACCCCTCTTCCTCCCCCATTTGTTTTCCACCCATACCAGTCAACCACCCCCAACAATCTACCACCCCCACCAATCTACAACCCCTATCAGTTTACCACCCCACGCCTCCACCACCCGCACCCCTCTACCACCCATATCATTCTTCCACCCCCACCTTTCTATCACACCCACCAGTTTTAGATCCCCCACCAATCTACACCCCACCCCTCTACTGACCCTACCTCTCTACCACCTTCACCAGTCTACCATCCCATTACTCTACCACCCCCTCTCCCTTTACCACCCCCTCTCCCTTTACCACCCCCACCAGTCTACCACCCCCACCAGTCTACCAACCCCACCAGTCTACCAACCCCACCAGTCTACCACCCCCACCAGTCTACCACCCCCACCAGTCTTCCCCCCCAACAGTCTACCACCCTCACCAGTCCTACACCCCCACCTCTCTGCCACCCCCAAAAGTCTACCACCCCCCACCAGTCTTCCACCCCCATCTCTCTGCCACCCCCCATCAGTCTTCCACCCCCACTTCTGTACCACCCCCACCACTCCACCGCCCCCCAGTCTACTGCACAACCCGTTTACCTACCCCCCCACCAGTCAATACACTTTCATTCATCAACCCCCTTCCCAAATCCAAACCCACTATAGAACCCAAGATAAACCGTGTAGGACTTACTATGCGCCAAAGTTACGCCGTGTGTGCAGTAGTTGAGTTGTAATTGAAGGCTGTCTGCTCATACATCTCCGTTTATCATTCTGCATTATGTTTTCTATCTAACGTTTTCGCTGTTTGAAGTCGTAACAGACGGAATTTAATGAAGGTTACAATTGTGTTCCCCCGTAGGCATTTATCGCCCCCTCGTTGCTAAATATACATCAAACGTATGGTGGAAAAAGAGTAAGAAATACTTGTAAATAAATTTTAATGGAGCATTTTATCTACGTCGCATATTATATAAACAATTAGCAATATGAGTAGAAATGGCATTCACCTCATAACAGTGTATAAATACTTTGGAAGTAAGTGCCACCTGTTACTCTAACTGTGTACTGATTATGATGGGTAACGTAACTAACACATAGGGCGTATTAGAAAAGCTGTGTCAAATTATATTTTGTTTATTTAATTTTTTATATTTATTTTTATTACGTGTTATAAGATGTTTGATATTGCTAGCGGCCAGTTAATTTCACATCCAAGTCGTCCAACTCGTTGAGCGCTTTTCTTTTATCGTAATTGTATCGTGAAACCCAAAAAAGGAGTTCAAGCGTCCCTGCATTACTAACCCGAATTGGGGGTTCAAGAGACCATGCCTTGAAAATACACGTATTGCCATTAGCGTAACTAACACATACCACACGTACCAAAATCAGTGTCAAATTCTAATTTATTTAAATATTTTTATTTTATTATTATTATTAGTAGTAGTATTATAATTACTAATTTCAGATATATGTATGAAGAGATTCCGGTAAACAAGGGCATAGACGAGCACGTCAGTTATGCTTTAATTTTCCATTCATGCCAGCAAACGCCAGAGGCGTCTGACTTGTCCACTGCCTTTATTACATTTCAAAACCTGATGGCGTTTAAGCGACCCTGCCTCTAAAACCCAAGGCGGAGTTCAAGCGACCATGCCTAGCACGTATACGTATCAATATGTACACCTGTACTCTGCGTGCGTGCGGCGGCGACGACGTTGTTCGCGAGGAGACAAAAGTCTCACTTAAAAATTGACAGCATACGTAACTAACACATACGACGCGTACCAAATGCAGTGTCAAGTTCCGATTTAGTTAAATATTTTTACTTTATTTTTATTATTATTAATGCTTTTATTTTTCTCTTTTATTATTATTATTAATTTTTTGCTTTCTTTTTTTTTTTTTTTTTTTTTTTTTTAGAATGTGATATAAGAAGTTAGATGTTGGTATCGGGCAGTTAATTTCAGATATATGCATTCAGGAATTCGGGTTTTCATTGGCATAGACCAGCACGTCAGTTATGTTTTAAATTCCATTCATACCAGCAAACGGGCGTTTCACTTATCCAGCACCTTTATTAGATTTAAAAACCTTAAGGCGTTTAAGCGACCCTGCCTTTAAAACCTAAATGCGGAGTCCAAGCGACCATGTCTACCACATACACGTCAATAACCTCACGTGTATTCTGCGTGCGTGCGGCGGCGACGACGACGACGTTCGCGAGAAGACAGGGTCTTACATAGTAAAAATATGGTGCGCAGAGCACGAGTAGACAGCGACTCCGCTCAGGTTATAACGACGTACGGCGGACGGAACGCCTGCGAGAGACCGGCACATGTAAACAATACTATACGCGGCAAGCGGTATAGGCAGCCCGAATTCCACATTCGGGCTCACATACACGATGAAACCCCGATAGAAATATCTGCCCCTGCTGCTTCCTTCCGTCTCTCCTTACGTGTCCCCCCTAAACACAACTTACTAATTTGCAATTCACGTGTGTCACAACTCGAAACACGTACAATGTTTTCGCAAAGTATCCCTCCAACTCGCTACGTCTTTCGTGCCTCCTGGCGGCTCCCATCATTCCAAATGCACCCTCACACACACGATAAAACCCCGATAGTGTGCCCACAGCGTTGCTACACATCGCAACTCTCCAAATTTTGCCTTTCCCTTTTCCCTTCAAAACTTCGACAACACGCAAACTTTTACTTCACGTGTCGAGCGCCTAACCTCGCCAGTTGGCAACACTGTGCCCGCCCGAAATATCAGCCCCTGCCAGTCGGTGCATCTCTCCTCTCCCAGCTAACACATTAAACATTCACGTTTTACACACCTCGAAGAACGTACAATTGCTTGTCATAACAACATAGCAAAACATCCTACTTGCTACTGTTTTTCGTGTCTCGTGCCGGCTCCCATCATTCCAAATTCATGCCCACATACGCATTAAAATCCACATACAAGACCCACAGCGTTGCTGCAGTACACAACTCTCCAATTCTGCCTTCTCCTTTTCACTTCAAAACTTCGACAACAGCGAAACTTTACTATCCGTGTCTGGGGGCCAAAGATCACCCCTCGAACCGAAATATCAGCCCCTGCTGCTTCCTTCCGTCTCTCCTTACGTGTCCCCCCTAAACACAACTTACTAATTTGCAATTCACGTGTGTCACAACTGGAAACACCTACAATGTTTTCGCAAAGTATCCCTCCAACTTGCTACGCCTTTCGTGCCTCCTGGCGGCTCCCATCATTCCAAATTCACCCTCACACACACGTTAAAACCCCGATAGAGTGCCCACAGCGTTGCTACACATCGCAACTCTCCAAATCTTGCCTTTCCCTTTTCCCTTCAAAACTTCGACAACACGCAAACTTTTACTTCACGTGTCGAGCGCCTAACCTCGCCAGTTGGCAACACTGTGCCCGCCCGAAATATCAGCCCCTGCCGGTGCATCTCTCCTCTCCCAGCCAACACATTAAACATTCACGTTTTACACACCTCGAAGAACGTGTCATTACATAGCAAAACATCCTACTTGCTACTGTTTTTCGTGTATCGTGCCGGCTCCCATCATTCCAAATTCATGCCCACATACGCATTAACATCCACATACAAGGCCCACAGCGTTGCTGCAGTACACAACTTTAAATGTTCAAATGTTTGTAAAGCTTATGGGACTTAACTACGGGGTCATCAGTCCCTAAACTTACAAACTAGTTATGAACTACTTAAGAACTTGGACGGCACAAATATCCATGCACGAGGGGGGATTCGAACCCCCAGTCGTAGTGGCCGTGCAGACCGTGACTGAAGCGCCTCAGCCCCCTCGGCCACCGCGGCCGGCTGGAAGACTTCCTTATTAGGACTGCCTGGTGGTGTGTACAGCCCGATCTGAAATCGCAGCCTCTTGTCTTCGTACATTGTCTGCTCAAGCTTATTTTATGTTAAGTTTTTGCTATCCAAGTGTTTTGGTAATTGAATGGTCGTCAGCTACAAATGGTGTTTCAAAACTTCAAGTTGTCAGAAAGTAAAACTCTTTTGCGCAGTACTTTTGTTTTCCGGTTCGACACTAAACAGGTGTTGGTGGGTACAATTTGTTATTACTTGTTCAGATCGTAATATTAAAGAAATATCGAGCGATGTCGTGAGGAAATCGTACAGTATCCATCACTGGTAACAAATGTGTGGCCGATGACGACGAACAGAGCCACATAAACGCTCGCATTGCCGCTATACACGCAGAGACTGAGCAGTCATCAGGAATTCCGCGCTGTGCGTTGCTTTCGACACACGCCAGCTCTTAGTGGCTGAGGCTACTAACAAAATATTCGCTACTTTGTGTACAGGCTTAACAACTAGTCCAGTCAAATGGTAGTTTGAAGTCGAAAAATTTGTGTAATTGTTTTTAGTGGTTTATTTTATGTTTTTTGGGGTGCTGAACACGAATCTGAAGTTTTCCAACAAAAATTCCCTCGGGAAATATGAGAAATCGCCAAAAAAAAAAACAACTAAAAATCACATTTTTTTGCGGTTATCAACATATAACTCATAAAGCAAGCTATTTACACGAAAAGTGGCCCAGTAGTAAAATAAAGAGAAGAAAATTACCTACAATTTATGTCTCTAACATTTTTCTGTGAGTCGTATGGTTTCCATAAAAAACAGTGGTAAAATATCAGGAAAATCAATCATTTTTTGAAAACAGCAAAAAAGAACATTAATATATAGTTTTTATTTCTTGAAATTAAAGATTATTGTAAATCGTTATAAAAGAGTCCACCTATTCTGATGATGACATTATCAAATTCGGGATCTCCTTGTTGGCAAGCTACAATAAATCTTGCCTTTAGGTATTGAGGATGGTCGAAGGTGTTCACATCTGCTTGTTGAGTAATTGATTTGCTCTGTTCTATGGATGCGAATATAGCTATACATATATTGTATTGTGATCAGATGGTGGAGCGTTTATAAATGGTAGACAAGCAACATAGGTTGTATGAAAGGGAACACTACTTGTGATTTGCTCCATGAAGCCACTCCATCCTGGAATTCCAGGCACATCTTTCCACTTGCCATAAAGCGAAAGTAGATCTGATAAAGAGGGTAATATTGAATCAGGTGATACAAATAGCTGTTTGAGATCCTCAATGTTGATATTCTTTAAACCAAGAGAACGTGTCTTCTCAAAATGTTTTAAGGAAACAGCTCCCATCTCACCAATTAGTGGAGCTGGTATTGGTTTCTTTACTTGGACAATTCTTTGATCCGGAGCAATGGCATTTCTAGGAGTAATCAAATGTATTCCTCCCATTGCATGGAAGGTATTATATCCATCCAATGTACATGTGTTAAAACCAGCGTTGTCATGAACAAATTGATGGAAAGCTGTCGGATCTATTTGCAGTGGTGACCTCATGATTGCTGACACTTCAAGACGAACAGCTTCGGAATAAGAGGCGCAAAATCCCCGGGATGAACAACATCAATCAGTTTTCCTGATCCATACTTCTTATAAAAGAAAGCTGATAGCCCAATTTGCAACGTGGAAAGGAAAGAAGTTGGCCTGACAGCACTAATAACACTGTGTGAAATGGCAACTTTTTTTTCCCACTTGTTCGCTTCTTCTTGAGTATCAGTCTTTCCAAGGAAAATTTGAGAACCTCCGGGACAAGGCTTCCATTTTCGTCCATGAAAGAGTCTGGAGGAGGATAGTCGTCCACAGCATACGGTATTGATCGTATCTCTTCGAGAATTACATCAGCTGCTGTCTCAACTAATCGAAGACGTTCTTCCCGTTCTGACGAACTTCTTTCCATGTACCGCGCTTCAGTCAAAATCTTCTGGCCTGTATTCTTTAAACATACGACCGTATTCTGTTTGATCTTTGATACGGTAATATCTTCCCCATATCTATCCAATAAATGTTCTTCTTTCAGGAATTAAGTTGCCCTCTATCTGAGTTATTTACTGATATGATGAAAACTGACATTCCGTGTCATTCCTTTCCATAAAATTGAAAATGTAATTCATAGCCCTCTGAATCTCTTCAACATAAGGGCCAACGGTTTTCTTTTTATCAGTGTTGGACCTACTAATGTAAATATTTTTTAAACATTTATCGTGGTACTTACAGTCAGCAGCCACCATGTATGTTATCGGCTGGATCCTGTTAATAATTGCTGCACCGAAATCATCTCCACGTAGTTGAGCCTGTTTCACAACTGCGTCTTTCATCTCAATGTTCGTCACCAGATGCACCAAATTACGTTTTTGAGGAGGCAGTCTTTGTTGTGACCGTGCGTAATCTTCAGGAATACCTGTTCCACACACAAAACCATGTGTTTTCCAATGGAAATAGTCAGAGGATGATCTTAATTTTCCTGAAGATGTGCTTGCTTCAGCAGCTTTCTTCAAGTAGGCAGCTATCATTCATTCACGTAACTTTTCTGGCGTGAAACATGTACGCTGACAGATGTTTTACCCGCCAAAACAGCCACGTTCCTATCATTTCTTTTTTTTATTAACATCACGTAAAGTTTATATTCCTTTTTCCTTGACCACTATCACTGCACCCTCACCTAAATATTTTTCACAAATATAACACCACCCGACATTGCGCCCGAGTTGTTGCGCTATATCTCAACAAAAACATTCGAACATAGCGTCATGTCTTTGAGAGAAAGGGAAATAACACTATCACGGCAGCGAACGTACACAAACTGGAGAGTTGAGGACAGTTGGGTGTTTCGGCAGGAAGACCCCCTCCCCCCCCCTTCGCCTGTCATAAACTTAAGGGCAGCGGCCGCAAAGGTGAGACGGAGGGGCGGGCAGCAGCCACAGGTAGACGGACGGCGTGGGCGCGCAGCTGACTGCACAAAGGACAAAGAGAAGAGCTGCTTCCATGGTTCGCAAGGTAAACACGTTGAAAGGCAAGGAACTGCTGATGAAATAATCCACCCGAAAAAAAAACTTGTTTTTTCTATTTTCCATAATTTACTGATTTCAGCGCTTTTTCAACGCTGTTTTACGTGGAAACCATACGACGTACAAAAAAATGTTACAGACATAAATTGTGGGTAATTTTCTCCTCTCCATTTTATTACTGGGCCACTTTTTGTGTAAATAGCTTGCTTTTCAAGTGACAAGCTAAAAACCACTGACAATTGCGATTTTTAGTTGTTTTTTGATGATTTCCCATATTTTCCGATGGAATTTTTGTTGGAAAACTTCAGATTCGTATTCAGCACCGCAAAAAAAAAAAAAAAAAAAATAAGCCACTAAAAACAATTATACCAAATTTTTCGACTTTGAGCCCTTTTTGTGCACGATTTGACTGGACTAAACGCGTTTTCTCTCGGCAGGAGTCTTACGTATTGAGAACGTCTCTTTACTCGCACGTCGTGTGATCGTCCATTTTGAAGTGACAACAGAACTTTTGATCAAAACTTTTTTCTTTATACGACTGTATAGAAGACAGGAGTAACTTGAAGTCAGCCTCAGTTTTATCGCAGTTTTCAGCGCAAGACATAGTTTTCCAGTTGTAGACGATGACGGTTCGTAGTCAGTAGGGATGGCTCTGAAATTTCCATCATCAAACCACTTGTGAGTGCCGTCACCAGCAGCGAGAGGAAATGTTGAGCTGGCGAGTGATCCACAGGCTGCTGCTCCGGACGTGTGGGGCGCCCTCCGTGTCTCGCCGAGACGAGCCCGAGTGTCAGCGACGAGGCCTCATATTTAAGAGACTCTGTTCGTCGTGGGAACCAAATATTGACAGTAAAAAGATTCAGTTTTCTTCCACACAGCTTCCGTTACTGCTTTCGCCATTATTCAGTTGTAAAGACGAAAACAAGCAATGCTAATTGCGGGCCCATCCCCAGTAACAGTCGGTGGCAACATTGCAGAATTATGCATTATTTTGTTCCCCCTCGAAAGAAAACTGCAGAGGGTTTCGCCGAATCAAGTTTCTTAAAATGCTGGAATAGCGTTAATGCCGCCTAAATTGCAGCCACGCAGTACGACCCTCGAGTTAGATTCGCCTTCGTACTGAGTGTGATTCCAGCTCCGTGCCTTAAACTATATCTGACCCTGTATGCTGTTCGGTAAATAACTGCAACGGCTATTTTTAGACAGAATTAAATAGTAAACTCTGGGAAAAAGTCGCGGGTGTTGTGGTAATCAAAGAATGGCGTCCATCAGTCGTGTGTCACATTTTCTTCTATATGAGGCGCCACAGATAGAAGAATGCGCGTCTACAACAATGCCTTTTATCGCTGCAGCGGCTGTTGTTCTTCCGTTGGGACAATGCCCAGGAAATCGCCGAATTATTTCAGCCTGGGGAAACAGTGACACAGACGTCGACACCTCGTGTAGCAGCACGATGGCAGTAAAATGGTCGCGAAAATTACGACGTACCGCTTCGTCCGAATCTCGGTTTGCTATTCGATTGCAGCGCCACAAGAATACAGTCGCTTTGGCGGCACTTAATAATTGTCCCCGCGTTTTCATCGTCGGTGTGCCTCTTGCAGTCTAATCGGAAACAACTGAAGTGAGGACATGTGTAATGACGATGTGTTAAGTTGGCCAAGTTAGCTGTCTAGGTGGCTGGTCAGTTAAAAATAAAATTGACACCTACGTTGTTCCTGGAATCGGACGCACAAGACAGCGTTCTAACTCGAGTTCAAATTTGGTAACCCTATAGATATCGACCCGATCGCTAGCGGTACCTGTAGTGTAATACCTACTGTTGCAGCTACTGAGAATCAGACAATGCGATTGCTTACTGGCGACTTGCTCAGTAATAATGTCCGCCACTGTGAGTGGTCGGCACAACACTTGATGCGACTAAAAGACCTGTGCAAAGCGAGCATCTGTCACTCATACACGAAGAAAAAACAAAATTTGATATAATTCTCAAATCACTGCTGTCTGCGTAAAGTACATTTTTACTCCAGTGTAAACGTCCATCACGACTCTGGCGTATTCAAAAGTCCTCGACACATATTTCGTAAACTGTTGCCAGTCACGATCAGTACAGGAAACAGCCACGCGGAAACTCAATATTGTCAATAATGAGCACGTTATTTTTAACACTGCATTCAGCTTTCCGGGCGCTAACTGACAGACAACACCTATTGTTATTATTTCTTGGCCAAGTAATGTCGTGAATCGATGTCTTCTTTCGAAGGGAATCTGCGAATAAATAAACTGTCGTTTCCTGCCACAGGGCTTCGGTAATTGCACACGTTTTCATGTGAAACAGGAAACAGTAATAGCGATTCCATTGTCACTCCTACACACTACGGACTGTCATTGTCAACAAGGTGAAAATTATGTCTTGCGAATTACGTAATTGCGACGATACTAAAAACTTATCTTTAGTTATTCGTGTATCCTACACAGGGAACAATTTTTCATTCTTTGCATCCAAAATTTTGTAGCTTGTTCTGTACGGGAAACCGTTTCTCACTTCCACTACCGACGTTATGAGTACAAAACTGGCGATCACACGACTAAGTAACGTTCTGAATACTCGACATTTCCACGAAAACTCCAACTGAGTCGAAACTACATTCTTAATCCTGTACGTGAGATTCGCGACTATTGTGTCAATAACAAACGATTCTGTACGACCGCCTTAGGCACAGAAAGCTAGTGTGGCTGTAGCGACTCACAAATCATCGAGCCACGCATTGCACAGAATTATTAGCGACTAGTGGGTGCCTGGCATTTAGTGTGATACCAGCGTTTATGTCGACCTATTCTTTCACGTCCAGCAACAATTTCTTCCCAGCGATGCACGATGTGTGGAGAAAAAGAATGCATTTATTTTCCGGATTTCTCTTGACGGTATTCCATTTTTTTTTTAATCCGACGAACAGAACGAATGATAACAAAGTTTACAGTATCACCTGTTTCGGGTCTATCCGGAAACCGAACGCAATGTGCCAAATAGTTTCACTTCCTGACAACACGAAGTTGCGAAATTCCGTTCGTAGACGGCTACAGTTTAACAGAAAGCTGTCCAGCGCCTCTCTGCACTTGGCTCGAGAGCAGCAGAAGCGCAGCCGAATGGAAAACCCAGTTCAATGGAAATGCGGCAAATATGGAGACGCTACAGCCGGCCGCGAAAACGAAGACAGCGCGACGTCTGTTCTGTTTTGGAAAACTCTGGACAGGCGCCACGAATCACACTTCGGGCCACTGAGTAGTTCGCTCTCGTCACAACATGGGCCGAAAAATTCCCTCGCACTTGGTGAGTGCGCAAGATGTAACAACGTTTCAGATTAAGGAAGAGATTGGTGGTCAAATGACGAAGCAGAAGCGAAATGTTTAAAAGCACAATATACGGTGTCATGCGCGAGAAATAAAGTACGTTTACAATTATCTGTGCCACTGTCAATGTCAACATTAACAGGCCGTTCCTTCTTCCGCCCAGAGAGACAGCGAAATAATTATTTTTACTTTTAACATTCTTCCATTCTACAGCAACAGTTATCTAAGGAAAACTATAACAATACCCGCGCCTATTATTAAATAAAAGAGCCGCTGACTGTTTAGGTGGATCCACAGAGAAATCACCGTTTCGATTGCCACTCATTCGATCGACGCGCCGCTTCCGCGAGTGACGTGCTGCCATCTGTCGGTGAACGGCCGCACTACGTTCTCCGTAACTGGGAGCGCAGTTGGCGACTTTTCACACCAGAGGCGCAACAGGACTGTCGGCATTGCTTACGTACGCCGAATGAAAGATAATACATGAAAACTTGGAAATCTGGCTTTGTTGGTGGGCACGAAGCATAAAGAACAATGTCTTACGTAATTAAGGGTTAGGACACATCCCAAAGGCAGAAACAATTTTTAATACTTTATTTTACCTTTTTTTAAATTTTTTATTTATTTTCTAGAAAGTGTTTCAAGACTTTGGATACTGCTAGCGGCCAGCTTATTTCAGAAATTTGCCTGTTCAGAAATTCCGGTGTTCATAGACCCATATAATCACGTAGGTTATGTTTCAATTTTTCATTCACACTGGCATACACCGAGGTCATCCGACTTGTATAGCCAAAAAATTTCTTTTTAATTTTTAATTTTTTCCCCTTATTTCATTTTAAGCGACCCTGCACTGCATTGTAGGTATCGGTTGCGTATCTAAGTGAAAGATAATACATAAACACTTCGAAATCTGGCTTTGTTGGTGAGCACGAAGCATAAAGACCAATGCCTTATACTGATGGCGTACGTAATTAAGGGTTAGGACGCATTCCAAAGGCAGTGCCAATTGTTTTTTTTTTTTCCTCGAAAGTCTTTCAAAACTTTGCATATTGCTAGGGGCCAGTTTATTTAAGAATTTTGGAGCAGTATGCTCGAGTGATAAATTACGTTTGATATCATCTACGCCACAGAGAACGTTAAAGTTAACATTATGTTCCTTCTTCGACCCAGTGCAACAATCGAGGTATTATTTTTACATTTGACGATCCTCCTCCATTCTGCGAAAAAGTAAAATAAATAAATTACTCTTTTGGAATGTGTACACTTCGCCCGACAATAGAAGTTAATTTTAAACAAGTACGAGCGATGCGGAAGTAAATTTTTTAATGGAGCGAAACACGAAGCTCCCAATCTGTAGCATCTTTCAGATCTTCAAAGCGAGAACCAGAAACATCAAGTCGCTATGTGAAGAATGTTTACACGTCTGATTGTTTTATATGCTGGTTGGTCGGTGGTTACTTTTAGGTTCCGCCTATGTCGTAATTGATACTGCTGTAAAAAATAATGTAGAAATGAAGCGAAGAGAGTGATGTAGCGTCATTTTCTACTCGTTAAATATTATAAAATTCGCAAAACACAACATACTGCGGTAAGCTATTATCTGTGTCACTATCAATGTCAACATTAACAGGCCGTTGCTTCTTCCGCCCAGAGAGACAGCGAAATTATTACTTTTACTTTTAACATTCCTCTATTCTACAGCAACAGTTGTCTACGGAAAACTATAATACCCGCGCCTATTATTAAATAAAAGAGCCGCTGGCTTTTTATGTCAGTCCGCAAAGAAATTACTGTTTGGATTGCCACTCATTCGTTCGTCGCGTCGCTTCCGCGAGTGACGTGCTGCCATCTGTCGGTGAACGGCCGCACTACGTCCTCCATAACCGGGATCGCAGTTGGCGCCTTTTCACACCAGAGGCGCCACAGGATGTCGGCATTGATTACGTACGCTAAATGCAAGATAATACATACACACTCCAAAATGTGGCTTTGCTGGTGGACAGGAAGCACCGTATATAGCTGACCATAAAATAATTGAAGTAAAGTAACAGTCAGGGGACATTACCGGTTCCTCACGAAGACCAGCGGCTGCGATTTTAAATCTGGTTCTAGACTACAAATTGCGAACAGTAACTTTCGAGATTTTAAAATTAAAAGCTATGTCATTTACTTGTTTATCTATTATTAAAACCAACAGACGTGATTGGTGGTTTGTTTTCGGCTCATAGTTACAAGAAACAAAAACAACTGCATTCATCCTCTAAGGGAATTTTCTTCATGACGAAAGAAGTTCCCATTTGGTAGCCTTTTCAGAGAGACAGACATTAAAAGTGCGAACTAAAGATATAGTCTTATCTAACGAGAATTTAGACTTGTATTTAAGCTTTATAAATGATGATTAGTCAGTGACAGGTATTAGGTGCCGCATAGGATGTAAATGTTGACAAAAAAGGGGGGCGTGTTAAAAAGTAAACAATTTGTGGGATGGCAGAGTGGGTTTAGGTCGGGACTCTCGTATTTGTTCCGCTAATCTGTTGTAATTGTTTCCACAGTCTGCACGGTATGTGGGTTGGCAGAGTGGTTTCTAAAAGGTCCCTAATTGTGCGTGAATTCCACCTACCTCTAGTCGGTCACAGGAGTCAGCGAAGTATGTCCTTGAACAGCCGGAAAGCGATGGAGAAGCTGCTATTCTATATCCCGCAGGCTCTGTGCCCACTTTACTGCCAGCTACCTGTAATAAAACTGTCCATTGCTCGACTTTACCAAAAGCGAGCACGATCGATGGCTACAGATAAAAGTTTGAGTTCAAATAAAAGTTTGTTACATTAATTGTCATTAAACACGCACTCTACAAGTCTGGTTGCCGCATGTGAATTCATCTAACGTGATCAGCCATAGACGCAGTTCAAAGGCAATGTTTACCCCAAGTTACAAGTAAACTAATCAAAGCAGTTATTTAGCTATGCTCGCCTTCGAAGTGACGAATCATCAACCCGTTTCCCACGCGTTTTCGTTCAAACATCCGTACAAACAGCACACGAAACTAGTCAGTTAGGCGATCCAGGGCGGTGTACAGCCCTCGCGAAATCACTCGTCTTTTCACTGTGGTGACAGTGGTTTTGCAAAAGACAGTGGTTTTGCAAAAGACAGTGGTTTTGCAAAAGACAGTGGTTTTGCAAAAGACAGTGGTTTTGCAAAAGACAGTGGTTTTGCAAAAGACAGTGGTTTTGCAAAAGACAGTGGTTTCGCAAAGGTGAGTGGTTTCGCAAAGGTGAGTGGTTTCACACAAGACAGTGGTTTCGCAAAGGTGAGTGGTTTCACACAAGACAGTGGTTTCGCAAAGGTGAGTGGTTTCGCACAAGACAGTGGTTTCGCACAAGGCAGTGGTTTCGCACAAGGCAGTGTTTTCACACAAGACAGTGGTTTCGCACAAGACAGTGGTTTCGCACAAGACAGTGGTTTCGCACAAGACAGTGGTTTCGCAGAAGACAGTGGTTTCGCAGAAGACAGTGGTTACGCAGAAGACAGTGGTTTCGCAGAAGACAGTGGTTTCGCAGAAGACAGTGGTTTCGCAGAAGACAGTGGTTTCGCACAAGACAGTGGTTTCGCACAAGACAGTGGTTTCGCACAAGACAGTGGTTTCGCACAAGACAGTGGTTTCGCACAAGACAGTGGTTTCGCACAAGACAGTGGTTTCGCACAAGACAGTGGTTTCGCACAAGACAGTGGTTTCGCACAAGACAGTGGTTTCGCACAAGACAGTGGTTTCGCACAAGACAGTGGTGTCGCACAAGACAGTGGTGTCGCACAAGACAGTGGTGTCGCACAAGACAGTGGTGTCGCACAAGACAGTGGTGTCGCACAAGACAGTGGTGTCGCACAAGACAGTGGTGTCGCACAAGACAGTGGTGTCGCACAAGACAGTGGTGTCCCACAAGACAGTGGTGTCGCACAAGACAGTGGTGTCGCACAAGACAGTGGTTTCGCACAAGACAGTGGTGTCGCACAAGACAGTGGTGTCGCACAAGACAGTGGTGTCGCACAAGACAGTGGTGTCGCACAAGACAGTGGTGTCGCACAAGACAGTGGTGTCGCACAAGACAGTGGTGTCGCACAAGACAGTGGTTTCGCACAAGACAGTGGTGTCGCACAAGACAGTGGTGTCGCACAAGACAGTGGTGTCGCACAAGACAGTGGTGTCGCACAAGACAGTGGTGTCGCACAAGACAGTGGTGTCGCACAAGACAGTGGTGTCGCACAAGACAGTGGTGTCGCACAAGACAGTGGTTTCGCACAAGACAGTGGTGTCGCACAAGACAGTGGTGTCGCACAAGACAGTGGTTTCGCACAAGACAGTGGTGTCGCACAAGACAGTGGTGTCGCACAAGACAGTGGTGTCGCACAAGACAGTGGTGTCGCACAAGACAGTGGTGTCGCACAAGACAGTGGTGTCGCACAAGACAGTGGTGTCGCACAAGACAGTGGTTTCGCACAAGACAGTGGTGTCGCACAGAGACAGTGGTTTCGCACGAGACAGTGGTTTCGCACGAGACAGTGGTTTCGCACGAGACAGTGGTTTCGCACGAGACAGTGGTTTCGCACGAGACAGTGGTTTCGCACGAGACAGTGGTTTCGCACGAGACAGTGGTTTCGCACGAGACAGTGGTTTCGCACGAGACAGTGGTTTCGCACGAGACAGTGGTTTCGCACGAGACAGTGGTTTCGCACGAGACAGTGGTTTCGCACGAGACAGTGGTTTCGCACGAGACAGTGGTTTCGCACGAGACAGTGGTTTCGCACGAGACAGTGGATTCGCACGAGACAGTGGTTTCGCACAGGTCAGTGGTTTCGCACAAGACAGTGGTTTCGCACAAGACAGTGGTTTCGCACAAGACAGTGGTTTCGCACAAGACAGTGGATTCGCACAAGACAGTGGTTTCGCACAAGACAGTGGTTTCGCACAAGACAGTGGTTTCGCACAAGACAGTGGTTTCGCACAAGACAGTGGTTTCGCACAAGACAGTGGTTTCGCACTTGACAGTGGTTTCGCACTTGACAGTGGTTTCGCACATGACAGTGGTTTTGCACATGACAGTGGTTTCGCACATGACAGTGATTTCCCACAAGACAGTGATTTCCCACAAGACAGTGATTTCCCACAAGACAGTGGTTTCGTACAAGACAGTGGTTGCACACAAGACAGTGGTTGCACACAAGACAGTGGTTGCACACAAGACAGTGGTTTCGCACAAGACAGTGGTTTCGCACAAGACAGTGGTTTCGCACAAGACAGTGGTTTCGCACAAGACAGTGGTTTCGCACAAGACAGTGGTTTCGCACTTGACAGTGGTTTCGCACTTGACAGTGGTTTCGCACATGACAGTGGTTTCGCACATGACAGTGGTTTCGCACATGACAGTGGTTTCGCACATGACAGTGGTTTCCCACAAGACAGTGGTTTCCCACAAGACAGTGGTTTCGCACAAGACAGTGGTTTCGCACAAGACAGTGGTTTTGCACAAGACAGTGGTTTTGCACAAGACAGTGGTTTTGCACAAGACAGTGGTTTCGCACAAGACAGTGGTTTCGCACAAGACAGTGGTTTCGCACAAGACAGTGGTTTCGCACAAGACAGTGGTGTTGCACAAGACAGTGGTTTCGCACAAGACAGTGGTTTCGCACAAGACAGTGGTTTCGCACAAGACAGTGGTTTCGCACAAGACAGTGGTTTCGCACAAGACAGTGGTTTCGCACAAGACAGTGGTTTCGCACAAGACAGTGTTTTAGCACAAGACAGTGTTTTCACACAAGACAGTGGTTTCGCACATGACAGTGGTTTTGCACATGGCAAAGGTTTCGCACATGGGAAAGGTTTCGCACATGGGAAAGGTTTCGCACATGGGAAAGGTTTCGCACATGGGAAAGGTTTCGCACAAGACAGTGGTTTTGCACAAGACAGTGGTTTTGCACAAGACAGTGGTTTTGCACAAGACAGTGTTTTAGCACAAGACAGTGTTTTCGCACAAGACAGTGGTTTCGCACAAGACAGTGGGTTCGCACAAGACAGTGGTCTCGCACATGACAGTGGTTTCGCACAAGACAGTGGTTTCGCACAAGACAGTGGTTTCGCACAAGACAGTGGTTTCGCACAAGACAGTGGTTTCGCACAAGACAGTGGTTTCGCACAAGACAGTGGTTTCGCACAACACAGTGGTTTCGCACAACACAGTGGTTTCGCACAACACAGTGGTTTCGCACAACACAGTGGTTCATACATAGCAGTGTGGAATGTGTTAATCAGCTGCCAAAGGGCATTGAATTAAATCAATCAGGAGAGTTAAAACATTGTGCCACCTCGTGATTTGAACTTGGGTCACCTGCTTACTAGGCAGGTGTAGGGACCCCTGTGCCACTGGGACACACTGATCAGCACGACTGCACACGGACTAGCAGACCAACTGCCAGACAGAAATCTTCAAGTTATCCACACAGTACAGGGTGAGTCAACATGAAAGGAACATGCTTTCAGGGGTGATATTACTGATGATTCTCAACCACAATCTTCTAATTTACATATGCCCTATCCTTGACCGTTTCCAGGTAAACCATTAAAAACTACTAGTAATGGGAAAACTGCAGGTGGCAGTAAGATACTGTTATGTTATAGTTGCTTAATTCTGTAAGTTTCAAAAATTCAAATGCTTGTATAATTTATGGAACTTAACTATGGGGTCATCAGTCCCTAAACTTACAAACTACTTATGAACTAACTAAGAAGGCACAAATATCCATGTCCGAGCGGGGATTCGAACCCCCGACCGCCGCAGTGGAGTAGCTGAGCGGTCTAAAGCGTCTCGCTGCGGAGCGCGCGGTTGCTCGCCGTGGAGGTTCGAGTCCTCCCTGGGTCATGGGTGTGTGTGTGTTTGTCCTTAGGTTAGTTTACCTAGGTTTAATTAGTTTGTAAGCTACGGACTGATGACCACGCAGTTAGATCCGATAGATTTACAAACATTTGAACATTTGAACCCCCGACCGTAATGGCCGTGCACAACGTGAACAACTTCAATGCATTCATATTTTCCACGCCTATCTTCTAATAAAGGAATGGAGAACTGAGCTCTGAGTATCAACATGACACCTGTCTACAAGAGCAGAAAAATTCAATGAAGTTGACGGTGGACTGTCTGGAATACTTCTGTGAGGAAACTTACACAATTAAACAAACCATAAGATAATTGTATCTTTATTTACTATTACCTTCTCTTTTCACATTCCTATTTGTTTTCATTGGTTTGCCTGGAAACAGTTAAGAAAAGGGCAAATGTTTGTTCAGAATCACCAGTAGTATCACATCTCAAAGCATGTACCTTTCCTCCTGAATCACCCCATATATATACCGTCGTAAGCAAATTGGAAGAGATTGTTCAATTAACACATACATCATTCTAGATGACTCCTATCACGATCAGTTTAGATTAGATTAGATTAATACTTGTTGCATAGATCATGAATACGACACTTCGTAATGATGTGGAACGTGTCAGTTAAATGAAATGTGTCTGTACATAATATTACATGACATTCAATTTTTGAATATTTTATTTTATATATATATTTTTTTAATTTTTTTCTTTTCCTAAAGTACTAACTTTTATCTAGAAATTCATCTAATGTGTAGAAGGAATTGCAATTCAGAATTCTCTTAATTTATTTTTAAATGCCAGTTGGCTATCTGTCAGAATTTTGATACTACTTGGTAAGTGACCAAAGACTTTTGGCAGAATAATTAACCCCTTTCTGTGACAGAGCTAAATTTAACCTTGAATAGTTAATGTCACCCTTTCTCCTAGTGTTGTAGCTACGCTCACTGCTGTTACATTTGAATTCAGTTGGATTGTTAATAACAAAATTTCATCAGTGAATATATATATTGTGAAGCTACTATGAAGATTCCTAGATCCTTAAACAAATGTCTGCAGGATGATCTTGGGTGGGCTCCAGCAATTATTCTGATGGCCCGCTTTTGGGCAATGAATACTTTCTTACTAAATGATGAATTGCCCCAGAATATGATGCCATAAGAAAGCAGAGAATGAAAATAGGCATAGTATGCTAGTGTACTGAGTTCTATATCACCAAAGTTTGTAATCACCCTAATAGCATAAGTAGCTGAGCTCAAACGTTTCAGCAGGTCTTCAATGTGTTTCTTCCAATTCAACCCCTCATCAATGCATAAACCTAAAAATTTTGAATATTCTACCTTAGCTATAGATTTCTGGCTGAAGTCAATATTAATTAATGGTGTATGCCATTTATTGTGTGAAACTGAATATACTGTTTTTTTTTTTTTTTTCAAAATTTAAAGAGTGTCCATTTACAGAGAACCACCTAATAATTCTCTGAAATACTTCATTGACAATTTCATCAGTTAATTCCTGTGATTCGGGTGTGATAGCGATACTTGTATCATCAGCAGAAGAGAAAGCAGTGAGAAGATAGCTTCTTGGAGACAACTATCACTGGCTTCACGTAAAATAAAAATGGTCTCCTTGGTATTGCACACTACCTGTTTGCACTGGAGGGTTAAGCTGCACAGAGGAAGCAGCTAGCTGCCCGCCAGATCTGGTCGCTGGACATTTTAAGACCTGTAGTCAGGGTTGCCAACTTGGGGGTTTTACCCCACATTTAGGTGGGAATTTTTTTTTCTGAGGGAATTTATGGGGAACGCAATGTTGGGGGGATTTTTAGGGGATAAAGAAATTTCAGGGAGATTTATGGGGGAAGAACAGAATTTATTTATTTTTGAATCATATGTGTGTGTAGCCATCTGAAGACGTGTTGCCGTACTGACTGCAGAGATTCGTTGCCAACCGTGCAGCACACTGTCAGCCTGTGTTGATTACATTCTCGCTCTTCTGTCACCACTGTCGCACTGTTTTCATTGTTTCTTCAGTTCATGTTGGCCGGCCGCGGTGTCCGAGGGGACTGAGGCCCTCCAGTCACGGTCTGCACGGCCACTACGGTCGGGGGTTCGAATTCCCCCTCGGGCATGGATATTTGTGCCGTCCTAGTTTGTAAGTAGTTCATAAGTGGTTTGTAATTTTAGGGACTGATGACCCCGTAGTTAAGTCCCATAAGCTATACAAACATTTTTTAAGTTCATGTTGCCTGCACTGTTTACTTACAGCACACACGAAGGTGGTGCATATTTTCCCTCTCTCCACCCTCATCGCCGGCCGCGGTGGCTGAGGGGACTAAGGCGCTCCAGTCACGGTCTGCACGGCCACTCCAGTCGGGGGTTCGAATCCCCCCTCGGGCATGGATATTTGTGCCGTCCTAGTTCGTAAGTAGTTCATAAGTAGTTTGTAAGTTTAGGGACTGATGACCCCGTAGTTAAGTCCCATGTTCATGTAAAAAGTATCCACCCTCATCCTGTCGCTCAACAATGCCGTTTTTTTCTCTCTAGTACGTTAATGGGCTGGTATTTTCCGATGACACTGCACTGAAATACCTTTAAGTCACGTGCTATGATCGGAAATTAAGTGCATTAGCTATCATTGTTTTGTATTGGTGATCCATCATTATTTTTACTTTAATGACCAGCTCAACTTGTGATGTAAATGCATTGTTTTATTGGTCAAAATGGCTACCAAAAATAAGGGAATGTATGCACAGAAGTATGCGAAGATCTGTGAAACGGACCCTTTGCTGAAAGGTAAGATTGTAATTATTTCTTATTGTGCGCTATCTTTCAGTATTTCACCCCTATGCTCGTGCCCGTGGGCATTAGAGATGGGCAAAGCCGATCTTTTCAGAGATCAATCCAGAAATAGTCATTCACTGGGATGAACTAGTTCTTTTTCATGGCTCACTGACTCACAAACTGATAAAAAACGTAAAACGATGTCACATTGCTTTTTTGTCACTATACCTTTATTTGATTTGGTCATATTGTGAAAGAAGAAAGAAGAGTAATAATTTTATTGTAAGTCCTCAGTAGTTTAGAGAATTAAAATTTGTTAGTTACACCTACATTAAAATTTTAAAATGTTATAACAGAATTTAAATATCTTTGAAGGTGAAATAATTGGAAAAAATATTATTTGTATATTTTCATTCAAAAAATAGATTATTTTGCAGAATAAAATGATACTTGTTCCATATTTATACAGTGAGTAGTTTGCGAGTTTGAGCGAGTTGAATGAAGCGTGATAGCACGAGAGGTCCATGCAGTACGTAGCAACTGGCGCAGCAAAATAGCCATGCGCACTAATGCCGCGTGCTATGTGAGTGACAAAAGCGAGCGACAGTGCGCGATATTCAGCGACGCGACAAGGCAGCTACAAGCGGCGACATTCGGCGAAACGGCCGGGTGTGTTACGTGAGCGCGACAGATTCTCACTACAAGATGGCCGCTACAACATATCACCTGTTTCTAAAGTCTGGCACTCATAAACAGTAAAATAATGATAGCTCCATAGTAAGCAATTAGGACATAAGGGGTCAAAAGAGTAATGTCCCTTAAATTGACAAAGCGAGAAATGTTCGTGGACTAACTTCAAATACGAAAAAAAGACTGAAGATATTCAGCCAAATTCTTCGAAAATACGACGACGAGTACAGATACTTTTGACTATGTGATCAATGAGTTTTTCTTTTGTTAGTACAAACCATCAACAATTGAATAAGTTCGAAGACAATCTTACCAAAAGAAATAATTAGGTAAATAACTGCGGTGATACTCTTACAGTGGGCGTAGTACAGGGGTAGCATTCGGGCTGGTAGGATTTCCGTTCCATCTTATATTTTAATTCCTGTAACTACATTCCTTTCATCTATTTGCTGTGCAAGTTTTATATATTCTCTATACAGATCATGTTAAATATTTTTAACTGCTTCCCAATATATTTTATATTTAATTGCAAACACAATCATCCCACTGTACCAAACACATTAAATTCGTAATGAAACATTATAGCAAGATATTTTACTCAGAAACGTAACTTTAGACACATCTCGTTTGACATCCTAGTGTTTTCTCTCTCTTGGGAAACAAGTTTGATTTTCTGTCAAAGATTTGACGCCAGCAGCAAAAACTTCAAATGGACACATTCCCGAAACTGAATGGTTTCAGAGATAAATAACATTAATGCATATTGTTATTTTCTTTGTTATTCGATTATATAGTCATTGTTTTCAACAGTTCAAAATAGTGTAGATGCATAAAAGACGCATAATTTGTTACAGGACACTCGTCTATCAAGTCAGGAAACAGCGTGATATGGGCTTACAAAATCTAAGCAACAGAGAATGCACATTGCACTAGACTTTGTCTCTCTTTCTCCCTTCATGCAAACTACAAGTTAGCGAGAAAAATGGAGTTGGATCTTTTTCACGGAAATTTTATATAGTTCAATTTTGTACAGTAACGCGTTTTTGCTACAGACTTCATATTTCTTGTTATTAAGAAAAAACATGTAACATTAAATAAATACATTTCATCTCGAGTACTATTCGTAATAGGACATTAGCCCATATGATGGTTTCTGTTGCCTCAGCTGATCGTTTCTGTAAGTGAGCTGCAAGCTTTATCAGAACACAGAAGTTGAGAGAACAGAGAAATGCGCGGAGTCGCTTTGTTCGGCACCGTGCGGTTCTCCAGAGGAGTGGGGGGAATAATGAGCAGCGCACCACACGGGCGGCTCGGCAAGCGAGCGGAGTCAGGAGAGTGGTGGGGAGAGGTGAACCGGTGAACCAGCTGACTCACCGACTCAGTTGGCGGTCGGATCGCACCGATCGCCGGAGTCGTGCGGAGCAGCGAGCTCACTGAACCATGCTGCTTGCGCGACTCACCGATTCTCGATTCACCGATTCTCGACTCGCAGCACAGAGGCGCTGCACGTGTTTAGGCGCTCATTTTTTGCAGTTTTATACCTGCACATGTCTTTACCACATTTATTTTGTAGCTTATGAAAGTTTTAAAGCATTTGGCAAGGGGTTTAGGAAACGTTTGAAGTATGTGGCAATGGGTGCTTATGCAGCTCATTGCTGTCAACAGAGGGACTTTTCGGATCGGATGAACTACCACTCTTTTTTTTTTCGATTCATCCATCACTCACTCCTTAGAAGGATCTGGCTCTTTGAATCAGTTCGGGAGCAAATTGCCCATCTCTAGTGGGCATGGGTCTTGATTTTTAATATATGTGCAATAGATGACGGGAGAGAGAGAGAGAGAGAGAGAGAGAGAGAGAGAGAGAGAGAGAGAGAGAGAGACAGAGAGAGGAACTCTAAAAAAAAGAGCTTTTATATATCGGAAAGTAATCAGGCTGCAGCTTCTAGCCGCCACCCCTGCCTCCCTGTTTGCTTTTTTATGGGGATTTCTTCCGATTTAGGGGGATTTTACAGTAAAATAGCTGAAAACCCAGCGTTGCCCAGGTATTTATTTATTTATTTATTTATTTCAGCCTTGAGTTGAGATAGTACTTTTCCTATCCACACTCTGTCTGCCCATCTCCTTTTTTGTCAAAACATGTTACATTTATCAGAAAATATATAAGAAATAAGAAATCATACGTAAAAATGCCCTCGCTATGAAGAATCCAATCACGAAATTCAACATAATTATTGTAATTATATCACAGATCGATCACTCGATGTAATGTGCATAATATCAAATCGATTTTTTTAGAGAGATGTATTAAAAGAAATTTCTATTTTACTGTTTATTTATTTATTCTTATATTTCCTTATTCTTATACTTAACCTTACAGAGAAAGAGCAGGAAACATTTCAATCACCATATCTTCCACCCCATTATAGCTATCGGCATGGAACTGCTATGGTGTACAATGGGAGAATTCAGACAACAATTACACACAGACCATTCGTTTGCGTTCTGTAGTTTTCGCTGCAGAGCGAAATATTAACACACACACACACGTAGAATTTTATATACACCGATAACTTTTCGTCCTAATATACTCCACCCTTTTATCATTACCAACCCTTAATCAACAATGCAACCAATAAAACCATTTTAAAAGAGTAAATATAATTTTCAAAGAGTAATTTTTGTTCCGAATTTCGTGTTATATTCTTCAAATTACTAAATATATATCAGATCGCTATAAAACCGTGCCTAAAACCTTCCTCAGGTATAAATTAGTAACTGTACAAATATTTAAGACTCTGCATCTTGTCGTTCGGACGTGATAAGCGTACACTGAACAGACATTCACATTAATATATATAGATAAATAGCTATCCGATCACCATAAAACCGTGCCTAAGGCCTTCCCCAGGTAGACATTAGTATCTGCACAATATTTTAGCTCTTTATATCTTGTAATTCAGGCGTGATAAACGTAGACCGAACAGACATTCACATTTATAGATATAGATTTAGAGGGAATCTTCGTGGCAGAGTTGGCAACTCTGCCTGTAGAGTCACACACTGTGACACCATTGATGTCAGTATTACCGGGCTCTCTGGGTGTGCCATTCACAGATGTTCATATTTCATTTTTTGGCAAATTACCAAACGGCTGCTACGAAGTATTACAAGAGAACGGTTAGTTTCCACTTACACACTGGCCTGTTACATCACATATCTACATAAATTTCAAAACGAGATATAAACAAAATATTCTTTGTCATGTACAAACTAGTGGAAATTCTTTTGCCTAGGTATAAGATGGCGGTTAATGTAAAATCACGTGCATAACATGTGAATGGGTATGCTCTGACACCAGGTTGTAGAGAGATGACTGCGTCCCCCGCATCGCAGCGCCCGTTACCCGACCGGCCCCGCGACTGCAGCTGTGACGTCACGAGCCGCTGCGTCAGCAGTAGCTGCGTCAGCGGAATGCGTCGAGGGCAGCCGCGCGCTGTCCGCCATGTTCCGCCACGGCACGCCGCTGGATCCCCGCGTCCCGTGGCACAACATGGCGGGCAGCGCGCGGCTAGGGCTCCGGGCGTCCAGACACGGCCGCCTCCTGCAGCCGCAGCGGGCGATGCCGACGTTGTTCTCGACGGCGAGTGTTCAGAGACGAGTGTATCGTCAGGCGTGCCCCAGGGGAGTGTGATAGGACCGCTATTATTTTCTATCTATATAAATGATCTGATGGACAGAGTAAGTTGTAATTTGCGGCTGTTTGCTGATGATGCTGTGGTATAAGGGAGGGTGTCGTCTTGTAACTGACTGTAATAGCATACAGGATGGCTTAGACAAAATTTCTAGTTGGTGCGAAGAATGGCAACTAGCTCTCAATGTAGAAAAATGTAAGGTGATGCGCATGAGCAGGAAAAGCAATCCCATAATGTTCGAATACAGCATTAGTAGTGAGCTTCTTGATGCTGTCGCGTCGTTCAAATATCTAGGCGTAACATTGCAGAGCGATATGAAATGGAACTAACGTGTAAGGACAGTTGTGAGTAAGGCGGACAGCCGACTTCGGTTTATTGGGAGAATTTTGGGAAGATGTACTTCACCTGTAAAGGAGACCGTGTATAAAATGCTTGTACGACCACGTCTTGAGTATTGCTCAAGTATTTGGGACCCGCAGCAGATCAGTTTAAGGAAGAGGCGGTTCAGAGGCGAGCAGCTATATTTGTTACCGGTAGGTTCGACCAATGCGCGAGTGTCACGGAAATGCTCCGGCAACTCAATTGGAGATCGCTGGAAGAAAGACGACGTTCTTTTCAAGAATTTCTGTTAAGTAAATTTAGAGGGCTGGAATTTGAAGCTGAGTGTAGTACGATCTTGCTGCCGCCTACTTACATTTCGCGTAAAGATCACAAAGACAAGATAAGAGAAATTAGGGCTCGTACGGAGGCATATAGGCATTCTTTTTTCCTCGTTCAATTTCGGACTGGAATAGGAAAAGAAATGCCTAGTAGTGGTACAGTGTACCCTCCGCCATGCATCTTACGGTGAATTGCGGAGTATGTATGTAGATGTAGATGTGGGGCGCCGCAGAGCACCAGTCGCAGCTCGTGACGGCACATTCACGGCGATTCAGCTTCATAAGAGGTATGATTATGAACAAATTTATACAACTGTAACCACTGCCAATAATACACTGAAGAGACAAAGAAACTGGCACAGGCATACATACGCAAACATACAGATATGCAAGCAGTTGATGACGCTGCGGTCGGCAACCCCTATGTAAGACAGCAGGTGTCTCCCGCGGGTGTCACATCGGTTACTGGAGCTACAATGACAGGTTATCACCATTTGAGTTTGAACATAGAGTTATCCAGTGGCGGCTGGTGATAATGTGCTAATGTGCTGCAGCACACTGTAAACATATTACTGAAATTATGCCATTTCGCTTCGAGAAAGCGAGAAATCGCTGTAAAATTACACCCTTTCTCTTGGAATGCGATCCAGATATCACAATAAAATTATGTCATTTCCCTTCCAATACGTAATACAATCTAGTAATAAGGATGGAAACGCATTTCGGAGCGCTCTCGCCGCGATAGCTGGAAACCAGCTCCGTGTGCTGAAGTGGGATTCAGCCGCGCTGGTACGTGCGCAGAGAGGCGGCGCAGTCGTCTGTTCGCTAGTGCGCATGCGCAGACGTGACGTCAGGCTTGGCGACTCGTGTGTGCTGAGACCGACTGCAGCACCAGATCAATATTTCTCTACGCGCTGCGTGTAACAGTTACGGAAGAATAGTATATGACGAATATTGCGGCATACAGAGTCAAATAGCGCGCTGGCTCAGGCGTCTTGCGCGTTGTCTCTCAAACCTACTTGTGTGAGGCTCGTATTCAAGTACCTCTGATTCCAAATGTTTCATTTCTGTAAATAAAACTTCAATCACAAACAACATTAGTAATGTTTAGCCAACATGCGAGTGAAACTGCGGTTTTCACACAAGCAGTTTCATTGGTCGCTTGTGTAGAACGCAGATGACGTGGCGGGGATGTTGCTGAGATCCGTTATTTCAATTGTCAGTCACGCTTTTTATTTTAGCATATTTTGTTTCCTGTTTATTTTTTGTAATATTGTAGCACACTGGTCAAATTTTGTACGAGCCGCCACTGGAGTTATCATCAGTGAATGAGAGAAGGTTGACGACAATACAGGGTGTTACAAAAAGGTACGGCCAAACTTTCAGGAAACACAAAGAATATATGTTATGTGGACATGTATCCGAAACGATTAATTAAAAAAAAAACGTTCAAATGTTTGTTAAGCTTATGGGACTTAACTACGGGGTCATCAGTCCCCAAAACTTACAAACTACTTATGATCTAGCTACTACTAAGGACGGCAAAAATATCCATGCCCGAGCGGGGATTCGAACCCCCGACCGTGGTGGCCGTGCAGACCGTGACTGGCGCGCCGCAGTTCTCTCGGCCACCGCGGCCGGCTTAATTTCCATGTTAGAGCTCTTTTTAGTATTTAGTATGAGGCTTCATTCCAACGTAATCAAATTGTAAATTTTCAGAATCAACATGTTTGGGCGGACGAGAATCCGCACGCTATTCTGCAATCACGTCATCAACACAGATTTTCTGTGGACGTTTGGGCAGGAATTGTTGGTGATGTCTTGATTGGGCCTCATGTTCTTCCACCTACGCTTACTGGAGCACGTTATCATTATTTCATACGGGATACACTACCTGTGCTGCTACAACAAGTGCCTTTACAAGTAAGACACAACATGTGGTTCATGCACGATGGAGTTCCTGCACATTTCAGTCGACGTGTTCGTACGCTTCTCAACAACAGATTCGGTGACCGATGGATTGGTTGAGGCGGACCAATTCCATGGCCCCCACGCTCTCCTGACCTCAACCCTCTTGACTTTCATCTATGGGGTCATTTGAAAGCTCTTGTCTACGCAACCCCGGTACCAAATGTAGAGACTCTACGTGCTCGTATTGTGGACGGCTGTGATGCAATACGCCATTCTCCAGGGCTGCATCAGCGCATCAGATGCATGTATCCTCGCTAACGGAGGACACTTTGAACATTTCCTGTAACAAAGTGTTTGAAGTCACGCTGGTATCTTCTGTTGCTGTGTGTTTCCATTCCATGACTATTGTGATTTGAAGAGAAGTAATAAAATGAGCTCTAACATGGAAATTAAGCATTTCCGGACACATGTCCACATATTTTCTTTCTTTGTGTGTGAGGAATGTTTTCTGAAAGTTTGGCCTTACTCTTTTGTAACACCCTTTTGTATCCCATCCTCGTCGCCTCTTTTGTGTCTCGTTTCCGCCGGTTGTCCTGGGAGTCGGTTGCCGAGTAGAGAGAGACCCACACAGGAAAATAGGATGCACTCGTATGCAGGTACGGAGGTGACCAACCACTGGGACAGCAGAAACTAGAAACACTAAGCTACATTAGTATAAGAGATATATTTCTTAGAAATAATACGTTACTTAACTTGGAGAGCAGCAGACTAGTAGAATGTTGATACATAGTTTAGATAGAGGCCTGCCTACTGATGATTCCTAGTGCTTATCCGATAGCCAAGTCTTAACTGGTGCCTATCTGATTCCCAAGTGAACGATGCAGTTCCGTGGTGGCCATGAGCGGGATTGTAGCAAAGGGCGCTCGTGGCTGACGTCGTAAGAACGCCGCGCCGTGCGTGCATGGCGGCGCGCGGCGAAAGTAGGTGACGCGCACTTTAGACTTGTGCGCCACCACACACCCTGTATGTTAGTAATGACATCTGACGTCACCAACAAAAGTTCAAGCTTAACAGCAGTGCCGTCTCCGTCTTAATACCTACAACGGTAAGCTTCTTGGGTTTTATATTATAGCGACGTAACGACTAATCAAAAAATAGCGAAACTCAGTCTGCAAATAGAACAAAGGTAGGATCTTTAAACTGTGCAAAGGAAAACTTTCTCATAATTACTGTCCGATTTCTGTGCATCCTTATGTTGACATTCGCCGAAAATAATCCAGAAAAAGTACGCGTATGTCGGCCCGTTTTCAAATCAAATGTGATATTCCTATAGTGGCGGACTAAGGGAGGAGGGGGCGGAGGGACGGAGAGGGGGTCTCGTCTTGGAGGGGGGGGTCTCCAAATACATCGAAACACTTTTTTCTCTTTCTCTCTTTTCTTTTCTTTTTCGCGTCCTTCGCTATTCGTTCTAGGGTTTCGCAGGGATTGAATGAAAGGTAGAGCCACGGGTCGTAACACATCTTAAATGCGAACAAGACGTGACCCAGACGTGTAACCAGTGGCACCCCAGATGACGCATACACGCTTCCAATGTGCGTGCACCGCGATGTCGCCAAACACGGATGCGACCATCATGATGGTGTAAACAAAACCTGGATTCACCCGAAAAAATGACGTTTCGCCATTCGTGCACCCAGGTTTGTCGTTGCGTACACCATCGCAGGTGCTCCTGTCTGTGATGCAGCGTCAAGGGTAACCGCAGCCACGGTCTCCGAGCTGATAGTCCATGCTGCTGCAAACGTCGTCGAACTGTTCGTGCACATGGTTGTTGTCTTGCAAACGTCCCCATCTGTTGGCTCAGGGATCGAGACGTGGCTGCACGATCCGTTACAGCCATGCGGATAAGATGCCTGTCATCTCGACTGCTGGTGATACGAGGCCGTTGGGATCCAGCACGGCGTTCCGTATTGCCCTCCTGAACCCACTGATTCCATATTCTGCTAACAGTCATTGGATCGCGACCAATGTGACCAGCAATGTCTCAATACGATAAACTGCAATCGCGATAGGCTACAATCCTCCCTTTATTGAAGTGGGAAACGTGATGGTACGCATTTCTCCTCCTTACACGAGGCATCACAACAACGTATCACCAGGCAACGCCGGTCAACTGCTGTTTGTGTATGAGAAATCGGTTAGAAATTTTCCTCATGTCAGCAAGTTGTAGGTGTCGCCACCGGTGCCAACCTTGAGTGAATGCTCTGAAAACCTAATCATTTGCATATCACAGCATCTTATTCCTGACGGTTAAATTTCGCGACTGTAGCATATCATCTTCGTGGTGTAGCAATTTTAATGGCCAGGAGTGTACTTTTCCATCCTCATATTGTATATATCCTAGAAGCTGTACCCCCCCCCCCCCAATTTTATACAATGCTGTCGCGATTTGTGGCGATGTGGTGTGTTGTTTATTTATTATCTAAAAAATGTTTTACATTTTAGAGCGATAAATGCCTCACAATGTATATATATTCCACATTTGTGCGAGTGTAGTGTGATAACGACTTAGAAATTTGTAGTCCGCAGGTAATCTAAAAATAACAATCCATCTGTGCAATGTAAATGATAGCACTGTACCCATCTCCAAAAGATAATCCATCTAGCCATCACTTTCCTGCCAGACATACTACTCCAAACACGAATATAGTGGGATATCTTTGTACTTATCTTTGTAATAACCTTTGGCATATCTTCTCCATACATCATTTCCGTATGATTATTTCAAACGAACATGCAGGTACAAATGTAGCACCTATTTTATGTTAATGACATGGACTTATCAACTTGTCTTAACGATTTTATTGCCATGACAATGACTTAGAAGAAACCTGTCTCAAAAGTTTCATGTAAGAAATCACAAATTCATGCTACTTGTAATGTACCCTACATGTGTAATTTATACTGCAAAATCAAATGTTCAAATGTTTGTATAACTTAAGGGACCCAACTACGGGGTCATCAGTCCCCAAGCTTACAAACTACTTATGAACTAGCTAAGACTAAGGTCGGCACAAATATCCATGCCTGAGGGGGGATTCGAACCCTCGACCGTAGTGGCCGTGCAGACCGTGACTGGAGCGCCTCAGTCCCCTCGGCCACCGCGGCCGGCTTTATATTGCCTTTTAATAATGTTATGTGCAGATCTTGATAATGGCCCAACGACGAAACCTTGTTGTGGAAATAAACAGTATTTCACTCAAATGGTAGTGAATTCCTTTAAAAAGTTTTACACGACTGATGTCCAAGATGCATAAAAATCATAAAAATAAACTGTCCTTGTAAGGGATCTTAAGAAATTTAAGGACAAATTTGGAGTTATATTTAAGTTATTAGATATTACTATGGCACTACATACGTTCCCTAATATAAAAATGTTAAAATCAATATAAAGGATGCTATTCGAACTCATGCAATGTCGTGTTGAAAAATGCAGCTTTCTGGCAGCTTGGAGCGCTGCGGTCACGGTTAGTCTTGTGTAATTCGCGAACGAACTAGTTCGGCAGAGCGCTCCCACAGGCGAACTACGTGAACTAGTTCGCAGATCCCTCGCCTCTTAGTTCGTCCGATCCTTTTCCGAAAACTGATGGGGAAGAGCGAGAGGACGCGAGAGCGCGCAGAATCGCGTGATTCTCTTATGCCAGTTGCCGTCATTTCGAGCTGAGATGCAGCTCACCTCTAGTTTTATAGTCCACTGCCACAATAAATCTATTTTAATAATCAAATACTACGAGTACTCTGTATGCAAAGTAGTTGAACACCATTGTATCACCCATTCGTGTAAATAACTGTCTTATTTCCCTAAGTATTTTATGTCAAATTTCCCAAAAATACGGGTAATATCACACGCTTTGGCAACACTGATTCATTATATAAAAAAGCTGTCATAAAAAAAGACCTCTTTTAGTAGCGGTAGCAAAAGCCAAAAAGAGCGGACGAACTAGAAGGAGCGGACGAACTAGGAGCAGCGGACGATTATGCCAAACGCATCTCTCTTCTTAGTTCGTTGGATTCTTTTCCGAAGACCGACGGGCAATAGCGAGAGGGCGCGCAGCAGAATTAAAAATCACGTGTGTGCCTTCTGCTGATGAGAGCCATTTCGAGGTGAGCGTCTGCCTGCTAGATTACCAGTGATACAAAATTTCTGTTTTGAAGTATTCTGCACTCTGCAGTATCTTACTAATAAATTCCATAATGCCAGGATATAGAGATAACTCTAAACTTAAACGCGAGAAATTATCCACAAACTGTTTCTTTTGGTCTGCGTGATATCGTTAGCGGCTCAAACAGCAAGCGCATGAAGCAGCTAGGTGGGGGAACTTCTCCCTCAACCTGCACGCGCAGACCACGCCGCTCAGCCGTCACTGGGAGCGGACGAACTAAAAGAGCGAACTATAATAGAGCCGCGAACTAAAGTGAGCGCTCCCGATCGCGACCTACTATGCGCAAGTCTAGTCACGGTGTAGAAAAATAATCGTTGGGAATGTCGTGTCTATATGCGTCAGCTCAGTCCAACATATACAGCCATGACACTCACAGAACTTTATTATACGCTACGACAGCAGCGCTCCAAGTGGGTGGCAAGCTACATTTCTCAACACGATACTGGACAAGTGCGAATAGTATCGTTTATATTGATTTTAACATACTTTTTTACATTACGGAACGTATATAGTGACATACAAACAGGTGATCATTTAAAAATAGTTCCACGATTGTCTTTCTCACGTTTCCTAAGATCCCTGACAAGGTACGAAACGCCGCGGTGGAGTAGTCGAGCGGTCTAAGGCGCCTCGCAACGGAGCGCGCGGTTGCTCGCCGTGGAGGTTCCAGTCCTCCCTGGGGCATGGGTGTGTGTGTTGTTCTTAGGTTAGTTTACCTAGGTTTAAGCAGTTTGTAAGCTACGGACTGATGACGACGCAGTTTGGTCCGATAGATTTACAGACATTTGAACATTTGAAGGCACGAAACGGAACATGACAGGACAATTTATTTACAGCTATCTTGTAACATACAGACTTTAATTCAATAATTTCATTTTTTTTTTTTTTTTTTTTTAATGACTGCCCTTTTACAGAGAGACGTCGCTTTTCTACGCAGGAACGTTGAGATTTCTTCATTGCTATTCAACTAAAATTGTTGAAGTTGGAACGTAGGAAACGTATACAGAACGCAATAACTACAGTGTTTAACGTAGCAAATCAGCCACCACAGCTGCAGCTGAAGGAAGAATGACACAGACGTGGCGTGAAAACGACAAATGTAATCAAACTGTTTTCCAGCAAAGAACAACCCAGTTGCATAATTGTTACTACAGCTGAACCACAAACGGCAAGAATCTTTAAAACATTGGCTTTTTAAGCTAATGTAATTACACTCATAACAATATGCGCGGTGTGAGGTGTAAAAATGTACGAATCATTAGACTTCACACTGAATTGGTACACGTCAGAAAGCTGACAGTCATAGTAAGACAAGACCATAAAAGAAATGTATGATTCTCTTATGTTTATATCCCACTTACCTTCAGCGAAATAAGCGGCAAATTTATATCTATAAATGTGAATGTCTGTTCGGTGTACGTTTATGACGTCTGAACAACAAGGCAGAAAGAGCTAAAAATTTGTACAGTTACTAATGTCTACCCGGGGAAGGCTTTAGGAACGGTTTTATGGTGATCGGACAGCTATTTATCTATATACAGTAATGTGAATGTCTGTTCGGTGTACGCTTATCACGTCCGAACGACAAACTGCAGAGACTTAAATATTTCTACAGTTACTAATTTATACCTGAGGAATGTTTTAGGTACCGTTTTATAACGATCTTATATTTAGTAATTTGAAGAACATAACGCGAAATGCGGAACAATAATTACTCTTTGAAAATTATATTTACTCTTTGAAATTAGTTTTATTAGTTGCATTGTTGCTTGAGGGTTGATAATGATAAAAGGGTGTGTGTGTGTGTCTGTGTGTGTGTGTGTGTGTGTTAATATTTCGCTCTGCAGCGAAAACTACAGAACGCAAACGAATAGTCTGTAGTAGTTGTCCGAAGTCTCCCGTTGTACACCATAGACGTTCCATGGCGATAGCTATAAGGGGGTGGAAGATATGGTGGTTGAAAGTCGTCAAATTATAAAAAAATTCGGACTGAAGGCCAGCGATGACGTTGGCGACTCTATAGCAAGGAGGTCTTTCAGCTCTTTCTCTCTAAGGATAAGCATACGAATGAGGAAATATAAGAATAAATAAATAAAGCAGTAAAAAAGAAATTTCTTTTAATACATCTCTTTAAAAAAAATCGATTTGACGTTTCGCGCATTACATCAAGTGATCAATCTGTATGAAAATTTGTAATTGAACAAGCTAACACTTTCAAATTACAAACGTTATTTGCACAATTTATTCTTCTGCGGCAGCAACGCGACGGGTACCAGCTCGTATAAACATATTCGTAGGTATTTGTTCATAACGTCGTTCTTTAGGCCACTGAATCAGTTAAATTTGGCTGTTTTTACATCAGTGTCCGGGTAATTTACAAAGAAGCTTTCCATCGAAATAGGCGCGCACCTATAGATATATCGAACGTGCCATGACTGTTCCGGCGAGAGTACCGGCATGTGTTACGTCATTAACTACTGTCATAATACAAACACAGTGGAACCCCCGATATACGACCGGGCCGTGGTCGGATAGACCAAAAGGTCGGATATACCGAGGAGCAAGAAAACACGTTTTTTCTGGTCAAAATAGCCGTATACTGCACTAAATTATAACTGCTGTGGTCTTCAGTCCGGAGACTGGTTTGATGCAGCTCTCCACAATACCCTATCCTGAGCAAGCCTCTTCATCTCCACATAAGAACGGCAACCTACATCTGTCTGAATCTGCTTACTGTATCCATCTCTTGGTCTTCCTCTGCGATTTTTTCCCCACACACTTCCCTCCAACGCTAAATTCACAATTCCTTGATGTCTAAGAATGTGTCCTACCAATCTATCCCTTCTTCTAGTCAAGGTATGCCAGAAATTCCTTTTCTCCCCAATTCTGTTCAGTACCTCCTCATTAGTTACGCGATCCACCCACCTAATCTTCAGCATTCTTCTGTAGCACCAAATTTCAAAAGCCTCAATCCTCTTCCTGTCCGCACTGTTTATCGTCCATGTCTCACTCCCATACAAGGCAACACTCCATACAAATGCCTTCAGAAACGACTTCCTTAGGTTTAAATCAATATTCGATGTTAACAAATTTCTCTTTATCAAGAACGCTTTTCTACTCATTGCCATTCTGCATTTTATATCCTCTGTACTGCGACCATCATTTGTTATTTTACTGCCCAAGTAACGAAACTCATCTACCTCCTTTATTGCTTCGTTTCCCAAACTAATTCCTTCAGCATCGCCTGATTTTCTTACACTGCACTCCATTATTATTATTATAACTATCGTACAAAATACACACAGTGCTGCTTAATCGTAATTACTGTATTCAATAAAAAATTATTTTACAGTATTGTGAGTCTACCCTTAGCTACCTTTGTACCCAAAACAGGCTCATTTTTAGCAGCAAGAGTAGATTTTGGCAACATTTTATAGTTCAGTCCCGTCTCGTCTACGTTATATACTTGTTCTGCTACAAGATTACTATCCGACACCAACTTTTGATACTTTTCTACAAAATCTTCTGCAGCATCGTCATCAGCAGACAACTTTTCGCCCGAAATAACAGCATGTCTAATAGAGTTGGCTACGGTTTCATGGTTTCGGAACCAGGTTTCGATACACACAACAGTTTGAGGATTTGAAAACCGGCATCTTTCACGGTTTCGAAACCATGCAGTTTCATTCCGTTCTGTTTCGGATCACATTCGCGGTCGATTGTCGATACACTGAAACCGTTTCATCCTGTCGGTTTCACGGTTTCGTGTCGGTTTCACAACACCGGTGTTTCAAACCACTAATGCAGAAACGCGGAACAGACTAATGGTATCGAAACGTGGTTTTTCATTTTACTGAAGAGAGTGTCAAATAGTAGTTGACACTCGTGAGTCTGCAGCTTAAAATTACTGAAATCAATATTCGTTTGCAAGAGACTGCTGTATTCCGAAATCACATAATGCCTGCTTTATAAATGTAATAGAACAATATAACAACGTTCACTATTTGCATTGAAATAACCACTTAAATTCTAGGTTTATCTACCATATTAAAAACACGAGTGAAACTACATTAAAAAAAAAAAAAAAAAAAAAAAAAAAAAAAAAAAAAAAAAAAAAAAAAAAAGATTCAACATGAAGCCTGAAATGACATTTTTTATACGAACAAGGGTACATAGCATATTTAATCTCGTGTTAAAAGAGTTCGTTTCTTACGAGTGAAAACGATGTTACCTCCAATCGTTATAATTTTTCGACTGTCATGTTAAAGGAATTGCGGCGGTGGTGTAACGGTCAAGACGTACAAGTGGTGAACTTGTCTCTTATTATTATTATTTTTTGTTTGTTTTATTTATTTATTTTTATTTTTATAGTCTATGGGACTTAACTACGGGGACATCAGTCCCTAAACTTACAAACTACTTATGAACTAACTGAGACTAAGGACGGCACAAATATCCATGCCCGAGGGGGGATTCGAACCCCCGACAGTAGTGGCCGTGCAGACCGTGACTGAAGCTCCTCAGTCCCCGCGGCCGGCCTTATTTTGTTATTTTTGTAATTCCATAGCGTTATTTGTGATTATTTAGTGTGCCCTTTATTCCCTATAATTTATTTAGTATGTATAGAAAGTAGCATTTATGATCCATCTCTATAATATGCGTACTATATTGCAGTTTGTGAGTTCCTAACGGGGTAAAGCTTTTACCTACCATACCGGTGGCCTCTTGTGACTATGTTGGCAACATCAACAACACGTGAGAAAATCTTTGTCAACATGTTTCGTACAGACCAAGAAGTAAATATATACTCTATGGTTGACAGGTTCTTGAATGTACCCTTGTCCACATAGTGAAAAATATTGCCCTCCTAGAAAGAAGATTTCAAGATAAAACATACAATGCTTCACGGTTTCATGGTTTCGAAACAGTGTTTCGAAACCACAGATGGTACGGTTTGATTGGTTTCGAAACAGTCAGATGTTTCAATTATCCCATCTCTAATGTCTAATACCGTGGCGAAGCTTCCAGCGGTGAAACCAACCTTGGCTTGCCTGGAAAGTCTTAACATCTCCTCCCAATAGGGTATTTTCCTGTATTAAAAATATGGTTCGAATTATTGTTATTCTGAGTGATTATAACATTCAGACAGCATTTTCGCTCATAATTCTTACAAAACATCTGTTATTTTTAAGTAATCTATATCTATATATAACAGGCCAGTGTGTGTACGTGCTGAGAGACTTTTCTCCATGACCACATACTGCCACCCACTCGTGGTTGTGGTGGTAGATAGCCCTTGGTCTAATGGTGTTACTAAGGGAGTTTGGTCGCGGTGCGTGGCAGTGGGTGAGTGTGACGAGCAAAAATTCGCAAAATATGCAATAAATACTCGTAGGAAAAGCCATATACTCTGTGACTTACGAACTTTGCGGTACGAGTCAAAATCTGTTTATTCTTTCAATCGTCAGACAATGCGGTCCTTTCAGACTTTAATAACGACGAGGAATATCAAATACGCATTTTTTTAAAATAGATCACATGTTTCCGTCAACCACACATTACCGACTATGAACAGAGACACAAAACAAAGATAAAAATCCAGATAGACTCAAAGATAAAAATACTCGTGGAACATTGATCACTGTCGTGGAAGCGTGGTGGAAACAGAGACATACATTAATGATATAGCCGCGACACTGTCTGCTGTGAAAGGTGTTATCGTTTGACAGCTGGGTCAAGAAAAACAATGCGACGTAGTCCTACTCATATCCCGGCGGCCTCCTGTGATAATGTTGGCAACAGATGTTAAATAACGAGAATCATGTGACATCGTCATAAGCCAATAGCGTGACACGCAAAAATTTTGTCGTGAAATCAAGCATACAGCAGGAACAGCAATATTTATCTACACTCTATGTGGTTCGGTCATCTTTGCAACGATTTTATATCGTGTTGTTAATGTTGCCAACATAAAACACGAGGCCGCCAGGATAGAAAGTAAAATTTTACCGACTTAGATACATCCGTTGTTGTCACATCTCATTATGACCAGCACTTTCACGCGAAACTCTTTTGTATAGAGTGTCATGATTCACACAGTCTTAAAATTCATTCCAAATTCCTGTTCAAGAAGATACTTGTTAAAACTGTTACAAATCAATATTCGCACTTACCCAATATCGTTTTCAGAAATGTAATTTGCCAGCCGCTTTCGGCGCTGCTGTTGCAATGTGTAACTTTATGAACACAACCTAACATTGAATTTACATTGTTCCGAAGCACGGACTTAAATTAATTTCATTCTTCGTATGAAAAACTTTATGATCATTCATCGTTTTCGACAATGACTTCCACTTAAATTTTTTACGTCTTGGCTAGGAGAACTGAGTTTACTGACAGAGCGATCCAACAAGGATTGTGTTTTTGCTGACCTACGTCCGGAACCCGAAGAACCACGATATATACAGGACCTTCTTTAACAACAGTTGCGAAGCACGGGCATATAAGCTAGTTAAAGCTTAAAATTCATCAATTTTCACGATTAGATCACGTGATCGAAAACGCTCCGTTATTGGCCGAAGTACGGGTGACGTCATAGAAAACCTACAGCGCGGCAACTAGAAGTCGGAGCTGCATTATTGTAGGCGTTTCCTCCATTTCGCAGCTTTAAGTTCAGTTTCTTCGTGATCTAAATGTGTTTACAGTTTTTATGCCACAATGGAAGATGGTTATGTGAACGCTGACAGCGGAAACCTCTCTAAAGTTGATGCAATTATGGTGTCTTCTTTCTTTAAAAACAATCCAAATTTTTACGTGCCATAAATAAGAAACGTGAAAACTGCATTGAAAGTAACGCATACCTACATTTTAAAGCTAATTATTTCGAGAGATATTTTATGCCACTGGAAAAAGTATCCTATTTGTTGATGTCAGCAGACTTAATCTGTCACCATATTATGCAATAAAGGGTGAAATTTTATCTTCTATCAAAGCGGTTTTGAGTGATTATGTTGGCAACATCAACAACACGATAGAAAATCTTTGTCCAGATGTTCACAACACATAGAATGACTAGATTAGTGTATCGTACAGACCATGAAGGAAATAATGCTGTTCCTGCTCTATTATTCTTGTATGTACCCTTGTCCGGTCAGTAAAAGTAACTGCCCTCTGTAAATCAAAGGTTTCACGACAAAATATTTGCGCTGTAAGGCGATTGGTTAATGGCGACGTCTCATGATTCTCGCTTTTCAGCATCTGTTGCCAACATAGTCACAGGAAGCCGCCGGGATAGTTAGTAAAATTTAACCCAGTAAAACTTCAACAAACACATATTTGGGTAACTAACACTTTTAATCGTATTTACAGTTGCATATTACGAAAGTTTGAAAGCTAAATAAATCGGCGCATTAAAGACATCTCCCATATACGTATATTACGATAGGGTAAGTTGTAAAGTAACCAGAAGGGCGTTGTCGATGTATAAAACATTTGTTTGACTAAGATCTATTGGTGATAAAATTGCACTTACTGGAGATACAGTGCTATACTTTTATAGTGGGCTGCAACAATATTCATGTTGTTCTTCCACCAAATATATTAGGAAACGGCTTTAATTACACATAAATCGTAGGCGTGTAACATTATGAAGTTTTACTTCGCAAATGTAAACGTCAGGTCATTAACCTACACATAATACTACGGTACTTTACACCTTTGCAGTAGAAGAGAATGTTACTAAACAGTTTAGTTTACCAATGGAATAATATTGTTTACTTACATCAAAATGATCCTCACAGAAATACACACATGAAGTAGCCGCTATTTCATTTGGATCTCTTCGCGCCAGTGTCAACCACTTTTTGCGCATCTTCTCATTTTTTGGTATTTGCAAGAACAATTTTTCTTGTGTCTTGACAGATGTATTGGTACAGTGCGGAACTAAGCAGTATTTGCAGGTCATTATGCAAACGCCCCGGCCCAAACAATATACAGGTATTTGTATATCTTACGAGAGCAGCAGCAGCAGCGTGTTGTATGACGTCACAGACATCACGTGACTCAAATGTAGCGTTTTAGCGAGCTTTCAAATTATTTGAATTTCATTTCTTTTTTTAAAAAATAAAGTACTGAAATCCACGAGGTAAAAAAGCATGTTCGGACCATAATATGACATAATTAACAATTTTAAACAATTTCCAGAAAATAGTCAAATACCCTATTTTGCAAACAGCTTTACGGTTTCTTCTTTCACAAGAGGCCCCGACAAAGGAGTCCCTTTGCGCCGTTGTTGACAAAACCAAACCCAAACAGCTTCGTCTACAGGTTCTAGCTTCGGTTTTTTTTAACATTTTCCGATTTTTTAAAAGCATCTTCCGTTTCAACTGTCATACAATAACTTTCAAGGTCTTCGCGGTTTTTTCTCCAGTCTTTTACAGTTGTCACGCCGACCCCTAGCTCTGTGGCTAATTTGACTAGTGACTCACCACGGTCCAAACGTTGAAGCACTTCAAGTTTTTGTTGAAGGGAAACGCACACACGCTTAAGTTTTTGAGAAGCCATAGCGAACTTTCACTAATCGCACAACACAGTTTATCACCAAAGATACAGTAATCACGAAAACAAAAAAACAATAAAGTGGAGCATCGTTCACGTCGACAATCAGAACACAACTGGCGGTTTAACAGAGAAACAACACACACCACTGTTGAGTCAGTTTGACTCGTCGCCGGCAGAAGGCAGCCGGGCACATGGTCGGATATCCCGAGGAGTCGGATATCCCGAGGTCGGAAATGGGGGGTTCTACTTAGGGTTGCCAGATTGAACTCGAGACAGGCCCGGAGACCAGACGTGCCCCCCTCCCATTGGCCAATGACTCCCCCCCCCCCCCCCAACTGCGACCAACTCCCCCCCCCCAACCAGGATTACACGTGAATTCTAAAAGAACAAAAACCTAATCATCTCCTCCCTCCCAGCAAGTATTGTAAGAATGGTGGTGTTTCACACCATGGTAAGTCAAAGTTAATTCCGTTGCAGTGACTTTGTCGTCTTCTACGGAAAAGTGTTTCGGCAAGAATTTAAGAAGCGACTGATTCTTCTTTTGTGTGGTAATATTCGCTTTGTGTCTTTCTGATTGTAAATGTTTATTCACAGCTTTCACTCCATCGTACTTAACAGTAAATGAGATATTGCATATTCTGCACTTACACATACACTCATCAGTATCGACTTTTTGTAGCCAATCCTTATAATTTTCTTCCTGCAACCATTCTTCACGGAACGAACTAAGATATCGTCTCTTCATTTCACTGTTATTACTCACTAATCTGAGTTAATGTAAGCTTGTCTGTTCACACACGATCCGAGAATTCCAAAAATTGCCGGTAAACTGATAACAAACAATGAACGCACGAACACAAATAATAGACGTCGCCAGTTGACACGTTGCCGCAACAGTGTTTGCTTAATAATGCGCTAGCCGATTACTACCGACGCAACAATGAAATGTTTTCAGAGGAAGAATAGAAAAGTAGCGTTTTGATGCAATAAGAAATTAACATTTATATAAAGTTATTCATAATTACTAGAGAGGAGCCCGCCGGGAATGGCCGAGCGCGGAGGCGTCTTGCCACGGTGCGAGAGACTGCTCCCGCCAGAGGTTCGAATCCCCCTCCCTATGGCATGGATGTTATGTTCGTCCTTAGTTTAAGTTACGTTAAGTTCGATGTAGATCGTCGCTACATGAGCATAGTATTTAAAAAGCGTCGAAAAAAAAAGTTATGATGAAGGTTACATTCAAGCCCGGAGATGAGAGTCATTGTCCCGTAGACCCGGAGAATTCATTTCAAACCCGGGCACTCCGGGCGGCGCCCGGAGATCTGGCAACCCTAATTCTACTGTAGAAGTATATATGTACTTACATTATTCCTGAGGAGCGTTTTCGTCAGGAACGAAGCCATTTGATGTGTAAGCCATCGGCAATAGCCTCAAACCATGTGTTTCTTCTTATCGTTTTCTTCGCACATTTCTTGCAAACCAACAGAAAAGCAATTTCCGTATCTGCCGATTTAACGGCTACGGTAAAAGTCTCCATCAGCGGCATGGCCTACTGTACTTACGAGATGACCGGCCGCGGTGGCCGCGGGGACTGAGGCGCTTCAGTCACGGTCTGCACGGCCACTACGGTCGGGGGTTCGAATCCCCCCTCGGGCATGGATATTTGTGCCGTCCTAGTTCGTAAGTAGTTCATAAGTAGTTTGTAAGTTTAGGGACTGATGACCACGTAGTTAAAAAAAAAAAAAAAAAAAAAAAAAAAAATCTTACCAGATGTGGTGCGGCAGTGTTGGCAACAGTCGCTGTGGATGCTGGGATGAATGGCGGCACACAATGTTTACAAGATGTGGAAATGAATGTGTTAATATCGCGTTTCGATGATTTTATTTTCGAAATGAATCACAGTATTCGAATGTAGAACATCGCACACTACAAAACTACGTTTCTCCATATGCGCTGACTTTCTGTTCAGATGTACCACTTTGTTGATCCGTAAATCGAAATAACTGTGTCTGTTTCTCAAATGATAGGAATTTTTGTTATTGTTGTGGTCTTCAGTCTGCAGACTGGTTTGATGCAGCTCTCCAAGCTACCCTGTCCTGTGCAAGTCTCTTAATCTGGCAATAAGTTCGGCAACCTACATCATTTTGAAACTGCTTACTATATTCCTTTCTCGGTCTCCCTCTTCGATTTTTACCTCACACGCTTCCTTCTAATGCCAAGTTGACAATTCCTTGATGCCTCAAAATGTCTCCCCGATTCGGTTAAGCAACTCCTCAGTTACGTGATGTACCCATCTAATTTTCATCATTCGTCTGTAGCACCACATTTCAAAAGTTTCTATCATCTTTTTATCTGAACTCTTTATCGTCCAAGTTTCACTGCCATACAATGCTACACTCCAGACAAATGCTTTCAGAAAGGACTTCCTAACATTTAAATTAATATTGGATGTTAACAAGTTTCGCTTCGTTAGAAACGCCTTTCTTCCCGAAGCCATTCTATATTTTATATCTTCTTTGCTTCGGCCATCAGAAGTTATCCTGCTACCCAAATAACAAAATTCATCTACTACTTTTATTGTCTCATTACCTAATCTAATTGAAGGGTTTCTTACAAGAACCAAATACGTCCAAAATTCGACATTTTGAGATATTTACATGGGTTTGTTCCCTGTATGAGGCACCATCCGTTAGTTTAATCCGTTTGGGCAAAAACCAAATACGTAGCAAGTTATTAGGTTGCAAGAACCACACTTGTCCACAACAGTCCAGGACGTGTTTGGTTACTGCTATCAACAGAAGGCGCTGGCATCGACGTTCAAATGTTCAAATGTTTGTAAATCTTATGGGACTTAACTACGGGGTCATCAGTTCCTAAACTTACAAACTACTTATGAACTACTTACGAACTAGGACGGCACAAATATCCATGCCCGAGGGGGGATTCGAACTCCCGACCGTAGTGGCAGTGCAGACCGTGACTGGAGCGCCTCAGTCCCCTCGGCCACCGCGGCCGGCGGCATCGACGTTATCAGCCCTCGTTTGTTATGTCGCGTTTCTTTATCGTCTACTTCCCAGCAGTTCGTGTAGTTTATTTTGCGTCCCAGCCTCGTCGCCGCTTTTGGGTCTCGTTTCCGTCGTAGGTGTCGGTGGCCGAGTAGGAAGACCGACACAGGAATAAAGGATGCACGCTTGTGCAGGTAGGAGGTGAGCAGCCAATGGGACAGCAGAAACTAGAACACTAGAGTAAATTAGAACGAGATCTATATTTCTTAGAGACTTAGTAACACTTAACTTTTACATAGCTCAGTACTGCAGAATGCTGATACGTAGTTGAGCTAGAGGCCTGCCTAGTGCCTGTCCGATAGCCAAGTCTTCACTGGTGCCTATCTGATTCCGAAGTGTTAACTGGTTCGTATCTCAGTCCCAAGTGGACGATGTCGTTCTGTGGTGGCCACGAGCGGAGTTGCAGCAGAGGGCGCTCGTGGCTGTCGTCGTAAGAACGCCGCGCCGTGCGTGCATGACGGCGCGCGGCGAAAGTAGGTGGCGCGCACTTTGGACTTGTGCGACACCACAGTTTAGTTATTGCATTAACACAGTTGCTGTGAATGTAATAGAACCGAGTAGTGATAATATGGAGGGGTCAAATAAAGCAAAATTTGATGGAAGGGACGAACAGAGAAGAAAGAAACAGTGCGTAAACGTGCCAAAGCAGCAGGGAAACAGTATATCAATTCCGTCGGAAAGCTGATACCTAACAGAACCGTAGGAGAAGATTGCAAGTAAGTAGTCATTGACATGTAGATAGCATGCCCAGTAACGTTTGTTGAGGCAATCATTTTTTGAAAAAGTGAATGGGAAGGTTATGCCACCAAATTGAGGTTATGTTTTCCATTTGTCACTGTTTTGCTTTGTTTTAGATGCTCAAGACATCGCTGCTTCGAGAAACTAGATAAATCCACTAGGCATAAGATCTTGGATGATTTCAGTAAAATAGGAGACAAGAATGACCAAGACTCTCATTTGTGTGGATTGATCAACATGCCTTCAATTGCGAGGAAGAGAGCACGAAATACAGAGTCATCAGGAAAGGATCATGCAGCTTTTTACACCTCAGAGTTCGGGTATGCGGAAACGATGTTCCTGTCTGTCAGAAAGCTTTCGTCAGTTTACATGGCATAACACAGAGTCGGTTGTACAGACTTCCACAAAGTTTGCTCACGACTGGACATTCGCCGAGAGATCAAAGGGGCTCACATCGTAATCGCCCGACAAAGACTCCTGATGCTGAGATGAAACTGATTGAGTGTCACGTAAACTCATTTCCAGCTCGAGAATCCCATCATTCCTTACGACAAAATCAAAACGAGAGGTATCTTCCTGATGATCTGAGAGTCGTTGACATGCATGAAGCTTTCTTGGAACTGTACAGGATTAATGTTCCATATAAAGCATATTGGTCAGTTTTCAAAACATTTAGTATATCGTTTGGATACCCGCGATCAGACACATGCACATTTTTGATGCTATTAAACTAAAACTAAAAGCAGTGAAGGATGAAGAACAGAGGCGCAAATTAAATATCGACATGGAGCAACATTTAGGGAAAGCAGATGCATTTCACAAGGAGAAGCGAAAATACACAATGAAAGCTAAAGAGGGAACAGTGATGTGTATCGCCTTTGATTTCGTGCAGAATCTTCCTCTGCCCCACATACCATCCAATGATACCTATTACGCAAGGCAGCTTTGGTACAATGTGTTTGGAGTGCATAATCTAGCAAATGACAGTGTAACAATATATCGCTATCTTGAACATGAAGGGAGGAAGGTTCCAAATGAAGTCATGACAATGATTTTAGGTTTCATAAACAACAGTCCACATTCACAGATGTGCGAAGAGTTGGTTTTGATCAATGATAGCTGTCCTGGGCAGAATAAAAACAGACAAAGGGTACAGTTTTTATATTTCCTTGTCCATGTTCTGAACTTGTTCAAAAGGATAACCTATCTATATCCCGCGAGAGGTCACAGCTATTTACCCTGTGATCAGGACTTTGCTCTGATTGGCATGAAGAAGAGGAAAAACAATGTTGTTGAAATGCCAGAGAAGTGGGATGAGCTGATTCTTAAAGCGAGGAAACATCCCGAGCCATTCAGTCTAAAGATCATGCGTGCTGCCGATTTTAAAGATATAAAAGGTGCAACTGAGGGTCTTTTCCTTCGCACACCAAAACCGCCACTGCAACTACATATGAGAATGGTACAGGTAGATAAGGATGATACACGTGTTCGCTTGCGAAAATCCTACTGGGATGCATGCAGCAACAATTTGATTCGGGGAAAGAACTACCACAATAATAACAGTTCTCTGAATCTGCAACAGCTGTATAAGAGGGATCCTGGCTTGACACCAGCTAAGATTAAAGGCCTCAGAAAGCTTAGTACTTATCAGAACCAGACCACCACACGTTTTATGAGGATCTGCTGCAGGACAAACAAAGGTCCTGCGGAGAGCGAACAGAATATTGAAATCGATGAAGATGATAATAGTGATGAATATGATGATTCGATACTTTCTCTTTGAAAAAAGCCAAACAATGGCGCCTATAGTGTGCCTGGAGCGTCTTCTGTGTTTTTTTTTTAATTTATTTATTTATTTTTTAATTTTTGTGCATATGAAATAATTCAATAATGTAATGATTGTAATCTCTTTTCATAATAGTTTAGCCTAAAGCAACTCGTAGAGCCTTTATTTCTGCAGGAACCAAATAAGTCCAAGTTATTTTTTTTTTCTGTGTATAGTGCGAAACATACATGTATATTACGACACTGACCAACTTTCTGCACTAACATAGTACTCTACGAAAAATAATCACACCTTCATCTCAATAAATGTCAATGGTATTAATTTTTCTGTTTTTTCTGAACTATCTCTTGTTTTTGGACTTATTTGGTTCTTGTAAAAAAAACCTTCAATTATTTCAGCATCGCCTGATTTTCTGACATTGCATTCCATTACCTTCGTTTTACCCTTGTTAATGTTCATCTTATATCGTCCTTTCAAGACACTGTCCATTCCATTTAATTGCTCTTCCAGATCTTTTGCGGTCTCTGACAGAATTACTATGTCATCGACAAACCGCAATGTTTTTATTTGTTCTCCCTGCACTTTAATGCCCTCTCCAAATTTCTCCTCCCGTTTCTTCACTGCCTGCTCAAGGTACAGATTGAACAACATTGGGGAAAGACTACAACCATGTCTTACTCCCTTCCCAACCTCTGCGTCCCTTTCTTGCCCTTCGACTCTAACAACCACTGTCTGGTTTTTGTATAGGTTGAATATAACTCTTCGCTCCCTATATTTTACCCCTGCTACCTTCAGAATTTGGAAGAGTGTATTCCAGTCGACATTGTCAAAAGCTTTCTCCAAATCGACAAACGCTAAAAATGTAGGTTTCCGTTTCCTTAGCCTATCTTCTAAAATAAGTCGAAATGTGAGTATTGCCTCCCATGTTCTTACATTTCTCCTAAATCCAAACTGATATTCCACAAGTTTTTTCCGTTCGTCTGTAAATCATTCGTGTAAGTATTTTGCAACAATGACTTATTAAACTGATAGTTCTGTAATTCTCACACCTGTCTGCACTTGCTTTCTTCGGAATTGGAATTGCAATATTCTTCTTGAAGTCGAATGGTATTTCCCCTGTCTCATACATCTTGCGTACCAGGTGATACAATTTTTTCACGACTGGCTCTCCTAACGATATCAGCAGTTTAGACGGAATATCATCTACTCCAGGGGCCTTGTTTCGACTCAAGTCCTTCAGCGCTCTGTCAAATTCTTCTCGCAGTATCATATCTCTTATCTCATCTTCGTCCACTTCGTCTTCTAGTTCTTGATAGGAATTACTATAATTTTTTCAGTGTTCGTACAAATCATAACATTCGCTCACAACAACTGAAGCTGTACTCTTTAAGTTGCTGTCTAACCACAACCTTTAAAATCATGAAATATTCGTACAACAAAAGTTACACGCCAATGCCTACTACATAACAACCTAAAGCCCTTTTTACACGAGCGACTTTCTTGTCTCGGTTGACTACTCGATACGAGCACAGTCTATCACAGACAGTCGCGAAACTCTCTAGGGAAAAAAATGTAGTCGAAACGATACTAGCGCTCCAAGCGGCCAGTAGGGAATAACAGTGGAATGGCATGATGCAAAATGAGAAGTTCCCGTTTTTAATGCTGTTACTTTCGTATTTCCTGGTCACTGAACGTTGCTGTGAACTTTCTAATAAAAAAAGGTAAAGCTGTCAACAATCCAAGACTGGTTCGAACAGCACAGTGCTTTACTAGGCACGGTCCTGTTTGGAGGTGGTATGCCGTTGCCTGCCTCCGGCCTTGGAACTGACTTACCCAGCCAGTTATAGGGGGACCTACAGTTTAACGTGGGTTCCGAACCACGGTGCTACTCGGTATTTTTCACATCAGCAACACTGCCAGAGATGAAAGAAGTGGAAAGTGACAGATAAAAATCATAGGACCTGGCGGGGATCGAACCCGGGACCGTTGGATTTGTAGTCTGGCACACTACCATGTACTACGGAGCCGCACCAACTTTCTAATACAAACAGGAAAACATTATTGAAGTAATATCACTGCTTCTGTTAATGACAGTCTATAATTTAACAAACTGCCAGTGCAGTGTAAGTCATACCGTTCACACTACCCGAGTCATATTAATATCGTCCAAAACCTTTTGAAAGCAGAAATGAATTGCAACCTGATGTGCTGGAGTAAATAAAAGGAACTGATTATGATTATGTTCGCGTGCCCGTTGTATATTGATATGTTTCACAAGTCTTGTTTTCGAAAGTACATGCGATTTGTACATTGTAGGGGAGTAGAGACTACATCGTCGTTTGAATCATCTTTCCACCTTGTCCTTGCTTCTATGCCTTTCGTGTATCTATCTTAACTTTTTAGCTGCTTGGCAGATATCAAACTGAATATCTTCAAGAATGTGACTTGCTAACATTAACAGTTTATATGGACATATTTATTTGTAGCTACGTATTAGGCAACCGCCAAAATGTGTTAGTATACAGGGTTATCATTTTTGTGAAGGTGAGGTACGAACCTAAGCAGTCATTCATACTTTTATTCAGCAGTAATATTATAAAATAGTGGTCAAGCATTTGCGATTCTGATTAAGAGCTGATGTTTGGGACGTGAATGAATTGTTAAAGATTTACTTCTATGCCTAAAAGTATAACTAACCACCGTAAAGAAACAGTTGTTATTCATAATATTATTCTGATACTTCTGAGAATCCTTTGCAAATGAGAGATTTCCGAATTATATTCTTGATAGTTGCTACAATTTATAGCGCCACAAAAGCTCGTAAATACGAAGTTATTTTGAAAGTGCTGCTTCAGTCCAAATACTCATTCATTACTCAATCGTTTCGCGGTGCGTTTTTACGACCCAGCCGCTTGGCAGCGCTGCAGTCGCGAAGTTGCTTAAAATCACTGGGAATTTCGCCACAGAATAAGGAGTATACAGAAAGGAAACTCCCGCTGCAATCTGTCGTCCAAAATTTAGTGCGCATGCGCGGAACGGCCATCTTGAAAAGCAGTAAACGCGTGATCACTCCCTACTCTGTAGCGTGGTAATGCGCCGTCTTTATTTGTTAATTGTGTATTTTAACTGCCTGAATCGCATAAAAGTAAACAAGTATTTGGTGCAGTGAAAAGAAAGAACTGTGTGTCAGTAGTTGGAGCTGTTCCGTTTTTATTACGAGCAGCAATAAAAGTAAAGGCGGCCGATGATGTTCAGCACCTAATTGCCGCAATAATTCGAATACAAATAAGGATATAAGTTTCTTCACCTTTCCAAAAGTTGCTGAGCAGTAAGTGAACGTCGCTATATGTGTAGTGAAAGTTAAATGTTATCAGTTTCGAATGAGAGCAATGTGTGCATAATTATTAAAAGTAGCCTTGCTTCTTCTCTTGACGATAGCTCTCGCTGTTGCTGCAGCAGTTTAACGGCATCGAAATGTTGAAGTACATTTACATTTTATAAGTTTAACGTTGTAGGGAATAATATAAAATGAGTTACAAAGAATAGTGCGTAAGTAGGCAGGTAAAATTTTACTTACGGCATTGGAGGCGTACCGTGCTAATGTTGGCAGCGAATGCTCTTCGGATACTCAAACAAATTGATTAAGGGGAATAATTATTTTATGCTGTTCCTGCCCTGTGGTTGACAGATTCCTCTATATGCCCTTCTCCGATCAGTAAATTAATGATACTAAAGCAAACACAACTTTTATATATGCCCAGACGTCATTAGTTCTGTGTAATCGCGTTGAACTGCTAAGTCTCACTCAATATTTTGTGCGAATTTATTCGTGTCAAATAAAACCTGGCAGTTGTAAAGTCACTTTCTTATTTATAACTAATTTCCCACACATAAGTTCGCGTTATTTGGAATTTTTCTAGAGATAAGCACCAAATAAAACGATCATCGACTCCACTGTACATATTCGTAGTTGTATTAAAATTTAGGGCTTTTTTTTTCTTCGTTGGATTACAATTAGGTGCAAGAAGATGGCGCAAAATAGATGAAAGTCGTTTCCTTTCGTAAAAGTCGGTGAGATTAGCTGCAGTTGGTAAAAAGTCCATTTCCAGCGAAAGTACTAAGTGGCTATAGTTCCGCGTTTACTGCTTTTCAATATGGCGTCGAGCGCAACGCTTGGTAACATACAGATCAAAGGCGCCGCCTCCAGCTTTCCCTTCTGTATACTCCCTATTCTGTGGTTTCGCGACTCGTTATGTTCGACTCTGATACGAGTGGTTCCGTGTTGCTTGGAAATTTGCGCTGTCTGCTGTGCGATCTATGCGCTGTGGTTGTCGTAATAGTTCGTCTGCTGATTTGTGTTTTAATCACAAGCTTTTATCCAACACAGCGAAATGGATGAAATTCTTGTGGTACTGGCTGCAGCAACGGTAGTAATCGCCGACGCTTTGCAGGAAGTCAAAAAGAAAGAGCTCAGAGGCAGGAAGAGAAGCGTTTGGATGCAGAACACCCACTCTTTTCGCTCTGGCGAATTTTTTTAAAACTCCGCGCCGTAATGTGACTGCCGAGTGCCAACTTTAGTCTTCCAATCTTCAACTGTAACTTTCGGGCAAACTGCTGATACTTTGCCACTAACCTGAGCGTTTCTTTCTGTGCATTCTAGAAAATATGTGATGTTTTCAATTAATGTCGGCAGTCAGAGTAACACACAAAAATCACAAATAATACTAGACGCGGTTAAAATTACCTTATCGTGACATAAATAATGTTCTGTTTCTACAAGGGCTCTCTCTTCTTCGTAAGACTTAACGCTTTCTTGCGTCCACTCCATTTCTAGAAGAAAAAAAAAAAAAAAAAAAAAAAAACACGCACTGGCGTGTTTTACGGCCCACTTTAGATTTGTAGTTTTATACGTCTTTGCAAACATTTTGGACCAAAATAATAATCTAAATAATAAAAAATTAATTAATAAGAGTGTCTGAAACCATTTTAGGGGAAAAAAGGTACAGACGGGTTCTGAACCACCGACCTTTAGCGTCATAGTCCAACGACTTGCCCACTACGCTATGGCTACCAATCAATAGTATAGTCTATGGCACTTAACTACGGGGTCATCAGTCCCTAAACTTACAAACTACTTATGAACTAACTAAGTCTAAGGACGGCACAAATATCCATGCCCGAGGGGGGATTCGAACCCCCGACCGCAGTGGCCGTGCAGACCGTGACTGGAGCGCGTCAGTCCCCTCGGCCACCGCGGCCGGCACCAATCAAAACATGAGTCCTTTAATGTCATACTATTGATGGCCATTGTTAACTGATGCTAATATGGCATTTGTAGACACTAGATTATCATTTATCGTACGAAGAGCGATGTGTTTTTGCTAATTTTTCAGTGCGCCATTGCTTTGAAATGACAACGTGTAAGTTACAATAAGAAATTCATCAAATACGCAACGCAAAATGGCGTATGCCAGAGAGCGTTCTGGGCGAGGAATGTCACGTGACATCTTCGAACGGCTGGTTTTTGTTAATTCAATGAGTGTCAAATCTCCGTTATTTTTGCAAATATCTCTCAAACGATACGAGATATAAAACAAAGGAGCTAAGTTGTAGAGAAGTTTCTCCTCTACCAATTACGTTATTCAATTTTCGTGTCAGATGAACGGTTCGTTTGCAATTACAATTATATTAAAAACAGATTTTTTTGGTCTCTGGAGGCCTACAATCATGTCTGTAAAATTTGGTGCTGTTCGGTTACACGGTTCGTCTGAAAAATAGGGAACACGTTACAGACAGACATACATCACAAAATCGCCGTTATTTTTGCAAATATCTTTGAAACGCCACGAGATATGAAAAAAAAAAACACATAAGAGAGCAAAGTTGTAGAGAATTTTCTCCTCTACAAATTCGATTATTCAATTTCCGTGTCAGCATGAATAGTTAACCCGTTATTTTCATTTAAATTTCGAGCTGTCAAAAGACGATCGCAAAGTAACCCGCAATCAACATGCTTTGTATTCTTTCGATGGAAGACGTGAAGTAAAAACGCCAGTGATGGCTCACTACATTGGCCCACTTTAGGTTACGGTAGTAACACTAAAAGTCGGCCTTTGCGATCGTCTTTTGACAGCTCGAAATTTAAATGAAAATAACGGCTTAACTATTCATCTGACACGAAAAGTGAATAACCTGATTCGTAGAGGAGAAAATTCTCTACAACTTAGCTCCCTTATGTTTTTTTCATATCTCGTATCGTTTGAAACATATTTGTAAAAATAACGGAGATTTGACACCCTCCATTGAATTAACGAAAACCAGCCGTTCGGAGATGTCACGTGACAATCCTCGCGTATTTGATGATTTTTTTTTTATTATAACTTACACGATGTCATTTCAGAGCAACGGCACACTAAAGAATTAACAAAAACACATCGTTCTTCGTACGATAAAAATGATAATCTAATGTCTACAAATGCCATATTAAAATCAGTTAACAACGCCCATCAATAGTATGGGATTAAAGAACTTTTGTTTTGATTTACAGCCGTAGCGTAGTGGACAAGGTGCTGGACTGTGACGCGAAGCCGGCCGCGGTGGCCGAGGGGACTGAGGCGCTCCAGTCACGGTCTGCACGGCCACTGCGGTCGGGGGTTCGAATCCCCCCTCGGGCATGGATATTTGTGCCGTCTTTAGTATAAGGTAGTTTATAAGTAGTTTGTAAGTATAGGGACTGATGACCCCGTAGTTAAGTCCCGTAAGCTTAACAAACATTTGAACATTTTTACTATACTGCTTACACGTGCCTTCGTTGTGTAGACAGCAGTACCTCGCGTCCTGTGCTGGGGAATGCAGCCGCTGCTTCTACGCATACGCAGTGGGCACCGCACTCTAAAAATTAGAACTCTAAAGTTGGCACAATCGAAGGATTATTGACGTCCTATTCGCACCTAGAGCTCCTAAACACGCAAACTGGCGCATCCGCCATTTTCATTCCCTGCGAATGCTAAACACAACACGTAGCTTATGCGAACGGTGTGGTTTTGTTCAAGTTTAGTGAAATATTGCCCGCCATAGAGCCTTAGATCGTGCTACTTTGAGCTTGCATTCCGCTCTCGTTTACATCGATATGTTGATTAGACACAAAAATCTCGCGTTTTCTTTTCTTATTGCTGCTTTTCTTTGCTGTCCAAATAAAGCTGTTCAACTGTTCAACAAGCTTATGGGACTTAACTACGGGGTCATCAGTCCCTAAACTTACAAACTACTTATGAACTACTTACGAACTAGGACGGCACAAATATCCATGCCCGGGGGGGATTCGAACCCCCGACCGTAGTGGCCGTGCTGACCGTGACTGGAGCGCCTCAGTCACCTCGGCCACCGCGGCCGGCTCCAAATAAAGAAAAAAAGCGCAAGAAACATATATTTCTGTGATAAAAATCGCTTACTATGGTTAATTCTGTCGAAACTGGTCATCTAGATAAAGGTTTTAAGCGATCTTGGCTTGTATTTGAATAATGACTGTCAATATGCGAGGTTTGTTTGCTGTCTTGCAATAAGTGTTTGTTGTCTGCTGTAACAAATTCACCACATCAGACTTTTGTATTCACATTGCTGAATGTACTTCTATTACGTTATTGAGAACGTTTCAGAACGTATTAGAAACACTAAAACGAAAAACAATATTAATGTACAGTATCTAAAGTTTAGAGTTGGAGAGGCACACGGTGCCGATGTTGGCAACAACCGTTGAATGCTATTTGAAAACCTAATCGTATAGAATGAGGGGACTAATCCTTTGTGTTAAACCTTCTCTAAGGTTGACAAGTTTTCGTATGTAACATACCCTTGTCTTGTCAGTAATTTAATAACCTGATCTCCTTTGAAGAAGTGGAGAAAATGGTCAGTAGATTACAGTGCAATAAAGCGGCTGGGGTGGATGAAATTAAGCCGTAACTCGTCAAATACAGTGGAATATCAGGTCTCAAATGGTTACACAGGATAACTGAGAAGGCGTGGGAATCGGGACAGGTTCCGTCTGACTGGACGAAAGCGGTAATCACGCCAATTTCCACACATGGAAACAGAAAAGATTGTAACAACTATCGAGGTATCTCTTTAATTAGCGTTGTAGGCAAAATATTCTCAGGTATTGTGGAAAGGAGAGTGCGAGTATTAATTGAGGACAAGTTAGATAAAAATCAGTGTGGGTTTAGGCCACTTAGATGCTGTCAGGACCTGATCTTTAGCTTACGGCAATTAATGGAAAAGTGCTATGAGTGGAACAGGGAATTGTATCTATGTTTCATAGATCTAGAAAAGGCCCTAGGAGGAAGCTACTGTCAGTGCTACAAGATTATGGTATAGGAGGCAAACTTCTGCGGGCAATTAAAGGGCTTTACGTAGACTGTCAGGCAGCAGTTAGAGTAGATGGCAAATTAAGCTCATGGTTCAGGGTAGTTTCAGAGGTAAGACAAGGCTGTAACCTGTCACCACTGTTATTCATACTATTCATGGATCATATGCTGAAAACAGGAGACTGTCAGGGCGGGATTAAAATAGGTGAAAACAAAATAAGCAGTCTCGCACATGCGGATGAGTTAGTTGTAATGGAATATTCGATTGAAATGTTGCAAACTAATATTTCACAGCTCAATCAGATGTCCAAGGATTATGATATGCAGATCAGCATCTCCAAAACGAAAGTAATGTCTGTTGCAAAGAGATTTAAACAGATTGAATGCCAAATAAGAGGAACAAAGTTAGAACAGGTAGACAGTTTCAAGTACCTGGGTTGTATTTTCTCACAGGATGGCAACATAGCGAAAGAACTGGAATCGAGGTGCAGCAAAGCTAATGCAGTGAGTGCTCAGCTAAGATCTACTCTCTTCTGCAAGAAGGAAGTCAGTACCAAGACTAAGTTAGCAGTGCACCCCCTCTATCTTTCGACCAACTTTGTTGTATGGGAGTGAAACTTGGGTGGATACAGGTTACCTTATTCATAAGGCAGAGGTTACAGATAAGAAAGTAGCAAGAATGATTGCAGGTACTAATAGATGGGAACAATGACAGGAGGGTGTCCATAATGAGGAAATCAAAGAAAAACTGGGAATTAACACAATAGATGAAGCAGTTAGAACGAACAGACAGAGATGGTGAGGTCATGTTACACGCATGGGAGAAGTTAGGTTACCTAAGAGACTCATGAGCTCGGCAGCGGAGGGTAAGAGGAGTCGAGGCAGACCAAGAAGAAAGTACTTAGATTCGATGAAGAATGATTTTGAATTAAAAGGCATAACATCAGACGCGTTGAGTAGCCGAGCGGTCTAAAGCGTCTCGCTGCGGAGCGCGCGGTTGCTCGCCGTGGAGGTTCGAGTCCTCCCTGGAGCATGGGTGTATTTGTTTGCCCGTAGGTTGGTTTACCTAGGTTTAAGTAGTTTGTAAGCTACGGATTGATGACCACGTAGTTTGGTCCGATAGATTTACAGACATTTGAACATTTTGCATAACATCAGACGAGGCATCAATGTTAGCACTGAATAGGGGATCAGGGAGGAATTTTATCAGAGGTACTATGCTCCAGACTGGACGCTGAGAGGCATAAACAGTCTCTAATGATGATGATGATGATCAGCAAACATTTCGTTGACAACATTAGCACACTACACCGCCGTAGCCGTAAGTAAAATTTACGCAGTATTTTTTGTCAGTCATAAGTCTCTTATAGATAAGCGTCAATATTGGCATTTACTAATGAGAAATTGAATTGAGGGTGTATTTTGGGATTAAAAAAAATGAGATACTATTCTTTCAAATCACATACTACAAGTTATGACGGTAAAACATCGAAATACCACAAATATCATTCAACGGTAGTTGCCTGTATCATCACAGTACGCTGCCACAGCCGTAACTAGATTTTTTTTTCCCCAGGTATTTATCTTTTCCATTTTAGTGTTTGTAATAATTTCTCGCAATAACGTAATAGAAGACTATCTTCAACAATTTGTGCAATGTCAGTACAAAACTTTTTGATGTGGTCTATTTCTCAATATACTACATAATAGGGGACTGATAACCCTGCAGTTGAGTCCCCTTTAAACATCAACAACAACAACAACAACTACATAATACACACATACTGTGCTCTAAAACCATTATGTTCTTTGATGTTTTTCTGTGTTATGATACTTTGCGACTGACAACTCCCGACATGCAGCTTGACTATTAAATATTACTAAGGGCCGGTTCGTCCATCTCTCGTTAATCTTCTCGTTAGTAAACGAGGAGATGCCTTTAACGTCCAGTTAAATGTGCTCGTTAAGTGCATTGCGTTTGTCATTGCCAGATACACCTCTCGTTTGCTAACCTGGAGAAAACGAGAAGGTACGATATATTTCGACTAGGTTGGCAATAGAAACAAATCAAAGTGCCGTCTGAATAAACAGCTGTTTTCCTTATTTAACTATCAGGGAAGAGGTTATCAGATAGTTGTTAATTGGCTTTATGGAAAACAAACGTGAATGAAGCTAGAATTTTATAAGTTAGTGCGAGTGTGTTGTGTCCTCAATAGAGAAATATTAGGGTGCATTGGAATGTAAAACAAACGGACGCTACGACATGGAAGGAGAAGAAAAAAACGACATGATTGCTTGTGCTTTCCACGGAAAATGTAGGAAAGTAAAAATGCTTAGGGCTTAGTACACTAACATGCCAAGTGTGTAGTATCTTAGGGTAAAATTTTAGACTCATCTCGCCGGGCTCCAGTGCTTATGTTGGCAACAGATAAACAATGAAGTGTAGAATTTTTCACGAACTACAGAGTAAATGTTATTGCTGCACGTTTCACCCTCAGCAAAATTAATACTGTACCTGCTGTATGGTTGACAGGTTCTTGCATGTACCCTTGTTCGTTCAGAAAAAAATTTTTTTTCGTTTTAATTGAAGTTGTCACGAAAAAACATTTATTGGTCGTCTGAGTTGCTGTCATTACTATTGGTGCCAACATAACCACTGCAGCCCGGCGAGAAGCGTGGTACAGTTTAACCAAACACTGAATTAATAAGCTTGCAGGCATAAATAATGTATTCTGTTTTTTCAGTTATGATAGATAACTTACAAAATACGTAACTATCTGTTGAACTCTTGAGATGGTCGTGGAGTTTTTCATGTAGCGTTTCCAAGACGAAATAGCGTAACAAATTCTGCATCATCTCAGCATTCAAATTGATTTGGGCGAACATAAAGATCACAAAAACAAGATAAGAGAAATTAGGGCTCGTACGGAGGCATATAGGCATTCTTTTTTTCCTCGTTCTATTTGGGAGTGGAATAGGAAAGGAAATGCCTAGTAGTGGTACAGTGTACCCTCCGCCACGCACCTTACGGTGAATTGCGGAGTATGTATGTAGATGTAGATGTAAACGTCAACTGTAAAGTTTCAGCGGCCCGGGTTTACATAGACCAAAGACTGCGCTTGACGTCATTATACTGAAACCAACATCTAAGTCACGTGACTCGTGGCAAGAAACTGGTTTCATCATTACGAGTATCGTAAAATGGAGCGGAGAATTGCAGTTCTTGTACTTTCTAGTAGAAATTAAGCGTAGATTTTAAGAATAAACGTCTTATCGTATTCTACTCACACCTTTAGTAGAACAGTAGGCTAGATCTCGGCAATTGTATATTTCAATGCACAGTTTTCACATGTGCCGTGCCTAGATAAAACTTGTTGCGAGTTCTTTAGTTTACAGTTTTCGCAGGAGTAGAACGCCAAATATCAGTTTTACATGCAACATGTGAAATGGTTTGTTGTTCTTTTATAAGAACTAAAATCTGTTTGCATTAACATTGTCAGATTTTAACACAATACAACCAATTATATTTAAGGGTTAAATTGTATTACGCTTCTCGCCAGGCTCCAATGGTTATGTTGGCACCAGTGGTAACGGCGGCAACTCAGATGACAACTTCAATTAAAACGAAAACTATATTTTTCTGAACGGACAAGGGTACATACAAGAACCTCTCAACCATAGAGCAGGTACAGTATTAATTTTTGCTGCGAGTGAAACGAGCAGCAATAATATTTACTCTGTAGATCGCGAAAATTATTAACGCAATTCTATACTTCATTATTCATCTGTTGCCAATATAAGCACTCGAGCCCGGCGAGAAGCGTCGTAAAGTTTTACCATTTTAAGACTTTTACCTCAGACAGATGCCAAAGCGTAAAACAACTAAAATATTGGATGTTTACATTAAATAAAAAGGTGTAGAGGAAACATCAGCGACGCACTCGACAAGAACTGGTTTTTAGGTACAACGAATGGATCCTATATACTCTTAGCTTTTTCATAATGTTCCTGAAAGCCGATTTGCACCAGAAATCAGAAATTACTGACATACAAAGTTGGTCAAAACCAGCTTGAATAATCTTCCCATAGATAATAATATTCGTAAGCTGCAAAAAGTAAAAGATTATTAGCGTAACTGAGGACATGTATTTCTGTTGGTTGTAAAAATAACTGATAATACTTTTCACTCGGACGGCTGTAAAAACGATAATCAGCGCAGTAATATTAATAATGTGGGGAAACTACGTTCCCTTGACTACTACACAGGTAATTTCCAAGATAGCTTACATCCGAAGTTGTATAGCCGAAATCGATATGATATCGAATGTCGGTTACGACATTATAGGCACGCCACGTATTTAATTAGTGTGTTCTAATTAATAAAGTGCATATACAACTGAGAGTACTTCAAGACGAATACTTCGCTCATTAAAAGTAGAACAAGTAACTTCTTTGTCATCGGTAGATTTCTAGTAATGTATTTGTACTTTATGATACAGTAATAAATATCCGTATTTTTCATCTTGCGAGTGAAGTAACTGTTTTGTTATCGGTAGATTTATAGTAACAAAAAGTATTTGAAGGTCTGATACACTACAAAATATCCATATTTACATATCTGGCTTATGAATAGCCGCATAATCGACATTTGATATATATCGATTCCAGCCGTACAACTTCGACTGTAAGCTTTCTTGGAAATTACCACTTCATGTGTTGTATGAATACGAGAAGTCGTTTCATTGTTAAAATCAAAGCTTGATTTCTGCTGAAAAAAAAAAACCGTTGCTTAGAATGATGAAACGTAAGTCACGCGACTCGAAGCAATTTTAGGTGCCTTCAAACTACAACACAGCAGAGACAGGACTACGCGTGGTCTGTGTTATCTTTGGTCTATGGTCACAACTGTGAGCTTAATTCTTCAAGTCGTATTCAAAGGGTGATTCTATTTACACTTCGGTAAAATCAGACGTGACGTCATTATGACGTATCCACACTATCGACGTCCAGAAGAGCGGCGCATCGACTTTTGCATCGTTCGAGACTCTAGTTTCGGGAGGGCCAACATGCTTAATTCGATATTCTTTCTGAACTGCATACTTTTTCCTTCGTAGTTTAGTGACAAAACTAGGCGTTACTTAATGTTGGTATCATGTTTTGGAAAGCACTGACGGAAATTTCAGTAAATGTATATTGAAAATTATGTCAGAAATAACGCAGACCGAGCCTTAGACAACGACAATTTCACACATTTTCAAAGAAAAGAACTAGCATGTTGCAGCAACTTGGCGGTAGATGAGTACCCAGTTTTACTAAATGTTTTACCTGATGTTCGCAGAGCTTCTGTAACAAATGACTGTATTAATATCCAGCTCATTTGATTAATAGTTTCGGCGAAACATACATATACCTATGGCGACTATATGTTGTTTTTGTATGTCGCATATTTTTTGACACGTCCAAGTACACATTCTCGCTTCATAGCCTGGTAACCGTATTTTGTCCTCTTAGTTTAACGTAGACTCCGTATTACAATGCAACTCGGTAGCATTTTTCGCTTAAAGAAAAAGTTTCCATTAGTTTTAAACACAACTTTCACAAAGTTTCCATTAGTTTTAAACACAACCTTCACAAATGGGCCACGATGACAACATCAGATTTGGCTGACTAACGTTTCAGAGCTTACAGTGTAGGTCCTTTTTCGGAAAGTTTATAGCTTCTTACTTTCAAAAAAAAAAAAAAAAAAAAAAATGCAAAGTTATAGCTTTCGAAACTGTAATGAATATACCATTGCCAACTGAAGATATTATCAGCTACTCATTTAATTCGTCTGCTACAATTGCAACCGCAGTTTTGCGTCTAGAACGACCACACAAGTCGATCATGGCTCCAGTCGATAGTGTGGATACGTCATAATGACGTCACGTCTGATTTTACCGAAGTGTAAATAGAATCACCCGTATTCAAACGCAGTCCTAACAATAACATCACAGACCAAAGATAAGACAGACTGCGGGTGACGTCACTCGGGGCAGGAAACCCAGTTCATCATTACCAGCAGTGTGGCGTGCAGCTGAAAGTCGCAGTTCTTCTACTTACTAGAGGAAATTAAGCGTACATTTCGACAATAAAACGTCTTATCGTATTCTTATTACATATTCGGTAGTACAATGGGCGTTAGTTCTCCGTAATTCGCAATATCAATGCAACGGTTACAGTTTTTACTTGTGCCTAGATGAAATGTATTCACAGTTCTTTTTATAAGCAGCAGAACTGCAGTTCTTAAGAGAAAGACTGTTTTTGTTGTCCTGTGAGTTTATAGCTTACACAGGAGACGAAATACTAGTTTGACAAGCAGCATCAATTTTCATACGATTCCTTAACAATAAATGTGAAAAGTTTTGTCATGGTTTTATATATACCTTAAATCGGTTTGCATCCATAATGTCTATTGTTTAATACAATACAAGCGTTTATATTTCATAACTTTTTCCCCATACAGTGCATCCAAAACGTAAAGCAAGAAAAATATTGGCTATTTACATTAAAATAATAATAATGTGATAAAAAAATTATTGATGTACGGCACAAGAACTGGTTTTATAGGGATAATAAACAGTGTGTATTCATCTTCAGAGTTGTGGAACTCGATTAATGGCAGATCTGCACCAGAAATTATTTACTTGCTGATATATATACTTAGTCAAGACACGTCAGTTGTCACAAAAGTAAAAAATTCATAATGCAACACACACATTGAGGATCTGTAATTCTGTTGCTTGTAAACGTAACTGACAATAATTTTCGCCTGGTCACACGTAAAAAAGACAATCACTGGATTAATGTCAGTAATACCGAGAAATCATGTTACCTTAATATATTAAATGTGTAATAGGAATACGAGAAGTCGTTTTATTGTTAAAATCAGCGCTTGACTTCACCTGTAAAATAAAACCATTGTGATTCGTAATGACCAAGCCTCAGTCACGCGTCTCGGGGCAATTGATGGTGGTTTCAAACCACAACACAGCAGAGATAGGGACATGCGCAGTCTATGTTATCTTTGGTCCGTGAATAACATCGCTTCCAATGTTTGAACAAAATGGCGTGAACACAAGGGAGTAGAGATGTGATAATTGAAACATCTGACGGTTTCGAAACCAATGAAACCGTACCATCTGTGGTTTCGAAATACTGTTTCGAAACCATGAAACCGTGAAGCAACGTATGTTTTATCATGAAATCTTCGTTCTAGGAGCGCAATATTTTTCACTATGTGTACAAGGGTACATACAAGAACCTGTCAACCAGAGAGTATATATTTACTCCTTGGTCCGTACGAAACATGTTAATAAAAATTTTCTCCCGTGTTGTTGATGTTGCCGACATAGTCACACGAGGCCGCCGGTATGGTAGGTAAAAGTTTACCCCGTTAGGATCTCACAAACTGCAATACGGTACGCATATTACAGTGATGGATCATAAATGCTACTTTCTATACATACTAAATAAATTATAGGGAATAAAGGGCACACTAAATAATCACAAATAATGCTATGGAATTACAAAAATAATAACGTAAGAGACAAGTTCACCACTTGTACGTCTTGACCGTTACACCACCGCCGCAATTCCTTTAACATGACAGTCGAAAAATTATAACGATTGGAGGTAACATCGTTTTCACTCGTAAGAAACGAACTCTTTAACACGAGATTAAATAAGCGATGTACCCTTGTTCGTATAAAAAATGTCATTTCAGGCTTCATGTTGTATCTTTTTTTTTTTTTTTTTTTTTTTTTTTTTTTTAATGTAGTTTCACTCGTGTTTTTAATATGGTAGATAAACCTAGAATTTAAGTGGTTATTTCAATGCAAATAGTGAACGTTGTTTTATTGTTCTATTACATTTATAAAGCAGGCATTATGTCATTTCGGAATACAGCAGTCTCTTGCAAACGAATCTTGATTTCAGTAATCATACGCTGTAGACTCACGAGTGTCAACTACTATTTGACACTCTCTTCAGTAAAATGAAACACCACATTTCGATACCATTAGTCTGTTCCGCCTTTCTGCATTAGTGGTTTGAAACACCGGTGATGTGAAACCGACACGAAACCGTGAAACCGACAGGAAGAAACGGTTTCAGTGTATCGACAATCGACCGCGAATGTGATCCGAAACAGAACGGAATGAAACTGCATGGTTTCGAAACCGTGAAAGATGCCGGTTTTGAAACACTGAAACTGTTGTGTGTATCGAAACCTGGTTTCGAAACCATGAAACCGTAGCCAACTCTACAAGGGAGACATTCTCAGCTCATGCAGTACTTTGAATAACCATAAATTTAATCTGTAAATGAGCGAAATTTATAAGAATATCATTATCGCTCTGAAGATAAAATATTTGATAAAATTTTACTTACGGCATAGGTGGCGTGATGTGGTGATTTTGGCAACGACCGTTGAATGCTACTTAAAAACCCAATCACATAGGACTAGGGGAATAGGTGTTTTGCTGGCTAAAAAACAAATAATTAGCCTAATGCTGCTCCTCCTCCGTGGTTGACATCCTCTTACAGCGATTTTTTCGTTGCCAACACGAGCACTCTTTGCCACCGATGCCTAAGTAAAATTTAACCAAATATATTTGAACGTGAATATTCTGAGAGCATAAGACCCGAAAAGGCTTTAGCAAGTCGTCCACGTCATAACCGACAGCGGAAAAACGAGAAGGTAAAACAACTATAACAACGAAAAATTTACGGTAAAGGTTCCATACGTGTAGGCATAATTTGTCCGTACTTAATTACGACATACCTTATCTTAAAATTCGTGTTTTTCAAATGTCTTTCAAGCGCCGTTACATTTAAGGTGCCAGCTTTCGTAATATTGAAGTATAAATACAAAATACGCCAAATACGGCTCGTTTGTTTCCGATCGCCTGAATCGGAGGCTGCGCAACGCGATGTTCATTTGTTGAAGACCACGTGATTATGTGGCTAGCGAATCACAGCATATCGTCAGCCAATGGTAACCAAACCTCACCTCTGCGCAACATGCAAATAAGATTTTTTGACGTTGGAAATTAAATATGCGGTAATGTTTTTATACATGAAACCGCGCAATGTTATGAGACGTGAAAATTAACGTGTTAACATGAAGTTTCAATTATTTTATTTTTGAAATCACTTGATTACACTTTCAGACAGACGATAAAATAAATAAAACATGCTATACCTGCTCTGTGGTTGACAGGTTCTTCAGTGTACCCTTGTCCGGTCAGTAACAGTAACTGGCCTCGTAAAATGAAGATTTAGAATTAGGTAATTTCCAAGAATGATTGCAATCGAAGTAGCTCGGCCTGAAACGGTATATATCGAAAGTACTACACTAAATCGATTACGCTGGCATTGGCGTGCGACATGTCAAAATATAAATATTAAGGAACATATAATTACGTTCAAATAATTTTTGCGAGTAACTCTAAGTTGGTATGGATATTTTGAATGGCAGAATCTTAATATATTCGTAGGAACTTCATTGCTACAACTGTCACTGACTTAAATTGAAGATGTGGTAGGACGTTTCTACATAACAACATATTCGGAGTCGTGGTATTTTCGTAGAAAACTGTTGTATGTTTCTGATGATGTACATTGTAATGTAATTTCCGATAAGCGTTATCGAATAGGATATCTTCAGAAAAGTACATCAAGATTCATCACTTCTTGGGTTTGACAGTTTTTTAATTAACAGAAACTGAGTGCAATTCATTCGTCAATAATATTGATTTCTTAACAATTAAAATACTTTACAATCAAAGCTACATAAAGGAAAAGGGAAACTGACATATCCACATAGTTACTGATTCTCGAAGTACTTCTCTGAAAATCTTTCATAGCGACACTAGGGAAGTAATTACGGTAATTTCCAAGAATGGTTGCAATCGAAGGATCTCGGTCTGAAACGATATATATCGAACGTGTAACGGTAAATCGATTATGCGGGCATTGATGTGCGACTTATGAAATATGTTTTGTTCGTAGTCATGGGAATGTATTTTATTGGTTTCTATGGTCTTTAGTGACGGTGGAGGGTTTTCTTTTAATTTTTATTTATCATGCTTTAAAAAGACTTCACATTCAAAGCTACATGAAGGATAAGTAAAACTGTCACACCCATTTAGTGACCAGTTCGCACTCTTCTGCGAGTGCAAAAATTTCTACGAAAATGTCACATAGGTGCCTACTAACAGTTTCAAATTTCGTCAGTAACAGTTGGAGCAATGATATTTACACTGAAATTCGTCAAACAATGTGCGATTTCCTATGAATGTGTCAGTATTCAGTCATTCATATTTTGTCATCTCGTGCATCAATGCCGGCATAATCGATTTAGAGTTGCACATATATATATATATCGATATATATCGTTGCAGGCAAAGATATTTCGATTGCAAGCATTCTTGGAAATTACCGTAATTACATTGAGAATATGGCACTACATGGATGTGACAATTTTCATTGGTAATTTGGAAGAATCCGTGTACATCGTAGGAAACGGCATTGCGATCGATATACATCGAACGTTCGACTCTCGTTTCGCTATCAGTGACGGCAAACTGAAATGGCGGAACAGCTGATTTATATAGGTAATTACGATGTTGTTTTTTGACGTGATGGTTTTATGAAATTTTGGCTTATTTGAAGACTGGGATATCACCCGTTAGATTTGACCCGTGGCATTGGCATGTGCTGTACATGCGTCTTTGTAAGTGGCGTGAGTAATTATGTTATGGCTGAGTTGTAGACGTTGGTATGTCATGGATGGTGCATTCTGTTGTATTATGTAATTTACGAGGAAAACCATAGATTATTTATTATCTACAATACGTAGGTATTAAGATATCCCGTATAAGTGTTTTCCGAGATTGTGATTACATCATGGGTTATAGCTGACGGGTGGTATCCCAATCTGCAGTTATGCCGATATTAAGGTAATTTCCAAGAATACTTGCAATCGAAGAACCTCGGCCTGAAATGATATATATGTAACGTACAACTGTGAATCGATTGAGTGTTTCTTAACCGGAGATTCGGGCGCTACGCTCCCTCACGTACTAAAAGAAAAACTTCTTGTTTAACCTATACCTAACCTAGTTGCGCGTTGGATACATACCATTTTCGAAAATTGCCGATATTTTTTCTGTATTTCAAATGGCAACGACATATTGAGTCGGAAAAGTACAAGAAAATATCACAAATTCGACGCAATCAAAAATACAATTTAAATTAACCGCTTCGCGTTTGTCATGTCGAATGTGGAGCAACAATCGAACGTTGGATGTATATCGATCGCAATGTCGTTTCCTTCGATGTACACGGATTCTTCCAAATTACCTTTTCATTTTCCTTTACGTAGCTTTGACTACAAAGTCTTTTAAATGGTAAGAAGTGAAAAAACTCCGTTATTAACGACAACAGAGACCATTAAATACGTTCCGAAAACAATAAAAATACCTCCGAAAACAATGAGGTACGTTCCTGTGACTACGAATAAAACACACTTCATGAACCGCGCATTAATAATCGATTACATTTGCATGTTCGATATATATTGTTTTAGGCCGAGTTATTTCGATTGCAAGCATTCTTGGAAATTACCTAGAATTACGTGATGACTGTTTCGTACAGATCACAGGGTAAATAAAACATGCTATACCAGCTCTATGGTTGACAGGTTCTTGTATGTACCCTTGTCTGGTCAGTAAAAGTAATTGGCCTCATAAAATGAAGATTTAGAATCACTTTATCCTCTCAACTATACAGTACAATAGCACGTTTTACTTATTTTATATGTACAAAACAGTCAACTAATTCCAAATATTCATTTTACGAGGCCATTAACTGTTACTGACCGGACAAGGCTACATGCAAGAACCTGTCAACCATAGAGCAGGTATAGCATGTTTTATTTACCCTGTGATCTGTACGAAACAGTCATCAACTAATTCTAAATCTTCATTTTACGAGGCCACTAACTGTTGCTAACCAGACAAGGGTACATATAAGAACCTGTCAACCATACAGGAGGTATAGCATGTTTTATTTATTTTATCGTCTGTCTGAAAGTGTTATCAAGTGATTTCGAAAATAAAATGATTGAAACTTCATGTTAACACGTTAATTTTCACATCTCGTAAACATTGTGCGGTTTCGTGTATAAAAACATTACCGCATATTTAATTTGCAACGTCAAAAATTCTTATTTGCATGTTGCGCGGCGGTGGGGTTTGGTTACCATTGACTGACGACGATACTCTACTTTGTGCTGTGATTCGCTAGCCACATAATCACGTGGTCTGCAACAAATGAACATCGCATTGCGGAGCTTCCAATTCAGGCGATCGGAAGAAAATGTGGCGTATTTGGTGGATTTTGTATTTATACTTCAATATTAAGAAATCTGGCAACTTAAATGTAACGGCGTTTGAAAGACTTTTGAAAAAACACGCATATTAAGGTAAGATATGTCGTAATTAAGTACGGAGAAATTATGCCTACATGTATGAAACCTTTACCAAATTTACAAACAATGGATTAAAATCAATATCGTTCTTACCGTTTTAACTATGTGCGTGTGGCTTCCGGACCTCGTGCAGCAGGAGAAAATCTTGAAGTAGATTGTCCCACCACAATTAGCTCGGAACTAATGTTATACGCGACGAATCATAGACCAAAGACATGTTTGTTATTTATGGTCTGTGCGAAGCAAGGAGGTTACAATGAAGGGGAGATGGCATTATCTGTTGTTGCTGTTGTATCTGTGCCAAGCGAGGACATCAGCGCCGTGGAATGGACGTTAAGATCCACTGCTACTTACATAGAGATTACTGTTGAAAACCAGTGATCTCAAATATTGTCACTGGATACACAACTGTAGTGGTTACGATATGTGAAAATCGTGACGGTCTATTATAGTTATGTTGGCAACTCCGTACGTGTAGGTCATGTTCTCATGACCCTTGTGTCCTCTGAAAGTAATTTATGCACGATGATTTCTTTAATAAATACATAATGGTGAACTTCGTGTCGCTTATGGTTTTAGAGAAGTCAACGGAAAGGATGTAGAGTTCAGATCCATATGAGAGTTTTATTTTTATTCAGAGCTAGTGTTGCTATCTTATTTCGTTTAATGAATTAACAGCACTGCTATAGACAGTATTTCTCGTGTTCAGTTTTATATTTGCCTCTTGTCTATGTTGTTTTTCGTTTGAGCTCACAGACTAGATATGCACGCTGTGTGAAAAATCATGCTTATATCTGTCGTTATTAATCTTTATCTATTTGTGTACAACAGCGTAAATTATTCATTAAATTCAATGTGGGAAAAACACTAGTTCTGAATAAAAAATATAACTTAAGACTACGTTTTACACAAATCGTGTCTTTTTCTACTGTCTCGTGGTAGGTGTGCATTTAATTACATGTCTCGAATATTTCGTAAATAGTGTTAACATTTTCACAACAGGAAGTGCCCGTTGTATATGAGTTAGTTTCTACGAAATCAACTAATAGAACTATCTAGGGTTGCCAGATTGAACTCGAGGCAGGCCCGGAGACCAGACGTGCCCCCCTCCCCCTTGGCCAATGACTCACCCCCCCCCCCCCAACTGCGACCAACTTCCCCTCCCCCCCCAACCAAGATTACAAGTGAATTCTATAAAAAAAAAAATAAAAAAAAATAAAAAACTAATCATCTCCTCCCTCCCTCCCCCCCCCCCCCCCGGTGGAACATTGCTAGGGGTGGCCTTCGGTTTCTCACATCTTTACCGAGTATGTTCCAACAGTAATTCGTTGTTACCCGATCATTTGTAGGGCGACAAGGAAATCCAAAAAATTCCAGAAAAATAGAAACACCGCAATAACAACTTTCAGTGTCACACCACAGAGAGCGCATTGTAAGCGTTGTTTGCCATATATACTGTCTTCTTAACACAATATAAGCCCACGTACCATTATAACCGTTTGTAATTCCGACTTGTAATTTTGTGTAAATTCTGTAACGCAGATAATCTGAAGATGCCCTGCTAAAGGGCGAAACGCGTCATTAACTAATGAAATAATTTGCAATCGAGAGGATTTGAAGGAATACAAATAATAGACGTCGCCAGTTGACACGTTGTCACAACAGTGTTTGCTTAATAATGCGCTAGCCGATTACTACCGACGCAACAAATAAAAGTTTTCAGAGGAAGAATAGAAAAAGTAGCGTTTTTTTGGCCGAGCGGTCTTCGGCGCGCCAGTCACGGTCTACACGGCCGCTGCGGTCGTGGGTTCGAATGCTCCCTCGGGCATGGGTGTTTGTGCTGGTGTATGTCAGGTTGTAGAATTATAAAATATTGAAGTAAAGAGAAATGTGGTTTCCATCATGTTTTCATGGGAAATTTACTTTTCGAGGCAGAGCGTAGAACTGATAAATTTCGTCGTACACGTAAAACTTATTTTCGGTATAAGGCGAGTTGCTAAAAATGCTGCAATGCCTTCACCATTATTCAGTTGGGGAGACGGAAACAAGTACGTAATGGAAACTGCGGGTTCATCCCCAGTAACAGTCAGTGTCAAGTACGCAGAACTGTGCGTTAATTGTATTCCCCTCATAACAAAAATGCTCATTTTAACAGACTGTACGTCTAATGCTGTTGAAATATATTACTGAATAAGCTTCTGGAAAGCAACGTGGTTGTCAATGATGGATTCAGCTGTCACTATAGCTCAGTTATGGAAACAATTTGTCGTTAATTTCCCTAAAAATGATCGACTACCGTTAATGGCGTCAAAATTTCAGCCAAACAGTACGAAATTCAAGTTAGATTTGCCTTCGCACTGAATGTGCTCCAAACTCCATGTCTTCAAATATATCTCATATCTTCTCATTGGATGCCAAACTAAAATTGGCTTAAAAACTGTTCGCCAGTTTTCTGATATTTTCGAAAACAGCGCTACGCTGTAATTTCCTCATTCTGTTTCTTAGACCCTGCCGATATGGCGGTTCATCGTCCTTCTGTTTTAGCTACTTCTTTGTTGTTTTTCAATTTATTTGACCTGTCTGCTGTTCCCGTCTCTAATGACCATGCTGTCGACGGGACGTAAAACCCTAAGCTCCTTCCATCTGTATGCTATGAAACCATTATTTTTAGACAGAAATAAATAGTTGATCTGCTAATGAAAAAATAGTGTATATCAGTCATTTTTTACTTTTTCTGCAATGTGAGTCGCCACAGATACAAGAATACACGTCTGCAACAATGACATTCATCGGAATTACGGCTGTTGTTCTTCCGTTGGGAGAATGCCCAAACAATCGGCGAATTGTTTCTATTTAAATTTCTGGAAACAGAGGGCAGACATCGATACCTCGTGAAGCAGCAAGACGGCAGTGAGATGTTCCCGAGAAAATACCACGTACCCCTTCGTCCGTATCTTGATTTCTTATTCAAAAGCGATGATGGCAAGACTGCAGGGACTCTGTCATAAGAATGCAGTCGCTAGAAAATCCCTTCACAGTTGGTTTGGCGGCTCTTAATTATTTTCCCTCCATTGTGATTGGTCGTGTATCTCATGCTGTCTAATCACAAAACGATGAAATTATGAAATGTGTGATTACGATGTATTAAGATGAGTAAATTAGCTTTCGAGGTGGCTCGAAGATTTAAGATGTTAGTACATACGTTATTTCTTAACTTTGACGCATAGTGCAGCGTCTTAAAAAGTATTTCGGTATGGGAAGTCTTTCAATAACTATGCAACTCCTGCCGCTAAAATAATTAATACCTTTTTATTCGTAACTACGTAAAATTGGACATTTTCTCTCGTTGCTTTCTGGTAGCTCGCTTAACAATTATTGCCAGCACTGAAAGTGTTTTGTGATGTCTTACCGTTGATGCCACACAAGAAGAAAGAAAAAATAAATGTTTGACTCAATTCTCACTTCTATTGCCATCTGAGTGAATTAACTTTCCATTCGATCCTGGAAAGTATTCCTCCACCACAGGTCTGCAATGTGTAAATGACCTTGACAGATGCATTGTAAACTGTTGCCGGGTACGACCATAATTCACCGGTATAGAATAGGAACCTGACAATGTTGTTAAAAACGATCACGGTATTCCTAACACTGCGTTTAGCTTTCAAAGCGGTAAAATGACCTCGCGGTCTAACGCGCCTTGCTGCGAAGTGCTCGGTTGGTCACCGTCGGAGGTTCGAGTCCTCCCTCAGGCATATGTGTGTGTGTGTGTGTGTGTGTGTGTGTGTGTGTGTACAAGTCAGTCTCTGTAGTATGTATGAATAACTGCAGCGATTAAGAAGTCCCTTAGATTTAGAGACATTGCATTTTGAATTAACAGACAACACTGAGTTATTGTTATGGTGTCTTCTACACGTAATGAGTGAATAAATAAACTTTCCTTTTCTTCCACACTGCTTCCATCACTGCAAATATTATTCACGTCAATCAGCGATTTCAGAATCAGCCATACTGATTAAGAATGTAGTCAACAACGTCAGGCCGGCCGCGGTGGCCGAGGGGACTGAGGCGCTCCAGTCACGGTCTGCAGGGCCACTACGGTCGGGGGTTCGAATCCCCCCTCGGGCATGGATATTTGTGCCGTCCTTAGTCTTAGGTAGTTCATAAGTAGTTTGTAAGCTTAGGGACTGGTGACCCCGTAGTTAAGTCCCATAAGTTATACAAACATTTGAACATTTTGAACAACAACGTGAGAATGACGGCTAGCGATGTAGGTAACTAGGATAACACTGAAACTGATTTTAAGTGAGGCCTGTCTTGTTTACAGGCAAGAAACACGATGTACCGATACTTTGGATACGGAATTATGTAGCGTGTGCTCTACATGTAAAAGTGTAGTAGCTTTAACAAAACAGGTCAACACACGACATGTGGAGAATAAACAACGTTCAGAATACACGGTATGGCCACGAAGCTCCTACTGAGTCAAAACGCTTTCCTAGTCCTGTACGTGGGGTCATGGAATATTTCGTCACCAGAAACGATACAGTACGACTGCCTGAGGACTGAAAACGAAAGTAGGTGTGACGGCTTACAAATTAAGCCAGCACAGAGATACGAAAGCACTGTTGAAAGTCTTGGTATGCAAGGGAACGTTGGTTTTAGAGAAATATTTACCAGAGGGTAAACATTAGAATTCTGACGCTTAAAAAAACCATACCACTCCTACAGTTTTAGATTTGAGCAGTTCAAAGAATCGTAGTTTTCAACAATTTCAGCGAACTTAAAATATATTTGTAGTTTGTCTGTGAATAAAATTTTTTCTCCAACATTTTCCGCCATGACAGATTGCAGTGTGTAACTGACTGTAACAGAATTTTTTAAACTGTGGGCAGTTGCGATTAAAATCCACAACACAGAAATATGGTAATTTAATAGTGCCAAAAATACTAAGCTACATTTATCTTTTCAATTGATAAGTGAAAGATAACACTAACTTATCAATACATAATCTTGTGAATCGATTTCTCCTTTGGTAGAAACTCTGTGAATAAATATTCCCCCATCTGCTTCCACACTGCTTCGAATACGGTTTACATGTTTCACATGTCCAACATCAAATGGGTAAACTAAACGCAATGTGAGAAATGCTTTTACTTACTGACAACAGGAGCTTTTGACATTCCATTCGTAGCAGGGTACAGGTTAATGGAAATCTATTGAACCCCTCTATAAAGTTTGCTTGAGGGGATGATAAACAGAGTCAGATAAAGAATTAATTCAATGAAAATGCAATAGAAATAACGGATTATTTTATCGTACTTCCGACATGCTCAGGTGAAATTGTAAGAAACAGTTTCAAACGTTGTATCGAGGATTACTCCTAATTACAAACGCAAGAGTTAACAATTACTCGATGAACTCCTGTTTTTGTTGGACTGAGACTCATTTAGATTACCACTTCTGTTGGATCAGAATACGAAATAGCTGTTTCGAAGAAGTGCCCTGTTTCCCGGAGATTTACTTCGCAATACGACTGATATGGTTAATTAATGTGCACGAAATATGTTCGTCTTTGACTCAGAATCAGCGTTTATGCACCGTGACATTTGCAGATGTACCAAAGCAGTATCAAAGAGTATACTATAAAGCAAAACTTTTGCAGTAACTCATTATCAACATTATGTCGTCTCTAAACTTCATCATTCGCCCGTTTTTAGTTTCAGCAACACGAAAAATCCCGTTTTTCAATACCTGCAGGGAATTTGAAATTCGTCGTTAGTTTGTGCAGTTATTTGACTTGAGAACTCTCGTTTCAGAGGAATGGTCGAGACATTCGTGCTTCATCATTGGACAACATGTAACGTGATTTGAAATAAAGCAAGGTGAAGTTAGGCCAATAAATGACGAAGCAGAACAGAATTTTATAAATTGGGTTTTTCGTAAAGCACATTTTGCAGCAGTATACTCGAGTGATGAATTACGTTTTACATAATGTATGCCACAGTTAACGTGAAAGTTAACAATACGTTGCTTCTTCGACCCAGAGAGACAATGAAAGCATTATCGTTACATTTAACGTTCATGCTCCATTCTACACCATGTTAACTACGAAAACATATCATAATACTTTGACCTATTATTAAACAGAAGTGTTATACTTTTTGATTGTGATTTACTTCTTCAGGCAGCAGACGTTAATGTTAAGTAACTGGGAGGGAAGGCGGAAGTTTATTTTATTTATTTGTTAATTTATCTGTTTATATTATTTTTTTTTAGATGGCGGAAAGCAACAAGTTCCCAACCGGTTGAGCAGAGGCAGGCCTTCAAGCGAAAACGAGGAAAATGAAGTTCTTATCAACAGAATATTTACACGTCTGAGCAAGTGTTTTATATGCTGGTCAGTCGGTGTTGATACGTCTGTAAAAATGCTGAGAAACACACAAATAAAGCGAAGCGCGATGTTATAGGGCAATTTTCTACTCAAATCAGGTACTGTAAGACTCGCAGTTAAGTCCCACAAGCTTTACAAACATTTGAATTTCATTTGTTTTGCAATGATTTACCGTCATGTTCTACACAACTCAAATAGTATAAAACTCGCAAAACAGAATGGAGTCTTTCGTCGTAAACTTTTTTTCCGCACTCATATTTAAAGCGGCAACAATACAGAGAGCGTCTGACGCAAGAATGGCGTCGCGAGGAAGTCGTTTTCACAGTTGCAACGGACGTTAGAAAATAATGAAGTAAAGAGAGATGTGGTTCACATCATGTTTTCCTGCAGAATTTATCTTTCGAGACAGAGCGTAGAAGTAACATGTTTAGTGGAATACATAAAGCTTCATCCTTCAACCACAATACCTTGGTCCACATCAACCACACATTTGTTATTAGGGATGGATGCTGTAAGGAGAAAAACAGGAAGTATCTATTTTCCGGTATTCTCTTCACGGTACTGGACATTTCATGATTATTATGATCTAAACCTGTTTCGTGCCGATACGGAAACAGAACCCAATGCGAGAAATAGTTTTACTTTCGGACAACATGAGGTTTTGAACCTGCACTCGTAGGTACCGTATTTGTTGTGTTAGCATTACGCAGGTATTATTCCGTCATACGTGTATCAGAAACACTCCGGATGTTAAATCAGTGGCTGTCTCTTTAACATTTGTTAAAGAGATTCAAGAGCTGTACAGATGATCTTTCTCGTAACGAACGACAAAGTTTTCGGCGAATTTTTGTTTTCGTTGGACTGTGACTTAGTTAGATTACGCTTTCTCTGGCGAAGAAGTCGAAATATCGGTTTTGGAGAAAGCACTTTGTTTTTCGGAGACTTCCTTTGTGCTAGGTGCGATGCGATTTATTAAGTTATGCCAAATAACGTCAGTGACGTAGTACTTTGATATAGAATCAGTGTTTACGCACTGAGATTAAACAAGTACAGAGATACGAAAGCATTGTTGAAAGTCTAGGTATGGAAGGAAACGTTTGTTTTAGAGAAAGATTTAGCTGAGATTTAATCCTTAGAATTTTGACGATTAAGAAACCATACCACTACTACAGTTTTAGATTTGAGCAGTTGAAAGAATTATATTTTCCTACAAATGCGGTGAACTTAAAATACGTTCGTACTTTATCTGTGAATTAAATTTTTTCTCAATTTTCTGCCATAATAGATTGCAGTGTGTAAATGACTGTGACGGGATTTTTTAAACTGTTGGCAGTTGCAAATAAAATCCATCAATACAGAAACACAGTAATCTGGTAACTTAATAGTGCCAAAACTACTACGCTACATTTATCTTTTCGGTCGTTAACTTAAAAAAGATAACACTAACTTATCGATACGTAATTTCGTGAATCGATTTCTCCTTTGTAAGGAACTCTGTTAATAAATATTCGGGCATGTGCTTCTACACAGCTTCGAATACTGATTTGTGAGAAATGCTTTTACTTGGTGACAACAGGAGGTTTCGAAATTCCATTTGTAGCGGGCTACAGAGTAATGGAAATATATCGATCTCCTCTCTAAAGTTTGCTTGAGGGCAGGAGAAACAGAGTCGGATAAAAAATCGATAAATTGAAAATGCAGTAGAAAAATACCTGAATATTTTATCGTACTTCCGACATGCCCAGCTGAAATTGTAAGAAACAGTTTCAAACTTTGTATCGTGGATTCCTCCTCCTATCAAACGCAAGAATTAAAAATTACTCGATAGAATCCCGTTTTTGTTGGACTGTGACTCATTTAGATTACCATTTCCGCTGGATCAGAAGACGAAATATGTTTCGAAGGAAGTTCACTGTTTCTCGGGAGATTTACTTCGCAATACGTCTGATATGGTTAATTAATGTGTACGAAATATCTGTTTTGATAATAGTACATTGTTTCACGGAGAATTACTTCGCAATACGTGTGATATGGCTAATTAAAAAATGTTCAACTTACGCTAAGGACAACACAAACATCCACGCCCGAGAGAGGATTCGAACCCCCGACAGCAGCGGCCGTGTAGACTGTGACTGGCGCGCCGCAGACCGCACGGCCAAAGCGACCGGCTGATATTGTTAATTAATGTGTACGAAATAGCGTCTGTAATGTCCGACTTTAACACAGAATTAGCGTTTATGCTGTGTGACATCTGTAGCGGAAGCACGAAGGCAGTTTCAAATAGTATACTATGCAACAAACGTTGGTTATTGACAAAACTTTTGCAGTGACTAAATATTAACATTCTGTCGTCTCTAAACTTCATCATTCGCTCAGTTGAAAACTATGAAAAATTCCGGTTTTCAAAGCTGCAGGAAATTTGAAATTTTTCGTTAGTTCGTGCAGTTATTTAGCTCGAGATCTCTCGTTTCACAAGAATGGTCGAGACATTCCTGCTTCATCATTGGGCAACATGTAACGTCATTTGAGATAAAGGAAGGAAAATTTAGGCCAATTAATGCCGAGGCAGGGCAGAATTTTGTAAATTGGTTTTTCGTAAAGCACATTTTTGCCGCAGTATGCTCGAATGATGAATTATGTTTGACATAATGTATGCCACAGTCGACGTGAATGTTAAAAATACGTTGCTTCTTCGACCCAGAGAGACAATGCAAGCATTATTTTTACATTTAACGTTCCTCTTCCATTCTACACCAAGTTATCTACGAAAACGAATAACAATACTCGGACCTATTATTAAACAAAAATATTACTCTTTTTGATTGCGGTTTACTTCTTTACACAGCATACGTTTATGTTAAGTAACTGGGAGGGAGGACAGAAGGATTTTATTTATTTGTCTATTTTTTTTTTTCAATGGAACAAAACACATAGTTTCCGTTACTCATATTTAGAGCGGCAATAATACAGAGAGCTTCTGGCGCAAGAATGGCGTCGCAAGAAAGTCGTTTGACAGTTGCAACGGACGTTATGAAATAATGAAGTAAAGAGAAATGTCGTTTCGATCATGTTTTCATGGAAAATTTAGCTTTCGAGACAGAGCGTAGAAATGAGATATTTGGTGGAATAGATAAAACTTATTTTCCGTAGAAGGCCTCCGTCAAATAGGCGAGTTACTAGTTTTCCATATCTTCTGTTGTGTATCATTTCGAGAACTAGCGAATGTCCTTTCCTTTACCAACAGTATTTCCCTTTAAAGACATTTCAGGTGTAAAGTATGTTCTCGTTATAAATGTGCGGTACAGTTTGTACAAAAGCCTACTCTTCCGATTGGGACAGTGTAGACATAAATTGTTTGCAACAGTGAGACGTGCAAGGCGCGTTTAAAGGAGAGCGTGAACAGCCTTGCGATTTATCATCACACTGGTGGCGTAAATACACAACTGTTCCCATATTTGCACTGTTTTTTGCCTCATACACACGTAAATTTAAGACACTCTGTCACGGGAACAAATATTGACAGTAAATAGATTCCGTTTCGTTCGAGATACTTCCGTTACTGCCTTCGCTATTATTCAGTTGTAAAGACGGAAACAAGCAATGCTAATTGCGGGTCCATCCCCAGTAACAGTCGGTGGCAACACCGCAGAATTGTGCATTATTTTCATCCCCTCGAAACAAAACTGCAGAGGGATTCGCCGAAATTCAGTTTCTTATATGCTGGAATAGCGTTAATGGCTCCAAAATTGCAGCCACTTAATACGACACTCAAGCTAGATTTGCCTTCGTACTGAATGTGCTTCCAACTCCATGCCTCAAACTATGTCTGATCCCTTCTCACTGAATACCAGCCTAAAACTGGCTTACAACTGTTCCTCAATTGTCTGATATTTTCGGAAATTGCGCTACACTGTATTTTCCCCATTCTGTTTCTCATAATAGACGCTGCCGATATAGCGGTTCACGTCCGTGGTTTGCTATTTTTCAGTTTATTTGATCTGTCTTCTGTTCGCTAAATAACTGCAACGCCTATTTATAGAAAGAAATTTTTAACTTGTTGTTAGTTTCCGCAGTGATTTGGCTTGAGATCTCTCGTTTCACAAGAATGGTTGCGACATTCCTACATCATTTTTGGGCAACATGTAACGACTTTGAAGATAGTGCAGGGAAAGGTTAGGCCAATTAATGACAAAACAGAACAGAATTATGGAAATCGGATTTTCGTAAAGCACGTTATGGAGCACTGATGCTCGAGTGATGAATTACGTTTGATATAATCTATGCCAAGGTCAAGGTGAAACTCAACAATGTGTTCCTTCTTCGACCCAGACAGACAATCAAAGTATTATTTTTAAGTTTAACAACAAGTTATATATGAAAACGTGTAATAAATAAATAAAAGAAATTGCTCTATTTGATTGCGATTTGCTGCTTCCGACAACAGACGTTAATGTTAAGAAACAATTCTCATTTCTACTGCCGCCTGAATGAATTACGTTTCTCCTCCAACACAGGTCTGCAGTATTGCCAATTACGAACACAATTCACCATTAGAGAATAGAAACCTGATAATGTTGTTGAAAATGATCGCAGTACTTGTAACACTGCGTCTGTCTTTCCGAGCGTTAAATAATATATAGCTGCGATGGAGTTGGCCAGCGTTCTAAGGCGCCTTACAGTTCAAAAAAATCGTAGTTTTCAACAAATGCAGCGAATTTTAATGGAGTTTGTAGGTAGACTGAGAATTAATTTTTTTCCTACAAATTTTCCCCCATAACAGGTTGCAGTGTGTAAATGACAATGACAGATTTTTTAAACTGTTGGCAGTTGAATAAAATCCATCAATACAGAAACACAGAAATCTGGCAAAAATACTAGGTCACATCTATCATTCCGGTCGTTAACTAAGAGATAATACTAACATATCGACCCGTAATCTCGTGGCTCGATTTCTCCCTCTGTGAATAAATGTTCCCTCATCTTCTTCCACACTGCTTCCAATATTGTGTTTTCCATGTGGAACAGGATGTGGGTAATCCAAATGCAATGTGAGAAATGGTTTTACTTAGTGACAACATGTGGTTTTTAAATTCCATTCGTAGCTGGCTACAGATTAATGGAAGTCTATCGATCCCCTCTCTAAAGTTTGCTTGAGGTGAGGAGAACCAGAGTCAGATAAAATCGATTAAATGACAATGCAGTAGGAAAAAAACGGAATATTTTATCGTACTTCCGACATGCCCAGGTGAAATTGTAAGAAACAGTTTCAAACGTTGTAGCGAGGATTCCTGCTGCTAACAAACGCAAGAATTAACAATTACTCGATGAAATCAGTTTTTGTTGGACTGTGACTCATTTAGATTGCCAGTTACGCTGATTCAGAAGACGAAATATGTTTCGTAGGAAGTGCACTGTTTCCCGGAGATTTACTTCGCAATACGTCTGATATGGTTAATTAGTGTGTACTAAATAACGTCCGTAATATCCCACTTTTACTCAGAATTAGCGTTTAGTCTCTGTGACATTTGTTTAATCTAGCAGACTTACCAATCTAAAAGAGTATACTATACAGCAAAACTTTTGCAGTGACTAGATATTAACATTGTGTCGTCTCTAAACTTCACCATTCGCCCAGTTTTTAGTTGGAGCACTACGAAAAATCCCGGTTTTCAATACCTGCAGAAAATTTTAAATTTGTTGTTGGTTTTTGGAGTTGTTTGGCTTGAGATCTCCCGTTTCAAACGTTTGGGCGAGACATCCCTGCTTCATCATTGGACAACATGTAACGTCATTTGAAATAAAGCAAGGAAAAGTTAGGCCAATTAATGTCGAGGCAGAACAGAATTTTGTAAATCGGTTTTTCGTAAAGCACATTTTGCAGCAGTATACTCGAGTGATGAATTACGTTATGTCACAGTTGACGCCGAAGTTAACAATACGTTGCTTGTTCGACTCAGAGAGACAATGAAAGCGTTATTTTTACATTGAACGTTCCTCCTCCATTCTACACCAAGTTATCTGTCTTATTCTTTTTGATTGCGGTTTACTTCTTTAGACAGCAGACGTTAATGTTAAGCAACTGGGAGCGAAGGCTGGAGTTTTTTTTTACTTATTTATTTTATTTTATTTAAATAGCGGAAAGCAACAAGTTCCCAACCGTTAGAGGAGATGCAGATCTTCAAAGCGAAAACGAGAAAAATAAAGTGCTTATCGAAAGAATATTTACACGTCTGAGCAAGTGTTTTATATGCTGGTCAGTCGGTAGCGAGTAGGTACCGTCATGAAGTAATTTATACGGCTGTAAAAAATGCTGAGTAACTCACAAAAAAAAAGCGAAGGCCATGTTTTAGCGCAATTTTCTACTCAAATCAGATAGTGTGAAACTCGCACAAGTAGATGGAGTCTTTCGTCGTAAACTTGATTCCGTATTCATATTTACAGCGGCAATAACACAGAGAGCGTCTGACGCAAGAATGGCGTCGCGAGGAAGTCGTTTGACAGTTGCCACGGGCGTTACGAAATAATGAAGTAAAGAGAAATGTGGTTTCCATCATGTTTTCACGGGGAATTTACTTTTCGAGGCAGAGCGTAGTAATGAAAAATTTTGTCGTATACGTAAAACTTATTTTCCATAGAAGGAGAGTTGCTAAAAAATTGCAGCCGCACAGTACGACACACAAGCCAGACTTGCCCTCGCACGGAATAAGCTCCGAACCTCATACCGCAAACTGTGTCTCATCAAGTTCTTCTCTTTGAATGACGACCTGAAAGTGGTTTACAACTATTCGCCAGTTTCTCTGATTTTTCCGAATATACCGTACACGATATTTTTCCCTTTCTGTTTCACATAAACAAAGCGGATAAGGCTGTTGACTGTTTGCCTGTTTGCTATTGTTCATCTTTTTTTTATCTTTCTGCTGTATGCTAAATAACTACAACGATTATTTTTAGCGTCTCTACTTGCAATGCTTAGCACGGAGAATATTAACGCACAAATGGACACAAATATATAGTTCGCTCTGGTAAAATGATGTGGGTGTTTTGTTAATTAATATATAGGGCTCATCAGTCATGTTTCACATTTTCTGCCACGTCAGACACCACAGAAACGAGAATACACGTCGACAATAATAACTTTCGCCAGTGCCACGGTTATTGGCTATTCTTCTACCGTCGGCAGAATGCACAGCAAGTTGGCGAATTATTTGGATGTCAACTTGCGGAAACAGGGTCGCAGACATCGACACCTCGTGTAGCAGCAAGACGGCAGAGAGATGGTCCCGAGATAATACGACGTACCGCTTCGTCCACATCTTGAGGAAGTGTCTGCTGCAAGAATGTAGCCGCTAAAAAATTCCTTCACAGTTGGTTTGGCGGCACTTTATTATTTTCCCTCCACTTTGACTTCTCGTGTAACTCATGCTGTTTAATCACAAAATAATGAAGTGAATTATGACGTATTAAGATGACCAAATCAGCTTTTGTGATGGCTCGGAAATTAAACATATAGGTACATACATGTTATTTTTTACATTTGACGCATAGTGCAGCGTGTTAAAAGGTATTTCAGTATGGGAATCTTTCAATAACCATGCGATTCCTGCGGTTACATGTATTAACACTTTTTTTTTGTAACTACGTAAAATCAGTCAGTCTCGTTGCTTTCTGGTAGCTTGTTTAACAATTAATGCGACAGCGCACAGAAATGCGGAATTCTCTCCGTCATTTGTGCCGTCTTATCGTTGATGCCACACAAGAAGAAATAAAAAATAAAAGTTTCACACAATTCTCACTTCTAATGCCGTCAAAGTGAATTAAGTTTCTACTAGATCCTCTACAATAATCCTCCACCACAGGGCTGCAATATGTAATGGACCTTGAAAGATGCGTTGTAAACTATTGCCGGTTACGAAAATTATTCATCAATATAGAATAGGAATCTGATAATGTTGTTAAAATGGTCACGGTATTTCTAACACTGCGTTTATCTTTCTGAGCGTTAACTAACAGCCACGGTGGAGTGGCAGAGCGCGCTAAGGCGCCTTGCTGCGGAGTGCTCGGTTGTTCGCCGTCGGAGGTTCGAATCCTCCCTCGGTCACGTGCGTGCGTGTGCGTGTGTGTGTGTGTGTTGCCCTTACCATAAGTTATTTACAGCAGTTTAGCAGTATAGGGACTGAATAACCACAGCAGTTAAGTCCCTTATATTTGCAAACATTCGAATTTGAACTAACAGACAACACTGACCTATTGTTATGGTGGCTTCTACACGTAATCTAGTGAACCGATTTCTCCTTTTGAAGGAAATGTGTGAATAAATAAACTTTCCGTTTCCTCCACACTGCCTCCCCTTTCTAAAGTTTGCTTGAGAGGAGGAGAAAAAGAGTCGGATAAATAATCGATTAATCGAAAATGCAGTAGAAAAATACTGTGACGGAATTTTTTAAACTGTTGGCAGTTGCGAATAAAATCCATCAATAGAGAAACACAGTAATCTGGTAACTTAATAGTGATAAAACTACTACGCTACATTTATCTTTTCGGTCTTTAACTTAAAAAAAGATAACAATAACTTATCGATACGTAATCTCGTGAATCGATTTTTCCTTTGGAAGGAACTCTGTTAATAAATATTCCGGCATCTGCTTCCACACAGCTTCGAATACTGATTACGTGTTTTCCACGTGTATCTGGAAATGGGTAAACTAAACGCAATGTGAGAAATGCTTTTACTTCGTGACAACAGAAGGTTTCGAAATTCCATTTGTAGCTGGCTACAGATTAATGGAAATCTATCGATCTCCACCTAAAGTTTGCTTGAGGGGAGGAGAAACAGAGTCGGATAAAAAATCGATTAATTGAATTTGCAGTAGAAAAATACCTGAATATTTTATCGAACTTCCGACATGCCCAGCTGAAATAGTAAGAAACAGTTTCAATCTTTCTATCGTGGTTTCCTCCTGCTAACATATGCAAGAATTAACAATTACTCGATGAAATCCTTAAATCCTGATCGACTGTGACTCATTTAGATTACCACTTCCGCTGGATAAGAAGACGAAATATGTTTGGAAGGAAGTTCACTGTTTCCCGGAGATTTACTTCGCAATACGTCTGATATGGTTAATTAATGTGTACGAAATATCTGTTTTGATAATAGTAAATTGTTTCACGGAAAATTACTTCGCAATACGTGTGATATGGTTAATTAAAAATGTTCAAATGTGTGTGACGTCTTATGCGACCAAAATTCCTGGTCATCAGTCGCTAGACTTACACACTAATCACTTGACTAACTTAAACTAACTTACGCTAAGGACAACACAAACATCCACGCCCGAGGATTCGAACCCCCGACCGCAGCGGCCGTGTAGACTGTGGCTGGCGCGCCGCAGACCGCTCGGCCAAACCGGCCGAGTGATATGGTTAATTAATGTGTACGAAATAGCGTCTGTAATGTCCGACTTTTACACAGAACTAGCGTTTATGCTGTGTGACATCTGTAGCGGAAGCACGAAGACAGTTTCAAATAGTATACTATGCAACAAACGTTATTGAGAAAACTTTTGCAGTGACTAAATATTAACATTCTGTCGTCTGTAAACTTCATCACTATGAAAAATCCCAGTTTTCAATGCCTGCAGGAAATTTGAAATTTTTCGTTAGTTCCTGCAGTTATTTAGCTTGAGATCTCTCGTTTCACAAGAATAATCGAGACATTCCTGCTTTATCATTGGGCAACATGTAACGTCATTTGAGATAAAGGAAGGAAAAGTTAGGCCAATTAATGCCGAGGCAGGGCAGAATTTTGTAAATCGGTTTTTCGTAAAGCACATTTTGCGGCAGTATGCTCTAATGATGAATTACGTTTCATATAATGTACGCAGCAGTCAACGTGAAAGTTAACAATACGTTGCTTCTTCGACCCAGAGAGACAATGAAAGCATTGTTTTTACATTTAACGTTCCTCCTCCATTCTAGACCAAGTTATCTACGAAAACGAATAACAATACTCGGACCTTTTATTAAACAAAAATATTACTCTTTTTGATTGCGGTTTACTTCTATACTTACACAGCAACTGGGAGGGAGGGTGGAAGTATTTTATTTATTTGTCTATTTTTGTATGGAGCAAAACACATAGTATCTTTTATTCGTATTTAGAGCGACAATAATACAGAGAGCGCCTGGCGCAAGAATGGCGACGCAAGGAAGTCGTTTTCACAGTTGCAACGGACGTTATGAAATAATGCAGTAAAGAGAAATGTGGTTTCGATCATATTTTAATGGAAAATTTAGATTTCGAGACAGAGCGTAGAAGTGGTATATTTGGTGGAATAGATAAAACTTATTTTCCGTAGAAGGCCTCCGTCAAATAGGCGAGTTGCTGGTTTTCCATATCTTCTGTTGTGTATCATTTCGAGAACTAGCGAATGTCCTTTCCTTTACTGATAGTATTTCCCTTTTAAGACATATCGATTAAAAGTATGTTCATGTGATAGATGTGTGGGATATTTTGTACAAAATCCTACTCTTCATGTTGGGGCAGTGTTGACAAAATTCGTTGCAACAGCCAGACGTGAAAGGCGCGTTTAAAGGAGAGTGTGAACAGCGAACGTAATGACTGTTGCCGCCTCTGCACTTTGTTATTGCCTCATATACTCGTAAACTCACGAGACTGTCAATGGAGCAAATATTGACAGTAAATGTATTTCAGGTACGTAATGGCGACCGTGGGTTCATCCCCAGTAACAGTCAGTGTCAAGTACGCAGAACTGTGCGCTAACTGAATTCCTCTCATAACAAAACAGCTCATTTTAGCAGACTGTAGTCTGATGCTGTTGAAATCTATTACTGAATAAGGTTCTGGGAAGCAACGTGGTTCTCAAAGAACAATCCAGCTGTCACGATAGCTCAGTAATGGAAACAATTTGTCGTTAATTTCCTTAAAATACTCAAATACCGTTAATGGCGTCAAAATTGCAGCCACACAGTACGAAACTCGAGTTAGATTTGCCTTCGTATTGAATGTGCTGTCGACGTGACGTAAAACCCTAAACTTCCTTCCTTCCTTCTGTCTGGTGTAACCATTACTTTTAGACAGAAATAAATAGTTAGCTCTGGGAAAAATACGTTAGTATTCTGGTAGTTAACATATAGCGCCCTTCAGTCATGTTTTACATGTTCCGCTACAGATACCAGAATACACGTCTACAACAATGACTTTCATCTGAATTACGGCTGTTGTTCTTTTGTTGGGAGAATGCGCAGAAAATCGGCGAATTATTTCCATTTAAATTTCTGGAAACAAGGTCGCAGACATCGACACCTCGTGTAGCAGCAAGACGGCAGTGAGATGGTCCCGAGATAATACGGCGTACCGCATCGACCGAATATCGATTTGATATTCTGATGTAACGCAATGAGAATACAGGAAGTGTTTGCTGCAAGAATGTAGCCGCTAAAAAATTCCTTCACAGTTGGTTTGGCGGCACTTTATTATTTTCCCTCCATTTTGACTGCTGGTGTAACTCATGCTGTTTCATCACAAAGTAATGAAGTGAGGAAATGTGTAATTATGACGTATTAAGATGACCAAATCAGCTTTTGTGATGGCTCGGAAATTTAACATATAGGTACATACACGTTATTTCTTACATTTGACGCATAGTGCAGCGTGTTAAAAGGTATTTCAGTATGGGAAGTCTTTCAATAACCATGCGATTCCTGCGGTTACATGAATTAACACATTTTTTCTGTAACTACGTAAAATCAGTCAGTCTCGTTGCTTTGTGGTGGCTTGCTTAACAATTAATACGACAAGGACGACAGCGCACAGAAATGTGGAATTTTCTCCGTCATTTGCGCTGTCTTATCGTAGATGCAACACAAGAAGAAATAAAAGTTTGACACAATTCTCACTTCTAATGCCGTCCAAGTGAATTAAGTTTCTACTAGATCCTCTATAATATTCCTCCACCACAGCGCTGCAATATGTAAAGGACCTTGAAAGATGCGTTGTAAACTATTGCCGGTTACGAAAATTATTCGTCAGTACAGAATAGGAACCTGATAATGTTGTTAAAAATAGTCACGGTATTTCTAACACTGCGTTTATCTTTCTGAGCGTTAACTAACAGCCACGGTGGAGTGGCAGAGCGCGCTAAGGCGCCTTTCTGCGGAGTGCTCGGTTGTTCGCCGTCGGAGGTTCGAGTCCTTCCTCAGACATATGTGTGTGTGTTGCCCTTACCATAAGTTAGTTACAGCAGTTTGGCAGTCTAGGGAATGAATAACCACAGCAGTTAAGTCCCTTAGATTTGCAAACATTTGAATTTGAACTAACAGACAACACTGACCTATTGTTATGGTGGTTTCTACACGTAATCTAGTGGACCGATTTCTCTTTTGAAGGAAATGTGTGAATAAATAAACTTTCCTTTTCTTCCACACTGCTATTAACTATTATTCATATTAACGTCAAACAACAATTTGAGAGTCAGCCATACTGACCACGAATGTAGTCAACAACGTGAAAATGATGGCTAGCGATGTAGGTAACTGGGATAACACTGAAACTAATTTTAAGTGAGGCCTGTCTCGTTCACAGGCAAGAAACACGATGTTCTGATACTTTGGATCCGGAATTATGTACCGTGTTCTCTACATATTAATTTGTATAGCTTTGGCAAAAGAGGTCAACACACATGTTTAGAATAAACAACGTTCAGAATACTTTATCTGTGAATTAAAGTTTTTCTCCATTTTCCGCCATAACAAATTGCAGTGTGTAAATGACTGTGACGGAATTTTTTAAACTGTTAGCAGTTGGGAATAAAATCCAACAATACAGAAACACAGTAATCTGGTAACTTAATAGTGACAAAACTACTACGCCACATTTATCTTTTAGGTCGTTAACTTAAAAAAGATAACACTAACTTATCGATACGTAATCTCGTGAATCGATTTCTCCTTTGGAAGGAACTCTGTTAATAAATATTCGGACATGTGCTTCTACACTGCTTCGAATACTGATTTGTGAGAAATGCTTTAACTTGGTGACAACAGGAGGTTTCGAAATTCCATTTGTAGCGGGCTACAGATTAATGGAAATATATCGATCTCCTCTCTAAAGTTTGCTTGAGGGGAGGAGAAACAGACGGATAAAAAATCGATTAATTGAAAATGCAGTAGAAAAATACTGTGACGGAATTTTTTAAACCGTTGGCAGTTGCGAATAAAATCCATCAATACAGAAACACAGTAATCTGGTAACTTAATAGTGCTAAAGCTACTACGCTACATTTATCTTTTCGGTCGTTAATTTAAAAAAGATAACACTAACTTATCGATACGTAATCTCGTGAATCGATTTCTCCTTTGGAAGGAACTCTGTTAATAAATATTCCGGCATCTGCTTCTACACAGCATCGAATACTGATTTGTGAAAAATGCTTTGACTTGGTGACAACAGGAGGTTTCGAAATTCCATTTGTAGCGGGCTACAGATTAATGGAAATATATCGATCTCCTCTCTAAAGTTTGCTTGAGGGGAGGAGAAACAGAGATGGATAAAAAATCGATTAATTGAAAATGCAGTAGAAAAATACTGTGACGGAATTTTTTAAACTGTTGGCAGTTGCGAATAAAATCCATCAATACAGAAACACAGTAATCTGGTAACTTAATAGTGCTAAAGCTACTACGCTACATTTATCTTTTCGGTCGTTAATTTAAAAAAGATAACACTAACTTATCGATACGTAATCTCGTGAATCGATTTCTCCTTTGGAAGGAACTCTGTTAATAAATATTCGGGCATGTGCTTCTACACTGCTTCGAATACTGATTTGTGAGAAATGCTTTAACTTGGTGACAACAGGAGGTTTCGAAATTCCATTTGTAGCGGGCTACAGATTAATGGAAATATATCGATCTCCTCTCTAAAGTTTGCTTGAGGGGAGGAGAAACAGACGGATAAAAAATCGATTAATTGAAAATGCAGTAGAAAAATACTGTGACGGAATTTTTTAAACCGTTGGCAGTTGCGAATAAAATCCATCAATACAGAAACACAGTAATCTGGTAACTTAATAGTGCTAAAGCTACTACGCTACATTTATCTTTTCGGTCGTTAATTTAAAAAAGATAACACTAACTTATCGATACGTAATCTCGTGAATCGATTTCTCCTTTGGAAGGAACTCTGTTAATAAATATTCCGGCATCTGCTTCTACACAGCTTCGAATACTGATTTGTGAAAAATGCTTTGACTTGGTGACAACAGGAGGTTTCGAAATTCCATTTGTAGCGGGCTACAGATTAATGGAAGTATATCGATCTCCTCTCTAAAGTTTGCTTGAGGGGAGGAGAAACAGAGACGGATAAAAAATCGATTAATTGAAAATGCAGTAGAAAAATACTGTGACGGAATTTTTTAAACCGTTGGCAGTTGCGAATAAAATCCATCAATACAGAAACACAGTAATCTGGCAAATTAATAGTGCCGAAACTACTACGCTACAATAATCTTTTCTACATTAATTTAAAAAAGACAACACTAACTTATCGATACGTAATCTCGTGAATCGATTTCGCCTTTGGAAGGAACTCTGATAATAAATATTCGGGCATGTGCTTCTACACAGCTTCGAATACTGATTTGTGAGAAATGCTTTTACTTGGTGACAACAGGAGGTTTCGAAATTCCATTTGTAGCGGACTACAGATTAATGGAAATATATCGATCTCCTCTCTAAAGTTTGCTTGAGGGGAGGAGAAACAGAGACGGATAAAAAATCGATTAATTGAAAATGCAGTAGAAAAATACTGTGACGGAATTTTTTAAACCGTTGGCAGTTGCGAATAAATTCCATCAATACAGAAACACAGTAATCTGGTAACTTAATAGTGCTAAAGCTACTACGCTACATTTATCTTTTCGGTCGTTAATTTAAAAAAGATAACACTAACTTATCGATACGTAATCTCGTGAATCGATTTCTCCTTTGGAGGGAACTCTGTTAATAAACAAGAGTGTTGTTTCGCACAAGAGTGTGGTTTCGCACAAGAGTGTGGTTTTGCACAAGAGTGTGGTTTCGCACAAGACAGTGGTTTCGCACAAGACAGTGGTTTCGCAAAAGGCAGTGGTTTCGCAAAAGGCAGTGGTTTCGCACAAGAGAGTGGTTTCGCACAAGACAGTGGTTTCGCACAAGACAGTGGTTTCGCACAAGACAGTGGTTTCGCACAAGACAGTGGTTTCGCACAAGACAGTGGTTTCGCACAAGACAGTGGTTTCGCACAAGACAGTGTTTTCGCACAAGACGGTGGTTTCGCACAAGACAGTGGTTTCGCACAAGACAGTGGTTTCGCACAAGACAGTGGTTTGGCACAAGGCAGTGGTTTCGCACAAGGCAGTGGTTTCGCACAAGACAGTGGTTTCGCACAAGACAGTGGTTTCGCACAAGACAGTGGTTTCGCACAAGACAGTGGTTTCGCACAAGGCAGTGGTTTCGCACAAGGCAGTGGTTCCGCACAAGGCAGTGGTTCCGCACAAGGCAGTGGTTCCGCACAACGCAGTGGTTCCGCACAAGGCAGTGGTTCCGCACAAGGCAGTGGTTTCGCACAAGACAGTGGTTCCGCACAAGACAGTGGTTTCGCACAAGACAGTGGTTTCGCACAAGACAGTGGTTTCGCACAAGACAGTGGTTTCGCACAAGACAGTGGTTTCGCACAAGACAGTGGTTTGGCACAAGACAGTGGTTTCGCACAAGACAGTGGTTTCGCACAAGGCAGTGGTTTCGCACAAGGCAGTGGTTTCGCACAAGGCAGTGGTTTCGCACAAGACAGTGGTTTCGCACAAGACAGTGGTTCCGCACAAGACAGTGGTTTCGCACAAGGCAGTGCTTTCGAACAAGGCAGTGGTTTCGAACAAGGCAGTGGTTTCGCACAAGGCAGTGGTTTCGCACAAGGCAGTGGTTTCGCACAAGGCAGTGGTTCCGCACAAGGCAGTGGTTCCGCACAAGGCAGTGGTTCCGCACAAGGCAGTGGTTCCGCACAAGGCAGTGGTTCCGCACAAGGCAGTGGTTCCGCACAAGGCAGTGGTTTCGCACAAGACAGTGGTTTCGCACAAGACAGTGGTTTTGCACAAGACAGTGGTTTTGCACAAGACAGTGGTTTCGCACGAGACAGTGGTTTCGCACGAGACAGTGGTTTCGCACGAGACAGTGGTTTCGCACAAGAAAGTGGTTTCGCACAAGACAGTTGTATCGCAAAGGACAGTGGTTTCGCACAAGACAGTGGTTGCGCACAACACAGTGGTTTCGCACATGGCAGTGGTTTCGCACAAGACAGTAGTTTCACTCAAGATAGTGGTTGCACACAAAACATTGGTTTCGCACAAGACAGTGGTTTCGCACAAGGCAGTGGTTTCGCACAAGGCAGTGGTTTTGCACAAGAGTGTTTTGCACAAGACAGTGGTTTCGCACAAGACAGAGGTTTCGCACAAGACAGTGGTTTTGCACAAGACAGTGGTTTCGCACAAGACAGTGGTTTCTCACAAGACAGTGGTTTCGCACAAGACAGTGGTTTCGCACAAGGCAGTGGTTTCGCACAAGGCAGTGGTTTCACACAAGGCAGTGGATTCGCACAAGACAGTGGTTTCGCACAAGACAGTGGTTTCGCACAAGGCAGTGGTTTCGCACAAGGCAGTGGTTTCGCACAAGGCAGTGGTGTCGCACAAGGCAGTGGTGTCGCACAATACAGTGGTTCCGCACAAGGCAGTGGTTTCGCACAAGAGAGTGGTTTCGAACAAGGCAGTGGTTTCGCACAAGGCAGTGGTTACGCACAAGACAGTGGTTTCGCACAAGACAGTGTTTTCGCACAAAACAGTGTTTTCGCACAAGACAGTGTTTTTTCACAAGACAGTGTTTTCGCACAAGACAGTGGTTTCGCACAAGGCACTGGTTTCGCACATGGCAGTGGTTTCGCACATGGCAGTGGTTTCGCACAAGACAGTAGTTTCACTCAAGATAGTGGTTGCACACAAAACAGTGGTTTCGCACAAGACAGTGGTTTCGCACAAGGAAGCGGTTTCGGAGAAGAGAGTGGTTTCGCACGAGATAATGGTTTCACACAAGGCAGTGGTTACGCAGAAGGCAGTGGTTTCGCACAAGGCAGTGGTTTCGCACAAGACAGTGGTTTCGCACAAGACAGTGGTTCCTCAAAAAACATTGTGTCCGGACAAGACAGTGGTTGCGCACAAGTCAGTGGTTTCGCACAAGACAGTGGTTTCGCGAAAGACAGTGGTTTCGCAAAATGCAGTGGTTTTGCACAAGACAGTGGTTTCCCACAAGGCAGTGGTTTCCCATAAGGTAGTGGTTTCGCACAAGACAGTGGTTCTGCACAAAACATTGGGTCCGGACAAGACAGTGATTTCGCACAAGACAGTGGTTTCGCACAAGAGAGTGGTTTCGCACAAGAGAGTGGTTTCGCACAAGAGAGTGGTTTCGCACACGACAGTGGTTTTGCACAATGCAGTGGTTTCGCACAATGCAGTGGTTTCGCACAAGACAGTGGTTTCGCACAATGCAGTGGTTTCGCACAAGACAGTGGTTTCGCACAATGCAGTGGTTTCGCACAAGACGGTGGTTTCACAGAAGACGGTGGTTCCGCACAAGACGGTGGTTCCGCACAAGACGGTGGTTCCGCACAAGACGGTGGTTCCGCACAAGACGGTGGTTCCGCACAAGACGGTGGTTTCGCACAAGACGGTGGTTTCGCACAAGACGGTGGTTTCGCACGAGACAGTGGTTTCGCACAAGGCAGTGGTTTCGCACAACAGAGTGTTTTGCACAAGACAGTGGTTTCGCACAAGACAGTGGTTTCGCACAAGGCAGTGGTTTTGCACAAGGCAGTGGTTTCGCACAGGGCAGTGATTTCGCACAAGGCAGTGGTTTCGCAAAAGGCAGTGGTTTCGCACAAGACAGTGGTTCAGCATAAGACAGTGGTTCAGCACAAGACAGTGGTTTCGCACAAGACAGTGGTTTCGCACAAGACAGTGGTTTCGCACGAGAGTGTGGTTTCGCACGAGAGTGTGGTTTCGCACAAGAGTGTGGTTTCGCACAAGAGAGTGGTTTCGCACAAGAGTGTGGTTTCGCACAAGAGTGTGGTTTCGCATAAGACAGTGGTTTCGCACAAGACAGTGGTTTCGCACAAGACAGTGGTTTCGCAAAAGGCAGTGGTTTCGCAAAAGGCAGTGGTTTCGCACAAGAGAGTGGTTTCGCACAAGGCAGTGATTTCGCACAAGGCAGTGGTTTCGCAAAAGGCAGTGGTTTCGCACAAGACAGTGGTTCAGCATAAGACAGTGGTTCAGCACATGACAGTGGTTTCGCACAAGACAGTGGTTTCGCAAAAGGCAGTGGTTTCGCAAAAGGCAGTGGTTTCGCACAAGAGAGTGGTTTCGCACAAGACAGTGGTTTCGCACAAGACAGTGGTTTCGCACAAGACAGTGGTTTCGCACAAGACAGTGGTTTCGCACAAGACAGTGGTTTCGCACAAGACAGTGGTTTCGCACAAGACAGTGGTTTCGCACAAGACAGTGGTTTCGCACAAGACAGTGTTTTCGCACAAGACAGTGTTTTCGCACAAGACAATGGTTTGGCACAAGACAGTGGTTTCGCACAAGGCAGTGGTTTCGCACAAGAGAGTGGTTTCGCACAAGAGAGTGGTTTCGCACAAGACAGTGGTTTCGCACAAGACAGTGGTTTCGCACAAGACAGTGGTTTCGCACAAGACAGTGGTTTCGCACAAGACAGTGGTTTCGCACAAGGCAGTGGTTTCGCACAAGGCAGTGGTTCCGCACAAGGCAGTGGTTCCGCACAAGGCAGTGGTTCCGCACAAGGCAGTGGTTCCGCACAAGGCAGTGGTTTCGCACAAGACAGTGGTTTCGCACAAGACAGTGGTTTCGCACAAGACAGTGGTTTCGCACAAGACAGTGGTTTCGCACAAGACAGTGGTTTCGCACAAGACAGTGGTTTCGCACAAGACAGTGGTTTCGCACAAGACAGTGGTTTCGCACAAGGCAGTGGTTTCGCACAAGACAGTGGTTTCGCACAAGACAGTGGTTCCGCACAAGACAGTGGTTTCGCACAAGGCAGTGCTTTCGAACAAGGCAGTGGTTTCGAACAAGGCAGTGGTTTCGCACAAGGCAGTGGTTTCGCACAAGGCAGTGGTTCCGCACAAGGCAGTGGTTCCGCACAAGGCAGTGGTTCCGCACAAGGCAGTGGTTCCCCACAAGGCAGTGGTTCCGCACAAGGCAGTGGTTCCGCACAAGGCAGTGGTTCCGCACAAGGCAGTGGTTCCGCACAAGGCAGTGGTTTCGCACAAGACAGTGGTTTTGCACAAGTCAGTGTTTTCGCACAAGACAGTGGTTTCGCACGAGACAGTGGTTTCGCACGAGACAGTGGTTTCGCACGAGACAGTGGTTTCGCACAAGAAAGTGGTTTCGCACAAGACAGTGGTTTCGCAAAGGACAGTGGTTTCGCACAAGACAGTGGTTGCGCACAACACAGTGGTTTCGCACATGGCAGTGGTTTCGCACAAGACAGTAGTTTCACTCAAGATAGTGGTTGCACACAAAACATTGGTTTCGCACAAGACAGTGGTTTCGCACAAGGCAGTGGTTTCGCACAAGGCAGTGGATTCGCACAAGACAGTGGTTTCGCACAAGACAGTGGTTTCGCACAAGGCAGTGGTTTCGCACAAGGCAGTGGTTTCGCACAAGGCAGTGGTGTCGCACAAGGCAGTGGTGTCGCACAATACAGTGGTTCCGCACAAGGCAGTGGTTTCGCACAAGAGAGTGGTTTCGAACAAGGCAGTGGTTTCGCACAAGGCAGTGGTTACGCACAAGACAGTGGTTTCGCACAAGACAGTGTTTTCGCACAAAACAGTGTTTTCGCACAAGACAGTGTTTTTTCACAAGACAGTGTTTTCGCACAAGACAGTGGTTTCGCACAAGGCACTGGTTTCGCACATGGCAGTGGTTTCGCACATGGCAGTGGTTTCGCACAAGACAGTATTTTCACTCAAGATAGTGGTTGCACACAAAACAGTGGTTTCGCACAAGACAGTGGTTTCGCACAAAGAAGCGGTTTCGGAGAAGAGAGTGGTTTCGCACGAGATAATGGTTTCACACAAGGCAGTGGTTACGCAGAAGGCAGTGGTTTCGCACAAGGCAGTGGTTTCGCACAAGACAGTGGTTTCGCACAAGACAGTGGTTTCGCACAAGTCAGTGGTTTCGCACAAGGCATTGGTTTCGCACAAGGCATCGGTTCCGCACAAGACAGTGGTTCTGCACAAGACAATGGTTTCGAACAATGCAGTGGTTTTGCACAAGACAGTGGTTTCGCACAAGAGAGTGGTTTTGCACAAGGCAGTGGTTTTGCACAAGGCAGTGGTTTTGCACAAGGCAGTGGTTTTGCACAAGGCAGTGGTTTTGCACAAGGCAGTGGTTTCGCACAAGGCAGTGGTTTCGCAGAAGGCAGTGGTTTCGCACAAGGCAGTGGTTTCGCACAAGGCAGTGGTTTCGCACAAGGCAGTGGTTTCGCACAAGACAGTGGTTTCACACAAGACAGTGGTTTCGCACAATACAGTGGTTTCGCACAAGACAGTGGTTTCGCAGAAGACAGTGGTTTCGCACAAGACAGTGGTTTCGCACAATGCAGTGGTTTCGCACAACACAGTGGTTTCGCACAAGACAGTGGTTTCACGCCGGTGAGTTGTTTCGCACAGGACAGTTGTTCCACACACGACGGTGGTTTCGCACAAGACGGTGGTTTCACACAAGACGGTGGTTTCGCACAAGGCAGTGGTTTCGCACAAGGCAGTGATTTCGCACAAGAAAGTAGTTTCGCACAAGAAAGTAGTTTCGCACAAGACAGTGGTTTCGCACAAGACAGTGGTTTCGCACAAGACAGTGGGTTCGCACAATGCAATGGTTTCGCACAAGACAGTGGTATCGCACAAGAGAGTGGTATCGCACAAGACAGTGGTTTCGCACAAGACAGTGGTTTCGCACAAGACAGTGGTTTCGCACAAGACAGTGGTTTTGCACAAGACAGTGGTTTTGCACAAGACAGTGGTTTCGCACAAGACAGTGGTTTCGCACAAGACAGTGGTTTCGCACAAGACAGTGGGTTCGCACAAGGCAGTGGTTTTGCAGAAGAGAGTGGTTTCGCACAAGGCAGTGAGATCGCACAAGAGAGTCGTTTCGCACAAGACAGTGGTTTCGCACAAGACAGTGGTTTCGCACAAGACAGTGGTTTCGCACAAGACAGTGGTTTCGCACAAGACAGTGGTTTCGCACAAGACAGTGGTTTCGCACAAGACAGTGGTTTCGCACAAGACAGTGGGTTCGCACAAGGAAGTGGTTTCGCACAAGAGAGTGGTATCGCACAAGACAGTGGTTTCGCACAAGAAAGTGGTTGCACAGAAGACAGTGATTTCGCACTAGACAGTGGTTTCGCACAAGACAGTGGTGTCGACAAGACCGTGGTTTCGCAAAACGCAGTGGATTCGCACAAGAGAGTGGTTTCGCACAAGGCAGTGGTTTCGCACAACAGAGTGTTTTGCACAAGACAGTGGTTTCGCACAAGACAGTGGTTTCGCACAAGACAGTGGTTTCGCACAAGGCAGTGGTTTCGCACAAGGCAGTGGTTTCGCACAGGGCAGTGGTTTCGCAGACGGCAGTGGTTTCGCAAAAGGCAGTGGTTTCGCACAAGACAGTGGTTCAGCACAAGACAGTGGTTCAGCACAAGACAGTGGTTTCGCACAAGACAGTGGTTTCGCAAAAGACAGTGGTTTCGCACAAGACAGTGGTTTCTCACAAGACAGTGGTTTCGCAGGAGAGTGTGGTTTCGAACGAGAGTGTGGTTTCGCACAAGCGTGTGGTTTCGCACAAGAGTGTGGTTTCGCACAAGACAGTGGTTTTGCACAAGACAGTGGTTTCGCACAAGACAGTGGTTTCACAAAAGGCAGTGGTTTCGCAAAAGGCAGTGGTTTCGCACAAGAGAGTGGTTTCGCACAAGGCAGTGGTTTAGCACAAGGCAGTGGTTTCGCACAAGGCAGTGGTTTTGCACAAGGCAGTGGTTTCGCACAAGGCAGTGGTTTCACACAAGACGGTGGTTCCGCACAAGACGGTGGTTCTGCACAAGGCGGTGGTTCCGCACAAGACGGTGGTTCCGCACAAGACGGTGGTTTCGCACAATAGAGTGGTTTCGCACAAGGCAGTGATTTCGCACAAGAGAGTCGTTTCGCACAAGACAGTGGTTTCGCACAAGACAGTGGTTTCGCACAAGACAGTGGTTTCGCACAAGACAGTGGTTTCGCACAAGACAGTGGTTTCGCACAATACAGTGGTTTTGCACAAGACAGTGGTTCCGCACAAGACAGTGGGTTCGCACAAGGCAGTGGTTTCGACAAGAGAGTGGTTTCGCACAAGACAGTGGTTTCGCACAAGAAAGTGGTTGCACAGAAGACAGTGATTTCGCACTAGACAGTGGTTTTGCACAAGACAGTGGTGTCGACAAGACCGTGGTTTCGCAAAAAGCAGTGGATTCGCACAAGAGAGTGGTTTCGCACAAGGCAGTGGTTTCGCACAACAGAGTGTTTTGCACAAGACAGTGGTTTCGCACAAGACATTGGTTTCGCACAAGACAGTGGTTTCGCACAAGGCAGTGGTTTCGCACAAGGCAGTGGTTTTGCACAGGGCAGTGGTTTCGCACAAGGCAGTGGTTTCGCAAAAGGCAGTGGTTTCGCACAAGACAGTGGTTCAGCATAAGACAGTGGTTCAGCACAAGACAGTGGTTTCACACAAGACAGTGGTTTCGCACAAGACAGTGGTTTCGCACAAGACAGTGTTTTCGCACAAGACAGTGGTTTCGCACGAGAGTGTGGTTTCGCACGAGAGTGTGGTTTCGCACAAGAGTGTGGTTTCGCAAAAGAGTGTGGTTTTGCACAAGAGTGTGGTTTCGCACAAGAGTGTGGTTTCGCACAAGAGTGTGGTTTCGCATAAGACAGTGGTTTCGCACAAGACAGTGGTTTCGCACAAGACAGTGGTTTCGCAAAAGGCAGTGGTTTCGCACAAGGCAGTGGTTTCGCACAAGCCAGTGGTTTCACAGAAGACGGTGGTTCCGCACAAGACGGTGGTTCCGCACAAGACGGTGGTTCCGCACAAGACGGTGGTTCCGCACAAGAGAGTGGTTTCGCACTGGACAGTGGTTTCGCACTGGACAGTGGTTTCGCTCAAGACAGTGGTTTCGCACAAGACAGTGGTTTCGCACCAGACAGTGGTTTCGCACAAGACAGTGGTTTCGCACAAGACAGTGGTTTCGCACAAGACAGTGGTTTCGCACAAGACAGTGGTTTCACACAAGACAGTGGTTTCGCATAAGGTAGTGGTTTCGCACAAGACAGTGGTTCCTCAAAAAACATTGTGTCCGGACAAGACAGTGGTTGCGCACAAGTCAGTGGTTTCGCACAAGACAGTGCTTTCGCAAAAGACAGTGGTTTCGCAAAATGCAGTGGTTTTGCACAAGACATTGGTTTCGCACAAGGCAGTGGTTTCCCATAAGGTAGTGGTTTCGCACAAGACAGTGGTTCTGCACAAAACATTGGGTCCGGACAAGACAGTGATTTTGCACAAGACAGTGGTTTCGCACAAGAGAGTGGTTTCGCACAAGAGAGTGGTTTCGCACAAGAGAGTGGTTTCGAACACGACAGTGGTTTTGCACAATGCAGTGGTTTCGCACAATGCAGTGGTTTCGCACAAGACAGTGGTTTCGCACAATGCAGTGGTTTCGCACAAGACAGTGGTTTCGCACAATGCAGTGGTTTCGCACAAGACAGTGGTTTCACAGAAGACGGTGGTTCCGCACAAGACGGTGGTTCCGCACAAGACGGTGGTTCCGCACAAGACGGTGGTTCCGCACAAGACGGTGGTTCCGCACAAGACGGTGGTTTCGCACAAGACAGTGGTTTCGCACAAGACGGTGGTTTCACACAAGACAGTGGTTTCGCACAAGACAGTGGTTTCGCACAAGGCAGTGGTTTCGCACAACAGAGTGTTTTGCACAAGACAGTGGTTTCGCACAAGACAGTGGTTTCGCACAAGGCAGTGGTTTTGCACAAGGCAGTGGTTTCGCACAGGGCAGTGATTTCGCACAAGGCAGTGGTTTCGCAAAAGGCAGTGGTTTCGCACAAGACAGTGGTTCAGCATAAGACAGTGGTTCAGCACAAGACAGTGGTTTCGCACAAGACAGTGGTTTCGCACAAGACAGTGGTTTCGCACAAGACAGTGTTTTCGCACAAGACAGTGGTTTCGCACGAGAGTGTGGTTTCGCACAAGAGTGTGGTTTCGCACAAGAGAGTGGTTTCGCACAAGGCAGTGATTTCGCACAAGGCAGTGGTTTCGCAAAAGGCAGTGGTTTCGCACAAGACAGTGGTTCAGCATAAGACAGTGGTTCAGCACATGACAGTGGTTTCGCACAAGACAGTGGTTTCGCACAAGACAGTGGTTTCACACAAGACAGTGTTTTCGCACAAGACAGTGGTTTCACACGAGAGTGTGGTTTCGCACAAGAGTGTGGTTTCACACAAGAGTGTTGTTTCGCACAAGAGTGTGGTTTTGCACAAGAGTGTGGTTTCGCATAAGACAGTGGTTTCGCACAAGACAGTGGTTTCGCACAAGACAGTGGTTTCGCAAAAGGCAGTGGTTTCGCAAAAGGCAGTGGTTTCGCACAAGAGAGTGGTTTCGCACAAGGCAGTGGTTTAGCACAAGGCAGTGGTTTCGCACAAGGCAGTGGTTTCGCACAAGGCAGTGGTTTGACAGAAGACGGTGGTTCCGCACAAGACGGTTGTTCCGCACAAGACGGTGGTTCCGCAGAAGACGGTGGTTCCGCACAAGACGGTGGTTTTGCACAAGAGAGTGGTTTCGCACTGGACAGTGGTTTCGCACTGGACAGTGGTTTCGCACAAGACAGTGGTTTCGCACAAGACAGTGGTTTCGCACAAAGCAGTGGTTTCGCACAAGGCAGTGGTTTTGCACAGGGCAGTGGTTTCGCACAAGGCAGCGGTTTCGCAAAAGGCAGTGGTTTCGCACAAGACAGTGGTTCAGCATAAGACAGTGGTTCAGCACAAGACAGTGGTTTCGCACAAGGCAGTGGTTTCGCACAAGACAGTGGTTTCGCACAAGACAGTGTTTTCGCACAAGACAGTGGTTTCGCACGAGAGTGTGGTTTCGCACGGGAGTGTGGTTTCGCACAAGAGTGTGGTTTCGCACAAGAGTGTGATTTCGCACAAGAGTGTGGTTTCGCATAAGACAGTGGTTTCGCACAAGACAGTGGTTTCGCACAAGACAGTGGTTTCGCAAAAGGCAGTGGTTTCGCACAAGGCAGTGGTTTCGCACTCACAGAAGACGGTGGTTCCGCACAAGACGGTGGTTCCGCACAAGACGGTGGTTCCGCACAAGACGGTGGTTTCGCACAAGAGAGTGGTTTCGCACTGGACAGTGGTTTCGCACTGGACAGTGGTTTCGCTCAAGACAGTGGTTTCGCACAAGACAGTGGTATCGCACCAGACAGTGGTTTCGCACAAGACAGTGGTTTCGCACAAGACAGTGGTTTCGCACAAGACAGTGGTTTCGCACAAGACAGTGGTTTCACACAAGACAGTGGTTTCGCATAAGGTAGTGGTTTCGCACAAGACAGTGGTTCCTCAAAAAACATTGTGTCCGGACAAGACAGTGGTTGCGCACAAGTCAGTGGTTTCGCACAAGACAGTGGTTTCGCGAAAGACAGTGGTTTCGCAAAATGCAGTGGTTTTGCACAAGACAGTGGTTTCCCACAAGGCAGTGGTTTCCCATAAGGTAGTGGTTTCGCACAAGACAGTGGTTCTGCACAAAACATTGGGTCCGGACAAGACAGTGATTTCGCACAAGACAGTGGTTTCGCACAAGAGAGTGGTTTCGCACAAGAGAGTGGTTTCGCACAAGAGAGTGGTTTCGCACACGACAGTGGTTTTGCACAATGCAGTGGTTTCGCACAATGCAGTGGTTTCGCACAAGACAGTGGTTTCGCACAATGCAGTGGTTTCGCACAAGACAGTGGTTTCGCACAATGCAGTGGTTTCGCACAAGACGGTGGTTTCACAGAAGACGGTGGTTCCGCACAAGACGGTGGTTCCGCACAAGACGGTGGTTCCGCACAAGACGGTGGTTCCGCACAAGACGGTGGTTCCGCACAAGACGGTGGTTTCGCACAAGACGGTGGTTTCGCACAAGACGGTGGTTTCGCACGAGACAGTGGTTTCGCACAAGGCAGTGGTTTCGCACAACAGAGTGTTTTGCACAAGACAGTGGTTTCGCACAAGACAGTGGTTTCGCACAAGGCAGTGGTTTTGCACAAGGCAGTGGTTTCGCACAGGGCAGTGATTTCGCACAAGGCAGTGGTTTCGCAAAAGGCAGTGGTTTCGCACAAGACAGTGGTTCAGCATAAGACAGTGGTTCAGCACAAGACAGTGGTTTCGCACAAGACAGTGGTTTCGCACAAGACAGTGGTTTCGCACGAGAGTGTGGTTTCGCACGAGAGTGTGGTTTCGCACAAGAGTGTGGTTTCGCACAAGAGTGTGGTTTCGCACAAGAGTGTGGTTTCGCACAAGAGTGTGGTTTCGCATAAGACAGTGGTTTCGCACAAGACAGTGGTTTCGCACAAGACAGTGGTTTCGCAAAAGGCAGTGGTTTCGCAAAAGGCAGTGGTTTCGCACAAGAGAGTGGTTTCGCACAAGAGAGTGGTTTCGCACAAGGCAGTGATTTCGCACAAGGCAGTGGTTTCGCAAAAGGCAGTGGTTTCGCACAAGACAGTGGTTCAGCATAAGACAGTGGTTCAGCACATGACAGTGGTTTCGCACAAGACAGTGGTTTCGCAAAAGGCAGTGGTTTCGCAAAAGGCAGTGGTTTCGCACAAGAGAGTGGTTTCGCACAAGACAGTGGTTTCGCACAAGACAGTGGTTTCGCACAAGACAGTGGTTTCGCACAAGACAGTGGTTTCGCACAAGACAGTGGTTTCGCACAAGACAGTGGTTTCGCACAAGACAGTGGTTTCGCACAAGACAGTGTTTTCGCACAAGACAGTGTTTTCGCACAAGACAATGGTTTGGCACAAGACAGTGGTTTCGCACAAGGCAGTGGTTTCGCACAAGAGAGTGGTTTCGCACAAGAGAGTGGTTTCGCACAAGACAGTGGTTTCGCACAAGACAGTGGTTTCGCACAAGACAGTGGTTTCGCACAAGACAGTGGTTTCGCACAAGGCAGTGGTTTCGCACAAGGCAGTGGTTTCGCACAAGGCAGTGGTTCCGCACAAGGCAGTGGTTCCGCACAAGGCAGTGGTTCCGCACAAGGCAGTGGTTCCGCACAAGGCAGTGGTTCCGCACAAGGCAGTGGTTCCGCACAAGACAGTGGTTTCGCACAAGACAGTGGTTTCGCACAAGACAGTGGTTTCGCACAAGACAGTGGTTTCGCACAAGACAGTGGTTTCGCACAAGACAGTGGTTTCGCACAAGACAGTGGTTTCGCACAAGGCAGTGGTTTCGCACAAGACAGTGGTTTCGCACAAGACAGTGGTTCCGCACAAGA